>JAEOAD010000023.1:18672500-19937500 GCA_036365145.1 Orientallactaga sibirica | reverse complement strand
TGTTACAGAACATGTGTTTTAGGCAAGATTGTAGCCAATTCTTTTTTCCTCCAACTGGATTTGAATGTCAACAACACAGCTGTTATTGCATTGTAGAATATCCAAGACTGGGGCATGATCAAAGATAAAAACTCAACATAATGTCTGAATATTCCAGTGTGGATCTCAATCCCAAGAGGAATAGTTGAGAAAGCAGGATAGATCTAGCTGCTCATTCTTTTACTACTTATTTCCTGTGCATCTGTTTGGGAATACATTGCATTTGGAGAATGAAACACTGTAGAAAAATTTGATATACTTTATGGCAAATAGCTAAGAAAATAGAAGTAAAGTTCAAAATTTTTAGCAAAATAAAGATACAAATGAAGATGGCTAGAGAGATTGCTTAGTGGTTAAGGCTCTTGCCTGAAAAGCCAAAGGTCCCAGGTTCTCTTCGCTAGTACCCACAAAGTGGCACATGCATATGGAATTAATTTGCAGTGGCTACAGACTCTGCAGCACCCATTCTGTCTCTCTATCTGCCTCAATCAAATAAATAAATAAAAATAAATAAAATAAATAAATAAATTAAAAAATAAATCTTGAATGGAGGATACAGCAATCTTCTGCCCCGAGTGATGCTCAAGCAAACCCTGTCTTGTAAGATCTACACTGTTAGGATCATTGGTGATGTGCCTGTCTTCTTCCAAATATCTCATTATATCTAAACAAAATGTTTTTAAACACTTTAAGGATACCATTGCATACATCAATTATCATTATTAAAATATATTTTATTTATTATTTATTTATTTAAGAGAGAAAAAGAGAGAGAGAGAGAGAGAGAGAATGGGCATGCCATGGCCTCCAGCCACTGCAAATGAACTCCAGATGTATGCACCCCTTGTGCATCTGGCTTATATGGGTCCTGGAGAATTGAACCCAGATCCTTTGGCTTTGCAGGCAAGTGCCTTAACAAAGTCATCTCTCCAGCCCTATATCAATTATCATTTAGAGAGACAATAATTTATTCTAATCAATTTTTGCCCCAAGCATTCATCTCTTATTTCTGAATACATGTATACATTTATATATATGTTTGTTTGTATGTATGTATAAACATACATGTTTGGTTTTTTGAGATATATATATATATATGTATGTATATATTTGTGTACACACACACACACACACACACACACACACACACATACATGGTTTTCGAGGTAGTCTCACAGTAGCCCATGATGACTGCAATTCACTATGTAGTCTCAGGTTGGCCTCAAACTCACAGTGATCCATCTATGTCTGCATCCCAAGTACTGAAATTAAAGGTGTGTGCCACCATACCCATCTTTCTCAATGTAGTATTGTTATTTACAGCATGCATGTAAAGAGTATACATATGTAATTTTCCAGAATTTTCTACAAACTTGAAGTTGCCAGTACTAGAGCCAGAAGCATGGTATTAAAAACTTTAAGAAGCCTCTTAAATCCCATCCTGTAATGATAACCCCTGAGGTATGCTTACATTTGATACCATGTGATTTTGTGAATTTTATGTTAAAGGACTCAGACGGTAGCATTTTATTTTAGCCTCATTCATATCATTCAATATTTCTTCATGTTTTCATTATAGATGTTGCTGGTAGAATGTACTGTGAGTTACTAATTTACTTATCTATTCAACATGTGATTGTTATAAGTCAAGTTTGTTGTTACAAAAATGGCAAAATATGGCAAAGGACAACATATTCATTCAGGGATGATTTAAACAGCAAGCAGGTAAACAGTCATGAAGTTTAAGATGTAATCAAGAATTTAAAAAATGTAAATCCTATGAAAAATGTCAACTGAGTAAAACATTTTAAAAAATAAATCAAAATTGTAGGAAAGTAGGTGAGAAACCCAAATAAAGAGCATTTATTTTAGAGAATATATGAACTAATGCAACAGTCATCATTTGTTTATGTTTACTGTTTTGGTGTCTAATAAATTTAAAGCAGTTAATGCCTCTGTGGTGGTTTGAATGTGTGGTCCCATAGACTCAGGCATTTTTTTTTTTAATTTTAAGTTTTTAAATTTTTTTATTGACAACTTCTTTAATTGTAGACAATATCCCATGGTACTTCTCTCCCTCACCCCACTTTCCCCTTTGAAACTTCACTCTTAATCACATCCCCTCCCCCTCTCAGTCTCTCGTTTCAGTTTGATGTCATGATCTTTTCCTCCTATTATGATGGTCTTGTGTAGGTAGTGTCAGGCACTGTGAGGTCATGGATATCCAGGCCATTTTGTGTCTGGAGGAGCACGTTGTAAGGAGTCCTACCCTTCCTTTGGCTCTTACATTCTTTCCGCTCCCTCTTCCACAATGGACCCTGAGCCTTGGAAGGTGGATTTGAGATATTTCAGTGCTAAGCACTCCTCTGTCCCTTCTTCTCAGCACCATGGTGTCTTCTGAGTCATCCCAAGGTTGCTACCATCTGAAAAGAGAAGCTTCTTTAACCAAAAGTGAGAGTAGCATTAATATATGGGTATGGACATTAAGAGAAGTGCTTACTGGGCAGTTTGGTGAGCATTGTATATACATTTAGCATGACACAAGCAGACATTACACCCCTAGGGTATCAGAGATGTATTCCCTCCCATGGAGTGGGCCTCCAGTCCAATTAGAGAGCAGTTGGTTTCCCCCATAACAGACATGCCACTATTGCACCCGTTGGCTCATTTGGCCTGGCTGGCCAAAATTAAAGCTTGAAGTGTTTACTGTTGAGTACCTTCACTGGTGTTTTCTCTCTCCCATTGAACTTCATGCAGTGTAGCTTTTTCCAACTTTCTGCCAGCTGGTCCACATGGAGGAGGCTTTCAGCTCAGCTCCAGCAGGATTTCTCAGTGACCTTGCTGCCCAAGTATGTGAAGTCTTCAGTAATAGGGTCTTACCATCTATTCCTGGTGGGAAATCAAGGGCCTCGGAAATGGCCTATAATGTTTGTGGGGTATCTGTGACCTCCCCAGCCAACAACTCACTGGAAGATATCCCATCCCCTGGAACTGAAAATCTTCTAGTAACAATCTTTGGCTTCTGAGTTTTCCATTGTCCAGAAAAGTAGGTTTCCATAAGACTTATTTATATCCTCTTAGATTTTGATTAGCCCTCCCTCCACTTTTCCTTACTCAATATCTTCCCCTGACCTCACTTAGGCCTTTTAACCCCCATTCATCTGTTCTTATACTTACATATATACAATACCATCCTATTAAGTCCCCCTCCCTCCCTTTCTGTTCCCTTTATATCCCCTTTCTAGCTGACTGGCTTCTGCTACTGAATTTTATTTTTACTCACTTAGAAGTCCAATCATTTGTAGCTAGGATCCACATATGAGAGAGAACATGTGATATTTGACTTTCTGAGCCTGGGTTACTTCACTAAGTATAATCCTTTCCAGAGCCATCCATTTTCCAGCAAATTTCATAACTTCATTTTTCTTTACCGCTGAGTAAAACTCCATTGTATAAATGTGCCACATCTTCATTATCCACTCATCAGTTGATGGACATCTAGGCTGGTTCCATTTCCTAGATATTGTGAATAGAGCAGCAATAAACATTGTCAAGCAAGTATCTCTAAGGTAGTGAGAAGAGTCCTTAGGATATATGCATAGGAGTGGTATAACTGGGTCATATGGTAGTTCTATATTTAGCTGTCTCAGGAACATCCACACTGATTTCCACAATGGCTGGACGAGATTGCATTCCCACCAACAGTGTAGAAAGGTTGCTCTTTTTCTGTATCTTCTCCAGCATTTATAGTCATTTGTTTTCATGACGGTAGCCAATCTTACAGGAGTGAGATGGAATCTCAAGGTAGCTTTAATCTGCATTTCCCTAATGACTAGGGATATAGAACATTTTTTAAAATGTTTATATGCTATCATATTTCTTCTTCTGATAACTCTCTAGTTCCATAGCCATTTTTTAATTGGGTTGTTTGATTTCTTATTTAATTTTTTGAGTTCTTTGTATATCCTAAATTTTAACCCTCTTCTGTCAGATGTATACCTGGCAAAGCTTTTCTTCCATTCTGTAGGTTGTCTCTTTGCTCTATTCACAGTGTCCTTAGCTGAACAAAACCTTTGTAATTTCATGAAGTCCTTGCAGTTGATCTGTGGTTTTACTTCCTGAGCAATTGGGGTTATGCTCAGAAAGTCTTTGCCAAGACCAATATGTTGAAGGGTTTTCCCTATTTTTCCTCTAGCAGTTTCAGAGTTTCAGGTGTGATATTAAGGTCTCTGATCCATTTGGACTTAGTTCTTCTGCATGGAGAGAGATAAGGATCTATTTTCATCCTTCTACAGATACATATCCAGTTTTCCCAGAACCATTTGCTGAGGAGGCTGCCGTTCTTCCAAAGAGTATTGTTGGCATTTTTGTCAAAGGTGGCTATAGCTACTCACACTTACATCAGTGTCCTCTATTCTGTTCTGTTGATCTACATGTCTGTTTCTGTGCCAGTGCCATGCTGTTTTTGTTACTATGCCTCTGTAATAATTGTTAATATCAGGTTTGGTGATACCACCAGCCTTATATTTGTTGCTCAAAATTGTTTTAGATATTCGAGGTTTTTTGTCCTTCCAAATAAATTTTTGGATTTTTTTTTTTCTATTTCAGTGAAGAAAGCCACTGGAATTTTAATGGGGATTGCATTAAATGTGTAGATTGTCTTGGGTAGGATTGCAATTTTCACAATATTGATTCTTCCAATCCAAGAACAAGGGATGTTTTTCCATTTCCTAGTGTCTTCTGCAATTTCTCACTTGAGAGTTTTAAAGTTCTCATTGTAGAGATCCCTCACTTCCTTGGTTAGGTTTATCCCAGGGTACTTTATTTTTTTTATGCAATTTTGAATGGGAGTGATTCTCTGGTATCATTCTCTGTGTGTTTGTTGTTAGCATATAGGAAGGCTACTGGTTTCTGTATGTTTATTTTGTACCTGGCTCCATGGCTATAGGTGTTTATCAGCTCTAACAGTTTGCTGGTAGAGTCTTTAGGGTCCTTTATGTCTATAATCCTATTATCTGCAAATGATGATCTCTTCCTTTCCAACTTGTATCCCATTTATGAGAGTCTCTTGCCTTATTGCTATGGCTGAGACTTCCAGTACTATATTAAATAAAAGTGGGGATAGTGGACACCCTTGTCTTGTGCCTGATTTTAGTGGAAAAGTTTCAAGTTTTTCTCCATTTAGTATTATGTTGGCTGTGGGTCTCTTGTAAATAGCTTTTATTATGTTGATATATATTCCTTCTATGCCCAGTCTCTGTAGGACTTTTAGCATGAAGGGATGTTGGATTTTGTCAAAAGCTTTTTCTGCATCTAATGAGGTAATCATTGTATGGCACAATGTAGATCTGGCCCTAGCTAGACCACATGGCAGAAGAAACCCGGAAGTGGCTTCCATGAAAATGGCATTCTGTGCAGGCCTGGTGTGACAACAGCTACAGTCCTATACTTGTGAGAAACCTGAAATGATGGCATTCTGGTCACAGGCCTGGTGTGACAAAACAAACTGCCCTTCAAAGCTCATCCCTCCTAGTCCCCTAAGATAACTTGGATGAGGAAACAAACTTTTAAATGATATGACTGCCCAGAGACCCTCCCCTCTTTACCCTTGGATGTCACCCATTGGTCTTGGACACACCCAGGTGACTGCCAGTTCCCTGAAAAATGGGGGCCACCACATACAATTCTCTGATCTGGCTCCATCTGTAAGGCAGCCCAGTAATCCAAGTCCTTTTACAATATACCATCCACCTTCAACTTACTATGACTGGTACTTGCTCCTCAAGGTGGTCCTTCTCCCCCTGACCTCCAATGGAAAGCCCCTGGAACATACATGCCTTCAAAATAAGGGACCTTATACAGACCTCGTATCACAAGCCACAGTTGGCATACATGCCTACTTTGACCAAGTAAAATCCTTATCCCTCCAAGGGCTTAAGGCCTGCCTCCCACAGAAACCGGATATCTATTTTTGTAACCTGGTCCAGGGCCCATCTAAGGTTTCACGGATTTCCTCTCATGTGACAGAGTCCATGGACCAACACACTCCCCCAGCCCCACCAAGGATGCTTTAGTTAAGCAAATGGCATTGGAGGGAGCATCCACAGTAGCTTATAATGCTATTGCTGCCATGCACAATGAGGATCTTCATAAATGGATTGTAGCTACCAAAGATATCAATCCCATGTCTGCCCCCTCGCCCCTGGCTGCAAAGACCATGGGTCAAAAGCCTCCAACCACCTCTGCTGGGCCCCCAGGACACCTTCGGAGGACTGTAAGATAACTTGGCCCTGATGAAATGGAGGAAGTCAAACTTTTAAATGATAATAGACCACCACCCAACCCCAGCCCACATCCTGCTGTTTTGGACGGGGTTGGATTCAAGGGCATAGTAGACAGCCACACTCTCAACCACCCCATCCCCCCAATATTTGTTGGGAGACAACAGACTTGCAAAAAGACCTCCTCCCACCCATCCCCTGGGGCAGAGACCTCAGTCCTGGTCACAACAGATGACCAGGCCTTTTAGGTGACTGCCCAGTTCCCATTGACATGCCCCCCTTCACCCACCTTTTAATGTAGGGCTGGATAGGACAGCCAGGCCATGGTACCCCACCTCCCCTCTCTGATCTGGCTCTCATCTGTAAGGCAGCCCAGTAATCTGGCATTGACTCCTCTAACTTTGAACAAGTCCTTTTACAATATACCATCCACCTTCAAGACTTACTATGACTGGTACTTGCTCCTCAAGGTGGTCCTTCTCCCCCCTGAATTCCTCCAATGGAAAGCCGCCTATAATGACCTGGATGAATCCCAGGCCCCCCACCAAAATCTTAGGAGTGGAATTTACCAATTTTGCCTTTACTGTCTGGGAGACCAACCATTTACCCTGGACATGCTCCTTCTTTTTCATTAGGACCTTTTGATTGCAGACCCAAAAACTGCCCTTTTGGGCACTTCTTTAGCCACAGTTGGGACCTCAAAAACCTGCCTTTTTGAATGAAGTAAAACAGTGCCCCTTTTATCCCTTTTAGGATACAAAATTTCTAAACCACTTACCCTCACCTCCTAATAAAGGAAACCGGCCATAATTAACTCTATTTTTGTAACCTGGTCCAGGGCCCATCTAAAATATCCCACTACCTCTTTTCAATGACCCTCACAAGATATGACCTCATGTGAATACTTTGGATGACAGTCCATGGACCAAAACCAATCTCCCCTTTGCTGGGTACCCCCTCAGCCCTCACCACCAACCTACAAGCAATGCTCCTCATAGCAATTAAGGCGTGTACCTACACTAACAAAATGCTTTAGTTCCAAAATAATTCTGTCCATATCCATGTCAGAAATGGCATTGGGTGGGAGCATCCAAGCACCTCTAGCTCATAAATAACTATTGCTTTGCCCATAAAGACTAACTATTTCTCCAGGCCTTCCGGTCAGCCAATACCCTTAGCAGCATGCACAATGAGGATCTTCATAAATGGATTGTAGCTACCAAAGAGCACTTTACAATTATAGATATCAATCATCAGAGTCTTATTGCTCTAACCCCATTCAGTCAGCTACAAGATCATCAGCTTAGAGCTCTGTCAACATTGTCAACATTTCCTCTGACAGCAGTTATGCAGTTCAAATGACAAAGGTACTGCCCGTAGCCAATCCCAGCCCTCAACTTTACAATTATAGATGGAAAACAGATTGTACCCTTGGTTTATTGAGCATGTTTGCTCACGCACTGGTCTGCCCTCCTCCTTGCGACCTTTAGAACAAACTAGACATTTACACCAAAGGTTCCATCTATCCCCACCAATCTAAAAACCCTATACCCTGAGTTCTCACTTAGCCAATGCAAACATTTAACCCATACCTGTAAGGCATGTGCCCCCTAACCACCTTGGGCCCCTCAAGAAGTCAATCCTAGAGGCCTTACCCCAAATTCTATCTGGCAGATGGATGTTACCCACCCATGTCATTGTGGACACTTACTATAAACTTACTTTTGCTATTGGTCTCTCAGGGAAGAAGGCTCATTAAGGCGACAAAACCACGATGCCATCCCTGGTCAATTAAAACTGATAAGGGCCCTGCATACACATATGCCCAATTCAATCTTGGGAATAAAACACCCCCCTGACCATGGTTCAAACCTTTGATGAGGCAGGACTCTCCCCAGCCTACAAATATTGGAGATCCCAACCAACCACAGTGCCCTTACCCTTAGTCCACTGGAAGGATCCTCTTACTAATATCTGGAAGGGGCCCCACCCTCTTTTAACACAGGGCTGACCTTGATCTCTGCCAGAAACATCCATCCAGCCACTGACTCAGGGATAGACCTTGATGAAGAGGATGATGCCAAACTCCTCAGGCTGGATACAGGACTTTACACTTATTCCCCTCCCACCCCCCTTTTTTTCCTCCTTTTTTGTCCAAACACAACTAAGCCCATTTTAAGACCTAGTCTTTATTTTAGCCCTCCCACACACTTTTTTCCTTGATCTCTGCCAGAAACATCCCATCCAGCCATTTTGAGGACCTTATTCCCACCCCATTTTTTTCTCCTTTTTCTCCTTTTTACCTACTCTTAAACACCATTTTGGACAATTCTTCTTAGGCCATACTTGTTTGGTGCTGTGGGCCTATATTCCAGGCTTTATTTTAGCCACTCTGTTTCGCTGTATTCCTCCCCCTTCAAGCACATACTTCTCCTTAGCCACACCTTTGCCTTTTTTGCTTATTAATGCCTCTTATGGTAATGCTATCCTCCAACCAGCCATAAATTCCTTTGCAACTCCTTTGATTACATTGATCTGCTACCATTAAGGACACTCAATGCTACTAATTATGATGCTAGGGTGAGCTCACAACAGTCACCCAGCAACCTGTCCTACCCCAGTCTTTTCAGGTTCTGTCGTTAATTCTCGCTCACTGGGACTGTTCACACCACCACTTGGCCCTCCCAGGCCTCTCTGCAGAGTAGGTCTGGGCCAGACTCATGCTAAAAGCCATCCATCCTAGGATGGCAGATAGCCAATGATGGGTGACAACCTTAGACAGGCACTGTCACATGTGATGATTCTTTGGGGCCTGGGTTCAACAATGGTACCAACATGCCACACCCCTGGTTTACACTACAAAATCTGACCATATCCAATAAAAAGACAGGCACTAAGAAAAAACAAATAAAAATAAATTCCAAAAAAATAAAAAATTAAAAAAATTAACAAGTAAATTTAAAAAATTTTTAATAAATATAAAAATAAATCTGAAATGTACAATACTCAAAAGAAACAATTAGGAATTTTAAAGCAATCAGATAAAAATGACTTTCTGTCACCATTAAAATTTTTTTTACATAATTTTATCCAATAAAAATAAGAAAAAAAAAACAAATTTTCTAAAAATTTTAAAAAGTTTTAAAAATTTTTAATAAATTAACATTTCACCATTAAAATTTTTTTTCAATTTTATCTGAACATTTTCTCATTTTCTTCACATTTAACATTTTCTTCATTTTGTTATACATGCAAACTTTTGAATACAGATAGCATCAGTCATTTATACAGGGAGGCTCATATAAACTACACACCTATATTAAGTCTTTGGGATATCAATTTCCCAGTTGGCCCTTAATATTAGAACCTAATTATCTTATTCTCATAGCATTTTAATTTCTAGAAAATGAAAACCAAATTAATTAATTAAGGAAAAAACTATGCCTCACAATTCTCATTACATTAACTATGAAGTACATGCTTACAGTCAGTCTTCTGTTGTAATGTAGCCATCAGAAGGTTGTCATAACTCATCACAATCATGTTTATTGCTGCTCTATTCACAATAGCTAGGAAATGGAACCAGCCTAGATGTTCCTCCACAGATGAATGGATAATAAAGACGTGGTACATTTACACATTGGAGTTCTATTCAGTGGCAAAGAAAAATGAAATTATGAAATTTGCAGGGGAATGGATGGATCTGGAAAGGATTATACTAAGTGAGGTAACGCAGACCCAGAAAGCCATATGTCGCTTGTTCTCTCTCATATGTGGATCCTAGAAAAAATGTATAGACTTGTGTGTAAGCTGGAACCAAAAATCGGTAGCAGAGGCCAGTAAGCTGGAAAAAGGCTATAATGGAGGGAAGAGAGGGAAGTACTTAAGGGGATGGTATTGTATATATATATAAGTAGAAGAACATATTACAGGGAGGGGAAAGGCCTAAGTGAGGCCGGGGGAAGAGAACATGTGAAAGAATGGCAGGGGTGGGGTCAATCAAAATTCAAGATATTCTGAATAAGGCTTACCTACTTTTTTGAATAACGGCACATCCAGAAGCTATAGATTTTTACTAGAAAATTTTCAGTGCTTGGGGTGGTATACTTTCCAGTGAGTCGTTGTCCCTGTAGCCTCCAAAACTTTAAAGGCTATTGCCAAGGCCTTTGGTTTCCCTTGAGAAACAGATGGTAAGACCCTGTTGCTGAAGATCTTACTTGCCTGAGTGACAAGATCTCTGAGAAATCAAGCTGGTGCTAAGGAGAAAACCTTCTCCCTGTAGACCAGCCAAATGAAAGCTGGAAAAAGCTGCACTGCATGCAGCCATATGGGAGACAGAAGTCATCAGCAGTGAAAACAATGGACACTGGAAACCCCAAATTTGCCCAGATAGGTGGCATATCTTGTCTTGGGGAAACCAAATACTCCCTAATTGGACTGAAGGCCCACTCTATGGGAGGGAATACATATCTGGGACTAATAAAACTAATTGAAATCTAAGGCAGGGGAGGTCATGAGCCTTATGGGATAACGCCTACTCTTGCCTGGTTAAATGCATATATTATTCCCATCAAACTGCCCAGAAAGCACTACACTTAATGTTCATATTCATGTACTAATGCTAGTCTCACTTCCGTTTAGAGAAGCTTCTCTTTTCAGATGGAGATGACCACTGGGATGACCCAAAAGGCAACATAGTGCTGAGAAGAAGGGACAGAGGAGTGTCAAGCACTGAAACATCTCTATCACACTGTCCAAGGCTCAGGGTCCATTGCAGAAGAGGGGGCAGAAAGAATGTAAGAGCCAAAAGAAGGATACCACTGTCCAGACAGAAATTGGTCTTGATCTCCCTGACCTCACAATGCCTAGTAATACCTTGACAAGACCCTCATAATAGGAGAAAAATATGATGACATCAAATTAAAAGAGAGACTAATGGAGAGAGCGAGGGGATATGATGAAGAGTGGGGTTCTGAAGGGCAATGGGGGGAGGTGAGGGAAATATCATGGTTTGTTGTCTGTAAGTATAGAAGTTGTCAGTAAAAAAAATAAATAAATAAATATGTACCATGGAAACTAACTAATTTAAAAAACAAAATTTGTAAGGATGGCCATCAGAGGAATGGCAGAAGGAAAGAGGGGACAAAAGAGGACACCTAATGGAAATGAGATCAATTTTGACTATGTTCATATATTAAAGTTCCTAATAAAAATTATTTTGAAAATAGAGAGAAGGTAGGAATAACTTAGGCAGAAGTTCCTTTCTGGGGAAGAGACAACTTTACTCTGAAGCCATGGGTTGTTGTCAGTGAAGTATTCTGCCAGAGGATGATAGCCTGCCCAGTAGAATTAATATATTAGCATATTAATTGGCATAGGATGTGGCTGAGAGTTTCAAAATGCTCTCACTTCACAGGTGTTATTAAATAAGAGAAATGGCAGTTGCCTTTTTGGAAGGTGACCTCTTTGCAGAAATTAAGATGAAATGCTTAATAGGAAGGCAGGTGTCAAGGTTTATACATCAAATATATTATAATAAAAAGGTATTTTAACTGTGATAGCTGGCCCTGAATTTCATCTAATCCTGCCACTTACTATTGATGTAAAACTCTTCAAACTCATTTTCATCATATAGGCCTTTGAAAAAAATCATATGTCTTTGAGAGTGTCTTGATGATTAAAAGCAGTTTATAAATCCATGCCATGTAACACTCAATAATTAATGCATCTTCTTAATATTAGCAACACAAACATTAAGATGGAGAGCATATTGTGATGCACTCCTGAAAGAGAACAGTATTTTTAAAATTTAAATCAGCTCAGTGGACTATGCTTTATTCTTCTGCTATTGCACATACATTATTATTCCTGCTACACTAACATGACTGCCATAAGAATGATCTTTCAATGTGTCCCTCAGAACCTATCTGTGGCGAAAATCTATTTTGTGTTAGTTTTTAATATCATGAAAGAATAATGAAGAACCATCCTAACACCATAAATTCTTGATATACATTACTACTTCATTTTCCACTAGGCCCCACTCATTCATTATGCTAGCCAAATTACTGTCACTGAATATTTGGTTACCAATATTTTTTTCCTAGAGATGTTATTTTCCATTCTAGCACATCCCTACAATGTGGAGTCATGAAGTCCTGGCAAAGCATGCATGGAGGGAAAATATGGATAACTGGATGTACTCCTCGAAGAGCTCATCTGATGAGAAGAATATAGTGTTGTGTGTTATTTTCTCACTAAACATTTTTTCATGATAACAAGACAACTTTATGTTTTAAAGCTAAATAAATCATCTTGTGCTATAATGAATCTTATAATTAGACTCACAGAAAATTTAGAGGAGATGTAACCTATACTACGGCATATTTTATTTTAAAGGATGAACTTAAAGTACCTCCTATGCTACATGTTCTTCAACAATATGACTATGATGTCTTTCTTGTATGCATAGTGTGTGTTGCATTGTGTATATATGTTTATACATTTGTGGACTCATTGTGGAGGCTGGAGGATGACACTGGGTGTCTTCTCCAATTACTCTCCACCTTGTTTTATGAAATAAGGTCTCCTACAGAATTCAGAGCTCACTGGCTAAGGTTGTCTCTACCTCTCTGGCAGTATGATTACAAGAGCGCATCACAATACCCAGGTGGGGATTTAAACTCAGGTCTTCATGCTTGCACAAAAAGTACTTTACCCAGGCTGGAGCGATGGCTTAGTGGTTAAGGCACCTACCTGCTAAGTCTAAGAATACCAGTTCTATTTTCCAGGTCCAATATTTAGCCTGATGCAAAGTGACGCAAGGGCGCAATGACACACTTGCTCACAAGCGGGTACACACATCTGGAGTTAGTTCACAGTGGCTGAAAGGCTGCTGGCCTGCCCATTCTCTATCTCTATCTCTCTCTCTTTCTCTGCCTGACTCTGACTCTCTCTCAAAAAAGAAAAAAGTACTTTACCCATGGATTCATTTCTATGCCCCGCTGATCATAACATCTTATTAAGAAGGAGGCAATGTCCTCTTCCTAACTATTCTTTGGCTGGTTGACCTACTGGAGTCTTGGGCCTAGACCTGTATGGTGTTAGATCCCACTTGATACTATTGAAAGATTCCTTGGCTAGAGGCTTACCCATGTCTGGGCCTAGAGACTGTACTCTTGAAGACAAAAGGAATATCTTTATAACCTTCTTCTTTTTGAATATGAGTGGGCTTATAATTAAGATGCAGTGGAAGAGATGATGTTTGACCCTGATATACAGGTCATTAACAAATGTTGTATCTTGTCATATGGTTAATGTAATATCTGCTTATGAACTACCATGTAGGAAACATGATTACCTCCATGTCATCATGCTCTGAGAGGCCCCAACCTACATGAAGAGGCACATCAGTGATTTGATTTCTAGGCCAACAGGCACCAAAGAGTCCCATCTAATAGCTAACACCATAAGCAGTGTTGTGGAGAGTAGAGTGACAGGGCTAGTGGCAGACCTTCATATACCACATCAGCAGTTCTGGGGAAGCCAGGGTTTCAAGACAGGATCCTCCAGTGGGGAAGACTTCTGCCTTTCTCCTGACCACTATTAATTTGATCTTAGGGCCAGGGAAACCTAGACCTGAGACCTGTGGAACAAGATAAAAAAGTTTTTGTATTTTTTTGTAATAGTTGTTGTTTTAATTTTTGTTGTTGTTTTTGTTTGTTTGATTGGTTTTTTTTTTTCCTGTTTTCATCTGATCTGAAACATGAACTCACTGTAACCAGAGCTTTCCTATAGCTCAGCATGATCTTGGGCTCTTGTACCTTCAAAGTACAGGGTTAGTTAGCCTGTGCCACCAACCCAGATAGCTTCATCACAGAGACTGTTCTTTCCTCAAAGACTAGGTACAAAATCAAGCTGTCTGACATCAGGTGCCACTATTGTCAACACTAATCCAAGGGGAGGATGAAAAGACATTTGCCAATATATACATAGGGTTTACCACAATCCTCCCAGGCATTCTTTCTTCTTTGATTTCTTGTTGGGCTGTTAAATTTTTATTTATTATTATTAGTTGTTATTTTAGTTCTTTCTCAGTTTTTTCCATGTGGTTTTCCATAGTTTGATTTGTTGTTGTATTGGATTCTGTTTTGCTGTTCTTTCTTTTATGTTTGTTGGATTATTCTTCTTTGTTTTATTGTGTTTGCTGCTTCCTCTTCTCTCTTTCCTTTGCCTCTACCTTCTCACTCTTATTTTCTTTTTAGCCCTACTGATTTGGCTTTTATAGTTCTCTTACCTAATATTAAATATTGATGTAGTTGTTCTTTTGGAATATGGATATAAAGCCTTGGTAGCCAAACCACTCTAACAGTGTATTAGCACTAAGCTGGATCATTATATGATAATTGTTAAGTTATCCAAAAGACATAGACAAACAATACAGCTGATTGAAAGAAAACTTACTGTAAAAATCTGTGGGACTCAGCCTTTAATCCTAGCACTTGAAGGCAGAAGTAGAAGGATTGCTGTGAACTAGAGGCCACCATGAAACTACACAGTGAATTCCTGGTAAGCCTGGGCTAGAGTGAAAACCTTCCTCAAAAAACAACAAAATAAGAATTGTGGGACTTATCATTGGGCCAACCTCCTAAAATCTTCATAGAAACATACATTAAGGGAAAACCAACTAAACTACACAAGACCAAAAAACAACTAAATAGAGAGCAGGAAAGAATGATTCCTGGATTTCACCCTCTGAATGTTTTGGTTTTGGTATATAGAAAAACTACTGATTTCTGTGTGTTTATTTTGTATCCTGCTACATTGCTAAAAGTGTTTATCAGCTCTAACAGTTTGCTGGTAGAGTCTTTAGGGTCTTTTATGTATAGAATCATATCATAGGCAAATAATGATGATATGGTCTCTTCTTTCCCAATTTATATCCCTTTTATGAGTATCGCTTGCCTTATTGCTATAGCTAAGACTTCCAGTACTATATTAAATAAGAGTGGGGTCAGTGGACACCATCGACTTGTTCTTGAATTTAGTGGAAAAGTGTCAAGTTTTCCCCACTTAGTATTATATTGGCTTAGTATTATGTTAGGTTTGTCATAAATAGCTTTTATTATGTTGAGATATATGTTCCTTCTATTCCCAGTTTCTGTAAGACTTTTACCATGAAGAGATGATAGATTTTTTCAAATGCCTTTTCTTCATCTATTGAGATGATCATGTGATTTTCATCCTTTAGCCCATTTAAATAATGTGTCACAATTATTGATTTGCTTATGCTGAACCATTCCTGCATCTCTGGATAAAGCCTACTTGGTTGGGGTGAATAATCTTTCTGACATATTCTTATATTCTGTTTGCCAGTTTTTGTGGAGAATTTTTGTATCTATGTTCATGAGAGAGACCAGACTGTAATTTTCTCTTTTTGTTCTGTCTTTGTCTGATTTTGGTATCAGGGTGTTGCTGGCTTTGTAGAATGAGTTCAATAGAATTCCTTACTTTTCTATTTTATGGAAAAATTTGAGAAGTAGTGGTGTTAGTTCTTCCATGAAGGTCTGATAAAACTCACCAGTGTATCCATCAGAACCTGGACTTTCTTAGTTGGGAAGCCTTTTTGTAAATGCTCAGATCTCCTTACTTCCTATATGTCTACTTATATGGTTTATATCATCTTGATTTAATTTTGGTAGGTCATATAAATCAAGGAAATCATACATTTTTTTTCAGATTTTCAAACTTAGAAGCACATATATTCTGAAAGTATGTCCTTATGATTTTCTGATTTGTAATGTGATTATCAATCTTGTTTATCCTTCCAAAAAACCAACTGCTTGTTTCATTGATTCTTTAAATAAATATTTTTGTTTGTTTCAATTTCATTAATTTCTGCTCTAATATTTATTTATTTCTTCCTGTCTAGTGATATTCAGTTTCTCTTGTTCTTATTTTTCCAAGGCTTTACAGTGAAGCATTAAATTGTTTATATGTAAACTCTCTAATTTCTTAATGTAAGCACTTAGAGCTATAAATTTCACTTTTATGACTGCCTTCATTGTGTCCCAAAGGTTTTGATATGTTGTATTATCATTATCATTTTATTCTATGATTTTTTGATTCTTTAATGACCCATTCATCATTCAGTAGTATACTGTTTAGGCTCCATGAATTTGAGTATGCTCTGTAGTGGTTCTTGTTCCTGATTTGTAGTTTGATCCCATTGTGGTCAGATGGAGCACAAGGGATTATTTCCATTAACCTGTATTTGTTAAGATTTGCCTTGTGACTTTGAGGTAAGATAGCTGCATAAGAGTCACACCAAACCATCCTAGGGAGGGATTTAAGAAAAACCACAGAAAATACACTTTTCATTTGAAAAGTGAAGGTGTATATGCTTTTATCGGTTACAGCAGAGAAGCAAGAGAGACAAAGATCCTCCAGAAAGGAGGAAACTGACCAGAATTCTGCATTTGCATCCCACAGGTATCTGACCGCAAGTGGGCCCCAGCACCCAATAGCAGGAGAAAAGATCAAACGAGGGCATTTTCTAACCTCATCAAATCTGAAGGGGAGACAGTGGTCATAAGCTGATGAAAGGGATACAGGTGAAACCAGCTGAGCAGTTCCAGTACAACTCCTGGCTTCCTGCACTCTACCATACCCCTACCATCAGAAACAGGAACCTCTGGAGAATGCATTCAATCCCTGGCAGCAGGGCATCCAGCACAGCTGATCAGAGTACCAGTTCCATAGCACAACATGGAGGGATAGAAGTTGGCACTCAGCATTGGTGAGATAGGAAGCCAACCAAAATGTAACAAGACCAACTGACAAAAAAGCAGGTACATAGGTCTGCACTGCAAGTGCTAATCCCTCTTTGCATATTAGTGCATGTGTGGTAGTTTGAATATATGTCCCCCAATATATTCAATGTTTTATTACTTTATAGTGTGCTGTGTGACCTTTTGGAGGTAGTTTTGCTCTGTGTGCTGTGGTGGCTGGTTGGCTTTCTCTCTCTCTGTTTGGCCCTGTGAAGAGCAGGCCGCTTTTCCTGCCTTTATGGAACTTCCCCTGGATCTGTAAGCTTCAATAAATAATATCCCTTCCTCCATAACTGTGCCTGGTCTGGAAGTTCATCTCAGCGAACCTGAAGCTGTCTGCTACAGTAAAGTGGTACCGAGGAGTGTGGGGTGAGATGAACCTGACCGTGTGGATATTCGTCTTTTGGAACCTTTGTTTTGGAGGAATGGGCATGGACTTGGTGCTTGCAACTGAAGGTGCCTTCTGGAGTGGTAAGCCAAGGTTTATGGACTATTCTGATGAGAGTTTGAGAATGCTAAATGCAGACAGTATTGAACTTCGAGGCTTGGCTTATGAGCTTTCTAAGGGGAAGGAAAGACGGCAGAGGACTTTGTTGGAACTGGGCTACTGGCATAAGGGATGGCTACATTCTGCTATCCAGGCCCAGAGTGCGTGATCAAGGTTAAATTTGTAATTGACTGATGTGCTTGGCTAAAGATATTGGACTGAGATTTTAAGATTTTAAGTTGGAAAACCTCAAGGAAGTTAAAAGCAGAGGCACTGAGACTGGTTTTAGGTTACTAGAGCTTCTATTGTCAACGCATTAGCAATCTTAAGGAAGGTGGAAGGAAGGTGGCCTGACTTGATTTACATTAAAACAATGGAGAGGATGCCTGAGGAAAGACTGTTAGAAATGCAAATTCTTGGAAAGAGCTGACTGGAGAAGGAACCTGCTTTTCAAGGCTATGGTTTATTTTGTCCCTGGATTTAGAATATGGCTGTGTCCTGCACACCTGGTATTAGTTTTGAAAATATGAAAAATGCATGGAGTGGTCATGAGTTGTACACGGTTCCAGGAGCCGCTGCTGAGATGCGGCATGAGGCAGGGCATGAAGACCCTCAGGAATAGGCTGAAAGAGCCTTTGGAAGATGGACTGTGGTTTGCATGGAGACCTGAAGATGTTTTGGATATACCAGGACTGTGCAAAAGGGCTACCATGGAGTGCAGTGTTGGCATAGGATCGAAGTTTTCCCTGGCTACTCTGCCCAGCTGGAGGGGCGGAATTGGAAAACCTGAAGACTGTTAGTCTCTGGTTATATTGAACTTGAACTGCAGAAGTTTGATGACTGCTGATGGTGGTTGAGTTTGCATTATTCTAGTCTCTCCTTGCTATGCCTTATACCAGTTAAAATGTTTACCAGTTAAAATGTTTACTCTGTGCCTTGACATGTTGAAAGTATTTAACTTGTTTGATTTTACAGGACTCACTATCTTAAGATGATCAAGACTGTGAGAACCTTTGATTGGACTTTGAGTACAATTTACAATGTGTGATAGTTATAAATCTATTGGGGGCCAGGAGCTAAATATATTGGGGGCCAGGGGTGGAATGTGGTAGTTTGAATATATGTAGAGTCTTTCTCTTTTGTCATTACTGGGTGCAGGGTCTGATTCAGACCCAGGCTGATGTGGGACCCATTTCAAAACAAAAATCCCAATCTGCCAGCTGACAGGATTAAAGGGGTAGAGCAACATACTTTCTTAGGGATTTTGGTTTTATAAGATATCTGCTTGTTTCAATTCCCACACTTGCCTATTCTGTGCTGGTTTTTACTGAATTTGTATATTTCTCAAATGAATTTTAGAAATTGCCAGTAAACACCTCAATTCAGGCCACTAGAATACTTGAAAATCAGGCAATCTCTACCCCTAGGATTACTTCTGCGATTGGATTGGAGTACAAGAGCTACACATGGCACCTTAACAACCTCCTACTCTAAAGGTACATAAAGTTGGATTTTCAAGTCTAAGAGCACCGCAGATAAGTAGAAAACCCAAGCAGCAAATCAAGTCAAGATGAAAAAATTGCTATGGTATAATACAAGAAACACAAAGAATCAATTCAATACAACACCACCAAAAATGATAAATTCATCAAAAAATGACACTCAGTAATACTGTTTTAGATGAAATGCCCAGCAAAGATTTTTAAAAAATGATTTTATTTATACTCAAAGAAATCAAAGAATAAATCAAAGGTATCAATGAAGAAAACAAAGAATTAAAGAAGAAAACAAATTCCTGAAGGAAACTCAAGAGAACACAGGAAACCAGCTTAATGAAATAAGGAGGTCATTAGAAGACATGGGTAAGGAAATAGAAAATAGTGAAGAAAAACCAGGCAGAAATAATAGCACTGAAAACACAGCCAAATAAAAGACTCTAAAGAATGTCTCACCAGTAGAATGGATGAAGGAGAAAATAGAATATCTAACTAGAAGACCAGCTGGCAAATTTAATACAGTCAAACAAAAAGAAAGGCAAGCTAATAGAAAGGTATGAATGGGAATTTCAGGATAAATGGGACAGTATGAAAATATCAAACATAAGAATGCATGGTATAGTAGAAGGAGAAGAATTTCACTCCAAATGCATAGTAGGCATTTTCAGCAAAATCATACAAGAAAAATTTCCTCAAATTGGGAAAGAAATGGCAATGCAGATACAGGAAGCTTTTAGAATACCAAACATACAAAAGCTGGAAAGAACCTCTCTTCACTGTTATAATTAAACTAGTAAACACATAAACCAAAGAAAATCTATTGAAAGCAGTTAGAGAGAAAAAAAAGCAAGTCACCTATAAAGGCAAGCCTATCAGGATCACAGCAGATTACTCAACACAAACGTTAAAAGCCAGAAGGGCTTGGAATGATGTTTTCCAAGTTCTGAAAGATAACAACTGTCAACCAAGATTAGTTTATCCTGCAAAGCTATCTATCCAAAATGAAGGAGAAATAAAGACATTCCACAACAAAAACAGGGTAAAGGACAATGAAACCAGCTCTACAGAAAATACTTGAAGGAATTTTTCATGCTGAAGAGAAAGGAAAGCACACACCTGAGGAAAAAGGGAAAAATAAATGATACTAAATAACAGTTAAACCAAGAGAGTAAAGGGAAATCAGGAAGCACAACAAAAACAAGTAAAACAGTGAGAATAAACACATACATTTCAATAATAACTCCTAATATCAATGGCCTCAATGCCCAACCAAAATATATAGGCTTGCAGACTGGATTAAAAGGCAGGATTCTGCTGTTTGTTGCCTCCAGGAAACTCATCTCTCAATAAAATACAGACACTGTGTTAGGGTAAAATGGAAAATGGTATTTCAAGCAAACAGGCCAAGGAAACAAGCAGGGGTTGCTATTCTAATATCTGACAGGATAGACTTCAAACCAACATTAGTGAGGAAAGTTAAATAAGGTCACTTATACCAATTAAGGGAACACTCCAACAGGAAGACATTATAATCTTAAATGTATATACACCTAACATGGATGCTCCCAATTTCATCAAACAAACACTATTAGATTTAATGTCATAGATAACACCAAACACAATTGTAGTGGGTGACTTCAGTACCTCACTATTATCAGTTTACAGGTCATCCCAGCAAAAAATAAACAGAGAGATATCTGGATTAAATGATGTCATGGAACAAATGGACCTAACATATATCTACAGAAAATTCCATTCAAATGCTGAAGAATATACATTTTTCTCAGCAGCACATGCAACATTCTCCAAAATAGACCATATATTAAGAAACAAATCAAATCTTAACAAATAGAGGAAAATAGAAATAATCCCTTGTATTCCACCTGACCACATTGGGATTAAACTATAAATCAGCAAGAAGAAAAACTACAGAGCACACAAATTCTTGAAGGCTAAATAGTACCACATTAATTGATGAATTTGTCATTGAAGAAATAAAAATTGAAGAATTGATGAAGGAAATCAGTAAGTTCATAGAATCAAATGATGATGAGAATATAACATACCAAACTTTTGGGATACAATGAAGGCAGTCCTAAGAGGGAATTTTATAGCTCTAAGTGCTATATTAAGAAATTAGAGAGTTCATAAGTAAAAACTTAATGCTTCACCTTAAAGCCTTTGACAAAGAATAACAAGGAAAGCAAAAAATCAGTAGACAGAAAGAAATAAGTAAAGATTAGAGAGGAAATTAATGGAATAGAAACCTTCTACTATACCCTGAATTCTTATGTTTGGTTTTTTTCATAGTGTCTTGAATATCTTTAAATTCCCATTCATACCGTTCTAGTAGCTTGTCTTTCTTTCTGTTGGATTGTATTAGATCTGCCACCTGGTCTTCTAGTTTAGATATTTGGTTCTCTCCTTCATACATTTTACTGGTGAGATTTTCCACAGAGTTGTTTTTTTTTTTTTTTTTTTTTTTTTTTTTTTTTTTTTTTTTTTTTTTTTTTGGTTTTTCAAGGTAGGGTCTCACTCTAGCTCAGGCTGACCTGGAATTCACTATGTAGTCTCAGGGTGGCCTTGAACTCAAGGTGATCCTCCTACCTCTGCCTCCCGAGTGCTGGGATTAAAGGCGTGCGCCACCACGCCCGGCTCACAGAGTTTTTTTATTTGACTATCAGTGCTAGTATTTCTGCCTGGTTTTTCTTCAATAATTCTATTTCCTTGCTCATGTCTTGTAATGACCTTCTTATTTCATTAATTTGGTTTCCTGTGTTCTCTTTCAGGAGCTAGTTTTCTTTAATTCATTTGTTTTCTTCTTTCATTCCTTTGATTTATTCGTTGATTTCTTTGAGGATAGGTAAAATCAGTTTTTTGAAATCACTGCTAGGCACTTCATCTAAGACAGTTTCATTTGGGGTCATTTTTGATGGATTTATAATTTTTGGTGGGATTGTATTTTCTTGATTCTTTGTGTTTCTTGTATTATAATGTAGTGAATTTTTACATCATGAGTTGATTTGATGCTTGGGTTTTCTAATTATCTGCAGTGTTCTTAGATGTGGAATCCAGCTGTATATACCTTCAGGGTAGGAGTTCAAAGTGCCAAGTGTAGCTCTTGTACTCCAATCCAACAGCAGAAATCATCCAGTTTGTTGAGTTTGCCTGCTATTCAAGTATTCTAGTGGGCTGGGTGGAACAACTTACTGGCAAATTCTAAAATTCATCTGAGCAATATACCCATTCAATAAAAACCAGCACAGAGTATGCAAGAGTGGGGATTAAAATAAACAGATAACTGTATAAAGCCAAAATCCCTAGGGTGTGCATTTCTTTACACCCTTAATTCTATAAGCTGGGAGATTGAGATTTTTGTTCTGAAATGGGTTTCAGGTCAGCCTGGGTCTGAACCAGACTCTGCCCCCAGTAATGACAGAAGAAGAAGACAAAGGGCCTATAAATCTGAAAGCATCAAAGTTAATAATAGTCAAACCCCAAATACAGCTTAGTTGAGAATGGTAAAGCCAACCACAAGTATGAAACCCATAAAATGCCCTGACATGGAAACAAAGATTAGCACTTCCAGTGCAGGCCTATGTACCTGCTTTTTGTCAGTCAGTCTCAATATCTTTTTGGATAGCTTCCAATCTCACCAATACTGAGTGCCCACCTCTATCCTTCTGTGTTGTGCTGTGCATCTAGAGTTCTGATCAGCTGTGCTGGATGACCTGATGTCAAGTGTGGAATGAGTTCTTCAGAGTTTCATGGTTCTGATGGTTGGGAGATGGGAGAATGCAGGAAGCCTGGAATTGTACTGGAACTGCTCACCTGGTCCCTCATGTGTCCCCTTCATCAGCTCCTCAGCTGGGCTCTGCTTTTTACTTTTTAACTTTGCAAGGATGCTGACGCAATGGGAAAAACCCCTTATTTGGTCTCTGCTCCTGCAGCTTGGCACTGGGCCTGGCGGGGACATACATCTTGGCTGTAAGTGCTTTTATGGGATTCCAGCAGGTTTCTTACTTTCTGGAATATCTTGGTCTCCCTGCTTCTATGCTGTGGCTGATAATAACCTATACACCTTCGCTTTTCTGAAGAATAGTGCATTTTGCTGTTGTTTTGCTTAAATCACTCCCTAGGCTGGTTTGTCTTGACTCCTATGTTGCCATTTTGCCCTGGAAGTCCTAGGTAATTTTTTTTTAAGCTTCATGGAAGAGGGGGCAGAAAACTTGATAGAGCCATGACTTGGGTCATTATACACAGAGTCATTGCCTCTCCTGCATAACTGATGGCTACCCTCATAAGGCAAGACCCACATAACACATGGGGGGCAGACAGTCAGAAGGCTAACGGTGGTACCATCATGGCTGTATATATACATAACTAATAAAAATATATTTTAAAAAACTTATTTTTATTAGTTATGCACATAATGTGATTACATTCATGTTGGTGCCATTGATAGCCTCCTCCCTGTCCTCCCCCCTCTGAAAGGACCCTCCTCCTTGGGGAATGTGGGTCATGCATTATTGGGATAGCCATCAATTATTTGGAAGAGGCAATGACTCTGTGCATAACCCAACATGTGGCTTTATCAATCTTTCCACACCTTCTTCCATGAATTTCCCTAAGCCATGTTGGGTTCATTGTAGGTATTGAGTGTTGAGGTCATGAGAGCCTCTGTGTCTCTGGATATCTGGTTTAGTAGAAGTTCAGTGTTCTCTGTGTCTATCTCCTTCGCCCTTGTGTTGGTACCAGGTTCACCAAGGAAGCAGCACTCTTGTTCATTTCCCCAACTACTCTATGGAGCCCTGGTGAGGTGTGATAGGCTAATACTTTCCTCAGGTTCACTGTCCATCTGAATAAGAGAAGCAAATTCTCCAATGGAGAGAGAAGTCAGCACCAGATAAATGGGATAACCATTATTATTTTCCTGCATATGGTTATCCCATATTTTCAGCACCATTTGTTGAAGATGCTGTCTTTCTTCCAGTCTACATTTTAGGGCCTTTGTCAAATGTCAAGTAGCTATAGTTACTTGCCCCAAAGTTTGGATCTTTGATTCTGTTCCTTTGGTCTATATTCCTGTTCTTATTCCAGTACCATGTTGTTTTTATTACCATGGCTTTGTAGTAGCCTTTTAGATCAGGTATGGTGATGCTTCCAGGGGTGTTTCTTTTGCTGAGGATATGCTTGGATATCTGAGGCCTTCTGCCATTTCATATGAATTTTGAGATAATTTTGTCCTATCTTTGTGAAGAAAGAAGTTGGGATTTTTATTGGTATTGCATTAGATCTGTATATTGCTTTTTGTAAGTTTGTCATTTTCACAATGTTAATTCTGCCTATCCAGGAGCATGGCAGGTCTTTCCTTTTTCTAAAGTCCTCCTTAATTTCTTTCTTCAGTGTATTATGTTTTCTTTATATAGGTCTTTCACTTTCTTGGTTGTATTTATGAGGTATTTTCTTTTTTGCTTTTTTGGTTGTTTTTTGTGTTAGTATTGAAAATGGGATAATGTCATTTATTTCTTTCCCTGTATCTTTGTCTTTTCCATATAGGAAGGCTACTGATTTTTGTGCATTGATTTTGCATCCTACTACTTTATTGAAGGAGTTAATCAGTAGATAATTCTTTCATACACCAAACCATACATTTTATGTGCTAAATGATAGAAGTGTCTCTTTAAATTACCAAGATTGTCACGGCAGATATGGTATAGAAATATATTGATAGATGGTGGTTTTGCCACTAGTGTGTATACCAGATACAGTTTGATGTTATATTGTCCCTAAACAAGGAAAACTAAAATACAATAATAAAGCCTTATATTTATTTCTAATTGACAAAAGGTCATAAAACTGGAATAAACCTTCTTGTTTTGCTTCTAATTCAAAAGAAATAAAGTTGAAACCAGAGATGTCACAATTATTAGAAGCAGCATTGAAACTGAAAAATACTGACATTTATTTCTATTTTTTTCAATGTGGCTCTATGAACCATATTCTTTATGTCATCCTAGGCCTGGAAGAACTGAAGGTACATGAATAAATATGTAATTATGTCCCAAGCAATGTCACAGTCATGGTCTGCCAAGAATTGGTTTCCATTATGCCTCAAATCTAAAGAAAGGAACAAATTTCCATTGCCTCCAATCCCTATAGCCAGAAACATTCAGAGATTTAAAAGATGAAGTCCTGTCCTACACCATGACGTCTTTCATAATCTGGCTCTCACATATGGAAACTGAAGTTATTCACTGCAAAAATGCAAGAAATCTGATCAGTGATATGGTGCTTTTGGATTCTGCAAATGCTAGCTGACAAATCCCCACACATTTATAATGAAAGAAGTTCCACAGATCTTGTTCCATTTCAAATTCTGTCAGCAAGTTATGGATTATGAAAAGGAATGTTACTCTTTGGGACTCAGACATTTTGTGAATATATGAAATTAGGGGACATTTTAAATATTTCCCACATTAATTATGTATTTTCCATATTTTGTCCCAAATTCATGGCTTTTATAACTTTTACAAAATATTTTGGTTTAAATAAACTTAATAATTTTCCATTGCTGTGTGAGTGATGTTTCCAAATCCTGAAAGATAAAATCTGTCAACCAAGATTACTTTATTCTGCAAAGCTACCTATCCAAATTGATGGAGAAATAAGGACATTCCACAACAAAAATAGGCTAAAGGAATTTATGACAACCAAACCAGCTGTACAGAAAATACTTGAAGGAATCCTTTATGCTGAAGAGAAAGCAAAACACACACATGAGGAAATAGGGAAAAAATAAACCATACTCAAATAACAGTTAAAACAAACAAGTAAAGGCAAAACAGGAAGCACTACAAACAAGAAGAATGGAAAGAATAAATAAATGTCTTTCAATAAGCCTTAATA
Organism: Orientallactaga sibirica; assembly: GCA_036365145.1. Classification (NCBI taxonomy): domain Eukaryota; kingdom Metazoa; phylum Chordata; class Mammalia; order Rodentia; family Dipodidae; genus Orientallactaga; species Orientallactaga sibirica. The sequence continues at coordinate 19,911,459 of JAEOAD010000023.1, read as the reverse complement.
TCAATGGTCTCAATGGGCAACCAAAAGACAAAGGCTTGCAGACTGGATTAAAATGTGCGATCCTGACATTTGTTGCCTCCAGGAAACTCTTCTCTCAATAAAAGATAGACACCATTTTAGGATGAAAGGATGGAAAATGGTAATTCAAGCAAATGGACCTAGAAAACAAGCAGGGGTTGCTATCCTAATATCTGACAGGACAGACTTCAAACCAACATTAATGAGGAAAGATAAAGAAGGTTATTTTATACTGATTAAAGGAACACTCCAACAGGAGGGCATTACAATTCTAATGGTATATGCACTTAACATGGGGGTTCCCAATTTCATCAAACAAACACTATTACACTTAAGGTCAGAGATAACACCAAACGCAATTATAGTGGGCGACTTCAATACCCCACTCTCATCACTTGACAGGTCAGCCCAGCAAAAAATAAACAGAGAGACATCTGCATAAAATGATGTCATGGAACAAATGGACCCAACAGATATATACAGAACATTCCATCCAAAAGCTGCAGAATATACATTTTTTCTCAGCAGCACATAGAAAATTCTGTAAAATACACCATATATTAGGACACAAATCAAATCTTAACAAATACAGGAAAATGGAAATAATCCCCTGCACTCTATCTGACCACAATGGGATTAAACTGCAAATCAGCAACAAGAAAAACAACAGCGCATAGAGAAATGCATGGAGACTAAACAGTACACTACTGATTGATGAATGTGTCATTGAGGAAATTAAAAAGGAAATCAATAATTTTATAGAATCAAATGATGATGAGAATACAACATACCAAGGCCTTTGGGATCAATGAAGGCAGTCCTAAGAGGGAATTTATAGCTCTAAGTGTCTATATTAAGAAATTAGAGAGTTTAGAAGTAAACAATTTAATGCTTCACCTTAAGGCCATGAAAAAGAAGAACAATGCAAACCAATATTCAGTACAAGGGAAGAAATAATAAAGAATAGAGCAGAAATTAATGAAATAGAAACCAAAAAAAAAAAAAAAAAGAAATCCAGAGAATCAATGAAACAAAGGGTTGGTTGTTTGAAAGGTTAAACAAGATTGATAAACCCTTAGCAAATCTTACCAGAAGAAAGATACAAGCAATAAAAATTAATAACATTAGAGATGAAAAAGGCACCATTACAACAGATATGAAAGAAATTCATAAAAACCATATGGACATACTTTAAGAATATATATGCTTTGGGATGGATGGATGGCTTAGTGGTTGAGGCATTTGCCTGCAAAGCCAAAGGACCCAGGTTCAATTCCCCAGGACCCATGTTAGCCAGATGCACGGGGGGGGTGTGCACATGTCTGGAGTTCGTTTGCAGTGTCTGAAGGCCCTGGAGCACCCATTATCTCTCTCTCTCTCTCACTTTTTCTCTGTCAAATAAATAAATAAATAAACAAAATATATAAAAATAATATATAGGATTCTAAGTTTGAAAATCTGAAAGAAATGGATGATTTCCTTGATTCATATGACCCACAAAAATTAAATCAAGATGAGATAAACCATTAAAGTAAAACTATAACAAGTACAGAAATCCAAGCAGTTATAAAAAGTCTCCCAACTAAGAAAAGTCCAGGCCCAGATGGATTCACTGGTAAATTTTTCCAGACATTCATGGAAGAACTAACACCACTGCTTCTCAAACTTTTCCATGAAATAGACAAGGAAGCAATTCTTTTGAACTCCTTCTATGAAACCAGCATCACCTTGATACCAAAACTTGACTAAGAACACAAAAATAGAATTCCAAACCAATTTTCCTTGTGAACATACATGCAAAAATCCTCAACAAAATATTGGCAAACAGAATAAAAGAATATATCAGAAATATTATTCACCCTTTATCCCAGAGATGAAGGGATAGTTCAACATATGCAAATCAATAAATGTAATACATCATATGAATGGTCAGAAGGACAAAAATCACGTGATCATCTCAATAGATTCAGAAAAAGCATTTGACAAAATCCAACATCCCTTCATGGTACACCTATTACAGAAACTGGGAATAGAAGGAACACATCTCAACATCATAAAAGCTATTTATGACAAACCTATAACCAATATAATACTAAATGTGGAAAAACTTGAAGCTTTTCCACTAAAGTCAGGAATAAGACAATGGTGTCCACTGTCCCACTTTTATTCTATATGGTACTGGAAATCTTAACTACAGCAATAAGGCAAGAGACACTCATAAAAGGGATAAAAATTGGAAAGGAAGGGATCAAATTATCATTATTTGCAGATGATATGATTCTATACATAAAGCACCCTAAATATCAGCAAACTGTTAGAGCTGATAATCACTTTTAGCAATGTAGCAGGTTATAAAATAAACACACAGAAATCAGTAGCTTTCATATATACAAACAACAAACATGAGGAAGATGAAATCAGGGAATCTCTCACATTTACAATTTCCTCAAAAAAAAAAAAAAACTATCTTGGAATAAATCTAACCAAGGAAGTGAAGGATCTCTACAATGAGAACTTTAAAACATTCAATCAAGAAATTTCAGAAGACATCCCATATTCTTGGACTGGAAGAATTAATATTGTGAAAATGTCAATCTTACCAAATGCAGTCTACCCATTTAGTGCATTCCCCATTAAAAATCCAATGGTATTTGTCACAGAAATAGAAAAAACAATCCTAACATTCATTTAGAAGCACAAAATACCCCAAATAGCCAAAATAATTTGGAGCAACAAAAATTAGGCTGGTGACTTTAAGCTATATTACAAAGCCATAGTAAAAAAACGGCATGGTATTGGCACAAATACAGACATGTAGATCAATGGAACAGAATAGAGGACCCAGTTGTTAATCCAGGCAGCTACAGTCATCTGATTTTTGACAAAAATATCAAAAATATTCATTGGAGAAAAGGCAGCCTCTTCAACATGTGGTGTTGTGAAAACTGGATATCTGTATGTAGAAGGATTAAAATAGATCCTTGTCTCTCTCCATGCACAAGAATCAAGTCCAAGTGGATCAGGGACCTTAATATCAGATCTGAAACTCTTGAAATTGCTAGAGGAAAAGGTAGGGGAAACCCTTCAACATATTGGCATAGGCAATGACTTTCTGAATATAACCCCAATTGCTCAGGAAATGAAAGTACTAATCAATCATTGGGATGTCATGAAATTACAAAGCTTTTGTACAACAAAGCACACTGTGAATAGAGCAAAGAGACAACCTACTGAATAGGAGAAAATCTTTGCCAGCTATATATCTGAAAGAGGACTAATATCCAGAATATACAAAGAATTCAAAAAACAGAACAATAAGAAATCAAGCAACCCAATTAAAAAATGTGCTATGGACCTGAATAGGGAGTTCTCATCAGAAGAAATACAGATGGCATATAAATATCTAAAACCGTGTTCTACATTCTTAGACATCAGGGAAATGCAAAATAAAACTACTTTGATAAAAACATAAAAAAAATAAAAATTTTAATAAAGGGCTGGAGAGATGGCTTAGCGGTTAAGGCGCCTGCCTGCTAAGCCTAAGAACTGGGTTCCAATCTCCAGGTCCCACGTTTAGCCAGATGCAAAGTGACGCAAGGGCACAATGCCGCACTTGCCCACAAGGGGGCACACGCATGTGGATTTCTTTCACAGCAGCTGAGAGGCTGCTGGCACTCCCATCTCTATCTGTCTTCCTCTCCCTCTCTCTCTGTCTGTCTATCTCCAAAACTAAATAAATAAATAAATAATTAAAAAACAATTAAAACTACTTTGAGATTCCATCTCACTCCTGTAACAATTGATACCATCAAGAAAACAAATGACTATAAATGTTAGTGAGGATGCAGAAAAAGAGGAACCATTCTACACTGTTGGTATGAATGTCATCTTGTCCAGCCATTATGTATATCAGTGTGGAGGTTCTTGAGACAGCTAAAAATAGATTTACCATATGGTCCAGCTATAGCACTACTAGGCATATATCCAAATGACTCTTCTCTCTACCTTAGAGATACTTGCACAACCGTGTTTATTACCACTCTATTCACAATAGCTAGGAAATGGAACCAGCCTACATGTCCCTCCACAGATAAGTGGATAATAAAAGTGTGGTACATTTACACAATGGAGTTCTGTTCAGCAGTAAAGAAAAATGAGATTATGAAATTTGCAGGGAAATGGATGCAAGTAGAAATGATTATAGTAAGTGAGGTAACCCATGCCCAGAAAGCAAACATTGCATGTTCTCTCTCATATGTGGATCCTAGCTAAAGATGTATAGACTTTTGTGTGAGCTGGAACCAAAAATTGGTAGCAGAGGCCAGTAATCTAGAAAAAGGTTATAAGGGAGGGAGGAGGGGGAAGGACTTAAGGAGATGTTATTGCATATATGTAAGAAGAAGAATACAAGGAGGGGAAAGGCCTAAGTGAGGCTAGGGGAGAGGATGTATAAAAGAGGAGTAGGCAGGAGGGTCAATGAAACTTCAAGATATTCTGAATAAGACATTGTAAACCTACTTTTCTGAATAATGGCCCATCCAGAAGCTGTAGATTGTTACTAGAAAATTTTGAGTGCCAGGAAAGGGATACCCTCCAGTGAGTTATTGGCCATGGAGGTCCCTATTGCCACCCAAACATTACAGGCTATTGCAAAGGCCCTTGGTTTCCCTTGAGAAACAGATTGTAAGACCCTACTGCTGATGACTTCACTTCCCTGAGTGGCAAGTTCACTGACAAGTCAGGCTGCTACTGAGCAGAAAATATTTTTCCTGTAGAACATTCAACTGAAAGCTGGAAAGAGCTACATTGTGCCAGGGTCCAGCCCTAGCATCAACAAGGGGTGAGACCACAAAGCTGGGATGAACGGGAGTGGCAAAAATGAAACAAAACTTAGGACATGTTGGTGCAAGCTGACAGGTCTGGCTTCAGCAGGGAGCCATTTGACTCTCTCTCTTGCTCACTCTCTCTTTCTCACTCACTCTCTCATTCACTCACTCACTTGCTCTCTCTCTATCTTTCTCATTCACTCTCTCATTCATTTTCTCTCTCTTTTTTTTATTCTCCATTCTCTTTTTCTCCTTCTTTTTCGGTCTCACTCTCTCTGGCTTTTCTCTTGCTTGCTCTCTCTGCTCACTTGTTCTGCTGCCTCTTGCCACAAAACCTCAGTCTTTTATTTTTCTCATACAAGGAAATAGGATTCAAAAGGAAAAAGGCAAAAACAAAACTGTGTCCACATTTGACATGCATGCATAATCTTTGAAATTACAAGTACATAATATTTCCAGGAAAGTTAACCCCATCCCTTACAATCTTTATGAGTAAGCACTGTTAACCATTAACTGTGAAAAACACCTTTGAAAAACACCTTGACCAATTCTTTTTTGAATAATGGGGCACTAGCTCCTCGTGGTTTCTTTTCCATTCTTTGTTAAATGTTGATCCTATTTTCAGTTGCAAGTTAGCAAAGGTGAGAGAGAGATTGGCTACAACAGGTGCCTATTATTCAATTAAAGTTAACTCAGTAAGTCTTTCTTTTCCTTTCTGCAAGGAATACTTTATAACTTAATCATTACATCCACCTTGCATTTGCTAAGCATATGCCTGAATTAAATCTTTATGAAGTTGTATTTTCTCATCTTTTGGATAAACAGTCATAGGGTCTCAAATCCCTAACAGCTAAATAATAAAACCTAACTCATCAACCCATTTTCCTCTGTAGTCTCTCCTGTCCCAGATCCTAAGTCTCACTCTCCCACTCTTAGGGTCACACTGATATTGACCACCTGGAGGAAGCAAGCTTTTAGGATCAAATCTATGCCCCTCACAAGTAGCCTGAGGGGGTCCCACCATTTATTGTTGTTGTAATAAACCCATTGTTTTCCATTCCACTTTTTGTTTGATCTGGGAACACATCTCCTATGTCTTCATAATACTATTCCACAAAATCGCCTCATCAGAAGCTGACAATACATCTAACTCCCAGGGGTCATGCATGGCTGGCCTGCAGAACATTCACAGAAGAGAAAGAACAAGCCAAGATAAGGAGAGAAATCAGAAAGATCAAGGTAACAAACATGAGCAGTACAGCTGAAAGAAGTAGATGTCCTTGCCAAAGCTACATGAGCCAGAGGAGACCACAGGGTTGGATCCATGTCAAACAATGCACAGGGTCTCAACTCGGGCTTTTTGGAGCATGCCATCCTCAGCAGTACTGCATGTAGTCCTATGGGAGACAGAAGTCACCAGCAGTGAAAATAGTTGACACTGGAAACCTCAAGTTTGGCCAGACAAGCCAAAAGACTGATCGGGTGCAACAGTAGCATGTCTGCTCTTGGGGAAACCAACTTCTCTCTAATTTGACTGAAGGCCTTCTCTATCAGAGGGAATACATGCCTGGTACTGAAAAAACTAATCAAAAGCCTATGGCAGGGGAGGTCATGAGCCGTAGCAGTATAAAGCCTGTTCTTGTCTGGCTAAATGTATATATTATTCCCACCAAACTGCCCTGATAGCACCACACTTAATGTTCATATTCACATATTAATGCTACTCTCACTTCTGGTTAGAGAAGCTTCTGTTTTCCGATGGCGATGACCATTGGTATGACCCAAAGGCAACAAACATAGTGCTGAGAAGAAGGCACAGAGGAGTGTCCAGCAGTGAAACATCTCTATCACACTATCCAAGTCTCAGGGTCCATTGTGGAAGAGGTGGCAGAAAAAATTTAAGAGCCAAAGGAAGGGTACATCTCCTTACAATGCAACTGTCCAGACAGAAATTGGCCTCTATATCCATGACCTCACAGTGCCTAGCAATACCTTCACAAGACCCTCATAATAGGAGAAAAAGATGATGACATCAAATTAAAAGTGAGACTAATGGAGAGAGGGAGGAGATATGATAGAGAGTGGAATTCTGAAGGGAGGAGGGGAAGGAAATATAATGGTTTATTTTCTGTAAGTATAGAAGTTGTCAATAAAAAATAAATATTAAAAAAAGAAAAGAGACTTCCATTAGCAATGGTTCAGCTGTCTTTATCCTTGGTGGATGCTCAGTGATTGGATGTGGAGGGTCACAAAGAAGCAGTTTCTCCTCTGCCATCAGCTCAAGCAGCACTCTGGAGGCTGAAGGAGAAGGATCACTGTGAATTCGAGGCCAGCCTGAGACTACAAAGTGAATTTCAGAAGCTGGGCATGGTGGCGCATGCCTTTAATCCCAGCACTTGGGAGGCAGAGGTAGGAGAATCTCATGAGTTCAAGGCCACCCTGAGACTACCCAGTGAATTCCAGGTCAGCCTGGGCTAGAGTGAGACCCTACCTCAAAAAACAAAAATAAAAATTTTTGATAGAATTGAAAGAAGGACATATCCACAAATTTAACTGGAATTTCAGCACTCATTTCTTACTAGTTGATTTTTTAAAAAGTACTGCAAAGTCAGCAAAGATCTAGAAAATGTGAATGTCAACCTGACATAATTGACATTTATATAGCTCAGAATCCAAAATAACAAAATGTATATTCTTTTAAATATAAATAGAGATTCAGAATGTAATCAATGCAGGGAGAGGTTTCCAGCTGCCACACAGGGCCCAGGAGGGTGGCGGCCAGCCTTGCTCCCTGGCCCACCAAAAATGAAGTAAAGACAATACTGAGAAAGATGTAGCTCAAGCAACCAGTAGTCTCTTCACATATGGACAGATGCAAGACCAGTCTATGTGGGGATATCATTCAGATGGTGAGCTCATTGGAAGCCCGCATTCCCTCCCTGCCAGGCCGAGGTGGCAGATGCAGCCAAATACAGCATCAAAGTGATGTGCCGGTTCCAGCCCCTCAATGAAGCTGAAATCCTGCGCAGGGACAAATTCATCCCCAAATTCAAAGGCAAGGAGACAGTGGTGATTGGGCTACTCTTCAAAAATATACACTGAGATCTGGTTAAGATGGTGGCATAGGAACCATGCCAAAACAGGCTAGGGGGGAAAAAGCAAAAAAAAAAAAAAAAAAAAAAAAAAAAAAAACACCAAAATACACTCTTCTACTAAAAAGTGAGGTGTATAATAAATTATCAACTGCAGCAAAGAAGTAGGAGAGATCCAGAGCATCTAGATCCCACAGAAGCATGCAGAAGTGGCTCCAGCATCGACAGCGTGTTCCATGTGGCTGCAGGCGCCAGGCTCCATCTGAGCAGTGGGATTTTAAAGCCAGGTGAGGGGATTCTCCACTCACACTGGCCTCCTCACAAACTCAAGAAATGTGGAAGGAGGACGGCAGAGACCAATGGAGCAGCTTGTGAGGAAGAGTATTGCATGGGTGAGCAGACGGACTTCAGCCACCATCCACAGCCTCCCCTCCCCGACAACTGGCACAAGCCTCAGGAATCACCAGAGACCTGGGGAAGAGAGCTCGCCTACCCAGTACCTAGCATGACCAGAGCAGTGACCCACAGACACAGCCAGCCTTCCTGAGCCCACACAGAGCAAAAAAGGACCCAAGCGGCCATGTAGCATAGCTGAGACCAAAGCCATCCCAACAGGTAACTGGGATTACACCAGTTCAGTACCCACCAAGTAAGCCTGATGTATAGGCTTGCATTGGTTTCCTTTTCTGTTATTTGTTGGGGAAGGGTTGCACTTGGTCACAAGCTGACCTTAGAACCCACTACAGACAGAAATCATAGCATCCTAGATGACAGGATTAAGGATTTGGGGCAACACACATCCTTAGGGACTGTGACTGTGATAAAGGATCTGTTTGTCATAATACCTACTTTTCAGTGTTTTATTATTTTATAGTTTGCACAAATACTCTAGTCACTGCTATATTTTGAGAGTCATTGAATGGGTACATTGTTTAGTTAAATTTTTAGAATTTGACTGTATTCTGTGATGTCCTGTAACAGTGCAGAGTATGTGCTCAGTATTGTATGATGTGTTGGTATATGATGTCCTGTAATAGAGTAACTTCATTGACTGACTAACTAACTAACTAACTAAAAATAAATAAATAAAATAAAATTAAAAGACAAGAAAATAAAAAAAAAGAGCCTGGTGAGATGGCTTAGTGGCTAAGGAACTTACCTGTGAAATCTCAGGACACTGTTTCTATTCTGTAGTACCCATCTAAGCCAGATACACAAGGTGGTGCAGAGTCTTGAGTTTGTTTACATTGGCTGGTGGTTTTGGTGTGCCTATATTCTCCTTTTTCTCTTCTCTCTCTCTCTGTCTCTCAACATGAGTAAATAAATAAGATCTTTGAAAAAGATTGTGAATAATTATGCCCACAATCAATATGATTATCATTTTGCAGTGGACCCTTTCCAGTTATTATTCATACAAATTGAAAATATTTAACTTTGGGTTTCTCATTTGTCTTTCATTTTGACTTAAAATGTATCTATGATAAAAGGGTTGCTGAGGTCCCAAGTCAATTCAACAAGCTTTTTGTCTGAAGACCAAATTATAATGTGAGATTGTTTTCCATATTTACTAAAAATAATCATAAAGACCACAAAATAAATGGAAAGATATTTGTTAGCTTCCTATATGTCTCAAGAAAAATTTATATGATTGTTTCATTCTACAGAGAGGAAGATAAAAGCATTAATTTATTACCATGAAATTGAAGTACAAATATAATGACAATCATGTTCGGATTAGACAGATGTTTGTCAATTGCTTTGGGATATAGGTTATATAAAGAGAAAGATATAACTATAGATACATTTTCTTTCCCTTTAATTTGTTTCAAATAATAAACATTCTCAGAGCAGCTGTTATTAACTAGGAAATATCAGGTTTTATCATAACTTCAAATGTTTATTTTGGACCATCCCATGGATAGCAAATGATTATTAAAACCTATAATACAGATAACTTTTATGGCTAGTTGTTTACTAATAGTTCTGCTGCCTAAGTAGAAATATTTTTAGTATTTTCTCTGTGTGAGCTCACAGTGATGAATTTTATGAGTTCTTCCATTTCCATTTGAAATGTTTGCATTTATACATGCAAAGCTATATTTTGCCATTAAAATGTGCTTTAGGAATCCATAATTTTGTCACTATCATCTACAAGATACAAACTCCTCAAGGCTAACAATCATAGGTATACCTTTTATTGTAATGTATTTTATGTCTATGTTTAATTTCTAAAAAAATTGTAAACATTAAAGAGAGCAACATGATTCCTTGCTTACTCCCTATACATAAGCTAGAATCAGTCATCATTCAATCTTCATAAGAAAATTATATAATAAAGCAGAGTAAACATCCAAAGTGTCCATTAATAAAGACTTGCTAATGTCAATTACAATGTGAAACAATAAAACATTCTATGAAATCCTTTGTACTGTTCTCATTTTGTAGATGAACATCAATTGAATATGGGAAATTCTGTATTCTTCAAAGGTGTTCTGCAGCTGGAGGAGGGAAAGCCATCTGTCCATGAAGAAAGATGCCCCAACATACCTTCATTAAAAAGCAATTAGAGAAGGATATGCTCTTGGGATCATTCATTTTTATGCAGAAATAAATGTTTGGAAATATATGGTAACTTAAGTGATATAAATTTATAAATCAAAATTTATAAATCAAAACTATGCAAAGAATCAAGGGAATGCAGAAAATGGAAGTCCCAGTTTTTCCGTTTACATGTTTGTCTATTATTTGATTCTTCAGGGTAAGCTTTAACAAATGGTACACAAGCACACACATACGTAATTCATTTCTTCAAAGCTGTTAAAGTTCAGAGAAAACTTAAAAAGAAGGCACACACGTTTTCCATTTACCCCTTCTAGTCCCTCAGTTATCCACATGATCCAATAGAATGACATTTTAATTAAAATTAACAGGCCTTCATAGGCACATTGGAATTTTCCAAAGTTCATAGTTTGCATTACAGTTTAATTCTAGTGTCATGCATCTTGTAGTTTGGACAACTGCAAATTGACATGAACCTCTGATTGTATCATCACACTGAGTAGTTTTATTGCTCTGTTTCCTGTTCTCTATCTTTTATTATGTACATTCATGTCACCTTAGGGCTGGACTCCAGTATCCAACTCCAGTGACACTTCCTCTGAGTCATGTGGCTGGAGATCCAGTCTTCCTCCTGTCATATTTATAAAGTGACAAAATAGATGAACCCAGGGCCTCTTTCATAACAGGCAAGATCTCTCTGGTATATACACAAAATCCACATTATTTACTCATGAAAGTTAACAAAAGCTCTTATTTAACATTGTCAATATTCCTTAAATATAAAAAAAATACACTGATTTTTCACATGCATCCATTAAAAGCAGTTCACACAACTATAAATTTGGAAAAACCCTTTGCTGCACAACATTTGCAAAACTGGATGTTTCCTTGGAGAAATCAAGTTTCCATAGTAGACTTGGTAAACATTATTGTAATTTTACAGTTTTAGGCTGAATAGGTATTAATATTCATTTCTACTGTTAGCTCCTCATCTCTTATTTTATGCTTTGATTTTCTACTTCATGCAATAAGGAAAATGATATGAGAGACCAGGTTACATTTATCTACCCTTGAGTTCTCAAGTTAAGAATGAGTGACTTTTGGGCTGGAGAGATGGCTTATCAGTTAAAGCACTTGCCTACGAAGCCTAAGGACCCAGGTTTGATTCTCCATGTCCCACATAAGCCAGATGCACATGGTAGCACATGCGTCTGGAGTTCCTTTGCATTGGCTAGAGGCCCTGGTGCCTCATTCTCTCCCTCTCTAATAAAAAACTAGATAGATAAAAAATAAAATCAGAAAAAAAGAATGAGTGACTTTTCTAATTAATACCACAAAGATGACTATTCCAGGGACATAATAATAAAATTGTAATTATTGTTGTCCTTCTTGATTGTGCAGACTATATTCAATAAGATGGGCATTTTCACAGTGCTAATTGTACCTACTTGTGACCATGGAAAGTACTTATACCACCTAGTATTTCTTTTTCAATGTCTTAGTTTTCATTCCAGAGGTCTTTCACTTTGGCTTCACCTGAAGTATTTTCTTTATCGTTTTTTTTGTTTGTTTGTTTGTTTGTTTGTTTGTTTTAAGCCACCCTGAGTCTGAATTTTTCCCCAATTTCTTATTAATTTGAAAAATAATCTGACAGATTTCCAGTTTCATTATTTTCCAATGTTGCTAAGAGGTATAAAGGTATTCTAGTAGCTAAAGGAGTAAGTAGCTCTGCTACTCAATCTGCATGAAAGAAAAGGCAATGAACAACATTGATAATGGTGCCTCTTTTATGCTTCAGAGAAAGACTCCCAATGGATGATTTTATGTCTGTGTTACAAAGCTACAGCATTTTCTATGATGAACTTCCCAACATTCTTACAAGAGAATAAGAAGGAATATCTATGTTTTAAATACAAAAATTGTCATGGTTTTATTGTCTATCCTTATGGAAACTGTCAATAAAGTTTAAAATAATAAACGAAAACTTGAGCTTCAAACAAAATGCTTGAGCCATGGGTCCAGTTGTTTGAATGTGCCTAGCAACATTTCATACTCATATTTATTGTGTAAATATGATATACACAAGTCAACTAGGTAGAGAAGGCACAGATCCCTCATATTTCAAAGGTCTACTTTGGACTCAGTGCTCCCTCTCAGTTAATCAATGACTCTTATGGAGTTGCCTGTGAACAGTTATCCAAAGAGGAAAATATTTTAAAGTGGTGCATTCATAGGCCTGCATAATCACATAATATACAATAGGTACTGAGTGTTAACACATTCCAAGTCAGTTGCAAGGGGGGTAGAAAAACAGCTGGGTACAAAAATCCTACCAGCATTATGGGACCAGCTAGATACTGGTTTGGATTGATAGTAAAGAACCAGAAAGAATATAGGATTTATAACAAAGTTACTTATGAGAGATTTATATGAATGGCTCCCTGAAATTGTCTCTGAGTTTTGATATTTGTTTCCCAGTCCATTTTTTTTTTTCCATTTAAAAAGAGGTTAACAGGGTAACAGTTGTCTTCCTTCACTAGCTTTCCAGGAATTTCTCTGTAGTCTTAAAATTCTGCAGATGTGAAAATTTTCATGTCTTTCATAATATGAGCTTCCTTCCACAAGGTTGATTCTTCTCTTGGCATCATTAATCTTCTGAGCAACAACCAAGCATTTGCCTCTAAAGATAATCTGACAGTGTAAAAAGAAGCTGTGCAATTATCCACTGAGTGCCAAGAACTCCTGCATCAGATAGGAAGTAGTAATGTACACTATCTTGGAAAAACATGTGAGTTGTCCTTTGCTTCTTCTTGTCCCATTATTCATTTTTCTGAAGTGTGATTCTAAAATGTATAAATGCATTTTTCAGAAAAAGGAAGAGACAATGGTGTATGGGAATCATTGGTTTTAGTATGTATCTTGTCTCCCAAAGTTGTGGAAACATAGAATATCAATTGAGAATGAAGTAAGCTCTAGCATAATATTGGCATGATTTTGTAGAATGCATACCAGGCAACCCACAATGAGCACATAAACTCAGGAAACAAAGGATAAAAATATCATATTCTGATTACCTACTGGCTTGAATATTCTGTGACTCTGTGTCCCATAAGCTAGAGACACCTTTATACTCAAAGTATGACTATTTTTCTTCAAGAACACAAGTTTAATTAAAAAGGAGTTTAGGTGTTTCCTTTGACCATGTTATTCTCTGTTTGATGAATAAACTTGTAAACTAAGAAATTCTAATGTAACTTGGATTATCAATCCTCTCAAAGGAAAAAATGATTTCTGAAAAGTAGGTAGACTTGAAATAGTGTGAGCATAAAACTGGTAATTCCTGTATTTCTAACCTTACACTATTCCATTCAATATTAACTGCTGGTGAGTGAATAAAATAGGCAAATATAAACATAGACTTAGAGCCATAAAAACATAAGTAGTTTTACTTCAGTTCATAAACAAATGAATACATTCTCTAAAAATCAGAAGCTATGGAAGGCTGACTATTCATTTTCTATTGGTGATGTGACTATTGCTAAATGTAACTTTGCACATAACCAGACAGAGTAGACCCTATCCATATGTAGAGTATACTGCTTTGTGGTAAGTAGCTCTGTCTTAAAGATTTGATCATTCATAGTTCTAGGACTCAATATAGAGCCATTTCTCATCTACCTACATGGCATGCAGAGTATGATCCAGAGTGATATAGGCAAGCTTTGACACAAGAGCAGTTCTCTTATCCTTATTTTATAGGACTTGTCAAAAATCCTAAGGTAAAATAAAAAATGAACCAGATATCAATGTGGTAAAAAATGAGCTTCATAGCTTTGAGTTTTAATGGACTGTTGTGATATCTGTGAAACATTTTCATTATGTGGTTGATGTTTAGGGAATAGTAGGTGACTTTTCCATTTAAAAAATAGCTGGGAAATTTAAATTTGTTTTCTTTTTAAAATATATTTTATTTTATTTATTTCTTTATTCATTTATTTATTATATTTTATTTATTTTTCATTAGAGACAGGGGGAGAAAGAGCGAGTGAGAATGGGCATGTCAGGGCCTCTAGCCACTGCAAACAAGCTCCAGACTCATGTGCCACCATGTGTATCTGGACCTGGAGAATTGAACCGGGTTCCTTAGGCTTTTCAGGCATGAGCCTTAGCCACTAAACCATCTCTTCAACCCTAAATTTGTTTTCTATTCTGACTAGGGATTCGATTATCTTTCAGCATTGGGTACCTCCTTTATAATACATGTAATTATTAGCACTGCAGGAAAATAGATTGGAGAGAAATGTCAGGGCAGTACAGTCATAACATCACATGTAGGTCAATCTGTAGCTTTAACATGGTCAAAGAAGAAATAAAATCCTTTCAAATATTTCATACATGTATCATCCTTTCATTAGTCTTTCCATTTACCCCATCCATATAACTATCATGCAGCTTAGAGCCACTATAACTAAATTATTTATTGAAGGATCATAATACATCCAACAGCTTACAAACTTTTGTTTGAAACATAAGAAACAGAACCATAGTCAAATAAAATTCTGAGTAGTAACAGAAAATAGAATAAGTGACTCTAAATCTCTGTAGTGTAGAAATGAAGATACTAGATGACAGGAAATGAATTTTTCTTAGCAGCCATGGTGAAACTCCAAAGAAGTTAGCAGGGCTTAAGTTAAAGACCTCATACCCCATACTTAATTGTGTGCTTTCTGTAATATATACATACATACAGACTCAAAATGAGGAACTCATATACTTCATTCATAACACTGATTACATAGCCACTATCACTGTCTTATTTTGAATTGCCTCCCATATGTTGGTATATATGTAAAAAATACATAATATTATTAAATGTACTGTTGCATAAGGTATGACTGTATACAACACATAATATGCAGGCATATTTAATGTCATATATAATATTATATAAGAACTGACAAATACATGTGGAATGATATATCTTAGAAATAGGGCATTTCATCAAGTAATATAAAACTGAGAGTCTGTGGAATGGTTTGAGCAAGATTTAGGTAAGTTTGGGGCAATAAGAGTTAACAGGTGATGGGTCATGGGTGGATAAGTGCATTGTGCTTACAAAGTAATCAGAGGGTGAGTGTTATGGTATTAATTTATTTAGGACATTGGTTTTATATTGATGGTAGACCCCTACCCATTCCTAAGCTTCAAATTAAATGCTTTAAACTGAAGAGATCAGATTAGAAACTTTACACTTCACAAATACCAACTCAGCAAGAACAGACTCTTCACACCATCATGAATGAAAACAAGCTGCTCCTGTCTAGAAACCTACTATGGATGGGTCTAGAGAAGTTGTAATGTGATATTAAAGCAAATTTCCTGCAGGCTGAGAGGTAGTTTAGACACATTAAATAATAATTTTAAAGTAGCAATAATAATAACAATAGCAAAATAAATGTCCTGACTTTTTGAAGCATGTTTATGCACACATCTATATGAGTTATGACTTAGTAAGATGAGTATTTCTATAATCCCACTCTCATCTCTTAGAGCTTTATAAAATGGAATTAATACCACAACGGGATTATTTATTAAGAGACATTGATCCCGTACATAACTCCTTATCCCAGAGTAATAGTTAACTTGAGATACAATTATTCCTGCTACACTTCTGAGCTGTTCTTGGGATACATTTTATGTAAAATCATCAGTTTGGAACAACAAACACACAGTAGATTAGAACTAGAAGTTGAAGAATGCACAAACTTATTTTGTTAATTTATTGATTCATTAAGGTATTCTTAAAATCATGTAAAATAATGTAGCTATTTAAATTTCCTATACATAAAGTTGGGAGCACCTCTTCTTAATGTCTTAAAGGCCAAGTGTTTCAAACTACTTTCCAATACTCTCATTTTGTCATATACTTGCTCCTGGTGGCTTGCACCTCACTGTTGAATTAAGGTCCTGTGATTTTACAGCAGGAATAACATGATGATCAACACTGAGAAATAAATTTATGGCCACAAATACTGTAATTTGCAAGAATGAAGCTCTTTACATGGACTGAGATTTTTTTCTGCTGGTCAACATGGATAATGCTGCTAGTTCCTTGCCCTGAGGTCATTTTCATGGTAATAGGATACTGCCTGATTAAAGCAGCATTGTGCCCACCTTCATAGAAGAAATTACAATTGCCCACTTATGTTACTTTATTCATTAGTGGAACAGAAGGGGACCAAAACCCAATTCTAGCCAGGGTAGAAGGGGTTATCTAGAAGTCTAGAAGTTTCCTGGGGAAAATCTTCCTCTACAAAACATAAACTAATAGGGATGTTATGCCCTTCCCCTACCACTTCCCTACATTATTTGTTTATTGACATAAAAATATGTTGCTTGGTGAGACTTGTAATTCTATTGACAGTATATAAAATAGCATCAAATTACATTGTGCAGGGATGGAGAGGTGGCTTAGTGGTTAAGGCACTTCCCTGCAAAGTCAAAGGACCCAGGTTCCATTCCCCAGGATCTATATAAGCCAGATCCACAAGGGGTCACATGTGTCTGAAGTTCATTTGCAGTGACTGGAGTCCCTGGTTCATCCTCTTATTGCCTTTGAGATCTAGTACTAAGTTACCATAAAATTTTATGGCCAAATTACTTCTTTGAATGTGTCCACTGGCCTGTTGTTACTCACCCCAATAGGAAGTTACACTTAAAAGTAGATTCCAGACTAAGGAGATAACTTAGGAGCAAAGTGTTTACCTGGCAATTATGAAGATCTGGGCTCAGAGTTAATGGTTACTAAATCTGTGTATGCTACTGTAGTAGTCAGTCTCACATAACTGGGATTAACCTCCAGACCAGACACAGTTCATAGGAAGGAGAAGGGATTTATTTGAAGCTTACAGGTCCAGGAGAAATTCCATAATGGCAGAAGAAGCTGGACCCTATTTTACAGGCCCACACTGAGACAGGAAATACTCCAGAAGCACCATAAGTACACTTCAGGAACCCAGGCAAAACTTAGACAATTTGAATATTTTAGGCTGGAATTCAGATCTGCCCCCATACCTTAGAGCTGGATCCTAGTACCCACCCATGGTGATACCTCCTCCAGCCAAGTAGATGGAAATCTGAGAAGCTTTAATAAAACTCCAGAATCTATTGGGAGACATCTATTCAAACTACCACAGCTACCAAAATAAAAACCAAAGAAAACTCTGGTTTGATCTCCAGTAAAAATGCCATATGTGGTTGTTTATATCTGTAATTCCAGTGCTGAGAAGACAGAGAGACAGGAGGATCTTTGTGGCTCACTGGCCAACACCTTTTATC
The DNA here is from genome assembly GCA_036365145.1 of Orientallactaga sibirica. NCBI lineage: Eukaryota > Metazoa > Chordata > Mammalia > Rodentia > Dipodidae > Orientallactaga > Orientallactaga sibirica. The sequence continues at coordinate 19,893,626 of JAEOAD010000023.1, read as the reverse complement.
TGTTTAGGAACTTGGCTCAAGAAAGATACAGACATTCCTGAGGATGACATCTGGGTTGTCCTCTGGCCACTGTATTCACTAGTACACATCTGCCTACATACACACCCACATATACACATGTATCCTCACAATAGGAACATATACAATACACATGCATTAAAATTATTATCATATATGTGTGGGTTGTATACATTTGTACATACATATGGATGCACATGCCTCCTGTGCAAATATGTGTCATCTATAGGAGAACTGCAGATTACCTACACTAGAACACATCTACCTTATTTCCTTGATACAAAGTCTACACATGCTATTGCTTTTGGTCAGACTGGCAGAAGAGAAAAACTCCACTGTTTCTCTTTAAAAAACAAACAACAACAACAACAAAAAAAAAAAACTAGAAAGTATTTATTGCCTGATGTTCAAAAGGCTTATTTTTATCTTAAGTGATAAAATTTATGTAGCTTAGATAGTAATGGCACATAGAAAAATATTCAAAATTTTTCTGTAAACCTTATATAAAATGATTCCTTATTCAAACAATAACTTCTTATACATTATTTCTCTAAGTTCACCAATGAAATTTGCAATGTCAAAGATAATGGACATGGGCTGGAGAGATGGCATAAGGGTTAAGGCGCCTGCCTCCTAAGCCTAAAGAATGCTGGTTCCAATCTCCAGGTCCCACGTTTTTCCAGATGCAAAGTGACACAAGGGCGCCATGCTGCATGTAACCACAAGGGGGCGAATGCATCTGGATTTCATTTGCAGCAGCTGAGAGGCTGCTGGCACACCCAACTCTATCTGTCTCCCTTCCCTCTCTCTCTCTGTCTCTCTCTCAAAAAAAAAAAAAAAAAAAAGAGAGAGAGATAATGGACACTTTTAAATCCTTGTAAAGCAGATTTCACAATAAAAACTCTTCTTGAAATCCTCTTCTTTGACTCCTTCATGGTTTTCCTCTGTTGTCTGGCCAGAAGCTCTTTGTCTCCCTTTCAAGATACTCTTTCACTTGGATGTTTTTGTTAAAATACTTAAAAGCCCCTTCTTGAACTCTCCATGGTTTCTCCACACTTTCTGTTATCCTGATGCAGATGCTGTATGGGTTTTACCACCAGACTTTTCCTTTCAGCTCTAGGCATGAACCACGACTGCAACCATGTCATCACATCACAAGTGCCTCAAAGCCATCTGAAAGTAGGTACACTATTCAAACTCACACAATGTCCCAAAGTTCTGTTCTTTTTCAGTTTCAATGATTGTCACCACTACTTACATCAGCTATAAAGCAAGGAGTCTTATGTTGTCCACTTCCTGACCCCTGTTTAATTCATCATGATGTCATTTTTTTAGTTATGCATATAATGTGAATACATTTATCTTGGTGCCATTGATATCCTCCTCCCTGTACTCCCCTCTTTGAAGGGACACTCCTCACTGGGGAATGTGTGTGGTGCATTATGAGGGCAGCCATCAGTTATGTTGAAGAGGCAAAGTCTCCATGCATAATGACCCAACTTGTGGCCCTAATAACCTTTCTGCCCCCTCTTCCGTGAATTTCCTTGAACCATGTTGTGTTTATTTTAGGTCTACATTTTAGTCAGTGATGAGGTCTTGGGTTCCTCTTTGTCTCTGGATGTCTGCTTTTGGAGGAGTTGAGTGTTCTCTGTGTCTATCTCCTTCATGCTTATGTTGGTATCAGGTTCACCAAGAAAGCAGCACTCTAGCTCATTTCCCCATTTACTCTATGGTTTAAGATGGTGCCCTGGTGGGGTGTAATAGGCTGATCCTCTCTTCAGTTTCAGCATTCATCTGAAAAAGAGAAGCAAATTCTCCAGAGGTGAGAAAAATCAGAACTGGGTAAGTGGGATAACCATTATTATTGTAGAGAGAATTTTATACGTGTAGGCCCTCTTGTATCCCATGATTGGTGGGAGCTTGATATTGAAGAACAGGCTCATTTTTTGGATATGGTTCTGACTTGTTTCCCAGTTCCAGCTAAGAGTTCTATTCAACTGAGCAGATCTGTTAGCCAAATCAAGAGCAGTTGGTTACCCTCCATGGCTGTGTGCCACTATTGCACTTGTGTGAGCATCACGTCAGGCTGTTTGCTGCTGAATAGCTTAGACCACAAGTTGCCTGGACAGATGTTGGTCATTTTCCCCCAGTCCCTCATGTAGCAAATTCTGACACTAGACAAGCTAACTGTCTGGGGACTGACTGTCTTCAATATTCCAGCCAGGTCACCCCATGTTCTGTATGAACAGCATGTGGTGTTTTAGGCAGTAGAGCCTTATCATTAACTTTTGGCAGGTCATGAAGTACTCTGATAGAAATATATCTTCTTTTGGGAAACTGTGTAGGTGTCTCTGATCAACAGCTCATTGTGGAAGTTAACCCCTTGCTGGTGCTGGGAGTTACAGGCCAGTGCCAAAGGAAAAGAAGGGAGAAAAAGATGGGTAATATAAAAGAGAAAGAGAGAAGAGGGGGAGAGAGAGACAAAAAGGATAAAATTAAGATTAGTCTTCATCATAACCTCTATAGGGCCATGTGATCAAAGTGTTCCTTCTAAGGACCTCATGAAGGTTCAAAATTTTTAGTTTGTCTTTCAGGATATAGGATTTTATGGTACCATTTCCATTTGGGTCCCATGTTGTGCCCTTCCCCTCACACTTACCCTCCCCTCCCATCCTACCCTCCCTATTTTCTGGTCCTCAAGATGCTTATTAGGTATGTCAGCATCTTGGGAAGATCAGGTTAGGAGTCATGGAGATGAGAGAAACCATGCAATGATTAACTTTCTGAGATTGGGTGACTTTGCTGAGAATGAACTGTTCCAAGTTCAAGCATTTTTCTTCAAATTTCATTATGCCATGTTTCGTTACTGCTGGGTCAAATTCCATAGTGTAGATATACCACATCTTGGTTATCCATTCATCTAATATTGGACATCTGGGTTCATTCCAGCTTTTAGCTATTATGAATTGAACAGCTATAGACATGGTTGAGCAGATCTCTCTGAACTGAGAATTGGAGCTTTTAGGGTAAATGCACCATAAGGGAATAACTGGTTCTGTTGGTAACATAAAAGATAGTCATCCTTTTTAGGAGTCTCCATATTGCTTTCCATAATGGATGTACCATCTTACATTCTGATCAACAGTGAATGAGGGTTTGTATTTCTCAACAATCTCACCAACATTTGTTTTCATTAGGTATTTTAATGTTACCTATCCTTACTAGGGTAAGATTTAATCTCCTAGTTATTTTAATTTTCACTTCCCTGATGATTAGGGATGTTGAACACTTTCTTAAGTGTGTGTTTTCCATTTGTAGTTCTTCCTCTGAGAAATCCATGTTCAGTTTTCTGCTCCATTTTCTGAGTGGGTTGTTTGAATTTTTATTGTTTAGGTTTTTGAGCTCTTTGTAGATTCTAGAAATTATGCCTCTGTCAGTGTATAGCTGGCAAAATTTTTCTCCCATTCTGTGGGTAATCTGTAGGTTCTGCTTGCTGTATGTTTGTCTGTGAAAAAAACTTCAGCTTCATGAGATCGCAATGGTTGAGTGATTGTTTAATTTCCTGAGCCACTGGGGCTTTGTTTAGGAAGACCTTTCCCACTCCTATATCATGGAAAGTTGCTCCTATTTTTTCTTCTAGTAGCAGCAGTGTTTCTGGTCTTATATTGAGGTCTTGATGTTTGTGCATGTTGAAATGTGTGGATCAAGTTTCATTTTTCTACCCATTGTTGTCTGGTTTGTCCAGGACCACCATTTGTTGAAGATTCTGTCGTTTTCAAGTCTACATTGTTAGAGCATTTGTCAAATATCAAGTAGTTGTAGTTACTTGACCCAAATTCCAGGTCCTCAATTCTGTTCCATTGGTCTAAATTCTTTTTTTAAATGACATTACCATGTTTTTATTATCATGGCTTTGTAGAATAGCTTTAGATCATGTATGGTGATGATTCCAGAGCTGATTCTTTTGCTGAGGATATGGTTGGATATCGAAGGCCTTCTGCCATTCCATATGAATTTTGAGATCAGTTTTTCTATCTCTGTGAAGAAAGAAGTTGTGATTTTTATTGGTATTGTGTTAAATCTGTATATTGGTTTTGGTAAGAATGCCATTTCACAATGTTAATTCTGCCCATCCAAGAGAACGGGAGGTCTTTCCATTTTTTTCAAGTCCTCCACAATTTCTTTCATGTGCAATTTTATGTTTTCATTATATAAGTCTTTCACATCCTTGATTAATGTCATTCCAAGGTATTTTATTTTTTGTTGCTATTGAAAATGGGACAATGTCTACAATTTTTTTCTCTGTATCTTTGTATTTTGCATAAATTAAGGCTACTAATTTTTATGTATTGATTTTGTATTCTGCTATGTTGCTGAAAGAATTAGTCATCTTTAAGAGTTTTGAGGAAAAAACACTTGGACTTCCGGTCAACATGGCATTCACCTTACCTTGCCTCACCTCACAGGGAAGGAAAGACAAGACCCTTAAGGTTCATGGTGGTTTTTTAGGGGGTTGCTGGCTCTAGTAGGCTCCCAGTGGGAGGGTGTGGAGGAGAGAAATGGGGATTCCACTCATTCCCATGCTCTGTGGTAGCCCACCAGTTCCCAAATCCACTGAAGCAGCCTTCCTAGCTGCAGTCCCAGCAGAGGTCCCTCCTGCACTAACCACAGGACAAGTGCACCAAAGATAGCAGTCTAGGACCTCCCTCACAGGCTTTTCTGCCATCACTCAGAGCTCTGAGGTCCCACTAGGTCTTGCCCTAGCTTCTCTGAGCTCTGCTCACTGCTGTAGTCCCCCAAAGTGGTCCCACTCTGGTCCTGCCCTAGCCTTTCTCAGCTCTGTGCCACTATGGTCTCACTTGCCAGTCCGGTGCAAGCCTTTCTGAGCTTGGTGCATCACCATGGTCCCAGTCACCAGTCCTCCCTAAGCCTTTCTGAGCTCCAGGGCTGACTATGGTCCCACTTGCCAGTCCCACCTGCCACCCCTCCACCCCAAGTCAGCAGGCTAGCTTCCCAAACACTAGGCTTTCTCAATCATTGTGATGGGCAGACCTACCACAGTGAAAAAGGAACAGCATGAAAAATCAGATGCAAGTAAATCCAGATAGATTTTCCAGTCTCATAATGGATGTCTCTAATCAAAACAGAAGAGACAATAGGATCAGAACCTCAAAATGAAGAGACAAGTTATGCAACCCTGGCTAAGAAAATAGCAGAACTTCCAGAAACTCAACAAAGAGGCAATAATTGTATGAATGGTGTCCTCTCTAGATTAGACCTAATAGAAAGGAATCCAGATGCATTCCAAAGGGAGTTAAATGATCTGAGGTGAGAGAAAAAAAAAGAGAGATAGAAAGAGAGAATAACCAACTGGCTAAACTCATTGGAGACATAAAAAAAAATTCAAGGATATCTCCAAGAAGCATTAAGAAAATAAGAAAATGATGTGAAATGGGAATTTGACAGGGGGATGGAAACTATACATAAAAAAGCAGTAGAAAATATGAACCAAATTGAACAAGGCCAAAACTCTACAGAATCTCTCCAGAACAGAGTCAGCCAAGTGGAGGATAGAACCTCAGAACTGGAAGACAAAACAGAAGAAACAGTTTGTGAGTCCAAAATTTTTAATAATTTCAAATTTTTTGTGAACAGAACATGAGATACCCTTAACCATGACAGCATTCAAATCATGGGTATACCCAAAGGGGAAGAAATATGGACGAAAGGCATGGAAAACTTATTCAACAAAATTACTAAAGAAAACTTTCCCACTCTCTCAAAAGAAAGTCCCATCAAGTTCCAAGAAGCTAGCAGAACTTCAGACTGGAAAAAAAAGGAGAAATTCTCCAAGACATATTATCATTAAGATGCTAAACCTCAATCACAAAGACAAAGTCCTAAAAGCAACAAGGGAGAAACAACACATTACCTATAAAGGAAACCCCATCAGAATTACTTAAGACTTCCCAAAGGAAACCCTAAAAGCCAGAAGGACCTGGAATGGAACATTGAAAACTAAGAAATTGTGGTGTCCAACCCAAACTGCACTATACAGCAAAAGTATCCCTCACAATAGATGGTGAAAGGAAAACTTTCTATGATAAAAGTCAGCTTTACAACTATATGAACACAAAGCCAAACCTATGTAGAGTACTTCATTGAATTCTTCACAAAGAAGAATCAAATAACCAATCTCAAGTGTCCATGAGAAGCATATCACAATAACCAAACTTTGAGAAGGCCCAAAAACTACAAAGGCCAAGAAAACACCAAGCCACATAAACCACAATAACAAAATGACAGGTATTCAATCAAACCTTACAATTATTACCCTAAATATTAATGGCCTTCATTCACCCATCAAGAGACATAAGCTAACAGGGTGGATCAGGAAATTAGACATCTCAATCTGTTGTCTTCAAGAAGCCCACCTTACCACTAAAGACAGACACCTCCTCAGGGTGAAAGGGTGGAAAATGATATTCCCAGAAAATGGAAATAAGAAACATGAAGGTATAGCTATACTGATATCAGATAAAATAGACTTCAAACCAAAAGTAATGAAAAAAATAAAGAATTCCACATCTTACTTATCAAGGGAACAATCCAACAAGAGGATATCACACTCATCAATGTTTATGCTCCAAAAACCGGTACACCACAATTCATAAAACAGAACCTACTTGGCAATAAAAACAGAAATAACCACCAACACCATCATAGTTTGTGACTTCAATACTCCACTATTGGCAATAGATAGATCATCTCAACAAAAAATGAATAGGAAATTAAGAGAGCTCAACAACACCATATATCAATTAGACCTAACACACATCTATAGAACATTTTACCCAAATTCCACAAACTACACATTCTTCTCAGCAATCCATGGAACCTTCTCTAAAATAGACCATATACTTGGTCATAAAGCCTCCCTCCATGCACTTAGGAGGATTGACATAATTTCCTCCATGATATCAGGTCACAATGCAGTATTGCTTGAAATTAAAAAAATTAAAATGTGACAACACTGAACCAGCTCCTGGAAACTGAATAACAGACTCTTAAGCAATAAATGAGTAGTGGACAAAATAAAAAATGAAATTGAAAAATTTCTAGAAATGAATGACAATGAGAATACAACATACCAAAACTTAGGGGACAAAATTAAAGCAGTGCTCCAGGGGAAATTCATTGCGCTAAGTGCCCTCATAAAAAAGACAAAGAGATCCCAAATCAATTACCTAACCATCCACCTAAAGGCATTGGAAAAACAAGTACTATCCAACCCAAAAATCTCCAGATAGAAAGAAATAATTAAGATCAGGGTAGAAATTAATGAATTGGAAACTAAGCAAACAATTAAGAAAAAATGAACAAAGAGCTGGTTCTTTGAAAAAATAAACAAGATTGATAGACCCCTGGCCAATTTGATCAAGTAGAAAAAAGAGACAACTCAAATTAACAAAATTAAAAATGAAAAAGTAGAGATCACAACAGACATAAGTGAAATTGGGAGAATCATCAGAACTTACTTCAAAAACCTCTACTCCTCCCATGGTCTCACTTAAGCCATTCCCTTCCCTGTAATCTGTTCTTCTACTTACATATGTGCAATACCATACACTTAAATCCTCCCCTCTCCTGCCTCCCTTATAGCCTTTTACCAGCTTACTGGTTTCTAGAATGCATAAAAGAAGGGCAGAGGGAGGGTCAATCAAAATTCAAGATAGTGTGAATAAGACATACATAAACCAACTTTTTTGAATAGTGGCACATCCAGAAGCTGTAGACTGTTACTAGAAAATTTTCAGTGCCTGGGGTGGGATACCTTTCAGTAAGTTGTTGACCAAAGAGTTCCCGGTAGCCTCCAAAACATTAAAGAGCATGAAGAGAACTTAATAGACATATAAATGAAACAGGAGAGAACTTACAAAAAATTAACTCAGTGATCAGTAAAATAAGTGCATGTACAAATGCAGGAATGGATTCCAAGAAACAGCCAGAATGTCAAAACAGGAAATGAAAATGGAATTCAAGAAAGCAAAAAAAAAAAAAAAAAAAAAAAAAAAATAATTTTTTAAAAAGGTTCCCAAGAAAATCTCACCAAAATAATATAACATGTTGAGGGTAGAATATAAGAACTTGAGTACAAGATAGAGGAAATAGACTGGGACTCCAAAAACAATCTCAAAAATATGTGTGAACACAATATGAAGGAAATGTAGAACAGTAAAAAAATATATCTGGATTGTGGGCATAGAGGAAGAGGAAGAAATACAGGCTAAATACATAGAAAATATCTTTAGCAAAATCATCAAAGAAAAATTTCCCAATTTCACAAAAGAGAGACCCATCCAGGTACAGGAGCCACACCATATACCAAATACATAAGACCAGAGAAGAAATTTCCCACATTACATTATAGTTAAAACTCTAATTACTGAACATAAGGAGAAAGTACCAAAAGGTGCAAAAAAAAAAAAAAAGAAGAAAAAATAAATATAGCTTATTTTATACATAAAAAGGTAAGCCCATCATAATTACTTCTGATTTTTTAAATAGAAACTGTCAAACTACAGGGTTGGACTGGAATACTTCAAATTTAAAAGACCATGACTAACTGCTAACCAAAATTACTACACCCAGAAAAATTATCTCTTACAATAGATGGTAAAAGGAAAACCTTCCATGATAAAAGGCAGGTTTATTAATATATGAGCAGGAAGTCCATACTATATAGTATACTATATGAAATACTCCACACAGAAGAGACAAACAAATACACAACACACAATGAAGAGGGTACAAGGTGGTAAAAGTAACAATTAAAACTAGAACAAACACGAAATCATATAATGCTCAAGAAAACATCATAGATTACAATGTCTTCAAATTGACCAGGATTAGCTCAAACATAACAATTAAAAGTAAATATTAATGGATTCAACTCCCAATTCATAAAACATAGGTTAACAGGCCAGATAAGGAAACTGGATCAATCTGTTGGCTATCTATCAGAAACTCATCAAAGATAGGCATCTCAGTAGGATGAAATATTGGAAAATGATTTCCAAACCAATGGAAAAGAGAAACAAGCAGGTATAGCTATGCTAATATGTGAAAAAATAGACTTTAAACAAAAAGTAGTAAAAGAGATAAGAAAATCCACTTCTTACTAAGGGAACAATCCAAGAAGAAGACACAATAATCATAAAATTATATGCACCAAACTTAGGTACACCAAATTATAAGCAAAATCTACTAGACAATAAACCAGAAATAAATCTTGATACAATGATATTAGGAGACATCCCACTATCATCAATAGACAATATAAACAGAATATAAGTAAAGAAATAAACAACATAAGTCAACAGAATTTAATATACATCTATAGAACAGTCCACCCTAACTTGACAGAATACACATTCTTCTCAGCAGTTCATGGAACTTTAAAAAAAAATAGATCCTATGTTAGAGTTCTTAAAATTTAGAAAAAAATGTTGTTGAAGTCAGCTACACATGTCTGGACAAACACCCAACCAGAAGCTGCTTATGGGAGGAAAGGTTTATTTCAGGCTTGTAAATTCTAGGGGAATAGCATCAATGGAGGAAGATTTCCATCATTCCAAGCATAGAGACATCACGAACAGCCTGCACCCCTAAACTGCCAGAATTCAAACTGTCCCCAAACACACCTTAGTACTGGACACAAGTTCTTCCCCCAGTGACATATCTCTTCTCCAGGAGGGCTCTGCCCACTAGGGACTCAAGATTCAAATCAGAGACTATGGGTCCTCACATTTAAACCACTATATTCCACCCCTGGCTCTATAGACTCATGACTATCTAAAAATGACAATTTTATTCAGTCCAACTTCAAATGTCCCCATAAACTTTAAAAACTTTAAGATCACTCCAAAGTTCCAAGTCTCATCTGAGATTTAAGACTTCCTTAGCTGTGAGTCCTGTTAAATCAAAACAAGTCACATATTTCTAACACATGATGACACAGTAAAATTTCCATTGCAAAATGGTGTACAAAAAGAGATTAGACAAATACAAATTCAATAATAATTAGGTAAATATCAAACATCTGCAGTTCAATTCTGACATCTATAACAAGAGACAATAGTCTCTTGATTTTATAATTCCATCTCTCCAGCTGGGCTGGTCACAGCTCAGAAAAACATCCTGTCCTGAGCCACCAGATTTCCATAGTAGCTATTGCACAGTCCTGGTATATCCAAACAACTTTGAGTCTACATTGCAAACCAGGGTCCATCCTCAAGCTCCATACAATGCCTTTTTCTGGCCTCCAATATAGGGAAATCATCCTGCTTCACAAGATTGTACCACTGCAGCCAGATCCTAGAATTATTTCTCTTCATATAATGGCCTTACTGTGCCTCTACACAGGAATTCAACCCTGTTTTACATGCCACATCTCAGCAGCTGCTGGAACCATGTGCACTTTATGACATTTTTCTTTGCATTATTCATGCTTCCAAAGCTAATACCAGGTGTGAGGCATTATAAAACTTTACATCAAGGGGTGTAGGGGAGGATAAATCTTGTCATTGAAGAGCAACATATGTCTTTAGAATTCTTTAAGTCTCTTCCTTGTAACATGATGACTGTATACACACTCTGTACATAACTAATTAAAAAAAAAAACTTGACAACAACATGGTGAAGAATGTAACCCTGGACCTCCCTTACCATGGACATCATTTGCTTGGGTGTTTATCTGACAATTACCAGCTCTACTGTTTCAGCTGAGCGAGAGACCTTAAACCATATTTTTACCCTTAAACTGGGCTGCCAAACTCATACAAACTGCATCTTTTACACTGGGATCATGTACCTCATGACCTGTGTGTCCAGAAAAGAAAAATGTAAGAACATTCACACATACAAGTTCTTCCACAGAATTGAAAAGGAGGCAATGCCCCCTGACTCTTTCTATGAAGCCAGAATTATATTAATAGCAAAACTGAAATCCAATAAGAAAAAAATATGAAAAATATCCTTGATGAGCTTAGACATAAAAATTCTCAATAAAATTATTGCAAACCCAATCCAAGAATACATCAAAAGTATCATCCAATGTGATCAAGTAGTTTTCATTCCTGTGAAGCATGAATGGTCCAACATATAGAAATCAATACACTTAATTTATCACATAAATAGATTTAAGGACAGTTATCATATGATCATTTCAATAGATGAACAAAATCCCTTCAACAAAATACAATCACTTTCATTGTATTTCATGATTAAAATACTAGATATAGTAGGGATGGAGGATTCATATATTACCATAATAAGGGCTATATATAACCAACCTAAGACAATATCATTTTAAATGAAGAGATCCTTGAAGTATTCTCATTATGATTGGGAGCAAAATGGTGTGCCCACTCTCAGAACTTCTTTTTAACATAGTACTATATGTCTCAGCTCAAGCAATAAAGCAAAAGAAAGAAATAAAAGGATGCAAGTTGGAAAAGATGAAGTAAAACTAGCCCTATTTGTGGATGACATAACTCTCTATATAAGTGATCTGACAGACGTTCAGAAAAGTAAAAGGATATAAATCATCACACAAAATCAGTAGCCTTTATATACACCAATGGCAAACATAGAGAAAGAAATAATGATGCAGTTCCATTTACAATAGATACCAAAAAATTAATTATCTTGGACTATACCTAGCCAAGGAAGTTAACTACCTATGCAATGAAAACCCCAAAACAAAAACACTTAATAAAATAATGGAGGGAATTACAAGAAGATGGAATGACCTCCCATGCTCATGAATCAGATGAACTGATATTGTGGAAATGGCAACATCATATATATGTTTTCAACACTATTCCAATCAAAACATCAATAACATTTTAATATAGTTAGAAACATAGTCTCAAAATTCATATGGCATTACAAAAGGCCTTGGAGAGCCAACAATATCCTCAGCTAAAGGAATACCTGTGGTGATATCACCATATCTGATGCCAAGATATACTATAAACCCTTCCTAATGAAAACAATGTGTTACTGACACAAAAACAAATACATAGATCAATGAAACAGAAGTTCCAAGTATAAGTACTTGTAACTGCAGCTACCTGTTCTTTGACAAAGCGGTCAAAAACACATACTGGAATAAAGACAGCATTTTCAACAAATGGTGCTTTTGGAAATGGACATCCACATGTAGAAGAATGAACATGGACCCTCTTCTTTCACGTTATACCACAGTTAGTTCTAAATGGATCAAGGAACTAAATATAAGACCTGAAACTTTAAAAGGTCTAGAAGAAAAATAAGGAAAGCATTCCAAGATACAGATCAAGAAAGATTTTCTGAATAATACATCAGCAGGTCAGGGAATTAAAAGAAAGTCACTGGAATATCATGAAAGCAAAAAAAAAAATATTGAACAGACAAGCAAACAATCTACAGTCAATAGATAACCTATAGTATGGGAGAAAAATCTTCACCAGCTATCCATCTGGCAAAGGTTTAATATCCAGAATTTACAAAGAATACAACAAATTAAGTAATGAAAAGTCAAGCAACTCACTAAAAACTAGGGCAGAGTATTGAGCAGAGAGTTCTCAAAGGAAGCAATTTAAATGCCCAATAAACATGTAAAGAGATGTTCATCTTTAGCAATCAGGGAAATGCAAATTAAAATGATTTTGAGATTTCATCTCAGTCTAGTCAAATTGGCAATTATCAAAAAAATAAAATGACAACAAATTCTCGTGAAAGAGGAACACTCATCCTATCCACTTCTTGTGGGAGTATATACTTTTATGTAATATGCACAAAACTATTTATAGTATGAATCAGTACCATAGAAGCCTTCCTCCAGGATATCAAGCTAAAAGATACAACCCTTAATAAGAGGGAGGGGAGGGATCACCCCAGAAATAGGGAGCCAGCTAGGGTAGAGAAATACTAATCCTAAAACCATGGACTCTGGCTTGTAATTATCAGTACCAGAACTGGGTTACTACTCACAGTGAGCTGTTGGTTGAGAAGATCTATGATATCCTCCAAACAATATAATTAATTAATATTAATATAATTAATTAATATAATATAATATAATATAATATAATATAATATAATATAATATAATATAATATTTCCAAAGCACTTACTCACTAGAAATAAATGGTAAGTACAATAGACAGCACATACAGGACATTGAGAGATCACACTGGAACTTAGAGGAAGCAAGCTGGCTAGACCTCACAGTACTGGAAAGTGCTGGGCAAGCTGCTGGGGGTAATAGACACTCATGCAAAGAGTGAAAAAATAGGGGATCGTGGAAGCTACAAAGTCAACCTGCTAGAAAATATGTACACATCTGTGCAATACTGACACAGAATGTATTTAGGTAATCAATAGCCCTCTGATTGTATAAGAGGCCTGCTCAATAGGAAAGAACTCATATCTGGTACTGCAAACCAAGTCTCAATCCTATGGATATGATGGTCATAAATCATAGAAAAAAAGTTAAACTACTTTTTTGCAAAGAACAGAGGCTACAGCCATCAAAATCTCTCTCTCTCTCTCTCTCTCTCTCTCTCTCTCTCTCTCTCTCTTTAAGGTAGGGTCTTACTCGAGGCCAGGCTGACCTGGAATTCACTATGTAGTCTCAGGGTGGCCTTAAACTCCATGACTATCCTCCTACCACTGCCTCCCAAGTGCTGGGATTGAAGACATACGCTACCAACACATGGCTCAAAATGTCTCTTTAAGCTCATCCCTTTTAATCCACAAATCCATGCTCTTACTCTTGATTGGAGAATCTGTTTAAACATGAGTGTTGGTCTCAGTGCTATCCTCACAACCTGCACCAGGCAGTAGACAGTGGCAATAGACACTGAGAGCACTCAAAACTCATAAAAGCAGAAATCTATAGGTTTCAGAGAGCTCAACACTAAAGTAAATCTGTAACACATTTGCCATGGCTCATGGAACATTGTAGAAAAGGGAACAGAACAATTCTAAGAGCCACAGGGTGTAAAGGAGTATCCCAAGGAATAGTCTTCCATCAAAAGAGACTGACTGAGGCTGAATACCAATAACCCCACTGAGGAGGGGCTCATTGGAAAGGGGGCAGAGGAGAGAGGATACACAAGGAAACTATGAGGAAATGGGACTAAAAACACACAATTTGCTCACACAGAAAATTTCATGATTAGTAAAAATTATTTATTAACTCTGTACATTTATCATGTGTTTTAGCACTTAGTCACACAGTAACTCCTATAGGCTTACATGCTGAATACCTCTTACCTCTATTCACCCTTGTTCATCTTCTTTTAACATGACTCTACTACAGACAGACATTACCTCTTATCTGATCAGTAATATTTAATTATTTGTCAGCCATTCTGCACATAATGTAGGTAGAATGTTGATTTTTTTAAAAATTTAATTTAATTTTTAATTTTATATTAATGTTGGTGCCTTTAGTAGCCTCCTCCCTGTCCTCCCCCCTCCGAAAGGACCCTCCTCATTGGGGAATATGGGTCGTGCATTATGCAGCTGGCCAACACTTATGGGGAAGAAGTGATGTCTCTGTGCATAATGACCCAACTTGTGGCTCTAACACTCTTTCTGCCCTCTCTTCTGTGAAGTTCCCTGGGCCATGTTGGGTTCATTTTTTAGTTCTTCAGTGATAAGGTCGTGGAAGCCTCTGTGTCTCTGGGTATCTGGTTTAGTAGGAGTTGAGTGTTCTCTGTGTCTATTTCCTTCAGCTTTGTCCTGGTGTCAGGTTCACCAAGAAAGCTGCACTCTTGCCCATTTCCTCGTTACTCTATGGTTTCAGCTGGTGCCCTGGTGAGATGCAATAGGCTGATCCTCCCCTCAGGTTCAGCTTCCATCTGAAAAAGAGAAGCAAATTCTCCAACAGAGAGAGAAGTCAGCACCAGATAGATGGGATGGCCATTGTTATTTTAGAAAGAATTTTGTATGTGTAGGCCTTATAGCTTATAGCCGGGAGCAATTGGTTTTTGACCCAGTTCCAGCTATGAATTCCATTCCACTGATGGCTGTGTGCCACTATTGCACTTGTTTGAGCATCATGTCAGGTTGTTTACTGCTGTGTAGCTTAGACTACTAGTTGTTTGGACAGATATTGGTCATTTTCCCCCCGTTGCTCATGTAGCACCCTCTGGCACTAGACAAGCTGTCTGCAGACTGACCCTCTTCCAGATTCAGGTCACTCGATGTTCTGTCCCAACAGCATATGGTATCTTTGGCAGTTTGGTCTTACTATTAACCTTTGGTGGGTCATCAAGAACTCTGACAGAAATCTGTCTTCTTTTGGGAGACCTTGTAAGTCTTTCTAATCAACAGCTCATTGTGAAAGTTAACCGCATTCTGGTACTGGCAGTTACAAGTCAGTGCCAAGAAAGATGAAGGAAGAAAAAAATTAGGTAATATAAAAGAAAAAGAAAGCATAGAGAGGAGAGGGAGACAGAGAGAGAGAGAGAAAACAGGAAAAGTTTAAGGTTAGTCTTTATGATGTCCTCTCCAGGGCCCTGTGTTTCAGGTGTTCCCTCTAAGGTCCTGCTGAAGAATCAATGTTTTAGTCTGTTGTTCAGGATATAGGATTTTATGGTACCTTTTCCATTTGGGTCCCTATTCGTGTTCCCCCACCCTTACTCTCACCCCCACGCTTACCCTCCCCCCTTTCATCCCCCCACCCTCACCTTACCCTCCCCTCCCCTCCCGTCCCACCCTCCCTGTTGTCTGGTCCTCAAGGTGATTATTAGGTATGTCAGCATTTTGGGCAGAATGTTGATTTTAACACAAATGCTTAATTTTGTCATTCTCCTTATTAAAACATCTCACAAACTTTCCAGAGTTCTTAAAATATTTTGGGGGGGCTGGAGAGATGGCTTAGCGGTTAAGGCAACCTGCCTGCTAAGCCTAAGAACCCGGTTCCAATCTCCAGGTCCCACGTTTAGCTAGATGCAAAGTGATGCAAGGGCACAATGCTGCACTTGCCCACAAGGGGGCCCATGCATCTGGATTTCGTTCACAGCAGCTGAGAGACTGCTGGTGCACCCACTCTCTATCTGTCTCCCTCTCCCTCTCTGTCTGTCTCTCTCTGTGTCTCTCTCCAAAAATTAAAAATTAATATATATATATGTGTGTGTGTGTGTGTGTGTGTGTGTGTATTTTTAAATTAAAGTTTCATTTATTCAAGAGAGTCAGAGAGAGAGGGAGAGATGCAGACAGAGATAGAGAGAGAATGGGCTCACCAGGGCCTCCAACCACTGCAAACGAACTCCAGATACATATGCCATCTTGTGTATCTGGATTACATGGGTACTGGGGAATTGAGCCTTGAACCAGGGTCCTTAGGCTTCACAGGCAAGTGCACAACCACTAAGCCATATCTCCAGCCCCTAATTTCTGTTTTTATTAATTGAATTGGAGGTGCTAAAAATCACAGCTTGCTTATTGTTGTATATTATTTCAGAGCATTGTTCCATTTACTTCTTACTGTAGCTTAGCTGTCCTCTTTTCAGGTCCACAAGCTGAATTCTCATATGTGGTAGGTTATCTCTCTCTCTCTCTCTCTCTCATCTATCTATCTAGCTATCATCTATCTCTCTCTCTCTCATCTATCTAGCTAGCTATCATCTATCATCTATCTACCTATCTGTCTGTCTATCTATCTGTCTATCTATCTATCTATCTATCTATCTGTCTATCTATCTATCTGTCTGTCTATCTGTCTGTCTATCTATCTAATCTATCTAATTATGTGTGTGTTCTTTGTCTCCTCCAATTTTGATTTTAGCATCTAATATTTTGGTTCATTTGCTACCTTTAAGTGGGTTATAAGAGGACAAGAAGGACCCCAACCTCATCATCAATAGTTTCAGGATCCAATACTGCAAAGTTCTCAATGAGTAACTGAGTAGCTGAGTAACTTAATGAGAGCAAACTAAGTCTTAGACTAAGAAAAGAGTAACAAGGATTGAAGCTACACTTCACATTTCCTAATAGGTGTGCCATACACCAGTGTCATATTCAATGTAGATATCCCTAAGCAATGAGGTCATTCTTCTGTTCTCAATCCAGATAGAGCAGCAATGATCCCTCTAAGGATGCAGCTTTTCTCCATGAACTTAAATGGACTGGTAAAATAAGGCTTATTTTTCTTTCTTATCATGGATGTTATATCCTAAATTCAAATTAATGACTTAATGTCCATAAATCTCTTGTATATTAATGGTTTTGCTCTATGTCTCCACTTTACACCTTTTTGAAGTACAAAATGCTGCTGCTTACAAAGTGTGTAATTTTGAGTTCATATATTTATTTGAGAGAGAAAAGAGAATAGAGAATGGATGCACCAGGACCTCTTGTTCTATATACAAAATCCAGATATATGCCACTTTGTGTATAAGGCTTTATGTGGGTAATGGGTAATTGAATCTGGGCCAGAAGTCTTTGCAATAGAAAACCTTTAACAGCCCCCACATTTTTACTTTTTTCCGATTAAGGTGAAATGTGATCCTCAGTATTTGTAGTTGCTCTTGGCTCCTGAGTGTCTTGGAAAGGGAAAGAGAATAAGAAAAAGTAAACTAACATTTGAAGAGATTATAATATTCATTCTTCAAATACATTGATCCCACAGAAACTTATTTTTCTACTGTAAGTTCTATTGTAAGTTTCATTGTATGTTCAAAATAGTGTAAGTTTTTATTGAAAGTTCAAAATTGTGCTAGAGTTAATATGCTGAATATCTCACATTTATCCAGGGAGGAAAACTTCTACAAAAGTAACTATAATAGTGTGCGATAAGTGTAATAAATCAGTGAACCCTAAACAAATGTGGGCTTCAGTAAGAAGAGCAGTCTAATAAAGCCTGTACTAAGAAGAAAAGCATCATTGAAGAAGTGGGATGTGTTATAAACCTGTGTCTCCACAAACATGACCTTAGCCCCTGTATTGAGTCCTTTGTTACATCCTAGTCATTCCTTCAAGACATTGGTTTCCTTTTATTCTTTTACTAAGTATACAAAAATCTTCCCTTCCAATCCCAACTTTCAATAACTTTAATTACAATTTTGTTGATAAATAAGAGTGTCTAAAGTAAAATCTCTAGAGGACTCAAACACCATTGAATCTATCCACTATTGCAGGACTCTGCAGTTCCCTAATATTCACTTGGTTCCATGTGTTTCTGCTGTTCCATATATGATCACTCTGCTCTGGGCAAGTACATTCCTGATCCAGGGTCTGTATGCCAGCAGTTCTCTAAGCCTAAAAAGTTTTTTTTCCAAATGTCTGATGTATCAGCCTTTTTATTTTTAGTTTTTTATATTTCTTATTTTAAAGAGAGAGAGAGAGAATTGGCATATCAGGGCTTCAGCCACTGAAATTGAACTCCAGATGCTTGCACCTCCTAGTGGGCATATGCAACCTTGTGCTTGTCTCACCTTTCTGTGTCTGGCCTACTTGGGATCTGGAGAGGGGGACATGGGTCCTTAGGCTTCACAGGCAAGTGCCTTAACCACTAAGCAATCTCTCCAGTCCAGCATTAGCCTTTTGATGCCATTGAGGTCATATCTGCATCTAGTTACCTTATGTCTAAATCAGCCATGGCCATCCTATATAAAACTATACCCCTTCCTCACAGTGCTTTGTTCTTCCAAATGCATTTTATCTTCCAGTACAAATTTCCTCCTAAATATGAGCTACAATCTGTCTATTTGTTTGTTGTTTCTAGAAGAAATTAGAAAATAAATTCTATGAGCAGAAACAGTAATGATCTTGTTTACTAATACTAGTGACAAATTCTCCTTGCTAGAATAGTGACTCTTTGTGAGACAGAGAGAGAGAGAGAGAGAGAAATAGTAAGTATAGGCATCCTGAGCCTTCTGCCACCTCAGTTGAACTCCAGACACATCTGCTAGTTTGTGCACCTGGCTTTACATGGGCATTGAGAAATCAAAATAGGCCATCAGACCTTGCAAACAAGTGCCTTTAACTACTGAGTAGTCTTTCCATTCCAAATAGTGATTCCTAATATTTTAATATTTATTTATTTATTTATTTAGAGAGAGTGAGACAGAGAAAGGGGGAGAGACAAAGAGACAAAGAGACAGAAAGAGAAAGAGAGAGAGAGAGAATGGGCACGCCAGGACCTCCAGTCACTGCAAACGAAATCCAGATGCATGCACCACCCTGTGTATCTGGATTACGTGGACTCTGGAGAATCAAGCCTAGGTTGTTAGGCTTTGTAGCCAAGTTCCTTAACCACTAAACCATCTCTTCAGTGTCCCCAAATAGTGATTCATATATGAGATAGTAAATATTGTTGAATAAGAGAATTAATGAACTAGTATAATTTAGCAAAGAATGTGTTCAATAAATAAAGTTAACTGTATAAAATAATGCTGAAATAAAAACATATATAAATAATAAATAAATAACATATAGTAGAGGAAATACAAAATATGGTCTGTAAGGGCAAAGACTGCCCTATCATGTGTAAGACATTACAGTGTCTGAAAGACAACAGACTCAAGATTAATAATGTAATAAAGGTAAATGCTGCAGAGTAAGTATCCCATGTCCATGACATTATTCTTCAATGTTTACTGATGTGAGGTAGTATTTTCTATACACATTTTGTGAAATTGGTATGTTATAGCACTTTTCACAGAGTATGACTCCAAAATTAAAGCATATTTAGGATAGCTATATATGTAGCACAGTAAAATGATATATTTAAAACTGCAACAGTGCCTATTTCAAGGTTTTGACACAAAGATCTATGAATTTCATGCTTCCTATAATTCTTGTTAAACCAAATGAAATATTAAATTATAAAAGTCACATTGTGGTATAAAGATAGGAACAGGAAAAGTAAGAAAAGCAAGGAAAAATTAGCATCTAATGTCTAAGATTGCATTTTACATTAGTGTGGCTTTAATGGGCCATTTCAATAGTGGGCTGCCATCAATACTTTTCGAAATGTTTCTTGAACACCTGTCAAGTAACAAGATATTCATTCATATTCATCAGATATAAAGTTGATATCCCAAATGAATTTAAAATATTTATTGAGCTCTCAATATGTGCCAGGGTCTCCACCAGGTGGAGACACAAAGTCAAAAAGAAATGCCTTGTGACCTTGAGCTTTCTTTTCAGACAGAAGTGCAATGCATTGGTTAAAATGAGAGAAAGAGTGAAAATAAGCAAACACAAACTAGTAAACTATGAGTAGCTAATACAATGGAATTTGTGTGTGGGCGGAGAACATGGATACCTGTGTTCACTTCTGCATCATCTAGTACCTTAAATTCAGAAGGCAAGCAGCAGTGATTTGTTCCACTTCAAGTTAATGAAGGATAAGCTGAGAATCGAGATGTATTTTCAAAGTGTATGGCATTGTGAGCCAGAATGCCTCCTTCAAGAAAAAACTGGTTTCTAGCTTTTCTGTGAGACAAGTCCATTAATATTAATGGTGTGTGCCCTTGAGTGGACTGTGCCCATACTTAAGCAATAAAAAATCCCCCAGACTGATGCTTGATTCAGTAGGAATCAGAATAACTCAGGTGGATATTTTTCAGGATGGCATATGACCTAGATATGTCCTTCCTGTTCATTCTGTCTCACTCTCTGTTGCTGTGCAGCATCAGTAAGCTGTAAGGATAAATGTGTAGAATGGACAGCATCTAAATCAAAATTAGAATATGTTGTGAGTCAGAGAACCTGGACTTTACAGACCTGTAGCATCTAACTAGGTGAACTAAATATTTCTTACTCCCTCTAGGCCTTATACAGCCAAAGTTGTAGAAATTTCAAATGATGAGTACAAACTTACAAAAATGAATCAAACTGATAAAGTGAAGTGTTACTTTCCTTGGATATCATGATACATGCTTCAGATTGGGAGTATTAAATATATTCCTCACTATTATGGAGGACATAAATAAGAGCTAGAGGATTTAGTAGAGTTAATTGTCTTCACAGGACATCTTCTTTGACTTGAAAATGAACATCTTTTCTCTTTGTGAGTATCTGTGTGCTGTCTTCTCATATGGACACCAGCTTGTTGGGGGTCCCTCCTAGGGCCAGCCCAGGAGGGACAGCAAGGTCTTCGCCAAGTAGGGGGTGAGAGGCATGGAGTCACAACACAGACTCCCGGAGTTGGGAGGAAGTAGCAGAGGGTAAGCTGCTGCAAACTTGTTTATTCAAGGAAGTGTAGGGGGTTTAAGGGGCTTGGCTGGCCAATCATTGTATGGGGTGGTCCCCTTCTTGTGACCAATGACAGCCTGTCTCCAGACAGATCATCTCACAGCAGGTTTCTTGTGAGCATGGGACTGTAGCTGTTGTCACTCCAGGCCTGCACAGGACACCATGGCCACAGGAACCTCTTCCTGGTTTCTTCTGGAATGTGGTCTGGCTAGGGCCAGACCTGTATTGTGCCATACATATCCTCCTTTTTGTTTTTATTATTGGCAACCCTGGGAGGCATGGTTCTTTGCCAAGCTGTTGTTGACCTCAGGCCACAAGGGATCATCACATGCAACGATGTCTGTCTTAGGTTGCCCCATCTCATAGAGTCTTACCTGTCATTGACTACCTGCCATCCTGGTGAGAAAACCCAAGGGATGTGGTTGTTGCCTGAAGGCATGGGAGGGCCAAGTGGTGTTGGCTCTGTGGCATGAAAACGGTCCCAGCAAGCGAGAACCAACTATAGAACCTGAAAAAAGACTGGGGTATGACAGATTTACAAACGAGAAATGGCAGATAAGATATCATATGGTGGTTCAGGAGAGGTTGCCCCTTCTGATTGATAAATGGCTCCCTGTAGTAGAACCTGGTTTGTTTGGATGGTGGGGATATGCTGAGCAAAAAGTTCTGAGATATCTGAAAAGGATCAGTATGATGGCGAGAATAACTAGGATTTCCACCAGGATAAGAAGGGAGAAAGGGTTGAAGAAAGAAATGTAAAGTTATCATCAGGAGAAACAGCTGCAAAGCAAATTGGTGCCTGTCTAACAATAACATGGAGGTCAGTATGAATAGTCATGTAAGGGCTCAGTCTACAACTAAGGAGGGAACAGTTGAGAAAGCCCTTGGAACAGAGTTAAAAGGGGGAGGCATTGAGTGTTGGGACCAAGACAAAATAATAGGGGGTTTAACATAAACAGGCTGTTGGGTGACTGTCATGAGCTCACCCTTAGCTCCATAATTAGTAGCATTGAGTGTCCTTAATGGTAGCAGATTAATGCAATCAAAGAAGTTGCAAAGGAACTTATGGCTGGTTGGAGGGTAGCATTACTATAAGAGGAATTAATAAGCAAAAAGGCAAAGGTGTGGTCAAGGAGAAGAACTTGCTTGAAGGGGGAGGAATATAGCAAAATAAGAGTGGATAAAATGAAGCCTAGGAAAAGCATGGGAATCTAGGCCCACCGCACCAAGCAAGTATGGCTTAAGAAGAATTGTCCAAAGTGGTTTTTCTGGGAAGTGGTAGTAGGGAGGAAAGGACATAAAAGGAGAAAAGGGAGAATAAGTTTAAAGTCCTATATCTAGACTGAGGGGTTTGGCATCATCCTCTTCATCAAGGTCGATCCCCAAGTCAGTGGCTGGACTGATGTTTCTGGCAGGGATCCAGATCAGGATCTGTGAAGTTTCTGGAAAGGCACAAGCATATCCTTGCCCCTGTGTTAAAAGAGGGTGTGGTCCCTTCCAGATATTAATAAGAGGATCCTTCTAGTGGACAAAGAGTATGGGCATTGTGGTTGATTGTGATCTCCAATGTTTATAGGCTGGGGAGAATCCTGCCTTGCCAAAGATGAGAAAGTTGAGGGTGAAGAGAGCTTCCACCAGGGCCAAGTGAGGATCCTTGGGCAACATAGTGGACTTTTGTTTTATAATTAGTTCCTTTAGGGTCTGGTACTCTCAAGATGGCTTGTCCTTGTGGGTTGTAGGTGATCCCAAGGCAGTGTTTTATTCCCCAAGATTCCATGAAGGATGTGAATTGGGCAGATGTGTATGCAGGGCCATTGCCAGTTTTAATTCACCAGGGTACACCTGTGACCAACATGGCAGTTTTTGTCACCTTAATGACATAAGATGCCTTCTCCCCTAAGAGAGCAATAGCAAAGGTAAGCTTATAGTAAGTGTCCACAATGACATGGACATATTTGAGGTTACCAAAGGAAGGTATGTGGGTAACATCCATCTGCCAGATAGAATTTGGGGTAATGACTCCTTGAGGCTGTAGAGGGCCCAAGGGAGCAAGGGGGCACATGTCTTATACATACAGGTTAAATATTTGCATTGGCTAAGTGAGAGCTCAGAGTATAGGGTTCTTAGATTAGTGGGAGATAGATGGAACCTTTGGTGTAAACATCCAGTTTGTTCTAAAGGTGGCAAGGAGGAGATAGCAATAAACTTGTCTACCTGCGAATTCCCATTAGCAATAAAGTGAGGCAGACCAGTGTGTGAGCTAACGTGCTCAATAAGTCTGAAGGTGGATGGCCCATTGTAAAAGTTCTTGTTCAAAGTTGGAGTCAATGCCAGATTCCTGGGCTGCCTTGCAGATGACAGACAGATCAGAGAAGGGGTGGGGTACCAGGGCCTGGCTGTTGCATTTGGCCCTAAGTTAACAGGGAAGGCGGCAAATGGTGGGGAAATGGTGTGAGTCAGAAAACTGGCAGTTGCCTGGGTGTGTCCAGGACAGAAGGAGCAGAGGTCCTTCCAAGGATAAAGGGGGGAGGGCTGGCTGTGAGCGTGGCTGCTGCAGGAAACAGTTTGGGTGGTGGTCTTTTATCATTGAAGTGTTGGTCTTCCTCATCATCATCATAAGAGGGGGCTGGGAGGGAAAAGGTTTGAAGAGCCAGTTTTGGTTCCTCCTTACATCATTCGTTATGGGTGGAAATGACTTCCTCCATGGAGGAGCCTTTAAGGCTGGCAATTATGGCAAGGAGGATAGGACTAATCCATGGGGCTAAAACAAGAGTTTCGTCCCCAAAGCCATGGAGGTCCTTTTGTTTTACTTTTAAGCCCCATTGCAGGAGGAGGGCCTTAAAAGCCTGCAATTGTCCCATCCTCTGGTGGGGAGGGAGGTTTCCCATTAAGGCGTGGTGGTGTTTGAGGGGGGGCTAGGCTGGGACACTCCTAAATCAAGGAGACTGAGAAAATGATAACCCAGATCAAAAATGATAGCCCAAAGGATAATCATGCAAACCACAATACTTAATGCTGGGCCAGCTGAGACATACAGATAGAATTTTTAGGACCCACATGTGTTGTGCTTGGTGGGGGACTTCCATGGGTCGTTACTCCATGGCTGTTTGCCCACACAGAGTCTCCAGGGAAGCTCAGCCAAAGGCCTTGCCTTGGTTCCAAAATCGGGTGGGTCAGACCCTTATGTGATTTCACCAGGATGAAATGAGAGTGTAGGGGCTGAGAAGGGCTTCGGGACCATGCAGCGATGTGTGCCTTCCTACTGGGGAAAATGACAAACAAAAGGAAAAGGGGGAGGAGGGGGCTGCCAGCTCACCCTCAGGCAGCCGTCAGCACACAGAACAGCAAGAGGCCTACTCACCGATGATCAAAAAGGGGTCATCTTGCCAACGCTGAAGGGGCTACTTGCCCATGATCAAGGAGGAGGGGTCTCACCAACGTGGAGGGGGCAGAGGGTCCCTGTTCAGGTGCCAGATGTTGGGGGTCCCTCCTAGGGCCAGCCCAGGAGGGACAGCAGGGTCTTCACCAAGTAGGGGGTGAGAGGCATGGAGTGATGACACAGACTCCGGGAGTTGGGTGGAAGCAGCAGAGGGCAAGCTGCTACAAACTCGTTTATTCAAGGAAGTGCAGGGGGTTTTAAGGGGTTTGGTTGGCCAATCATTATATGGGGTGGTCCCCTTCTTGTGATCAATGACAGCTGCTCTCAGGCAGATCATCTCGCAACAGGTATCTCGTGAGCATGGGACTGTATCTGTCGTCATGCCAGGCCTGCACAGGATGCCATGTCCACAGAAGCCACTTCTTGGTTTCTTCTGGCATGTGGTCTGACTAGGGCCAGACCTGCATTGTGCCATACACCAGCTATGTTAGATTAGGATATTACATGACCTTAATTTAGCTCAATTACTTCCTTAAAAGACAACATTTCCAATAGACTTATATTATGAGGTTCTGAGTATTACAATTTCAGTTTATAAGTTTGAGAGGGCACTATTAGGCCATAAGATATACTTCTTTGCCTCATCATTGCTATTTTTGGTACAATTTTGATACTCAAAGACATTTTACAGTAGTAAATTAAAGATTGTCCATATCTCAAAACTAAGGAACAATATAGATATAAGTAAGGAACTTGAATATTATTCCTTGGAACAACATTTACTCTTAGGTGTAAACTGGGTATGATGGTGATACATTATGATATTTCCTATCTGAAAGAAAATCGGGAACTTTACCACCTACTTAAACTGTTTATAAACAGCTAAACTTTAAAGTGAAAAGAAAGTGGGGTCCATGGGCTACTTTCAGTTCATTTTATTACCCTTAAAACTCAATTCCCTCTAACGTGCTGCATACACCAGAAACAGATGCAATAAAACTAAGTATATAGATGCTCTATGTTGCAGAACTTACTGATTGCTCCAGCCAAGCTTAGACAGGTGCAATATTACCAGCATCATTTTCTGTGCATAGTAAAATTGATATAAAGAACAGCTCAATAGAAGAGATACAGTCTATAGTGAACAGTTTATAACACTTGTCATAATGGATCTGTCAGAAGAAAAATGTTTGCAGTTCATTGAAGAATATAAAATGTTTGCTAAATCAGCAATAAAAGTCAAAGCTAAGATAAATTTGTAGCAAGGGTAGCAACACAACACAGCATAACATGCATACACCCAGCAGAAGAATGGGATGGGGAAAAAGCAGCAACAAATTAGTTCAGAGCAGCATTTGATTTATGTCATAAATAAACATAGGAGTTATTTGGAAGATTAGTGCATGACAATGTTAACACATATCAAAGTGCGCTGTGTTGTGTAGGACTGCCTGCTCAAGAATAGACTATCAATGTCAAGTGCAATGCAACTGTTTCTTTCAGAGATAATGTGAAGCTATTAAGTCTATATATATATATATATATATATATATATATATATATATATATATATATATGGCAGAAATGTAATTATAACTGGAAATATAAGGACAGTACCTCATCATTGACTCAACTTCTAGATAATGAAAGACTTCTGGTTATGAATTTCAAAAGAGGAAACTGATTCTCAAAGAACTGTTGATAAAGTCTTTATCTGTATATCTAAGAGTTCAAAAGGTTAATCTTTTCTTGTTTTCTTGTGAGTCATTAATGACACTAGCTTCTTTGATACTTTGCTAATCTTTTGGTCTCTGTGTCCTTTGCTCTTTCCTTTTTACCTCTCCAATAATGAAGCATCTCAATTCATTAACTATACTTACTCTCTGGGTTTCATAATTCTTATCTAAACTCTTGAGTTTAAATACCATTTATTTATTGTTGACCCTCACATAAATTAATAAATGCTATTATTTGATGAATATTTCCTATTAGTAATAATCATGCCTATTATAAACCTCATTGGCTAAAGTATTACCACTGCACAAAGCTAGTCTTTTTTTGACCATTCTTCCAAAAGCTTAAGCACATCTCTGATGTTACCATTCAATTCAAAAATTTTAACACTTTTCTTCTTTATTTTTCATACTCCTCAGTGGCCATCAATATATGGATAGTTTATTATCTGCCTGCTTCTAGTGAAATGTAAAATGTGTTAAGGCATGATTTTTCATTTGTTTTATCCATTTCCATATGTTTATTAGGAAAAATAAGACTGAGAAATGTGCTTAATAAATGTTCATTAAATACATGTAGATCATAAGCTATTTAAATATCAGATTTGTTGTATAATTTATACCCTTCACTAGTATCTTTTCAGACCATTGCACTTGCTTCCCTCTTTCTGTAAGCTAATGGCCCCTATGCAATTTGTTTTTTGAAGGATTACTTCGGCCTGCTAGTTGCTACTTGATTGGTTATACCTGACCTGAGGATGCATTCCTCAGCCAATATCTGACTTATTTTTAGTACAGAATACTTCTTTCTTGTCTCCATGTTATGTCTACATTTTTCAGTTATTCAATGACCATTTAATATTGTCCATTGACAGTGATCAGACTGAAGCTGACTTTCAGGTGAATGAATAACATAGCTTAGCAGTTTCTCTTTCCCATTCTGTCTCAATCTGCCTTCTTCTCACTGTCTGCACTTAGCAAATCACTTTGCTAAGATTCCTCAGCTTAAAATGCACATCTAGGGCCCCTTACCTGTACATGAAAAAAGAATGGACATGTATAGAAACAGGATTAGACTCCTGCATTTCAATCCGGCTTTTGAAGAAAAATAATAAAAGCACTGAAATGCAGAACCAACTATCTGTAGAACGTATCAATGAACATTTACTACAAGTAACATATTGTGCTAGACAATGGTCTTGTGTGTGTGTGGGGGGGGGTTGTTTGCATGTGTATGCATGTGCATGTGGAGGCCAGGTATGAACATTCACTGTTTTCCTGAATAACACTCCACATTATTTTTTTGAAATGGGATCTCTCCCTGAACCTTGAGCTCACTATTCAACAAGACTAGCTAACTAGCAGGCCCTAGGGATCTTCTTGTATCTGCCTCCCAGCATTGGGATTGCAGGTCCACACCATCACACCTGACATTTTGTGGGTGCCAGGAATCCAAATTCAGGTTTTCATGTTTGGAGAGTCATATCTCTAGCATAGTAATGATCTTTTGAACCATAAAAAATAAATTAATGTCTTTCAAAATTTCAATTAGGTTATTCCTTTTATTATATTTCTTGTATTTTGAGAAAAATTTAAATGTACATTTAGATGAACTGTAAGAATTTAAAAGAATTAGAACCTTTTAACCACATGTAAGGTTCTATATCAAAACAAAATTTCTATTTTTTTAGGGCTTGCATAGCTATATGAGATGATATAGACTAAACTGTGTAATCTACTTTCAAAACAGCATAGATTCCTATTGGAGGACTAGGGTGGATTAAAACTGTTGCAGATTGAATTCCTTGGTCTAAAGAGAGACTTAGATACCCACTTTGGGATTAACATTTATAAAAGGGAAAGGAACAAACCAGAATTGAGCAGAAGCAAAGTTGCATTGATATGCAGAACTTCATGGAACTGGTTTATGTGGTTTATGTGGCCTTTAGGATTTGCATATGCCCACCATGGATATAGTGATATTGTTTCTGTCCTTGATTCAGACAATTTTTTTTTTTTTTTTTTTGCATTTGAGACAATCCCTAAATGCAAGGGCAGCTGAAGGTTGGATACAGGCCACTTTCCCAAAAGCTAGAGCAAAAAGCAGGGGAGGGATCTAGGTGGTTACATCAGATTGGCCCCATAAACCCACCCAGCTCCCCACCCTATGCCTCAGCAGGTAGCCACGCCCACTGGGAAACCACTCCACCCTGCTCTCCTGCCCTCTGCCTTGAAGGTAGTCATGGCCACCCAGAAAATACTTCACCCTGCTCCCCTGCCCTCTGCCTCAGCAGGTAGCCACACACAGCTGGAAAACACCTCACCCCACTCCTCTGCCCTCTGTCTCAGTATGTAGCTACACCCACTGGGAAACCACTCTTCCCCACTCCCCAGCCCTCTGCCTTGGCAGCTAGCCACCTCCACCAGGAAAATACTTCACCCTGCTACCAGCCCTCTGCCTCTGTAGGCAGAACTGCCCATCCTCCATGCCCCACCTCACCTGCCCTCCCTCACCCACCTAACCCCCTTTTGCCCACAACAATGAAGACACCTCAAGGTAACCTACCTTAAGTTAACAAGACTTCTACACTGTGATGAGCAGACCACAACGCAAAAGAAATAACATGAATAATCAAATGCAAGTAAATCCAATAAGACAGCCAGTCCCACAATGCACGACTCTAACCAAAATATAGCAGAGATATTAGGATCAGATTCCAAAAATGAAGACATAAACAATGCAACCCTGGCCAAGAAAATAGCAGAACTTGCAGAAAGTCAACAAAGGGCCAATAAATGTATGAATGCTGTCCTCGCAAGATTAGGCCTAATAGAAAAGGGCCAGGAAGGGCCCCAAAACAGTTAAATGACCTGAAGAGGAGCAAAAAAAGAGAGGGCCTCAGTAACTAGCTGGCTAAGCTCAATAATGACATAAATAAATGCAAAGAGGAATTCCAAGATGCACTAAAAAATCAGAAAATGATGTGAAAAAGGAAATTGACAGAGGATTGGAAACTATACATAAAAAAGTAGTAGAAAATACAAACCAAATTGAACAAACCCAAAACTCCTTAGAAGTTCTCAAGAATAGAGTCAGCTATGTGGAAGATAGAAACTCAGAACTGGAAGACCAAACAGAAGAAACAGCACATGAATTCAAAAGTTTTGATAAGTTCAAAATTTTTGTGAACAGAACATGTGGGAAATGTGGGATAGCCTTAAATGCTCCAACATTAGGATCATGGGGATGCTAGGGGAAGAAATTCAGACCAAAGGAATTGAGAACTTATTCAACAAAATTATTGAAGAGAATTTTCCCAATCTCTTAAAAGAAAGTGCCATCAAGGTACAAAATTTCCTGCATGATATCAGACCACAATGCTATAATGCTAGAAATTAACAACAAAAAGTATGCTAGGAATCCCTTTAGCTCCTGGAAACTGAACAACACACTTTTAAACAATAAATGGGTTGTGGAACAAATAAAAAATGAAATCAAAAAATTTCTAGAATTGAATGGCAATGAGAACACATCATACCAAAACTTATGGGACACAATGAAGGCAGACCTTAGGGGAAAAATCATAGCAATAAATGCCCTCATAACAAAAACAGAGAGATCCTAAATCAATAAACTAACCATCCACCTAAAAGCATTGGAAAAACAAGAAGAAGCCAACCTGAAAAGCTCCAGACAGAAAGAAATAATTAAGATCAGAGCAGAAATTAATGAATTGGAAATAAGAAAATTGATTAAACAAAGAGCTGTTTCTTTGAAAAAAATTAGAAGAAAATGGAGTCCTCTTTCATTTACTCATGGAAAACATGTTGTGATCTTAGGTAGTATCTCGTTATGGTCAGTATTGAAGACACACTGAGGAAAAAGACTTACTGAGTCAAACTATTAGTATTAAAGACATACTGAGAAAGAAGACTCACTAAGAACTACTTCAGAAGGAAGGAGAAAGTTCTGTAGAAGCACAACAGGTGTGACAAACACATCAGCTTACAATTTGGGGAACAATTTACCTCAGGTGCACTATTTGCTTATGTTTATGTAGCTGAGATGAAGTTTCTTGCAACATCCGTCATTTTCACTGTCAAATCTATTCAACAATGTGATCACATGAAAGGACTCAAAAATGCTTGTTGGTATACATACCAGGTACTCATTCCCATAAATATGCAAATATATGTGTAGAGCCTACCATGACAAGGAACAATGGAACTTATTTATTTATGTTTATTAGGAGTATAAGTCAGTCACAAATTATATGAATTACTTTCTGAAGAAACACTATTTTAATCCCTGATGTCAATAAATGCTCATGAACTCTTAGAGATTCCCTAAAATAAAAGTTTAGAAAATATGAAAGCTGCAGTTTCCAAAAGGCATGGGTAAGCTGAAGCCTGGTTTAGAACTTTGCTATGGGAAGTGCTATGGTGTGTTCAAAAACATAGGGTCTGATCATAGGAAACTGAAGCTCCTCTTTGATCTCTCTCAGCCTCAAGTTCTCCCTGTTAGGAAGCAAAATCATTTTCTTCCCAAACGCATTCAAATAGAATGATTTATGCTAAGTGCTTGGCTTAAAACATTTTTTTTTTTTTTTTTACAAATGTCAGTCCCTTTGCCCTTCTACTCCATAAAAATACATTCTAAGAAAATTACAATGGTAGACTACAGTGTTTAATAGGATCTGGTCTACCAGAGTATGAAAATACCATTTTGAAAGCATTAAGAAAGGTTAATGCCAATTCTTGATATAAATATCATGCAGTGACCCATACTGCCACGTAGACAAATGCATGAGATAAAGTTCCTTGTATAAACAGAAAACATTGTGAGATTCATAAGACCACAGAAAATCAGTGGCATGGCCACACTTGGAGTCTTTTCTTTTTTAAGTAGGAACTTTGTGTGGACACATCATGTCTTGGTACCATCATTTCCCTCCTCCCTGCCCCCATTCCACTGAGGGCCCTCCTCAGTAGGATTTCTGGTATTCACCATGAGGTTGTGGGTTATGAGCTGTGAGAGCAGCAGTCACATGAATCTCTGCAGCATGACTCTCAGCGACCTTATAATGGTACTTACTAACCCTGTGAGGTGTTCTCTATATAAAACAGGGGACTAAATACCTTTGTAATGTTTAAATAAAATACTATACATTTAGTCTTGAGTATAGTAAATGTTTCAATCTGTCATTAACTGAACATAGAGTCTACTGGGGCATGTGATAACTTCACACCACCCTTCCCTTTAGATTAGGTGTCAGTCATTAATTTCTGCAAGTGCATGACTCCCTTTCATCTCTTATGAACTTTTGAAAATAATTTCTGCAGTGAAACCAACTATCTTTAGAGCAACCTCATCTGGTAAGTTTTATTTAAACTTATCAAAGAATATCAGATATTGTCACTAATAATTTAGCAATGAAATTTAAGAAAATAAACTCACAAAATTTCTGATTATTAGATTATGAAAGAACTGTTTTACTGATATTCTCAGGAAGGGTTTCTTCTCTCAGGACTTGAATAACAGACAAGGCTTTGGACATTACAATGTATGACTGGCAAGAGGTCATAGCGAGTTTGAAATATACTTCAGTTTACAATTGACAACTATATCCCCTACATTTTCCTTCCCCTTCTCTTTCTTTATAGCATTGTAGGTCAAACACAGGACCATTTTGCATGTGAGGCAAGTACTCTATCTCAGAGCTACATGCCCAGTTTTTAGTTTTTGAAACAGGGACATTCTTTTATTGTATGTGTATTTGTTCATGTGGGTAAATACTGGCACGTGCATCTCTTGGTACTTTTATGTAAGGTCAGAGGACAATAATTGGTTCTGGTTCTCACCTTAAATCTCATTTGAGGTCAGATCACTCATATTTATCATCACTGCTTATGCCAGGGTAGCTACCCTAGGGAGTCTCAGAGATTTGCCTCTCTCTTTACCGCCCTTCTCACTCTTGCCAATAGGTGTGCTGGATTATGGGTACTTGTGCTATGTGCCTGGCTTTATGTGGTTGTAGGGATTCAGACTCAAGTCTTCAGTCTCATACAGCAAGTACTTTACCTGCAGAGCCATTTTCCCTAGACTGAAACTAGCTGATCATAAAAAACATTATATGGCTATGTGATGTTATTCAAATGAAAAGCTCCTGCTCTGTGCTAAATAGATCCCATTGCTTCCTCCTCAAAGTCCTTTTTGCACTTCTCAGCAATAAAGTCAGCAGTGGTAGCTTGGAGTGTAGGTAAAGAGGCCTGATTAAACATAAATACATCTGTGGAGTGAAATTTAAGGCAATCTTTTCAGGTCACTGCAGTTGGGAAAAGAAAATGATTTTGGACTTTCAGTGTATGATTAATTTCTAAATAAATGAGGCTGAAAAGTAGAGTATATGACACCTATGTGTTCAGAGACACAGGAAAAAGAAATCTTGAGAACAGTTTTTAAATGTACCATATAAAGTATGTGGTAATATCTTTTCTTTATCTTCCCTTATAAAATAATCTCAGCTAGGAAGATTGTAAGTGAAACATGTATAATAATTTCCTCCAGGAGCACCAGTTAAAATGAAGTAGATATTTTGTTTTCCACTCACCTAACACTCTAAATATAGAAGTAAATGAATAATATCAACAGAAGATAAGTGTTAAACTCATTGGAGTTTTTGGATCTTGAGGTTTTTCGTAAATACCTCCTTAAGGATAACTTTAGGGGATTTATAGATCCCCCTTTCATTATGTAGCATTTTCTTTGCATACCCCATTGTAACTAAAATTAATTAAACACTTTACAATAAATAAGCATAAGAAGTTTGAAAGGTGAGAAGTTGATGGAGAAGGGAGGTCAGTGAAGCATCTTGAGTTTTGGAGTAAAATACCGCGGGGTTTCCTTATTGCTTGCCTATCTCACTGTGAAAGTGCAGTAGAACTCTCCACTTGAAACTGTCTAGAGACAAAAGTGACTTGGGAATAAATGATTTAAATAAACAAAAACAAACAACAACGATAAAACATTTTGGGGCAATCCTTACTCAACTCAAACAAATAGCACTTTCATAGATACATTAGGCTGACCAAGTTGTTGATGCCCACCCACACAACCAACCAGGAAAAATAGAGAATGGTGCTGAGAATACAGCCTTATTAGGATGGTTTCTAACATTGTATTAATATTCAAACTCCAGCACATTATAAACAAATGACATTCTCCTTCCCTATGAGCCAAGACAATTTATGTTGTTCTGAGCCAAGAGATGGTCTTCCTTCCCCTAGGCAGCAAAAGCAGGCACTGCAGTCTAAGAATAAAGGGAGCCAGTGTTCTTTTCCACCTGACAACTGTGAGACTTCACTTAGTAGTGCTAATCAGGCAAGATAGGCCACTTTTCCTTTCATGCTGTCAGTGGAATATAATGGGAATTCAAACTTAGATCTTCAACCCAACAAACTCACCGTGTACAAAGAAAAATTATCAAAGAAATTACTGTCAAAATTCCTCCATAATCCAAACCCAGCCACACACATCCCCCATCTCTGCATCAGAGGGACACACCCTGAGTTTAGTTCACACATGTATTTGTAGTTAAGGAAAAGGAGGTAGGTAGCACATGGCTCAGTAATAGGCAAGCTTGACAAAATATCCTTAGCTGCATCTGCTTCCTCTGTTAAGTCTCTATTTCTATAAAGGCACGTCTTTTGATTCTCAAATAAAATGTTTCATGCTTGATGCCTTGCATCATCTTCAGCTTCTCAAGGAACACAAAATAAAACATCATTTGACTATTTTTGCATATTTTCTAAGCTCAGAATATTTTTATAAGAGTTGCTATATTTCTGAAAGAATAAGAAAGTGTCTGACATTTTAGGGTGGAGAAAGTAATCCAAGCAACATGAACAGAAAAGAGACAATGTGAGGACAATCTACCATAAATGAAATATTTAATACTTCTAGCATTAATGAAAGCACATCTTATCATCCAAGGTTGAATATATCATATGAACCGTGCTTCTGCATTATTCCAAGTCTTTCCAAAGACTTCTCAAATGGATAGTTAAAGGGACTCACATACATCCACTCAGTCACCTGCCAAATAAAACTTTATTAGGAATGAAATGTGTCAGGACTTTTCTTACAATGATGCTATAGTGAAACCAAGGACTGAATCAAGCAGAACATAATGCCACTTAGAAAATGAAATATTAATTTAACTTGAAGAGAATGACTGAAGAAAGAGATTCACTGCAAGCTTGTTTCAATTTTGAAGGACTTGCCATTTCCTATGGAAGGAAAATATTATAATGCAAATACAGATTGTTTTTTTAATTTTCAGACTCCATTTGAAAATTTGAACTTTATTAAATATCTGTAATAATGTTTTTGGCAGGTGCATTTCAATTAATGCCCATTCATGATTTTAGTACACGTAATCCTATTTACATAGTTTTTTTTTGTTGTTGTTAAAAAAAAAAACCAAGATGGACCAGTGAAGTTCTAACAGAAAAGGTGCTAGACCTTGTTCAGTGATAGAATCAAACCTGTATTTCATATTCCCTGGGCTAATTCCATCTAATAGAATCTTGCTTTGTCCACTGTAATGAAGGTGAGGTAAATCAACTTAAAATTTATTTCACTGAGCATAAAGAAAGAGTTAAGTCATCGCTTGGAGAGAGTTACCAAAAGATGCTGATAGCTGCTGCATTTAAGCACTTAATTCTATTTAAGAGAGAGAGAGAGCCTAAGCATGAGAAATGTCTTGATGTCAATAGTACAAAGCCATATGGACTTGTTTCCTTGCTGTGACAAAATGCCTAACAAAAGAAGAAAAGTGTAATTTGGCTCACAGTTTCAGACAACTCTAGTCTATAATGGTAGGAAAGGTGTGGTAAGAAGAATGGTTCAGTCCATGGTGAAGGGATTATACAGAGCAGGGCTCAGTCAACATTGAGGCCCTCCAAGAAGCTGAGTTCAACTAGAACCAGAGGTGCAGATAACACTCAAAGCACATTTTGAGTGACTCACTCCTGCTAGCTAGAATTCATTTAAAAAAGTCACAGAATCTCAAACAGTACCATCAGGTGGGGAGCAAATGTCCCAAACATGAACGTGTGGGGGACATTCTGTGTTAAACAATATGTGATTATGTTCCAAATCTACAATCATGTGGCATCCATGATCTATTTGAGATGTGGGGTGCCATGGTCACAGGTTTCTGGTATCCCCATAGAAACTGTATAATGTCACTATCTGTAGGATTTTCTTCACTAGCCTTCCTGCTCCCCTTTGGGGGATGCTAATACATTGTCCCTCATCATTTATTCCTTTCAATATTTATTTCTTCAGTGATATAAAGTCAGATTATCACTGTATCCAGATACAGAACAGGGAATGTATAGCCCTGACTTATAAATACCTGTGTGTGAAACACAGCTTACAATTCTGTCATTCCATGCAATTAGTTCACTGTCTCTGAGAAGGGGTGTAGAAAGCATGAATCAACATGTGGTACCTTTAGAGTCCTCATTTAATAGCATCCTTACCATTATAAAGCTTTTGGACATATTTTGGGGTACATCATTTTGTAGATAAGGTAGATAAGTGTTTTTATTTAAACAAACACAGCCTGTGATGCAGAATAATAAAGACCTTGATTGAAAATTCACTATAATAAAGAGTTTTACATTTTATAGAGGTGGTCAGGAAAATTTATTGAACTGTATAACACAATCCAGTAAGTTAAAACTCTTGAAAAACTATGTGGAGACCCAACTCAGTGTTTCTAGGCACAAGGTACCATTGATCTATGCGAGTATTAGTGTGCAGTCTCAGATTAGGGGAAATACATTTATTTCTTTATGCTGACTATAGTAAAAAACAGCTGCTGATACCAATATACTTATATCACAATTTGAGATTAATACAGAGAAGATTGTGTGTGACTCAAGGGATGTGTCAGGGCTCTTTGGCCACAGACCTTAACACCAAGTCTGCATTGTAGCAAGCACCTGGTGGATACCTATTGGATAGGAAGACTACTAAAGGGACATAAAAATCAAAGCTACAGAAAGTCTCAACTTCACACCTTCTTCATTCAAATATTCATGAACTGGTGAGGCATAGAAATTGTTCTGATCCATTGCAATATCTGTCCCCATTACCTCTTCCACACATGTAAGCAGCAAGCACTTACTGTCAGACTGTGACCCTGGGGAAGTCATTCATTTTAACTTGAACCAGCTGTTTCAAATAACATGTGCATGTTGTGATTACCAAAGGAAAATTATACCTTTTTTTCTCTTTGATTCACTGAGGGATTTTTATTTGGAAAACATTTACTTGAATCTTTTAGTTGTGATAGATTTCACAGCAAGCATCTCATTACGCGAGAGGAACTCATATAAACTCATAACCTTCTACAAGGTCTCTTGTGGTGCCAGGCAAAGGGGAGCTTAGAGTGAGGTGGAAGGGGAACAGAGGGTTCTCCTCCAATCAGAACTCACCAAAGGCCACTTCTGAGTATCTATAAATAGCAGCCTGTGTTGGCAGACTAATATGCAAGGGTCTAGTCATTTGTGAAAGAGTTCAAATCTTCATGTGCACATTTTGAGGTATGGAATTTTCCTTTACCAAGTCCATGAAATGACCATAAAAATGGGGTAAGTTGTATGACATTCCTAATACATAAGACATGTCCTTTCAAACTTGGCTACTGTTTAAACCATTCAGAGAAAAAAAAGACATCTCTATACTTCTTATTTAGGCAACATCAAAGATTTCATATCACAAAGAAAATCATTAGGTCAACAATTTGGGCATGCTCAGACTGCTTTCCTATATTGTGATAAAAACTCATTATGAGATCATTGGAAGTAGTGATGCTCCCTCCACACCCTGAATTCTCTGCTAGACTTAACTTGTAACAGAAAGATCCAAATTGTGATGAAGTATTTCTGTTTCTGGAGGATGAGTTCTTTGTCTATGGTACTTGAAAATGGCCCTGACCTACAGTGGGCATTCAAAGAAACAAACAAATTTTCTCTTGAAATTCTAATTCAGTTGATCTAGAGAGGGACCAGGAATGTTATATTTTCTACAAATTTGTGCATAATTTTATGCCAGGAAGACTTGGTAGATTTTTGATCTATCCAAGTATCCTTTATTGTCCAGTTGGATTACAGCTGGATATGGACACATGAGTGCTTGCCCATGAAGATTAAGGATCCTGGTTCAAGGCTCAGTTCTCCAGTACCCATGTAAGCCAGATGCACAAGGTGGCACATGTATCTGGAGTTTGTTTGCAATGGCTGAAAGCCCTGGTGCACCCATTCTCTCTCTCTCTCTTTCTCTCTCTCTCTCTCTGTGTCACTCTTAAATAAATAAAAGTAAACAAAAGTTTTAAAAAAAGAATGGAAAGGAGATCCACTATTATTTTCAACTGCTGAAGTCGATTAATCTTAACTTTGAAGGGAATTTTGAAAGGGTAAAACCTTTCCTTTGTGAAACTCCCTCCCCTCCTAGATGCTCAAGACTGAGGAAGCAAAGCCAAAATAATGTGTTCTTTTGGTTAAGAAAAGCGAAATATATAAATTATGTACAATATTACAATTTTAGTTTTATTGCACAAACCAAACATCTCATTTAAAGAAATTGAAAATATCAAAGAAAGCCCCTGGGTTATTTTCTAAGATATAAGCTCCTTATGGGTAATCATGGTTTCTTATTTCTTTGTTCTGTACACTTATTGCATTTTATGTACTTAGAAAATATCTGCAGTTTCCAAATAATTAAGGTTTTATTTAAAAATTCTCACCTCCTTCTTGGTGCAAAAGAGATAGTCTTTTAGTGCACATCCTAAGTTGAGCTTTGATCTTTTTGTTTCTGTGCAGGTAATATGCATGCAGCGTTGTGGAGGTTTGATTCAAGTGTCCCCCATAAACGCAGGTGTTCTGAATGCTAGGTTCCCAGATGGTGTAGATTTGGGAGTTAAGGCTTCTTGGAGGCAGTGTCTTTTTGGGGGCAGGTTTATGGGTATTATTGCCAGTTTCCCCTTGCCAGTGTTTGGCTCAGTTTTCTGTTCCTGTTGTCCACCTAATGTTGGCCAGGAAGTGATGTCCACCCTCTGCTCCTGCCATCATTTTCCCTTCCATCCTGGAGTGTCCCCTCAAGTCTGTAAGCCAAAATAAAACCTTTTTCCCCCAAAAGCTGCTCTTAGTCAGGTGACTTCTGCCAGCAATGCAAACCTAACTGCAACAGTAGTGTTGGTACTGAGAGTGGTGTTGCTGCTAGACACCTGACTATATGGCTTTGGCTTTTTGGAGCTGATTTTCAAGAGGAATGTGGACGGATTTGAAACCTTAGCCTAAGAGACACCTTGCAGTGCTATAAGTACAGTTTGATGGATTCTTCTGATCAGAATTGCAAGACCTGAATGCAATAAGAACTATGGACTGTGAGGTTTGGCTTATGAAGGTGAAAGGGAGCTTTGTCTGGACTGGGCTAGAAGCAATTTGTGTTAGAGGCTTGCTATTATGGACATGTCCTGAGAAGTTGTGCAGGGTTGTATTGCATAGAAATGGACTAGTGTGAGCGACAAGGCACAGAAATGAAATCTTTGGGCTAAAACTTTCTGCCCCTTCAGCTGCAATTATATGAGAGATTCCAACCTTTGAAATTGGGCCAGCTGACCTACACTGGGGTAACAGGAAGACAGTAGACTCTTTCTTTCTTTCTTTCTTTCTTTCTTTCTTTCTTTCTTTCTTTCTTTCTTTCTTTCTTTTTCTTTCTTCCTTCCTTCCTTCTTTCCTTCCCTCCCCCTCCCTCCCTCCTCTCTCTCTTTCTTTCTTTCTTTCTTTCTTTTTATTTTTTTATTATTTTATTTATTTTTGGAGAGAGACAGAGAGACAGACAGAGAGAGAGAGGGAGACAGAGATGGGCACACCAGCAGTCTCTCAGCTGCTGTGAACAAAATCCAGATTCATGTGCCCCCCTTGTGGGCAAAATGTGGTATTGCACCCTTGCGTCACTTTGCATCTGGCTAAACGTGGGACCTGGAGATTGGAACCAGGTTCTTAGGCTTAGCAGGCAGGCGCCTTAACCGTTAAGCCATCTCTCCAGCCCTTTTTTTTTTTTTTTTTTTTTTTTTTTTTTTTTTTTTTTTGAGGTAGGGTCTCACTCTGGCCCAGGCTGACCTGGAATTCACTCTGTATTCTCAGGGTAGCCTCGAACTCATGGCATTCTTCCTACCTTTGCCTTATGAGTGCTGGGATTAGATGCATATGCCACCATGCCTGGCTGACAGTAGACTCTTTTGAAGGGGTCTGAGTGCTCAAGGAGTGTCCTGTTCTTCAAAGTTTGCTTTATCCCCAGCTGGATTACCAAACTGGCACCCTACTGGGTATTGTGGAGTATAAGAAATGCAGGGAAAAGAGAGTCATTGAGTTTGTAACTTGGTCTTGTCTTTTGGAATTGGTTATGGGCAGCATGAAGCAGGTTGCTGACTGCCTGCATAGAGACCCAATGGAAGGTGAGGATGAACCATGGGTTTCAGCGAAGACCCAGTGGGTCTAGGACTATGGGACAGCTGCCGGTACTGGATGAAGTTTTCCAGGACTGTAAGTAACCTAGCTAGAGTGGTGGAATTGAAATACCAGTGACTTGTTGCTGGTTGTCATTATTGGATTTGGAGATTTGTCACCAACTAGAGTTGTTGGACTTGAAACTACAGTTTGATGTTTGCCCTGGTTGTTTTAAATCTTGTATTGGCTGAGTATTTCTTTGCTATGCTCAACACCATCTTTGGCTGTGTGAATATTTATTCTGTGCTATTATGGGTTTTTTTTTTTTTTTGATATTATGGCTCAGTTAAAATATCTTGGATTATAGGGCTGGAGAGATGGCTTAGCAGTAAAGGCACTTGCCTACAAAGCCAAAAGACCTCAGTTTGATTCCCCAGGACCCACATAATGCAGATGCACAGGGTGGCCCATGCATCTAGCATTTGTTTGCAGTGGCTGGAAGCCCTGGTGTGCCCAACCCCTCTCTTTCTCTATCTCTTTCTCTCAAATAAATAAATTAATTAATTAAATATATTTTTAAAAAAGACCTTGGATTATCGGGATGTTTGAACACCATTGGGATTGATGATGAGTTTTAAAGTTGTACTGAAATCATTGCATTTTACATCCGAGATGGTTATCAGTTTATGGGGGTCAGAGGTGGGCTATGCTGGTTTGCTTCAGGTGCCCCCAATTAACTTAGGTGTTTTATAGGTTCCCAGCTGATGGAGATTTAGGAATTAATGCCTCTTGAAGTCAGTGAATTGTTGGGGAGGGCTTATGGGTATTATAGCCAGTGTCCCCTTGCCAATGTTTGGCATACTCTCCTGTTTCTGTTGTCCACCTCATGTTGGCCAGAAAGTGATGTTCCTCCTCTGTCCATACCATCATTTTCCCTGCCATCCTGGAGCATTCTCTCAAGTCTGTAAGCCAAAATAAGCCCATTTTCCCCCAAAGCTGCTCTTGGTCAGGAAATTTCTGCCAGCAATGCCAACCTGACTGCAACAAGTGTGATACTCTGTTGACACTGATGAGGGACAATGAGACACAGTTTCAGTTATTAAGAAGAAAGAGCAATTTATACACCTAGAATGTTGTATTGTAGATTATGTGTAATAATTATAATTTTATTTATGATAAATTATATTAAAAAATTTATCATACATGCATTGGGAGAAATTGATGAGCACCTATACTGACTTTATGAGCTTTACCACATTGCTTGAGATCCCATGGTGATATTTCTTTCTCACTTTTTTGCTTTGCTTGTGTGCATTTGTGTAATATGAGGTTGATGTTGAGTCACTTGGGAACAGAAATTATACTCAATGCTAATAATCCAGAGACTGTCTAATAGGACTGCATGATAGCTTTTAAGGAGATTTTGCCTCTTTGCTAATACTGTTAAAAACAAGCACAAAAATCACATTTATTGATTATATATCTGATGCTTTGTCAGTTTTATATAGTTTTAATAATTTTTACATTTACTTCTCTCCATTCCATCTCTTTGTCTCCAGAGGACAGATTAAGATGAAGGACTATGTAAAAACAAGGAAAGGTAAAAAGAAGTATATATGAAGCAAAGAACTGAGATAAACAATGGACACTTTGGATATGCTTATTATCTGTCTTGGCCCTGCATAGTTCCAAATAAATTCATTTTTCTTTAGAGAATTTCTATTAGTAAGGGGTTCATGTAATAAGCAAACAATGCAGATTCAACTGATATTCATCAATTGATCTACTCCAAATGAAAGATTGTGTTCAATCATTCACACTGAACTAGTTGCCTCTAGTCAGATAAAATTCTACATTAGGGGCACTGTCTACCTGGACCTTACAACTCGTGTAGATCTCACATAAGTTGTCCAAATTTGTTCATAAGAGCTCCACATTCCTGCATAGTTTGCCAGTAAAGACATAAAATCTTTTCTTCTGTACTGCCAATTTCAATAATGAGAAGATATAAATAATGATATCAGCCTTCAGAGAAAAGTGTTGGGT
The DNA here is from genome assembly GCA_036365145.1 of Orientallactaga sibirica. Lineage (NCBI taxonomy): Eukaryota > Metazoa > Chordata > Mammalia > Rodentia > Dipodidae > Orientallactaga > Orientallactaga sibirica. Next base: position 19,851,665 of record JAEOAD010000023.1, on the reverse strand, counting down.
TGTTTATTATGTGATATAATAAGGATGATATACATAAGCTGAGCAAAATTCAGGCAATTTCACTCTTATCCTTTATTTAAATCACCCTGTATGCCAGGAAGTGATGTCCCCCTTGCCCCCCAGATGCATAGGGATAATTTTCTTTTATATATTCTTCCACGAAATGTAGATCTCTGAAAATCTACACAAATGATTATATTCTAGATACTTCTAGTGTTTGAAATAATAAAATTATTTCTCTCTAATCTAGGAGTCTCGTGATTTTTGTCATTCTCCTTATAACTTTGTAACTAACTTTTTAGTTTGAAAGTAGATTAAAATTCCAGATCCTTCAATGGACTGAGCTTATTCTGGAGAACCCTAAAATTCTATTGGCAACCTACATGAAATTTGTTTCTCTTTAACAGTAATGTAGCCAACATCTCATTTGTAACACACAATACATTTTCAAAGTAGTTTTACAAATAAACTCTATTTACTATTCCAGATATCTGGATGGAGATGGACAGCAGTAAAGGCAAAAGTGCTTTATTTATTTTTAACCCAATTTAGTTTTGCAACTCTATTATATGTCAGGGTTGTTGCCAAATAGGTGTGAGATGTCTAAGAGTTGTGGATTGAATGTGGAATGTCCCCTAGGCTCATGCATATAGTGCTTTCTCTCCAGTGTGGTGGTTCTCTTTTAGAAGGTAATAGAAACCTATGAGGTGAGGATTAGTGTGAGGAAGTGGGTCCCTGCAATTGTGCTTTTGGAAGGTGTACCCAGTCCTTGCCTCTCTTCTTCCTTAGATGAATAGTCTGTGCCACATGGTCTCAAATTCATAATATTCTACCTCACAATGGGCCTAAAATAAACAGAGCCAGGATGATAGTATTAAACTTCTGGAAGCATGAGCTAAAATAAGTATTTCATTTTAAGTTGTTTTGTTGGGCATATTGTCACAGTGATGAAAAGTCCTTTTTATACACATAGAATGTGAGATCACAAGATGGATAAGTGACTCAATGATGGAACTAAAGTCATGGAAATAGAATGTGGGAGGGCCTTGTCAGGGTTTTGTTGTTCTGCTTCTGACCTGATTCAATTAACTATGGACACTAAGAGGAGAGACAACCGGAACTGCCTTGGCCTATAATTCAATTCATTGCTAATATTTTGAAGCAATTAACTACCTGCATGAGATCTTCCAGTTTTAAAATTAAAACATAGTTGTAAGAAAGTTACTAATTAAGTTGGAGCATATTTGGGAAGGAAATGGAAATAGAATTGTACAACAAATACAGGTTATATTTATGCTCCTATTACATTACATCTTCATAACTATGAAATACTTGTTATCATCACCACTTAATACAGAAACATGTATGAGCTATCATCTTGATAAATAACTTCCACATGGCCACCTAGGGAGAAAAAAAAACAAAAACTACTTGGGTTTGAGGAGTTTGCTTCCCCTATGTATTTTTATATAGTGTATGTTTCTTTTTCTTTAAATTGAGAATTTTATTTTATGAACATATTACAAATTGATCATATTTTCATTGGGTTATACTCTTATGTTTCTCCTCCCCACCCCAATTCAACTAAAGGCCCTCCTCAGTATGGTTATCGGTATTCACTGTGAAGTCATGAGGTACCAGTCAGTCTCTCTGTGTGAGTCAAAGCCTCAGAATACATCTTTCCACCTTGTAGCTCTTACATTCTCATTCACAATGTCCCCTAAATATGTTTCCATGTATGTGGCATTGTGGTCATTCCATATGGGTCATTATTTCTGATTATCTATTTATTTATACTTAATGTCCTCTGTGCAGAATTTTATTCTGTTTCATGTATTAAAATAGGTGGAGTGAAATCTTTAACAAGAAGCCTCTCATAGCACAGTATATTATATTATTTTAATGGTACATTATGCTATTTTTGTAGCAATGCTCACATAAGAATACCCTTGTAAAACACTTTTCCAATCAAATCTATTTGCTGACAAAAAAAAAAAAAAAAGCCCAGATTATTGGAATATGGTTAATGAGTCTGGGAGAATAATTTCAGATTCATGTAAAAGTGAGTTCAAATAATAAAGAAGGACATAATTCATAATTCTACATGGATTTGTAGGAGTTAGCCTTTAGGGTAAGTGCCAGTCTGATTCAGAAGATTTGTTTTGATATCAAGAGAAATATTTTTATGTCACCATCACCCCTTCAAGCTATGGTGTTATTGCATATTTCAAAAAAATTGAAAAACTAATAAAATTGAAGTGATTCTTCATGTTTCTGTAGAGTTTACAATTCCACACGTGCAAACTGTCAGCTTTAAGTAAGTCTTGCAAAACTCCATTTAAGTGATTCAGCTTTTCCCTGAATATTGAAAATGGGAAATGCTATTTGCCAGTTATAATAAAATGCTTCGAATGGTGAGAAATTGATTAAACCTTATCACAGTCACTGAGAAGAAATAATAAGAGATAATTTGAAAGTGGAAATAGTCATTTGTGATGAGCTTTGCATTAACACACTAGCATGTGTGATCACGATAGAGAATATGGATGAAGCCAGCCAGCAACCGCCTAGCTTTTCAAATGAATCATTCACCAAAAATTCCTCCCTGCCAGAATTTAGCGCAGCTTGCCCTTGGCTCTCATTTTCCAATCATCCTGTAAGGAACACAAACTAGAAACACATCTATGAATGCAAATTGGGGAAACCCTATGGAAAGAGTCCACTGAAGCGATCTTAGAAAGTGATTACTTGTAACCAAGGGCCACACAATAGAATGTTAACAGTATATTAATTCAAATATGTTCACAGGAGAGCTTCAAGGCACAAAGTGAAACATATGCAAAGCTGAAGTCCAGACTGACCAACACTTGTCTCATTTAAATCCTTATCAGGAAAGTGAATGAATTTGTTGTTGAGTTTCACTTTCTTCCTTAGTAAAGTAGTGTTAATAATCTTATCATAGTATGAAATAGTTTACAGATACAACTGCTTAGAAGATGCCTATTACACAGCAAACTCTCAGTAAATGTTAAAAGTCAGGACCAAATCCAAACAAACAAATAAACAAACAACTCTATTAATCCAGAGTGTGTGTTTGGATTCATTGGATAGATAGTCAATATATTAATAAGCATCTTAAGCATTCCCCTATCAACTAATATCTTAACTGTGAGCCCAGGTATGTTCTTTGATAGATGAAACTCATCAATGCCAGCCATGAAAATGCCTAGATATGCTTCTCTAGAGCATTTCATTTTTCCTATTACATAAAATCCACCAATTCACCACACCTCCAGGCTTTCATTGCAAAATACAGTGTTTTTCTGATAATTTCCCACACCACTCTACTCTACTATGATTTACTATGGTTCAAATCAGTCTGAATTTCCATTTTCTTTTTTTTTAACCTTTGAATTTTAGGTTAGATTTTTCTGTAAAGTGTTTTCTGTGACTGGTGATTGTTCTTGTTTACATACACTGTGTCACTTGTCAGTAAATATTGTATATAGGATCTTAAACAACAGGTTTTCTTCCTAGAAATCTGAGTTTTTGTCTTTATTTGATAGAATATAATATACTTTAAGTAATTGATAATTATCTCTAGTCTTATAGCAACTAATTGGAAAGGCAACAATGCACTTAATTTGAATATTAGAAGTAAAAGAAGTCAAACAGCTTGCTACATGAATTGTATCTATATGTGTGTTGCTCTAAATTTTTTGTGGGTAAATGTTCTGAGTTGATATTTGGATTGGGGGAGTCAAGTGATAGAGAATTTTAGAAATAAAAATACCACTTATAATCATAAAAGCCTCAATTATCATAACAATCTCCTCAAACTCACAGTAATTCTTTTTATAATATTTATTTATTGACTTGAGAAAGAAAAAGACAGAAAGAGAATGAGGACAGGCAGCCAGGATCTCTAGCCACTGCAAATGAATACCAAATGCATGTGTCATCTTGTGCATCTGGCTTTATGTGGGTCCTGGGGAACCGAATCTGGGTCCTTTGGCTTTGTAGTCAAGTGCCTTTACAACTAAGCTATCTATCGGGCCTTCCACAGTAACTCTAAATAAGAGAATATTGCACTGCAACAATTAGTAAGTACAGAAGGCAAAATAAATATAGTAGACAAAACTTTAAGTTGATGGTCAAGATCCTAGTCCTTCCTGTATAGCCCCTGTATCTCCCCCAGAACATGAGTAGGTCTTGTAAATATATTAGTCATTTTCACTGTACTTAGGATTAATTACATTATTTTTCCAAAGACATATTTCAGATATAATTAATGTCCCTAATCATTTGGATTTGAGTTAATAATAAGCACCCTGAGTGACCCAATCTAATCAGATAGCACTTCAAAGAGTCAGAAAAACTGAGTGAAATAGTTGACTCCTATTTGCACGAAGAAGGAAAGACTGATGTTGTAGACTTACTATGAGGGAATCATGAACCAAGAAACAAAGTTCAGACTCTAGGAGCTAAGAATGGTCCCTAATAGCCAGAAAAATAATGAGGGATTTATTTCAGGAACTGCAAGGAGCTGAATTCAGTGACAGCCAATGAACTTGGAGGGAAACCTCAGCCTCCAAGGTAATCAGTCCTTAGTGATGCTTTGATTCCAACATGATGTGGACATGATTAGGGACTCAATGAACCTATACATAGTATCCAAAATCATACTAATGGTGTGTGGTGATATATTAACAGTGCAAGAAAACAAGTTAAAAGCATGCCAAATGAAGGATAGGAAGAAAATCAGGTGTTCCATCAAGGAGACATATGTCAATTTAAGGGGCTAGACAGATGCTAACGTTGCCCAAGTCTTCAGCTCCACAGGGTTAATGCTTTACATCACTGTCATATTCCACTTCTGGTAATATGACATTTTCTTAAATTGTTTCCTCAGAAGCAGACACTGTGACATGGATATATGTGCCCAGAACCCTGGCTAACAAAGGGAAGAGACAGAAGAAGTTTTAGGCAAGATACTTGCAGTAGCTAAATCTCGTATATGTGATTTGTCACATAATTAACCCCAAATTTTATGTGTACTTGGGACAAGGTGCTTGTCCTCATAACTCACTGCCTGCCAAATATTAAGCCATTTGCATAACTGAATGATGGGATTGGGAAAAGAGATGCAGGTAAAGATCTTTCAAAAAACAGTGTGTGACAGTTGCCCAGAAATTTGTGAAAGGATTCAAGTGAATGTTGGTGATGTACCCATGATATATACCATAGGTGTGAACCATTGAAAAGACTACACTAAGGAGCTTAATAATTGAAATATGACTTATAAGAAGTAAAAACCACAAATTGTTTAAGAAAATATGTCTGTGTCTTCATATTTTGCCTGCCAGTTATTAAATGACTCATGTCATGTCATAGTCACCATTTCATTTACTATCTGCCACAATTCATGATGAATTTGCATTGTAACCTTCACTTCACATATGAATAAATCTTGGTTCAAGACTAGGTTGGCCCCAGGGACAAATCTATACAGTGGAACTGGGTGAACTGTAATGAAATCTTTCAGTCAAGTTGTTCCTCTGCCAATACTAGTTTCAGGATCTAAGTTAAGTAAGAAGTTGACAAACTATTTGAAAATGACAGTAAAAATTGTGATTGTTATGTTTTAACCTTCTAGTCACTTTATATAAATTAACTCACTTAACACAGAGATCAAGAGTCTATTTCTTGGGCAGGAGAGATGGCACAGCAGTTAAGGTGCTTGCCTACAAAGCCTAATGACCTAGGGTTGATTCTCCAGTATGCACATAAAGGCGGATGCACAAATGGCACATGAATCTGGAGTTTGTTTGCAGTGGCTAAAGGCCCTGGTGCTCTCTCTCATTCTCTTCTCTCACTTTCTTGCTGGCTTTCTTCTTGCAAATAAATAAAAATATTTTTAAATGAGTATTTCTTGGGCTGGAGAGATGGCTTAGCAGTTAAGGCGCCTGCCTGCAAAGCCTAAGAACCCGGTTCCAATCTCCAGGTCCCATGTTTAGCCAAATGCAAAGTGACACAAGGGTGCAATGCTGCACTTGCCCACAAGGGGGAACACACATCTGGATTTCGTTAGCAGCAGCTGAGACTGCTGGCTCGCCCATTCTCTCTCTCCTTCTCCCTTTCTGTCTCTCTGTGTCTCTCTCCAAAAATAAATAAAATATTTTTTAAATGCATATTTCTTTTAACAATATTTTAATTATTTATTTGAGATAGAGAAAAAGGCAAACAGAGAGAGAGAGAGAGAGCATACCTGGGCCCCCAAACATCACAAACTCCAGATGCATGCCCCACCTTTTATCTGGCTTATGTGGGTACTGGGGAATTGAACCTGAGTCCTCCAGCTTCACAGGCAAGCACTTTAACAGCTAAGCCATCTTTCCAACCCAGCATATTTCTTTACCATTAGTAGTGGGGAGGGGGTGAGGTGTGTCATATTTTATGATCTGGTAAGATATCACAATGAGAGGCATTCTAATATACAGGCAAGATTTTGCTTATAATTTATCTTTTTTCATTGTTCATTCTTCCCTTCTCTGTTGTTTTCTTTGTTTAAGTCATTTCATTGGGTACACTTATTCCCCAAACCATTATGGTACTAGTGAGTTACAAACTATCTTTTTAGTATGAAATGTGACTTTTACGAATTTATAATCTTTCATAGATGATCAGAGAAGTGCATAATGTCCTTCAACATAAACTTGAAAGAAAAGCTTAGAAAGACTAGTCTATGTATGCTTTTAAAAAGTTTATTTTTAACAGATAAACTGAACTGTGAAATAGGATTTAGGCTTCATGTAAAGGATGGAGGATAAGAACAAACTTGTGAGGAAAGAAAGGAGCATCTTTTCTGGTATCAGATGCCTCCATTTGTTCTAGTAGAGAAAAAGTTAACGGATAAATTACATATATGGGCTGCCAAAGTGTGGAAACAAAATGCCAAATTAAGAAATATATATATTTCTTTTTTGTTTTTTTGAGGTAGGGTCTCACTCTAGCCCTGGCTGACCTGGAATTGACTATGTAGTCTCAGGGTGGCCTCAAACTCATGGTGATCCTCCTACCTCTGCCTCCTGAGCGCTACCATGCCCAGCTAAAAATATTTTTTACTCAAAAGTTTAAAGCTCAAATATGTAAAACACAATTATGTAGGAAAGCTCTCAGATTCTGGACAATGCTTAAATGCATTACTTAAGAATAGTCCATTTATTTGTGTAACACTTACTATTTATTTTATTTTATTTATTTATTTATTTATTTATTTATTTATTTATTTATTTATTTATTTATTTTGCTGTTTCACTATGAGCTAAAGCTCCTCTATGATGTTTTCTTATGGCACAGAAACACATTCCACGAAAGTGTGTTTACTTTTGATGTCTCCTTAGTTTGCTGACCAATGTGCAGTTGGAAAACAAAACAACTAAAGAGGTCTTAAGTCTGAAGCATGTCACCTTCATCTCAGGTCAGATTCACATGTGCCCAGCAAGCTTATTTGTTTTTTCTTTTCCTTTTTGTCTATTTGGAGAAGGTGAATAGAATTCTTACTTGCAAAACTCTCACTAGTAACTTAAGACATCACAAAAACAGAATTTTTATACTTCTCTATGTTTGTTTAGACAGCAAAATATTCATTTGTAGTACAGACATGTGGTATTGAGCATAAAAATAATAGGAAAACACTGTTTACAATTCTACTATAAATAGTAGATATTAAATCTGAAATTGAATCTCATCATTTGGAGCTACTATGGCTTTCTGACTGCAGAAAATAACCCAAAGTAAAGTTTTCTTCAGTAACATTAGCAACTACAAGCCACTGTTGTTTCTAAGTGTTCATCAGTGGGTAAGCATGGACTTTGTTATCCATAGAGGAAAGATTATGACAAGAAAAGAGGAGTATATTATAAATTTGTCAGGCCAACCAGCATCCGCAAAACCTGTCTCAGCCACACTGAAACCTGATGCTCATATTTATATTAAAATATAAAGAAGATGGACTCAAGACTATATTATATAGCCATGACTCATGACCAGTTAGCACTGGGTGCTGTTTCTGTGTAAGTACTGGCTGATCTACTGCTCCACTGGAGCTCTGATTAGGCACTGTTTCTGACCTCTGTCAATTGCCTAGATCTTGGAAAAGATTTCTGGTCAGAGCTTGTGAGCTGAAAACATGAGAGCTTCCAATTTGTCATCTTTTATCACAACTCTTCCATGCTTAATGAAGAGTATGAATTTTGTAATACAGAACTACCTTCTTGAAACCCAAGCCCAAGATTTATATGATAATCTTGTAGAGCAAGAAAGACTAAGGGAAAGAATTTTGGTTTCACACATTTCCTATGAAAACTTTATGGAAGAGATGTTTATTTTATTCCAAATATAAAATGAGACCTTTTAAGAAAATGTGCTTTTTTTTTCTCTCTCTCTCTCATGTGCACATGCTGAATGATTCTGAGATGAATATTTAACTACCTGAAAAATAATTCTTCATCACCTTGCAATCCTCCCTGTATCTCTACTCAGTGATGCATATGGATCATTTCACTTTGCCACAGCCACTCTCTCACGTTGGTAATCCTGCTTTTAAATGATAGATTAGTGTTGTAGACAGCTTCATGTTGCTGGGATGAACATCCAAATCAGGCATAGTTTAAAGGGGGAAGGGATTTATTTCAAGTTTACAGATCCGGGGAATGGGGAGTTCCATCAGTGGCAGAAGAAGCTGTTTCCATGCTTCCATACATCTGAGCAAAGAGAACCAATCAAATAACCAGGAAGCTAAAAGCAGCAAACGCAAACCTGCAGCAAGCAGGACCCCCTAGAGCTCAGACCTCTCTGTATACCTTTGGGCTGGAATTCAGATTTGCTTCCCCCCAAAACCACTTCTGTGCTAAACCCCAGGATCTGCTCCAGTGGCATCTCCTCTAGTAGGATCTAAAAGAATGTGAATTCTCTTCCTTTCCTTTATTCAGATCCATAGATCTTAGATATATTGAGAAAATAAGCCCTAGAAAATAAACCCACATTGCCCTGCCCCATTCACAAGGGACTCATTCATAAATAGAGAGCTCATTAACTGATTTACAGTGGATGAATATCTCTTTCCTTAGCAGTAAATCTATTTGAAAAAAAAAAGCTAGTAAATTAAGAAGAGTTACTTGACACATCTGTGGGATCTAGTCCAGGAAAGTCCATCAAGGGACTACTTTGTCAGTGTCTTTTAACAATCCAAGCTACATTTTCATGTTTCTAATTAAAGTAGACCCTTCATATATACTAACAATAGTCATTATTACTAATGAACAGAGAATTAGCACCTTCAAAGTTGGGCAAATAAATATCTTAGTTTTTTTCTTAACCACTCCATGGTGTGAATTTGAACCATGCATGGTAAGGACTGGTATTCATGGTAAGGCTTGTGGCCATTACAATGAGCAACATGATGAGGAAGAAAACCTGGCACCACTATGCATTACTGGGATGAATGAGAAACAATAACCTTCTATGAAGAACAATTTGGCAGTGCTTCACAAAGTTAAACACAGAACCCATAAATTTGACCTCTAGGCTTACTAGCCAAGGAATCATGCATATGGACTCAAAGAGGTATTTGAATGTCAAAGGGCATTGAGAAATTAGTCACAATGGACAAGCCAGAAATAACCTTAATGTCCATCAATAGATTAGTGAATTTACACAAATGTAACATCTATAGAACAATGAGATATCATTCAACCAAGAAAGAATAAAGTTCAGATAGACACTGTTGCAAAGACAATCTTTTTATTAAAAAAGCATCACAATGTGACACATACAAAGCAATGAAGTGCCATTCAATTAAGAAGGAATGAGTTCAGATGTACACTGTAACAAAGATAATCTTTAAAAAATCATGCTAAGTGAGATAAACTAGGCACAAAACCCAAATTTGTATAATTCTGCTTCTATGAAATATCTACAAATATAGGCAAATTCATAGTGAAGCCAGAATGTAAGAGCCAGTATGAATGGGGACTTCATACTATGATTAGGGAATTTCCATTTGGGATGATGGCAAAATTTTGAATATAAGTGATAATACTGGCACATAATGAATAGCATTGAATTGAGCATCTATATGTTTAGAAATAAAAAAATTTATGTTGCATATATTTTAGCACAATAAAAAAGGTAAGAAGAAAAAGATTGCAAAATTTTCATTCTTTTCTTGTGTCAAATATAATAACTCTCATAACATAAAGTAAGAGTACTTTATGTAGAAAAAGAACAGACCATTTCTTGCAAAATAGAACTCTGGATGAATGTGAAGGGGTATTGGACTGTGGTAAAAGAAATACATAACTATCAACAGGAATATTATGGAGCAGAAATCTTGATGAGCTGCACAGATTTATTTCCAAATTTAAAGATTTGCAGACTTCTCTGGAGATATTTCTGGTGAATATTATGGCTGTTCTGTGCCACAAAGGATCCCAGAAGTAATATCACTGCAATTTTATTTTGCAGTATGCAAAGAGATCTCAGTAAATATGTTGAGAAATTTTGGATTAGGTAGATTAAAGAGGCTTGTTTATAACAGTAGCATCTGCATTACTTAAAATGCTATTGTGAGCCTGGTGTGATGGCACAAGCCTTTAATCCCAGCACTGGGAGGCAGAGGTAGGAGGATCACCATAAATTCGAGTCCACCCTAAGACTACATAGTCAATACCAGGTCAGCCTGGACTAGAGTGAAACCCTACCTCGAAAAACAAAAACAAAAAAAATGCTATTGTATAGTGCAAATCACTAAGAAAAATGTCACCTTTAGTGGACTTCAAACTTAAAATACCATTGATTTACTTATATACATTATCAATAATGTGAATATGTTTTTAAAGTAGCATTTTGGTAGGCCCACACACAGTATATACTTTTCATGTGGGGGCCCAGGTGTGATAAACAATTATTTTTGGTTAAAAAAAAATGTATCTTGGGCTGGAGAGATGGCTTAGCGTTTAAGGCGTTTGTTTGTCTGCGAAGCGTAAGAATACCGGTTTGATTCTCCAGGTCCCACATAAGCCAGATGCACAAAGGGGTACACTCTTCTGGAGTTAGTTTGCAGTGGCTAGAGGCCCTGGTGTACCCATTCTCTCTCTCTCTCTCTTTTCCCTCTCTCTGTCCTAAATAAATAAATAAATAAATAAATAAATAAATAAATAAATAAAATGTATCTTTCCCTGCAATAAGGATTATTGTCCTGACTCTATTACAATTACAACAGGTTCTTCATATAACTTATTTGGACAATATAATTTGGATGGGATTTTTTGGGAGATCTTTGAAAAATCAGTGCATAATCCAATTCCCTGTTCCCAGAAATGAAAAGTTTTCTAACTAGAACCTGCTCTGTCAGTTGAAGTGTGTGCTAGACTTGTCCAGTTGTGGAAGAGGAAGAAGTATAAGTGATCTGAAAGGTAAATTGGTAATCTGTATTCTTGCTTAAAATATCTTCTATTGCTCCCTCTACATTTTTTAATATTTTATTTTTATTTATTTATTTATTTGACAGAGAAAAAGAAGGAAGGAGAGAGAGAATAGGTGTTCCAGGGCCTCCAGCTGCTGCAAACAAATGCCAGACACATGCACCACCTTGTGCATCTGGCTTACATGGGTCCTAGGGAATCAAACATGGGGCCATTGGCTTTGTAGGAATGCACATTAACCACTAAGCAACCCCTCTTGCCCCCTTTTACATTTGGAGAATGTTTCTCTGTTTTTTTTTTTTTTTAAAGAAAAACATCAATTGACTGCTGGAGAGATGGCTTAGCAGTTAAGGCACTTGCCTGCAAAGCCAAAAGACCCAGGTTTGCTTCCCCAGAACCCATGTAAGCCAGATGCACAAGGTCACACATGTGTCTGGAGTTCATTTACAGCAGCTACAAGCCCTGGTATGCCCATTCTCTCCCTCTCCCTCTCTCTCTGAAATAAGTAAAAATCACTCACACACACACAAACACACACACAAAACACTTGAGCATGGAGTCATTTGGACAATGGCGTATAAGAGAAATAATGTGAATTCCATATACTGAGCCAGTGTATGGTGTGCCATAACTCCTCTCCCTGTCCACAAAATGTAAATATCCCATATGAATCCTCTTTAGTCAACTTAAGTCCTAGAATAAAACTTGCATATAGTAGACAAACAGTTGATCTAGAGTCCTACTAATAAGTGCTACTGATATTTGGAATTGCTTGTTACACCAACATAGCCCGCCTTAGCCTAACCAATAGGTAATATATACAGGATAGTGTTGTGTGGTCCCCCCTAAGGCCAGCCCAGGTGGGACGGTAGGGTCTCTGCCAAGTTGGGGGTGAGCAGCGCTGTATCACGACACAGACTCCTGGAGTTGGGTGAAAGCGGGAAGCGAGCTGCCGCAAACTCATTTATTGAGGAAGTGTAGAGGGTTTTTAAGGGGCTTGGATCGTCAATCATTGTATGGGGTGGTCCCCTTTTTGTGAACAATGACAGCCTGTCTCTGGACAGGTCACCTAGTAGCAGGTTTCTCGCGAGCATGTGACTGTAGCTCTGTAGCTGTAGTCATGCCAAGCCTGCACAGAATGCCAGGTTCACAGAAGCCACTTCCTGGTTTCTTCTGCCATGTGGTCTGGCTAGGACCAGGCCTGTACTGTGCCATACATATCCTCCTTTTTGTTTTTATTATTGGCAACCCTGAGAGGTATGGTTTTTTGCCAAGCCATTGTTGAACCCAGGCCCCAAGGGAGCATCATATGTGAAGGTGCCTTTCTTAGGTTGTCCATTCTCATGGAGTCTTACCCGTCATTGGCTACTCTACACCTTGGTGAGAAAACCCTAGGGGTATGGCCTGGTATGGTTTTTTGAAAGCCATTGTTGAACTCAGGCCCCGAGGGATCATCACATGTGACGGTTCCTGTCTCAGGTGGCCCCATCTCATGGAATCTTACCCGTCATTAGCTGTCTACTATCCTGGTGAGAAAACCCAAGGGGTATGGCCTGGTATGGCTTTTAGCATGAGGTCTGGATAGGGCTAGACCTATTTTGTGCCATACATATGAGGCTGTTGCCTAGAAGGCATGGGAGGGCCAAGTGGTGGTGGCTCTATGGCGTGTGACCAGTCCCAGTGAGCGAGAATTAACTAGGGAGCCTGAAAAAGACTGGGGTAGGACAGGTTGCTGGGTGACTCTCGTGAGCTCACCCTAGCATCATAGTTAGTAGCATTGAGTGTCATTAATGGTAGCAGATCAATGTAATCAAAGGAGTTGCAAAGGAATTTATGGCTGGTTGGAGGATAGCATTACCATAAGAGGCATTAATAAGCAAAAAAGGCAAAGGTGTGGCTAAGGAGAAGTACATGCTTGAAGGGGGAGGAATACATTGAAATAGAGTGGCTAAAATAAGGCCTAGGAAAAGTGTGGGAATATAGGCCCACCGCACCAAACAAGTATGGCCTAAGAAGAGTTGTCCATAATGGTTTCTGGGAAGTGGTAGTAGGGAGAAAAGGAGATAAAAGGAGAAAAAAAAAGGGGGGGAATAAGTTTAAAGTCCTGTATGTAGCCTGAGGGGTTTGGCATCATCCTCTTCATCAAGGTCGGTCGCTGAGTCAGTGGCTGGATGGATGTTTCTGGCAGGAATCCAAACTGGGATCTGTGAAGATTCTGGAAAGACACAAGCATACCCTTGGCCCTGTGTTAAAAGAGGTTGGGGTCCCTTGAAAATATTAGTAAGATGATACTTCTAGTGGACTAAGGGTAAGGGTGTTGTGGTTGGTTGGGATCTCCAATATTTTTAGGCTGGGGAGAATCCTGCCTCATCAAAGGTGAGAAAATTGAGGGTGAAGAGAGCTTCCACTAGGGCCAAGTGGGGATCCTTGGGGACATAGTGGACTTTTGTTTTATAATTAGTTCTTTTATGGTCCAGTTAGTTCTCTCCATGATGGCTTGTCCTTGTGGGTTGTAGGGGATCCCAAGGGAGTGTTTTATTCCCCAAGATTCCATGAAGGATGTGAATTTGGCAGATGTGTGTGCAGGGCCATTGTCAGTTTTAATTGACCAGGGTATGCTCATGACCAACATGGCGGTTTTTGTTGCCTTAATGACATGGGACGCCTTCTCCCCTGAGAGATCAATAGCAAAAATAAGCTTAGAGTAAGTGTCCACAATGACGTGGACATATTTGAGGTTACCAAAGGAAGGTATGTGGGTAACATCCATCTGCCAGATAGAATTTGGGGTAAGGCCTCTAGGATTGTCTCCTTGAGTCTGTAGGGGTCCCAAGGGGGTAGGGGGTGCATGAACAGAGCACTTTTATGTGCTTTTCTGTACAAAGGAATTACTTACAAAAGATTTGTCATCCAAATACTTCCAACTGAACAGGGAAGCAACTGTTGGAATAACCAGATAATTAAGGATAGTATTCTTCTGCTCTTCAGTTATTATACTTTCTCTACTGGAAAAATAAGTCCCCTTAATCAATTATATTATAAAGTCTCAAATGATAAACTCCCCATTCATAGTTTTTTTTTTTTTTTTTTTTTTTTGGTTAAAGTTATCCTGATACCACTCCTACACACACATATTCACTATGCTATTCACATTATCATCATCATCATCATCATCACCAACACTATTAATACATAGTAAACTATGAGATTGTTTTAGTTTCTCACAGCACAGGAATATTTGCAGTGGTTATTCAGGGGAGGTGGTATATTAGTTATTGACACCCAAACTTCCTCAGCATACCCCATATGTCTTTTCCAGCTATCTTAGGTTACTGCCTGTCATAGTCACAAGGTTATACCTTTTCTGGTTATACAAGGACAACCTGAGTCATTGCATGGTTTCAACTTCACATCCTAAGAAGCCTCATTGTGGGAACTGGGAGCAGTAGAAGTAGAGTTACCTCTGACATTTTGTTTGATTTGATACCACCCAACCCCTGCCGATATGAATGAGTCCCACATTGCTTTCTCCCTATCAGGAAGTCTATCCTTGGAATAGCTATGTATAATTGCTGCAAATTAAAGACTATGCCTGAAAGCATTCACTTTCTGGGAGTCTGACACATTATTTGTTGAAAAGATAGTGTTTTCAGATAGTCTCTTCTGTTTCAAAGATGATTTCAGTGAATGGACATTGCCCACAGTTGTATTAAGGTTAAAGAAGTTGAGTCAGCAGCATTTGTACAATTTATAACTCCTGTATGAAGTATGTGTACTCTCAGGAGCATAGGAATTTGTGTAGCTTATCAAACTGGAGGTTATAATGGTAGAACTAAGAATGCCTGGCAGCGCTAGGGTGTCTAAGGATGTACTTGTCCCACTAGTTTCTTATTTCAGAATTCACTTTTTAATAAGCAAATGATGTTTTTGAGGACAAAGCTAACAGCTCCTGTTTTTTGGGGTGTTTATTGGAAAATGCTCTTATCCATACTACAGTAATTTTCTATTAATATGGATGTAGTACACAATGTTATCAAAATTTCTATTCTGATGCATCCTTCATAAATGACTATCAGTTTCAACAGTTCCTGTTCCATGGTTTTTAGTAACTTCTTTAAAGATAAGAGTGTATCATTCTGCCCAGAAAAGCACTAGGTAGCTGCTAGTGAAGTGGGGGCTGAAAGAATATTGGATATTTTTCATGGACCATTCATTCAGTACATGGATGAGCATATGGTATATGTTCAGACAGTGTGAGATATACGTATTATGTCTCTTCCTTGACCAGCAGAAGTTCAATTGGAAAATAAAGCAAACTTTCTTATTACATACTTCAGTTAAATGCAAATGGGTTACCACATTGAATGGCTGGATACTCCTGGTTTTGTGCCATCAATGACAGTAGCATTCCCTTATTCCATAAATTTTCAAAACCAGGAGTCAAGAAGATTCTTATGATTTAGATACAATTTCATGTTTTTTACAGATGAATATTTATTTGCAAAAGAGAATGATTTGAATTTGTAGATTTAGGTAAGCCACATGAAAAAAATGAAGTGCAATTAAAACTTATTCTAGGTCTAGAAAGATTGCTTAGCAGTTAAGGTGCCTGACTGCAGAGCCTAAGAAAGCCCATTTGATTCTCCAGGTCCCATGTTTAGCCAGACACAAAAGTGATTGCCATCACAATGTCACATATGCACACAAGGGGGCACACATGTCTGGAGTTTGTTCACAGCAGCTGAGAGGCCCTGGCATGCCCATTCTCTCTCTGTCTCTCTCTCTCTCTCCCTCTGTCTGTCTCTCTCAAATTAAAAAAAAAAGGGGGGGGGACTGGGGAAATAGCTTAGCAGTTAAGGCATTTGCCTGTGAAGCCTAAGGACCCTGGTTGGATGTCCCAGGACCCACATAAGCCAGATGCACAAGGGGGCGCATGCATCTGGAGTTTGTTTGCAGTGGCTAGAGGCCCTGGTGTGCCCGTTCTCTCTTTCTCTCTGCCTCTTCCTCTCTCTCTTTCTAAAATTAATAAATAAATGAATAAATAAATATTTTTTAAAATCCTACTTAGTCTGTATTAATATTATAAAACATTGTTTCATTGTTACATTTTCACCAATTCACATAGCATACTTTGACAATATTCACCCTCCTTTACTAGGCCATTCCACCTCCCCTGATTCTCTTCCTATTCCACATTAGTACATATTCTGCTTCCATGCCTTTTATTGTATTACTTTATATTATTTTGGTAATATAGTTGGACTAATTATGATATTTTCATTCATGCATATAATAAACTTTGATCATATTTACCTCCTTACTCCCTTGTAGTTCCTTGCCCCCATCCCTTTCTTCATAAATAGTACCCCTTCTGCTTTCCTATCTTTTTGAAAACATCATATTCTGCACTAAAGACAAAAGGTGATTCTTGTCATTATGGGTCTAGCTTATTTTGCTTAACCTAATGATGGAAATAATTCCATCTATCTTCCCATGAATGATATAATTTTGTTCTTGTTTAAAACCACTTGTGACATCTCTGTAGATGACCAGATGGTTGTATCTGAATGAGTGTATTTCTAGGTCTTCTATTCCATTTCCCATGTTCCACTTATTATTCTAGTATCACACTGCTGTTTTGGTTACTAAAGTTCTGTGATATAATTTTAAATGGGATATTTTCATTATTCTTTTTGCTTGGGTTTACTTTATCTACCTGGTATTAATATGAAAATTACAACATTTTTTGTTGATTTTCATACAACGTGATTGAACATTTTAACTTTTTATTGATAAGCTCCATTTATATACATGATGTTCCCAATCATAATCCCCTTCCACCATTCTCCTTTGTATCCCATTCTCTATATTTCCTCCACTGAACTCCTTCTTTCCAACTAGTCCCTCTTCTATTTTGATGCCATCACATTTTGAAGTAGTTTTTCATTAATTTTTCAAATAGATATGAAGAATCTTTATGTTCATAATAATTGCAAATCTTGGAAAATGACCTTTGAAAAAGTCCTGCTTTTTTCTATTAATTTACACACTTGACTCTTGTACTAAACCATGTCCTTTATTGAACTATGATGTCACAGTAAGAAATCTCCCCATTCATCTCCAAATACACATCTCAATGTGTACCAAATCCCATTAAACAGTGTTTTTCAGCTGTCTGTTGAAAGCAGTTGTGAGGTGGTTGTGATTTGTACCATGAATATATAAACTATAGTTCTAAAAAACAAGGAAACATAAGCTAAATTTATTAGACAGATATATGCTTTATTTACATCATACCTCCCATAATTTCATTAAGGTATATCTTCACATCATTGATTCCCATACTAGTGAGGGTCTTATCACTGTTAGCCTTAGGCTTATACTCAGGGAAGGAGGCAGAGAACATCTGCAGAAATCTTCTAATAAATCTGATGACACTTTGATCACACAAATCAAATTATCCACTTGTTCATATGTAGACTGAACTCACATTCTATTTTTTGGCAAAAACAAAAAAATCATTCTTGGCCAGTGTAAATAGATGTCCTGAATTTGCAAATATTTGGTTGTTACTAACACTAGATTTATTAAATGTGATAACTTAAATATATTTCAATAGATTGCCCCCACAAAAACATAGTAAAAATGTTTGGCCTACTCAAATAAAATGAGAAATAACTAAGTATAGCAGCTAATAATAGAAAGAAATATGACATAAATAATGGCATGCTGAAAGCAATTATAAGAGTTTATGGTTATTGGGCTGAATCTAATACCATATTAAATTTCTACTGGCATTTCAAGAGTTGTCCTAATTAGTCAATTGGTAATTGCAGCTATGATTATCAGCTGTGATTATGATTAATTTTGAATATTGATTGATCTTTTAGTAATTCTGTCTTGTCCTTGCATATAGAATCTCTGCTGCATTAAGTAGGATTTGGGAGGCATAGTTATTAAAAGAAAATAATCAAACTCTTCACTCATATTATGAATCTGTCATTGGGGGACAAGATTTGTTATCATGGAATCATGGATAGATTTACAGAAGGGGAAACCTGAGTTAGAACAGCATATTTAGCAGAAATAACTTGAGTAAAGTATACTCACTGTAGTGATTGAGCATATTTTACAATGATTCATTTATTTGGGCTTACATTTATTACACTTCCTAGTAGCTGAGTCTCCTTTGATTATAACAGTATTATCTTTTCAGCCCAGCCTGATCTCTACCCTGTTCAGTGTTATGGGGAGACAAAATAAATATGTGCTTTCCCAACTGTCACATTCTTTTAAAAAATGGTTAATTATCCAGTTCTTTAGGGAAGCATCATGTACCTAAGCAGAGAATATATTTATGCTCTTACATCATAAATGAGAAAATCTTGAAAGCCATTTGCTCTACTATAACATGGATGTGGTACCAAGTGGAGGTGGGCAGGTAAATTAACAGGGAGCATTGGAACCAGACAGTATGAAAGGGAGCGTGTTGCTATGGTAATACCCTCAAACTATAAATAGAATATCTCTTAGATATTCCTTACAATTAAGGATATTGGAATAGGGAGCTTCGTAGAAAATTTTGAAAATCTGACTTAGTTTCAAAAAGAACCAGAATATAATTTTGGCAAGGGCATGGGACTTGTCTGTGGTGGTGTGCTTCATAAGTACTAGAAAGTGTCTATCTCAGGATATAAATTGAATAAATAATTCCTGAACAAATGAGCAATGATTACATGATCATCTGCACATATTTTCATGTAACAGGGTTTTGGGTTTCATTCAGAATTGATTTAATATACTCTGTCATATATTGCATTACAAACATGATATTACATTACAGACACAGAGTCCTCCCCAATAACTCTCTGAGGGATGTACAATGCTAATTCAATTTTTAAAATGATGAAATATTAAAAATGTTTTCAACATATAACACATAGTAATTGCCAGTTTAGCCAAGCAACTTGAGTTCAGCTCACAAGACCTGCTTTTAACCAGTGGGATGGTCTAACTTTTAGAAAAGTTAAAAAATTGTCCCTAACTTATCCAATAACAAGCTAAGTTTCCTGAATTTACAAAACAGGTTGAACTTGGAACCATGTCTGAGGCAAAAGTTAGTTACTCCCCTCACCTCACTCCTAGCCTTCCTTCTGTGTGCCACAAAGTGAATGCTTCACCCAAGGCAATCTTCTGGCTGTAACTATATGGGCTGAGGCATGGCCTTTTATTAATTTCCATTCACAACTTTGGCAATATTATTTAGTGCCATAAAACTAAAGAAGTTTACTTTAAACTATGAATTTGAGAAATTCAAACTCAGCCTCACAGTGTTAAAGACGTAACAAGACTGGTCCCTTGTTGAGGCTCCAGGAGAGAGTCCATGTCCTTAACTTTACCACCTTCTACAGGTCATGGGTCACCTGTGGCTAGTGCTCCCTTACTTCATCACCAAAGCAGGGAACATGGTGCTGCCATATCTTCACTCACTTCATCTTTGATCTCATCACCCTTTCTGTCTCTGACTCACACACTTCCCACTTTCCTTCTCTATGGAACCTAATGACTACATAGGGCCCACTCAGATGATCTATGTGAATCTCACCATCTCAAGATGCTTATGTGCAGTCTCTTTTGTCATATAAAATGACATTCACTGGTTTTTGGAGTACATAAACATTTTGGTGATGCATTCACTGTTAAGCTCTATAAACCTGCACATAGTTTATCTGAAAATTATTTGGTTTTTTTTTTTTGACTACTTCAATTTGCCAACAGGATATCTAACCATCTTCCCAGTCCTGGGACTGGAGTAATAATATACCCACAATCGTAAAAAGAAAATAATTCACTGTGGGGCTATACACAATTCTGGCACTGGGATTTACCAGCAACAGCCTATGGTTTTAGGATAAAATCTTCTTCATATCTTTCATGGCAGTAATATTTATGTTTGGAAAGTTTGAAAACTTTATTCACTTTCAATGTTTATTAAATAATGATATGGAACATGCACCATCTTGAAGATGATTGTATCAGCAAGAGTTCTCTAAAGGAACAGAACTGATAGGATGAATATGTGTTATAATGGAGATTTATTATTCTATCAGTTTGCAGAACATAGATTGGACAATCCAAACTAGATGTCTGCTGGCTGCATAGTAAGACCATATCACAATGAGCATGAAATATGATCTTAATTATAAGAGTAAATGAAAACATGGCTAGGTGGTGCAGGCTTATAATTTCAGCTACACAGAGACCAAGTCAAGAGAATTGCAATTACAAGGCCAGATTAGGCTACAGCATGAGTTCAAACCTAGCTCAGGAAACTTATTGAGACACCTATCTTAAGCAAAAATAAAAATGAGGGTGGGGAAGTAGCTCAGTGGTAGAACACTTGCCCATCATGCACAACACTCTAGGTTCAGTCCTTAATACTATAAAAATCTTTTTAAAAATAAGTAAATATACTATATTTCATTTAGGGAAATTAAAATGAAAGAGTGCTTTGCCTACCACTTATGGTATCATTATGTCTAACTTGGCAATTCATCTTGTCATGGGATTTACATAGTTTGCTATTAGTATGTAAGGCTCCAAACAGGTAAGTTTTGATATCTATGGCACTACCTGATTAATATAATGACTAAGTAGAATGCCTAATGTGGAAGAGTGAGGTTGATAACTATATCACACTGTGTACTCAATAAATATTAGCAAAGGCTAAAAATAATTTATATAAAAATGAGTTAATCAAATAGGTGTCAACTCCAGAAAGATTCAGGATTCACTCAATTTTGGCAAATGATTAGGCTTTCTGCTTAATACCCTGATAATTCATATCTTGCTAATCCTGTTCTGTTCTATGAAGGATACAAAGTTCTCAATCACAAATGCTCTAATATCAAAGAAAAATATTATTCCCTTAACCAAGACTACTTGTGAAAAAATGGCAAAACATTCCCCTGTATTTCAAAGATATAGGA
Organism: Orientallactaga sibirica; assembly: GCA_036365145.1. Taxonomy (NCBI): domain Eukaryota; kingdom Metazoa; phylum Chordata; class Mammalia; order Rodentia; family Dipodidae; genus Orientallactaga; species Orientallactaga sibirica. The sequence continues at coordinate 19,830,190 of JAEOAD010000023.1, read as the reverse complement.
ATAGCTATAAAATTAAAACTATTAAAAGAGAGAAAGTAGAGTATGTCTAGAGAGATGGCTTAGCAGGTAAGACACTTGCAGGCAAAGCCAAAGGACCCAGGTTTAAATTCCCAGTACCCATGTAATGCCATATGCACAAAGTGGCATATGCATTTGGTGTTCATTTGCAGTGGCTAGAGGCCCCAGTGCACCCATATTCTCCTCTCTCTCTCTCTCTCCCTCTATTTCTCTCTCTCTAAAATAAATAAATGCATTTTTCAAAAAGAGAAAATATAATGACTTCCATTGAATTTTTTTTTTTACATTCAAAGACATCTTTCACAATGAGCTGTATATCTGAGACACCTACAAGGTTTCTCAAAAAAGACAGATTTCTGTCAGAGTTCTTGATGACCCACCACAGGTTAATGGTAAGACCCTACTGTCAAAGACAACATAGACGTGTGAGACCAAATTTGGAGAGACTTGGCCAGAATCTGGAAGAGGGTCAGTCACCAGACAGTTATCTAATCTAGTGCCAGAGGGTGCTACACGAGCAACTGGGGGAAAATGGCCAACATCAGTCCATACAACTTCCAGTCTAAGATACCCAGCAAGAAACAACCTGATGTAATGCTGAAACAAGTGCAGTAGTGGCACTCAGCCATTGTGGGCAACCAATGGCTCTTGATTTGACTAATTGATCCACTCAGTGGAATGGAACTCATTGCTAAAACTGGGAAATAAGTCAAAACCATGAGCACAAAAAATGAGCTCAGTCTCCAAGATCAAGATACCATCAAATGTGGGCTAGAAGAGGGCCTACCCATATAAAATTCCCTCCAAGATATCTATGGCCATCCCATCTATCTAGCACTAACTTCTCTCTCCCTTGGAGAATTTGCTTATCTTTTCCAGATGGACAATGAACCTGAAGGGAGGATCAGCCAATCACACCTCACCAGGGCTCCAGCTGAAACCACAGAGTAATGTGGAGGAAGGGCAAGAGTTGAGCGCTCTTGGGGATCAGGACACCAGAAAAAGGCTGAAGGAGATAAATACCGAGAACATCTAACTCCTACTAAGCTAGATATCCAGAGACACAGAGGCTCCCCAAACCTCATCACTGAAGTAGAGCTAAAATGACCCCAATGTGGCTCAGGGAAATTTGCAGAAGAGGGGGTGTAAAGAATGTTAGAGTCACAAGTTGGGGCATTATGCACAGAGACTTGGCCTATCCCCCATAGCTCTTGACTACCCCCACAATGCGTGAACCACATTCCCCATTGATGAGGGTCCCTATGGAAGAGGGAAGCCAGGGAGGAGGATAATGGAGTCGCCACTATGAATGTAAAATTAGAATAATATACATTAAAATAAATAAAATTAAAAAAAAAAACAAAGACAAGTTTGAAGTGTTTTTATTAGAAAGACCAAAGAAGGTCAGAATCATATCCATACTCAACACCTTCTATTGACACACAACTAATGGATAGGAAAATTTTTTTCATGATGTAAAAAGGCTTTCAAACAGTATGTTGAAACCAAGTACAGGCCTTAAATTTCATAGTGAGACTCTATAGCATTCATCCCTTATGAATTCAGACCACTTTACTCTTTCCAAATCTTGCAAGTCCACAGGGATTCTTGCTGCAAATCCTTGAATAATAAAGTAGCTTTTAAAATGCCCCTGAAGGCTTTGGCCTAATTGTTCAATCTGTTGCCATTATTTGGTGACAAGTAAGGAGAGGAGAACAGGGGCATTCATCTCTTTTGAAGATTAGATTCTGACTAGAGTTGTAAATGGAGAAACTGCATCTATGACCTACTACCTGGGCACTATGCAGTTCCTTTTACCATCCTGCATATCTTTTGTAACATAGAAACTGAAGTGCTTCTACTCCAAAACCAACAACATTCATCATATTTTATTTCAAACTTATGGTCAAAGTTCAGATATGTTGATGTAAGGAGAGGAATCCACAATTGATTAAGTTGACAATGTCTGATAGGGAAGAGGGAAGTACAGAGCATGAGCTAGCTCATCACAGATTTAGTCAAAGCACTCTTTCAAGTGTGTGATTTATGTCCATCAGTTTCCTCCAACTCTTGACATTCCCATCATAGGATCATAGGCATTTCTTTTTTCTTTTCTTTTTTTTTCTTTTTTTTTTTTTTTTTTTTTTGAGAGAGTCAGAGAGAGAGAGAGAGAGAGAGAGAGAATGGGCATGCCAGCAGCCTCTCAGCCACTGTGAACAAACTCGTGGCATTCGCCCCCTTGTGGGCAAGTGTGGCATTGTGCCCTTGTGTCACTTTGGGGTGGATAAATGTGGGACCTGGAGAACCTAGGGCGATCTTAGGATTAGCAGGCAGGCGCCTTAACCACTAAGCCATCTCTCTAGCCCATAGTCATTTCTTTATACACTTTGCCACCTCATGTATGCAATACTAGGAAATATTACTGTGATGGTTTGAGTTGGGTGTCTCCCATAATCTCATCTCATGTCTTCTGAATGTTTGGTCTCAAGCTGGTGGCAATTTGAGAATGGGAGTCCTGTTGGAAGATGTGTGTTATTAGGGTTGGGCTTATAGGTATTATAGCCAGTTTCCTCTTACCAGTGTTCAGCTCACACATGCTGTAGTGTTCTACTTGCTCTGGCAGGGGTGATGTCTAGTGTCTGCTCATGCCATCCTTTGCCCTACTATCATTGAGTTTCACCTTGAGTGTGTAAACCAAAATAATCCCTTTCTTCTCACAAGCTGGTCTGTTTCTTTGTGCCAGTAACAAGAAAGTAACTATAGTAAAACCACAGTATAATGAATTATTGAACTTGTTAGAGTATAAATCATGTGATTATCAACTTTAGAGACATCAAAACTCATTAATACCTTTACATTCTTCCAACTATTGGCAGATTCACAATGAAAACTAACATCTCTTAACTCTTTTTGCCCTTCCCTGCCCAGCTCTTGTTACTAGCCAATTCAAAGGCCTATGTTGTTTTAGTTCATTAATGTGGAAATTAAGGTTTGTAAACAAGGCTGATCTATGAAACAGGGTAGTAAGTGTGATGGCATCCAGTGACATCTAAGTCCACATAGAATCAGTTTCAAGAAAGTACAATGGAAGGAAAACTTAAAAAAAGCTAAAATAATTCCAATGTGTGGTCTCTGGGGAAAAAGCCAGAGATGAGGAAGGGAGTATAATTATAGGCAGCAGAATGAGAAGACACTTTTTTAAAACTGTGTTTCTAAGTCAGAGAAACTTGAGTCTGAGAGCAAACACTTGCAGTGACTAGATTTATTTCCTTCCTGGTCTTTAACACTGGAGGGCTGCTGCTGGCTTCCTGTGGGAAGCAGTTAGCAAGGCTGCTATTTACCTCAAGTGGTAACAGTCACTATAGCAAAGAATTACTTGAAACTACATGGCAAAAGCATCAAATATGAGAAACCTGTACATATATATATATATATATATATATATATATATATATATATATATACTTACAGTTTTTATTTATTAACACCATCAATTTTCCCAATGCATAACAGTCTTTTTAGGATATTTTCCTTCAGCTGTATATCATGCAAATTCACTTCCACATTCTGTCTTTTCACATTATAAAAACATCTAATCCATGGTATGAAAGCATAGATAATTTGCAAAGAGAAGTCAAGATTATCTTTAGTAAGTAAAAAAGGAAGAAAAATATTAGCATTTAGACTTTTTTAAAAAAATTTAATTATTTTTTATTTATTTTTGGAGAGAGAGACAGAGAGAGATAGACAGAGAGGGAGAGGGAGACAGAGATGGGTGCACCAGCAGTCTCTCAGCTGCTGTGAACGAAATCCAGATGCGTGCGCCCCCTTGTGGACAAGTGTGGCATTGCCCCCTTGCCTCTGGCTAAACATGGGACCTGGAGATTGGAACCGCTGGACATTGGAACCAGCGTTCTTAGGCTTAGCAGGCAGGCACCTTAGCCGCTAAGCCATCTCTCCAGCCCAGCATTGAGACTTTTATTACACTTACAGATTTATTATAGCTACATGTTTAACATCATCAGAACCATTCTAAGCTCACCTTAAATAATCAGGTTAAAATATAAGGAAAATACTCTATATTTTCATATCTTAGCTCCTAAAATTACCTTCAAACTGGAGACTAATTCTATAGTTTCCCAACAAGAAGGGGTTTTCCTTGAACACATGGAAGAAATGGAAAGTGAAAGAAAGAAAATAAGTAAAGTGACATTTTAAAATAGATACAGAATGATATTGTCAGGATGTTATACTCATAACATCTCATTCGTTCACAGGTTGCCTTAGGGTTAGACTCTAAAACTATTATCTTTATGAGTAACAAACTTCTTGGTTCTATATTTTCATATAACATAAAAGTAGATAAGTAAGGAATGTTATGTGTTGATGTAAATGAACAAGTGAAGAGTGAAGTTATTGAAGTTAGGAATGGAACTTCTAGAAAACAGATACTGTATGTATCATTTGCTGACATTTTTGTAGTACAGAGAGGAATGAAACAAAAATCAATGTTGATGAACCTTATGACCCTTCCTGTAGGAAGGCACTCATATGGACATTTCATATAAAATCTACCATAGAATTTTTTCTCTAGAAAAATGGTAATGATACCAGAGAATGTGCCTACTTGGAGGGTACCCATTGTCTGCTGGAGTTTTCAAGTTTTTGTGTATCTGGACAAGGTTTTGTCTCAGCAACAGGTAGTGAGAAAAGAGAAATAGAGACATTTCATTCAGGAGAAAAGTGTTCCTGAGAGTGGTCTCATGAGCTAGAAAAGGCATACATACAGAGAGACAGTTCCCCAGTCTCTCAGCCCTGAATAGGTCATGTTTCAAAGTATCCACCTCACTGCCATACATCATGGAAATTTTTTACACATGCTCTATTGTTACATGTCACTAGCATTTAGAGGTTTATCTTCTATTTGCTATCCCCTCCATTTATATGTTGATCTACATGTAGCCCTCTCCAAGTCTGTATGTTCCTGACACCATAATTCAAAAAGAATGGTATCAAAAGTTCACTATCTTTAAACCTTCTAACCTTTTGACATATAAGTTCCTTATGTGTACATTTATTTTATACCAATAAAATTCAAGAATTAAAGGCTTTTCTTTGTTCTCTATTTATAATAGAAAAATTTTAATTAGGAGACTCTAAAAATTATGAATTATTAGAGTCTGATTATATAATCAGTGTGCTTAGCCAAGTACAGAAAATTACTTCTGCAAAGTCCTTCAGTAAAAACTAAACAAAAATTTCAGAGATTATACAAAAAAGCATTGCATGTGTATTTAACTAAATTACCATATTTTTGATAAAATTAATGGATGTGAAGAACATCTGTGTAGGACAGAAACATATCTGATTCTAATTTTATTAAAATTCAAGTATCTGTGTTGGCTATTTATACAGAAAGAAATTTTAAGAATACAATGCATTTTCTTTTTTTAATTATTAATTTTTTTATTGACACCTTCTATACTTACATACAAAAACATATATTTCCCTCCCCTCCCCTCCCCCCATTCCACTTTAGAACACGAATCTCCATCATATCCCCTCCCTCTCTCCATTAGTCTTTCTTTTAATTTGATGTCATCATCTTTTTCTTCTATTTTGAGGGTCTTGCGATGGTATTGCTAGGCACTGCAAGGTCATGGATATCGAGGCCAATTTCTGTCTGGGCAGTTGCATACAATGCATTTTCTGATAACAATTATAAGGATTTTTACTTTCCTTTTATATCTATAGTTTTGGAATATATTTTCTTATTTTCTTTTAAATTTGTGAGCAGAAAGAAACAGAGGGAGAATGGGCCTTTTGCCACTGCAAGCAAACTCCAGATATATTCACTACTTTGCTTATCTGGTTTTACATGGGTGCTGTCTGACATCTTTGGGGGGAAAAAAAGGGTTTTTTTCTCTGAGCCATCTCTCCAGGGCCATATATTTTAATCTTGCTTTCTTTATAATGTATAATGTTTTGCAGTTTAAAGAGGAATGGAAGTTGTCTTTCAAACATTTATGTGGAGAATCTTAATCTAATGAATCTTTAAAACAATATCAGTTCTATCACTCTATGCTGGAAAACAGAGGACACACATCTGTAATAAGAGAAGGCAGCAAACAATAGAAGGTGACTGAATCCATAAATCCCTTCACTTAACAAAGCAATTTTTTTGGCTGTAACTGTAGGAATCAATTTCTTGAGACTTTCGTATTATAATGCCAACAGAGGTTCAATTTCTACAGTTGGATCTGGGGAAAAAGTCAATTGCAATGGACAGAGGTGCTTAAAAAAAAGATTGATTTGATCAGAAATTCATTTCATGAATAATTATGTTATTATCCTGTGCTTTAACATAAGCAGTTTTTGTAGGGTCAAGATTTAATCATCTCTTGAGACCCTTTTGTCTAATTAGTGTGGCTCTCAAAAAAAAACTGAGCTCAAATAAATAAATAAATAAATAAAAACTGAGCTCAGTTCAATGCTCACTGGGCCTGTAAGAAATGAAGGCATACTTTTTGCTACTGTTAGCATTATAGCAGCTTTATTAGTCTAGTGGTACGCATAGTACAAATGGAAGTTTACTTTTGCCTCATATACTCAATGGGCAAGAATTTAGCCAAGATAACAATATGACCATAAGAGTTGAGAATGTCACTACTTTAGTGCTCATGAACCATAGGCAAATTATATGCCATGTTTTATTCTTGCAAAAATTTTCTACATTTTTTTATTTGCTTGCTTTTGGTGAGCAGCATACACAGCCCATCGATGGGGCTAATTAAAAATCCCTTAGGGGCTGAGAAATGGCTTAGTGGTTAAGGCATTTGCCTGCAAAGCCTAAGGACCCTGGTTCAATTCCCCAGGACCCATGTAAGCCAGATACACAAGGAGGCACTTGCATCTGGAGTTCATTTGCAGTGGCTAGAGGCCCTGGTATGCCCATTCTCTCTTTTTTTCTCTCTCTCAAATAAAATAAAATAAAATAAAATAAAATAAAATAAAATAAAATAAAATAAGATAATGTTTTTAAATCCCATAGTACAGAAGTCTACCAGCCACAAGAACTTTGAGGAATGTTGCTTTTGATACTAACTTCTGCATCACATCATTCTATTAGAAATGTAAAACTGTGGGATGGAGAGGTGGCTTAGTGATTAAGGTGCATTGATTCTCCAGTAACCACACAAGCCAGATACATGAGGTGGCACATGCATCTGGAATTTGTTTGCAGTGGCTAGAGCTCTGTCTTGCCTATTCTCTCTCTTTCTAGGCATATTCATTCTGTCTCTTCCTATTTGCTACTTACTTTCTCCCTCCTCATGAATAAATAAATAAATAAATAAATAAATAAATAAAATATTTTAAAATACATTTGTTTAAAATAAGGAAATGTAAAACCTCAAAAATAAATGCTTTTATTGCACCACAACATGCATGTGCCTAGGACAGTCCAGAGGTGTCTGTACACTTATATCTAACCTTATATTCATCTAGTGTCTTAAAATAAAGTAAAATTAACATGGATAACCAATCTCTCTTGATCCCAGTAGTTTTCCCACTGGTAGAGACTTAAGTTGTTAGGGCCTGAAAAGTAAGTTTCACATACTAAAATCTGAAGGGAAGCCTCTCTTGCATGCCTGCATTAGCTTAACCAGTTTCTATAACTCCAACATAAAAGGCATCTGGAATCATTACTCTACTAAGATCGTCACATATAATTCCTTGTACCATGTGTCAAATCTGGTGACTCACTAAGAGCAAATTTTGTCTATAAACTATGTTTTATTTTCAAAGGGTCCTTACCTTATCATCATCAATATTATTATTATTATTATTATTATTTTATTTTTTTTACAAAAGTAGGGAAGTGATCTTATTTGCAAAAGATGCAACATTTAAGTATTGGAATAAACATAAATTATGCTGAATCCCCAGCCTTGAATGTTACCATTGCCTCCATCATAAGTTATCCTCATAGGATAAGCTGATTCGAGTTATACAAGCTGTGGATATGTTTTCAGGCAGTGCCTATAGATGCAAAACCTATTTCTGTCATGTCTTCCTTCAGTTATCTCAACTTCTATACTATTTGCATGTTTACAGAAGCCTATGGTGATTCTTAATGATGTTTTCAGTTTGGTTTCTTAATAACTTCCTTAGCTTTATGATACATTCTTGCTATTGAATTCTCCCTTATTTAGATTATGATTCATTCTAAGCAGTGCTTCTGTGAGTGGGTTAAAGTACCCACTGCATGCTAGGTGTGGTGGTGCATACCTTTAATCCTACCATTCAGAAGGCGGAGGTAGGAGGATCACCATCCTGAGACTACATAGTAAATTTAAGGTCATCCTGGGCTAGACTTAGACCTTACCTCAAAAAACAAACAAACAAACAAACAAACAAAAAAAACAATAAAGTATCCACTGTAATATCACAGGTGAAAAAAATTTAAATTTTATTGAGAAGTTCTTCTCAGGCTGGAGAAATTGCTTAGTGGTTAAGGCATTTGCCTGCAAAGCCAAAGGATCCTGTTTTGATACTCCTGGACCCACATAAGCCAGATGCACAAGGTGCTCATGCATCTGGAGTTCATTTGCAGTGGCTAGAGGCCCTGGTATGCCCATTCTCTCTCTGTCTGAAACTCTTTTCTCTCTCTCCCTCTCTGCTTGCAAGTAAATAAATAAATTAATAATAAATAAATAAATGATTTTTTTAAAAAAGTTCTTCTCTTCACATTTTCACAGGGTGCTCTAGGAGTTAACTTCTCATTGCTGTGACAAAGCACATGAACCAAAGCAGCTAATGGGAGGAAAGTTTTTTGTTATGGCTTATAGTCTTGAGGGGAAGCTTCATGATGGCAGGAGAAAGCATGGCATGAGCAGAGACTGCCCATCACTTCTACCACCACAGTTGTAAAATAGCAGCAGGAGAGTGAGCTGAGCTCTAGGAATGGGAAGCTGGCTACAATACTCCAAAGCCTACCTCCCCCTGAAAAAAAACCCCTCTACCATCAAAACTTCAACTTGCAATTTGCCATCAGCTGTAAACCACATGTTCTAAGAGCACAAATTTATAGGGGACATCTAATTCAATCCACCACATTCTGCCACTGTCTCCCATAAACTCACAAGTCATATGGAAACCTACTTTTCTGGACAATGGAATATTCAGAAGCAATAGATTGTTACTAGAAAATTTTCAGTGCCAGGGATGGGATGTCTTCCAGTGAGTTGTTGGCAATGGAGGTCACAGATACCCCCAAAACATTATAGACCATTGCCAAGGCCCTTGGTTTCCAACCAAGAATAGATGGTAAGACTCTATTGCTGAAGACTCCACATACTTGGGCTACAAGGTCACTGAGAAATCCTGCTGGAGCTGACCTGAAAGTCTCCTCCATGTGGACCAGCTGACAGAAATCTGGATAAAGCTATGCTACATGCAGTTCAATGGGAGAGAGAGAAAACACCAGTGAAGATACTCAACAGTGAACACTGAGAGCTTTAAATTTGGCCAACCAGGCCAAATGAACCAACAGGTACAATAGTGGCATGTCTGTTATGGAGGAAACCAACTTCTCTCTAATTGGACTGGAGGCCTGCTCCATGGGTCTCTGATACCAAAAACCTACAACAGGGGTAGTCATGAGCCCTAAGGGTGTAATGTCTGCTGTTGTCTCCCTAAATGTATATATTGTGCTTACCAAGTTGCCCAGTAAGCACTTCTCTTAATGTCCATACTCATATATTAATGCTACTCTCACTTTTGGTTAGAGAAGCTTTTCTTTTCAGATTGTGGTGACCTAGGAATGACTCAGAAGGCACCATGGTGCTAAGAAGAAGGGACAGAGGAGTGCTCAGCACTGAAACATCTCTAACACACCTTCCAAGGCTCAGGGTCCATTGCGGAAGAGGTGGTGGAAAGAATGTAAGAGCCAAAGGAAGAGTAGGACTCCTTAAATGTGCTTCTCTAGACACAAAATGGCCTGGATATCCACTGTACTGTAAACTGCATGGGATCAGAAATGTTTATATTATTCCATGGTTTCTTCCCAATATCCAGGACTGAAACTGATACATCATCGATGAGCTATGTATCATAGATAAATACATTATTTCAAAATAAATATTTCCAATAGAACTCCTAAGACAATGAAGATCACTGTAAACTGTTGAACTATACATGTGATACAACTGGAGGGAAGGTTGATAGAACCACATAAGTAGAGGAATACTGTTTGAAGACTTCATGGTACAGACAGCAGAGGAAAACCATCATGAGATAACCTATAACTTTTTTTCCATATTAAGGGATTGAAGGGAATACCAAAGATAAAGGAATTGGTGGACATCAAGAAGTGCATTTACTCTGAGATGCTATACCATATTGCTGGGAATAAAAGAATAATAATCCTGCCATGAGTCATGACCATTTTTCCATTACCACTTAGATATATAAGATATATATCATGAATAAATGTAAGCAGTATAAGCATAGATCTACGAACTTCACCTTAGGACTCAACATCTAATTAAACCAAATTTTTTGCCATCTTATTTTCTTAGTCTTTACACTTAGACACATAATCAAATTCAATAGATTTATTTCTTTAAAGTGATAAAGTCAATTACTGTACACAGAGTTAGTGTGAGGGATGAATGTATTTAGTATGGTATTTAGAGTAAAGGCTTAGCTTGCAATATGTGCATAACATGAAAACTATTACAAATTTTCCTGTTATTAATTGAAACTTAAATTATCCTATTATATTATTTTTGGGTTCTCCTAAGTTATAAATTCCACAAATATTTAGCCCATATCAGTTCTAAGTCTTCCTATCTAACACATGCTGTGAAACTTAGTTGGTACTCTAGAATTGTATTTTTATAACTTTTAACTTTAATTTTTTATTGACAATTTTCATAGATGCACATGATGCATATTAATCATAGTGACCTCACATTACTTTATTTTGTTCTCCCTTCACTGCATCTATATTTTCCAACTTGTCCCTCTTCTATTTTTTTTTATTTTATTTTTGGAGAGAGACACACACACACACACACACAGAGGGGGGGAGACAAAGAGGGAGAGGCAGAGAGAGAGAGAATGGGCATGCCAACAGCCTCTCAGACACTGTTAACAAACTCCAGATGTGTGAGCCCCCTTGTGGGCAAGTGTGGCATTGCACCCTTGCATCACTTTGCATCTGGCTAAATGTGGGACCTGGAGATTGGAACTGGCGTTCATTAGGCTTAGCAGGCAGGCACCTTAACCGCTAAGCCATCTCTCCAGGCCCCCTCTTCTATTTTGATGTCTGTTATTTTTGTTTTCATTATCCATGTTGATATGTAGCTTGACCATATATTCTGAAGGTAACAACAGCCACTTTGAGGTGGTGAATGGTATGGCCACTTTGTGTATGGAAGATAGAATTCCTAAGCACTCGTCCCCATCCTTTCTTCTTTCTACTTCGTCTTCCTCAATGTTCCCTGAGCTTTAATGGGTGTGCTTTAATGGGTGTGACAGAGATGTCTCTGTGCTAAACATTTAACTGTTACTTTTTCTCTGCTCTTTGATGAGTTTTGGGTCTCCCAATAGTCACTGCCTTACTATTTATTCTCAGACTTCACAAATACATAGCTTTTTGCAATTATTAGCATCCTCTTTCAGAATAGCACTTTCACTTGCACCTATACAAACACATGGCAAAAGTTTGTAGTTTATTGTACAGTTCTCTTTTTAAAATTGATATTGAGAACTATAATATATGAAAGCATTGCAAGACTGTCATATTCTCATTGAGTTACACTCTTATGTTCCCCCTCCCCCAACCCCATATGACTGAAAACCCTCTTCAGTGTGGTTATCAGTAATCACTATAGAGTTCTCTATTTTGTCCCTTCCTACCTTTCTTCTTTTCTTCTTCTCATTCTCTCTTTCTCTCTTTCTTTCTTCTTTCATTCTTTCTTTGTAGTGATGATTGAGCCCAGGGCCATGTATACTAAGCAAATGCTGTAGCTACATGCCAAGCCCATGGGGCTCACTCAGTGCCACCCAAATGTATAATAACACATATCCATATTATAGTAATCCCCCAAATATTGAAATTTCTGTAAAAAATTTCTGTCAGACTCCTGTATATCTTCCCTCCCCCAATCTCTTGGATCTTCTGGTATTTTTACCTCCTTAGGATATTTTTCTTTTCCAAAAGGTGTTTTCAACACCTCTCTGAACCTGTCAAGAAGTATGAATGATTTCTTTACCCTTCAAATTCATTGTTACTTTAGTATTTAATTAACATATATTAATTAGTCATAATGAATTATTTTATAATGATATTTTCATACATGTATATAATGTATTTGATCATATTCATGCCCATTACCCTATCTTATCCACAATCTTCTTCTCCTTATCAAATTAGCCCCTTTCTACTGTCATATCTTTTCTTTGTGACCCAATGCTTTCCATTAGTGTTGGTTACAGGAACATGGATGAGGGGTTATTTTGTTTATTTATTTATTTATTTATTTATTTATTTATTTATTTATTTATTAGAGGTAGGGTCTCATTTTAGCTCAGGTTGAGCTGGAATTCACTCTGCAGTCTCAGGGTGGCCTTGACCTCATGGTGATCCTTCTGCCTCTGCCTCCTGAGTGCTGGGATTAAAGGTGTGTGCCACCATGCCCGGCTGGATGAGGGGTTATTTATAGAAGCATTGACAATTTACCAATGGCTACATCACTGAAGAAAATGCCTTTCCATCACCCAATAATCATTCACTGCCTCCTCAAAGTGGCACAGAGCTTTGTGAGCCTCTCCCTCTCAATGAGGAAACATTGACAGGCCCAGTTTGTTTAGGTATCGATGAGGTAATCACCTCTACAGAGAGTTCTTCAGTGGAAGGGCTCCCTGTCATGCCCAGGAAGCCCTCCTCTAGAATACTCCAGCCCTTCCTCTGGCTTTGAGGTTCTTCCTACTCCCTCTTCCTTGGTGTTCCCTGAGCCTTGTGGAGAGTGATACAGGTATCTGTCTTGGGACTAACTACCCAAGTCACTTATTCTCATCACTCTAATAAATTGAGTCTCTACAGTTACCAATGCCACTGCAAAAACAAAGTTCTCTGACCAAAGCTGTCTAAGAACAGCACTAACCCATGGGCACAAACATAAGTATTTAGAATCCAGTTTGATGGGCCAGCATGTCCATTTAGTTAAACCACAGCAGTAGCTGTCTTACTAAGACTTATGACCATTCCATGATTGCTGAATATTATAGCGAGACTATGTTTAGTACTAGATTCAATGTCCATGTGATCGTGTCATGTTCCCACCAGCAGTGAATGTCAATTCCTGTTTCTCTTCATGTTTATATTGCAGACATCCTAGTACTTATGCATTTCTTTGTTCCTTACTGTGTTACTCATGATGCATGATATTGAACATCATTTCATATGCTTTTGTCTTTCCCTGAAATGTCTGTTTAGTTCTTTTGTTGATTCCAATCAAATTAATTTTATTGTTGGATTTTGAGTTCTTTGTTTATTTTGTATGCTTTCTTTATCTCATATAACATTTGCAAATATTTTCTCCAAGTCTATGTCTTGGCCTCTCATTCTTTTGGCAATGTCTTTTGTGGAGTAGAGACTTTTATTTTTATTTAAATTTTAATGAAGTCTATCTTTTCATGTTGAAAAAGTGTTTTATGAAACATGTTACAAGGCCATTCCCACACTAAATGCCAATGTAAATTTTCTCCTATTTTATCATCAAGACCTGAGATAATTTTGTTTCACATTTAAGTTTCTGACAAATTATGAATAATTTTTCTGAAGGATGACAAGGTTGTGTCTAGATTCACTGTCTTGCAAATGAATTCCAGTTGTACCAGCACTATCTGTTTGCCCCATTTTCTTGCCCTTGCTTGTTCAACAGCCCTATATCTGAACTCTCTGGTCTTTTTCATAGGGCTTGTTTCTCAATTCTTTATATAATATTGCACTGTTTTGATTAGAGTGGCTTTAGCAGTTCTATAAACTTAATATGTTCTTTCCTTCAATATTGTACTGGACTTTTGTTTTTCATGTCATCTTTTATATAAACTCTCAAATGAGTTTGCCAATGTTCACAAAATAACTTCCAGAGATTTTTTTTTCAGGATATGTGTATGTGGTGTGTGTGGCTGTATGTGTGTTCATATGTATATACACTGGTACATATGCGTGTGTGCATATGTTTGGAGACACTAGGTGTCTTCCCCAATCACTCTTTATCTTTCATTTTCATACAAGATCTCTCACTGAACTGGGAACTCACTGATTCATCTAAATTAGTAGCCAACAAGTGCCAGGGATCCTCCTATCTTTAGCTTGCTTGGGCTGAGGTTACAGGAATGAGTCACCATCCCTGGCTTTTACATAAGTGCTTGGAGATGGGAACTCAGTTCCCTATATTTGGGGTCAAGCACTTTACCAGCTGAGTAATATACCCAGTCAGCCCTCTGAGATATTTTAATTGTGATTTGAGTAAATCTATTGTTCTGTTTGTGAAGAAGTTGAACCAGGGTCCTCAGGCTTCACAGGAAAGTGCTTAACCACTAAGGCATCTCTCCAGGCCCTCTGACTAATGTTGGCCTTATAAAGTGCTTTGTGGAAGTTCATCAGAATAGGAAGACAAAACATTTCTCAAGAAGTTATAGGATCCAAGTTGTCATCTTGGGCAGGATCCGTACTGGACATTGAATGTGCTATAGCTTCCCATTTCAAATGTATATGTGTGTGGTGTTTGTGCATATGTGTATACATATTCATGTGTGGGTGGGCAAAAGTGTGTTTATGCATGTGGAGGCCAGAAGTTAACATTGGGCAAATTCCTCCATTACTGTACACCTTAAGTTTTTAATTAATTTGTTTATTTTCAAGCAGGGAGATACAGCCACAGAGAAGTAGAGACAGAGTGAGTGAGAGAGAGAGAGAGAATGGGAACACCAGGGCCTCCAGCCACTACAAACGAACTCCAGAGGCATGCACTACTTTGTGCATCTGTTTTCATGTGCGTACTGGCGAATCTAACTCATGTTGTTGGGTTTTCAGACGATGGCCTTTAATCATTGAACTATCTCTCTAGCCCGCCACCTTATTTTTTGAGACAGGGGTATGTCACTGAATCCGGAGTTCACCAATTCAACAAGACTAGCTGGCCCACAATTCTTTGGGATCCTGTTTCATCCTCTTCCTCAGTGCTGTGATTATGGATGTTTACTGCTACATATGGCTTTTACATGGGTGTCTACCCTTAGGTCCTTATGCTTACACTGCAAGAATTTTAAGGACCTAGCCATCTTCCCAGCCCAGTTTCAGTTTTTCAGGTATAATGCAGATTACATGCTATATTATGAGCACAGAATTAATGGAGGTATAAATTAGTACCAGAATACTTGAATGTTTAAATATTCCAAAAGTTTGAAAGTAGCTTTGGAAAGGTTAATGTGTAGAGCCTAGAACAGTTCAGAGAGGATGCTAGAAAGAGGTTAAATTGCCATGCCTGGGTTTAGAGTGGTCCCATGAGGCCTTATGAGTGTGGAGTTACCAAGGAGGTTCCATCCTCTTAATGCTTGTCTAAGTGGTTGTAATCAGAATGTTGCTAGAACTGTGAGCAGTGAAAAAATTCTGATGAAATCTTAGACTGAGATAAGAAACAGTTATCAAAAACTGGAGAAAAAATAATACTCATTATCAATTGGAAAAAAAAACTTGGTGGAATTATGTTTCTATCCTTGTGAAATTAACTTAAAGTGATGAATATGGATATTTCAAAAGAGAAATCTCTAAGCCATGGGATGACAGGCGTGTGTCACCATGCCCAGCTAGCTTTATGTTGTTTTTTGGAAATCAACTGCAGACATTCTCTCCTCAGTGCTGACCAAGATACTCATAAGCTTATCAAAGGCTTTCTTCATTTCTGATTGTGGATTTTTTTTCCCAATCTTAGAATTTATTTTTGGTTCTTTCTTGGGATTTCCATCAATTTCTGCTTAAATTCTCCCTGCATTTCTGCATGTTAGCAGTATTATCTCCTACTTTGCGTATAAAAGCCCATAGTATATTCATGATTGGAATTTGAAATTTCAAGGTTGATAATTCAAATATCCTGCCATATCTGTTTCTAATTCTCATTTTGTCTCTTCACATTGTATTCTGTTACTGTTAGTATGCCCTACATTTTTTCCTGATAATTTGACATAATATGCTGGGAGAAAAGATCTTATTTAGAGACCATGAGTGAGAGGGGAAGTGTTCTCCTATCCTATGATTAGGTTTTTATCCTTTAGTTCATTATCTTTGAACTATGAGCTCTAATGTTCAGTCCTCACTCCTTTGGGAGAATAAGAATAGAACATAGGTGGGATCATTCTCCCATTCCAGGTCAGCAAAGCTCTGTTAAGAATTACCAAAACAAGGGGCTGGAGAGATGGTTTAGCAGTTAAGGAGTTTGCCTACAAAGCCAAAGGATCTGGATGCGACTCTCCAGGACCCACATAAGCCAGATGCACAAAGGAGTGCATGCATCTGGAGTTTGTTTGCAGTGGCTAGAGGCCCTGGCATGCCCATTCTCTCCTCTCTTTCTCTCTCTCTCTCTCTCTCAAATAAATAAATAAATAAATAAATAAATAAATAAATAGATAAAATATATTTTTTAAAAGTGTTAACAAGACAAGTTACTTTTTACTAGGGTTAAACAGTCTCTGCCAAGATAAGAATAGTATGCTCTAATGTGTTTCAAAATGTTTCCTTTCCCCTTCCTTCAGTGGATTTTCTTCTGATGAAAATTCTGATGAGAAGAATCAGGCTTAGCTCCTGGAGGTAAAGTCTGGCAGACCCTAGTGCTCAGCTCTGCCTAGAGCACATGGAGACGCCATCAACTCATCCATTCCAGTTCAGGTTTTCCTTGCTTACCACTAGCTTTGATGGTAGTTTCTACAGACATAACCTACATAAGAGTTCTTTCCTATAAAAGGCATCCTTAGGTGGGTGTGGTGGCACATGCCTTTAATCTTAGCACTAAGGAGGCAGAGGTAGGGGGATTGCCATGAGTTCAAGGCCACCCTGAGAATACCGAGTGAATTCCAGGTCAGCCTGGAATTCTGGGCTAGAGTGAGACCCTACCTCAAACAAACAAACAAACAAACAAACAAACAAACAAACAAACAGGCAACCTTATCACACTAAAAAGATTCAAAATTATGCACTATGTAATGAAATAAAGGACAGATATAGCTGTGTTCGTATGTCTAAGAGAAGTCTGTCTGAAGCAAGTATCCAGAGAGATGGAATTTAATATGTATTCCAGTGTTATAACTAGTGTTCAGAACATATCATCATGAGAGAAAGATGACCAAGATGATTACAGATAAAGAGACATTTAAGAAAACAAACAAAAAATCTTACTCAGGAATCTACAGTCATGCAATGAATTGATACTCTGGTCACTAACACCACAGAGGGTTGTAAGCAAATACAAAATGGACCATAGGGATATCTGCATTTTTATATGAACAATTTTAGTGACATCACAGAAAAATGTTAACTAATTTCATTTTTAATTACTTCCATGGTATAGAAGGATTAGTAATGGTTATATTTATAAACTATTTAATTAAATGGATAAAGTATATTTAAAGTACATAATATGAATAGTATCACTAAGTTCAACTCCTCCTTATATTACTGACTTAATTAATGGGAAAAGTTACAGCATACTAGTGAAAAATGAAAACCCTTTCCCTCTCCCTTAATTGTGATTGCAAGGCTTTCCGGGTTCTGCCTAAGTAGGTAGTTGATATTAAAGGCAGGAAATGTTTATTATTCAATGCAGCAGGCTGCAGTGACATTTCTTATCATCTCAGCATAACTGTGCCAGAGGGACTGTAAATAGTATTTGCCAAAGGCAATTTTACACATTCATAATATTCTTTGATGTCTAGGCTAGGCCCAGCTGACAGAGCCCCTGAGGCTATCTTCTTACTTCTCTGGCAGGCTCATAAACCAGTGTGCAAGATTACAGAGAAACAAAACAAACCCACAGAAATAAATTAATAAATGTCATAATTTCTGAATTAAACTCACCTTAAAAACCATGAAGATCAGGGGGCCGTCACTTCATAAGCAGTGATCTAGTAAGGGGAGGACAAGTCACATTGTCATGGGAAATAATCTCCAAAGGTGAAATTTACCTGTAAGAAGAATTCTGGGCGTTATGACTTTATATTTCTGCAAAGGAAAGAGAAGTGAAAAGCTCATGGCTACTATGTAGTAATATATTAATATCTATGAATTCTTATTCTCTTCACTGTTAAAGGATTTTGTAAGCATCAACATTGCTAATCACAGCAACAGACTTAGATGGGCAATGAAAAAAATGAATCACAAATATATTAACCAAAGGAATGCAGCTAGTAAGCCATGGAACATTAAAAATATATTAAAGTTCTATCAGTTATTTGCATCTATCCAAAATTATCCCATACTTTTTCTTCCTAAAGTATATCATTTTGTAAAATTGCTCTATTTATTTAAATTTTGATGCATATTATTAGTCACTTTCTAGATGAACATTAGCATTATGACAATGTTTATTATTTTCTGTTTTCTCTGCAGCATAATGATATTTTCTGGCTTAGAATAGACAATCACCCAATGTTTACTAAATCCCTTAATTAATAATATAGCAATATGTTTCAGAAATAATGGATGCTGTACTCTTTCTTTATAAAATAGTGTCTTGGATATAAAATTTCATTCTCCGAACAGTGGCAAAGGCTGAACCATATAATATATTTAAAATCAGCTCCAGAATTTTGATTTCTTTGAATAACACTGGGGAAGAAAATGACTTTGCAGTTGTGTTTTCTAACAACTTAAAAGTGCAAAATAGTTGAAAAAAAGGGCATACTGTAGGCATATTCAATTCTAAGCTCCAGGAATTCCTAGCCATGTGACTTTTCACACACTGCTATGTATTCCTATATGTTTTCATTTCTTTCAAATGTGTCATGGAATTTCAGAAATCCCCCTTTTCATCTGGAAACTTAAACATGAAAACCATGATTATGACTTCATCTTTCTATCATTTATTCTTTACTCCCTCACCAATCTAGTTTTTCTAAGCCCCCATGATATGACTTCTACCATATGATTTATGTTTCTCTGCTTTAATATACATGACAGGCTCTTCACTGTGCTCAGTAAGTTATTCTGAGATTTTATACTTTGGGTCAAGTTTGCCCTCTGTGTCTTAAGATTCTTTGATCTTCCTGGTTTTCTGTCTTCTGAGTGCTTTGCCAAGAATGCATAATCTCTTCTTATTTTATTTTTATACATGGAATTTTAATTGATATTTTCCTTAAATGTACTTTTTTTATTGACAACTCCCTTAATTGTAGACAATATCCCATGGTACTTCCCTCCCTTCCCCCACTTTCCCCTTTGAAACTCCATTCTCCATCATATCCTTTCCCCCTCTCAATCAGTCTCTCTTTTCATTTTGATCTTTTCCTCTTATTATGATGGTCTTGTGTAGGCAGTGTTAGGCACTGTGAGGTCATGGATATCCAGGCCATTTTGTGTCTGGAGGAGCACGTTGTAAGGAGTCCTACTCTTCCTTTGGCTCTTACATTTTTTTCTGCCCCCTCTTCTGCAATGGACCCTGAGATAATCTCTTCTTATGAACCAAGTTTTATCATTACCTGTCCATTTTACCTAACTCTACTCAAAGATACTTTTCAAAGCCTATATCTTGACCCCTCATCCTAGTTAATTTGCTTAGTATCTATGAGCCCATGACACTAATTTTTTATTTTTTCATCTAGCACTTTATAACTTACTGTTTTATAAATTAAATTTATCTCTGAAACAAAATGTTGTATGGTGGTTGGATTTTCTTTACAGTGTATCTTGCAGGGTTGTCCACAGGACAAGCATAAGGAAACAATGCACTAATAGCAACCTAAACTGCTTTGTGCAAGTCATCCATTACTTTAATAGTGACAATTTTTATCTATCAATGTGAAGGATGCTTTGATGTGTCACCTAGATACTTTTTTCAAACGTGAAGTTGTTACTGTATGCTACTGAGATTGTAGTTGACAGATAGCTATAGCCAATGGGTCCATTTCAGAGTCTCTGTCTTCTAAAGACAGCCAACTTTTCTATGTCACCTTCTGGTACCGTCTTTATAGATGAGTGGTCTACATGAGAGTAAAACAGCCCAAATAGCATTTCTCCAAGCAGAACAACTCTGAATGACCACCTGTGTGTCAGTGACCTGTGGCCTCTGCTAAGACTTCATGGCAGCAAAAATCCTCTTCATTCCCAATCCTGTTTCCTTCTGTTACCTTTGGCAGGTGTCAGCACTCAGACCATCTCTTAAAGCTTCTTAGACTTTAACGTCTCTGGAGTCTGTTGCTTAAAGAGTTTAGTGACATTCACTCATTTCACATGTTTTTGATTGTTTATTTGTTTGTTTGTTTATTTGTAGTTCTGGGACATACAGAGGAGAAAATGTAGTAAGAGAACAGAGAAAACTGGCAAGCAATGGGAATTCACTGTTAATCTTATATATCATGGACACATTGTTTTGCTCGTTCATTAGGTAGTCTTTCCCTAGCCAGTATTGTTCTGTTTCCTTAATTTTTGTTTACATATTTGAGTATGTAGTGTGTACAGTATGTTGTTTATGTCATGTGCATATGTATAGTGTGCATATGGATGTGGTATGATGTTTATGTGAAATGTTTATGTATAGTGTACATGTGTGAGCACATGGAGGTGATATGGTGTTTGTGTGATGTTTGTATGCATGAATGTGGTATGATGTTTTTGTGATGTGTGCAGGTATAGTGGGCACACAGATATGGTATAGTATGTATGTGGTGTGTATATGTATAGTGTGCATGTGAGTGTAATTGGAAGTGTAATGGTGTTTTTGTGATGTGTATATATACAGTCTATGCATGGGAGTGCACATGAAGGCCAAATAATGTTGGGTGTCCTCATCCATCATTCTTCCATATTGTTTGCTTGAGATGGAGTCTGACTGAACCTGGAGCTGCTATTTTCTCAGTCAGACTGGCTGACCAAGGAGGCTCAGCAATTCCCCTGTCTCTGACTGCCTCTCTTACCTCCATCCCAGGGCTGTATTTACTGGCATGAGTGGCTACACCAAGATTTTTATGTGAGTATTGGGGATTGAATTTAGGACCTCATGTTTATGATCCAAGTGTTCTTATGCACTGACCCTATGAAACTACATGTCAATCATCATTGTCTTTAAAAATGATACATTAGGAATATGTCAGTGGAAGAAAAATGAAATAGGTATTTTAGCTGAGTTGCACAATTGCAGGGAATGAAATGGAGACATGTTGCTAGGCTTTTCCTTATTATTGAAGTCCATCTCCAGTCCCTAGGAGAGCTGGTCCTGTGATTGATTTTATGACAGAATAAGTAGGGAATGTGCTATAGAATTGACCAAAATGCACTTGTGTGTTTTGATGACCTCAAACTTGAACACTCAAGATGTCCAGAAATAGGAAGAGTGTGATTTTGCCTTTATCTAAGAGAGTAAAATATCTATAGTTTAATGAGAAGTAAACAAAACTCCAGAAATAGGCATCATTATACATTCGGCCCCTCTGTGAAATTGATAGGATGCAGTTATTTTAGCAGAAACAGTTAATTGCCTCAATTCTGTCAATGAATGCATAGCTGATGATGACACACTTCAGTTTTATCAACTTTCAAAAATATCCACTCAGCTTGGCTAGCTCCCTAACAACTACCTTTGTAACGATGAACACCCCTCAGTGGCCAAGCATTTCAACCCCTTGATAATAACAGCAGAGATGTTTTCCCTGCAATCCTGCCCCAATGAATATTAAACTCTTTTCCTTGAAAAGAAAGACATCAAGCACAGTTTTCATTCTAGTCTCCCCATTAGTAGTGATGGCTGGTGGGAAAGTGTCTTTGGGGGCAGCCTTGATGCTTGTTTTTCTTTCTACATTAGACCAAAAAATGCCCGAGAGATTTAATTATCTTTCTATATTATTTTTCACTACAAAGCCACTTGCTCTCTTATTGTTCTGCTCTGTTAAAAAAAAAAAAACTTTAGCAGATGCATTTTTTTTCTAATGTAAAGGCAGTGAGACTTCAGAGATGGAAGATCTGGCTTTCTTGTCTTTGACAAAAGGAGATGGATGCTTTGAATAGCTTCAAGGTGACATGAAGGTATGGACAGGGATTGGTACAGAGAAAATGTAGAATAGGAATTTGGGGCACACACTGTTTTGTAACTCTTTCTCTATTCTAAGGACTATTTTGGCCTCTGGTAACTACACACACACACACACACACACACGGTGTATCTGTGTGTGTGTGTGTGTGTGTGTGTGTGTGTTATGGAAGTCCATCAGAGGCAGTCTTCTTAAAATGTGTAGTTAGTTTTCATAGACCTCAGATAGTATTCAGTGAAAATGAATATTAAAAATAGGTTGAAGCTGGTATGGTGGCGCACACCTTTAATCCCATCACTTGGGAAGCAGAGTTAGGATAGTGAATCCCAGATCAGCCTGGTATGTTGATGCCAAGGAGTATAAAATGGTGGGAAAACATGATGTCCCTGTCTTGATCTTCTAAGAAGAAAATAATTAGAGCAGTTCCTGGGGAAGTAGGCCACAATTCAGTGAGCACCATTATTGTTGTTTTTAATTTTATCATCTTTTCCCAGGTTTCCCTTTCCAACTTCTCCTGGTGGGTCATGACTGTAAAACAGAGCTAGAGATCCAGTCAGAATGTTTGACCCTCTGTGACACACTGAAAGGCTAATCGATGGGTGATGTTACCGGGCAGGAAAGTTGGGAAGTGACTAGGCCGTGAGAATGAAACCTTAGTGATTTAGATTACTACCTTTACAAAGGAGAGAGAAATGAAAAATAATCTCTGTGCTCTGGACAGTGAAAAATAAGTTTCTGTCGTCCATAAGCTGCTCAGGTTATGACAATTTATTGTAACTATGTGAATAACAAGTTAACTCATGACTATACAGGGACTCACATTCTCTTAATCTCAATTTTAAAGATCCAGGGAAACCTTTTGATTCTTCTGTGTCTATCTTCTATGCATTGGGTGAGAAGTCAGTGCCAGTCTGGAAATTCACAACTGATGTGAAAATGATAGAACATGGGAAGAAAATATTGAGGAATAAACTTAAATAACTCAAATTGTTTTGCTGAGCAATATTTCTTTTAACTTATATTATCTACCTAGAAGAATATCTACTTCTTCAAGCACTAATTCACTCCCTGCCTCTAATCATTTGTTTATTCATCCATTCACTTATACATAGATATTATTTGTTTATTTAAAGAACACAGAATCATAAGTAGATAAGGACATGTGAACAAGAAATGTACTCAGTATATTTATGAAGGTTAATGGATATGCTGAGCAGGGTGTGCTAATACACATGCATACTGTGTAACAGCTTAAAATATAACCTTTTTATTCTCTCCCATCAAATCTACTTCATTTAATTATTTGTATTTTTAATTATATTCTTAGATATATGTAGACCTGCAGCTACAACCCAGAGTCTTCCATATGCTAGGCCAGAATTCTGTCACTGAGCACAGTCTCTTCTACGTTGAATGGAGGAGAGAGTCTGTTTCTTGCAGATCCTGAGAGATGTGAGTTCTTTCTACTGAATGCCTTCTTTCATTACCTAGACTCCCCTAGTGCCCTCCTGGAGGCTCAGCATCAGCCAAGATAATAAATGAAGAGAAAGAATGGGAGACTGTTCTATAAACATCATTCCTTGTCTCTTCACACATTTTGTTGTTTCTAATTACTAGAAGGATACTAGATAGCATCTTCAAATGTCGTCAGGAAGAAGAAAGATGATTATAGACCTTGGTCCCTGAGCAAGAGAATGCTGTGCTTGGCCTGACCTTTTACACAGATGCTTCTGAGATTCCCTCCAGGAGAATGACTCTCCATTGAAAATAAAACTATGAGATTGAGATCTAAAGATGCCTGTCGTATGAAATTCTCTGAAGAAAATAAACTTGGGATCATCCCTAGGATGTTTTGGCACTCTTCCCCAGCTTGTCACCTTCAAGGTTGGTACTGTCCTCTCTTGTTCCTTCTTAAAACTCAATGGTGCCCTAGGTTGGCTGTTTGTGAGAAATTTAAGTGAAGCTTGCATTGACAGGATGAATGTCAATGATTTCACGGTTGGAGGACACTGCTCAGGATGGAATGTGACAAGGGAAGACAGTGGAAGGGAGGCCATGCAAGCAGTCAGCGGACAGTTCTAGGATACATCTTCATATGCTATAGTTTTTTAGCACAGCATTCTGAGGAGCCTGAGAATTGTACATTGAAGCATTGTGCTCTATGTTGTTGTGAATATATTTAACAATGTAAGGAGATGGAATATATCTTATTTAGCAGATTATGTTGTCAGTATGATTCATGATTCCTTTCTAGTTCCCTTGTTTTTTTGTTTGTTTGTTTGTTTGTTTGTTTGTTTGTTTTGGTCCTTTTGTGATTTTTTTTTTCTTTTCTTTTTTGTTTTTCCTTTCTGTGCTCAGGGCCTTGGGCTTGCTAGACAAGTGCTCATCCACTGAGCTAAATCCCCAACCCTGATGATTCCTTTCTAAAAATAGTGGTTTGGGTTATATGTTCTCCAACAAGATAGCTACTGAGGACATTAAATATAAAAATGTTCCCTAATTTGGAAGCCAGCAGATTTGGCCACAGTGGACAAGTAGTGAATTCCATGCCCTCCTTTCATGCTTCTAAATGAAGGAACTTAAAATAGCTAGTTTTTATTAGGCAAAATTAAAATTGAATTGCTATAACTCACTAAGCCTAATTCAATGGACCATTTCTGTTTATATCACCCCAAGTACTAATAAAAATTAAAAACCAACTAATAAAAAAAGCTCTAGTTTAATTTAATTATAACTACCTTGAAAAGAATCTTAGTGTATGCTGGATAGTATGCTATCAAACTGAATGCATAATCCATTCAGCTTAAACAAGTATGTTAATTAAACATTATTCTTATTTGACAGACTAGAAAACACAAACTGAAGAAAGAAATCACATATACAGAATCCAAATTCATCCTTGGACTGGAACATACCTTAGGTATCAGGAACTACACTGCCTGGTATGTCCAACTTGACATATATATATATATATATATAAAATCTTGCCCAGTAGTTGGCCTGTCTGTTTGGACACTCCCAATGACAAGTGTTTTATATGTTCATACACTAGGTTTATTAGCATTTATTAGCAGCAATTTTTAACTTCTGAAGTGTGACATATTTATGTGTTGTGTTCCTTAAGGAACAAAATGGCCACAATGTACTCGAGTGACTAGGACTTATATATAAGTCACACTCCATCTTATCTCAGTTATTAGGAGCTGTGTATCCTAAAGCCATGTGTATGCGTTTTAACCGGGGGTGAAGAATTTCATTCAAAGCGTAAAGACTCAAACTCATTCAGGGCTTTGTGTTTTTGTTTCAGCACCAACAGAAGTGACATGGAGATCATTGAGCAGAGAGAACTTTCTTCTGACTCATGGCCTTAAATCAGTTCTTTATGAATTGATGTGTGTGTGTTACTATAAATATCAAAGTGCCCTAATTTATTATCCAGACTAAATCATTTTGCAAAATAAAATGGTTGATGTTGCCAGTTATGTATAAATTGAAAGCGTCCCAGGTGAATGGGGACCATATCCATCTTAATCATAAAGGAAAACATATTGTTTTCTTGTCTAGGTGCATATTTCTATTACATTTTCAAAATGGAAAAATATAGGGCCAGAATATGGATTAGTAAATAACAGAGGAAATATGCTGGTGAAGGGTTGACACCAAAAAGACAGAGTTTTGAAGGTGATGATTTTTTTCTACACCTTGACTGGGGTGGTTGCTGCTGGGCTATATAATATGTTTGACAGAGTGTCTAGTCATATGTCCCAAAATGTGGCTTTTGTTAGATATAAATGATATCCCTTTTCCCCTGTAGCTGATTGACATACTGTAAGTTTTCAGGTAGGCTTCAGATGTCAGAACTCATTTTTTGTGTTTTTTTTTTTTTTTCTACATTATTCCAGTGGAGTGTAGGTTTTATGTTTTAAAGTAGCAGAGTTTGGAAATACTACAAGATTGGCAGAAACCTGAATTTAGAAGGAGTTATTTATCTTTCTTATTTGATGATAAAGAAAAAATAAAAGGAGCATATACTGTCTAAGAAAGTCCAATAATCCCAATAGGCTCACATTGTGGTGATGGGAGAAAAACAACTATTTATAATCATTCCAAATGTGAAAAAGTTTTCTTCCTTTACTTTCACATACCACATGACTTCTAGGCAAACTCTCACAGTTCAAAATTGCCGATATACTGCTGAAGGTCAGACAGCAGATGCTAGGAGATGCTCAGTAGGATGATTCTGAGGTACAGACATAAGTGGTGATCCCTGGTAGGTAGACGCTAGAAACCAGGAATGAGAGGTGGTTGTGGCAAGAAGCACTCAGTTAATTGTTGTGGTCCCCCCTAAGGCCAGCCCAGGAGGGACGGTAGGGTCTCTGCCAAGTTGGGGTGAGCAGCACAGAGTCATGACACAGACTCCGGGAGTTTGGAGGAAGCAGCAGAGGGCAAGCTGCCACAAAACTCGTTTATTGAGGAAGTGCACATGGGTTTTAAGGGGCTTGGCTGGCTAATCATTGTATGGGGTGGTCCCCCTTTTTGTGACCAATGGCAGCCTGTCTCTGGACAGAACATCTCATAGCAGGCTTCTCGTGAGCATGGGACTGTAACTGTTGTCAAACCGTGTCACACCATGTTCACAGAAGCCACTTCCTGTTTTCTTCTGCCATGTAGTCTGGCTAGGACCAGGCCTGTATTGTGCCAAACATATCCTCCTTTTTGTTTTTATTATTGGCAACCCTAAGAGGTATGGTTTTTTGCCAAGCCATTGTTGAACCCAGGCCCCAAGGGATCATCATATGTGACAGGTGCCTGTCTTAGGTTGTCCCATCTCATGGAGTCTTACCCGTCATTGGCTACTCACCACCTTGGTGAGAAAACCCGAGGAGAATGGCCTGGTATGGTTTTTTCACAGCCATTGTTGAACCCAGGCCCCAAGGGATCATCACATGTGACGGTGCCTGTCTTAGGTTGCCCCATCCCATGGAATCTTACCTGTCATGGGCTATCCACCATCCTGGTGAGAAAACCCGAGGGGTGTGGCCTTGTATGACTTTTAGCATGAGGTCTGGCTAGGGGCTTGACCTGTATTGTACCATACATACGAGGCTGTTGCCTAGGAGGCATGGAAGGGCCAAGTGGGCGTGGCTCTGTGGCGTGTGAACAGTCCCAGTGAGCAAGAATTAACTAGAGAGCCTGAAAAAGACTGGGGTAGGACAAGTTGCTGCGTGACTATCATGAGTTCACCCTAGCATCATAGTTAGTAGCATTGATTGTCCTTAATAGTAGCATCTCAATGTAATCAAAGGAGTTGCAAAGGAATTTATGGCTGGTTGGAGGATAGCATTACCATAAGAGGCATTAATAAGCAAAAAAGGCAAAGGTGTGGCTAAGGAGAAGTGCATGTTTGAAGGGGGAGGAATACAGTGGCTAAAATAAAGCCTAGGAAAAGCATGAGAATCTAGGCCCACTGCACCAAACAAGTATGGCCTAAGAAGAGTTGTCCAAAATGGTTTCTGGGAAGTGGTAATAGGGAGAAAAGGAGATAAAAGGAGAAAAAAAAGGGGGGGATAAGTTTAACATCCCGTATGCAGCCTAAGGGGTGTGGCATCATCCTCTTCATCAAGGCTGGTCCCTGAGTCAGTGGCTGGACGGATGTTTCTGGCAGGAATCCAAACTGGGATCTGTGAAGTTTCTGGAAACACACAAGCATATCCTCGGCCCTGAGTTAAAAGAGGGTGGGTCCCCTTCCAAATATTAGTGACAGTATCTTTCCAGCGGACTAAGGGTAAGGGCATTGTGGTTGGTTGGGATCTCCAATGTTTGTAGGCTTGGGAGAGTCCTGCCTCATCAAAGGTGAGAAAATTGAGGATGAAAAGAGCTTCCACTAGGGCCAAGTGGGGGTCCTTGGGTGACATAGTGGACTTCTGTTTTATAATTAGTTCCTTTAGGATCTGGTTAGTTCTCTCCATGATGGCTTGTCCTTGTGGGTTGTAGGGGGTCCCAAGGGAGTGATTTATTCCCCAAGATTCCATGAAGGATGTGAATTGGGCAGATGTGTATGCAGGGCCATTATCAGTTTTAATTGACCAGGGTATGCCCATGACCAACATAGCAGTTTTTGTTGCCTTAATGAAATGGGACGCCTTCTCCCCTGAGAGAGCAATAGCAAAAGTAAGCTTAGAGTAAGTGTCCACAATGACATGGACATATTTGAGGTTACTAAAGGAAGGTATGTGGGTAATATCCATCTGCCAGATAGAATTTGGGGTAAGGCCTCTAGGTTTGACTCCTTGAGGCTATAGCAGGTCCAAGGGGGCTAGGGTGCACATGCCTTACAGGTACAGGTTAAATGTTTGCATTGGCTAAGCGAGAGCTCAGGATATAGGGTTTTTAGATTAGTGGGGGATAGATGGAATTTTTGGTGTAAATGTCTAACTTGTTCTAAAGGTGGCAAGGAGGAGACAGCAATAAATTTGTCTACCTGTGAGTTTCCATCAGCAATAAAGCCAGGCAGACCAGTGTGTGAGTGAACATGCTCAATAAACCAAGGGTATGATCTGTTTTCCATCTGCAATTGTAAAGTGGAGATGACAATGTCTATGGGATGATAAGAGGGCTGGGATTGGCTAAGGGCAGTACCTTTGTCATTTGAACAGCATAACTGCTGTCAGAGAATATGTTGACAGGCTCTTGTTGACAGAGCTCTAAGACTCTGATGATGGCATATAGTTCCCCTAGCTGGACTGAATGAGGGTTAGGGAACTTAAGGGCCTCATCTGGTCGATTGTCTCTCTAATAAGTAGCCCATAAGTATGTTTATTGGCATCTGTAAAGGCCAAGGCTTTTGACCCATGGTTAGGGTTTGTATTGAGGCAGCCAGGGCCTCAAAGGGGGCAGATATGTGACTGATATCTTTGGTAGCTACAATCCATTTATGGAGATCCTCATTGCACACAGCAGCAATAGCATTACGCACTGCCGCCGATGCTCCTTCCCATGCCAGTTGCTTACCTAAAGCATCCCTGGCAGGGCCAGGGAGAATGCGTCGGTCCACGGACTCCATCACATGAGAGAGGAAATCCGTGAAGTCCTCGGATGGGCCCTGGACCACATTATGAAAATAGGTATCCGGCCTCTGTGGGAGGCAGGCCTTAAGCCCTTGAAGGGATAAAGATTTTACTTTGTCAAAGTAGGCATGTATACCCACTGTGGCTTGTGATATAGGGTCTGTATAAGGTCCTGTGCCAAGCAGAATGTCCAAGGTAATTGGAATTCCATTCCTAAGATTTTGGCAGGCCTGGGATTCAGCCAGGTCACTATAGGCAGCTTTCCATTGGAGGAATTCAGGGTGGAGAAGGACCGCCTTGAGGAGCAAGTACCAGTCATAGTAAGTCTGAAGATGGATGGCCCACTGTAAAAGGACTTGTTCAAAGTAAGAAGAGTCAATGCCAGATGCCTGGGCTGCCTTACAGATGAGAGCCAGAACAAAGGTGGGTTGGGGGTACCATGGCCTGGCTGTTGCATATGGCCCTACATTAACAGGGAAGGCAGCGAAGGGGCGTGTCAGGGAACTGGCAGTCACCTGGGTGTGTCCAAGACTGGGCGGGGGGAAGTCCTTGCAAGGTTAAAGAGGGGAAGGGGTGGTTGTGAGTGTGGCTGTAGCAAGAGAGGGTCAGGGTGGCGGTCTATTATCATTTAAAGGTTTGACTTCCTCCTCATCCAAGTTATCATAAGAGGGAGCTGGGAGGAACAAGCTTTGAAGAGCCAGTTCAGGTTCCTCCTTATAGTGTTTGTTATGGGCAGAAATGACGTCCTCCACAGTGGAGCCTTTAAGGTCAGCAATTATGGCAAGGAGGATAGGAAAGAATGAGGCAGGGGGTGTGTGCCCTTCATAAACCTCATGTTTCTTTGCAAGGAAGAGAACCAGGGACCAAATGGAAGTGTCCCAGATGTTCTCTGGACTAATCCATGGAGCTAAAACAAGAGTTTCATCCCAAAAGCTATGGAGGTCTTTTTGTTTTACTTTTAAGCCACATTGCAGGAGGAGGGCCTTAAGAGCCTGAAATTATGGCATTCTTTGGTGGGGAGGGAGGTTGCCCATTATGGCATGGCGTTGTTTGAGGGGGTGGGTGGCCTGGGACATTCCTGAATCAAAGAGACTGAGAAAATAATAACCCAGATCAAAAATGATAGACCAAATTATGATCATGCAAACCACAAGTCCTAATGCTGTGGCCAGCTGAGACATATGGCTAGAATGTTTAGGATCCACATATCTTGTGCTTAGCAGGGACTTCCGTGGGTCATTACTCCATGGCCGTATGCCCACATGGTGTCTCCGGGGAGGCTCAGCCAAAGGCCTCACCTTGATTCTGAAATCGGGTGGGTCAGACCCTTATTGTGATTTCCCCGGGATGAACCAGATAATGGAGGGGCCAACACAGGCTTCGGAGCCATGCGGCGGTGTGTGCCTTCCTATGGGGTGGGGGGAGGACAAAGAAAGGAAAAGGGGGGGAGGAAGGGGCTGCCTGCTCACCCACAGGCAACCATCAGCACATGAACAGCAAGGGGCCTTTCTCACCAATGATGAAGAAATGCCAAGGGGGTTGCTCACTGGCAATCAAGAATGGGGCGTCTTGCCAGACACCGAGGGGGCTACTCGCCAAAGATCAAGAATGAGGTGTCTTGCTAGATGCAGAGGGGGCTACTTGCTGAAGATCAAGGAGGAGGCTTCTTGCCAATGCCGATGGGGGAGAGGGTCCCGATGATCACGGATGGGGCATCTCGCCAATGCCGATGGGGCAGAGGGTCCCTGTTCAGGCACCAGATGTTGCGGTCCCCCCTAAGGCCATCCCAGGAGGGATGGTAGGGTCTCTGCCGAGTTGGGGTGAGCAGCGCAGAGTCATGACACAGACTCCAGGAGTTGGGTGGAAGCAGCAGAGGGTGAGCTGCCACAAAACTAGTTTATTGAGGAAGTGCATGTGGGTTTTAAGGGGCTTGGCTGGCTAATCATTGTATTTCATTTGTGACCAATGAAAGCCTTTCTCTGGACAGGACATCTTGTAGCAGGCTTCTCATGAGCATGGGACTGTAACTGTTGTCACACCAAACCTGCACAGAACGCCATGTTCACAGAAGCCACTTCCTGTTTTCTTCTGCCATGCAGTCTGGCTAGGACCAGGCCTGTATTGTGCCATACAGTAATGACTGTGACAAACTGGATTCTGTATAAGAGTATTTGAAACACCTCTTCCACAATATCAGGACTATTTGAGAGATGGCTCCTAGAGATAACTAAATCAGTACAATAGTACTTCAATTGTTCATATTTATATTATTATGCCTGCATTTATGTGTGCTATTGGGGGAGAGCAGCAAAACTTGGAAGTTGTACTGTTTATAACCATCAGTTATTATTATTATTATTATTATTATTATTATTATTCAAGGTAAGGTCTCACTCTAGCCCAGGCTGACCTGGAATTCACTATGTAGTCTCATGGTGGCCTTGAACTCATGATCCTCCTTCCTCTGCCTCCCAAGTGCTGAGATTAAAGGCGTGCGCTACCACACCCGGCATTATTATTATTATTATTATTATTATTGGTTTTTTGAGGTAGGGTCTCACTCTGGCTCAGGCTTACCTGGAATTTACTATGTAGTCTCAGGGTGGCCTCAAACTCTTGGCAATCCTCCTATCCTCCTACCTTTGCCTCCCGAGTGCTGGGATTAAAGGCTTGAGTCACCATGCAGGGCTTCTATCAGTTATTTTTAAAGACTGTCCTTAATGTCTCATATCATTTCCATATTAACATTCAAACTCACTGTTGCCTTTGTTTCTTTTCTTTTTATTTTATTTTATTTTATTTTATTTTATTTTATTTTATTTTATTTTATTTTATTTTATTTTATTTTATTCAGGTAGGGTCTTGGTATGTCCAGGCTAACCTGACTTTTAGTAAGTAGTCTTAGGCTGGCCTTGAACTCAGTGATCCTCCTACCTCTGCCTCCAGATTGTTGAAATTAAAGGTGTACAACACCACTCCCAGGTTAGTCCCTTTTCTGTTTCTGCAACTGAATCCTAGAGACTGGTAATTACAAAGAAAATACATATGTTTATTTTTTTATTTAGTGATTTATTTTAGAGAGAGAAAGAGAGGGAGAAATGGACATTCCAGGGCCTCCAGCCACTGCAAACAAACTCCAGATGCATGTTTTCCCTTGTGCATCTGGCTTACATGGGCCCTGGAGAATCTAAGCAGGATCCTTTGGTTTTCCAGGCAAACACCTTAACCACTAAGCCATCTCTCCAGCCCAATGTTTATTGCTGCATTCCAAAAGCTGAGACACTATAAACATGGCCTCTGGTGAGGACCTTTTTGCTTCACTAACAAATTAGAAAATTCATTATAGGATTTGCAATTGATCATCCCCAAAGACTGCTTAAGAGAAATCTGGCATAAGACTGAAGGTCCCTATTTAAATATTATGGCCTAAGGAATATGTATGAGGATTTGCATACTTCTTACCCTCATTGAGGTCAAGTTCAACTGAGTGGAGATTGAACTTGTAATAGTTAGAGGGTTCTAGAGAAATTAAGAAGCTGGTTGCCTTTAGTAACTGTGTACAGAATTTAAATATTCTAAGGCCATAGCTGTGATAAATTCTAAGGACCATATAATAATTCACATAAATCACAATATGTTGGCCTGGACCCCCTATTTGATTAACTCAAATATACCACAAAGTCCCCAGTGAAGAGGTTTAAATCATCACCAGGATATATTTTATATGATTTTACTTTTCCTGGTATGGTACAAGTTTCCTTAGCCAGTAAGAGTCTTATTGCCACTATAGCCATTGTTACCACCAGTTACCCAAGTTTACCAACTTTTGATACTTGCAACTTGTAATTTTGTGGTGCCACAAGAGCTCAGCATCTGATCTGCTGCAGTCTTTCTCACATGGACTTAAGCTGCCTTCTCCAGCAAAGTGAGGCTTGGATTTTCTTTGCTTCATTTGCTTAATCACTGGCTTGGGCATCTTCATCTACTTTCAGTCACTGCTTCTTCTTTTTAGGTAACAATTGATCTGCAATTTGTTCTCATACAGACAAATGTGTTCTAAGCAAACCAAATTCTGAACATCTATCAATTAACATTATTACATATATGAGAAATATCTGAAGTTTCAATGACTCTCAGCCAGGATCCTAAAACATTAAATTTGGGAAGTGGCTGAGAACTATCCAGCCCTTGTGTTCATTCCAACATTTTGTACTCATTTAATTACTGATTCTTTTCCAGTAAATATAACAGGATCATTTCTTTGTGACATGTGCTCTTTTAGGTACTATAACATAATATTTAACAAAAAATATCCAGTATTTACTTACTTTCTTAAAATGTTCCATGTCTATGAATGTTTTATAAGGATGAGACTATCAAAATTACTTAAGTGTACACCCACACTTAATTACTAGTGTAAATATTTCTAGTATGGGTAAGAACTGAACTGGAAGCTTGGTTTCCTTGCTAGAGAAGGGAAGCCCACTCACATTAAAAAAAATAATAATAAATATAAAAATAAAGACAAATAACTGAATGAAAAACAGAAATAGGGCTAGAGAGATGGCTTAGTGGTTAAGTGCTTGCCTGTGAAGCCTAAGGACCCCAGTTTGAGGCTTGATTCCCCAGTACCCATGTAAGCCAGATGCACAAGGTGGCACATGTTTCTGGAGTTCTTTTGCAGTAGCTGGAGGCCCTGGTGTGCCCATTCTCTCTCTCTCTCTTTCTCTCTCTCTCTGTCTCTTTCTCTCTTTATCACTCTCAAGTAAAGAAAAAATAAAATAAAATAAACAAAAAAACAAAAAAAAAAAAAACAGAAATAAAGTTTTTGGAATGCTTGGCCAGAACAGCAGATGTGGTAAGCCATTAGTGAGACAGCAGAGAAACTGAAGAAGTCTCAGGTAGCCTGGTCCCAGGCAGCTCATGGCTGAGACAGTTCAGAGATAACCCTAGAGGCCTGTAATAAGCATAACCTAATATTGACATGTTACATGCCTTGGCAATATAGAAATTCCATTCCAATTTTCCATCAGCTGCATCATAAGAAGAGGGCACTGAGAAGGTAGCTTTCAATCAACTGTGTCCAAGCAGAGACGACCTGCCTTTTGCTCTGTAGTGGTGCAGTGGGATTCTAAGGGCTAGGTTGTCTGAACCCCTCTGATTAGCACTGGAAGGTTAGATGCCAAAAGGAATGTTTTCTGGAAGTCTTCCCTGATACTTCTCCTTCCACCAGCTTGCATCCCTGGCGGCCTCTTAGACACTTGACTGATTTTTCTATCACTCTTTAATAGTTAAGTCCCACCTTATAGGTTTAAATATTTCAGCAACTCCCTCAGGCCAGATAAATCTGAATCAGCTTAAATTAGATGCCTCTGTATCAGTCACCCATAAAGCTTCCAGAGAGCTACCACACCATCACCCTCATTTAGACAAAGGGGTGTGAATGAAACCACCTTAACAGGCTGTGCTTTCTTCCTGAATCTTTGGAAGGGGTAGAATGCAATCCATTTGTTTTATTATACAGTCTTTTTTTGTTTTAAACCACTCCAGGAAGGATACATGCTATATTAACTCAAAGCCTCAATATTTCTCAACACACATTAAGCTTCTACTTTCATCAGAAGGCTATTGACAGAAATGTGATATTTCTTCTGTGCTAAAACTCAGGAATTCCCACCATCTACTGAATGGTGCTCTGCTTTCTTTTGCTGGAATGTAGAGTTGAATGGAATGTAGTCAGATTCATCTTTTCCCCCAATTCAAATCCCAACAGACGCTTGCAATTCCCAACCCATAACTCAATGTGCTACTTTCCAAGGCCAACTACCTGAGTACTGATGATGCCTGGGCTCACAGGCGCCTTTCTGCAGAGAGTAACTGTTTCAACCTCCACTTACTGAGTTATCCACCCTCTTAAAACCTTTCAAACACTACCTTCTCTACTAAGTCTTGCCATATCTGTGATGGCTGCAACTTTAAAGGGTTTAGAATTATCATGGAAACAAATCTCTGAGAGGTATACCAGATTAAGTTAATTGAGATGGGTTGATCTACCCTAACTATAGGCTGCATCATCCTGTGGGCTGGGTTCTTAGACTACACCAAAAGGAGAGAGATAACTAAGCAAGTAGCATTCATTGTTTTATAATTCCTCCCTGTAGATGTGTCAAAATGAGCCAGCTGTCTGCTCTAGCCCTATGTTTGCTACCATGAGGGACTCTCCCTTAAAACTATAAACCAAAAATGAACCCTGCCTTCCTTAAGCTGTTTCTGGTTGTATATTTTGTCAAACAATGAGAAAATAACTGATTCAACATCTGAATATGTACAGAATACTCCATTCTATAAATAATCTAATACTCTGGACTTCCATTGCTTAAATTACTACAAATTTCTGTATCTTGGCTTGGTCATGTTCATCTTTGTAGCATTGGCATCTAATTATGCCTTATACATAAGTTTTTCTCAGTAGTATACATCCTGTTTTATTGGACTTGACATGTTTATCTCTGTAGCATTGGCATCTATGTATGCCTTATACACAGGATCTCCTCAGTAACAGAATGGATGTACTTTATTTCTGCTTCTCTCATTGTGTGATCTTCATTCTCCTTCTTGTCTTTTCTTATCTTTTTCATATATTGAGTTTTCAACATCCTCTAAAGCCAGTAAGAAATGTGATCTTTAAACAAATGCCTAGCCTTACTGTAAACTTCTGAAGTTGAAGTTTACTTTTAGCTCATGGGATTAGTGCATGTTTGTAAAGCACTTTGGATGGTGAACTCCCTGCATGAGCTAATTACTGTTATTGTTAGTGATTTCCATTTGTGTAGGAAGTCTTAGAGAATTAACTAATACCTATAAGAAAGCCTATACTGCACCCTAAAAATTCTAACTAATAAGGACTGGTCATAAAGTAAATATTAATTATAGAGACTTTTTTTAAATAATTTATCATTTTGTTTATATTATTCTAATTTTACATTCATATTGGTGACTCAATTATCCTCCTCCCTGTCCTCCCCCCTCCAAAGGGACCCTCATCAATGGGGAATGTGGATCTTGCCCTGTGGGGGTATTCAAAAATTCTAAGGGATAGCCCAAGTCTCTGTGCATAGTGACCCAACTTGGGCCACTAACACTCTTTCCGCCCCCTCTTCTGTGAATTTCCCTGAGCCATGTTGGTATCATTTTAGTTCTACTTCAGTGGTGAGGTTTTGGGAGCCTCTGTGTCTCTGGATATCTGTCTTAGTAAGAGTTGGATGTTCTCTGTGTTTATCTCCTTCAGCCTTTTTCTGGTGTTGTGTTCACCAAGAAAGATGTACTATTTCCTTTTCCCCACATTACTCTATGGTTTCAGCTGGGGCCCTGGTGAGGTGTGATAGGCTTATCCTTCCTTCAGGTTCATCATCTATCTGATAAAGATAAGCAAATTCTCCAACGGAGAGAGAAATTAGTACTAGATAGATGGAATGGCCATAGTTATTTATAGAGAATTTTATATGTGTAGGCCCTCTTCTATCCCACATTTGTTGGTAACTTGATCTTGGAGACTGAGCTCATTTTTTGTACATGGTTTGAGTTATTTCCCCATTCCAGCAATGAGTTCCATTCCACTGAGTGGATTTATTAGTCAAATTAAGAGCAGGTGGTTACCCACCATGGCTGTGTGCCACTACTGCACTTGTTTGAGCATTGCATCATGTTGTTTCCTGCTGGGTAGCTTAAACTGCAAGCTGTATGGATAGATGTTGGTCATTTTCCTCCAGTTACTTGTGTAGTACCCTCTGGCACTAGGCTAGCTAACTGTCTGGGGACTGACCCTCTTCCAGATTCCAACCAGATCTCTCCATGCTTTGTCTCACACATGTATGCTGTTTTCGACAGTAGGGTCTTAC
Organism: Orientallactaga sibirica; assembly: GCA_036365145.1. Taxonomy (NCBI): domain Eukaryota; kingdom Metazoa; phylum Chordata; class Mammalia; order Rodentia; family Dipodidae; genus Orientallactaga; species Orientallactaga sibirica. The sequence continues at coordinate 19,792,902 of JAEOAD010000023.1, read as the reverse complement.
CCTTAACCTTTGGTGTGTCATCAAGAACTCTGACAGAAATATGTCTATTTTGGGAAACCTCGTAGGTCTCTCAGATCAACAGCTCATCATGAAAGTTAACCCTGTGCTGGTACTGGGAGTTATAAGTCAGTGACAAGGAAGGTGGAGGAATAAAAAGACAGGTAATATAAAAGAGAAAGTGAGTATAGAGAGGAGATGATTATCTTTTTGTGTTTGGGTGAGCTCACTGAGGATGATCTGTTCCATGTTTGACCATTTTTTTTTTCATATTTCATTATTTCATCTTTCCTGGCTGCTACATAGGATTCCATAGAATAGATATACCACATCATTGTTATCCATTCATCTAATGCTGGAAATCTGGGTTGATTCCAGCTCTAAGCTATTATGAATTGAGCAGCAATAAATATGATTGAGCATATCTCTCTGATCTGAGGCTTGGATCCTTTAGGGTAAATGCCCAGTAAGGGAATAACTGGGTCTGTTGGTAGGTCTATAGTCATTCTTTTCAGGAGTCTCCATATAGATTTCCATAATGGTTGAACCATTTTACATTCCCACCAACAGTGAAACCTTGTTCCTAATACTCCACAGCCTCGCCAGCTTTTGTTTTTATTGTTTTCTTAATGTTAGCCATCCTTAGTGGGGTAAGGTGGAATCTCATAGTTTTTTATCTCTTACATCCCTCTGCTGATACCGGGTTCACTGAGAAAATAGCACTCTTGCTCATTTCCCCAATTATTCTATGGGTTCAGCTGGTGCCCTGGTGAGGTGAGATGGGATGACTCCTCAGGTTCTACACCCATCTGAAAAAAAGAAGAAAATTCTCCAATGGAGCATGAGGTCAGTGCAAGGTACATGGATAGCCATTATTGTTTTAGAGTGCGTTTAATGGGTACGAGCCCTCTTGTATCCAACTATTGGTGGGAGCTTGATATTGGAGGGTGACCTTATTTGTGGATATGGTTCTGACTTGTTTTCCAGTTCCAAGTATGGGTTCTGTTCCACTGAGTGGATCCTTTAGCCAAATCAAGAGCAGTTGGTAATCCATCATGGCTGTGTGTCACTATTGCATTTGTGTGAGCATCATGTCAGTTTGATTGCTGCTGGGAAGTTTACATTTCAAGTTGCTTAGACAGATGTTGATCATTTTCCCCCATTGCTCATGTAGTACCTACTAGCACTAGACAAGCTAACTGTCTGGGGACTGTCTCTTCCAGGTTCCAGCCAGGTCACTCCATGTTCCATCCCAATAGCATGTGGTGTCTTTGGCAATAGGGTCTTACCATTAACATTTGGTGGGTCATCAAGTACTCTGACAGAAGTCTGTCTTCTTTTAGGAAAGCTTGTAAGTCTCGCTGATCAACAGCTCATTGTGGATGTTGACCACATGCTGGTACTGGTCATGTGCCACAGGAAAAGAAGGAAGAAAAATATAGGTAGTATGAAAGAGAAAGAGAGAGAGAAAGAAGAGTAAGAAGAGGGGATGGGAGCGAGGCACAGGAGAAGGTTGAGGTTATTCTCCATCCTACCTTCTCTAGGTCCCTGTGATTCAGGTGTTCTCTCTAAGCACCTGATGAAGGATCAGCTTTTAGTGCGTCTTATAGGTTAAAGGATTTTTTGGTACCTTTCCCATTTGGGTCCAGTCTTTTGTACCCCCTTACCCTCCCTCCCCTCCCCACCATCCCTAATGTCCAGTCCTAAAAATGTTTCTTAGGTGTGTTAGCATTTCAGGCAAATTCAGGTTAGGAGCCACAGATTAGTGAGACTATGCGATGCTTATCTTTCTGTGTTTGGGTGAGTTCACTGAGAATGATTTGTTCCAACTTTGACCACTTTTCTTCAAATTTCATTGTGTCATTTTTTCTTACTGCTATGTAGAATCCGTTTGTGTAGATATACCACATCTCAGTTATCCATTCACCTAATGATGGACATCTGGGTTGATTCCAGCTCTTAGTTATTATGAACTGAGCAGCTATAAAAATGGTTGAGCAAACATCTCTGAACTGAGGCTTAAAGCTCTTAGGGTAAATTCCCAGTAAGGGAATAACTGGGTCTGCTTTCCATGGTGGTTGTACCAGCTTACATTCCCACCAACAGTGAATGAGGGTTCCTATTTCTCCACAACCTCGCCAGCATTTGTTGTCATTAGATTTTTTAATGTTTGCTATCCTTATTAGGGTAAGGTGAAATCTCACAGTTGTTTTAATTTGCATTTTCCTGATAGTTAGTGATGTTGAACATTTTCTTAAGTGTGTGTTTGCCATTTATATTTCTTCTTCTGAGAGCTCCCTGTGCAGTTCTCTGCCCCATTTTGTGAGTGGGTTGTTTGAGTTTTTATTGTTTAGGTTTTTGAGTTCTTTGTATATTCTAAAAATTAGGCCTCCATCTGATGTGTATCCAGCAAAAATTTTCTCCCATTCTGTGGGTAATCTATTGGCTCTGCTTATTGTATGTTTGTGAAAAATGTTTTCAGCTTCATGAGATCCCACTGGTTGAGTGACTGTTTAATCACCTGAGCTACTGGGGTTTTGTTCATGAACTTTTTCCCTACTCCTATATCATGGAAAATTCCTCCTATTTTTTCTTCCAGTAGTAGCAGCATTTCTGGTCTTATATTGAGGTCTTTGATCCATTTGGACTTAATTTTTGTGCATGGTGAAATGTGTAGATCAAGTTTCATTTTCCTGCATATGATTTTCCAGTTTGTCCAGCACCATTTGTTGAAGATGCTGTCTTTGTTTATGTTCTCACACTGCAAAAATTTGGCAAAAGTCTAATCAGAAATGGTGTCTATTTTAAGGGAGATGAAACTCATTAAACAGTTCAATTTTTGACTCATTTTAGCATACTTTTACATAATTTAAAATATTTATTTCATGGTAGTGCTTTTATTTTTTTTCCTTCTTAAAGCCAATTTTGAAAATGCAGGAAGGCAAAATCTCACCTGTGTCCTGACATCCTTCTGTAACTTGCCTCAGTAGTCCATTGCTGAAATGGTTCAGCTGTGTCAATTAACCAACTGTGCAGAACTCCCTGTGCTTCTTCTGAAATCAGTGCTGAATCATGGCTGAAGGCTTGTATTGATCTTCCATAAAGATAGCTTTACAGTAGGCATCTTGATACAGTAAATGTGACTGAAGTAACCATGGGAATTCACTTTTTGGTCCTTCTATATCCCAACACCAGACTTAAGCAGTTGAAAATTGCAATAATCTTTCTCAGAATATGATAATTTCTGTCAGTATATATTTAACAAAATCTTAAGAGCAAAAAGAAATGAAACAATACTTTGAAGAAAAACAGAATCCAAACTCTCAAGCTAAATTACAAATAAATTCAGTTTTATTATTTTCTAAGAACATAGCTGTGTGAATTGTCTATACAGAAATTATTTTCAATTACATATTCCATGAGGCCTGACAAATAGATTTCATTTCAACTATGTCATTTTCATGTAGTAGATACCTCTATAGTTTCCTATTATTTTATCTTTTTAAATGAAATTTTCTTTTTTTCCCCACTCTAAAGAGCAATGTCAATTACTATAGAACACATTGTATGTAAAGTGCAAAAGTAAACTCAGAAAGGGCCAATTCATAAATTATCTCATATAGAAATTGATTTGCATTAATCTGTTTATGAAATACATTCTAGGTAATGCATTATGTGCTCAGATTGTGCAAAGAAAACCATACCATAACCTGTCCTCAATCGGTTTAGTCTAACTCTAACAGAAATGAGGATTTTTGATGCTGATTAAAAAAATAAAATTAAAATGATATTAAACTAATGTTAAGGCTATATCCAGCCTATTGCTCTCATATATAACTATAATCAGAAATAATAATGATAAGGTCTTTAGGAGAAAAAAGAACAAGAGACAAAATAACCCAAAGGGAAAGGGATGAATGAGTTTTATACAATAGCATGATAACTTTTAACTTAAAAGGAGTCATCCTCTGAGGTGTTAAAAACAATCAATCCTGAGTTTGGGGTGCTGGCTCAGTAGTTAAAAGTGCTAGCTCTGGAATTCTGGTGAACACAATTCTGATTCCCAGAATCCACATGAAAGTCAGATGCAAATAGCTCACACATCTGCAAATGCAGGGTTCACAGCAACATAACAAAAATCAAGACCCTGCCTCAAGTTAGGAAGGCAATGATTGACAGCTCAAGTTTCTCTTTTGACTGCCACTCACACACCATGTAATGTGTACAGTTGCATCCCCATGCACACCATACACAGACACATAACATATACACACACACCAAATCAAAAAAAGAATTCCAATTGGATACAAAAAGAAACAAATATCTACTTATACTTACTTTGTTTTACTTGTTTCTTTATCTATGACTTGTAGTGCATTCACACTTTATATGAAACAGATAGCAAATTATAAGCAATTATATGTAATTAATATAAAAAGAAAAACCCTGCCGCCCGCCCGCCTCCTTCCGGCCGCCATGTTGGTTGGCGTGTGGGTGTCAAACGATGCCTTTGAGTCTCAACCCCTGACTTCTGCCTCAAGCAAGTCCAGCAGTGCCCAGAAAACACCAGAGTCCTATCATGGCTCTACCTCCCCGCAGGTGTCCACTGAGTTGGAGCAGGCCCCGTCCACTCCAGGGGCTGGTCTGGTTAGCAGAGGTCCCTGGACCCCAGGGCTCGGTTTTCTGAGCAGGACGGCTGCTCATGGCAAGTGGAGAAGAGGAGCTGCAGCTGCAACTAGCACTTGCCATGAGCAGAGAAGTGGCTGAGCAGGAAGAACACCTCAGGCGGGGTGATGACCTAAGGTTGCAGATGGCACTGGAAGAAAGCCGGAGAGATACTGTTAAAGTTCCGAAGAAGAAAGAGCCAGGTTCCCACCCCCAGCAGACTACCCTGTTTGATTTAATGGACGCCCTCCCCAGCTCTGGCCCTCCTGCTCAGAAAACCTAGCCCTGGGGTCCAGGGACCTCTGCTAACCAGACCAGCCCCTGGAGTGGACCGGTGGCTCCTCCTGCAAGCACTTCGGATCCCTGGCCATCGTTTGGTGCCAAGCCTTCCACCTCTGCAGACCCATGGGGAGTGCCCACCACAACCAGCTCACAGTATGCCCCCAAGAGCTCAGATCCCTGGGCAGCCTCACAACAGCCTGTTCCCAGTGCTGAGAAAACAGTGGATGCTTGGGGAGGTGTCAAGTCCAGTTCTGCTTCAGTCCTTTGAGCTGTTTGGTAATCTCAATGGTACAACTAAAGATGACTTTTCTGAATTTGACAACCTTCGAACTTCAAAAAAGACAGCTGAGTCAGGGGGCTCTCTACCATCCCAGGATAGTGGGACCACAAGCCCTGATGCCTTTGAGTCTCAACCCCTGACTTCTGCCTCAAGCAAATCCAGCAGTGCCCGGAAAACACCAGAGTCCTTCCTGGGTCCCAACGCAGCCCTGGTGAACCTTGACTCATTGGTGACCAAGCCCACCCCACTGGCCCAGTACCTCAACCCTTCTTGGCACCAGGTGCTGCAGCCCTGGCCCCCGTCAACCCCTTCCAGGTGAACCAGCCCCAGCCGTTGCCGTTGAATCATCCTTTGGGTCTGGTCCAGGGGTAGAGTCTGTGGCTGCCCCCATGACCTCTGTGGCCCCAAACCCAGCTCTGGGGGCCAGTGGTTCCTCACTGACACCACTGGGCCCTACAGCAATGAACAAGGTAGGCAGTGTGGGCATTCCTTCGTCAGCAGCTCAGGCCACCAGCACAACCAACCCTTTCCTTCTCTAGTGCTCAGCCCAGGACTTGCCGGAGCAAATGCCCAGAGCTCTGTGCCTGAAGACACCAAGCGAGCGGGGACTTTTGATTTGTGGAGTAGTGGCTGAGTGTGGCGGTGGGGGTGTTGGGGCTTCAGGTGCAGCTTCCTGGTGAAAGGTTATTGTTGCAGTCCAGACCCTCAGGCTTGAGGGGCCTATGGTGTGACCTCACCATCCTAGGCAGGCCTGTGTGCCTGGCTTCAGCCTGTCCCACCACACCACCTCCCAAGTGCTCAGCTCTGTCTAAACTCTGCTGAGATCTTGAATGAGGAGGCATTGTCAGTGCTGTTCTTGTCCCAAGGGTCCTTAGGACACTGTGTAAGACCAGGACTTGATATAGTTGCATTGTGTTTGCCCCACTCCTGCCCTAGCGACCTCCCCAGGCAGCCCCAGTTGTGGACAGGAGAAGCCCCAACTATACTCGACACTGACCATGGGAAGAGGTTGTATAGCTTTTCTTTTCCATTGCATCCTGTGAGTTGGAAGTAACTACCACTACTGTGGACTATTATTAAACCCACTAGAAGGGCTCGAGAGATGGCTTAGCGGCTAAGGCGCCTGCCTCCTAAGCCTAAGAACGCTGGTTCCAATCTCCAGTGGTTCCAATCTCCAGGTCCCACGTTTAGCCAGATGCAAAGTGACGCAAGGGCGCAATGCCACACTTGCCCACAAGGCGGCGCATGCATCAGGATTTTGTTCACAGCAGCTGAGAGACTGCTGGCGGGCCCATTTCTGTCTCCCTCTCCCTCTCTGTCTATCTCTCTCTGTCTCTCTCTCCAAAAATAAATAAAAAATTAAAATATAAACCCACTAGAATGAGATTTAAACTGACTGAGCGTAACCCTGCCCCATAGCTCTATGCTTGGAAACGTTTGCGCATATTTTGTTGGGCCCAGTTTCATATTTGAGTTTGCAGAATTATCTAATAGTCTTTTTTTGGCTAATATTTTTATAATGTGGTTCTTATTTAACTATCTAGTTTTGATAGAATTTACCAGGTCTGCCTGAATTAAGATCTTGGCATGTATCATTTTCGTGGTCTAATTTCTCTTATTTATGGTTTTAACCCTGCAAGAAAATGGTAAAAGAAATGTTTGGATGACAAAAATATGCCTTATGGAAAACTAAGCAAATTCTTTATAGGAAAAAATTATGGGACTTTGATTATACACAAAAGATGTTTATTAAAAAAAAAACCACCAACAAATTTCAGAGAAAAAAAAAACCCTATAGAATACTTAACATGGAATTGTCCAGATACAATATGATTTTAAGATGGCAATCATGAGGACCTTTCTATTCTATGACTATTTCTTGATGACCTGGGAAGAGTGAATAGAAAGGAGACATGGGTGAAGGATGATCCACTTCTGAAATAATGTGAATAAAGGGCAGATGAGCAGTGGGAGACTGGTGTGGGCCATGCTGGCAAGGGCAGGTGTATCAACAAGGCTTATGTAATGTAGGTAGTGAGGGGAAACAATACCTAAAGGACTTGAGAGTTGGTGGAACTCTGTTACCTGCAGCACAAAGTTCAAGACAGACTAGGAATGATGAAATATTAAAAAAAAAAAAAGCTCAAGACCAGCACCTCAGCAATGCTTGTGGGTAGAGATGTTAGGCACCAGTGAATAATCATATCTTTTACTGAAAAGGAACCAGGTGATGAGTCTGATTTATGTGTGCTTTTAAACATAGATGTCAGTGGAGTTACCTTTTAAGTTAGGAGTCCAAATTTCAAGTTCTTGGAAGCATTTAAAACCTTATGGATAAGTCAAATAAACAATTACTTACATAATATCATTTCTTATGTTGTGTGGGGGAGCAAGAAAACAAGGAGCTATTTATTCAAAGTTATAAATCATTGTCTTAAATAAAAATTAACTCCATGTCAACCAAAGACATTAGCGAAAGATATGAAACTCTGAAATTATTATAGATGAAGCAGAGGTAATATTTGAAGATATAATCATAGGAAATGACTTTCTGAATGGAATCACAATGACCCAGGAAATAAGGCCAAAAATCAATGCAAGGAACCCCATAAAAATAAAAAAAAGTTTCTGTACAGAAAAAAGTAGTTAATATTGAGTGATAAGGCAGCCTGTAGAATGGGAGAAAATCTAACAATTATATATATGATAAAGGATTGATAACTAGAATATACAAAGACTTGAAAAAACTGAACAAGAATATAAGTACCCCAGTGAATAAACTACATTGCCCAGCACTTAGGCGGCAGAGATAGGGGGATCACTGTGACTTCTAGGGCACCCTGAGACTACACAGTGAATTATAGGTCAGCCTGGGCTAGAGTGAGACCCTACCTTGAAAAACAAAAAACAAACAAACAAACAACAACAACAGAAACCACATTGCACCCCATTTAGAATGTCAGTCACTAAGGAAATAAACAGAAATAAATGCTGATGAGGATGTGGATAAAAGGAAACTTTTGGGGGGGGGGAGAGGTTGGTTTTTCAAGGTAGGGTTGAACTCTAGCCAGGCTGACTTGGAACTCACTATGTAGTCTCAGGTGGTTTTGAATTCATGGCAATCCTATCTCTGCTTCCCAAGTGCTGGGATTAAAGGTGTGTTCCACCACAACTGGGCAAAGGCAACTTTTATATGCTGTTGAAAGGTGTATGAACTAGTCCAACGAATAAAGATATCACTGTGGAGGTTTCACCGAAACTAAAAATAGATGGCTATATGTCTAAGCTTTAGCTCCACTGTGTATTCACCTGAAGAACACCAGGTCAACATATCACAGAGACACTTGCACATGAATTTACTGCAAGCACTATTCACAATAGCCAAGTTATGGAACCAACTCATGTGTCCAATCAGATACATGGATCATGAAAACAATATATAATACTATACATATATGTATGAAAATGAATGACACTGGAGGCAGTAATATTAAAACTAAGCAAAGGGGCTAGAGAGATGGATTAGTGGTTAAGGCATTTGCCTCCAAAGCCTCAGGATCCAGGTTTCATTCCCTAGTACCCAAGTAATCCAGATGCATAAGGTGGTACTTGCATCTGGAGTTCATTTGTAGTGGCTAGTGGCCCTGGCATGCCCATTCTCTCTCTCTCCCTCTCCCTCTTTCTCTCCCTCTCTCCCTCTCCCTCTCTCTCTCTCTCTCTCTCTCTCTCTCTCTCTCTCACATGTGTGCTCTCCTTTTTCTCACTATCTCTCAAATAAATAAATAAACATTAAAATAAATAAATAAGCAAGTCTCAAAAAGACAAATATTACATGTTTTCTCTTATTTGTGGCTTTTAGATTTTAGCTGCATAAGTGTCTATAAAATATGTACAAATTATATGTTATATTACATTATATTATTTTTATCATTGTCTCTTATACATAAATATTTACATAAAAATAAATATATAAATATGCATATATACATGAAATGAAAGTAGATGTAAAATTGTCTAGGAACAAAAGGGGAGAAAAATGGGAGGATAGGAGGAAATATGGCAGGAGGAACATTCTCAGCATTCAATAAATATATAGTGTAGGAAAGTTTTTTAAAATTTCCCATTATAATGTAGGAATGAATTCTAAGAATTATTGTATAGTAGGGTAACTACAGTCAATATTACTATATGTTGTGTATTTCAAAATAACTAAGAAGGTACATTTGTAATATATCACCACAAAACAATAAATGAGGTATTACAGTAGCGAGGTTTATATATTCAGTGCTTTATGTTGTACTTCACACATGTAATACAATTATAATTCACTATTCAAAATAGTGTTAAAAGAACCAGGGCCCCAAACAGAAGAGGAACAGCATAGGACCAAAGCAGGGCCACATAATATATACCATAAATTAAATTGGATCATAATAAGAGTTTGAGCCAGTAATCATGAGCTTGGGAATCAATGAAAGTCAAGGGCCTGTGACTTGAATGCAGTCAAATATCTCATTCCTTCCTATGATGCAAATATTTTGCAGAGGGACTCAAGGATAATTTTGAATATTTTTAATGTAATGACAAAGGAAAAATCTAACATAAGAGATAATGATATGGCAGAAATTAAAAGCCTGAATTAATTAGCCACTAGGCCACTATCCAGTTGGTTTGCCTCCAGGGATATGGTCTTTGGATCATTTCCAACTTCAAATCTTCAAATTGGGCATCATAACTATTTGTGAAAATCCCGTATCACTTATTATCAACAATAACTGTGTTTGATCTTTAATCATCATAGAAATGCAAATCTAAACAACTCTGAGATTTCACCTCACTCCAGTCAGTATGGTATACATCAAAAAGTCAAATGGCAGAATACTGGAGATGGGGCAGTCTTGGAGGGATAGTGGGAGTTAAATTACACAAAAGTTAAGACAATGTGAATATCATGAATAGAGCATGATCTGTCATCCACAGGAAAGGATAGATGAAAAAAAATCCATCATCATCACAGCTTCAGTACTGGGGGCTGGAAAGATGGCTCAGAGGTTATTGCTTGCAAAGCCTCACGGCCACCCAGTTTGAATTACTCAGTACCCACATAAAGCCAGATGCACAAGCACAATGTGGCATATGTATCTGGAGTGCATTTGTAGCTACAGGAGGCCCTGGGATGCCCTTTCTCTTCCTTTCTCTCTCTCTCTGTCTTTCTCTTTCTCTCTGTTTTAAATAAGTAAATATTTTTTATAAAGAGAACTTCAGTACCAAGTCTGACCCATGTAAAATTAACCCTTTTAATGTCAAAATCATGATATCTCAATATATGATTAAATCAAACATGTTTAAGAATAGTTAAGAATCTCTCCCTCCCTTCACCTTTTACAGCCTCCCCCCTTCCTTCTTTCTCCCTCATCCACCATTAAAATCACTAGCTAAGCTCTGTGATGCCCCCTGATTCCTGAACTACTATCAGGTGAACTAAAGGAAAGAGAGTAGGGAAGAATGAGAGACAGTGCCTACTCATAGGAGCTGGTGAATGGGCTACTGATGACCCTGCTCCCTACTCCAACATTCCCTCTTCACCAGACCCCCAACCCAACTCCCATCCTCAGCTGGAGATGTGGAAGTGTTCAGAGCTCTGGCAAATTTAGAAAATAGAGGTAACCACTTAGAGCTGGTCTAAAACTTAAGAACTTTTACCTGGAAGAATCCAAATATTAAGGCACCATGTCAACAGAGGTGCCTTGCCACGAATTCTAAGGTTTATGTGAAGTCATGGAATATGTTTTGCAGACATTGGACACAGAAACTTAAAGGCCCAGTCCTACCTTAAAGTATGTGCCTAGGATAGCTTGTGCAGAGGAACTAGTAAACCAGTAGTCAGAACTCAACCCCAGCTGGTGGCCAGTGTCACAAAACCCAACAGGACAATGTACATGAAAGAGTGAACATTTTTAGATATTGATTCTGTTTACCAATATACAGATCCAGAGAAGTTACAGAACAAATCCTGTGAGATTATGATACCCATAATCCAGGGGATGAGGAGAGAAGAGCCCATTAATTATGTGAAACTAGCTGCTACCAGTGAAATCTACTACTGAAATCTCTAGAGTTTGCCAAAGCAAATGTCTACAGAGTTTGAAAGGCACTTTACTATGTTTGTGGTCTCTGACATTCTTACTGGCATGAAATAGAACCTCAATGTAACTTTTATTTGCATTTCTCTGATGGCTTGAATTTTATTTGCATTTCTCTGAGGTTGAATATGTTTGTGTATGTTTGTTTACTGGCCACTTGAAAATTCCTTGGCAAACTGTTCATTTCATTAGCCCATTTATTTACTAAGTTGTTTCTTTTCTTCTCATGACCAGAAGCTCTCTTTACTCTGGGCTTCAACCCCCTCTGCATTTCATTAACTAACTGAAATTCTGTCTACCTATATAACAAAGGAGATATGTTTTTCAAAAGATAAGAACATGCTCTTTAGGTATTGTTTTAGTTATTCTGTGGAAACAACTGTCAAGTAGTCTGAACGTCTATTCTGAACTTTTCATCAAAGTACCTTTTCAGATGATATGGTTCAGCTGTGCAGGTAGTCATGATAAGGTGGGGAAAAGAAAATTTGAGTTAAAGGATATAGAAAAATATATGTTGAATTTATACAAATGAAAAGGACTTATCAAAGTATGTGAATACACAGAAAATGGTTTATAAAATCTTGTATTATTTATATTAAAACTTACCTTAACACTGGGCATGGTGGCGCATGCCTTTAATCCCAAAACTAGGGAGGCAGAGGTAGGAGGATCTTTGTGAGTTTGAGGCCACCCTGAGAATACAGGGTGAACTCCAGCCTGAACTAGAGTGAGACCCTACCTTGAAAAAACAAAACAAAACAAACAAACAAACAAACAAACAAACAAACAAACAAACAAAACCCAACTTACCTTAACCAGCCCTTTCTTCACTGGCAGTGGTAGGTAAAATTAACTTAGGCACACCAAAGTATCACAAGAATTTAGTTGTTTTCCAAATGAATTAAGTTGAGGTTCTAGTCTGCTGCCTCATTAAATACAAACACTGACTTTTGTGGAAGGGGGGCCATATGCAAGGACTTCACCTCCACCTAGTTACTCGACATTCAAATAATACTGAGTTTAGAATCTAATCAGGAAGAAATTCACATAATTAAGCATTCTTCAAAGAAAAATGGACTCTGAGTTCTCTAATGCTATTAAATATTTACTATGCACATCATTGCAGTAAATTTCCTGACAGAAAGTGTTTCTAACAAAGTAGATCAAGGGAGAACATCAGTGCCTTGTAGCAAGTACATGGATACATTATTAAACTATATATAAATATATATAATCTGTATGCATAAAATACACATGCAGGAACTACATAGCGTGGGGCCTGACGAGCCCATGAAGGAAAGCAAATCTAGACTATGTTTCCTGATACTCCCAATTCTCAGTTCAGGTATGATGTTGTATAGCTCATCTCTGCTGTCAGGAATTTCCTCTACATGAATGTTCATCCCATGGTGCAATTAGATATAAAAAGGGAAAAATAATTAAGTTATAGATTTGAGTGTAGTCCTCTGTGAAAAAATTTTGAACTAAAATAACCAAGAAAGGATATTGAATCCTCAAGCTAGTTCAAGTTGTACTAGAACACAAAGCTATTTCTAACAGAGAACTTGACTTGAATAGGCAAAGCAGAGAATAAATCTGCCCAGTGTCACTCATCTTCTCACCAGGCAGGGAAATGAGGATCAGGAGAGAAACCAGGCTAATGTGGCTGATAAAAGTAACTTCTATTGAAGAGCATTAAAATATTAAACTTTGGGTGTTTCTAGGTTTCAAATTGGAGACCATAAGGAGACTATATTTCCAAAATGGCTTACTTTAAAAATGATGATGATGATGGGCTGGAGAGATGGCTTAGGAATTAAGACACTTGCCTGCAAAGCCTAAGAATTCATATTCAACTCTCCAGGTCCCTCATAAGCCAGATGCACAAAATGACACAAGCACACAAGGTTGCACATAAGCACAAGAGGGCACATGCATCTGGAGTTCAGTCGCTGTGGCTGGAGGCCCTGAAGCACCAATTCTCTCTGTGTGTGTGTGTGTGTGTGTGTGTGTGTGTGTGTGTGTGTGTCTCTCTCTCTCCCCCTATGGCTCTTTCTCTCTCACATATAAAAAAGCTATAAACATGATAATGATGATGATGAATAGGAATAATAATAGGAGGAGGAGTAGAAGACCAGGTGTGGGGCTTCATGCCTAAATCCCAACATCAGGGGATTAAAGTAAAAGGATTGCTGTGAATTAAAGGCCATTCTGGGCTACATAGTGAGTTCCAACACAATCTAAGCAAGAGCGAAACTGTCTTTAAAAAAAAGAAAACTACAAGAGATCTCAGACATTCAATATAAACTGAGAAGAAACTTTACAGGTATTTTAGACAAACTCATTGTATTCTAGTAATCATTTTAACACATACTACCTCACTTTTTCTCCGTGTATTTAATTAATCACCTGAAGAAATACCACCTCAATATTTTTCAAAAACACTATCTCATTCTGCTGTTGAAGTTAGCTAGTTATTGTTATGCAAAAATAATTTCTTCAAGCACCACCAAAAATAGCAATATTATGAAAGAGAAGTAAAATATTATCAATATTTGTCAAGCACTTCCCAGATATTTTCAGTTTTTTCTACCATTTATTTAACTATCAAGAGAGTTGGGTAATAGTTGTACAATCATTTTATTGTGTGTTTATGTATCTGTGTGCTAATAAGATGTGCATACCCGTTTGTAAATGTGAAGTCAGAGGATAATTTCAAATATTGTTCCTTGCCTTCCACGTTGTTTTGAGACAGGATCTTTCTTGTTTACTGCTCTGTTCACCAGGCTAGATAGCCTGGGTATTTAGACATTCTCCTGTCTCTGCCTCTCTTGTCACCATAACCACACTGTAATTAAAGAAGTGCCTGCTATGGTCATACTTTATGTGGATTTTGTGATCCAAACACAAGTCTTCTTACTTGCACATCAAGTGAGTTGCACAATGAGTCATGACTCCACCACATTATACTTTTATAAAAGAATATGCTGCGTGAATACAAGTGTGATACTACAGGATTTGAATTTAATTCCAGATTTAATTCTGAGTCCCTTTCATACAAATTGCTCTCACTTTTGGTTGGATAATCTCTTTGTTTTTAACAGACAGGTGAGAATCTGGTGAGTTCTGGATCCATCAATACTACAAGAAAGGATATCAGAAGGCCTAGCACAAGATGGGTCACCTCTACCACATCCACAGGGGCCCAAGAGACATTGTAAAGGAAGTGGTGACACAGGTATTACTCATACTGCTAGCCTGACAGCGGGGTTCAGGGAGATTGTGACAAACACTGTGGTCTCTCAAAACTTATCAAAGAAGAAATGCAGATGCTATAGAGAACTCACACTGAATCCCCACCAATGCTCACCATCCATTGAGGATGGGTTGGAATAGCCCAAAGCATGCCCCCTCCACCCACAGCAACAGAGACAGACAGAGGTCCTCAGTTCCCCACAGTGAATACCAATAACCCCACTGAAGATGGCCTGTAGGAGAGAGGAGATATGAGTATAAACTTATAAAAATAAAATTTAATTACAAAAATTCCTCTTTAGCTGGATACTAACCATTGTATTTAAATTCCTTTTTAAAATCATTTATTTTGTATTTTGATCCTGCTCCACAAGTATCATCTCTTGATTCTTTCCCACTCCTGATAAACCCCTCCTCTTCCCAACTAGTCATCTTTCTGCTTTCATGTCATTTGTTTTGTGACCAAATGAGTTTAATTATGGTTGTTCACATGAGCATTGCTATTTATTGGAGAATAGGTAAATTTCAGTGGCTATACCACTGAATAAAATGTCTCCCCCAGCCTCCCGGCAACTATTAACTGATAATAGTGCATCAGGGAGGATGAGGTTTCATGAGCCCCTCACCCATTCATGAAGGGATATTGGTAGGCCAAATCATGTGTAGGTCTTATGCAGGTAACCAAAGAAGCAGCTGTTAGAGCGCATGTGCAATGGTCATGTATTGCTTTGAAGACAGTGTTCCACAGCACTCCTCCCCTTCCTATGGCTCTTATATTCTTTCTGATCCCTCTTCTCCAATGTGCCTTGAGCCTTGGAGAGGGTAACATAGATGCCACATTTAGGAATAAGCCCTCAGTAGTCATTTATGCTCAATATTTTGAACAGTAATGAGTAACTTCAGTTGCTGCTCTCCACTCAAAATACCGAAACTGACAGTGGCACTAATTTGTAAGCATAAACATAAATATCTAGAAGGCAATTTGATGGGTAACAACACATGTCGATTTAGTCAAACAACAGTGGTAGCTTCTTCCTAAAGCCTATGACCTCCTGATTGACAGAGTTATAGTAACACAACTGTATTTTCTTTTGTGGAGTGGATGGACCTTGGATCCTATAAGGAAGTAGATGATTACCTGCACAAGTCAGAACAATATCGTACCCGTGGGTCCATCTTATCTGGCAAGTTGGTATTATAGCACTCAGGTTCAATGGGTAAGTAAAATTGATAATGACTTTTTTTCCCCCCAACAGTCTGCATAGCAACTTCTGAAAGTAAAACAGCTATGGAGAAACTTGAATCTCAGGTCTAGCTTCATTTCTTAATTTTTTTTTCTTCAGCTTTTCATTTAACTTTTATCACAAATATTTTTAAAAGGAGATATTTTACAAACTTAAAAGGTGTAATTTCTAAGGTGATTATGTGTCATTCTCAAGACCATGTTGTCTCTCTTTAGGGGTAATTAATCAATGCATACATATAGAAATTTCAGTGAGTGTTATATAGTGTTCAAAGAACAACAGCTACATAATTTTTCCATTCTAACATACTTCTTTGTATGTATAACTATTCAGGCTTATTAACATTCAACTTTCTACAAATGATTTATAATGTTAAAGACAGGTTAATTTTTTTACAAAGTAAATAATTCACTTGACATTATGCAAAATATTATATTGATACTATGCAAAAATATTTGTGTGCAAATATGATGAGGACCATTAATTCACAGAAGGGAAAATTTGAATAGAAGGATGTAAAATTTATAAATTTAGTCTTATACTCACTCAAAAAAAACTCATTCTGGAGGTTTTCAATCATTAATAATAGTAAGACTATAATATAATTCACCCACATCTAGCCCCTTCATCCATGTTCTATACTCACTCCCAAAAAATTAGTAGTCATTGAGGAACATGACTGCAATCAATTGCTTCACAGCAGACTGCAAAATGAAAAGATAAGATTTTCCACTCATTTTGCCTAATTGCTTTTCTTAAAGATTTTTATAAAATTAAACACTTTCAAATACTCTTGTTAATATATAATTATCTTTATCAATATGCCCTTGTCACCAGCACTGAGTATTATTTTAGGGGGGAAATACTTGGTAGGTTAAAGTAGATAAATACATATGCTGACTTTTTTGTTTTGTTTTGTTTTTGGTGTGGGGATTACATGCATAGCTCATGCATGCTAGGTAAGCAGCACAGACCATTGTGCAATATCTGAAGCCTAGTGGTCTGAAAAAATATTTCCATATGTTCCCTCATCTTTACCCATTGACTATTGTCATCTTATATCATACTTGAATTTGAAATGAGGAAACAGACAAAACTTATGAAAGGTTTTTATTTTGATGTTATGTTTTCTAGTCACTCCCAATTTGTATCTGTTTTGCATTAATGGTTTCACTGCACTTACCTAAGTTATGTACCATGTTTCCCAGCTCCTAGGAGATTTTAGGCTATGTTTTATAACTTCAAATATTGATATACTTTCTTGATCTCTTATTAATAAATGTTTTTCTGAATATTTTACATTTATTAAATAGTACACAGTCAACACTTCTTGATTATCAACTCCATTTTGTACAGTGTATAGTAAAATGCCATGGAGAACAAATGTGTGCACTGTTCTTATCACAAGGATACTTTGCAGAGTAGTAAGCCAAGTTTTATGGACTGTTCTAGTGAAAGTTTGAAAATACTATGTGTGGAGAGAATTGTATTTGCAGGCTTTGGTTGTGAAATTTCTAAGGGGAAGGAAAGGCTGCAGAGAACTTTGTTGTAAATGGGCTACTGTCATATGGGAAGGCTGCATTCTGCTGCCTGTGCTCAGAGAGTTTTATCAAGGTTCAATTTGTAACAGACTGATGTGCTTGGCTAAAGATATGGAACTGAAAGATATGAGATTTAAAATTGGAAAAACTCAGACAAGTTTAAAATTACAGGCACAGACACTGATTTTAGGTTACTGAAGCTGCTATTGTCAAACACATTAACAATCTTAAAGATGATCCAACTACTTTACACTGAAACAATGGCCAGGATGCCTGAGGAAAGACTGAATGGTTGGAATGCAAACTCTTTAGCAATGAAGGAACCTGCCTTTCAAGCTCATTATTTATTTTGTGCCTGAATTAAGAATGTGGCTTTGTCTTGCACAGCTGGTATTGGTATCAGAAGCATAAAAAGTTAATGAAATGGGTAATAAGGTACACAAAGTTGCAGGAGCCACTGCTGAGACACAGCATGAGCTGGAGCATGATGACCCTGATAAAGAGGCCAGTGAATCTATTAGAAAATGGACCATGGTTTGCATTAAGACCCGGAGGTGCTTTGGATATACCAGGAGTGTGCAAGGGCTACCATGGAGCACTGAGGGCTTGGGATGGAAGTTTTCCCTGGCCCCTCCCAGCCGGAGGGGTAGAATTTGAAAATTCAGAGACTAGTCAATGGTCACTTGTTATGGATGTGAGACTTGAAATGTTATGTTTGTCTAATGGTTTTGTTGAGCTGGCATTGGTCAGATCTCTCCTTGTTATGACTTATATCAATGGAAATGTTTACTCTGTGCCATTATATGTTGGAACTATGTAACTTGTTATACTTGTTTTGATTTTACAAGACTCATAGTTAAGAGACAGTCTTCCAGTTCACAATGACTATGGGACCTTTGGACTACATATAATTTACAATGTGAGATGGTGATGAGTCTATTACAGGCCAGGGGCACAATGTGGTAGCTTGAATTTATGTCTTCAATAGACTCAAATGTTTTATTAAAGTTGTAACTTGGATTTTCAGGTACCTGGCTGGAAGAGGTGTCACTGTGGGCAGATCCTGGAATCTAATGCTAGTATCTTACCAAGGGCAGATCTGAATTCCAGCCTAAAAGTGTGCATAGTGCTTGAGCTCTGCCTGAGATTCTCTGCTACTGATGAGTATGCTTCCTTATTGTGCTGCTGGTGGTTTCTCCTCTCTCTGTGGATTTGGTAAATGGGGTCAACTTCTGCAATTATGGAACTTCCCATGTATTTCTAAGCCTGAAAAAGTTCTCTTCCTCGGGCTGGAGAGATGGCTTAGCAGTTAAGGTGCCTATCTACTAAGCCTAAGTACCCAGTTCCAATCTCCAGGTCCCACGTTTAGCCAGATGCAAAGTGGCGCAAGGGCACAATGCTGCCCTTGCCCACAAGGAGGCACACACATCTGGATTTCATTGACAGCAGCTGAGAGACTGTTGGTGCTCCCATTCTCTATCTGTCTCCCTCTCCCTCTCTCTCTCTCTGTCTCTCTCTGTGTCTCTCTCCAAAAATTAAAAAAAAAAAAATTAAAGTTCTCTTCCTCCCATAAACTGTCTGGTTTGCAGGTTCATCCCAGCAGCATGGAGATGACTACAACAATAGATATTGGATAAATAGGGAATAGATAGATACATAGAGAGATAGATTGGTGCTAGTATTGATTGCTTTTAGGAAAATTTCCATGCCAAAACTCAAAAGCAACAAGAAGAGAGGCATACTTCTATCATCTATCTGTCTATTCATCTGTCTATCTATCTATCTATCTATCTATCTATCTATCTATCTACCTACCTACCTATCTACAATCTTCTGGTTACAGAAAAATATATTACATATGTACTGTAAAAATATGGTTCTAAATCCATCTTCCTTTATTATTTTGTTATAAAATATTTCCCCACAGTGAGCAAGTAAAGGGAAATCAGGAAGCATTACAAAACAAGAAAAATGAAGAGAATAAATACATATATTTTGATAATAACTCTTCATATCAATGGCCTCAATGCCCCAACCAAAAGACACAATCTTGCAGACTGAATTAAAAGGCAGAATCCTGCTGTTTGTTGCTTCCTGGACACTCATCTCTCAATAAAAGATAGACACTGTCTTAGGGTGAAAGGATAGAAAATGCTATTTCAAGAAAATGGGCATTGGAGACAAACAGGGTTTGCTATCCTAATATCTGACAGGATAGACTTCAAACCAACATTAGTGAGGAAAGATAAAAAGGGTCACTTTACACTGATTAAAGGAACACTCCAATAGGAGGACATTATAATCCTAAATGTATATACACCTAACATGGGGGCTCCCAATTTCATCAAACAAACACTGTTAGACTTAAGGTCACAGATAAAACCAAACACAATCGTACTGGGTGACTTCAATGCCCCACTCCTGTCAATTGAAAAGTCATCCCAGCAAAAAATAAACAGAGAGGCATCTGGATTAAATGATGTCATAGAGCAAATGAACCTAACAGATAGCCACAGAACATTCCATCCAAATGCTGCAGAATATACATTTTCTCAGCAGCACATGGAACATTCTCTAAAATAGACCATATATTAGGAAACAAAGCAAATCTTAACAAATACAGGAAAATTGAAATAATCCCTTGTACTCTATCTGACCACATTAGAGTTAAACTACAAATCAGCAACAAGAAAAACTACAGAGCAAACAGAAATTCATGGAGGCTAACCAGTGCACTATGGAATGATGAATGAGTCACTGAAGAAGTCAAAAAGGAAATCAAAAAATTCGTAGAATAAAATGATGATGAGAATACAACATACCAAAACCTTTGGAACACAATGAAGGCAGTCCTAAGAAGGAAATTTATAGCACTAAGTGCCTATATTAAGAAATTAGAAGGGCTGGAGAGATGGCTTAGCATTTAAGGCATTTGCCTGCAAAGCCAAAGGACCTAGGTTCAATTCCCCAGGACCCACATAAGCCAGATGCACAAGGGGGCACATGCATCTGGAGTTCCTTTGCAGTGGCTGGAGGACCTGGTGTGCGCATTCTTTTTCCCTGTATCTCTCTTTCTCTCTGCATATTTCTCTCTCTCTCTCAAATAAATAAATAAAAATATTTTTAAATGAAATTAGAGAGTTCAAGAGTAAATAATTTACTGCTTCATCTTAAGGCCTTTGTAAAAGAACAAGGTAAACCAAAAATCAGTAGATGGGAACAAATAATAAAGATTAGGGCAGAAATTAATGAAATAGAAACCAAAAAAAGAAAAGAAAGAAAGAAAGAAAGAAAGAAAGAAAGAAAGAAAGAAAGAAAGAAAGGAAGGAAGAAGAAAGAAAGAATGAAAAGAAATCCAAAGAATCAATGAACGATAAAAAAATGGACAAACCCTTAGCAAATATGATCAGAAGAGAAAAGAGACAAAAATTAATAAAATTAGAGATGAAAAAGGCACCATTATATACCAAAGAAATTCAGAACATAATAAGGACATGCTTTAAGAATATATATGCCTCTAAGTTTGAAAATCTTAAAGAAATGGATGATTTCCTTGATTTATTTGATCTACCAAAATTAAATCAAGATGAGATAAACCATTTAAACAGACCTATAACAAGTACAGAGATGCAAGTCAGAAGTAATCCTAGGTGTTGAGTTTGCCTGCTATTCAGGTGTTGTAGTGGGCTGGGTGGAGGATATTACTGTCAAAATTCTAAAATTCATCTGAGCAATATACACATTCAATAAAAACCAGCACAAAGTAGGTAAGTGTGGGAATTGAAACAAACAGATAACCTTATAAAGCCATATCCCTAAGGGTGTGTGTGTTGCTTTACACCCTTAATCCTGTCTGCTGAGAGGCTGAGATTTCTGTTCTGAAATGGGTTCTGGGTCTGCCCTGGTCTGAATCAGACCCTGCCCCCAATAATGACAGAAGAAAAAGACGAAGGCCCTATGACTCTGAAAACATTAAAGGCAACAAAAGTCAACCCCCAAATAAAGCTTATTTGAAAATGGTGAAGCAAACCATGAATATGTAACCCATAACCTGCCCTGACATGGAAAAAGTCTTTCCAGTGCAGGCCTACGTACCTGCTTTTTTGTCACTCACTCTTGTTACCTTTTGGGGTAGCTTCCAATCTCACCAATGCTGAGTGGCCACCTCTATCCTTCTGTGTTGTGCTGTAGAGCAGCTTTTAAAACTTTTTTTTTTATGCCTTTGTGAATATTTTGAGGGCACATTGGAAACTACTGCCATGATTCCATATTACAGTAGATTTATTTTTAAATATTTTGGACCATTGTTTTTGCTTTACAAATAATGCAAAGAGGTTATTACATATTTAAACTTATATGATTTGCTTACTTTGAAATAGGATTAACATCTCCAGAGCAAAGAGATATTAGTATAGGATTGGTTGAGGGCCATCACACTTCTGAATGGCTTGCATGTCCTGGAGCTAAAGAAAAACTCATTTGGCAGAGGATCTATCTCAGTCTTACTTTTATAACCCTTCCGTTCCTTTCCTGACATATGTTATTTTTATGGAATGAAGGTGCTTTGTATCTCCCTTGCCTTGTCCTCCACCAGGATACACTATCATACAGTATGTCAAGAAAGATTTATAGCCTGTTGAATTCACTTGTATTTTTTTTCTTCGGCAAAAGCTAATGTGAGCAATAAAGAACATGAGCTCATAAAAAGACATAACTCTTTCTGTCAGCTGTATCACTACAATTCAATACATTCACACCCAAGAAGACAGTAGTATCTGAGACAGGGCTACAGTTTTACCAGCCCTCTACTCATTTCTCCACCCATGTACTACACTAGACACCCAGCTGGGCAAACAATCACTTTGTCATATTCAAATTTCATCATAGCAGAAGGAACAGTAGCTTTGATGAAAAGTGTTCCACAGAATATAACCCTGTCATTACTTGATTTATGGTTGCATCTCAGATTCAGGCCCTTTTTATATAGGTTGAGGAGAATAGTTAGATGAGCCTTTATATAAATTCAGTCTTTTTGTTAAATTCTTTTTACCACTTTGAACAATGATTATTTCAGTATATGAAAAACATAAACACAAATCATTTTCTGTTTCTCTCAGCAGGTGCCTAGAGGAATCACTGACTGGGGAAGATTGGGATTTAAAGCATTATTCTTGTAATAAGTAATACTCTTTCTAATAAAACACATTTTTCTTAAATATTTCTAAACCAGTATTTGAACAAATATGTCTACTATCATTGACACATGAAACATGACAATAGAAGTTAGCAAATATAAAGGAAAAAGCTAAAAGGTTGACCAAAAGTTGAAATATTTCCTTAGTTAGTAAGACACTAGGTTTCAATGGATACAAATGTTATAGTAGCATGTTTTTAATTTATTTTTTAAGCTTCTAATAAATTGTGCTTTAGATTATTTTTCTTTTTTAATTTTTTTTATTATTTTATTATTTTATTTATTTTTGGAGAGAGAGAGAGAGACAGGGAGAGGGAGAGGGAGAGAAAGAGATGGGCGCGCCAGCAGTCTCTCAGCTGCTGTGAACGAAATCCAGATGTGTGCGCCCCCTTGTGGGCAAGTTCGGCATTGTGCCCTTGCATCACTTTGCATCTGGCTAAACCTGGGACCTGGAGATTGGAACCAGCATTCTTAGGCTTAGCAGGCAGGCACCTTAACCACTAAGCCATCTCTCCAGCCCTAGATTATTTTTCTTAATGTTCTCTAGATCAAAGTTTTATAGGTAGCTTCACACTGATGGGATAAACATCCAAATCAGACACAGTTTATGGAAGGAAGGGGTTTATTTCAAGCTTACAGATCCAGGGGAACATTCCATCAGTCGTGGAAGAAACTACTTCCATACATCCAAGCAGAGACAAACAACAAAACACCCAGCAAATCTGAAAGTAGCAAACACAAAGGCCAACAAGCAGCAGGGACATCACCAGAGCTCAGACATCTCTGTTATGCCTTTGACATGCAATTCAGATATGACCCCAGTGACACCATAGAGCTGGACTCCAGGAGCAGCCCTGAGTGACACCTCTTTAAAAATACCTGAGTTGATGGGGAATATACATTCAAACTATTATACAAGGAAAATAGTGTCTACTAAGGGCTAAAGTTTTCAAGTTAATAGTATGTAATAAAGATGGGAAAGGAAAAAGAAAATGTGAAATTTTTCTAGGGAAAGGAAAAAGTTCAAGAATTTCTGAACTTAAATAGAATAAAAGTAATAAAGCTCATTGTGCTATGTAGACCACATAGTAAATGTTCTATAAGCTAAATAAATGTACAGAAATTCCATTTCTCTCAACCTCTGACTACAATGATTAACAAAATTAAATCAAAGAGAATAACTGAATTTATATTAGAATGATTATTCTCCTTTTCAATGGTGGACAGCAGTATCATTAGAGTATTGAAAGAAGTTCCTAGTTCTTTTCTTTTTCTCTTCATTTTGACGGGTCCTGTTGATGGTAATTGTTGCAGTCAGGTTCACATTGCTGGCAGAAATCACCTCACTGAGAGCAGCTTGTGAGGGAAAAAAAAAAGGGTTATTTTGGCTCACAGACTCAAGGGGGAGCTTCATAATGGCAGAGAAAATGATGGCATGAGAAGAGGGTGGACATCACTTCCTTACCAATATCAGGAGGAAAATAGGAACAAGAGAGTGTGCCAAACACTAGCAAGGGGAAACTGGCTGTCATACTCATAAGCCCACCCCCAAATAATACACTGCCTCCAGGAGGCATTCATTTTCAAATATCCATCGGGTGGGAACCTAGCATTCAGAATACCTCAGTTTATGAGAGACACCTGAATCAAACCACCACATTCTGTCTCAGGCCCCTATGAAGTGATAACCATGCATGATGTAAAATACAATGCATTCAGTCCAACTTTAATAGTCCTCATAGTTGGCTGGAGGGATGGCTTAGCGGTTAAGGCATTTGCCTGCTAAGCCAAAGGACCCAGGTTCAGTTCCCCAAGGCCCATGTTAGCCAGATGCACAAGGGGGCACACATGTCTGGAGTTTGTTTTCAGTGGCTGGAGGCTCTGGAGCACCTATTCTCTCTCCCTCCTTCTTTTGCTCTGTCAAATAAATGAATAAATAAAAATAAAAGTAAAATAAATGAAAAAAAGTTCTCATAGTTTTTTTTTTGAATGCCAATGATGTTCAAACATCCCCATAGTCCAAGATATTTTAACTGAGCTATAATACCAAAAAAAAAGAAAGAAAAGAAAGAAAGAAAGAAAGAAAGAAAGAAAGAAAGAAAAGAAAACCCATAATGACACAGAACAAACACACTGCAAAAGATGGCATTGAGTATAGCAAAGAAATACTCAGGCAATACAAGATTTAAACAGGGCAAATATCAAGCTCTGTAGCACCAAGTCCAACAATTCTAGCCAGTGACAAGTCTCCACGTCTGATAATTCCAACCAGCATCAAGTCTCTGGAGTTCCATTTCTAGGCCTCCAGCTAGGCTACTCACAGTCCTGGCAAACTTGATCCTGGACAGGCAACTCTCCTTAGCAGCCATCTCATGGTACTGGCATCTCCACTGGGTCTCCACTGCAACCCACATTCCATCCTCATGGCTCCATTGGGTCTCCATGCAGGCATCCAGCTAACTTGCTGTACATGGAACATGGCAATTTCCAAAACACAAGACCATGTTTCAAATTCAATGACCTTCTCTTTCCTGCATTTTTATACTCCACAATACCAGGTAGGGTGCCAATTTGTTAATCCAGGGGGAAATAAAGCAGAGTTTGAAGAACAGGACACTCCTTCAGCATCAAGGCCCTCTCAAAAGGCTACTACATTCTTTCTGTTGTCCCAATGCAGGTCAACTGGCTCAATCTCAACAGTTGTACTCTCTCATACAATTGTAGCTGAAGGGGCAGAAGTTTCAACCCAAAGATTTCATTTCTGTGCCATATCCCTCTGCTCACACCAGTCCATTTCTATGCAACCCTGCACAAATTCTCAGGACACAGGCATAACACAAAACTGCTCATATAAACTGCATCTAGCTCAGTATAGGCGAAGCTCTTTCTCACCCTCACAAGCCAAACCTCACAGTCCATAGTTCCTACTGCATTCAGGTCTCTCAACTCTGATCAGAATAGTCCATCAAGCTTTACTTACAGCACTGCAAGGCTTCTCTTAGGCCAAAGTTTCAAATCCTTCAATATTCCCTTGAAAATAATTCCAAAAGGTCAAAGCCACATTCAGGTTTCAATCAGCAATACCCCCACTGTCAGTACCAACTTTACTGTTGCAACCAGGTTCATATTGCTGGCAGAAATCACCTGACCAAGAACAGCCTGTGAGGAAAAAAAAAAAAGGTTTATTTTGGCCCTCAGACTTGAGGGTAAGCTCCATAATGGCAGGGAAAACTAATGGCATGAGAAAAGAGTGGACATTACCTCCTGGCCAACATCAGGTGGACAACAGGAATAGGAAAATGTGCCAAGCAGTGGCAAGGGGAAACTGGCTCTAATACATATAAGACCTCCCCAAACAATACATTCTCCATCACTTGGGAAACTAGCATTCAGAACACCTAAGTTTATGGGGGACACCTGAATCAAACCACAACAGTGGTGATGAATTTTTCCTGCATGTTTCTCTTTTAGGTTCTATCACATGGCACATTTTTTTGCCTTTGTTTTTTACTTGGAAGCAATGAGTGATGCCCTTGATGTTAACACATTTGGTTCAGTTTGAAATACAAGATAAGATAATGAGACCCCATGAGTCAGTGATGAAGTAGAGAAGGGACTATATGGAATTATGACTCTGTCTCCTGAGATTCTCAGTAATTTAAAAGCTGCTTAAATGTTCATTCTATAATGAGTCTGTTTCCCAAGGTTTCAGTTTTGTATGAGCACTAATTTGGCACTTTTCAAGGTTTATTAAAAGACAAGGTAGAAGCTTACAGTGAGAGAAACTAACTTGTACTACATAAATGAAAGCTGGATAACAATGACAACTGCAAAAGAAGTACACAGTTTTGCTTGAGTAGAATGAAAAGTTAAGGACTGCAGAGATGGCTAAGTCATTAAAGTGCTTGCCTTGGAAACACAAAGACCTGTGTTCAATGATCAGACCTTATGTAAAAAGCTAAGTGTGGTGGCACATACTTGTAATCCCAGCACAGGGAAGGCAAAGACAGGTGGAACCCTGGAGTTTGCTGGGTAGCCCATTTACCTTAATTGATGGGTTCCAAACTAATAATAGATCTTATCTCAAAGAAGGAAAAGGGAACACAAGAAAAGCACTTGAGCTTTCCTCTGGTCTGCAAGTCACATATACATATGTACATACACACATATGCATGTGGACACATACTCATATGTACACACATACACACACAAATGAACAGTTAGGATACTGATTCATAATTAAGTCTTTCAGCTACCACTAACTTGAAAAAACTTTACATAACTCTAGACAATTTTACAAATAGAAAAATGCCATGCACATTTGGAAATCTGTCATAATTCATCTTTACTGAAGTCCTACTATTCTTAGTTAATTCTGAGAGATCTTTCTTCTAACACATTAAAGCTGAGCAATGAGCATAAAAGACAATTTAGCCTGGTGCCTATTCTACACACTTGTCTTTATATAGCAGATTAGATATCCTCTCAAGATTGTCATGAATCATTAATGAGGTGATAATGAATATGAATGATTGAATTGTCAACTGTAGGTTGGTGGGTATGCAAATACTAGTCTTAATAATACCTCAATTTGGTCATCACTTATTGAATTTATATATGATCAGATCCTGTAATAGCTAGGGATACAAAACTAACTACAGATTTTGTGCTTATAGACAGGGTAAACTTGTAATTAGTAAAACACTTCAAAAATATTAAGAATTCTACATGTAACTATGAGGTGTCATAAATAGCAAGAAAGGGTACAAAGTTTTAATCACTTTAAGGAACATTTTGAATAGAATGACATTTACTTCACAATCCCTACCACCACTCAAGTCCTTTGCAAGTTCAGACCCTGTCACTGTAGACAGAACTCCCATCATTGCTGCAGAGTGAGATGGGCTAAAAACACATGCACCATATTCCATGTCCACCTTCTTTTTCCTCATACTGTATCTCTGTTTTTCCTCCTAATCCAAACACAATCAATCCAAGTGCCTGCAGTCAGTCCTCATATTTCTACTGCTGAAAAAGTGCTTGAACTCGCACTGAACTTATAAGAACTTACAGATGTCATGTGATATCTCAGATGTTATTGCTAATATCTTGACTTTGTCCAACAGGCACATTGCTCCCCTTTGCTCCTTATATATTCCTGCTCTGTGTTTGCCTTTGCTCGTAGAGGGAGTGGAGTCTTCATGAGGCTTTCTTCACCACTTTCCCTCAGAGCATATCCCACAAAGGTCATACTTTTCTTGCTGTGTGCAACATTATAACACCTTCTCCCTTGTATCTATCTGTGATGGTTACATTTGTGTCAACTTGATTTGTTTAGGAATCCACAGACATTCCTCATAAGTGTGTCTCTGAGGTTGCCTCTAGGAAGAATCCTTCCCCCATGGTGAGCCCTTCCCCAAGAGTGGATGGCCCCAAGAGGAGGAGGGGGCTGGTTGATAAAAAGAAGCTCTGGGAAGAAAGACCTCTCTCTCTCCTCCCACCTGGCTGCTGGTGCTGCTCGCTGTTCTCTGCTTGGTGCTTGCTGCTTTCCAGTGTGAACTGAAGAGCAGAGTCTGTTCAGGACACCTTCAGACCTTCAGTGCCGGATCGGGACTACTGAGGCATCCAGCCTCGTGGACTGAGCAGCTACCGGGTTCCTTGACTCTCGGGCCTGCAACCTGCTATTGCTGGACGGTTGTAAGCTAATCCAATAAATTCCCTTTTAATACAATTCATTCTATCTGTTCTGTTCCTCTAGAAAACCCTGACTAATACACTATCCATTTATCAATTCCTGATATTTTAGTACATTATGATTTTGGCCTTCCAGTTTTTCTTTCCTGTTTGATGCAATACTTTCTACCTATCTATACAACAACTCCTGTAGGTGGGGATGGTTGATCATAGAAGTTAATTATCTAGTCATAGTACAAGTTATACATGAAAATTGTCCCTAATAAAATTGATTCAATCTCATCATACTTACCATGACTTTTTAAAAGAGGGAAAGGAAAGTGGACTTGAGTGAGGACCTTAGTTTTCTAGATTGTTTAAAAAATAAGTGCCTATATTTTTTCCCTTTTGAGCTCATGGAATCTAAATGCTCTCAATGTAACATCACTTATACTCTATAGAAGGTATTCACTCCTGTAGCCAACAGCATCCACCATCTTTTTAAAACAAAGAGCAGAGTGAACAAATGGATATTCCATTCTAACAAACAGGTGCTTAATTTACATATGCATTTAAATTTGCAATAGTTACTAAGGGCTTTTGGTAATATTCTCCCAGGTTCACAGGTAAGGAGATAGATTCAGAGATGTGAAGCAAGTTTTGTAAGGTAAATGACAAGATAAGGTTTGGAATTCACATCTGTATGTCTCCCTGATCATTGCTATTCATGTTATTCGATTCTTTTCCCCCCTTTCCATACTTCAAACTCATCAATCTCTCTGACATTTCTCAAATACTTGATAACATGGGTAAATTTAAACTCTGTAATTGAGCAACTTTCATCACTCAGGATCAAAGTGGTCATGCTTCAAAGAATCCTACACTGAAGTACATGGCTAGAAGAATGAAGTCAGGTCTTATGCTCACTAAAGGATTGTATTTAGATTCAATGTTGATGCATCATTTAAGTACTAGCTTTGTAAATCAATACAGTCCTGTATGCTTGGCTGTGTCAATGCCTCTCAGTCAATTTTAATAACAAAATAAGACAATGCCTCTTTTTATTGCTTGTTATTTCCAGGTCTTCAGGCCACATTACATTTAGTCATTGATACTTATTTCTTCTGTAAAGAGGTAAAATTTGTAATTCATTTAATAAGTGGGTATATTGAGACAAGTTGGCTAATAACAAGATACATGCATACACCTATGTCCCCTCCCTTTTCCAGAAGATTGTCAGTGTCTCTTGGAGAAAACTATCATGGTATACATAAGAGTACTCAACTTGGCCAGAAGAGCGTTTTTTTCTTCTTCCCTCTAAGATCATGAGTGTGGAGGTGATATGCATGAAGGACTATAGGTCAGTAAGGATGCATTTCAGTCAGTGACCTCACATCCTAACAGAAAACGAACTTCCACTACAACATAGTTCACCATCTGTTGCCCTCATTGGGGACTGTGTCTTGGACTTTGGACATCTCATACTGTAAGTTAATATTTGTTAGCTAATATCTACATACAATATATCAACAGACATATATTTCATTTACTTTTGAATACCAGGGACAGAGATGTTTGTTCCTCATATGATCTAGTGATCTTAATGAATGTTGCTAATTGTTTATGCCTCTTTTTGGTTGTAATAAATCGTCATAAATGTCTTGAGGATGATATCTTCCTTCTTTTCTATAAAAAGATGATAAAATGGAAAGATTAAATTACTTTTTTAGAGATTTAAAAAATTTTTTTATTTATTTATCAGAGACAGAGAAAGGGAGAGTGAGAATGGGCATGTCAGGGCCTCTAGCCCGGCAAATGAACTCCAGACGTGTGTGCCCCTTGTGCATCTGGCTTACATGGGACCTGGAAAATCGAACCAGGGTCTTTGGGCTTTGTAGGCATGTGCCTTAACCACTAAGTAATCTCTCCAGCCCAAAGTACTTTTTAAAAAAAATTGTGTGTATGTGTGTATGTGAGAGAGTGTGTATGTGTGTGTGTGTGTGTGTGTGTTTGATATGGGCATCTATCCTACTGATGCAAAAAATGCCATATGTTTTTGCCATTTTTTACTCCAACTTACTAACTTGAGCCACTACATGAATGATTTATGAATTGAACCCTGGCCAACAGGTTTTGCAAGCAAGCATCCTTAACCACTGAGCAATCATCACATTTCCATAGACTACTTATATTTTTATGTTCCTGAATTGACATGTGTTACTAGTGAGACAATATAAATGAGGGTTTTTAAGATAACTCATTGGATAAAGAACTTATCATACAAGCATGAGTACTTGAGTTCAAATCTCCATAAAACATAAAAGCTGGATTCTGTCTATACTCCCCATGTTCCTAGGGCAAGAATGGAGATGAAGTCAGGAGAATCACCTGAAGTCCATGGTGCAGCTAGACTTGTGAAGACAGCATTAAATAAAGAAATGACAAACAAAGTGGAGGCAACAACAGACACCCAAACCTGTCCTCTGATCCCCATATGTGTTGTGACATAGGCATGCTTGCACTCAAACATGTGCATACACACACACACACACACACACACACACACACACAAATCCTAAATATATAAATTAAGTACTATAATATATAATATAAAAGATTCTCAAATTTCAAAGTAAAAGTGGTAATATTCAGTAGTATAGAGAAATTTTGATTCTCTTAGAATGAAACTTTAGCCAGTGTCCAGTGTTGTTTTTAGTTTCCCTAATACCAATCTGCTCATTTTTAAATTGTTTAATGATCCATATTTTTCTATTTTTTGTATATGAAAACAAAGTTTTCTATGTAACCCAGGCTGGTCTAGAAGTTGCCATCTCTCTGCCCAATTTCCCTGAGATTGCTGACATGAGCTACCACAATCAGCTTTCTAATACAATCTTAATTAAGATAAGCTTTCTTTCTATTGGAGGTTTGAATAAAATCTTTCCTATAAGTAGTATAGTTTCCTCCTTGATAATAATCATTACATACCCTGTTTTTTAACTTCTTGGAAATAGTAATTACACATTATCAAAGGTAAAAATAAATAAGCTTCCACACAAATTATATATGTGTGTGTGTGTGTATAATGTGTATATATAATGTATATATAATCGCATATACACTACTGATTATGCTGGTCTCTAGACGAGGCATGGCACCCTAGGGTACTGGACTGTGGCCATTCTCCTCTAGTTAAACCATCCTTGGCTCTGATGTGACTGTAAGATGTTGGGAAGATTTTATTAAATACACTTCAAGGAGAGGGAAATCATGAAGCTCTCAAGTCATTTATGGTTCTAAATGTCAAGTAACTAAATTGATATTCCCATCTGTTTAAAACCTTACTGGGAAGAAAGGAAAATGAGGAATAAAGATTCTAATTTTCTTTTTAAATGACTTCAATGTGTTATCTATGCCAAGGACATCTATTTTTTGATGTTGCAAGTTTAGTAGAGAAGGATGGATAACTTTAGTGGATCTTTTAAATTTTATGTATTTGAAATGCCAAATAATATTGTGTATCCTTCACATCCATGATTGAAAATAATAAGGAGGTTCTTTAAAGGCAAAAGTGATAAAATGTTAACTTAAAAATGGCAACTCTCCTACTGTTTCTATGAGTCCTTCACATGCTAGCCTGCCTTTCATATTATTATCATAACTGAGCCCTCTTTTTTCCCCCTTACATCTGCCAGCAGGACCTCATTTTTTCTTCCTGGTTATGCTTTTCACTCTATTATCCATCCTTAAAGAATATACAACAAGTGGTTTAGAAAATGTAGATTTGTAGGACTTTAAAATATTTAATGGTTGAGAAACCAAATCAACCAGACTGTCAATGTTCTCTAGGGAAGTATTTACAGGAAATATTTATTAAGCAATTGCCATAAGTCACATGCTCTGGTAAATCACTACCATATGTTTTAATTCTTGGAGTCCTTAAACACTGAAAGTAACCTAATGCTGTCATTTTTATTTCACAGATAAGGAAATGAAGTTGCTGAAAAGTTTTCCATGCTAACAACTGTTTGCCCTCTATGAGTTTTCTGTATAGAAAGAAATAAGATAAAATATTATCTAGTAAATAATTAATTCTTCTTGCATATAACATCATTTTCATAAAGCGAGTCAGTTTATTTTGTCATTATTGCATAGTATGCCCATTATGGAGCTGGTCCCTTTCCCATGGCCTTGCTTTGGTCAGACAAAGACCTAATTCTGTGTGGGAAACCATCTTTCTTTCCTATATCATAAGATGTGTCAGCATCTTCTATAATAGAATAAAGGGAGTATTTTGGTGCCTTGATTATCTACTGCCCATAATTACTCAGCCACTGTGCCAAAATAGCTGATACTGATGGATTCAGGAGCATGAATGACTGTGGTCAGGTGTTATTCAAGTGTCAACCTTTGTATTTAGCCTGTCATATTAAGACCAGCCAGAGGTCCCAAGGGGGTCATAGCAGTCCTGAAAATCATCACATTGTCAAAGGACACAATGAAGTCCAAGTCTAAGAGAGGAAATATGGTCTATAGAGTAGTAGGAGAATAAAAATTAAAAGACTTACATCTGGCACACACCTGTGATCTTACCAGTTAACAGGCTGAAAAATTAGGATGGGACATTTGGGGCCAACCTGAGTTACATGGTGAGTTCCAGGCCAGCCCAGGCTATACTTGGTCAAGTGCTATTTAGAAATAATTATAAAAACAAAAAGAGGGCTGAAAAGATTGCTTATCAGTTAAGGTGCTTGTCTGAGAAGCCCAAGGACCCAAGTTCAATTCCCTAGGACCCACGAAAGCCAGATGCATAAGATGGCGCATGCATCTGGAGTTTGCTAGTGGCTGGAAGCCCTAGTATGCCCATTCTCTCTATCTACCTCTCTTTGTCTCTGTCTCTCTCTCTCTCTCTCCAATAAATAACTATTAAAAAAATAATAAATCTAAAATGATTTTCAAAAACTAGGTAGACAGGCAAATGTATAGATATATATTACTATGTCTATATGTAGGTACCTTTATAATATAAATGCATAAATATGCTATTATAAATCATATGTAACATAATAAAATGCTTTAATTGTTAAATATTTAATAAGATTTGAAAAATTAAGATTCCACTATTCCTCTCTTTCATTTTTAGCAATAAAAATGATTCTAAACAACTTACGTGCTTTTGTGTTGTCATTTGAAACCTATTTATACACACACAGTTATACAAGATTTTTGGTATTAAGAAAAATGGTGTCTTGGGCTGGATGGCTTAGAAACATGCCTGTGACCCTATGGTTATTCTCCAGGTCCCACCAGATGCACATGGTTATTTGTTTGCAGTGGCTAAGATTTTCTCACTCTTTCTCTCTCTCTCTCTCTCTCTCTCTCTCTCTCTCTCTCTCTCTCTACCTCTAATAAATAAATAAAAATAAAAAAATAAAAAAAAAGAAAAATGGTGTCTTATTACACATATATTTTTATAAATTGAATTATTTTCCCAATCATACTTAATGGGTCTTCTGAGAGACACCAATTACCATTTCTTAATTTAATGTTGTTAACTAGGATGCATGACTTATGACAAATTTAACCCATTGATACTATATTATATATGTGTATATCTATCACTGCACGCAATAAAAATCAGTTGTATAAATATTTATTAAATATATTTTAATTGTTCCTGTTTTCATTGTTTCCTTATAAAAATGGCTCAAATTAGTTTCTTTTAAACATTATATACATTTGAGATATCCAATGCAATGTTTTGATACATATACATAATGAAATAATAGTCAAACAAATTAGCCTATGTGCCAATATCTACTCTTACTGAATTTCAAATATTGAATACAATATTATTAACTATTATCTTCATTTGCATTGTATTTCTAGCCTTTAGTATCACACATGACTGCAAATGCATACACTCTGATCTCCATCTTCCCATTTACAAACTACTTAGTCACATTCTACAAGCATGTCCAGAAATGAAGAATGATATTAATGCATGGGTGGAAAAGGGGGTCAATAGTGACAACTGTATGCTTAAAATATTTTTGTGTTTTAAGTTAATTTGATTAATTGCTTTATAATTGCTGTGAACAAATACCTGACTAGAAGCAACTTAAAGGAATAAAGGGTGGTTTTGAGGGGAAGTTTCATGGCAGCAGAGACATGGTGACAGAATTGGCTACATGCAAGTCTTGAAACAAAAGAGGAACAGGATGTGGTGGCCAGGCCCCACATAGGGCCCATTATCAGTAACCCATTTCCTCAAACAAGTCTCCACCTTCTAAAATCTGTGCACCATTCTCAAATAGCACCACCAGCTGGGGATCAAGTCTTCAAATACATGAACCCCCATGGAACATTTCACATTCAAATAACAACAAACACGGATAAAATCCATGCTTTTAAAAAATGAATAATTACAACTTAAAATTGGGAAAGTAAAATATCATTCCTGAAAATCCTTCTCCATGTTGCCTTGTAAGCTTTTTTCTATGCCTTTTTCCCTTTATTTAAATATCTTTTCCTTTCAAAATTCAGTTTCTGTTTCCACTTCTTAGAACCCTTATCTAAATTTATGGTGTCCTTATACTTCTTGGAGATCATGTGTCTTTGACAGGGACACATTGACTTTGCTATGGTAATCATAGTGATTATTTTTTTCTATTTTTATTTGGTAGATTATGATTTTTTTCAAGATAAGAAATCTATCTTCTTAATTCTCCTCTGCAATCCAATGCATAAACAGATGTCTTAAAAAGTACCAGCATTTCCTTTGTAAAGGAATGACTATATGAACACATACATTGTCTCTCTTCTGCTGAGCTAATACTTGTTTCTGATGTTTCACATTCACATTTACCATACCACCTTGGACCACAGTTCCAGTTGGAAAGATAGTTCTTAGCCTTGAGTAACCTAAACAGCTAAGGAAGTATTACTGTTATGGAATAGAGGTAGGGAGTTCTGAGATGACTCTTGATACAAATACTATTAAAAATACTATTATTAAGAAGTAATGATGCTTTGTTTGGTTTACCATCAGTACGTGATGAGCACTGCATGTATGCAGGCCCTTTCTCTTATTAAATAGTTGTCTGAAGGAAAAGCCCAGAAATTGTCTGGAGAATATCAAAATGACTCATTGATTTGCAATCAGAATGGCCTGTTCTCTGTTAATGGATTCACCAATTGCTCAGGACCTCTTTGGTGCACCTTTCTATCACTCAGCAGAGCACTTTGTTGCTAGCTTTGAAGAAGGATGGTCCCAACCCTGCCACTCAAGCTGTCTGTCACACTGTCATCAGGTTTTAGCCTCCAAGATAATTTTGTAACTTTCCCTTAAGCATGTGCCAGTTGCAATAAGGGTTAAAAGAGACACTTTGGTGATGTCTTCTCCAGATACACTGTGTTGGTAAAAAAAAAAAAAAAAAAAAAAAAATCCTCATGGTGGTAAGCTAAGATTCTACTTACATGGGAAAACATTAACTCAAACTATAAAAGTCATGCTACTCAAACAAACCACAAAGATGTGAATCTGTGGAAATAGCCAAACCATCAGCAATGCAGCATAGCCATCCAACTACTTCAGCAGAAACCAAAGCTAGAATGGAATGACTGTAGTACCTAGAAAGTGGCAGATAAAGCTTCAAGGTGAGTCTGATGTTCTCACAACAATTCTTGGAGCAAATCATTCCTCCTCTGTGATAGGCTGGCCCTGGTATTTGCATGTGTGGTAGATGGGCAATCAGTATGCTGAATAGCTATATAGGAATTCTTATAAATGCCATCAACCTCCATTTCTAAGAATGACATAGCATAGCATTTAAGCAGAGAGGTCCTGAGGTCAAGTCACACAGGTTAGACTTCATGATTCATATCTTTCTAGATAGAGGACCTGGGCAAGGTACTTAGGGTCTGCAATAATGACTGTAGGACTACCTCTTATAGTTATTGAGAAGTTTCAAATTAGAGTACTTAGAACAGTGACTGAGGCAAATGGACAGTTATTCAATCTTATCACAGGCATGTGCAGGAGTGGGATGAGAGCTTCTGCATCCCCATCTCTTTTCTTCTTTGAAAAAGTGGGGTGGCACAAGCACAGTGCTCTGTTTGTCAGGGCTTCAGCTATGAATCTTTAGTCTCAGACTCTGTGCTTAGATTTGAGCAGTGAAGGAATAAAGACAGAATGATGTCAAGGCTATGATCATGGGTTGGGATATCAGTCTCTCTGCACTTTGTACAGACTTCATTAAGCCCATGTGTTTGCCTTCCTTGCCTTCAGAGTCTCTGCCAGAGCCTTTATGTAAGGCTACAACTTAACATCAGAGACAACTAAGGATCTGCTTTAATATCAAAGCCATTGGTCCAGATGGAGTTCTCATTTCCATGCAAAAAAAAAGTGCATGCTCTGTTTCTGTCTGCCTGTCACTCCCTCCTTTTCTGCTCTCTCTCTCTTACTTTCCCCTTTCTGTACCTCTTATTTACTACCCTGTTGATGTCCTTATTGTTCTTTTCAAGGCAGGTTCTTACTCTAGTCAAGGCTGAGGTATAATTAGTCTCAGACTGGCCTCAAAGTCACGGTGATCCTCCCTCCTCAGCTTCACAAGTGCTGGATTTAAAGGCATGTGCCATCACACCCAGCTCTGTTGATGTTCTTACTATTTCACTTTCAACACATTTTCCAGAGTAAAATGAAGTGAATGATGTTTTATAATCATCTGCCACTAATTCACAACCTATGGTTTGGACTATGTGTTTGAGATTGTGCATGTACTATACAAAGGTATGAATAAAAATGAGTCAATGTAAGTTTTGTAAACTGAAGAAAAAAACATTTAGAAGTTTGGGTAATAGTAATTATTTAAAACCAGTGTTTTTAAGTATAATAATTTTCCTAAAATTTGGTGCCTTAAAGTGGAATTTCACAATTTGCCTCTCACAAGAAGGAAAATGAAAAAAATGATGAACTATTCATCTTAAAATAGGAATGATTTCAGATAGGACTATGTTTGGGAAGTAGAGGATAAAAATGCAAATAGAATTCTTGTAATCACATTAAAAGAGAATTAATGTAGTGTTAAGTTGACTGGATTCTAGCTTCAAACGAGCAGCCATTTATTTGTCTCTTGTCCCCTTATTCAATGCCCCAGCTGTGACAACCTCTAACTTACAGAAGTAGGTGTGTCTGCATGTGTCTGGGCAGGCAGGCCAGCCTGTTGCACATTTACTAAAATGCCTGACATCTATTAATAGAATCATAGGTGGAGACAGAAGTGTTTTAATCCAATTAAGCTCCTAGACCTAAGGAATTGGCTTTTATTGATTCTTCTGTCATTTGGGGCATTCACAAATGGAAACAAAAATGTATCTTTGTTCTCTACTTCTGGATTCTTTCATGATTGCTATTTGCTGCTGAACATCTGCTATGGTCAGGTAATTTACACTCATTCTAATAATACCCAGCAACATTTTGATGATAACATAGGCAACATCATAGGTCCTTTGTTGCTAACAATTTTGCAAGCAGGGTACATGGAAGACACAACTAGTGAATTATCATGTTTAATATTTCAGGACAGTAATTTTGTGGCATGTATATAATAGCAAGCCCCAACCTAAGACTGCTTGACAACTTCAAGATAATGCCCTGAGACAGGTGGAATTTTTAACACTAATCCAATTATTTCAGATATAGGCTCAGTAGCATGAACACAGTCCACTGTTGAGATTCTTGCTGACATTTAAGTGATGACACAGAAAATGAAGCAAATAGGACTGCTCTTGGCCTTGTGGTTACAGACCATGAAATTCACAGAAATTCCTTTGGAATATGCTCTCATGCCTTGAAAGACTCTCATAGAACTCAGGTAAAAGTAACCTAATAAATGTGTTTTCAAACTAAAAGGACTTTGGGGGAAGCTCTTCTCCACAGTGGTTCAAACCCTAGTATAGTGTGGTATTTCTTGTTTGATATCAACTCATTACTATAACAGGATTTATACTTTCAGTGCATGGTCCTTTGAAAATGAGACAAAAGGAAATTTTACCTGAACCAAGGGGCCATAAAAAACTTCCTCAAAGTTTAATGGAGCTGACATTCATAAGTGTAGGAGAGGTAGGCAGGCAAAGGAAAGATAAAACTGAGCAAAAGGGTTGGAGAGATGGCTTAGTGGTTAAGGCCCTTGCCTGCAAAGCCAAACAACTCAGGTTTAGTTCCCTAGGAACTATGTGAGACAGATATAGAAGGTGGAGCATGTGGAGTTTGTTTGCAGTGGCTGAAGGCTCTGACACACCCAATATCTCTCTCTCTCTCCCAAACAAATAAAATAAATGATTAATTTTTTAAAGTGATTAAGAGAATTCCAAATGAACAGCAACCTGTCTTCATGAATGTAAGACATCTAAAAAGTAGAAAATACCAAAGACCCAATGCAAAGAGCTAGTGGGAACTAGTGTGAACTGAAGAACCTGCAGGAAGGGAAAAGACTTAATGGTTAATTTAAAGGCAAGAGGGTTTTGAAATGTTATAAAAGTGGAAGAAAGGACCCCATTTATATTACTCCAGTTAAGATGCCCAGAATGAGTTGAAGGGTGTTAGTAATGCCTAGCACACGTGGTAAGGAGGTAAAATATGCTAAAGTTACTAAAGAAATAACTGAAATTTTAATGATTTTTAAATTTAATCTACAGAAACCAACAAGTACACTAAGTGCCATGACAATATTGCAGTTTTGTTGTCATTTTTTGCTTGAATGCTTGTTTTTCTCCATCTAGTACTTCTGCCTTGTAATTGAATAATTTAGCTAACATCCACATAAGATAATTTTGGGCAGATAAGTTCTTACTGTTGCCATGGTGTTACTTTCTACTCTTCCCTCAGTTCTTTTTTTTTTTTTTTTTCTATATTTTGTCTTTCTTTGAGATTAATTTTTGATAGGAATATACTGTGATGGGATTCTCCTCTGACCCCCTACCCA
The DNA here is from genome assembly GCA_036365145.1 of Orientallactaga sibirica. NCBI lineage: Eukaryota > Metazoa > Chordata > Mammalia > Rodentia > Dipodidae > Orientallactaga > Orientallactaga sibirica. Next base: position 19,753,643 of record JAEOAD010000023.1, on the reverse strand, counting down.
ATACTAGAACTATTTTAAAATGGATTATCCATGGGAACAGTGTTGTGGTTTCATTAGGTGCCCACCATAAACTCATGTGTTCTTAATACTTGATCTGCAGCTGATGGCAGTTTGGGAGGTGGAGTTTGCTAGAGTAGGTAAGTTACTGGGGATGGACCTTGATAGTTAGCCCTACCTTTCAAGTGTTAGTTAGCTCACTCCTCTGATGCTATTTGCTGATGTTGACTGGGGAGGTAATGTCAACACTCTGCTCTACCATCTTTATCCTGCTGCCACAGAACTTCCTCTTGAGACTATAAGGCAAAATTATGGCATTCTTCCCATCAGCTACTTTTGATCCGTTGCATTGTGCCAGCAATATGACTGTAAATGCAATAGAAAACTTGGTACCAGAGGAGTCAGTTTGTTGCTGCTAGAAACTTGATTGTATGGTTTTGGGCTCAAGATGGATTGTTCTCTAGTCTATTAGCAGCCCAGGTGGAGGGCTGGAATTAGAAACTCAGAGATTTCATTGATGTTGGACCTGGAGCTATGGAACTTGGTTATTTTTCCTATTTGTTTAAGATCATGCATTGGTTCAATCTGTCCTCTCTATGTCAAACGCCATCTTTGTAGTATTAATGTTTACTCTATGTCATTATGTGGTTTTGGTATAGCTCACAGTTAAGAAACCTTGCACCATGGGGTCTTTGAACTGTATTGGGATTTAAAAAAAAACTATGGAGACTTTAAAAATTGGATTAAATATATTGTATATCATATCATGGGTGGTCATCTGTTTGAGTGTCACAGGAAGGATATGGTAGTTTCAGTTGTTGCAATTGTTGCTGGGGATGGGCCTTGAGTTGTATTAGTCCCTAGTTTGCCAGTGTTAGATTGACTCACTGCTGTTGTTGATTCCACCTGCTGTTGCAGAGATGATGTCTAGCCTGTGCTCATGTCATTCTGTCTCTGCCATCATGGAGCTTCCACTAAAGCATGCAATACAAAAAATAAACCCCTTACTAGCACCAGCTATTTCTGTTTATGTGCTTTGTCCCAGAAATAGGAAGGTAACTGAAACAGATAAATAAAAATCTCAAAATAATTCAAATTCTAAAAATTGTCTGCTACAAATAAATTAAGAAATAAACTTAGATGTCAGTTTGGGATTTTATAAACATAATGCTGATACAATACCCAAATATGAAATAATTCCTATGGAATAATTTATTTCAAACAAATTCAAGTGCTAAAGAATTCACCTAAAAACTTGGAGGATGCATATATTGATGTTAAAATGCAAACACAACAAGAGATTGATTATCTTAGATGCCAGTGCAGTAGTTATAATTAGCAGGGTTGAAAAGGAACTAACATTGTTAATTTTGCCACAAAATACATTTATTTCCCAAGTGATGTTTTTCTTCCTTGCATTCAGACCTTTGAGATCTTGCTAAGCTTACTTTTATTGGCAATAGTTATAGCATGGTATTCTGTTGCTGGTTCAAAACACTCAGCCAAAATCAGCTAGTTTACGAGATGAAACAATTTATTTCAGGCTTACAGTTTCTAGGAGAAGCTTCATCATAGCTCCCCCAAAAATAACAACTGGCTCAAAACATCACATGTATGCAGAAGAGAGAGAGAGAATAGCAAGCCTGAGCTGGCTCTCAGCATTCAGTGGCTAGACCTAATATCTACCCTTAGTGACACACCTCCTCCAGTGGATACTAAGCAGGAGCCTTGAACACAGGAGTGGGGACATTTATATTCAAACCACCACAATAGCAGACACCAAACCCTCATTAGAATGTTCAGATGGAGACTTCTCGTTTTGTTTAACCTCACACATTTCACTTTCTGATATCTACAACTTTGTGAGCATTTCTGTGGTTGACTTAAGATGGTGACTTCTCAGTATGTCTTATAGTTCAATATAACTGTAATGGTTTTTTATGTCTGTACTGGCAAGGTCACATATCAGGTGGCACACAATTTACCTTCACTGATCTGGGTAAACATTCAGATGATATGCTAAAATCACTACATGTGAAAATAAATACAAAAGTATAAAATGCCTCCTTTATATCATCTTTCTCACTCTCATAAAACATTTCAACTCTGTTTTTATTAAGATTTACAAGACAATTAATGGAAAACAGTCAATTATGCCTTAGTCAATGTCAATAAAGTAGGGCTATAAATCTACTTTTGGCTAAATCAATCAAATTTGAAAGTTAAAAAAAAAAACTCAACACAAATTTAATACCATTACCATTTGATGGTTGACTTTTCAATATGTCAATGTGTTAACATTGTATTCTACTCTATGTAAAACACTTAAATTATTACACTTAAAACTTGAGTTCAGGAAGTAACCCTTAAATAATTTTTTAGCAACATCATTTTGCAAAAGAAGGAAACTAAAGCCAAGAGGATAATAAGCAGCCTGTTGTAGTGTTCATTAGCAGCTGATTCCTGTGCTTCCAATGGTTTCTCTGAGTTCCCTCTCTGTTCTCTCCTGAAGCACTTATAGATGCAATTGACTATTAGAAAATCTTTCCTTATACTGAGCTCAAATGTATCTCTCTGAAACATTTTTTGCTTCACTGGCTGCTAAGAATGTATAAACTTAAATGGTGAGGTTAATCTCTTTTGTGAAGATCATTATTATTTACTTCACTCACTTTTTCTGAGAATGATTCTCCAAGATAAGAGCTTCTCTAATTTCTTCAAATTAGTCCTCCTACATTATCACCCACTACATTACCTTCTCTATTCTTGACACCTACTATATTGTGTTACAGTTTATTTTTCATTTAATAATTAGAAGTTCATATGGCATCATATTGCACCTTTGCCAGTTTAGAACTTATCTTCTTAGTTCCTTCCCATAAGTAGTGAAAATATGAGAGTATGACATGACTCAGTCTGCAGAGAATCTACTAAACTGGAGGTAAGCTGGTAAATGTCATTCCAATAGAACAGTCCCCAAAGGAAAGCAGTGAATACATCTTTTGAAAATACCATTTGCCATGGCAACTCTAGATACCTTTTCTAACAATTGGTGGAAACTATGGTGGTCATTTAAATACTTGGAGCCTTTTTTGAGCATATGTTAACAAAAATTATATGACATGATTCAAGTGGTCCTTAATACTATAGAAAACTTGCTGTCATGAAACTGGGCATGGTACATATGCCTACAACTTTCCCACACACATGTACTTATAATGTGGAGTTAGGTGGATCAGGAGTTCAAGGTAAACCTCGGCTCCATACCTGCTATAGTGACAAGAAATATAGGGTAATCACATACATTAATATCTGGGTGAATTTGGGCTGGTTCCTCAAGTATGTGGCCTCAGATTTTTGCTCCTTTACATGGATATGAGAAGTGGAAGCTGAATATGCTACTGATTTTTTGTGGTGCTTAAATTACATGTAAACCAACAGGGAATTCTTCCTTCTAGCTACATCAGTATATAATCCATATCCCAATTCAATAATGGAATCTTAAAAGTCACTAACTCTATATAATACTTTTGGTAAGATTGCCATTTTCACAATGTTAATTCTGCCTATCCAAGACCATGAAGGTCTTTCCATTTTCTCAAGTCCTCCTCAATTTCTTTCTTGAGTGTTTTTTTGTTTTCATTGTAAAGGTCTTTCACATCCTTGGTTAATGTTATTCCAAGGTACTTTTTTTGATGCTATTAAAAATGAGACAATGTCAGTTATTTCTTTCTCTGTATCTTTGTCTTTTGCATATAGAAAGGCTACTGATTTTTGTGCATTGATTTTTGTATCCTGATACTTTACTGAAGGAGTTAATCACTTTGAAGAGTTTTGAGATGGAGGTCACTTATGTATAGAATCATGTCGTCTGCAAATAGGGCTAACTTAACTTCTTCCTTTCCAATTTGTATCCCTTTTATTTCTTTCTCCTGTCTTATTGCTTGAGCTAGCACTTCCAGTACTATGTTGAAGAGCAGAGGTGAGAGTGGACACCCCTGTCTTGTTCCTGATCTCAATGGGAATTCCTTCAGTCTCTCCCCATTAAGTATTATTTGAGCTTTAGGAGCATTTATATTGCCTTTATTATGTTGAGATATAGACCATCCATGTCTCTTCTCTCCAATGTTTTGATCATGAAGTGATGTTCTATTTTGTCAAAGGCCATTTCTGCATCTATCAAAATGATCATATGGTTTTTGTGTTTGAGCTTATTTATGTGGTATATTACATTGACAGATGTCGGTATGTTGAACCATCCCTGCATTCCTGGGATGAAGCCTACTTGATCCAGGTGGATATTGCTTTTTATGTGTTGCTGAATTTTGTTTGCAAGGATTTTGTTCAGGATGTTTGCATCTAAGTTCATCAGGGAAGTAGAACTGTAGTTTTCTTTCCTTGTGGCATCTCTGCCTGGTTTTGGTATTAGGGTGATACTAGCTTCATAAAAGGAGTTGGGGAGGTCTCCCTGTTCTCTGATTGTGTGACACAATTTGAGAATAATTGGTTTCAGTTCTTCCATGAAGGTTTGATAGAATTCAGCTGAGAATCCATCTGGTCCTGGACTCTTCTATCTCAAACTTCATATGGAATGGCAGAAGCCCTCAGATATCCAAGCATATCTTCAACAAAAGAAACACATCTGGAGATATTACCATACCTGATCTAAAGCTATAATACAAAGCTGTAGTAATAGCAGCAACATGTAACTGGCATAAAAATAGGATTATAGACCAATGGAACAGAATAGAAGACCCAGACTTTGGGTCAAGTAACTACAGCTACTTGATATTTGACAAAGGCCCTAGCAATGCAGACTGGAAAAATGACAGCATCTTCAACAAATGGTGCTAGACAAACTAGATAACCATATGCAGGAAAATGAAAATTGATCTAAACATTTCACCATGCACAAAAATCAAGTCCAAATGGATTAAAGACCTCAATATAAGAATGGATACTCTGCTACATCACAAGAAAAAAATAGGAGGAACTTTCCATAATATAGGAGTGGGAAAAGACTACCTAGCAAAACCCCAGTAGCTCAAGAAATTAAACAATCACACAACCATTGGGATCTTAGGAAGCTGAAAAGCTTTTTCATGAACAAACATAAGTTAAGCAGAGCCAATAGATTACCCACAGAATGGGAGAAAATTTTTGCCACATATACATCAGAGACCTAATTTCTAAAATCTACAAAGAACTCAAAAACCTAAACATTAAAAAGTCAAACAACTCACTCACAAAATGGAGCAGAGAACTGCACAGAGAATTCTCAGAAGAACAAATACAAATGGCAAACACACACTGAATAAAATGTTCAATATCCCTAATCAGGGAAATGAAAATTAAAACATCTATGAGATTCCACCTTACCCCCGTAAGGATAGCAAACATTAAAAATCTAATGACAACAAATACTGGTGAGGTTGTGGAGAAATAGGAACCCTCATTCACTGTTGGTGGGAATGTAAGCTGGTACAACCACTATGGAAAGCAATATGAAGACTCCTAAAAAGGATGACTATAGAGGTATCAACAGACCCAGTTATCCCCTTACTGAGCATTTACCCTAAAAGCTCCAAGCCTCAGTTCAGAGATATTTGCTCAACCATGTTTATAGCTGCTCAATTCATAGTAGCTAAGAACTGGAATCAACCCAGATGTCCATCATTAGATGAATGGCTAACTAAGATGTGGTATATCTACATGATGGAATTCTACACAGCAGTAAGGAAAAATGACACCATGCAATTTGAAGAAAAATGGTCAAACTTGTAACAGATCATTCTCAGTGTGCTCACCCAATCACAGAAAGATAAACATCACATGTTCTCACTCATCTGTGGCTCCTAACCTGAATTTTCCTGAGATGCTGACACACCTAATAAACTTCTCAAGTACTGGTCAATAAGGATGGTGGGGTAGGAGGAGAGGTTAAAGGTAGGAGAGGGACAAAAAAATACAAAAAATGAACTGGAACCAAATGGAAATGGTACCATAAAATACTATATACTGAAAGACATATTAAAGATTGAACCTTCACCAGGTGCTTAGAGACAACACCTGATTCACAGGAGCCTGGAGAGGGTAGGATGAAGACTAACCTCAATCTTCTCCTCTCTCTCTCTCTCTCTCTTCTTTCTTCTCTCTCTTCTCTCCTCTTTCTCTTTCATATTACCTATATTTTTCTTCCTTCTTTTCCCTTGGCACTGACCTGTAACTCCCAGTACCAGCAGGTGGTTACCATCCACAATGAGCTATTGGTCAGTGAGACCTACAAGATTTCCCAAAAGAAGACAGGTTTCTGTCAGAGTACTTGATGACCCACCAAAGGTAAGACCCTACTGCCAAAGACACCATATGCTGTTGGGATGGAACAGGAAGTGATCTAGCTGGAATCTGGAAGAGAGTTGGTCCCCATACAGTAGTGCCAAAAGGTGCTACATGAGCAACTGGGAGGAAATGACCTATATCTCTCTAAGCAACTCGTGGTCATGGCTGTATAAATACAATACACATAACTAATAAAAAGTTAAGAAAAAACTTTGCCACTCCCATCTCTGTAGGGAAAGGTTGAAGACCCCACGGACTACTGGAGGTAGGCCTGAGCTATCAGGTATGACTAAGGGCCCCAGACCCCCAAGGCTGCAGTGAGCCTGAACCCCAATAATCTGGAGGCTGGCAGGAGTGAGGTTACTCCCTCCCCCATCAACCCAGAGGGTACAGTAAGCCCAGACCCCCAGAAATCTCAAGACTGGCAAGAGTGAGGCTGTTCCTTCCCTCCATCCCTGGGCACCTGGACATTCTTATAAGACTTAGGTTTCACTTTCCCCAGAGCATTGTCATCTTTGTCTGCTTACCTCCCTATATGTTAATGTGGTACCAGCCAGCAACGTCCTCACAGTCAATCCTCCTGTGGCCCATTCCCTATACCTTTTCCCGCCACTATTTAGGCTAGGTGACCCTTCCCCACTTACCTGTGACATCACTACATGACACTTAGGCACCCGCAGGTCCTCTGAACTGACCAATCCCCTTATGACCCATACCTACCCACACCTCTTCCTGCTCTTTCCACAATGCCTATTAACCCATACCCCTGGCAAATAAATGAATTGTTTTCTGGGAGAAATATTTTTTAAAAAGTCAGTAACTCTACTTCATGTAGAACTGATGTCTCAGTTTTATGAGATGTCATTTTTTTCACATGTATTTTGCTTGTCCACAGCATAATTAGTCCTTAATCAGGACTGATAGATTCATATATTCCATAACATTTCAGCAAGTCTAGGAAGAGAAGCCCTTGAGTTACTATTATAAAATGCCAACAAGCAAGACTTTTCAACATGATCTGTTTCAGTAATGAGCTGCTTCTAATTTTATCATGAGCACTGAGCACATTAGCTGTTTGAAGAGCAGGTTGGAACACCAAAGACCATTTTTTACTATCATTGATTTTTTTTTTTTAACTGCATCTAGGGATTATCAGCCCAGCAAGTAGCAGATAGACAAACAATGAATTTTTTTCTTTAGTTGAATACCTGAATGACCTAGCTTGGGGCAGACTAAGGCAGCTGAAAAAAATTTTTTTTTCATGCTTTTAACAATCCAAAGCAGCCTTCTTCCAACCACTTTAAATGAACTCAACACAGGGGAGGGGGTGCCTTGAACCATTTGCTAAAAGCACAAGTTTACCTACACTGCTTTCTTCAGCTGTGGCTTTGCATGCTCTTTCATGGGTTCAACAATCCTCTATGACGTGCTCTAGAAACTGCCCCTTTTCTGCCCATAAGAAAATTGACCAGACATTGAAATCTTGATGGATCAAGCATGTCTCGTTTGCATTAAATATAATGCAAGCTTTTAAGACCTGGTTCCAGATATGAGCAAGTTAAGGCAGAGAGAAGTAGTCTTGGAGGGCAGTACTTTTTTTCCTAAGCATCCTAGATTAAACATTTTAATGACTCTTTTATGGAGAACATATCATTTATCACAAATAATTCTTAATCCTTCACCAATCTTTTTCTAATGTCCATTGAACTGTGTAAGGAAGTTGTTATCTCCATTTTACAGGTAAGTAAATTGAATTAAAAAAAAAAAAAAAGATTAGATAGTTTTCCTAAGGTGTTCAAACCAGTGCACAGTTTAACCTGGATTTCAATTCAGGAAGATAGCCTGGAACTTATGATCTTTCTCTGAAAATACCTGCATCTCAGTGGGGGTAATTATGCTCTCTCCAGCTTCATCCCCAACTTAATCCTTTGGAAGTTAATGACACTTTCAACCCAGCTGTGTGCCAGATTCTCATTTTTCTGAGGTACAGAAATAGGATAATGACCGTGTCTACTGCATAGGGCTGCAGATAGGATTAAATAACTTCATATGCTAAAAAGCACTTAGAACAGAGGTCAACAGATAGTTATTGAATAGTCGCTGTCATTTTGCCATCAATAATGCAGATTTTCTCTATAGCAACAAAGGCTATGATAAAAGTCACATTTTCAAAAGTCCTACCTCACACACATAAACAGGGGCTGGTTTTGCTGTGCACATTACACCAGTGGTAGCAAAACTCATTACATTCCAATGAACAAGCACCATAAACTTGAGCTTTATCCTCCAACTTCCCTTTATGACATCCCTGGGGGCTCAAATCCTAGGATTCCTCAAGGTGGCCTTATTATCCCTGCTCTTCTTTTCCATAGCTCCTTGCTGGCATCTGGCTGTCACAGTGATACTGGCAGGTTTTGACAGGCTGCTAGGCTTCCCCTGGGATCTCCAGACAGCTGGGCTCAGCCATTAACAATCTCAGTGTGAGTGCTGTACTTTGGCTGCTGCCCGCAGCTTCCAAGTCAGGCAGGTCCTTGCCTCACAGCCATCCATTCCCTGGAGTTTGAAAGCTGACATGACAGTACACTATAGCTCACTTGCCACGGGCCAATCAAGCCAAAGGTCCTCACTATGAAATTAGGATTCTTGAAGCCTTTAGCAGGTGAGCACATTTCTCCAAGCTGTCTCTAGGGCATTGGCCTGCCTGTCATATTCATGTGCATAGTATATTCTTACTTAAGTGTCAGAAATATTCTTAGGGGGATCTGAGTCCAACTAAGAGTGAAAAGGGTGAGTATTTGGAGTGACAGGAGTCAAAGTAGATTCTCATTTAACCAGAGAGTAGCAGGTTTTGCTGTTAGCAAGTTATGAAATAGCCTGTCCAAGCTAGTGATTGATGGCCATCATGACTCAAAACATGAAGAGTTCAAATAGAAAAATCTATTATCTTCAACTGAGATTGTTCAAAAAAATTGGGAGTGACAGTATCTTAATTTATCCTATGGAATAATTATTTCAAGCTAAACCACTTGTGGATAAAGTTTAATGTTTCCACACCAACATGACCATGAATTGGTGCTGCCACTCATAATGTTGGAGTTAGATGTCTTATCTCTCTATACATTATTTCTTTTTCCAATTTGTAAAATATGTGTGATTTATATTTTCTCCAAAGTTTCTTTTGAGAATAAAAAGTGACTAATATCAAAAAGTTACATAACACTGTGTGCTTAAGGACTGATGACAATATTCTCTAAAGTCCCCTATGCTTTCTGGATTCTCCATTTATCTAGTTCACAAAACCTATCACTGCCTGAGATAATTGTATTCTTTTACTTATGTACTTGATTACATTTGAATGTCTCTCCTTGTAGTTTCTTTTTCTCTCCATTTTATACAACACACACACACACACACACACACACACACACACACACACACACACACAGACACACCTCCCCAAGTCTTCAAAGCAGTATTTGGCACTGATAGGCACTAAATAAAATTAAGAATGATTAAAAGATAGTATAACTGTATTGGGCCTATTTAAAAATTTTGCATCCACTTAGTGGTATATAATAACTAATGTTCATTCTCTTAAGAGTTCTTCAAGTACAGAAGCTAAATAAATAACGAAATTAAGGTGGGGCTAGAGAGATGGCTTAGCACTTAAGGTTTGATGATTCTCCAGGTCTCATGTAAGGCAAATGCACAAGTGCACAAGGTGGCACAAGTTTTGGGAGATTTTAGTGGCTAGAGGTCCTGGTATGCCTATTCTCTCTCTCTCTCTCTCTCTCTCTCTCTGTCTTCCTTCTGCTTCCCTCAAATTAAAAAAACTTAACAAAAAAGTCACAGTGTAGACAGCATTGAACATCATCAGAGACACAGAGCTTATGTTCACTGGCAGTGGTTTCTCTACTGTATAGATATTAGTCCTTTCTCTTTGAATGACTGTGCCATTCACCCCCTCTCCCTGTCATGATAGTACATAGATTTCATTTTGGGACTATTTACATAGCACAAGGTAATAGCTTCATCTCAAGATCCTTAAAAAATAATTTCTGAAAACTCATTTGGATTAATAAGGCAGCATTGACAGGTTGCAAGAACTAGATATTGACATTCTTTTGAGAGGGGATATATTTACCCTATCAGACTATCAAACTAGTCATTATTGTTAATTTTTAGCAACTTTTCCTTCTACTCTTTCCTCTCTGCCCAGATATCTATTAATATTTATTATCTGTTTTCTTCTCTACTCTTTTTTATATATTCCTCCTTATCTCTATTTTTCTTCCTTTCTGTCCAACTTTGCTCTTAGAAGAACCATTGCAATTTATATAACCAACTTAGAGGTTGAATTGATTTTCATACTGTGGTACTTTGAACAGATAGTCCCCAATAAATTCAGAATTTTATTAAAGTTTGTAATTTAGATCTGCAGCCATCTAGCTGGAGAAGGTGTCATTGGGCAGATCCTAGGGTCCAGCCATAAGTTGTGGTGGTAGATTGGGAATTCCAGTCTAAAGATATACAAAGTGCTTAAGCTTTGCCTCATGTTCCTAAAGTGTGCTTGCTTGGTTTTTCCTCTTTGGTTGTATCTAGGAAATCAGGCTAGCTTCATCTGTTATTATGGAACTTCTCCTACTTCAATAAATCTTTTCCTGCAATAATTGTGTGTAGTCTGGCAGTTCATCCTAGTGACATGTCTACTACAGAATTGGTAATAGAATGTCAGGTATATATGAGGTGAATCTGACTATGTGGATTTTGGTCTTTTAGAAGAAGGGACATGGACTTGGTACATGTGACTAAAGATGCCTCCCAGATAGGTAAGACACATTTTATAGACAATTATAATGAGAGTTCAAAAATGCTAAATGCAGAGAGAATTGTATTTGGAGGATCTGCTTTATAAGGGAAAGGAAATACTGCACAAAACCTTGTTGGAACTGGGCTACTGACATAAGGACTGTCTATGTTCTGCTGCCCATGGCCAGACAGTATGATCAAGGTTAAATTTGGAATGGACTGATGTGCCTAGCTACAGATATGGGACTGAGATACTTAAGATTTTAAGTTGGAAAAACACAGGCAATTTTAAAATTATTGGTTTTAGGTTACTGAAGTTGCTATGGTCAAACACATTAGCAACTTAAGGAAAATGGACCAACTGCTTTACATTAAATCAATATAAGGAATTTGCCAAAGGAAAGACTATGACAGAAATGCAAACTCTTGGAAAGAGTTGACTGAAAGAAGGGACATGCTCTTCAAGGTCATGATTTATTTCATCCCAGAAATAAAAATATTGCTGTGGGGCTGGAGAGATGGCTTAGCAGTTAAGTGCTTGCCTGTGAAGCCTGGTTCAAGGCTCAATTCCCACATAAGCCAGATGCACAAGGTAGCGCATGTATCTGGAGTTCGTTTGCAGTGGCTGGAGGCCCTGGTGCACCTATTCTCTCTCTCTCTCTCTTTCTCTCTCTCTCTCTCCCTCTCCCCCTCTCTCTCTTTGTCACTCTCAAATAAATAAAAATAAACAAATTATTAAAATAAAAGAATATTACTGTGTCCTATACATCCACCTGGTATTGGTTCTAGAAGCGTGGAAAAATTTGTGGAGAGATCATGAAGTGCCCACAGTTTCAAGAGCCACTGCAAAGACGTGGCATATAGGCAGGGAGTGATGACCATGAGGCTGATGAGCCACTGGAAAATGGACCATGGTTTGCATGGAGACCTGAAGATGTTTTAGATGTTTTAGAACTATGCAAGGACGAACATGGAATGAACTGTTGGGCTGGGATGGAAGTTTTCCCTGGCTATTCAGCCCAGCTGGAGGGGCAGAATTGGAATACCCCGAGACTATCAGTCACTGGTTATGATGAACTGCAGCTGTTTGATGTTTTCTTGATGGTTGTTGAGTTTGCATTATTCCAGTCTCTCCCTGTTATGCCCTATAGCAGTTAGAAATATTTACTCTGTGCCTTTATGTCTTTAAGATGTATAACTTTTTTTAATTTTACAGGACTCACAGTTAAGAAACAGCCTTAAATCTTAGATAAGACTGTAGGGACCTTTGAATTTGACAATATACAAAGTGAGGTGGTTATGAATCTATTGAGACCAGGGGCCATAAGACTCAAGTAAATTCCCTTCCTCCATAACTGTGTCTGGTCTGGAGGTTCATCCCAGGAACTGAAGCTGACTACTATACGTACTTTCCCTGCAGGCTAAGAAAAATAAAATATATATATATATATATATATACTATGCCCAACCAAAGTTCTCAGTAAGTCTGGAGGAGAAACAGCTATGTTAGCCTTCTTTGACAATTTTTTTTTATTTTGGAGCTACAGTTACAATTTTCAGCCCTTAACACTCCCTTTCTTAACAATGCTCAGTGAATCCATAAGCAATTATCAAGGGCAATCTGTACTTTGGTGGAGAGGTCCAAACTAATTATAACAGTAATCAAAAGTGCCAATTACTAGGTAATTATTCAGCTACCACCTAATAATTAACCTGTTTTACCTGCATGATCAACTGGCAAATGTTTCAATTAGGACCCAGTGTATGATACTTGAAAGCTAGAGCAAAACATAAAAAAAAAAAAAAAAAAATCTACCCCAATGTGCCTTTATTAATATTTAATTGATTAATACTTTTGAATTTGTCTTATAGGACTTCCAGCTAAATTGGATGACAGGTATCTCAGAAGATTTCAATTAATTTATCATATTTTTAACCTTTAGTAAACACAACACAGAAGAGCAATGTCATCACCATTATGAATGGAAATATGTCAACCTCTGAGCAACTTTAACATGGCAAAAGCTGAAAGCTTCTCTGGTTACAGAAAACAGGTGTTAGGGTCCCTCCTCGCTCCAGCCCAGGAGGGCTGGCAGGGTCTCTGCTGAGTGGGGGGTGAGAGGTGTGGAGTCATGACACAGACTCTGGGAGTGGATGGAAGCAGGCAGAGGGTGAGCTGCTGAAAACTCATTTATTCAAGGAAGTGTAGGGGGTTTAAAGGGTTTGGCTGACCAATCATTGTATGGGGTGGTCCCCTTCTTGTGACCAATGACAGCTGGTCTCTGGGCAGATCATCTAGCAGCAAGTTTCTTGAGAGCATGAGACTGTAGTTGTTGTCACACCAGGCCTGCACAGGACGCCTGCCACGTCCACAGAAGCCACTTCCTGGTTTCTTCTGGCATGCAGTCTGGCTAGGGCCTGACCTGCATTGTGCATATGCATCCTCCTTTTTGTTTTTATTATTGACAACCCTGGGAGACATGGTTCTTTGCCAAGCCATTGTTGACCCCAGGCCCCAAGGGATCATCACATGTGCCAGTGCCTGTCTTAGGTTGCCCCATCTCATTGGGGTCTTACGGGTCATTGACTACCCACCATCCTGGTGAGAAAACCCAAGGGGTGTGGCTGTCACCTAGGAGGCATGGGAGGGCCAAGTGGTGGTGGCTCTATGGTGTGCAAACAGTCCCAGCAAGCAAGAATCAACTATAGAACCTGAAAAAGACTATGGTAGGACAGGTTGTTGGGTGACTGTCGTGAGCTCACCCTTAGCATCATAATTAGTAGCATTGAGTGTCCTTAATGGTATCAGATCAATGCAATCAAAGGACTTGTAAAAGGAACTTATGGTTGGTTGGAGAGTAGCTTTACCATAAGAGGCATTAATAAGCAAAAAAGCAAAGGTATAGCTAAGGAGAAGTACGTGCTTGAAGGGGGAGGAATACAGTGAAATAGAGTGGCTAAAATAAAGCCTAGGAAAAGCATGGGAATCTAGGCCCACTGCACCAAACAAGTATGGCCTAGGAAGAATTGTCCAAAATGGTTTCTGGGAAGTGGTAGTAGGGAAAAAGGAGATTAAAGGAGAGAAAGGGGGAATAAGTTTACAGTCCCATATCCATACTGAGGGGTTTGGCATCATCCTCTTCATCAAGGTCAATCCCTGAGTCAGTAGCTGGATGGATGTTTCTGGCAGGGATCCAGATCGGGATCTGTGAAGTTTCTGGAAAGACACAAGCATACCCTTGGCCCTGTGTTAAAAGAGGGTGGGGTCCCTTCCAGATATTAGTGAGAGGATCCTTCCAGCAGACTAAGGCATTGTGGTTGGTTGGGATCTCCAATGTTTGTAGGCTGGGGAGAGTCCTGCCTCGTCAAAGCTGAGAAAATTGAGGGTGAAGAGAGCTTCCACCAGGGCCAAGTGGGGATCCTTGGGTGACATAGTGGACTTTTGTTTTATAATTAGTTCCTTTAGGGTCAGGTTAGTTCTCTCCATGATGGCTTGTCCTTGTAGGTTGTAGGGGATCACAAGGGAGTGTTTTATTCCCCAAGATTCCATGAAGGATGTGAATTGGGCAGATGTGTATGCAGGGCCCTTATCAGTTTTAATTGACCAGGGTAAGCCCATGACCAACATAGCAGTTTTTGTCATCTTAATGACATGGGACACTTCCTCCCCTGTGAGAGCAATAGCAAAAGTAAGCTTAGAGTAAGTGTCCACAATGGCATTAGACATATTTGAGGTTACCAAAGGAAGGTATGTGGGTAACATCCATCTGCCAGATAGAATTTGGGGTAAAGCCTCTAGGATTGACTCCTTGAGGCTGTAGGGGGCCCAAGGGGGATGGGGGGGTGCATGCCTTACAGGTACAGATTAAATGTTTGCATTGGCTAAGCGAGAGCTTGGGGTATAGTGTTCTTAGGTTAGTGGGGGATAGATGGAACGTTTGGTGTAAATGTCTAGCTTGTTCTAAAGGTGGCAAGGAGGAGACAGCAATAAACTTGTCTACCTGCTAATTCCCATCAGCAATAAAGCCAGGCAGACCAGTGTGTGAGCAAACGTGCTCAGTAAGTCTGAAGGTGGATGGCCCATTGTAAAAGGACTTGTTCAAAGTAGGAGGAGTCAATGCCAGATTCCTGAGCCACCTTGCGGATGAGAGTCAGATCAGAGAGGGGGGTGGGGTACAAGGGCCTGTCTGTTGCATCCAGCCCTACATTAAAGGGGAAGGCGGTGAAGGGGCATGTGAGGGAACTGGCAGTTGCCTGGGTGTGTCCAGGACAGATCAGGTGGAAGTCCTTCCAAGGATAAAGGGGGAAGGGGTGGATGTGAGCATGGCTGCTGCAGGTGATGGTTTGGGTGGTGGTCTTTTATCATTGAAGGGTTGGGCTGGGAGGAATGAGCTTTGAATATCTAGTTTTGGTTCCTCTTTACAGCTTTTGTTATGGGCAGAAATGACTTTCTCCATGGAGGAGCCTTTAAGGCTGGCAATTATGGCAAGGAGGATAGGAAAGAATGGGGTAGGGTGTGTGCCCTTCATAAACCTCATGTTTCTTTGCGAGAAAGAGAACCCAGGACCAAATGGAAGTGTTCCAGATGCTCTCAGCACTAATCCATGGGGCTAAAACTAGAGTTTCATCCCAAAAGCCATGGAGGTCCTTTTGTTTCACTTTTAAGCCATGTTGCAGGAGGAGGGCCTTAAGAGCCTGCAATTGAGGCATCCTCTGATGGGGAGGAGGGTTGCCCATTATGGTGTGGTGGTGTTTGGGGGTCCTAGGCTGGGACACTCCTGAATCAACAAGATAACCCAGATCAAATATGATAGCCCAAAGGATAATCATGCAAACCACAACACCTATTTTCAGGGCCAGCTGAGGCATACGGATAGAATGTTTAGGACTCACATGTCTTGTGCTTAGTAGGGGACTTCCCTGAGTTGTTACTCCACTGCTGTATGCCCACACGGTGTCTCTGGGGAAGCTCAGCCAATGGCCTCACCTTGGTTCCAGAATCTGGTGGGTCAGACCCTTATGTGATTTTGCTGGGATGAACCGAGAGTGGAGGGGCCGACACGGGCTTCAGGACCATGCAGCGATGTGTGCCTTCCTGCCAGGGAAAAGGATGAACAAAAGGAAAAGGGGGGAGGAGAGGGCTGCCTGCTCACCCTCAGGCAGCCGTCAGCACACAGAACTGCAAGGGACCTACTCACCGACGATCAAGAAGGAGGGGTCTTGCCAATGCTGAGGGGGCTACTTACCAACGATCAAGGAGGGGGCATCTTGCCAGTGCCGAGGGGACAGAGGGTCCCTGTTCTGGTGCCAGATGTTGGGGTCCCTCCTAGGGCCAGCCCAGGAGGGATGGCAGGGTCTCTGCTGAGTGGGGGATGAGAGGCACAGAGTCAAGACACAGACTCAGGGAGTTGGGTGGAAGCAGGCAGAGGGCGAGCTGCTGCAAACTCATTTATTCAAGGAAGTGTAGGGGGTTTAAAGGGTTTGGCTGGCCCCTCATTGTGACCAATGACAGCAGGTCTCCAGGTAGGTTTCTTGCGATCATGGGACTGTAGCTGTTGTCATGCCAGGCCTGCGCAGGATGCCATGTCCACAGAAGCCACTTCCTGGTTTCTTTTGGCATGCAGTCTGGCTAGGGCCAGGCCTGCATTGGTCCATATAGACAAGAGGTTTAGGCAAAGTAGACAATCTTTCCAATGTTAGTGTTGCCTACAAGCCTTTGTGTTCTAAGAAGGAGTTTCTAAGAAGGTGTCATTGGATGGCAGGTAATTAATACTGCAAATGTTTCTAAAAGTTTAGTATCATTCAATGAGAAAAATGTGCTTCAGATTTCTCTGTCTAAATGAGGCTTAAAATTTGCATATTATTCATACATCTCTAAGTAGGCACTTCTTTTTCCTGTTTATCTTTTCTTGGGGCAGACAGAACTATAGAAAACAAGAATGTAGATTTTTAATCCGTATGAAAAGCCAGAAGCTCTGAATCTGCTCTCCTGTGGCACAGTGGACACATTTATCATGAGAGGCTTGCTTGGGAACAGTAGGAAGTGAGAATGGATAGCATGAAAAGTGAACTTAAGGTAGTTTCATTGAACAGAGATGTTGAGTTTGCTGAGACAGAACTCTAAAGGGGATAGGACATACCTTTCAGATAGTTTCTCACTTTTTCATTTGATTGATCAGAGACAAGTGGAAATACATTTTTAAGGTTATAGATGGTTATAAGGTACATGTGGACTTGAGGTTATCAGCCTGGCAACTCAGGTTAACTTATAACGAAAAAGACTGCTTAATTTTACTTCTTTTTTTAGAGCCAACTACTTTCCCCTATATAATAGTATCTATAATTATAAACAGAACAATAAAACAAACATCACCAATAGAAATTCTAAAAGTATAATTAACATATCTGAACTCTAAACCCAGAAATTTATACCAAAAAAAGGATGGTTTTATACAAGTCTCAGATCCAGTTTTCCAGCATGGAACCATTGAGTATAATTCTAGTTCTACCTCTTATCAATTGTGTGGCTTGGGATTAATTTTTTTTAGCCTTAAAGTTTTCTCATATATAAAATAGAGAGAATACTAGTATCTATTTCACCAGTGGCTACGGGGAGTGAATTGATTAATGAGGTATGATAAATTAATATGTAAGATAAGAATCTCAAAAACTTGCTTGATTCATGGTAGCTATAATTATGATAATTTCTCATTTGTTCAAATGGTTGTAGATCTGATACTGATTTAAATATTTGTCCTAGGCTATGCCTTTAATCCATGACAAGTACTATATTTTCTGAAAACTGGAAATAATTTGTCCTTCATATTCCCTGTGCCTTCCTCCTGCTTTGGGCTTTAGTCAGGTAAGTAAACTTGCAGAATTTATAGATGAATCATTATTTAGCCAGAACATGTGCAGTCACCTGCTTTCCTAGTGTTTTCCCCTCTCATTTTTTCCTTCAAATTAGGTTCTTTTTCTTTAATTTGACAGAGACAGAGACAGACAGACAGAGACAGAGAATGGGCACACCAGTGGCCTCTCAGCCACTGTGCATGTGCAATATTGTACATTTGCATCATTTTTCTATCTGGCTAAATGTGGGACCTGGAGAATTGAATGGACATTCTTAGGCTTTGCAGGCAGGCGCCTTAACTGCTAAGCCATCTCTCCAGCCCTGAATTAGCTTCTTAATGAAAACCAACTAAGAGCAATAATCTAGAGTCACTCTAGAATTTCCAAGTCTAGAAACCTATATGCTCTATCACATATACTAGATTTAACTTGACATTGAATAGAATGAAGAGTTTGAAATTTCACTTTCCTCCTCTCATTGGATGAGTTGGATATTCCAATTCACGCCCCCAACACTGACAATAAATTGGGAAAGATTAGAAAATATGCAAAGCAGTGGTAACTTCTTTCTTTCAGTTTGTAGTAATTAAAAAATGGTGATGGCTTCTCCAGTTTTCTGGACAAGTCCACACCAAAACACTTTGGAGACTCAGATCAGAAAAATTCTGTCCACCTGCAAGATCCAGGAAATAGTTGATGTTTTAGTTAGGAACAGCTTGAATATATAATAGTTACAGAGTGAGAACAGCAATATCCAAACCAAGAGGTACAATGACACCATCACTAATTTCTTCATAATCTTGGAAAACTTCCTCTATCTTTATGTGGCACAGAAAAGAAGGACACGGAAAGATGTTTTGGGAAAGAAGTCCCTTGGGATTATGTAAATACCATAATGATATGGATGCCTTGTGAAACACTCTAAACAGCAACATTCTCATAGTGTTTATGGGCTAACAGGACATAAAGATGGACAAATAGGTGTAAGGAATGTTAAGAAAGATCAAGCAGGGATGGAGAGATGGCTAAGCAGTTAAGGGGCCTGTCTGCCATGCCTAAGAATGCCTGTTTTATTCACCACGTACCACGTTTAACCAGACACAAGAAGTGATACGGGCATGCAATGCCACACTTGCCCACAAGGGGGTAGACGCATCTGGAGTTCATTCACAGTGGCTGAGAGGCTGCTGGTGAACCCATTCTCTCTCTCTCTGCCTCTTCCTCTTCCTTTCTGTGTCTGTCTCTCTCTCTCTCTGTCTCTCAAATAAAATAAAAAATAAATAAATAAATAAATAAATAAATAATCAAGAAAGGTCAAGCAGGTCAGGAAGGGAACTATACCTACTCTGTAGGTCAAACAAAGAATTTAAAATCACACACTTGAGTTGAGGTTTAAAGAATGAGAGAGAGGGGCTGGGGAAATGCCTTACCAGTTAAGGTATTGCATGTATTTTGCCTGCAAATCCAAGGGACCCGAGTTTGATTCCCCAGGACCCACTTAAGCCAGATTCAGAAGGGGGCACATGCGTCTGGAGTTAATTTGAAGCTGGAGGCCCATGCATGCCCATTCTCTCTCTCTCTGTCTCTTCTTCTTTCTATCTTTTTCAAATAAATAAAAAAATTCAAATAAATAAAGAAAGAGAGAGAAAAAAAGAAAATCTTGGTGGTCCTATTAATGAACTTGAAAGAATAAATCATGTATTTAATTATAATTAGGCAATAAGTACATGTGTATGAATGTCAGATAGCTGTATGTATCCCTTATTTTATGATCAAACAAGTGGATTTAATTTAATATTTTGGTAAGCAAACTAACAAAAATTCAATTTAGATTACACTTGGATTTACAAAGTCTCATAGTTTCTTTCATAATTAAAAATTCTACAATCTCATATTTAGTACTTAAAATACAATAACCTTTCATGAATTTATTTTATCACTTGGTAAGAAATACCTCTAAAACTTTTTCACTGAATATTTTGTAAAATCCTATCAACAGTACTATGCATAAAAATTGCCATTCAATTTTAAGAAATAGCTAACAATTTTTCACTTAAACAAATGGAGACATATTGGAGAATGATTCAGCACATTACTCCAGATTCAGGCTGCATAGATTGAATCCAGACCAAGACACCTGTTATAGTCTCTAAGCCTAAGTTTTCTCATCTATATAAATATATAGGTACATAGATATTAGGTTGTGGTAGTTTGAATATATGTCCCCCAATATATTCAGTGTTTTACTAGTTATAGTTTGCATCTGCAATCACCTTGCTAGAGGCAATGTCACTGGGGGCCGGTCTAAAGGTGTTAATGGTGTGAGTTTGAGATTCCATTGTAAAGATATGCAAATGTGCCTAGCAGGAGTTCCTGAAGTGTGCTGTGTGACCTTTGGCTGTAGTTTTTGCTCTGTGTGCTGTGGTGGCTGGTTGGCTTTTGCTCTCTTCCCTGGTCCTGTGAAGAGCAGGCTGCTTCTCCTGCCTTTATGGAACTTCCCCTGGATCTGTAAGCTTCAATAAATAATATCCCTTCCTCCATAACTGTGCCTGGTCTGGAAGTTCATCTCAGTGAACCTGAAGCTGTCTGCTACATAGGTACTTAGAAAATATGTAAGAGAATCTCCACAAATCTTTGAGTTATTTAATCCTCATACTGATGCAGGATTGTGGGATTCAGGAGAGTTCTCCCAGAATTTATGAACTGCAAGTTTTGGTTTCTATCCTACCTTTAATAAAGAATTAATAAATATGGACTCAAGAAGGATCAATTATGAATCAGTAAGTCTTTTAGGAGCAAATCACATATTGCGGAGTTTAATTAAGGAAGATTGGGATCTAGGAAGTGAAGCTAGAGCAGTTATATATACATGGGAATTAGGAAACACACTCCCATGTGGAAAAAACTGCATAGTTTATGAGATTCCTTTTAAGGAAATTTGAGGGTTTTTTTTTTTTTTTAAGAAAGTTTAGAGTAGATCCGCAAACATGGGGGTTGTTCACAAATTTCATTTAAGAGAACTGAGGCTTTTAAAGAGGATTAGAGTAAAGGTATAAGTGCAAGGAAGGTAGTGAGAGGCGGGTACAGCTAGGGTGACTGGACCCCTGAAGGTGAAAAGGACAGGAAAGTTTGCACTTGCTAGAAATCAATGATGATCTGACTTCTTATCTCTTGCCTAGTTCCCTACACCTGTTTTCCCACAAACAGACCCTTCCTGGGAGGGTGGCTTTTCATAGGATTTAAACATTGGGGTTGGTGAAGTTCAAACCCCTGGAACTCAATGCCAGGGCTAGCCTCCTCCTCTGATAACCCTAGCCCTAGCCAACCAGCTGTCCCTCTGGTCCATCTGAGCCAGAAGACAGCCCACCACCACAAGGTCATAAATAACTTTGCAAGAGGAAGTCAGGCTCTCTGACCATTTGGAAACTTCCAACTGTGGGTGAGTTTTTCCCTCAGCTGGGCCTGTCCTGGCTCAGCTCAGGCCCAGGCCCAGGCCCAGGCCCAGGCAGAGCCAGGAGGGCCTCCTACCCCTTATTCTCCACATGGGTTCCTTTATCCCATCCAGCTCCCCACATGGCAGGAGCTCCTTGAACTTTCTTTTTTCTTTTCATGTTCCCTACCTCCAGTCCTCTACATAGGATCTTTTGCCATGTGGGTTCCTTTCCTTGGCTCTGTACTTCCCTCAATAAATTATTATATTTATTTATATTTATTTAATAATTATCCTTCTCAGTATTCTTTTTGTTGTTGTTGTTCAATTCTTTGATTATAATTAGACACAAACCTAGGGTTTGGGGTTCAAGGACTTTCCTGGACCTCTAGCACACTGTTACAGTAGCTAAACCTCTTTTAAGAGAAACTGAGGCATTTAAACAGGACTAGCATAGAGCTGCAAATGCCTGGAAAGTAGAATCTAGGAGCTTTTGTACAGAGACTTAGGAGGAACCACACAAGGCATCTGCCATGTGATTTACCACAAAGGAAAGTTAAGAGGGCAAATGGCAAGACTCAAGGAAAATTGAGAGGGCAGATGTAAAACCAAACATCAGGAGATTCCATGAAGAAATGCATAATGAAGAGAGTTGCACTCATGGTTATCCAGAGTTTCAAGAAATTGCACAGTTAAATAGCCTAGAGTTAGTGAGAGCACCCACATGGTAGATCTGAAGGAGAAGAGAAGTAGGCATGTGGTAGATTCAGAAACCAGAGGGACATCAAAGTTAGAAATTACTCCAAACTATAAATCAGAGGTAAGCAGAAAAGTTCAGATCAAGAAACAGTCATATACTCTAGGCCAGACAAACATGTGTGCAAGCAGCACAGGGTAAAAGACCAGGAGATGCAAATACACATAAGGTCACACCACACACACACAAGAGACATACAGAGGGACGAGAAGGCACAGCCTTTATAGCAACAGATTCAGGCATGCAAGGAGGATTACTTTGTAGATTTGAAGGGTGGACCCCAGGACCACCCCACCTGAGCCAGCCAGTCGGGCCATTTATATAGGTAGTGTGCTAGACTGTGTGCAGCAGCAGGTGCTGTAGATGAGTCTAGAAAAGGCACAGATTTCATTTCTGGGCTTATTCCAGGGTGAGGTGGCATCTCCTGTTTCTCTTTGGGCCTCAATCTCTAACTAAAACTGCCTAAAAGAAGCTAGTTTTCTCGATATCATCCTTCAATACCAACTCTGAGCTAAGTTTCTCTTCTCTATACAGGAAACTAAAGGGCATAAATTCAGTTACTTTCCTGAGGGCATAGAATAGCCCTTGAAGAAAAGCTCTCCCTGTCATAAACTTAGGGTGATGTCTGAAAACTCCAAGAACAGAGCCACCACCCAGCCTAATTCTTGCTGTATTCTCCTCATTAATAGCAATTTTCATAAAGAAGAATCTTTTTTCTTAATTGAAATATTAAATATCCAACCAAGTAAGCCACAGTATCATGACACCACAGTGTGCTTTCATCTAACCTAATGAGTATGCAAATAATTTACTATTAATGGTAACCAGGAGAGAAAAATGTGTGAATATCATTCTTTGCTTTAAATAAAGTAGATTCAAGACTATCTCCTTTTAATATAAGAATATTTCTTTTCCTCCAACTTACATTAAGATTCCCTTTCTTAGGTATTTCCAAGAGGGATACTGTTTAAGCTAATTTTCAAATCACAAGTGTTTACCATATATGCAAATGTCATATGTCAGGTGTGTCTGACAGGGAAGAAAATTAAGTATAACTGCTTGTGATGGTGGTGAGAATACACCCAGTACTAACACAGACTACCAACCAAGTACTATATTTCAGATCTTTACTGTCCTCTTTGGAATTAGTACCCCTCTTTCATCTCTGATCAGTTCATATGAACCCTCAAAACAACCATGGCCAGTGGATGCTTGCTCTGATCAAGCTTCCACCTGCAGCCACCAAGGCAGTGTAAGTGTGAAGGCTCAGTGCACCTGAGGGACTCTTAATCCATGAATTCGGTCTCTTCGAGCCTGTCTGAAAGAACAGATGCTTCTGTGGCATGAAGGAAACAATACTGCACAATATGTCAGATGCAATGTGAAATCCCCTCTGCAGGTTTCCAGAATGAGATCCAAGTGACAAGGTGAAAGCTACTTTGATATGGATCTGGAGGTGCTTTGATGGTGGCTGACAGCTTGTTATGCAGAGGTCTAATTGAACCAGATGCCCTCCTAAGTGAAATCCAAGTGCTCTGGGCCAAAGGAATAGGAAATGGCTTTTGGGCTTAACTGTCTTCATTTCCCCAACAGTGACAGACAAATTGCCATTTTACAAGGAGAGTGTTCTGCCAATAGGTTCTCTGTTCTTATAATTAATCCCTGATGCTGAAGCCTATGTTATCTTCTATCCAAAGTACCCAGCAAGTGGCAGATTATGTTAAATAAGACAAAGGGTTCCACAGCATTGACTATAGCTACTTTGAGGGGGGTTCCTTTTGTACAGTAACCCAGAAGAGCAAACCATTCTATTTTCCTTAGTCTGATACATTGCTGTGTAATTAAAATTGTGTTAAGAAGGTGGATTTTCTCTCACAAAAAAGTTTTTAAAAGGCACAAAGGGACACAAGGATATGTGAGAGGTGATATATATTTGGTGTTGATTATTTGAATTGTGGTGATGATATCTAAAGTCATTATGAATCACTGACCTCAGTGGAGAATTCTCTGGGACCATAAAACTTGTAAGTTTGAATATGGGAAGACTCCAGGTGTTATCAAGCCACTTAAGAAACAGCCCTTATCCCCTCTCAGTAGGTGATTAGAAAACAAAGGAAAGGGCTCTGTTTTCCCATTATTCACTCCCAAAGAAAAGTAAACAACAAATAGAGACCACCTAAAGCTTGTTTAACTCTACCACCCTGGCCCCCATTTCAGGCTGTCCTGAAGCCTAACTCTTTAAAATCCCCAATAGCCTACTCAAGGGGGCCACCATTCTCATTTCCCATGGGAGAAGGCTTCACCTCGGTATATTCCATTAAAGTCTCTGCTGTTGAGGTTGGCTCTTCTCTCTGTCTTATATTCCTCACATCTCCCCGGTTAATTCCAAATTTTAACAACTGGTGCTGAAACCTGCGATCAAACCTGGGTCCTTTAATGGCTCAGAAAATTATCACACTCCTGAAGAGCTGCTACCTTGCCTGTACATAAAAGCCATGTGGAACTACACCCTGCTGTGTATACAAGGTACAAAATCAAATGGAAAACCAAAAGCTGAGGTTCTCAGAAGCCATATTTTGTGACTAGAACTTCAACATTGGATTGCAGCGGTGGCGCACGCCTTTAATCCCAGCACTCGGGAGGCAGAGGTAGGAGGATCGCCGAGAGTTCAAGGCCACCCTGAGACTACATAGTGAATTCCAGGTCAGCCTGGACCAGAGTGAGACCCTACCTTGCAAAACCAAAAAAAAAAATAAATAAAAAAAAAATAAAAATAAACTGTACCAATCCAGAGCCAGTGATATTTTGGGCTATCTTAGCTTTTTTAATGGCCAATAATATCATTTTTCTGTATATAACCTGACATCTCTCTGTGAACAGCTATATCTGTGGCTGTAAGTTAAAAATTTTAACAGCTCTACTCCCTTCAAGATAAACCTATCCTGTCTCTGACATGTAATTTATTCCTCTATATGATGGGGCTCCTCCACACCCACAGTTTAGCCTCTTCTTTGCCTCTAGTATAACAGATTCAGCTATACCGTCCTTGATGATGATTCTGTATTCATAGGTCCCTGTCTAGCCTCCTATGTTTCCAGAAGCGGAATTCTGTATCCTGACAAGACAAAGACCCTAAGGCTTTCCCAACACAGCTTCTCTCAGGGGGCTACTAGGTCTTAAGGCTTCTTGGTAGCCTTTCCCCCTGCTTTCGCCTTTTGTGTATGACAAAAGATGCTAAAAGTGGCACTAGAGCTCCCCCTCCCAAATTGTGCTAGAGGACATATATTAGGTGCCTTATGTTACACAACCAAAAGTAGCTAAGTACTATTGGCCCTTCCTCAAACCCAAACCTCCCTTACTATGTAGGTCTGATTTATCAGACAGTGAATATTTTTACAGACATTATCTGTAAAATAATGTACTTCAACATTCCCTATATCCCCCATATCCACAACAAATAATCCATAATAATCTGCTTCTTGCCTCCTGTCCTTCGTACAGGGCTGACACTGATTTTATAAAAAGGAAAACCAGATACCAGAAATCCACAGCAGCCCAAACTCAAAGGAGAATCCCACTTAAATCCAGACCAGGGAGACAGGATTGCCAGCCCCAACTTTGTCCTGTTGGCCAACAGGAAAAAAGTCAGAGACTTACATTAACCCTTCCCCCTTTTTCTTGTTTGGAATGAAGGATATATGAATCACTGACCTCGCTGGTGAATTCTTTGGGAGCATAAAACTTATAAATTTGAAGATGACCAGACTCTGGGAGTTATCAGGCCACTTAACAGACAGCCCTAATCCCCTCTCAGGGGGTGATTAATAAATAATAGAGGAGGCTCAGTCTTCCCATTATTCACTCCCAAACAAAAGTAAATAGTGGATAGAGACAACCTAAAGGTTGTTTAACTCTACCTCCACTCCTCCTAGCTTGGGCTGTCCTGAAGCCTAACTCCTTAAAATCCCCAATGCCTATTCAAAGGTGTCACCTTTCTCATTTCCCACAGGAGAGATCTGCCCATTGTTATAGTCCATTAAAGTCTGTGCTGTGGAGATTGGTTCCCCTCCCTTTCTTACATTCCTCACGTTGCCCTGGTCAATCCCAAATTACAACAGTATCACAGATATGTGTATAAATCATGCTAACCTAGTCATGTACATTAAACAAATATAGTGTTGTTTGTAATACTAATCATGCTTTACTACAGTTATTTTTAAAATTGTATGTGCTTCTTTATTGTTTGCAAATTCACTATATTTCACCTGTAGAAATGTTTTGTTTCTCATAGAAGTTAGGTTAGTACACAAAATCTAAGCTTCCTGAATTTTTAGTTAACATACATTTTGTGACAGCAATAGAGATAGCAATCTAGAGATAGCAACACGAACTTAAATGTTAGCTTTTTAAATTTCTCAATTCAGCATATATCTCCAAATTTAACATCTCTCGGAGTGAACACACATTTGCACTCATATGAACATAACTCACTTGCCTGCACACAAGGCAATGAGGATAGATAAAAGATTCCAAATCATTAAGCCAACTCATCTGCACAGCAGGACAGCCCTGCTTCTCTTGAGACATCTATAGAGGATTTAATGGACACTGTAGGCTTTGAAGCCACCCAGGAGGCTAGAAGAAGTTTCCTTTTATTATGCCTTATTTTTGCCTTTTCTGAGTGTATCTATAAATGTTAAATGAAGACTATTATGGAAAGGAAACAAAATATCCCATGGGTCAGGCACAGAAATAGATGATCACATCTTTCTCTGTTCCATCAATGGCTTAATCACCTTCCTAGTGAAAAATGTAATTTAATACACAAAGCCAACTTTGAAAGTGTCTTCTAAACACCACTTTGTGTGGTAAAATGAAAACAGTTTTCTTTCTTCATGTTCTCTCCTTTTGCTTTCATGCTCTCTCCTTTTCATCTTTCCTTCATTCCTTCCTTAATTAATTAATTAATTTTTGAAAATAGAACATAAAGACTAAGGTTAGCTTTGCTAGAACTCCAAATCCTTCTGTAATATTACCTTTGCCTGCCTCTATAAGTAACCCATTTCTCCTTCTAAAGAAGTTGATTATATTATGGCATAGCTTCTTTCCTTTACTTTGCTACTAATGCCCCTTGCAGGTATGTTATAGTTTTGTCATAAATGTCCTCCCAAATTTTTGATGCATGAGAAGCCTGATCTCTAGCTGGTGGCACTATTTTGGGAGATTTGGAAACTTTCAGATATGGATTGTAATTGCAGGAAGTAGGTAGCTGGAGGTGAATCTTTGGGGCTATCATGTTCCTGCACTATTATGTAGTGGGGCTCTTTCTCAAGTAAAGAACATAAGTAAAGACATAAGTGCTTTCCATTTATTTGTAATTTAAATTTAAAATTTTTTTATTTTTAAATATTTTTATTGACAACTTCTATACTTACAAGAAAAACATTATATTTCCCTCCCCACATTCCCCTTTAGAACTCCATTCTCCATCATCTCCCCTCCCTCTCTCCATTACTCTCTCTTTTAATTTGATGTCATCATCTTTTTCTCCTATTATGAAGGTCTTGCGAAGGTATTTCTAGGCACTGCAAGGTCATGGATATCAAGGCCAATTTCTGTTTGGACAGCTGCATTGTAAGGAGTCGTACCCTTCCTTTAGCTCTTACATTCTTTCCACCCCCTCTTCAGCAATGGACCCTGAGCCTTGGAGGGTGTGACAGAGGTGTTTCAGTGCTGGACACTCCTCCATCCCTTCTTCTCAGCACTATGTTGCCTTTTGGGTCATCCCAGTGATCATTGCCATCTGAAAAGAGAAGCTTCTCTAACCAGAAATGAGAATAGCATTAATATGTGAATATGAACATTAAGTGTAGTGCTTTCAGGGCAGCTTGGTGGAAATAATATATACATTTAGCCAGACAAGAGCAGGCTTTATACCCCTAAGGCTCATGACCTCCCCTGCCATAGACTTTTGCTTAGTTTTTTCAGTACCAGGCATGTATTCGGTCCCATAGAGAGAGCCTTCAGTCCAATTATGGAGCAGTTGGTTTCCCCAAGAGCAGACATGTCACTATTGCACCCATCCAGTCATTGGGCCTGTCTGGCCAAATGTGAATTTTCCAGTGTCCACTGTTTTCACCACTGATGATTTCTGTCTCCCATACGGCTGCATGCAGTTCATATTTTTCCAGTTTTCTGTTGGATGGTCTACAGGTAAAAGGTTTTCTGCTCAGCACCAGTTTGCTTTCTCAATGACCTTGCCTCTCAGGCAAGAGATGTCTTTAGCAATAGGGTCTTGCCATCTGTTTCTCAGGAAAACCAAGGGCCTTGGCAATAGCCTTTAATGTTTTGGAGGCTACAAGGACCTCCTTGGCCAACAACTCACTTGAAAGTATCCCATCCCAGGCACTAAAAATTTATTAAGAACATAATTTGTACAGATACATCTTTTGCTGATACCATCTTTTGACTAGTCCCTGCTCCCATTCCACTGAGGGGGTCCTCCTCAGTGGTATTGCTGATATTCCCCATGCCTTGTGGGAGCAGCAGTCAGTTCCGGGGGGTGAGGTGGGGAGGAACTGCCTCTGAGCAGGATGCCCCAACTTGTGGCTCTTACAATCTTTCTTCCCCTTCTTCCTCAAAAATCCCTGAGCCTTTATGTGTGTTTTAAGTCTCCCTCAGTTCTTAGGATGAGTTCTTAGGAGCCTCTGGATCTCTACTTTGGTATGTGTTGAGTATCCTCAGTATCTGCCTCCTTCACCTTGGCACTGATTGTCAGGCTTACCAGTGAAGCATCACTCTTGCTCCTCTCCCCACTTCCTCCATGGTTTCACATGGGCCTTGTGTGAAATGCCAGGAGTGGTTAGTCTCTTCTGGTCTTGCTACCTTATGAAAAAAACAAACAAACAAACAAACAAAAACAGATTTTCCAAGGGAGAGTGAAATCAGTATAGGTTAAATAAAATAAGCATTATTTATTTAGGAAGATTTTGGTGCATGTAGCCTCTCTTTTAGCCAAAGACCAGTAGGAGCTTTACATTGGAGAGCAAAATCTTTTTCACCACATAATTCAGACTGACCTGGTTCCCAGTTCCAGATATGGTTTTCTCTCCACTGAGTGGATCTCTTAGCCAAGCAAAAAGCCATTGGTTACCTACCAAGGATATGTGCCACCATTGCACTGATGTGTACTTCTAGTTAGTCTGGTTAGTTGTGAGTAACTTAGACTCTTGCTTGCTCACACCGTTGTTGGCCACGTTACCCCAATAGCTCATGTAGTGCTTTCCAGCACTATATAGTCTAACTGTCTGGGGACTAGATCTCTACCAGATTCTGTCCTGGTGTCCCCATGTTCTGTGTCAGAAGCATATGGTGTCTTCAGTGATAGGGGCTTACCTTTAACCACAAGTGGAAAACCAAGTATATTGACAGAAGACTGTCTTATTTTGGGGACATAATAGGTCTCTCTAACCAACAGCTCAATGTGAGTAGCACCAGCTTCTGGTAAAGGGCGTTATAGGCCAGAACCACAAAATTTTAAGGTTAAGCTTCATTCCACCATCCCTAAGTCTCTTCTTTACAGTTGCCCCTCCCCATAATCCTATTGAGGGTTAAATCTTTTAGTCTAAGTTCAAGGAGAAATTTCCTATGGTATCAGTTCATTTTGGGTTTAGTATTGTGTTTATTTCTCCCCAAGCTCCTTCCCCCAAACACTTCCATACCTATTGTTTAGGCCTCAAGTTGCCTATCCTATATGCCAGCAACTCCTGCTATTCCAGGTTAGGAACCACAGATAAGTGATAACACATGGAATTTGTTTTTCTGTAATCATATGTTCACTAAGTATGATCTGAGTTAAGCATATCCATTTTCCTACGCATTTCATTTTATCAGGTTTTTCTTACTGCTGGGAAGAATTATATTCTGTAAATGTAGTACAACTTCATTATCCATTCATCCAATCATGGGTTCCTGAGTGGATTCCAGTTCATAGTTATAATTAATTGAACATGGTTGAGAAAATATCTCTGTAGTGAAGCATGGCACATTTAGTGTAAATGCCCAGTAAGGGAATAACTGGGTCTGTTGGCAGCTCTATATTCATCTTTTTCAGTAATCTCCATATTAATTTCTATAGTAGGTGTACAAGTTTGCATTCATACCAACAGTGAATGAGAGTTCCTCTTTCCCCACATCCTTGCCAATATTTAATGTCATTTGATTTTTTAATGACTGTTATCCTTATTGGAGTAAGGTGGAGTCTCATAGTTGTTTTAATTTGCATTCCCTGGTGTTTAAGGAAATGTTTAGCATTTCCTTAAATATAGATTAGCCATTTATAATTCTTCTAAGACTTCCTATTCAGTTTTCTACCCCATTTTTTGAGTAGACTGTTTATGCTTTTATTGTGTAGTTTCTTGAGTTCTTTGTAAATTCTAGATATTAGGACTCTGTCAGTTGTATAGCTGGTGAGGATTTTCTCCCATTCTGTAGGTAATCTATTGGTGCTAATTATGGTATGTTTGTCTGTGAAAAAAATCTTTCTTAGCTTCATGAGATCCCACTCATTGAGTGATTGTTTAACTTCCTGGGCTACTCACATATTGTTCAGGAAGTCTTTTCCCACCCCTATATTGTGAAGTGTTCCTCCTATTTTTTTCTTTCAGTAGTCAAAAAGTTTCAGACCTTATATTTAGGTCTTTAATCCATTTGGACTTAATTTTTGTGCATAATGAGATCAGCACATGCCTTTAATCCCAGTACTCAGGAGACAGAGGTAGGAGGATTGCCATGAGTTCGAGGCCACCCTGAGAATACAGAGTGAACGCCTGGTCAACCTGAACTAGAGTGAGACCCTACCTCGAAAAACCAAAAAAAAAAAAAAAAGTTTATTTATTTATTTATATATGTTTTAATTTTTTTAAATTTATTTTTTATTGAAAACTTCCTAAATTGTACACAATATCCCATTGTACTTCCCTCCCTCCCATCACTTTCCCCTTTGAAACTCCACTCTCTATCATTTCCCCTCTCCCTCTCAATCAGTCTCTCTTTTTAGTTTGATGTCATGATCTTTTCCTCCTATTATGATGGTCTTGTGTTGGTAGTGTCAGGCACTATGAGGTCTTGTATTTTCAGGCCATTTTGTGTCTGGAAGAGCACGTTGTAAGGAGTCCTACTCTTCCTTTAGCTCTTACATTCTTTCTGCCCCCTCTTCTACAATGGACTCTGAGCCTTGGAAGGTAGGTTTGAGACGTTTCAGTGCTGAGCACTCCTCTGTCCCTTCTTCTCAGTACCATGGTGCCTTCTGAATCATCCCAAGGTTGCCACCATCTGAAAAGAGAAGCTTCTCTAACCAAAAGTGAGAGTAGCATTAATATATGGGTGTAGACATTAAGAGAAGTGCTTACTGTGCAGTTTGGTGAGCATAGTATATACATTAAATGTATACACATTTCCCCAGACACCAGCAGACATTACACCCCTAGGGCTCATGACTACCCCTGTCATAGGTTTTCAGTATCAGGGATGTATTCCCTCCTATGGAGCAGGCCTCCAGTCCAATTAGAGAGTTGCTGGTTTCCCCCATAACAGACATGCCTCTATTGCACCTGTTGGATCATTTGGCCTGGCTGGCCAAATTTAAAGCTTGCAGTGTTTACTATTGAGTATCTGTGGTTTTATTTCTTGAGCAATTGGAATTATATTCAGAAAGTCTTTGCCAGGACCAATATGTTGCAGGGTTTCCAGTACTTTTTCCTCTAGCCGTTTCAAAATTCCAGGTCTTATATTAAGGTCTTTATTCCATTTATACTTAGTTCTTATGCATGGAGAGAGATAAGGATCTATTGTTATCTTTCTACAGATACATATCCAGTTTTCCCAGAACCATTGGCTGAAGAGGCTTTCTTTTCTCCAATGAGTATTATTGGCATTTTTGTCAAAGATCAGGTGGCTATAGCTACCTGAACTGACATCAGGGTCCTCTATTTTGTTCCACTGATCTACATGTCTGTTTTTGTGCCAGTACTATGCTATTTTTGTTACTAGGTTAAATTAGGTATGGTGATACCACCAGCCTTATTTTTGTTGCTCAAAATTGTTTTAGATATCCGAGGTGTTTTTTTTTTTTTTTTTTTTTTGCTTCCAAATGAATGTTTGGATTGTTTTTTCTATTTCCATGAAGAATGCCATTGGAATTTTGATGGGGATTGCATTAAAAGTGTAGATTGCTTTTGGTAGGATTTCCATGTTCACAATATTGATCTTCCAAGCCAAGAACAAGGGATGTCTTTCCATTTCCTAGTGTCCTCTGCAATTTCTTGCTTGAGTGTTTTAAAGTTCTCATTATAGAGATCCTTCACTTCCTTGGTTAGATTTATCCCAAGGTACTTTTTTTTTAAAATTTATTTATTTATTTATTTATTTATTTATTTATTTATTTATTTATTGGTGCAATTGTGAATGGGAGTGATTCTCTGATTTCATCCTCTGTGTGTCTGTTGTTAGCATATCAGAAGGTTACTGATTTCTGTGTGTTTATTTTGTATCCTGATACATGGCTATAGGTGTTTCTCAGCTCTAACAGTTTGCTGGTAGAATCTTTAAGGTCCTTTATTTATAGAATCATACCATCTGCAAATAATGATAACTTGATCTCTTCCTTTCCAATTTGTATCCCTTTTATGTGTGTCTCTTGCCTTATTGCTATGGCTAAGATTACCAGTACTATACTAAATAAAAGTAGGAACAGTGGACATGCTAATCTTGTGTCTGATTTTAGTGGAAAAGCTTCAAGTTTTTCTCCATTTAGTATTATGTTGGCTGTGGGTTTGTCATAAATAGCCTTTATTATGTTGATATATGTTCCTTCTATTACCAGTCTCTCTAGGACTTCTGTCATGAAGGGATGTTGGATTTTGTCAAATGCTTTTTCTTCATCTAATGAGATGATCATGTGATTTTTGTTCTTCAGTGCATTTATATAATGCATTACATTTCTCTATTTTCATATGTGGAACCACCCCTGCATCTCTGGGATAAAGCCTACTTGGTCGGGGTGAATGATCTTTCTGATATATTCTTGTATTCTGTTTGCCAATGCTTTTTGAGAATTTTTGCATCTATGTTCATGAGGGAGATTGGTCTGTAATTTTCCTTTTTTGTTCTTTCTTTTTCTAGTTTTTGGATCAAGGTAATGCTGCCTTCATAGAAGGAGTTTGGTAGGATTCCTTCCTCTTCTCTTTTATGGAAAAGTTTAAGAAGCATTGGTGTTAATTCTTCCATGAAGGTCTGTTAAAATTCAGCAGTGAATCCATCTGGGCCTGGACTTTTTTTAGTTGGGAGATTTTTTATAACTACTTTGATCTCCATACTTGTTATAGTTCTATTTAAGTGGTTAATCTCATCTTGATTTAATTTAGGTAGGTCATATAAACCAAGGAAATCATCCACTTCTTTCAGATTTTCAAACTTAGTAGAGTATATGTTCTTATAGTATGACCCTATAATTTTTTTAAATTACACTGGTATCTGTTTTAATGATGCCTTTTCATCTCTGATTTTATTAATTTATTTCTCTTCTCTCTCTCTCTCTCTCTCTCTTTTTTTTTTTTTTTTTTTGGTCAGATTTGCTAAGGGTTTATCAATCTTGTTCATCCTTTCAAAGAACCAACTCTTTGTTTCATTGATTCTTTGTATTTTCTTTTTTGCTTCTATTTCATTAATTTCTTCCCTAATCTTTATTATTTCTTCCCATCTGCTGATTTTCAGTTTGTCTTGTTCTTCTTTTTCCAAGCCCTTCAGGTGAAGCATTAAGTGTTTTACTTGTGACTTTTTTCATTTCTTAACATAGGCACTTAATGCTCTAAATTTCCCTCTTAGAATTGCTTTCATTATGTCCCAAAGGTTTTGGTATGTTGTTTTCTCATTAACATTCTATGTATTTTTTTATTTCTTTCTTGTTTTATTCATTGACCCATTCATCATTTAGTAGTGTATTGTTTAGTTTCCATGATTTTGTGTATGTTGTATAGCTTTTCTTGCTATTGATTTTAGTTTGACCCCATTTTGATCAGATAGAGCTCAAAGAATAATTTCAATTTTCCTACATTTATTAAGATTTGCTTTGTTTCCTAATATATGGTCTATTTTAGAGAATATTCCATGTGCTGCTGAAAAGAATGTGTATTCTTCAGCATTTGGATGAAATATCCTGTACACACACACACACACACACACACACAATGCTAGGCCCATTTGTTCTATGACCTCATTTAATTTAGAAGCATCTCTGTTTATGTTTTTCTGGGATGACCTATCAATTGGTGAGAGTGGGGTGTTGAAGTCACCCACTACACCTGTGTTTGGTGTTATCTGTGACCTTAGTTCTAATAGTGTTTTTTTTTTTTTTTTTTTTTTTTGATGAAATTGGAAGCCCCTGTGTTAGGTGCATATATGATTAGGATTGTAATGTCCTCCTGTTGGAGTGTTCCTTTAATCAATATAAAGTGACCTTCCTTTTCTAACTAATGTTGGTCTGAAGTCTACCATGTCAGATGTTAGGATTGTGACCCCTGCTTGTTTTCTAGGCCCATTTTCTTGAAACACCTTTTTTTCAACCTTTCACCCTAAGATAGTGTCCATAATTTGTAGAAAGGTGAGTTTCTTGGAGGCAAACAATTGAAGGATCCTGCTTTTCAACCCAGTCTGCAAACCTATGTCTTTTGGTTGGGGCATTCAGGCCATTGATATTAAGAGTTATTTTTGAAAGGTGTGTATTTATTTTTGTCATTTTTCTTGTTTTGTAGTTATTCCAGTTTTACCTTTGCCTTCTTGTATTAACTAGTATTTGAATATGGTTTGTTTTTTCCAGGTTCCTTATATGTGTGCTTTTCTTTATGTTCAGCATGGAGATCTTTCAAGTATTTTCTGTATTTCTGTATTTGTCTTCAAATATTCATTTTTTGTGGTATGTCCTTATTTCTCCATCTATTTGAATGGATAGTTACCTTGGTTGACAGTTGTCATCTTTCAGAACTTGCAATACATCACTCCAAGCCCTTCTGGCTTTTAAAATTTGTGTTGAGTAATCTGCTGTGATTCTGCTGGGCTTGCCTTTGTAGTTGACTTGATTTTTCTCTCTAGATGCTTTCAATATATTGTCTTTCATTTGTATGTTTGGTAGTTTAATTATAATATGGTGAGGATAGTTACTTTCTAGGTTTTGTCTGTTTGGGGTTCTAAAGGCTTCCTGTATCTGCACTGGCATCTCTTTCCCAACTTGGCGGAAGTTTTCTTCTATAATTTTGAAGAAAACACCTACTATGCCTTTGGAATGAAATTCTTCTCCTCTACTATACCCTGAATTCTTATGTTTGATCTTTCCATAGTTTCCTGAATATCTTGAAATTCCCATTAATACCTCCCTATTTGTTTTTCTTTTTCTTTGTTGGACTGTATTAGATCTGCCACCTGGTCTTCTAATTTAGATATTCTGTTCTCTCCTTCCTCTATTCTACTGGAGAGATTTTCTACAGAGTTTTTTATTTCACTGTGTTCTTCATTGCTAGTATTTCTGACTGTTTTTTCTTTATTATTTCTATTTCCTTATTCATGTCTTGTATTGACCTCTTCATTTCATTAAATTGGTTTCCTGTGTGTTCTCTAATTTCTTTTATTTCCTCCTTCATGTCTTGTATTGACACCCTTATTTCATTAAATTGGTTCCCTGTGTGTTCCTTGATTCCTTTGATTTCCTCTTTGAGCTCTTTGACTATATTTATAGTCATTCTTTTGAAATCTTTCTCAGGCATTTCCTCTAAATCGGTGTCACTGAAGGTCATTTCTGATGCATTAATATTTTTTGGTGGATTTATATTGTCTTGAGTTTTTGTTTTTCTTGTATTATAATGTACAGATCTTTGCATCTTGGATTAATTTAATTCTTACAATTTCTAATTATCTGCAGTAATAATAGATGTATCAATCAATCTGATGTTATATACCTTCATTGTAGGAGCTTAAGGTGCTAGATGTGGCTCTTAAGACTCTCAGAATAATCAGAAAAGTAACCCTAGGTGTTGGGTTTACCTGATATGAGAGTATGAAGTAGGCTGATTGGAACAGAATACAGACAAATTCTAATAACTTAACTAAACAATGTACACATTCAATGAAAAACAGCACATAGTAATTATGCAAAAATATGTATTATGACAAATAAATCCTCTAAGAAAGTCACAGTCCCTAAGGATGTGTGTTGCCCCACACCCTTAATCCTGTTAACTAGGAGGCTAAGATTTCTGGTCTGTAGAGGGTTCCAAGGTTAGCTTGTGGCCAAGTGAGACCCTTTCCCAATGAAAGACAGAAGAGGAAACAAGGGCACTGTAAATGAGGAAGCAACAACTGAGAAACCCAAAATATAGTTTATTTAAGAATGTCAAATCTGACTATTCATCAGATTTAACATATAATTTACCCTGACATGGATGGTGCAATTAGCCCTTCCAATGAAAGCCTATATACCAGGCTTATTTGGTAGGTACTAACATGGTGTGATCTCAGTTACCTTTTGGGATGGCTTTGATCTACATGGCCACTTGGGTCCCTCTTTGTTGTGCTGTGGGCTCAGGTAGGCTGGCTGGGTCTGTGGATCCCTGCTCTGATAGTGCTGGGTGCTGTGTAGGTGAGCTTCCTTCCCAAGGTTCCTGGTGCTTGCTGGCACCTGTGGTGGTGGTGGGGGAGGGGAGGCTGTGGATGGAGGCTGATGTCTACCCACTGATCCTCAGGATCTTCTTCCTCATAAGCCGCTCTATTGGTCTCTGCTGTCCTCCTTCCACGTTTCTTGTGTTTGATAGGAGGCAGGTGTAAGTCAAAAATCCCCTCACCTGGTTTTTTGGTTGTTGTTTTTTTTTCCTGCAGCTCAGGCTGAGCCTAGAGGCTGTGGCCATTTGGCACTCACCACCATTGCTGGAGCCACTTCTTCCTGTTTCTGTGGGCTGTAGACGCTCTGGAACTCTCCTACTTCTCTGCTGTGGTTAATAATATACTACATACCTCACTTTTTAGTAGAAGAGTGTATTTTGCTGTTTTTTTTTTTGTTTGTTTGTTTGTTTTGCTTTTTCTCCCTGAGCTGTTTTGGTGTGGTTCCTATGCCGCCATCTTAACCAGAAGTCTATTTATTTCAGAAACACTTCTTTAAAAGTTGTGGGTATGAGCTTATGAAGAATAATCTTATAAAATATTTACCTTTCCTTTCTTAGGTCCATAGGTAGGCCATACCATGCAAGACATGTGCCTGGTGCCTTACTTTTACAATTATCAGTTTTACCTGAAAGGGATGTTTGTATATATGAAATAAATTTTAACCATTTACCAAGAAAACACCCATAAGAATTTCATTTATTTATAATAATGTTAAATATAGAGGCAAACCAATAAAATATAACATAGTCATAAAATTCATAGTTTATTTCAGATATAACAATAAAAATAATAATAACAATATTAGTAATAATAATAAGTACTTGATTGAATCTTCCTCTATATTCTATATGTAACTAGTAGAACTTAGTTCTGTCAGTTTTGATTAGTCAAAATTGTAGGCATTTGCAGGTTAAATATGAACCTGGTTACATAATTCTGCAAGTATGTAACTTTGATGGGGATTATAAAATTTTACTCACCTATGGCAGTTCTTTCCTTCAATGTATTCAGTTAAATTTTCATCAAAGTCTTACAGATCAGAGTGGAAACAAACAGTTGTCTTTGCTTTGGCTAAGCTAAATGCAAATCAGTGAGGCTTCCTTCTGCCCAGGAAATGCGTGCTTTACAGTAATATTCAAGATGGTATAAATGAGATATAAGTGGCATTTTCACTCTCCAGGCTCAGTCCTATAAATTCTGGATATGAGTCCTACCTCTGTTTGATTGGCATTTGAAGCTACAGACAAGGTGCCCTGTGGTTTTATGCACTCATTGTCTTGTTGATAAGACTTGGGTTCTGATTGAAGAGACAAAGGTAGCGGTACAAAGAATGGATTTACAATGTACTCAGAAGAAATATGCCATAAATGATATTTACATGTGGGCTGAATGCCCTTCACTTCTGGACTCATTTGTAAAGAAATTGATTCACACACTAAACTGTATAAGGCACTCAGAAGAGTACTTACACACACAGGTATAAAATGTAGATCAAGATCCCAAAAGTTTTCCCTCTGGGCCCAGAATAAGGCAGAAAGAGAGAATTGCAAAATCACTAAAAGCAAACAGAGCCTGAGGCAGGTATGTAATGCTACCAGGAAGGTCAGTGAGGACTCGACTGTGAGAAATGGAGGGAAAAACATGACTTCACAGAACATTTATGAAAAACATTATGGCCTGATGAACAAAAAACAGAACTGGAACACCATTAGGGGCAAAGGTAACATGTGTGAAACAGAAAGTGTTTGGGCACAGGTAAATATTCTTTGAGGATGTAGAGGAGGGCCCTGCCAAAACAATGTGACTAAACATGGATTATGAAGACTAGTATATATACACAAATGTATATTTATTTCCAAGGAATGTAAGAGATAATCCTGTGATAAAGGGGAATGAACTAGACAAAAACCTTCCAAGCCAGGACTTCTTGCTTACAAGTTACTAAGGAGCTTTTCCTCAGAGTTGATGTGATCACAGACTTTTCTGTGGGTCCTTAGCTGTGTGCTACTAGTGAAAATGGAGATTAATGAAGAAACTACAATTATATATTAAGAAATTTTAAACAATGTGTCATAGCCAAGAAAGTGCTTATATTTTTCAACAATGGATGAGAAAGGATTGATTCTAAACAACAGATAATCTGATGGACACTCAGAAGAACACATGCTCACTTTTATATTTATGTCTTTTCTCCCTAATTGTCCTCATTTTAATTGCATTTTCGGTTATGTTTTTATGTTTTAGCCAGGACTAATGGCTAAGGCCTTTAGTTCCAGCACTAGGCAGGCTGAAATAGGAGGACTTCCATGAGCATGAGATTAGCATGGGGCTACAGAGTGAGTGTTTGACCCTCCCTTGAAAAAAAAGGAAAAAAAAAAAAACAAGTTATATTATTATACCTTAATCTTATCCTCTCAAGACTGAATATTATCAGATAATAGAAATAAACCTTATGATCTTTAGAACAAGTGGTAGTAAACTGTGGTATGGAAAATATGGCTCCCTATCTCTTTTTTGAATAAAAATGAATTTAAACAAAACCACGCTCAAGTGTTGACATTTCACTTACGTCCCCCTGCCATGCCTTTTCTCTCTCAGTCTCTCTTCTATCTCTCTCTCTCTGCTTGCAAATAAATAAATTAATTTAAAAACCTGATGTGCTATGAAGATGGTGTTCCTAGCACATGCTAACCTATTTTCTAACTGGTCTTTTTTTTTTTTTTGTTTTTCATTTATTTGAGGGTGGTGGCAGAAAGAGAGAGAGAGAGAGAGAGAGAGATGGAGAGAGAATGAGTATGGCAGGGCCTTCAGCCTCTGCAAGTGAACTTCAGATGTGTGTGGCCCCTTGTGTGCATGTGTGACATTGCACACTTGCACGACTGCATCTGGCTTATATGGGACCTGGATATTCAAACATGAGTTCTTAGGCTTAATCACTAAGCCATCTCTCCACCCCTAAATGGTCATTATAACGAATGTTTACATGAAAAGTGATGGTATCATAGCTAGAATTTACTCATCATATAACTTATTTTCCAAGCAACACTGCTCACAAACATGATATGTCAGAATTAAAGTTGAAAAATCTACCCAAATAAGGCAGGACCCACACTACCCATGGGGGAGGATGGGGAGAAAGCTAACGATGGTACTATCATGGCTGTATATATACTATATACATAATTAATAAAAACATATTACAAAAAAGTTGAAAAGTCTAAATTTCTGTAAGAGTCTAGAACAATTAGGGTAGTCAAAAAGTGATTTCACTCTAGAAGTAGTATGCTCTTGGATGGCTAAGCCTAGAATTATAGGAAAATTGAGATCTCTTTCTTGCTGCACATTTGTGTAGGTTATCACTGTAACACATAAGCACCACAATGTTATCTGCTGCAATATACATGGTCTCATGCTCAGCTATATTTTTAGAAGCAAAATAATTTAGTAGCTAAATACTTAAATCTTTTGTATATTGAGGAAAGGCATAATTTCCATTTATGTAATAAATGGTATTACATCTATCTACCAATGGAGGACCTGAGATTAGAGAAATTATATGGCTTGAGAATGTTACATACTAAACTAATTTGTATTTCAGTCTAACCTTTTTCTTCACACTTTCCTAAAGTCTTACAAAATAAGTAATATCATGTCAGAATACAAATTTTGGTGAAAAAAAGGTGAGAAAGACTGGATCCATAAGAGTTAGAAAATGCTCAGCAGTGAATAGACAAGGTCAGGTGGGAGAAGAATTCAGGTATGCTTGTGATATAGATGTGGAAAAAGGGAGCAATGAAAAGAACCATGCTGCTTAGAGAGAGGGGGTAGAGGTACACTGCATATATTTTGAATAATAAAATGGATTCCAAGTCTCTGTACACATATATATGTATGAATGCATATTTCCAACAATAAAGCATGACATCTGAAACCCATGCCTAGAAGACGATTATGATGAGGGTTGGGAATAGCCTGTGGCTCACCAGAAGATGCTGGGGCTCTGAAACAAATCCATGTTTAAATGCTTTTTGCTTACATCAAGCCACAGGTGAGTAATGTTTGCAAACCACTTAATGGCTTAGAAATGTACATACATTGCATGACAATCTACACTATTCAAAGTCAAGGGTATACTTGATTCAATTAGAATCTAGAAAAATAATCTTTTTTTCTCTATTCAATGACTTTTTACAAATAGCTCCCTCCCACTCTCTCTTGCTTTTTACACATGTCTAAGTCAAACTAAAATATCTATTTGTGCATGTGGATAAAGGACTAGAAATTCTCATAATGAACCTACAGCTCACTATATTTTAAGAAGCTTTTGACTCAGAAAATAAAAATTTTAGTTTAGGTCATTTGTTTTCATGTTTTATTTATTAATAACTACTTGTTCATGATCTTAAAGCTAATTTTGGCAATAGAAGAAAAACACAGCTCTGTCAATGGTCACCCAGGAAGTAATTTGCTCATGACTCTCTTCCAACATGAGTAGAATCCCCTGGAGAATGTGGCTGTAAGCAATCACATTTCTATCATTCTAGTTCACTCAGATGTGCCTCAAGCCCTATAATAAACTTAGTTCAAATCAATCAATTTTATGACTGAAATGCCCTGATGTGTATATTTCTATCCCAGAGGAAACATTTTCCCACCCAAATTACTACACGCATTTTGGCTTAAATGATATAAATTTCTTTTGGAGGACAAAATACTGCTCTGGATCTCTTGCAGTTAGAGTCATTATCACAGGTTGCCTTTTCTCCTGGGGGCTCCTTTCCCTTCCCTTTTCTAGCTTGTAGATCTTACTGACATTCCTTGGCTAATATGCATTAGCCATTTTATGAGCCATCAAATGAAGAAAAGTTCTCACACATCACATTCTGTTCACCTCAAGTCCTGCTGCCTATA
Organism: Orientallactaga sibirica; assembly: GCA_036365145.1. Lineage (NCBI taxonomy): Eukaryota > Metazoa > Chordata > Mammalia > Rodentia > Dipodidae > Orientallactaga > Orientallactaga sibirica. Next base: position 19,711,842 of record JAEOAD010000023.1, on the reverse strand, counting down.
TTTTGTGTTTGTTTTCCACTTTTAAACATTCTGATTATATGCTTGACCAATCCAATTCTTACTGAAAAGTGAGGTGTATAAAAACATTAATTCTACCTTCCACCTTAATTCCTCCTTGCAATGTGAGGACATATTTTTAAAGTAGGGAACATAATGTAGATGTATATTGATGAAGAGGAAACTATCCTAGCTTTCACATTATTATAATTGTGTGTTTACTCTTCTCTGAGCAGTAGGGTCCACCATGTTCCCACCTCATAAGCACAAGATCATGTAAGTTTTATCAGGGGAAAGATAGTATTAATAGACAGTAAGGAGAGAAACTTGTTAGGCAGTTGTGAAAAAATCCTTGAACATTACCAGGTTTCTCTTTGGCCTTTGCCTTTAGAATATAACAGGTAAGCGAATATTGGGTTAAAACAGTTAGTAAAAATACTGGGAAAAAAATGGTTCTTCCTTGCAAAGCTTATAGCTGATTCTGAGTGCTACTCCCTCTTCACATACACATACTGTTCCTGTCACTAAAACAAAGAAGACAATGCCTAGTTCCCTGATGGGAAAGGAGACCCATGGATACCTCCTGAGGATTGATGACTGAGTCAGAACTTCACTTGTCCTTTATCAGTCCAGTCATTTCAAAGATCAATTCAGTTCTCTAAGCCTGAAAGCCTTATAGACCCAAAGATAAAGAAATCCATAGGTAGCCCATTTTCTGGGAACCCTCTCTATCACTGAGAGCTTTTTGTTTTTGCTTCTCTCCATTTTCAGTGGGCAGTCTATCTTTAGGTCTTCTCTACTGGAAATCCATCACATCAGAGCTCTTCTCTCTACCATTTCTATACAATAAAGTTTGTTTCTTTTCTATAGTTAGCTCCCCCCTTCTTGCCTAAACTTGATTATTCTCTGGAGTAACATATTTCCTTTAAAATTCACACTTCTTCAGCTGGAGAGATGGCTCAGCAGTTAAGACACTTGCCTGCAAGACCTAAGAACTCAGGTTCAATTCCCTTCTACCCACATAAAGCCAGATGCAAAAAGGTTTGCATGCATCTGGAGTTTGTTTTCAGTGGTCTAAAGCCTCGGTGTGCCCATTTCTATTTCTCTCTGCTTGCAAATAAATAAAAACATTTTTAAAAAATCATCTTTCCTGTTCAAGAAGTTTATTCATGCATTTGTGAGACAAAGTACCTGATGCCACTGACTCAGTGGAGTTTTGGTGACCATTGAGAGTCCAGGACCCTAGTTCCTGAATTAAGCCCAGTTAAGAGCTGAGAGAAGGCTCTGTTCCTCTCAAAAAGATCTGTTTCAATATTTTTCATTTTATTAATGCCCTGGTGCCTATCAATGTACTTGGAGTGTAGAAAGTTGGAAGATATTTTGATGTAGAAATGACAGATTTTCTGATCACTGTATGAAGGGTGATTTCTGTCCATAGTAAGCATTCATGTAAGAAATCACATGCCTGTCACCTATTGTTCATGCTTCTATATGGTCTTCCTCTTCTGCATTTTATTTAGCTGACACAAGAAATGAGATTAATTGTGAGATTTCAAGCACAGATAGTTTTGTACTTTGCTCTTTGTCCCTCCTCATCCTTTCCCCATTGCTGGTCTCCTAGTCCCCTCAGTCACCCTTCTGCTTTCATGTCATAGTCACTCCAGAGCCATTTATCTCCCTCTCTTGTTACTGGGTACTCCAAATAAGTATGTCCCTGTGAATACCCCATGCAAGAGTAATGAGTGGTGCTGTATAGTAACTTTTCTTCCTCTCTCTACCCTTTGATGTGTCAGTTAGCGTATTTTTCAGCCTTTTAAATCAACACACATATGTAAGTCAGGTACAGTAATAACCACTTTCAAAAGCTAGAGAATGAACTGGTCAGGGATAGTCCTGTGATGTGGCTTCTCCCCGTTACCATGCTCCTTATTCCTCTGGGAGAAATACATGATTGATGCCAGACCATGATATTTGCTTATGTTGATCATATAAAGGCAGCTCAACTGCCCAGTAATTGGTTTTATTGCCTTTCCACATGAAGTATAACCATGCAAGAGGGTTGATCTGCTTCCAGTGCAAGTCCCTTCCCATTTTTTATTTCTGCCTGATAAGCATGTGAGAAAAAAGAGTTTTAAGCACAAAATCCTAGAGCCATAATTAGGGGAAATTTCATTTTCTTATCTCTTGGAATCCATTTCCAAGCTGTTTTCACTTGCAATCAATAGCTTATCATCCCCTAGAGAAAAATGTTCAGATCACTTTTTGTACTATGTCATTGGACCTGTTGCCTTTTATTTGCAGAGCAAGCTTCCTACCTGACTCTCTGAAGTACCTGAGTTCTGAAGCATTTGTGGATCCTGTTATGTTTCTATATTCAAACATATCAAAAAATATCCTTAAATCCAACTAATTCAAAATTTTATAGCATCTATAGTACATACCAATTTTCAATTTTTCATATAGCATTAACAATATTATTAGGGAAACTATCATGACCATAGATGTTACAGAGGGTATGCAGTTCCAACAGAGTGATGAACAAGTACTGTATTTCTTTAGGAAACAATTATATTAAAAGCCTGCATGGAAATATAAGTGATTTAAAACATTCAAGACACACTATATGCACATCTGTGACACTAACTTGCTGTGTTCTATGTGTTGTATATAAAACTAGCCCTGCATGTAGGGAATGTTAAACTGATACACAGGACAGTCAACACCTCCCATAATTCAACATCCCACTATTTTCTGGATGATTCCAAAATAAGCAATCCTCTGGAATGTAGAAGGGATATTGCGACTACTTATTAGAAACACCTTGTGATTGGTCAGAATCTCTGGATTTTAGGAAGGAGACAGGTTCCACTGATGATACATTATTGGTAAGTCTCTCTGGATGGCAGAAGAAAGATTAGGACCCACTGATTAAGTGCAATATATGATTGGTTAGACTTGGTTTATTTTTCTTCTGCTTCATTTAAAGCTGGGCTTTCCTCACTTTTAGATTTTGTTTCTTTTTTCTTTTCTCTAGGTAAATGTTCAGGCTATGAAGTACTTGTGAATATGCATTCTATATCTATGTCTCTCATTACCTTCAGAAACTTAGACTCCCTGTCTTCATTTCTTGTTAAAAATAAGGGGACAGAAAAAGAAGACTGGGAAAAACCTTCTCTAAACCAGACATTGAGAGCAGTGGACATATCTAAGAGCTTTGTGAAAACCCATGTGGAGAAGCTAGTCTTATCTGGCTAAATGGACTTCTTATGTTCAACAAATTGCCTTTGAAACATTTATTTTTTTGCCCATAAATTAGTATGGATCTCAGCTATGGTGAGAGAAGATTTTTTTTTTTTTTTTTTGAGAGAGACAGATGGAGAGAGGGAGACAGAGAATGGGCAAGCCAGCAGTCTCTCAGCTGCTGTGAACAAAATCCAGATGCTTGTGCCCCTTGTGGTCAAGTGCGGCTGTGGTAGCGAATATATGTCCCCAATATTCAGTGTTTTATTAGTTGCATCTGGCCTTGCTAAATGTCACTGGGACCTGGTGATTGGAATTCCATTGTAAAGATATGCAAATGTGCCTTCTGAAGTGTGCTGTGTGACCTTTTGGCTGTAGTTTTGCTCTGTGTGCTCTAACTTGGTTGGCTTTGCTAAGCCATCTTTCCAACCCAGGATCTGTAGAAGCTACCCTTTCCATAACTGTGGGTCAGCAGTTATCTCAGATACTCATTACTTGTCTGCAAGTGACTGTTAAGTGTTCACTTTTGCATAAATGATATATGTTCTTAGGCTTACATCAACCACTTCTTCAAGGCTCAGTGGGCATAGTTATACTGCAGAAAAGTTGCTAAGTGTTCCTTGTAAATGATATATGTACATCACCTTCTTCAAGGCTCAGCATATATTGCAGAAAAGTTGGAGGACTGTATGTAAGGGCCAGAAAAGTGATGAGTATTGTTAAATATTGTCTTCTGGGAATGACATGGTCATTACATTCTTGAGCTCAAAGCTATTGTGGTTACCTGCACAAGGCCTGTGAACAATTTGGTATTCTAACACTTTTTCACTGATGGGGGAAGAGTTCATGAGGCCATATCCATCACTGACAAACTATTGATAGTTAATATTTATTGTGCGGGGGGAAACATTTTCTTCAGTGCTATAACCACTGATCAGTTGAAAAGGCTCCAGTAAATATTCTCCCATATTGTGTAAGCAACTCTAATTAGACTCTGGAAAAAAACAACCACAAAAATGAAAATGGAAGATGAAATAGTTGAAAAGAAAAAAGGCTTTAATGGACAAAAGGGATTTATGGTGGGTGAATATGATCAAAATAAATTATATACCTGTGTGAAAGTAAGCAATGTATGCTGAGCCTTGGAGAGAGTGATGCAGATATCTCATTTAAATAAATTTAAAAATTGAACAATCAAAAAAATTTAGGAAGATTAGGGGTGAAAAGACACCCAAGGTAAATGACTTTCTCTTGGCTAAATGCTGCAATTGTCCTTGGGCCTGTGGTAGAGTCTGTCCTTTCATTTTCCTACATGTCAGACTGTAAGTCTGTCTTAGAAGGTATGTGTGTATGATCTAGAAAGTGCCTTAAGTGCAAGCTTCCTGCTCCAAGATACAGGAAATGCTGTGCCTCCTCAGCACACTTAGCTTCCATGGGATCATGAGTACTTACTTCTGAATGGGGAAATGATCTTGAGACCTCCAGGCACTCGATTTTCTAGCTAAATAAAAGTGACACACAGAGCTATTGACACCATAAATCAGGACCAACATATTGAGATTTTCACTCTCTGTGTCTCTCACTTTTTCTACCTCACTAAACTGTAATTACACTCATAAATCACTATTTGCTATTTAAATTCATAGTATGTTTGTTGTTGAGAAGGGTTGGTGCCCCCCCTGATCTAAGACCTCAAGCAGATTTAAGCCATGTCTCCTGAAGACATTGGACTGAGACAGGTTTTACCACCCTCCTCAATGACAAGGGAAAGGATGGCAAACAGTATAAAGAGTTTTGGCTTCATATATTTTCTCTCTTGACTTTGGCTACTTAAAAGACAGTTCTCTGTCAGGTTAGTAGAGTACAATATTTCATGCTAGACTATCTGTGTTATAAAGTGGGTGAAAGCCCCTTAAAGCAACAAACATTTACCTAGAACTTACAGCAATCTAGAACTTTATAATTTAACAAAACATGTGAGGTTAAGCTTAATGTTTTACATGATGTCACGAATGTAATTCAGATTCAACTATTTTAATACGTTAGTAGATTTGTTTGTGTTACTATATCTCACTATATGAGGGTTAAAATTCAATTTACTGACACTGGTTTGCTTATAATGAAAGTTATAAAAACTAGCTTTAAAATGTTTAATCAAGATAACTATGTTTCTATGCCAGGCTTTTAGCTACTAGGGAAGCTAACTCTTAACAAGATCAAGAATTATTTGGTAGTTATTTATTTTTCTTTGATAAAGCTCAGATGATATTTTAAACTTACCTTTTCTCTTCATAATCCATCCGCATTCAGATGGTCATATGACACTCTAACTAAATCTTCCAGGTTCCCTCATTGCCCTTCAAGACCTGAAAGTCTACAAAAACGGGAAGCATAAAGAACCCCAATTTACTCAATGTCTGCTTTCCTTTGACTGTTTTAGTTTTTTACTTTCTCCCCAACATTTTTATCCAGGACACTATAAACCTACTGGAGAAGTATCCCAACAGTATCCCAATGTCCACTCAGGTCAAAGAAGCCAAATCAGTCATCATCTCAATTCCCTAATGGGTTTAGTTCTTCATAGAGGGGATAAAGACAGTTTAGAGGTGGCCTAGAGACTTGTCTTTCTTCCTTCTCTTAAGTTCTATCTATCATATATATAATCTATATATAAGATTCAGAGAGAGTATATATATATATATGCATACACACACACACACACATATTCTCTCTCTCTCTCTCTCTCTCTCCCTCTGAATCTTATCCTCTGGTCTGGTCTGTGGATTTCAAGTTTTTGAATCATAAGACAAGAATCCAGAGGTCACTGACTTTATGAGAGCTTTGCATGATTGTTGAATTTTCTGGGGCTTAGTGCTTGAGTTGAGGCCCAAGAGCTGAGATATGGCCATTGTTCTCATGACAAAATTGCCATATCAAAAATTGATAATGAGCTGGGCCTAGCAGAGGTAGGAGGATCGCTGTGAGTTCGAGGCCACCCTGAGAATACAGAGTGAATTCCAGGTCAGCTTGGGCTACAGTGAGACCCTACCTCAAAAAACTGAAAAAAAAAATAGATAATGAATCTTATGGTAATATGGTGACAAACTAGCCACACCAAAGGAGCCTGAGAAGGGAAATGAACAGAACCACAGGAAAATACATTCTTATATAGAATAGTGAAGGTGTGTAATTCAGTATCAACCTTAGCAGAGAAACAGGAGAGACCAAGATCTTCCAGAAAGAAAGAAACCAGCCAGAATCCCTCTTAGGCACCTGCAGTCCCAATCTGAGTTCCCTCCCTTTCTGCCTGACTGGCTGCATAGAGCTGCAGGAGAAGAAGCAGTGTGAAAGGATTTTCCATGCACATTTACCTTCTTGAAAAGTCAAGCAACTTGAAGGAGAATACAGCAGGGACAAGTTGAGCAGCTTCTGACAAGAATACAAACTGGACCAGCTGAGCAGCTTCAGTATGACTCCAGGTACCCTGAATAGCCATTCATCCCCCAACTGTCAGGGTTGTAAACCTCCATAGAACTCATTAACCCCCAGCCACCAAGCACCAAGAGAGATCAAGGTGGTGGCTTAGCATTGGTGAGATTGGAAGCCATCCCCAAAAGATAACAGGAACTTCTTACACAAAGATAAATACCTAGGCCTTCACTGGAAGTACTAATCTCTCCATGTCAGGAAAGGTTATGTATTACATATGAATGATATATTCTTGGCTGGCTTTACTATTCTCAAATAAGCTATATTTTGGTGTGGACTATAGTTGCCTTTGAATCATTCTTGATTTTTACAATCTTTGTCTTTTTCTTCTGTCATTATTGGGGCCAGAGTCAGACTGGGCCCTGGCTAACTTGGAACCAATTTCAGACCAGAAATCTCAACACCTAGTTGACAAGGTAAGGGTGTAAGGCAACACACACCCTTAGGGACTTTGGTTTTATTGGATTATCTTTTTATTTTTAATCTCCACACTTACATAAGTACTCAGTACTGGCTCTGACTGAATGAGTATATTGCTGAAGTTGAATTTTAGAATTTGCCAGTAATTGGCTCCACCCAGTTTACTAAAATACATGAATAGCAGTAAACTCAACATCCAGGGTCACTTATACTGTTTCTGTCAGAGTACAAAAGCTACAAAGATTTACATGGCTAAGAACATGAAGATAATTAGAAAGCCCAAGCATCAAATTAACTCAAGATGTAAAATATCTACATTTTAATATAAGAAATACAAAAACAATCAAGATAATACAAGCCCACTAAAAATTATAAATCCATCAGAAATGACCTCCAGTGAGACTGCTTTAGATGAGATGTCTGACAGAGATTTAAAAGAAAATGATTTTATCTATGTTCAAAGGAATCAAAGAAGAAAACCACATCCTGAAGTAGAACACAGGAAACCAGCTTAATGAAATAAGGAAGTCAATGCAAGACATGAGTAAGAAAATAGAAATCATGGAAAAATACCAATCAGTAAGTCTAGAAATGTAAAACAAAGTAAGTAAAGTAGAATACTCTAGAAAGTCTCACCAGTAGAATGGATCAAGGACAGGAAAGAATATTTAAACTAGAAGACCAGATGGCATATATAATACAGTCCAACAAAGAGAAAGACAAAGTAATAGGAAAGCATGAATGGGAAGTTAAAGAAATTTGGGACACTATGAAGATATCAAATATAAGAATTCAGGACATAGTAGGAGAATAATTTTATACCAAAGGCAGAACAGACATTTTCAATAAAATCATAGAAGAAAACCTCCTCCAAGTAGGTAAAGTGATTCAAATACAGATGCAGGAAGCCCATAGAATGCCAAACAGGCAAAATCAAGAAAGAACCTCTCACTGTCATTATAATTAAACTACAAAACAAAACTACACAATCAAAGAAAGTGTATTGAAAGCAGTTAAAGAGAAAAATCAAGTCACACATAAAGGCAAACCCATCAGTATCACAGCAGATTACTCAACACAAAGTTTAAACATCAGAAAGATTTGGAATGATGTATTCCAAGTTCTGAAAGAACTGTCAACCAAGATTACTTTATCTTGCAAAACTATCCATCCAAATTGATAGAGAAATAAGGACATCATTACACAACAAAATCATGCTAAAGGAATATATGAACATGAAACCAGTTCTAAAGAAAATGTTTAAAAGGATCCTCCATGCTGAAGAGAAAGAAAAACACACACATAAGGAACCTGGAAAAAATAAACCATAGTCAAATACTAGTTAATTCAAGAGAGTAAAGGTAAAACTGGAAGAACTAAAAACCAAGAATAATAGAAAGAATAAACACACACCTTTAAATAATAACTCTTAATATCAATGGCCTCAATGCCCCAAACAAAAGACACAGGTTTGCAGTATGGGTTAAACAGCTCAATATTTCTATTTGTTTCCTCCAAGAAACTCACCTTTTCACAAAAGATGGACACTATCTTAGGGTGAAAGGTTGGAAAACAGTGTTCCAAGCAAATGGACCTAGAAAACAAGCAGGTGTCACTATCCTAATATCTGATAGGGTAGACTTCAAACCAACATTATTTAGGAAATACAAAGCATATCACTTTATATTGACTAAAGACAACTCCTAAACATATATGCACCTAACACGGGGGTTCCCAATATCATCAAACACTGTTAGAATTAAAATCACAGCACAAAATACAGGTATAGTGGGTGACTTCAACACCCCCTCTCATCAACTGACAGGTCAGCCCAGCAAAAAATAAACACAAATCTGGGTCTTTACCATTACTGTTACCATTCCTGGAGTCATTGGCCACCAACGTCCCGGGTGAGGGAGGGAGGTGTTGGGAGAGAAGCAGCAGGGTCCTTCCTGGAGCAGCGGGTGAGGGCGATGATGAGCATGACAGGCAATGAACACCCTGGAGACCATCTGATGGACAGCACTCATTTATTCAAAAGGGGAGTGGGTTTATAAACACTTGGGGAAGGTTGAGTTGGCATGTACAGACTATATGGCAATCGTATGCACAGTTTATGGGCTGTTATCTAGGTGGTAGAAGGACTAGTAACTTCAAAGCTGTGGGGAAGGATAAGGGAAGGGGGAGGGTAGAAGAGGAGATAACAAAAGGCTGTGACTTCTGTTACTGTTGGGGGGGAGAGAGATGGTGAGAAGGCTATGTGACTTCAGCCACATAAGGGTCTCTTGGGCAGCTAGCCACAAGGTCAGGAACTGTGGGGGGCAAAGTCTGACTTATGGAATGGTCAGAGCCTTTTGGAGTCTGGGGGCAGGGCCTCAACAGTTCTGCCCACTCTGGGCTATGACAGCACACTACAACCTACAATGTAGGGAAGGCCAGTCACCGTTGCCAGGGACTCCCTGATGATAGGGCCAGCTGCAACCCCACAGCCCAGGGTCCCTGGCCATGTCCAACACTTCAGGCCAGCCTCCTCAGAGTTCCAGCCCATGCAAGGCCCAACACAGAGAAGTATCTGTATTAAATAAGGTCATAAAACAAATGGACCTATCAGATATATACAGAACATTTCATCCAAATGCTACAGAACACACATTCTTTTCAGCAGCACATAGAACATTCTCTAAAATAGGATACAAAGCAAATCTTAACAAATACAGGAAAAGTGAAATAATTCCTTGTGTTCTATCTCATCAAAGTGGAATTAAAGTATAAATCAACAGCAAGAAAAGCTATAGAGAATACACAAAATCATGGAAACTAAACAATACACTGATAAATGATGAATCAGTCAATGAAGAAATAAAGAATCAAAAATTCATAAAATCAAATGATAATGAGAACACAACATACCAAAACATTTGGGACACAATGAAAGCAGTCCTAAAAGGGAAATTTATAGCTTTAAAATGCCTATATTAAGAAATTAGAAAGGTTGCAAGTAAACAACTTTATGTTTCACCTTAAGTCCTCTGAAAAAGAACAAGGCAAACCAAAAATGAGTAGATAAGAAGAAATAATAAAGATAAGGGAAGAAATCAGAAACCAAAAAAATAAACAATACAAAGAATCATTGAAACAAAGAGTTTGTTCTTTGAAAGGATAAACAAGATTGATAAATCCTTAACAAATCTGACCAAAAGAGAGAAGAGGGATAAACTAATAAAAGTAGATATAAAAAAGGGACCATTACAACACATGCCAAATAAATTCAGAAAATCATAGGGACCTACTTTAAGAACATATACTCCACTGAGTTTGAAAAACTGAAAGATTTCCTTCATGTATACGACCTACCAAAATTAAATCAAGATGAGATTAACCACTTAAATAGACCTATAACAAGTATGGAAGTCTAAGCAGTTATCAAAAATTTCCATGAAAATACAATGCTTTTGTACAGACACTATGAATAGAGCAAAGAGGCAACATACAGAATGGAAGAAAATCATTACCAGCTGAGTATCTGACAGAGGATTAATATACAGGATATACAAAGAACTCAAGAAGCTAAATAATAAGAAATCAAACAACCTAATTGAGAAATCGGTTCTGGAACGAAATAGACAGTTCACAGAAGAAGAAATACAGCAGGCTTATAAACATCTAAAAAAATGTTCTAGATCCTTAGCCATCAGGGAAATGCAAATTCAAACTACTTTGAGATTCTATCTTACTCCTGTCAGAATGACTACCATAAAAAAAAATGACAAAAAAATGCTGGCAAAGATACGGAAAAAGAGGAAATCTTCTACACTGTTAGTGGGTATATAAACTGGTACAGCAATTGTGGAAATCAGTGTGGAGGTTCCTGAAACAGCTGAAAATAGATTTACCATATGACCCAGCTATACCACTCCTAGACATATATCCTAAGGACTCATCTCACTTCCTTAGAGATACTTGCTCAACCATATTTATTGTTACTTTATTCACAGGAGCTAAGAAATGGAACCAGCCTAAATGTCCCTTAAATGATGAGTGGATAATGCAGATACATTTATATAATGGAGTTATATTCAACAGTAAAGAAAAATGAAACTATGATATTGCAGAGAAATGGATGAATCTGGGAAAGGATTATACTTTGTGAGTTTATCCTGGCCCAGCAAGCCAAATGTCACATGCTCTTTCTCATATGTAGATCCTAACTACAAGTGTTTGGACTTCAATGTGAGTTGGAATAACTCAGTAGCAGAGGCCAGTTAACTAGAAAGGGAATACAGAGGGGATATAAAGGAAGGGAGAGGGTACTTAGGAGGATGGTATTGTATATATGTACGTAGAAGAACGAATTACTGGGGGTGGAAAGGCCTAAGTGAGGTCAGGGGAAGGGATTGAGTGAAGGAAAGGTGGGGGAAGGGTTATTCAAAATCTAAGATGGTATGAATAAATCATAGGGAAACCTACTTTGATGGACAATGGCATACCCAGAAGCCATAGATTGTTACTAGAAAATATTCAATGCCAAGGATGGGATACCTTCCAGTGATTTGTTTGCCAGGGAGAGCTCTGATGCCCTCCCAAACATTACAGGCCATTCCCAAGGCTCTTGGTTTCCCACCAGGAATAGGTGATTAGACCCTATTGCTGAAGTCTCCACATACTTGGGCTGCAACATCACTGAGAAATCCTGTTGGAACTGAGCTGAAAACCTCCTATGTGTAGAGCAGCTGATAGAAAGTTGGAAAAAGCTACACTCCATGTGGTTCCATGGGAGAGAGAAAAATCACCAGTGGAGATAAACAACAGTGGACACTGCAAGTGTTAAATTTGGCCAGCCAGGCCAAATTAGCCAACTGCTGCAATAGTGGCATGTTTGTTATGGGGGAAATCAACCACTCTCTATTTGGACTGAAGGCCTGCTTTATGGGAGGGAATATATGCCTGGCACTGAAAATCTATGACAGGGGATGTCATGAGTCCCAGGGGTGTAACGTCTTCTGGTGTCTGGCTAAATGTATATACTATTCTCACCAAACTGCCCAGTAAGCACTTCTCTTAATGTTCATGCACATATATTAATGCTACTGTCACTTTTGCTTTAGAAGTTCTCTTTTCATATCGCAGTTACGTTGGGATGACTCAGAAGTGACAGAGGAGTGTTCAGCATTGAAACATCTTTATCATACCTACCAAGGCTCAGGGTCTATTGTGGAAGAGGTGGCAGAAAGAATGCAAGCGCCAAAATGCTCTTACAATGCTCTCATCCAGACACAAAATGGCCTGAATATCCATAACCTCACAGTGCTTGACAATACCTACATAAGACAATCATAATAGGAGGAAAAGATGATGACATCAAAATAAAAGAGAGACTTATTGAGAGGAGGAAGATGTGTGATGGAGAGAGAAATTGCAAACAGGATAGTGGGGTGGGGGAGGGAATGACTCTGGTTAATTATATCAATATATATATATATATATATATATATATATATATATATATATATATATTTTATGGAAGTTGTAAATAAAAATATTATAAAAATGATAAATCATTCAATTAAAACAAGCAAAATTATAGAAAATGGTAAAAATGTCTGTGAACTCCATGTGACAAATGGCACCCTGTAGTGCTAAGGAAGACTTGTTAGGGAAACAGATGTATGATTCTCTTCTCTGTATAACTTGGATGTGGAAGATTCTCTTGATCCACATAAGTATGAGCTGCCTAATCCAACTCAACAGGCTTGCCTCCTTCTCTTTCCTCTCTAAGGCCTAGCCACGGTGCATCATTATCTTAAAAGAGTGATTTCCCCTCTGCTTCCAGTACAATGAATTTCTGGGAGAATCCATTTACATAGAATTTTGCCTGATGGAAAGACAGCAAAATGGGTATTTGGCAACAGATGGCAGGCACATTCTCTCTGGGGCTCCCAGGAAGAGAACAGACTGCAGGGATCTGGGCTTTGGCTCTGCTTATACTCAATAGTAGGCATATATATATATTTTTCTGATTCTTCCTGGGGGACTTGAGTTCTCAACTCAAATAAACAGATTCTTTGAAAATAAAACTATTAAAATAAAAGAGAACATTAAATGATTAATTAATTACCAGATAAATTAGAAAAAGTAAATCAATAATTTAAACTAATCATAAAAATATTTGCAATGACATAAATGATACTGTTGATGAAATGAACTAAGACAACTGAAAAATTAATCATAAAAACATAGGAGTTGTTGTGACAACCAACAGAACTCTAAGGAATGATGATTAAATGTGATGTGGAATCTTGGAATGGATCCTCAAAAACATAAAAGGATAGTAGGTAAAAATCTATGGTATTTTGGGATTTTTATCAATAATAAATAAAACAATATTAATTCTGCAATCATAACCATAAATATTAATAGCAGGGGGAAATGAGGAGGTTATACGGAAATGTAATGTATGATCTGAACACTTTTTGTAATTTTAAACCTATTCTAAAAGAAACATTTATTTAAAATATATACTTTTCTGTTTAGCATACAAGGAGCTAAGGTTTTCCAACCATAATTTAAAAAGCTGTGAAAAACTGAAGAAACAATGATTTCATCTGTCAAAGATGTGAAATCACAGGTATTACTGACACCAAAACTGGAGACTTATAGATGAACACCAAGAATAATACACACACACAGAGAGAGAGAGAGAGAGAGAGAGAGAGAGAGGGTCACTGGGAAACATTCACAGCATAGGGAAACATTCATTCAACTGTAACTGGAAAATTGCTAGAGCTCTAACCTGAAAAACCCAAAGTTATAAATTCTATGAAGTTCTAATCATGTAGCCCTCACACTTTCGTTACTTTTACAGTGATTGAGAAAGAAAAATCTTCTTACACTTCTAGCCAGGGAGGTGATGAAGAATTGATTCTTTGAAATCTATTACTACATCCAGTTTTTCTCTACAGAATGTCTGTTGTAGTTTCTTTCATATTGGTGGGATAAAACTCCTGACCAGAATCAGCTCATGGGAGGAAAGAGTATATTTCAGGCTTATGGTTTCAAGGGGAAGCTTCATCATAGTAGAGAAAAACAATAAGCTTACCACATCACATATCCAGAGTAGAGAGAAGAGCAAGTGTGAACTGGGCTCTGCACTCACAGTAGGCTGGACTCATCAATCTAATGGTTTACTCCAGGAACACACATGTTCTAGTAAGACTCTACCTCTTAAATAATCTACCAGCTGGGGAGTAAATAGGAGTTTTAGTCACAAACACTTGAGGATATAGGTATCATTTACATGCAAACTACCACAAGAATCTACTAGAATACCCAGTTTTTCTCTATTGGGTATCCTAAAGAGAAATTATTTTACCAAGCCTAATGTATTGGTGTTTCTTCAAAAGATCTGGAAAAAAAAATTTAATTTTTTTGACAACTTCTATACTTACATACAAAAAATGCATGATATTTCCCTCCCCTGCCCCCATACCCCTTTAGAACTCCAATCTCCATCATACCCCTTCCCTCTCTCCATTAGTCTCTCTTTTAATTTGATGTCATCATCTTTTTCTTCTATTATGAGGGTCGTGTGAAGATATTACTAGGCACTGCAAGGTCATGGATATCATGGCCAATTTCTGTCTGGACAGTTGCATTGTAAAGAGTCATACCCTTCCTTTGGCTCTTCCATTCTATCTGCCTTCTCTTCCTCAATGGGCCCTGAGCCTTGGAGGGTGTGACAGAGATGTTTCAGTGCTGGGCACTCCTCCATCCCTTCTTCTCAACACTATGTTGCCTTTTGGGTCATCCCAGTGGTCAATCATCGTCTGAAAAGGGAAGCTTCTCTAAACAGAAGTGAGAGTAGCATTAATATGTGTATGAACATTAAATGTAGTGCTTTCAGGGCAGCTTGGTGGGAATAATATACACATTTAGCCAGACAAGAGCAGGCTTTATACCCCTAAGGCTCATGACCTCACCTGCCATAGACTTTTGATTAGGTTTTTCAGTACCAGGTATGTATTCCCTCCCATAGAGAGGGCCTTCAGTCCAATTATGGAGCAGTTGGTTACTCCAAGAGCAGACATGCCACTATTGCACCCTTTCAGTCATTGGGCCTGTATGGCCAAACTTGAATATTCAGTGTCCTCTGTTTTCACTGCTGATGAATTCTGTCTCCCATACAGCTGCATGCAGTGCAGCTTTTTCCAGCTTTCTCTTGACTGGTCTATAGGGAGAAGGTTTTCTGCTCAGCACCAGCTTGCTTTCTCAGTGACCTTGCCTCTCAGGCAAGAGATGTCTTCAGCAATAGGGTCTTACTATCTGTTTCTCAAGGGAAACCAAGGCCTTTGGCAATTGCCTTTAATGTTTTGGAGGCTTCCAGGACCTCCTTGGCCAACAACTCACTGGAAGGTATCCCATTCCAGGCACTGAAATTTTTCTAGTAACAGTCTATAGCTTCTAGATGTGCCATTATTCAAAAATGTAGGTTTAGGGGCTGGAGAGATGGCTTAGCTGTTAAGGCGCCTGCCTCCAAAGCCTAAGAATGCTGGTTCCAACTTCCAGCGGTTCCAATCTCCAGGTCCCACATTTAGCCAGATGCAAAGTGACGCAAGGGCGCAATGCCACACTTGCCCACAGGGGGGTGCATGCATCTAGATTTCATTCACAGCAGCTGAGAGACTGCTGGCGTGCCCATTCTCTATCTGTCTCCCTCTCCCTAACTCTCTGTCTGTCTCTCTCTGTGTCTCTCTCCAAAAATAAAAATAAATTTAAAAAGTAGGTTTACATAAGTCTTATTCACAATATCTTGAATTTTGATTGACTCTCCCCTGCCCTTATTTTATGCATTCTCTTCCCAGGGCCTTGCTTAGGCCATTCCCCTCCCTGTAATCTGTTTATCGGCTTTAGAGTAGATTAGTTAAAATTTGGAAAAGTTTTCTGAACTTAAAGATTTATCAATAGAAATATCCAAATAAGAAAATCAAAAGGATTCCTAGAGAAGAACAGGATCAGAATTCTTGAACAGTGAGACATGTATGGAATTCAAATATCAAGTAAAAAAAAAATGAAAGATTGTTTGGGAAGATGGCTCAATGATTAAAGGCACTTGCTTGCAAAGCCTGATGGCCTAGTTCAATTCCCTAGTACCTATATAAAGCCAGATACACAAAGGTGTTCAGCCAGGTGCCTGGAGATCTAAAGCTTTAATAAACTCCTGAATCTATTGGGGAACATCCATTCAAACTACCAGAAGAGTTTATCTTGGAAATTCCACAGTGGCAACTAAGGAAGAAAAGACAAAGAAATGTAATGGACATACTAAAGAAGGAGATAAAATGATATATAAAATTGTTCTAATGTAATAAATATCAGAATAGAGTGAGAAATAAAAATAACTAGGGTAATAAATAGAAAATACTGATAATGTACATAATAATTCATTTTATTAATAATAACTTAAAATATCGATTGTTGGGGTCCCCCCTAGGGCCAGCCCAGGAGGGATGGCAGGGTCTCTGCCGAGTTGGGGGTGAGAGGCATGGAGTCACAACACAGACACCAGGAGTTGGGTGGAAGCAGCAGAGGGCGAGCTGCTGCAAACTCATTTATTGAGGAAGTACACGGAGTTTTAAGGGGTTTGGCTGGCCAATCATTGTATGGGGTGGTCCCCTTTTTGTGACCAATGACAGCCTGTCTCCAGACAGATCATCTCATAGCAGGTTTCTCAGGAGCATGGGACTGTAGCTGTTGTCATGCCAGGCCTGTGCAGAACGCCGTGTTCACAGAAACTACTTCCTGGTTTCTCTGCCATGTGTTCTGGTTAGGAGCAGGCCTGCATTGTGCCATACAATCAATGATCTAAATGTACTAATGAAAAGACAGAGGTGCAAGGTATGGTGATGTACACCTTTAATCCCAGCACTTGGGAGGCACAGGTAGAAAGATCACTGTGAGTTCAAGGCCACCCTGAGGCTACATAATGAATTTCAGGTCAATATGAGCTAGAGTGAAACCCTACCTCATAAATAAATAAATAACAGAGGTCATTGAAGTAGATTAATATAGTAGATGTTCTATCAAAACCCCACTGTAGACGTAAGCTATTTATTTGTAGAAAAATATACCATTCTAACACAAGTCAAAACAATGCAAGTGTAACATTATTTATTTCTGTCAAAGGAAATCTCCCAAAAAAATGTCATGAATGAAAAAGAGAAGTTTAGTTGCCAAAATGAGCATAGCATACTTATGTGTTTTCACACATAAAAGAGTGTCAAATATGAGAGGTGAAACTAAACTGAAAGAGTGAAAGGAGAAATACATTAATCTGTTATAGTTTGAGAATTCAATGTTCTTCTAGTAGAAACAGACAGAACCAGCAGGCAGATAATCATCAAAGACATAACTGAAGTGAACTACACCATCAGTCAATTAGACATAATTGTCATCTATATACATCTCCATTGAACAAATAGTACAATGCCCACATTCTCAAGCTCACACTGAACATTCACAAAAATAAGCCATACTCAAGGCCATAGACAGTACCTTAATGCATTGAAAAATACAGAGATTTTGCAGTGTCTATTGGCAAATCCAATGGAATCAAATTAGAAATGAACTTGAAAGATCTCTACATAGTTGGCTATTATATGACCCAATTTTAAATAATGTGGATCATAAAAGAAACCATGAGGAAAATTAAAACACAGATTAAAAGAAAATTAAAGCATATGAGGCTCAATAAAAGTAGACATCTGCCAGGCTTGGTAGTGTACACCCTTAATCCCAGCACTTGGGAGGCTGAGGTAGGAGGATCACTGTGATTAGAGGCTACACTGAGACTATATAGTAAATTCTAGGTCAGCCTGGGCTACAGTGAGAACCTAGCTTGAAAGGCAAATAAACAAACAAACAAAAATTAGAGATCAGAGGGAAATTTTAGCATTTAATGTGCATGTTATAAAGAGGAAAAAATGGGGCTGTAGAGATTGCTTATCAGTTAAGGTGCTTGCTTGTGAAGCCCAAGGACCCAGATTCAATTCCCTAGTACCCACATAAGCCAGATACACAAGGTGGGGTATGCATATGGAGTTCATTTTCAGTGGCTAGAGGCCTTGATGTGCCCAATGTCTCTCTCTTTCTCCCTATCTCTCCCATTTGCCCCTTTCTCTCTCATAAATAAATAAACGAATAAACAAAATAAGTAAATACATAAATAAAATGTTACAAAGGGGGTAAAACAGTTTACAGACTAGAAGAAGCTATCTACAAAGAAATACCTGATGACAAGGATTATCTAAAATGTATAAGATATGTATAATGGAAGGCTGATGATATCAGCAATCTGATTATAAACAGACAAAGGAGCACAATAGACAAGTCACAAAAATAGCATATGCAAACTGTAGACAAGTATATGAAAAGACACAACCATTTTCTATTGAGAAATTGCAAACTGAAATAAGCAATGAAATTTCCCTGTAGTGCATTAAATGAGCCTAACTATAGTACACTGACAATAGCAAATGCTGAGAAGGATGTGGCTGAGAACAGGGAATCTCGTTCATTGCTGGTGGGAATGAGAAAGGTAATGCTACTTTAGTGGACCATTTATCAGGCATGCTTTCTTTTTCTTGTCCTTCCTTCCTTTTCATTATTTAATAAAAGTAAACATGCATTTGCAACAATTACATTTTTTTTTTTTTTTTTTTTTGAGGTAGGGTCTCACTCTGGCCCAGGCTGACCTGGAATTAACTATGTAGTCTCAGGGTGGCCTTGAACTCACAGTGATCCTCCTACCTCTGCCTCCCAAGTGCTGGGATTAAAGGCGTGTGCCACCATGCCCGGCTTAACAATTACATTTCTTAGGCAAAGATTTTAAAGTTCTGACTACCTGTGAAACCTGCAGAGACATGTCTGTAGCAGTTTTATGCATAATTGCTAAAACCTGGAGTCAATCAAAATGTCCTTCAGTTCTAGAAAAACTAAATCGTACAATGGAATATTCTTTGTCTTTGAAAATAAAAACATGGAGGCCCTTAAAGTGTGCATTGTTAATGAAAGAAGCTATAAATGGCTATGGTAGGCCCTTCAGATTACTTTCTAAATGCATATTTTCATTCCCTTTGATCAACACTGTTCTCACTTTTGGTAAGAGAAGCTTATATTTATAGATGGTAATGAATATTGAAGAAACCCAAAACCAATCAGGGTGAGAAGAACAGAAATTTCAATGGTTAGCACTGGGTAGATAAGTTCTATTATACCTGGCAGAACTCAGGGGACACTGCAGAAGGATGTGGCATAAAAATTATGAGTGCTGCTCTCACTGCTAGTCAGAGAAGCTTCTCAATGGAGTTGGTGGTAGACACTGAGGAGGCTCAAAACTAATCAAAGCTGAAAATAAGAGACATCTATCACACCCTCTAAGGCTCAGAGAGCACTGTGAAAGGAGTTTCAGAATATGAGCTTATACAAGGGCATTTCTGAAACAAACCATAAGAGTATTAAAGAATCAATGACTTCCAGACATCAGGAAGGAGAAATGAATGCAGGAAACACAGAGGATGCTTAGGTCATTAGTATTACTTGATATGGTGTTGGCATTCCCACCAATGGGGAATGGCAAAAGAAGAAATCATAAGTTCAAGGCCATTTGGGTTACATAATGAGACTATTTTAAGAAACCAAAGTGGGGGAAAAAGAAAAAAATGAAGAAAAGCAGAAACTATTGCATATAGTATAAGATTAAAATATGGACATATGCCTTTTCAGGTTCATCCAAACACAGGAAATCAAAACACCAACAGTGAACCCTATTGTACACCATGGGCACTGAGTAATTACAATGTTTAATGTAGGTTTATAGTCTGAGACAATCACATCATTTTGGTGTAGTATTTTCCGTATGGTGGATGGAGGCTAAACATATCTTAGGGTAGGAGTTATAAGAGAAATCTTTCTACCTTCCTTCTAAGTTTTGTTGTGAAATTAAACTGATCCAAAAATAAAACTTACTGAAAATAAACAACTAAAAGTGTAAATATAAATGTGTGTACTCCTTAATATGGAAAAACAATAGAAGGAAAATGACTGTTTCCTTACTGGAACATGAATAACCTCATTTAAAGTTACAAGTGAGAGCTGGAGAGATGTCTCAGCAGTTAAAGGCAATTGCTTGCAAAGCCTGACAGCCTGGGTGCAATTCCATAGTACCCAAGTAAAGTCAGATGCACTAAGTGGTGCATGCATCTGGTGTTTGTTTGCTGTAAAAGGATGCTCATACTCTTGTTCTCTCTCTGTCAAATAAATAAAAATAACAAGTTTAAAGTTCCAAGTGAAAAATTTCCCTAAAACAGTCAAACTTTGATTCAAATCTTCATGGGGTTGCTAGGTTTACTGGGTACCCTAGCTACAGACTGCTTTTCTTACTCCAGCTTCCTGATTTACATGCACTGTAACACCTCCAAAAGAGGATTTAATGGTTCTATACCAACAGTACTCAATGTTGAACAGAAACGCACAGTCATGGCTGGGACAGCTGCATAATGCGCAGATAGTTTATATACATCTCAGTGTAGGTTATATGAACCTACTAGATTCCCTACATGAGATATTTATAGGATTAATTAAAAGGTTACTTTCTTACTAGTGACAAGTTATATAAAGAAGATATATATCTCCAAATCTAAAAGTTAATTGCAAGAAACCAAACTTTTGAATAGGACAGGGATTTTAATTTAATAGAAATTTAGTGAAAAGAACAAAAACTTTACTGTCAAATTGAAAGTGGAATTCTAGCTCTGAATGGGCCAAGTCATTTACCCTGTCTATTCCTCAGTTTTCCCCTGAGTAAAATAAGTACAATAAATCCACTGCCATATGATTTGTTTTATTTATTTGTCCAGCACACTGTGGAGTGTAGTTCGGAATGTTTGTTTTTGCATTATCCAGGCTAACTGAATAGACCAGAAATTACAAATGCATGACTGTGGGTATCTAAACCCAAGTAGTACATGTAGAAAATAAAGTGAAGGCTATTTTAAATACTACATGAGAAAGGTCTCAAAGAAGAGTTGCATTTTATAAAGTAATAAACAAATGAAAGTCTTAAATAACAAGGCTAAGGATTTGAACTTAATTAAAAATACAGAGCTTTTTTATATCTATTTTATTTTCACGATATTTGGCTGCCCCTTCATGCCAGCAACGCAGTGTGGAAACAATGATGATGGGTGTATAGAGGTTTAGTTTTAACCACAGGAACAAAGGACTATTGCTGTTCCTTCCTTGGTGTGATAACTCTTAAAGGGTATAAGAGTGTGTGTGTGTGTGTGTGTGTGTGTGTGTGTGTACTGCAGATAAACTATTAATCCAGTCAAAACCCAAGAAAAATAAGCAATGTTTATAAAACACAATTCATGACCATAAAGAATGAATGAATTATTACTCTGGTATTTTCTTTGTTATTCATGTGCAGAAATCAATCACCAGCTGAAGGGATAGAGTAATTCATGTCAGGTGCTGTCAAATGCTTGTGGATCTCAACTGGTATAACCTTTCCATGAATTCTTATGAGATTTTTTGATAATACAAAATAATTTATTACAGGCCTGGCATTAATAACCTGATCCATATTATTCAAACATGAGACAGAATATGTGAATTAACAATAAAATAGCTGCTGGAAAGACAAGTGCCCAATAACTACACAAAAGATTTCTCTTTTTTTCTCTACTCTTTGTTTAATAAAAATAAATATAAGTGATGGGACATTTATTTTGAAAACAAGTTAACAAAAAGTCCTGTGACTCTGATGGAGGAGATTATTTGTTCATGAAACTCCAAGCATAGGAGTTGACCTGGAAAGCCAACTGAAAGAGGAGACATGGACAGCACGCTTCCAATTTAGATCCCCCCACCCTTTGAGGGAGTAATAGATGAACGAATGATATTGATTAAAAGTATATACATCAAATTAGGAAGGAACATAAGGTAATTGGTCATCTTTTGAGGGAAGAATTTAGAACAAGGATCTCATTAAAGTTGCCATCAATCTCCAATGTGTCCCCCCCCAATCCTCTGATCTCTCTCTCCTTTCTCCTCTGCACCTCCTCTCTCTTGTGTGGCTCTCAAACCCATTTTAATCAACTGGCCATCACTCATGGGGTAGTCTCTCATAGTCAGAGTTATGTTAACCAACTTAATAGAAGTATGATGAATAATTTAGTACCCCAAAGAGTCAGTGTAATATGAAATATTATTTTTCAGTTAAAGGAAGTAATTCATATAAGTCATTTAGTATATAATATTTTTGTTTAGGCTTCATGTATAAAGTCCCACTGGAATGTATTTTCCAAATGAATCACCAGAATAAGAAACAATAAGGCACTATAAGTGGCCCGTGACACCTAGGTGATGACCACAAGAGTAGCAAGCTTTTACTCTACAGTGTCCTGGGTTGCTATGTTATAATGTTTAGTACGTGAGGTGTACTAAATGCATTTTTGACTTGATATTTTTATTTCAAGATGAATTTACTCAAGAAATCATTCCTTTTTAAAAATGAGTTATATTTCGCTCTTTCCAGCTTCTGTGCTTTGTTCCAGTATATTTATCCCAATATGTTCTCCATTCATTTTCTATGAATATGCAAAACCACTCCAATTCCAAAGCCATCTGATGCATTTATTCTGCTACTAAGGCCTTTATCAAATACAAGTCTTCATTGAGACCTCTATCATTTAGTTTTCAAAATCTTCCTCACTGGGATGGGAAGATGTGTCCATGCATAAAATTCTTACTGTGCAAGAGCTACTTCCTTGGTTTGAATCCCCAGAGTCCATGCTTGTGATCCAGGCATGCCTGTCAAGAGATGGGAGACACAGACAGAATTTCCTGTAAGTCTGCAATAAATTAGCCTAGAAAAGGCAACAATGAACTAGAAACTCTGCCTCAAATGAGGTGGGAGGCAAGTACCTATACCTTAAAGTTATCCCCTAAACTCCACTGTGTGCTATCTCTTTACCAGGTTTTTGCAGCCTATGAGACATAGGTCACATGCTTCATCATGTGACTTGTTGTAGCAATAAATACAGCCCAACAAAACAATAAACTCACTTAAAACATGAATTTTTAAAAATAACATATCTATATTTATTTAAGAAAGAGAGAGAACGTGACAGAGTGTGAGAAGTGGTGCACCAGAGCTTCTAGCTACTGCAAAGAACTCCAGACATATAGGTCACCATGTGGGTACTGGGAAATTAAACCTGGTCATTAGGCTTCACATGCAAGCACCTTAATCATTATGCCATCTCTTCAGACCAAACATTGCAAAACATTTTTGTCATTTTTTTCAACCTCAATTGCACGTTTGGAGCATGAACTTTGTAGATGAAAACATCATGTTACATAGTCAAAAGTGAGTCCTGTAATTACTTGGAACAGCATATCACTCGCCTGGAAACTGAAATCTAAAGAATACATGATAAATACTTGATCCATCCATTTATCAATAGTGTCAATTTCATCATTATTTTTATCCTATCCCTACAATTTAATAAGATACAATGTGATTGGTAGATAAAGACAGATGTTATATATGGCTAGTTTTGGACTTGCAATGAGAGATCCTTGTTAAGAAGGAAGGACAGGGACTTTATTTTAGCAAGTAATGAATAATATGACATGGTGATATAGGCATGTAATCCCAACACCTAAGAGGCCCATTTGGAATATATAATGGTTTCAGTCTAGCCTGAACCACATAGTTATACTGTAACTCAAAATAAATGTGAGGAAATATCAGCTCTGGAATCTTTCCATCTCTTGTCCCCATCAGGGCCACTCTCAACTTTAGTAACTGATACTGGAACATATGGTCCTACAGTGATTTTGTTATAAGATTTCCCTTGAAAAATCAAGTTCCATAATAATGATGTTCATGGAATGAGAAAAAATAAACAGCCAATTAATTTTCTCATGCATCTGTTTTTTATTTTTAAAGTTAATTTATTTATTGATGAGAAAGAGAGAGAGAATGAATGGACATGCTAGGCCTCTAGCCACTGCAATGAACTCCAGATGCATGTGCCACCTTGTACATATAGATTACGTTGGGTACTAGGGAATTGAACCTGGATACTTTGGCTTTGTAGGCAAGTACTTTAAACTCTGAGCCATTTCTCCAGCCCTTTGTCCATTTCTTCTGTGGAATAAACAATTAATTGGAAAATATGATCTATTTTTTCCTAAGAGTTTATCAGGACAAATAATCTTGACTTCAACAAGCTATCCAGAGGGGTTTCCTTTTCCAATATAGTCTACACAGCTTTCACAAGTACCATAGTAAAAAGATGCTACCATGCTCTGGCCTCCAGGCTGGTGTAAGTATTGTAATAATATTTCCCAGGCTTGAGAGTGGCTTGTGAAACAAATACTGAGGCAGAATGTTACTACACTCATACTTGAATGAAGTAAATCACATGTATTCTTTGGGGACCTTGTCTAAGTGTAGTCCTTTAAACAATTTCTATGTCCAGATATTCTTCTTGCTCCTGTTCACTTTGATTATGCAAGACTATGGTTGCAACCTCAGCTTTGCAAGCTCTTCACACTCAGGATATCAACATGGGCAATATTTCTATTTATATTCTGATCACTTATAATGCCTCACTTTGGTAGAGTGGCAAGGCTATGTGGGAAATATCATCTATTCGGAGAAGAATCCATGTACTGGAATCCATGTGAAGATGTCTAATATGGTTGGCTAGATTCCAAAATCAAAAATCAAGGAACCGGGGCTGGAGAGATGGCTTAGCGGTTAAACGGTTGGAGCCCTAAGGACCCCAGTTCAAGGCTTGATTCTCCAGGAAGATGCACAAGGGTGCATCTGATTTTGATGGCTGTTGGCTAGATTCTCAAAATCAAAAAATCAATAAACCTAAATAAAATATTTTAAAAATCAAGGAACCTAGATAAAGTTGCTTTGACTTCAGGTTAATAGTGAAGTAAAAGTCGATGACATTCTATTAAATAACCTCCAACCCATGCTCATGCAAACAATTATAGTTTAACTCAGTGAATCAAACAACAACAACAACAACAACATGAAAATACAATGTTGATTAATTGACATGAAGAAGAATTTTAGTTGTAGAAGGAGGGCAATAAGGGAAAATAATTGGAGGATTAAGATCAAAATACATTATATACTTGTATGAAAGTGTGGACTGGCACAAGTGTATAATGTTCTCTCTCATTAGATTTGAAGCCCATTCCAAAGGAAGGAATTAATGCCTGGTACAGAAAAGGTAACTAAAAGTCTATAGCAAGGGAAGTCACAAGCCCTAGGGGCAAGCTACTACTGTTGTTAGGCTAAATAGACAAACAATGACTACCAAATTACCCACGAAATATTTATGTTTATGTCCATACATTAATGTTTCTCATACTTCTGGTTAGAGAAGCTTCTCTTTTCAGATGACAATGACTACTGGGGATAATCATATTCATAAAGTACTGAGAAAAATAACAGTAGAGTATTTAGCACTGATACATTTCTGTCACATCCTCCAAGCCTTAGAGACCATTGCAGTAGGGTTGCCAGAAAGTGCAAGTGTAAGGGAAGGAGTGCTGTGCAATACTATCTTCCAGACATTTAAGTGTCCATGACACTCCTGACCTCAAAATTGCTGACACTATCTACATAAGACTTGGATGATATGAGAGGAAAATGTTATACCAAAATATAAGAGTTGTGATTTGGAAAGACAGGTTTCAGTGATTGGAGAATAGGAGAGGTGAAAGGAGAGGGTAGTGTGAAGGGATTATGGTCAGGCTACATTGTGTATATGAATGGAGGTTTTCAATGAAATGTTTAAAAAATGTAATAAACCTATTATTTTATTTATTTATTTACTTATGTTGGTTTCTTTTTTTTTAATACCAGAATTGTGTTTTTAATCAAATAGTTCATTTACTTATGTTTCATATTCTTTATCCTTTTTATTAGTTATTTATATAATGTGTATATAGCCATGATGGTACCATCGTTAGCCTTCTCCCTGTCTTTCTTCCTCTGGGATTGTGTGTCTTCATTGCGGGGGTAGCCATCAGTTATGGGGAGACACAATGTCTCTGTGCATAATGACTGAACTTATGGCTCTAACAATCTTTCCTCCCCCTATTCCGTGAATTTCCCTAAGACATGTTGGGTTCATTTTAGGTCTATTTCAGTTATGAGGTCATGGGAGTCTCTGTGCCTCTGGATATCTGATTTTGTAGGAGTTGAGTGTTCTCTGTGTCTATTTCCTTCACCCCTGTGCTGATACCAGGCTCATGGAGAAAGCAGCACTCTTGCTCATTTCCTCAATTATTCTATGACTTCAGCTGGTGCCTTGGTGAGTTGTGATGGGCTGATTCTCTCCTCAGGTTCTGAGTCAATCTTAAAAAGAGAAACAAATTCTCCAATGGAGAGTGAGGTCAGATGCATGGGTAACCCTTATTGTTTTAGAGAGAATTAAATAGGTGTAGGACCTTTTGTATCCCACTACTGGTGGGACCTTGATATTGGAGAATGAACTCATTTTTGGATATGGTTCTGACTTGTTTCCCAGTTTCAGGTATGGGTTCCATTTTAATGAGTGGATCCATTAGCCAAATCAAGAGCAGTTGGTAATCTACCATGGCTGTGTGCCACTATTGCACTTCTGTGAGCATCACATCAGGTTGATTGCTCCTGAGTAGCTTAGGCCACGAGTTGCTTAGACAGATATTTTAATCACTCATTTAACACCTTCGAGCACTAGACAACCTAACTGTCTGGGGACTGTCACTCTTCCAGATTCCAGCCATGTCACTCCATGTTCAGTCCCACCAGCATATGGTGCCTTTGGCAGTATGGTCTTACCATTAACCTTTGGTGGGTCATCAAGTACTCTGACAAAAATCTATCTGCTTTTGGGAAACCTTGTAGGTCACACTGATCAATGGCACATTGTGGGTGTTAACCACATTCTAGTACTGGGAGTTACAGGTCAATGCCAAGGGAAAAGAAGGAGGAAAAATATAGGTAGTATGAATGAGAAAGAGAGAGAGAAGAGAAAGAAGATGGAGTGAGAGAGAGGAACAGGAGAAGGTTGAGGTTAGTCTTCACCATACACTCTCCAGGCCACTTTGATTCAGTTGTTCTCTCTAAGCACCTGATGAAGGTTCATCAGGTATGCTTTTTAGGATGTAGGATTTTGTGGTACCATTTCCACTTGGGTCCAGTTTTTTGTCCACCCCCCTTACCCTCCATTCCTGCCCCACCATCCCTATTGTCCAGTAATAGAAATATTTTTTAGGCATGTGAGAATCTCAGGCAAATTCAGGTTAGGAGCCACAGATGATTGAGACCATGCAATGCTTATCTTTCTGTGATTGGGTGAGCACACTGAGAATGATCTGTTCCAAGTTTGACCATCTTTCTTCAAATTGCATTGTGTCATTTTTCCTTACTGCTGTGTAGAATTCCATTGTGTAGCTATACCACATCTTAGTTATTCATTCATCTAATCATGGACATCTGGGTTGATTCCAGCTCTTAGCTATTATGAACCGAGCAGCTATAGACATGGTTGAGTAAATATCTCTGAACTGAGGTTTGGAGCTTTTAGGGTAAATGCCCAGTAAGGGAATAACTGGACCTGTTGGTACCTCTATAGTCATCCTTTTAGGAGTCTCCATATTGCTTTCCATAGTGGTTGTACCAGCTTACATTCCCACCAACAGTGAATGAGGGTTCCTATTTCTCCACACCCTCACCAGCATTTGTTGTCAGTAGATATTTTAATGTTTGCTATCCTTACTGGGGTAAGGTGGAATCCCACATTTGTTTTAATTTGCATTTCCCTGATGATTAGGGATGTTGAACATTTTCTTTCTTTTTTTTTTTTTTTAGTTTTTGGTTATTTTTATTTATGTATTAGCAATAGATAGACATAGATAAACAGAGAGAGAGAAAGAAAGAGAGAGAGAAATAATGGATGTGCCAGTGTCTCCAGCCACTGCAAACAAACTGCAGATGAAAGTGCCCCTTTGTGTAACTGGCATACATGGATCCTGAGGATTTGAGCCTCAAACCGGGGTCCTTAGTCTTCACAGGTAAGCACTTAACCACTAAGCCAACTCTCCAGCCCCCAAACATTTTCTTTCTTTCTTTTTTTTTTTGCACTGATTTTTAAAATAATTTATTTTTTATTTATATTATTCTGATTTTATATTCATAGTGTTGGCTCCATTATGCTTCTTAAGTGTGTGTTTTCCATTTGTATTTATTCCTCTGAGAACCCCCTGTGCAGTTCTCTGCCCCATTTTGTGGGTGTTTGACTTTTTATTATTCACATTTGTGAGTTCTTTGTAGATTCTAGAAATTAGGCCTCTATCCAATATGTACCTGGCAAAATTTTTCTCCCATTCTATGGGTAATATATTGGCTCTGCTTATTGTATGTTTGTTTGTGAAGACGTATTCAGCTTCCTGAGATCCCAGTGGTTGATTGATTGTTTCATATCCTGAGCTACTGGGGTTTTGTTCAGGAAGTATTTTCCCATTCCTGTAGCATGGAAAGTTGCTCCTCCTTTTTCTTCCAGTAGTAGCAGAATATCCAGTCTTACATTGAGGCCTTTGATCCATTTTGACTTAATTTTTGTGCATAGTAAAATGTATAGATGAGTTTTATTTTCCTGCATATGGTTTTCCGGTTTGTCCAGCACCATTTGTTGAAGATGCTGTCTTTGTCCCAGTCTACATTGTTTGGGCCTTAGTCAAATATCAAGTAGCTGTAGTTACTTTACCAAAATTCCAGATCCTTTATTCTGTTCCATTGGTCTATAATCCTGTTTTTATGCCACTACCATGTTGTTTTTATTACTATGGCTTTGTAGTATAGCTTTAGATCTTATATGGTGATGCCTCCAGAGGTGTTTCTTTTGCTGAGGATATGCTTGGATATTTGAGGCCTTCTGTCATTCCATATGAATTTTGAGATCATTTTTCTATCTCTGTGAAGAAAGATGTTGGGATTTTTATTGGCATTGCATTAAATCTATATATTGCTTTTGGTAAGATTGCCATTTTCACAATTTTAATTGTGCCTATCCAGGAGCATGGGAAGTCTTTCCATTTTCTCAAGTCCTCCTCAATTTATTTCTTGAGTGTTTTTATGTTTTCATTGTAAAGATCTTTCATCTCCTTGGTTAACATTATTCCAAGGTATTTTTTGATGCTATTAAAAATGGGACGTCACTTATTTCATTCTCTGTATCTTTGTCTTTTGCATATAGAAAGGCTACTGATTTTTGTGCATTGATTTTGTATCTTTTTTTTCTTTACTGATGCAGTTAATCACCTTTGAGAGTTTTGAGATGGAGGTTCTCAGGTCACTTATGTATAGAATCATGTCATCTGCAAATAAGGCTAGCTTAACTTTTTCCTTTCTAATTTGTATCTCTTTTATTTCTTTCTTCTGTCTTATTGCTTGAGCTAGTATTTTCAGTACTATGATGAAGAGCTGAGGTGAGAGTGGACACCCCTGTCTTGTTCCTGATCTCAAAGAGATTTCCTTCAATCTCTCCCCATTAAGTATTATTGGAGCTTTAAGGTCTTTATATATAGCCTTTAATATGTTGAGATATGAACCATTCATGCCTATTCTCTCCAATGTTTTGATCATGAAGTGATGTTGTATTTTGTCAAAGGCCTTTTCTGCATCTATCTAAATGATCATGTGGTTTTTGTGTTTAAGCTTATTTATGTGGTGTATTACATTGACAGATTCCATATGTTGAATCACCCCTGTGTTCTAAGCATGAAGCCTACTTGATCCAGGTGGATAATGCTTTTGATGTGCTGTTGAATTCAGTTCGTGAGAATTTGTTCAAGACCTTTGCATCTAAGTTTATCATGGAAATAGGCCTGTAGTTTTTAATTTCTTTTTGCATCTCTGCCTGGTTTTGGAATTAGGGTGATACTAGCTTCCTAGAAGGAGTTGGGGAGCTTTCCCTGTTCTCCAATTGTGTGGCACAATTTTAGAAAAATTGGGTTCAGTTCTTCCATGAAGGTTTGATAGAATTCAGCTGAGAAGCCATCTGGTCCTGTACTCTTCTTTTTAGGGAGGTTTTTGATTACCTTTTCAATCTCAATGGTTGTGATAGGTTTGTTTAGGAGATTAATCTGCTTTGAGTTAGGTTTGATAGGTGCTATGTGTCCAGGAATTCAACCATTCCCTCCATATTTTCCAGTTTTGTGGAGTAGAGGTTTTTGAAGTAAGTCCTGATGATTCTCCCAATTCACTTATGTCTGTTGTGATCTCTCCTTTTACATTTCTAATTTTGTTAATTTGAGTTGTCTCTTTTTTTCCACTTGATCAGATTGTCCAGGGGTTTATCAATCTTGTTTATTTTTTCAAAGAACCAGCTTTTTGTTTGATCAATTTTTCATATTGTTTTCTTTGTTTCCAATTCATTAATTTCTGCTCTGATCCTAATTATTTTGTTCTGTGTGGAGCTTTTTGGGCTGGATACTTCTTATTTTTCCAATGACTTTATGTGGATGGTTAGGTTATTGATTTGGGATCTCTCTGTCTTTTTTATGAAGGCATTAACACAATGAGTTTTCCCATAGAACTCTCATTGTGTCCCATAAGTTTTGGTATGTTGTGTTCTCATTGTCATTCACTTCTAGAAATTGTGCGATTTCAGTTTTTTTTATTTCATCCCCTACCCATTTATTGTTTAAGCATGTGTTGTTCAGTTTCCAGGATCTGGTTGGATTCCTGGCTCATCTTTTGTTGTTAATTTCTAGCAATTCAGCATTATGATCTGATATACAGGAAATTATGTTGATCCTCCTAAATATTTGGAGGATGGCTTTTTGACCCAGTATATGATCTACTTTAGAGAAGATTCTATGTGCTGCTTAGAAGAATGTGTAATCTATGTATTTTGGTAGAATGTTCTATATATGTATGTTAGGTCTAATTGATCTATGGTGTTATTGAGCTCTCTTATTTCCCTGTTAATTTTCTGTTTGGTTATCTGTCTATTGCTGATAGTGGAGTATTGAAGTCCTCAACTATGATGGTGTTGGTGGTTATTTCTGTTTTGTTGTCAAGTAGGCCTTTTTTTTATGAACTGTAGTGCACTTGTGTTTGGATTGTTCCCTTGATAAGTAATGAGTAGCCTTCTTTGTCTTTTTTGATTAATTTTGGTTTGAACTCTATTTTATATTATATAAGTATAGCTATGCCTGCTTGTTTGTTATTTATGTTTGCTTGTAATGTCATTTTCTACCCTTTCACCCTGAGTGGGTGTCTGTCTTTAGTGGTGAGGTGGGTTTCTTGAATTAAGCAGATTGAGGAGTCTAGTTTTCTGATCCATTATGTGGTTTGATGTTTTCTTGGTCTTTGTGAGTTTTTTGTTTTCTTCTGTTTTGTTTTGTTTTGTTTTTGTTTTCCTTATTGAAGTTTGATTATTGTGGTCTGCTTCTTGGGGGCATTTGAGGTTGGTTATTTGAATCTTCTGTGTGGATAATTCCCTGAAGTACTCTCTGTAGGTTTGGCTTTGTGTTCATATAGTTGTAAAGCTGAGTTTTGTCATGGGAAGTTTTTCTTTCACCATCTATTATGAGGGATCCTTTTGCTGGGTAGAGTATTTTGGGTTGGAAGCCATAAGTTCTTAGAGTTTACAATGTTCCATTCCAGGCCCTTCTGGCTTTTAGGGTTTCCACTAAGAAGTCTGAAGTAATTCTGATACGGTTTCCTTTATATGTGATGTGTTGTTTCTCTCTAGCTTCTTTTATGACTTTCTCTTTGTGATTGATGTTTAGTATCTTAAAGATAATGTGTCTTGGAGAGATTCTCCTTTGGTCCATTCTGTTTGGAGTTCTGCTAGCTTCTTGTAAGTTTATGGGACTTTCTTTTTAGAGAGTGGGAAAGTTTTCTTTGATAATTTTGTTGCATATTTTTTCCATGCCTTTGGGCTCTGTTTCTTCCCCCTCTGGTATACCTATGATCATAAGGGTGGGACTCTTAAGGGTATCCCACATTTCACTCATGTTCTATTCACAGAAAGTTTTGAAATTGTTGAAATTTTTGGACTCATGAACTGTTTTTCTGATTTGTCTTCCAGCCTGACTTTCTATCCTCCACTTAGCTGACTCTATTCTTGAGAGCTTCTATAGAGTTTTGGGCTTGTTCAATTTGGTTTGTATTTTCTACTGCTTTTTTTTAATGTATAGTTTCCATCCCTCTGTCAAGTTCCCATTTTATGTCATTTTCTGATTTTCTTAATGCTTCTTGGCATCCATCCTTGCATTTTTTTTTTGTCTTCATTGAGCTTAGCCAGCTGGTTATTGAGGTCCTCTTTTTTTTCTCTTTCCTTCAGATCATTTAACTGTCTTTGGAACCCTTCCTGATTCTTTTCTATTAGGTCTATTCTAGCAAAGGATGCCATCCATACAATTATTGTCTCTTTGTTGAGTTTCTGTGAGTTCTGCTATTTGCTTGGCCAGAGTTGCATAGCTTCTCTCTTCATTTTGGGGTACAGATCCTATTGTCTCTTCTATGATTTGATTAGAGACATCCATTGTGGGACTGGGCAGTCTAGCTGGATTTACTTGTATCTGATTTTTCATGTTACTCCTTTTTCATTGTGGTCTGCCCATCACAGTGGTTCAGAAAGCCTAAGTTGTGGGATGCTAGCCTGCTGGCCTGGGGTGGGGGGGGAGTGGTGAGTGTGACTGTGATGGCCTGTGGATTACAGAAAGGCTGGGGCAGGGACACTGGCCTTCAGGCCTGGGTCCCTGTTTGGAGGTGGGTGAGTAATGCAGTGAATGGGCAACTGGGACCTTGATCCTGCACATGGGGGTTCAGAAAGGCTATGGAGGGGACACTAGCCTGCTTGCCTGGGTCCCCATTCAGGGATGGGAAGGAAGAATAGCAACTGGGAATGTGTTTGTGCACATGGGGTTCACAGGGCTCAGAAAGGTTAGGATGGGAACCCTGGCCTGCTGCCCTGGGCCCCTGATTGGACATGGGATGGGGAGTGGCTACTGGAACCACTAATGCCCATGAGACTCAGGAAAGCTAGGGCAGGAATGCTGGCCTCGGTTCCTGATCAGAGGGGAAGTGGCAATGGGAGGATGAGTGGTGACTGGGACTGCTATCACCCTCATGAGGCTCAGGAAAGCTAGGGTGGGAACCCTGGCCTGCTGCCCTGGGTCCCTGATCAGAGGTGGAAGGGGGAGGGAACCAGGATCTCCCCAGCGTGTTTCAGGAAGCCTAGGGTAGGAACCCTGGCCTGCTGCCCTGGGACCCTGATTGGAGATGGGCCGGTGGTGACTGGAACTGTGTTCAGCCCTTGTGGGGCTTAGGAAGGCTAGGGTGAGAACCCTGGCCTGCTGGCCTGGGTCACTGATCAGGGGTGGGTGGGGAAGAGGACTACAATCACCCACGTGGGGCACAGGAAGGGTAGAGTGGGACCTGATCGGCAAGTAGAACCATGGTAGTGGGTTGGTTGAGGAAGGCTAGAGTGGGACCTGACTGGCAAATGAGACCCCAATGGTGCTTGGGGCTCAGGAAGGCTAGGGAAGAACCTGACCAGGGAATGGGACCCTGATTGCCTAGGGTGTTCAGAAAGGCTAGGGCAGGATGGGCATGCCTGTGGAGCTCTGTGCAGTGGTGGGAAAGCCTGGGGCCAAGGTCCTGGCCTGCTAGTTTGGGCCCACTGGCCTGCAGTTAGTACAGAAGGGACCTCCAGATGGGATTGTTCCGCTAGGATGGCTACTTGAGGGGATTCGGGAACTGCTGGGCTGCCTAAGAGCATGGGAATCAGTGGATTCCCTATTTTGCTCATCCACACCCTCCCAATGGGTGCATACTAGAGCCAGCAAACTCCTAAAAAATCCCTTGAACTTTAAGGGTCTTGCCTTTCCTTCCCCATGAGGTGAGGCTAGGTTAGGCAGACTCCATCTTGACTGGAAGTCCTCTTTTTGTTTTGGTTTCTTGAGGTAGGGGCTCACTCTAGCCCAGCATGACCTGGAGTTCACTATGTAGTCTCAGGCTGGCCTGAGCTCACTCACAGCCATCCTCCTACCTCTGCCTCCCAAGTGCTGGCATTAAAGCTTGTGCCGCCACACCTGGCTTAAACCTATTTAGTAAATCAGTGCAAAGGAAATACACGTTAAGGACAAAGGTGATTTGATTCCCCAAATCCACCCTGGCTCCTGCCAAATTTTCTGAAGTACACTGGTAAAGGTAACTTGTCAGGAGAGTGCAGCTTACTTCCTCCACAAGTCCAAGCCTTTGTTGCTATTCTCAGATGTCTACCCTGGCACCATCCAATATGCTGTCTCATGATGTCAGAGTTATATACATTTTCTTAGATCTGGTCATGGTCTAATATACCATTTCATAGGCTTGCATTTTTAGGAACATCAGAACATAATTTATGCTAAATTGTTTTAAAATACACTTTTGAGGTACATTGTGACATACTTTAAAAGGTGCTCTATTAAAGCTCAATTTTAGTTGATAGCCATATAATGCTTAGTACTTCCGGCAAATTAGTGCTCACTAATATTTAATAAAATAAGAGAAACTATATCAAAATAAGATTCCCATTTCTTTTATTTCTTTATTTTAATTTATTTTTATTAGATATGGTCATCCTTAGTATATAAACAACACATGTTGGTACCATCCTTTCCTTCATCCCTGCCCTTTTTCCAAAGAGGCCCTCCTCATTGGAGATGTATGTCAACCCCATGGGGATTGTGGGTCATTCATTGTGGGGGGAGCAGTCAGTTACGGGGGAGAGGCAATGTCTCTGTGCATAATGTCCTAACTTGTGACTCTTAACAGCCTTTCCTCCTACTCTTCCACAAAATTCCCTGATCCAAGTTGGGTACATTTTAAGTCTCCTTCAGTGATGGGCTCCTAGGAGCCTCTAGATCTGTGCTTTGGTAGGCATTGAGCATTCTCAGTGTCTATCTCCTTCATCCTTGTGCTGATATCAGGTTCATCAAGAAAGGAGCACTTTTGCTCATTTCCCCAATTCCTGTGTGGTTTTAACTGGGGCTGGAGTAAAGAGCACAGGGTCATTTATGTCCCAAGGTCCCACTCACATCTGAAAAAGAGAAATAAATTCTCCAACAGAGAGTGAAGTCATCACCAATTAAATAGGATAACCATTATTAGTTTAGATGGAATTTAAATGATGTAGACCCTCTTATAGCCCAAGATTAATAGGAGCTTGACATTAGAAAGCAAAATCATTATCTGGATATGATTCTGACTTCTTTCCCAGTTCCAGATATGGTTTCCTTTTCACTGAGAAGATCTGTTAGCCAATCCAAGAACATCTGGTTATCCACCATGGCTGTGTGCCACTATTGCATTTGGGTGAACATCACATCAGGTTGTTTCTTTCTGAGTAGCTTAGTCTTTGATTTGCTGGGACAGATGTTGGCCACTTCCCCCAGTAGCTCATCTAGTGCCTTCCAGCACTAGATGGGCTAACTGTCTGGGGACTGGCTCTCTTCCAGATTGAAACCAGGTCTCTCCATGGTCTGGGCTGACAGGGTATGGTGTCTTCAGCAGTAGGGTCTTACCATTAACCTCTGGTGGGTAAAGTGGAGTGCTGATATTTCTTAGTACTATTTCTATAGTACAGTTAACTGAGAATAAAAATCAAATGAAACAGTGTGGGCTGAAGAGGTGGCTTAGCAGTTAAGGTACTTGCCTGCATAGCAAAAGGACCCAGGTTTGATTCTCCAGGACTCACATAAAGCAGATGTACAAAATGGCACATGTGTCTAGAGTTCATTTGCATTGGCTAGATGCCCTGGTGAGCCCAGTTTCTCTCTCCCTCTCTCTGCCTCTTTCTCTCCCTCAAATAAATAAATGAAAATATTTAAAAAATTAAACAATGCTCATACTTTCTTAAAGTGCCTTCTACTACAGTTTCATTTTCTTTTCTCTTTCTCTTTCTTTCTTTCTTTCTTTCTTTCTTTTTTTTTTTTTTTTTTTTTTTTTTTTGAGGTAGGGTCTCACTCTGGCCCAGGCTGACCTGGAATTAACTATCATTTTCATTTTTGGTTCTAAACTATTAAATAATATTTAGTTATATTCATAGTACCCATAATCCTAATTTATAACAGATCTGATCTTTTATTTCTACCTCATTCACTAAAATATTTGGTCCATGAAAAAAAGACAACTTGTTGTAAGATATTAAAATTAAAAGAAAGGACAACTTGTTGTAAAATATATTGTTATCTGATGTCTTCTCCATACTAGAAACTGGTACAGTAATAAGATTATGTTACAAATCAAATTATCTACAAATGAGTTACAATAATTTGTATGTTAAGAGCTAATTTTTCATAAAATTAGAGTTAACCACTCCACAGGAGGCTATAGATATAAAAACAAGCTTTCCAAAATAAAAACTAGAATTAAAAGATAATAAAATATCTTAAGTGTTCTAAACTTCAAATCAGACAAAGTATTTAATAAAATACAAATAACTGCAAACATAGGGGGAAAATATAGTCAATCTAATTTTAAATATGTATATAATTTCCAGTTGGTTAAAATGTCTGTTCTTTCATATGTTACCTTAAGTTTATTAGGCTGGATTTCTCCTCCTCCTCCTTCTTATCCTGATCATCACCATCATTATTAATTTATTTGAGAGCATCAGAAAGGAGAGAAAGAGGCTGATAGCAAGAATGGGTGTGCCAGGGACATTGTAAATGAACTCAAGATACATGTGCCACCTTGTGCATCTAGCTTACATGGGTACTGGGGAATCAAACCAGGCTCCTTAGACTTAGCAGACAAGCACCTTAATCACTAAGCCATCTCTCCAGCCAAATATTATTGATTATATTTCACTTTAAATATAACATTCCTATTATATGTCACATCTATATGTTATATCAGACACAGATAACAAAAAATTGTTATACCTGTATCATGATGACTAATAGATTTGACATGATCCAAGTGTTCCTTCCTTAATGGAAGAAATTTTCTTAGCAACTCCTCTTCTGAAAATGGATTTTTTGCCTATTACTCATCCTCATCTGTACTAGAGCCTAGGAATGAACCTTCCTAGCTATATAGAACATATTAAATATAATATCTAGCCTCTGCATGCACAAAATATGATGCTTGACCAATAAGAGGATCTGTGAACTAAAGTTGCCAGAAAACTTCTCCATCTGCTGCACCTACTTCCAACAAAGCTGAACACACTGATAAAACTCCTATGACCACAGAGAGATGGAATGTTACAAGATCAGAGCCTAATTACCTTGGGCTACCTTTAGCCAATAACCATTTATTGTCCACCTCTGTGTCTGACTTATCCTGGTGACTATCAGTGGATCATGTGTGAATGTTTTGGGATATACTAACATACCCCTAGCTTCCACCAGCCCAAGAAGTAAGAATGACATCTGATAGCATATGAAGCCTATGGTGGAAGTTTCTCCCCTTTGCTATAACTTGTCTACCTGAAGGTCAGCCAATATATGTGAAAAGTGCCTTGATTTATGATATTTTTCCTGTTTTGCAACTATAAAACCTTCATGAAATTGTTAATACACTGGAACATGGAATTGTGGTAACATAAATCTGTGTTCCTGGGCCATAGCCACTCATATTTGGTTCCAGAAAAATCCATTTCTTATCCATTTCAAGATGAGACTTGTGTCATTTTTGTCAACAGTAGCAATATAGGGAGACTGACAGATTTTGTTATTATTTCCTGACACTCCTTTTTTTTTTTTTTTTTTGGCCTGAATGCATCAGATTCATTGCAAACATCCCCAAAATTTAAATTGAAAGGAGATTCTTTTTTCTTACATTATTTTTTTCAGTTAGCCTGTACATCAACCTACTCTTCTTCTTGGCTGTCTTTTCCTCTGCTCCATGCAATTCAACACATTTTGTTTGCCAGGAAAATCACATGCCCAGACCTTATAATAAATTTGAAAATACATTCTACATTTAGAAACTAACAAGGGCCAAGTAACAGAGTAGTGGGTCCCAAAGATGCCATGTCTTCACTCCAGAACCTGTGTACATCCTACATTTCATGAAATACACAAATGGAATAACTGCATCTAGTCAATTGTCTTTTACATAAACATATGGGCTACTCTAAAATTTTTTTGTGAGCCCACTGTCATCACAATGGGCCTTAAACTGCAAAGGGAAACAAAATAAAAGATTCAGTGAAGGTAGACAAACACTGGGCCCAAATTTTGGCTTTGCAGATGAAGTGTAGAATGGAACAATGTATGTTGATGGTTTCAGAAAGTGAGAAAACATAAATAACTTCTCCTATGGAGCCCTTAAAAAAATGGATCCTGACAATCGATTAATTTTATTCAAATGGAAGACATTTCTCGTTTCCAAATTCTACATATATAAGCAAGGTTGAATTGAAGCACAAATTTATTTATTTATTTATTCATTTATTTATTTATTTAACAGAGAGAAAGAAAGGGAGAGAGAAAGACAGATAGAGAAAGAGAGAGAGAATGGGTGTGCCAGGACCTCCAGCCACTGCAAATGAACTCCAGAAGCATGCGCCCCCTTGTGCATCTGGCTAATGTGTGTCCTGGGTAATCGAACCTGGGTCCTTTGGCTTTGCAGGCAAATGCCTTAACCACTAAGCCATCCCTCCGGCCCATGAAGCACAAATTTATCTGGAGCTGGTGAGCAGAAATTTTATTTTAAAAGGTTATGTCAAAGGATGACAAAGAACAGTTTGAATATAGGGAAAGGACTGATATGATGGGGAAAACAACTCTGACATTAAATCTGCATCTATCCCAAGTGGCAAGCAAAAGAAGTTTTCTTTTATAGCTAGAAAAAAATAGTCAGTGAAACAGAAAGAACCCAGCATAAGGAAAAGGGATGACAGATTGTGGCTTGGAAGAACAGTGGATCAGACAATGCTTTGTCCTGATGCTTCTAAGAGTGGCATTTAAGAAGAGGCCTTTGGGAAGGAGTGAAGCTTATCCAAAGTTTATTTAATTACATTTTGTTCTGATTGATTAGTGGAGACAGTTCAACTAATGATTCTGAAGTAGAAATGGAAAGTGTAAGCATCATTTTTACATTACTGAGTCTTAGACAAGTCGGACAGAATGAAGTGATTCTTTGTAGTGAACACAAGGGAGAAGGAGTCCTTAAACTTCACTGTATTCTGAAAGTAAAAGCTCAAGTAAACACATGGTCAATAATGAATTTGCATTGTTTGTACCTATGACCTGCAGCGAATTCCCATATCATCGACATGGCCAAACTAGAAGTATCAGCATTTGAAATGAATGACAAATATATCTGCATTGTGAGCAATACTGAAATGCTTTCTTACTATAAACCTAAGTACTGACAAAATACTATGTCAGAGTTGTTTAAAGGTAGAGTATCTGTGTAAGTATGTAATATATATGGTCATATATCTGGACATCTACACCTATATATTGATTCACACATTTAGTCCTCAGTTGAGTCTTTCTAAGAGTGAAAGTATAAGTTATGATGGTAAAAGATTCTCTATAAAAATATTTATATCATTACCTGCATAATCTGGACAATTTATGAATTTTTTCTCTTTGTAATTATTTAGTTGTATTTCTTTAATATAAACAATTATAAGTACATTTAATTTACATTTGAATGAAGACTTTGGTCTTGCACTTCAAATCACTAAATATGCTCTCAGTAGCTAGTATTATAAATCAGAAGTAAGGTCACATGGAGGTTAGTACTAATGTCAAAATCCCTACATGAATGAAGTCAGTAATATTATACCCCTTGTGGATAATAGTGCATAGTGAGCAATGAATATAGAGATCCATTTACACTGGGACTGCATTCTATTTCCAAAATATAGTTAAAATTTGTTCTGTATGAAAGAGTTATCTAAAGAAATCCCTTCTGCTTAAAATTTAGATACTTAGAGAGTTAAGGATTAGAAGATTTCTCCTATCATAATAGCTCCTTCCCTGTTTTCAAATTATTCTTCTCAATCCTTTGCAATAATATTTTAAATAAAGAATTTCCTTACTAACTCCAAATTTATCATTTAAATTGACATTTACTGGGTGGCATGTGCCTGCTGATGCTATGATCTTGTTGCTCGGAGAAAAGACCCCACCAGAAGTAGCTTATGGG
Organism: Orientallactaga sibirica; assembly: GCA_036365145.1. Classification (NCBI taxonomy): domain Eukaryota; kingdom Metazoa; phylum Chordata; class Mammalia; order Rodentia; family Dipodidae; genus Orientallactaga; species Orientallactaga sibirica. The sequence goes on along the minus strand of JAEOAD010000023.1, from coordinate 19,671,452 downwards.
AGAAAAAGGCTTATTGATTCTTACAGTTTCTTAATGGTAGAGAAAGCATGACAGAGCAGGAAGTTGGCTTATATCATCACAAGGAGGAAGTTATCTCAGTGAACTGAGCTTTGAGCACCCAGTGGGCTGGACTAATCTACCTCAAGACCAACCCTCAGTAACATGCCTCCTCTAGCAAGTTTCCCCCTCCCAAATGCTGCACAACCTTACAAAGCTATCACCGATTGGAAACCAAGTATGCAAAACACATGAAATTTAGGGGACATTTCATTCAATCTACTACAGTACTTTAAAACATAGGTCTTGATGACATAAAAAACCTCAAACTGTATATTGAGAGAACTAAAATGGCATCTAGATAAGTATTCAAGGAAACAAATAAGACATATCTATCAAAAAAGAGATGCCTGTATATGAACACTTTATACAGCTGAGGGACAAACAAAGAACAATCAAATAAACATCTACCCTCAAAAAGATGTTTTCCTGGACAACATTTCTATATGTCTCTGTAAGGGATCTCTCTCTCCCTCCCACCCCATGCTACATGGAAAATCATTCCACACATATTCCACTTATTAACAAAGAGAGACTGGTGTCAAGACCCAGCTAAAATCTTTCAGATTACAACTTCTGGAGTCACTAATGGAAATTTGCTAGTTCAAATCATTTTGTGATTTGATTTTTCTTCATTTTTACAGATTATTAACTGAAGATAAAGACATGTGTATGTGTCCTGCTGATGGGGCCTCTTGATGCATGAAGATTTCCAGATACTTTGTTCAGAACTTAATAAATGCCATGTACTATGTTAAATTCCTTATCTGATTTGTTTCTCCTAATAACAAAATGAGGGAGTCACTATTATGATCCCTATGCTTTAGATGGGGAAATTCAGACTGAGAGTCTCATAGGTGAGGAATGCCATTCCCCATGATGACAGGCTTGGTTAGAGAATAAGAGAAGTGAGTTAAAATGCCTCATCTTATCCCAAAGCCAAATGGGCCCCATTTTGTGTACTCCAGAAAACCTGTAGCTCAACAGATACTGAGGATAACCTCATAACAACCACAGATCTCTGCTTCTAATTACTTCCACCAGATAAACAACCTATAAGCCTCTTATGGTAACTGAGAACAGAAAGTATAATCTAGAATTCATGTAGTCTGCCCTCTGATATATGTATGTAGTGTGTGTCTGTGTGTGTGTGTGTGTGTGTGTGTGTGTGTGTGTGTGTGTGTGTGAAAGATTGTTTTCAAGGCAAAGTAGTGACATTGGCCAAGCTTACTAACTTGGGTCAGCTGGAATTGAATGTAAATGTACTAAGTACCATGAATATGGACAAAAAACTAGACTGAGACCAGGACAAAGTGGAAATGTGGTGGGAAGACAGGAGTGAACAGCTGACAGACTAGAAAAGGGAAAGAACATACGGGGTGGGAAGGTCTTGGGGGCAGGGATAAAGGAGGGTGAGGAGGGATATTACAAAAAATAAATAAATAAATAAAGATAAAGTAAATTAGTGCCATAGAAATCTTCCTCCTGGAAACCATTCTACAAGATACAATCCTCAATAAAGGAAGGGACAGTCTTGCAGAAGTGCACAGTAGAAAGTGTAGGAAGCTCAATCCTAAAACCATAGGCTCTTGCTGATAAATCCCAAAATCAGAATTGGTTTAACACCCACTGTGACCTGTTTGTCAGGGAGATCCGTGAGGTCCCTAAAACAATCCAGGCCATTGCTGAAAACACTTGGTTACCTGCCAAAGCTAAAAGGTACGACCCTATTGTTGAAGACACCACAGGCTGCTGTAACAGTATGTTGAAACACAATGTTAGGACTGAGATGGAAGTCAGCTCTCTTCTGGCAAGTCCACATGGTGCTGGAAAGTATTATGGGAGCTTCTAGGTAATAATGATTGCCAACATTATGAATAAGCAGGGGACACTGAAAGCTATGCAATCAACCAACAGAACATGAAATATAGACATAAATCCTTTGCATGTAAACAACTGCCCTCTGATTTTAAATGAGACCATGTCAGTGGGAGAAAACTCACATCTGGTTCTAGAAACAAAGTCACAATCCCATGTCCAGTAAACTCATGTATTCAGTACAAAAAAAAAAAAAAAAAAAAAAAAAAACATTGTTCTCTAGATAAGAAGAGTGAGCACACATCAAAAAGTCTCAAATAACTATGCATATACCCCTTAATCAAAGCTGCTCTCACTTGTGGTTGGAAATGCTGCTTTATTTTACAAAGAGCAGAGAATAGTGAGGAGGTTCTAGATATGCAAATGCAACAAGAAGATAGACAACAACCAAACAAAATAAGTGTTTCATTTACCACATCTCCCAGGGCCTAGGAGAAATTACTGAGGAAACATGAGTATTATCCCACAGCTAATTTCACAACCAGCTCTAGGGAAACTGTGACAGACACTGTGGCTAATCAACACCCAGAAAAGCAAAAATCTAGAGGCCCCAGAGAAATCAGCACTAAATTAGACTGCCCACAGGCCAAATAAGGCTTAAGGATCATTCTGAAGAGGGGATGGAAAGACTAAGCACCGCAGGGTGGGAAGGAATATCCTGAGGCACATCTGTCCCCACAGAAACTGAACAAGACCTGAATTACACCACAGGTAACATCAGCAATACTACTGTGGTAGTTTGAATAAATGCCCCCCAATAGAGTCAGGAGTTTTAAAAAACTTCTTGGATTTCCAGCCACCTGGTTGGAGGAGGTGTCACTGGGAAGTCCAGCCCTAAGGTGTGGTGGTGTATTTGACATTGCAATCTAAAGATATGCAAAGTGCCTGAGTTCCTCCTTGAGTTCCTGCAGTGTGCTATGTGATTTTTGTTTTTGACTTTTGGCTTTTTTTTTTTTTTTTTGCTCTGCTTGGGCCTGTTAAAAGCAGATGAGCTTCATCTGCCATTATGGAACTTCCCCTGGATCTGTAAGCTTCAATAAATATTCCTTCCTCCATAACTGTGTCTGGCGTGGAAGTTCATCTCAGCAAACCTGAAGCTGTCTGCTACAGAAATTGGTACCAGTAGTGGGGTGAAATGAATCTGACCATGTGGATTTTGTTTGTATGGAACTTTTGTTTTGGAGAAATGGGCATGGAGTTGATGCTTGCAACTGAAGATACCTTCTGGAGTGGTAAGACAAGTATTATGGACTGTTCTTATGAGAGTTTGAGAATGCTAAATGCAGAGACATTTGAACTTGGAGGCTTGACTTATGAGCTTTCTAAGGGGAAGGAAAGACTACAGAGGACTTTGTTGGAACTGGGCTACTGGCATAAGGGTTGGCTGCATTCTGCTGCCCAGGACCAGATAGTTTAATCAAGGTTAAATTTATAATGGACTGATGTGCTTAGCTAATGATATTGGACTGAGACATTTAAGATTTTAAGTTGGAAAACCTCAAGCAAGTTAAAATTACAGGCATTGATACTAGTTTTAGGTTACTAAAGTTGCTATTGTCAGTACATTAGCAATCTTGAGGAAGATGGCCCAAATGTTTTACATTAAAACAATGGAGAGGATGCCTGAAGAAAGATTATGATAGAAATGCAAACTCTTGTGGAAAGAGGTGACTGGAAAAGGAACCTGCTCTTCAAGGTTATGACTTATTTCCTCCCTGAATTAAGAATATGCCTATATTCTGCACAACTGCTCTTAGTTTTAGAAGCATGAAAAATGTGTGGAATGGTCATGAAGTGCACACAGTTCAAGGAGCTGCTGCTGAGATGAGGCATGAGGCAGGGCATGGTGATTGTGATAGACTGGCAAAGACATTCGAAGATGCATTGTGGTTTGCATGGAGACATAAAGATTTTTAAGATATATCAGGATTATGCAATACCTACCATGGAATCTGTTGGCTAGGGATGGAAATTTCCTCTTGCTACACTGCCCAGCTAGAGGGGAAAATGGATAATATGGAGACTGTCAGACACTGGTTTTGATAGAACTTGAATTGCAGAAGTTTGATGTTTCTTTGATAGTTGTTGAGTTTTCATTGTTCTAGTCTCTCTCTGTTATGCCTTATACCAGTTGAAAATGTTTACTTTGGGCCTTTATATGTTGAAAGCATATAACTTGTTTGATTTTACAGGACACACAGCTAAGAGAAAATCTTAAATATCAATGATGGGACTTTGGAACTATCTTAAGTTGGTACAGACTGTGGAGACCTTTGAAATTGGACTGAATACAATTTACAATGTGAGATAGTTTTGAATTTATTGGGGACCAGAGGGAAAAGTGGTAGTTTGAATAATTGCCCCCTAATAGATTCAGGAATTTATTAATACTTCTTGGATATCCAGCTACCTGGCTGGAAGAGGTGTCACTGGGCAGATCAGTAGGGTCCAGACCTAAGGTGTGGTGGTGGATTTGACATTCTAATCAAAAGATATACAAAGTGCCTGGAGTTGCTAAAGTGTGCTGTTTGGTGTGGCTTTTGGCTTGTGTTTTTTCTGGCTGTTTTTGGACCTGTGAAAGCAGGCCACTTTCTTCTTTCTTCTGCCATTATGGAATTTCCCCTTGATCTGTAAGCTTCAGTAAATTCATTCCTTCCATAATTTTGCCTGCTGTGGAAGTTCATCTCAAGGACCTGAATCTGTCTACTACAGTCACTGAGGAGGGCCCTCAGTGAAATGGAGCTGGGAGAAGAGAAAAGGTGGTACCAAGACATGATCTGCCATACCAAATTTCTACTTAATAAAAAAAAAGAATATAACCTTTGTAAACATAAATAAACACAAAATAGTGGCCTTTTAGTAGTCACAAATTTCCCAAATTTACTAGCAAATGCATTACTACTCACAATTTATGATTACCTACTCTTTCTCTTAGGGTGATTGGAGCTTTATTTCCAGATACTTTTATTGAAAACTCTCCAAGTCTTTCTGTCTCTCTGTTTGCCTCTTTCTCTCTCCCTCTTGCTCTCACTTCAGAATTAATGAATCACAGTTGCAAAAAGAATAAGATGATGATAAAGTAAGTACGATAAATCTATATCTCAATCCCTTCCTAACTCCAGTTATGTATTACATGGGCTCTGTCTCAATAGGTATTATTTGCCTTCAACAATGGTCTCTATCAAGGATCATAGAATCAAAGCCTAAGAGAAACTCACATCACTTCTTTCTGCCCAATATATTCTTGCCCATAAGTGGGCATCCTCCATTGTGGAATCAGAATATCCAACTATGATAGCATAAATCTACACTGTGACATCACAATGCCCCACTGTAAACTCACAATACCCTACTGTGAGATAACAATGCCAAAATGTTACACCTTAATGCCCTAATGTAACATCACAACCCACTACTGTTATAACAAGATGCCTGTTGCAGTTAGATTCACATTGCTGGTAGAATTCGCCCAATCAAGAGTAGCTTGTGGGGAAAAGAGGTTTACTTTTTTGGCTACAGGCTTGAGGGGGAAGCTCCATGATGGCAAGGGAAAACAATGGCATGAGCAGAGGGTGGACATCACCCCTTGCCAAAATAAAGTGGACAATAGCAACAGGAGAGTTTCCCAAACACTGGCAAGGGGAAGCCTGCCCCCAACACTACATGGCCTCCAGAAAATTTTAATTTGCAATTGCCATCATCTGGGGAACCTAGCATTAAGAACACCTAAGTTTATGGGGGACACATGAATCAAACCACCACAATGCCCCACTGTGACCACCCAATATTCAATTATGATATCATGACAATCTATGTACATGTATTTATGCATGTGTGCATATGTGTACATGCATGCATGTATGCTTATGTGTGCATGCATGCAATTGTTCATATATGTCCATGCATGTAAGAACAGCAGTGCTTCAGAGTAATAAAGATATAGTGGTCACAGTGCCATTGTCCCTTTATACCATCACACTGTATATTTATAATTCTACATGGTCCTCAAGTCTTTTCAGTTGAGCCTGTCTTATATTCTTAACCATATTTAAGTTGAGACAGCCATTTTCTCTTTAATTTTCTTCAGAGGACCAGTACATTTTTTTTTATTTTAGGCATATGCAGATTTCAGAGAATCTATCATATTCTCAAAGAAGTCCATTGCCATAGAAACTTTAAAGGCTCCATAATGAATTATACCTTACATTTTTATATTTATTATTATTTTATATCTGGGTGAGAAGAGAAATGTCTTGGGCAAGTTTTACACTATAGTATACTCTGTATTAATTAATGGTTTGTTGGGGTTAGGATGAGGTTCTTGAGTCACATGCAAGAATGTTACTTTCCCTACATCAAATGCTGCTGAAGGTCTTTACATTTGTTTCCATCAAATGCACCCTATAGTATTGGAATAAACCTGATAAGAAAATGATTGAATATGACAGTACCAAGATTAAAAAGAGGCAAGCTTAAATAATTGCATACGAATGGCATAATCATGTCTGTATTTCATGAATTTGTTCTGGGTATAAATGGTCAGGAGTGGCATGGTATTTATATATGAGGGCGACTGACACACTACAGAGGTGACTCTAGACTTTAGGAAGCATGAGGCCAGAATGTACTCATCAATAGTGTCTTGATTTGGATTGTATTTCTCCTTCCAAAGTATTGTAATATGCTTCATCCTATCTTCTCCACAAATAAAAATGTACTTAAGGAAAGTTAGAAAAATATGTGAAGTGCTGTCCCTTTTAGAAATCATTTGGTGCAAATTCAGATGTCATCAAATTTAGATTACTGCTGACCTAAGATGTGTGTGTGTGTGTGTGTGTGTGTGTGTGTGTGTGTGTATGTATGTAAGTTTTTCTCTTAGTTTCATTTAATTTGCCTTAGATCATGTACATGTTGGGACATCCATGTACAATGGCAGTACATTCAAAAAGTGATTCTTCTTCAGCATCAGTAAATGCTATAATATGAAATTCACTCCACTTCAAAAAGCCTCCATCTTCCAAGCCCAGGTTAGCTCCTTGAGTGCAGGGCCTTCCTTTCTAGGCTCATCTCACACTTAAGAAAGCAGTTTTAGTTTTACAGAACTTACCAACCTTTTGTGTTTCCCTGAAAAGCACAAATAATAGAGAGTAGATAATCTCTTGAGAAAACTTGGTGTTTGTAATCTATTTCCTGCTGAAAAAGACTCTAATAGTAAATTTGAGTCAATTTTCAAAGGCAAAGAATAATCTCTGTGTTCCTTTTCAATCAATATTATGTGTGAATTATCACCTCTCATCTCAAGTATTCCTCACTTTCCTCTCCCTTGCTCTGTCCCCTAAGGATCACAGTTCAGTCAGTGAAAGGCTTTTCAGGATAAATGTGACATTTCCAGGGGCAAAACACTTACATGGACAGAATGAGAACATTTAATGGATGGAAATGAGGCAGGATGAAGCACAATCTGAAACAATATAGAAGTGATAATATTTGTTTAAAATTTAATAATAGAGTTTTAAATGGATTTTTGCTCCACAAAAGTATGTTGCAACACTCCAACACTCATTTTGACATTCATTCATTATATACTCTGAGCTATGCCCTGTGAATATATCCAGAGGGAAATGTAAGGGAACATAAGCTTGACAAATTCGCATCCTTAAATAATTTATAGTTTATCATTTATTTATTTATTGAGGAATAGATATACAGGAAAGATAGTATAGATACTGAACATTAAAAGAGACTAGAATATTAGACTGTGAGGTATTTTAATATACTAAATGAAGATTTTTATTCATCTAGTTACAGTGCATTTTCAGAGCCATTATCTCCTATTAGTCTTAGATTAATTAGTTAATTAATTAATTAATTAGTCTTAGATTAATGATAAGAAATAGGCAGGTCCACTTACACACACACACACACACACACGCATATATATACATATATATATATATATATATATATATATATATATATATATATATATATGTGGATGGAGAATTTAGATATATTTTGATTTATTTTTTTCATATATATTGCATTTTGATTATATAGTCCACATTACTCTTCCTTACCCCTGTCAGTCTCCCTGTACTCATCTCTACCATTAGCTCATAATAAAGGAGAATGGCCTTTCAAGCCAATACCCTATCTATAATAGAAGTTGTACTGGCCCCATCATGTGTAGAAGTTGTACAGGGAAACATAGTTTCTATGAGTTCATGAGTGCAATGACATTACCAAATCTGAGTGAGAAAGTTCCACAGTACTCCTCTAGATCCTCTGACTATGACATTGTTTTGGTTCCATCTTCCATGGTATTTTCTCTGCTCCGGAGGGAATGATGAATATGTTCTTTGTACTTCTGAACCTTCATTGGTCACTTACTTTAAGCTCTTGATTGGGACTGAGAGTCTAGCTGATCTGTGGGCATAAAGATAAATATTTTTGACATCACATCTGTTTTTCAGGAACAGGCATTAGTTGCTTCTTTGGAGCAGGCTTCAAATCTAATCAGAGAGCTATTGGCTACCCCCATAAAAGTCATGCCACTACTGTACCAGAGGACATATCTTATCTAGTGGATCAGTATTGTAGAATGCAGATTTCATTGCTGAGTGATATCAATGGTGACTTTTGCCTGCCAGAAATCTGTATAGTACCTTCCAGCACTATGATAGCTAACCAGTAGGAAGGAAGCTTGTCCTTTGTTTCCTACTTCACTTCTCTATGTCCTGCAACCCACATGTGTAGTGTCTTTAGTGATAGGGTCTTCACTATCAGTTTTAATGGGCATCCAAGAGCCATGTTTTGGGTGCTTTAGAGGCTTCTCTGGATTTTTTAATGATATTTTAATGAATTTTCTCAGTCTTATGCAGCTGAAAGTGTTAGAACTTTGACTGAACTTGAAAGTTGCAAATCATAGTTCTGAGTTGATACAAGATGCTCAAAGCAAATGAAATACAGAATTTATAAGACACATTACAAAAGCATTGTTTTTTAAATTTTTTTGTTTATTATATATTTATTTGAGTGCAACAGACAGAGAGAGAAGGAGGCAGATAGAGAGAAAATGGGCATGCCAGGTCCTCCAGCCACTGCAAAAGAACTCCAGATGCATATGCCATCTTGTGCATCTGGCTTACGTGGGTTCTGGGGAATCTAGCCCCAACAAGGTCCTTAGGCTTCACAGACAAGCACTTAACTGCTAAGCCATCTCTCCAGGCATGATAAGCATTGTTTTGTTCATTAATCATGTGAAAAACTATAAAGAAAAACAATTCAGCCATTTTGTGTGAATAAAACTTAGACTCTGCTTCTTTAGAAAAAGCTGCAAAAGGCAAACAAGAAATTTCCATCCAATGTGATGCCTGAAGTGATCCAGGAAACAATGATGTTCAAATAGTAATTGTTGAAATTCCTTAAAGGCTTAGATTGTTCACAAATGGTCTATTTTTCCAAAGTGCATGAAGGCCCATATATAATATGAGCAAGAAGAGTAGTTAAGGACAAAGTTATGAGAACCTTTAAAGGAACAAGTATCTTTCCATATACTATCCACTATGGAAGAAAAAAGCCAACACGTGAGAAAAAAGAAGGTAGTGATGAGGTTCATTTAGAAGTAGGCTCTAGTAGGGAAAGCATATTATAAGCACCATTGCTATAATGGCATAGCTCTGGAACTGTGATCATGTGACTGTCACCTGCTCAGTTTCCTAAGTTCTTATCTGTTAAAGAAGGTAGTAAAGATATTGTAGATTTCATAGTCTACTTTTGGAATAGTGGCATTTATTACCATGTTGCCAGAAATACTGCCTGCTGAGAGCTAGATATATTCCCCTTCTCAGAAATTTTCCTCCCCCAAAAGATGCTGACCAGATAAAATTAATGTAACCTTCTAGAAGGAAGGTCACTTATCACTGCCACATCACTGTAGAAATTCCAAGGGCCATAGGCATGTTGTTTCCACTTGAGACAAATATAAAGAGGCTTCTGAGATCCTGAGATCTATATGGGATTTTCTGGTTTCTTGTTGCTATTTCATTGTGGTACAATTACTTCTGACAAGCTTACAACAGTTCTTTCTTCATAAGTAAAACAGAAGCCAATTTCTGATGAGTTCTCTGAGCAGTTTTCCACTTGGATGTTCCCTAGTGAACTGGAAAATAAAATAGATTCCAGGAACGATCATAAACCAGACTCCAAAATGGAATTCTGGACTGCTACCCTTGGCTGACTAGCTAATGGGACTTCATCTCTAGTAACTGCAAAACTAACCCTTCCATGTCCCACTAATACAATTACATCCCATTTACATACATGGGATGAGTTGGAAAGGAATACCCTAGTCAGGCAATAGATCAAGAAATTCATAATGTTAACAATAGTCAAATCAGGTGGCTCTTTTCCACTTGCATTGATACACTGGGAAAACACAAAGCAAAATTCAAAGAAATTTGTCAACAACTTAGTTTGAAGTACGAAAGTATGAGGACTTACCTGCTAGACATTGTATTTAGGAAGTATTGTCTCATGCTTCCTAATGTCAAAAGGCAAGATAAAGCTGAATATTTAATCATATGAGTAAAAGGAGAAAAGGATAAGTCCTCAGCAAAAGCAAATATTTTGGGCTGATGAAATAGAAAGGAATAGGGCCCAGAGACTTGGATGGAGGAATCTCTGTCAACATCCCAAAAATCTAGAAAGATAAGATTTTCTTGAAGTTTCTAGATAGACGAGTCTCATTTTTCATTTCACAAAACTCCTTCAGTGTAGATGCCAACTTCAAAGCGTCCTGTACTTCACTCTTGGAGCCAGAAACATAATTGGGATTTAGTTAGAGTACAAGATGTGAAAGCACTTCCTTAGCTGTAAATGGGACTGCCTCTAAGGAAGCCGGAGGACATAAAACATGTACGCAGTTAAGCATCAGGAAAACATGCATAAGCCTGGATGGACATAGGATGCAAGGGAGATGGAGAGGTATTGAATGGAAAGGTGAATTAGAAATTGTCTATTGATTAGAACAATATCAAATGATGTTAGTTTTAAAACCTCTAACACAGACCCTAGGAAACTGTTTTTTTTTTTTTTTTTTTTAATGTTTTTTGGAAACTTAGACAAAGATCCCTATGCTAAGGCAAGAAGAATGATACAATAGCCATACAAGGTATAAAAGATGTAAAGTACAGAGAAAAAGGGAATAGACCCAGAGAACAGGGAATAATATTTTAAGTGCTAAGTAAGTTGGGATAACTCAGCAGTTGTCATGTGCAGAGAAAGATGAAGACTACTGAATGGATACATAATATACATGTGGGGTATACTGACAGAATTGGCAAAGAAATGGTGGTTATCTTGCACAAGCCAGAAAGAATAACAAAATATATTGTTACAAAATTAGGTTCTTTGATACCAGTATGCCTAATAGGGCCTTAAATAATGGAGATAAACAATACATTTCATACCTAGAATTCATTTATTTGAGAGGTTACTGAATTATCATTAATAAAGCCTTTGTAACTTCCTATGTTTGAATAATGAACTTATCCCCTACCCTAACAAATAAAACTATGCAGGAAGAACAACTTTCAGATCATGTATGGATTGTTGGGCAGAATCTACGTATATTTGTGACACTGAAGCACCCAATATGTCATTTAGCCACTGTTATTACAGTAGTATTACACAGGATTCAGATAGTCAATGGAATGCTTGTCCATGTTCATCTCACAATGACTCACTGTGCATGAAACCACCTGAGGGTTATTTACCAATTTCCAGAGACATAATGGAATGGGCATCCTTGATATTTCACACTGACCCCACTTGTCCTATAGGGTAAAAATATCTTAGTTGAAAAAATCAAATAAAAAACTATGAACTTGCATGATCTTATGCCCAGGTAGCACAGTAACTGAAAAGCAATAGCACAACGCAGTAGAAAATATTTTGAACATTTCACTATACTAAGGAGTCTCACATTTATCCATCACCAACACAATGGTTACCACATACGAACAATATGCATTAGGTACATTGGAGGCCTTTGTAAGAAATATTAGACTCAGAAGGTGAATGAGAAAGTCTCCTCAGAAGGACAATTGAGAACTTTTTAAGGTTTACTTGACTAGAAAATTCCAGGAAATCTCATTTGAAACAAAAAGGTAAAATATTTCTTCTATTACCCCTTCTACCAGAAAGAGGACACTCTGTTTGATATCAGCCTTTGGATGGAAGAAGATTATACGTATGTTAGAAATAGTACTGTGATTTATGTGTAGCCATGATCCATATGCAGTGTGATAAGAAGACTTTAGTAGAAGCATATGCATTACTTGGCCCATAACTTGTAAAAAATCTACAGTACAAATGCTACCTGTGATAGAAAGTATAGTATCCATGCACAGCAAGCCCCTAAAAGAAAATCACAATATAAGCCAGAGAAAATTCATGCCATCTTCCACAGAGATTATGTACAGCTCCAAACATGATTGTGGATACTTAGCAACTGAATACTTGATGACAAGAAAAGTGACCAGAGAACCAAAATTGACTATCTTATTATGAGACTTTCCATCTTATAATATTGACAACAGTGCATCATAATATGGGAGTGATGGTTAGAGCTGAATTGATTGCATGTGATCCTCTGAAATCAGCTAGTATTGTACTGTTGACTCTCCCTCAGCTCAGAGCCATGACCCTATAGGACTTTCTTTGGGCCACATCTCAGTAGAAAGTAAAATACTGAGTGTTATTCATATATGGATATTGTGGTTACCATGCTCTTCTACAACAGGTTAGTGTTTGCATAGGCTTAGCCTGGGGAGCTGATATGATAAGCATAAGTCAACAACTTGTGATCTGTCATATGCCAAGAATAATAAACATTTTTCAGTTCAGCCTAGACTCCCTATAGCTTTTACTGCCTTAAACTTTTAATAAAGGCTGTGAGTTGAGCTGGGCATGGTGATGCAGGCCTTTAATTCTGGCATTGGGAGAAAGAGGCAGGCGATTGCTGCGAGTTGGAGGACACTCTGAGACTACATAGTGAATTCCAGTACAGCCTAGGCTACAGCAAGACCCTACCTCAAAAAACAAAAACAAAAACAAAAACAAAAAGGAAAAAAAGTTGTGAATAGGACTTCTGGTCGAGGTGGCAGACTCACAACCAAGCTAGGGCTCTAGGGATGAAATCAGGCAAGAATTGTGGGGCTCCAATACTAGTAGGTCTTAAAGGACCACCCAAGGGTGGACATGGGATTGAATATACAAGAACCTGCCAATTCCTGATTCGTACAAGTTCACATACACAGCTAGGGTGCAGTCTCTGGGGTGGGCAGACTGAGCTCAGGCTGACAGGGCAGTCAGTCTGGCAATTCGCCTTTCTCCACTCCCCATATACTCAGAGTGGGAACCACCCACTGAGCAAGTAGTCACAGTGTTGGAGGCAGGGCACATGCTTCCATGGCCCTACCTCTAACCTGGGCATCAAGATCCCAGCATCAGGTGCCTCCATGCCTCTGCCAATTCCCATTTGCCACTCACTGCTGACCACTCTGATCCCCCCACATTGGGCTTACATGCCAGCTCTCTCTATCTTCCAAGCATTAAAACCATGCCTGGGGTCCCCTTAGTACTAGAGCCAGGGCCTACACTTCTGACCATTATGTGCCACCAGCCCCAGCCCCACCAGGTGCTAGAGCTACTGGCTGCTTTTTAGCCCCATTCCTCCCAGCTTCTACCCCACCCTGCACCTGCCCTTGAGCCCCAACAGCCAGAGTCCACATTTCTGCCCCATTCTGTCCTGCTGGTCTCTGAGCTGCTGGTCCCTGTGCCACTAGTCCCAGAGCTAGAACTAGGATTCTCAGAGAGTGTTCTATTTTAAATGTGGTATACTGCTTATAACCACAGATAATGGTGATCATAGATGGTGGTGATTGTAGGTACATCAAAGGTATCTGGGGAACTAGGAGCTCTGGCCTACTCACTCCACTTACACTTACTCTTCAGCACACAGGAATCACTAGTTGGGGAACCAGATGGGGAACCAGACTCCAGAAAGCTGGAGAGCCAGAGATAAGAGGCCTGCTTCTACAGTGGGCCATGCACTCTCTGACTCAGGGGAATAGGGATGTTGGCAGGCAGGACCCAGTCAGGATATCAGGAAACTGGGAGGAGCCAGTAAGAATCAAATCTCTGGCTCCTCCCAGTTTCCTGGTGCCTGAAGGTCCCCCTGTGCCTGGCTTGGGGCTGCTTGGACCCTACAAGCTTGCTGAAGAAGCAGGCCCCTTGCTCTGCCTTCCTGATCAAAGTGCCCCTGGGTCCCCAATTCCTGGATAGTCTGTGCCATAGGGAATGTTCCCCAGGGCTCCTCCCAGTTTCCTATCCCTTGTAGGATCCCTTGTAGCACTCCTGTGCTAGGCTTGGGGAGGACTGGTCTCTGCAGAGGCTGTGGAAACAGTCCTTTTGCTCTGGTATCCTGACTGGTGCCTGGGTACTGAAGAACCTACTAGGACAAAAACTTGCTTCCTCCTGTATAGAATAAAGTGTCTCCCCAAGATGGGTAGAGCACAAAACAAAAGAGCCAACGAAAGTCAGAAGAGTGAGAGTTTTCCACCAAGGATGCCTAGTTGTTAGGAGCAATAGTTAGAAGTAAAAATAGGGCACTCACTCATCAGTGACAAGATCACCATGGCAACCAGGGGCTAAGACCAGAGACTGACAAGAGACTAGCAGCTCTGATAAGCAGCAATCACTCAGCAGTGACAAGGTCACCATGGCAACCAGGGGCCAAGACCAGAGACTGACCAGAGACCCACTGTGAGCTGATATGCAAATGAGCCAACCCTTAAGATTGCTATCAGCAGCCAGGATGACTGAGGAAAAAATGGGCATAAGAACCCCAGCTAAAGCTCAGAAAATTGTCAGTCAATGCAGAGAGGCAGACTTCATGTCTCTCACTGTGTTGAATACCCACCATGAGAAGAAGCAGCCCATGGGAACCCCTTGGCAGCCCAGCACAGAGAGGAGTAAGGCCCAGACCTCAGAAGCCACCTGCAGGTCAAGTGAAGTTGCATGTGAGTGCCCCAGGGGTTAGACCCAGGAGGTTAGAGAGGATAAGGGAAAAAAGGGACTTGGCTTAATTAACATGTGTGAAGAGTGAATAAAGTGTGGCAACTGAATTAACATAATCAGCCTCTTGACTAATGAATTTAGAGATTGTGTCACTAGTCCCCCTATTGAAATCTCCAATGAAATCATAGAGAAATCAACAGAAATTCAATCCCAAAATGAAAACACAACAACCAATGAGACCCTGATCAAAAGAATTGCTAAACTAGAAGAAAACCATAAAAAAACCCAACAATAGTATCAGTGAAATTGAACAGAATCATCTCTTAGAGAGATCAGCTTTTGACAGTAGGCTTAACTTGATCGAAGAAAATGCTAGAACCCTCAAAAGAGATGTTGAAGGTGAGTCAAGAAATGGAAGATCTCAATAACTGATTGATTAAGCTTAATAAATATTTGATCAAATATAAGAATGAATTCCAGGAAGCATCAAGAAAATCAGAATTCAAACTGAAATCATACCTCAAAAAAGAGATGGACACTATGCAAAATAACACAACAGAAAACAAAAAGCAAATAGAGCTTATAAAAACCTCTCTAGAACCCCTCACTAACAGAGTTACTCATGTGGAAGACAGAACTTCTGACCGGGAAGACAAGACAAAAGTATTTAAACAGGAGGTCATATACTTTGCTAAGTTCAAAAAAATCAAGTGAACACAATATGAGGGAACTTTGGGATACCCTAAAACAACAAAACATCCAGATCATGTGTATACCAGAAGGAGAGGAAATCCATGCCAGAGAAGCCCATCTAGATAAAAGAAGCCACAGAACATGAAATAGACAGGACCAAAGAAGAAACTCTCCAAGGCACATTATAGTTAAAACTCTTAACAATGAAAATAAAGAAAGACTGCTAAAAGCAGCAAGAGAGAAACAACTCACTACATACAAAGGAAATCCCATCAGAATCACCTCAGATTTCTCAATGGAAAACTGAAAACTAGAAGGGCCTGGGAGGGAACATTTCAAAGTCTAAAAAACTATGGCTTTCAACCCAAGCTACTCTACCCAACAAAAGTATCTATCACTCATAATAGATGGTAAAAGGAAAATTTTCCATGATAAAAAGCCAGTCTAAGATTATATGAACACAAAACCAAATTTATAGAGAATACTTCAGGGAATATACCACACAGAAGAGTCAAACAACCAACATCAAGAGCCTGCAAGAGGAAGACCAAACTAACAAAAATTAGACAAACACAAAACAAAAACAAAACAAAGCAAAATAAAAGGCCCAGGAAAACACCTAACCCTACAAATCCTCCAATTTATCAGGGATTAAATCAACCCTCACAATTATAACCTTAAATATTAACAATCTTAACTCATCAAAAATACAAGTTAATAGGGTAGATCTGAAAAATCTGTTTTCTTCAAGAAAACCACCTCACCACTAAGGATTGATAACTTCCTCAGGGTTGAAGGAAGAAAAACAATTTTCTAAGTAAATAAGGAAAGAAGTTGGTGTAGCTATATTAATATCTGACAAAACAGATTTCAAATCAAAAGTAATCAAAAAAGACAAAGAAGGCCAGCTTTTACTCATCAAAATAATGATCCAATAAGAGGACATCACAGTCATAAATTTATATGCACCAAAAACAGGTACACCACATTTTATAAAACAAAACCTACTCAACAACAAAAACAAACCAGAAATAAATCAAAACACCATCATAGTACCACAAAACGATCAAGAGACAGATCATCCAAGCAGAAAATCAACAGGGAAATAATAGAATTTAACAATACCATAGATCAACTACATCTACAGAACATTCCACCACAATACTACAAAATATGCATTCTTCTCAACAGCCCATGGGACATTTTCCAAAATAGAATTTATATTGTGGCATAAAGCATGCCTCCATAAATTCTGGAAAATTGACATTAAAGCTAGAAATTAACATAAAGAGAAACAGCAGAAATTACACTAGCTCCTAGAGACCAAATAACATGCTATGAATTAATGAATGGGTCATGAACAGAATCAAAAAGGTAATAGTAGAATTTCTATAACTAAATGATAATGAAAACACAACATAGCAAAACTTATGGGAAACAATGAAGGCAGTCCTAAGGGGAAAATTCATTGACTATATGCCTTCATAACAAGCACAAAGAGACCTAAAATTAACAATCTGATGGCCCACCGAAAGGCATTGGCAAAACAGCATCAACCCAACCCTAAGAGTTCCAGATGGAAAGAAATAATTAAAATCAGTGCTGAAATTAATGAATTGGAAACTAAGAAAACAATTAAGAAAATTTATGAAACAAAGAGCTGGTTCATTACAAAAAAGATTGATAAACCACTGGCTAATGTGATCAAACAAAAAATAGAGAAGTCTCAAATTCATAAAATTATAAATGAAAAGGGAGAGGTCACAACAAACATCAATGAAATTGGGAAAAATCACCAGGACATATTTCTAAAACCTCTACTCAACAAAATTGGATAACCTGGAAGAAATGGATGAACTTCTGTATACATACCACCTACCAAAATTAAATTCAGAGCACATAAATCGCTGAAACAAACCTATTATAGCCATTGAGATTGAAAATATGATCAAAAATTTCCTCAAAAGGAAAAGTCCAGGATCTGATGGGTTATCAGCCAGATTCTACCAGACCTTCATTGTAAAACTGAAACCACTACTTCCTAAGTTCTTTCACATAATCAGAATACAGGGACTGCTCTCCAACTCCTCTGAAGCTAGCATCACCCTAATAACAAAACCAAACAGAGATAGAAGAAAAGAAAACTATAGGTCTATGTCCCTGATGAACTTTGATGCAAAAACAATGAACAAAATCCTTACAAAGTGAATTCAACAATACATCAAAAGCATCACCCACCTTGATCAAGCAGGCTTCATCCCGGGGATACAGGGATGGTTCAACATATGGAATTCTATTACAATAATAATTACATGAATAATCTGAAACACAAGAATCACATGATCATCTTAGTAGATGCAACCAAAGTCTTCAACAAAATACATCACCTCATGATTAAAACACTGAAGAGACTAGGCATGGAGGGTTTATATCTCAACATAATAAATGATGTGTACAAAGCAACTAAAACCCAAATCATATTTAATGGGAAAAGACTTAAGGGGTTCCCATTAAGATCAGGAAAAAGACAGGGCTACACTCCTACCACTGTTCTCCAAAATAGTGCTATAAGTTCTAACCCTAGCAATAATAAAGGAGAAAGATATAAAAGGGATATAACTTGGAAAGAAGAAGTCAAATTAGCCCTATTTGCAGATGACATGATCTTATATATGTGACACAAGACTACCAAAACTTCTCAAGGTGATAAATTCTTTCAGCAAATTGGCAGAGTAAAAAGTAAGCACACAGAAATCAGTAGCCTTCCTACATACAAAAGACAGAGAAAGAAATCAGTTATTCTGTTCAATTTTCAAGAGGCATGTGTGCATGCATGAGCGCACACACACACACACACACACACACACACACACACACACACTAGTACTTTGGAATAAAACTAGCCAAGGTTGGGAAAAACCTATATAATGAAAACATAGAAACACTCAGGAAAGAAATGGAGAAGGGCATGAGAATATGGAAATATTTCTCATGCTTCAGAATAGGTAGAGTTAATATTGTGAAAATGGCAATTCTACCAAAAGCAATATACAGAATACAATGCCAATAAAATTTCCAGCATAATTTTTCACAAAGATAGAATAAATGATCTCATAATTCATATAGGTTTATCCAAACATATCTTCTGTAAAAGAAACACCTCAGGAGGTATTGCCATACCTGAACTAAAAAACCATGGTAAGAAAAAATACCATGGTATTGGCATAAAACAGGCATATAGACCACTGGAACAAAATTGGGTGTCTAAAAAGAAGGGCACTGGGGATGGTAAGATGAAGCCTAAACTTAAAAATATGGCTCTGGAGCTAGAGAGATGGCTTAACAGTTAAGGCATATACCTGTTAAGCCTAAAGACCCAGGTTTGATTCTCCAGGTTCCACGTGAGCCAGATGCATATGGTGTTGCATACATCTGGAGTTCATTTGCAGTGGCTGGAGGCCCTGTCATGCCCATTCTCTCACTCCCTCCCTATCTCTGCCTCTAATAAATAAATAATAATAAATAAAAAATAAAGATTAAAAAAAATTGGCTCTGACCTGTAACTCCCAGTTACTACAAATCAGTTGCTATCCACATTGAGCTGTTGACCAGAAAGACATATGAGGTCCCCAAACAAGGCAGACTTCTCTAAAAGCATTTAATTACCTGCCTGAAGTACAAGGTAATACCCTATTGCTGAAGACACTATATGCTGTCAACACAAAACATGAAGAGATCTGGCTGGAATTGGGATGGCCACCAGTCCCAGCACAACAGTTAGTCCATCTCGTTCTGGAAAGCACTACATGAGCTCCTGTGGGAAAGTGGCCAACAACAGTGTGAGTATCCAGGGTTCTAAGCTAGTCAGAAGCAACCAAGCAGACAAGATGTACACACAAGTGCCATGGTGGCACACAGACTTGGTCAGGAACCAGTGGCTTTCTGACTGGGTGAGAGATCCACTCAGTGGAAAGAAATCTATAGCTGGAATTGGGATCCAGTTCAGAATCTTTTGGAGAAAAAGACTTTGATCTCCAATGAGAAGCTCCAACTAGTCTTTGGCTTAAAGAGGGGTTATACCCATCAAATCTCACTAAATTAACAATGCTTACACCATTCAACCTATGCTGACTTTATTCACTGTTGGAGAATCTGTTCTTCTTTTTCAGAATATAGAAAAACCCAAGAAGATAAACACCCCTAACATTTCAGCCAAGACCTAGGTGACACAGCAGAGGAATTGAGAGGAATGGAGATGAGCAAGAATAGTGCTTCCATAGTGAGCCTGACAATCAGTTCCAGGGTGAAAAGTACAGATGCTAGACCCTCTTTGCTTATCTTTTTCAGATGGACAATGAACCAGAAGAGAGGATCAGCCAATCACACCTCACCAGGGCCCCAGCTGAAACTATAGAGTAATGCAGGGGAAGGGCAAGAATACAGCGTTCTTGGTGATCACGACACCAGAAAAAGGCTGAAGGAGATAAACACAAAGAATATCCAACTCCTACTAAGCCAGATATCCAGAGACACAGAGGCTCCCAAAACCTCATCACTGAAGTATAACTAAAATCACCCCAATGTGGCTCAGGGAAATTCGCAGAAGAGGGGGCAGAAAGAATGTTAGAGCCACAAGTTTGGGCATTATGCACAGAGACTTGGCCTATCCCCCAGAACTCTTGACTACCCCCACAATGCATGACCCACATTCGCCATTGATGAGGGTCCCTTTGGAAGAGGGAGGACAGGAAGGAGGATAATGGAACCAACACGATGAATGTAAAATCTTAATAGTATAAATAAAAAACAAATTATTAAAAAAATTCTTTCAGAGCATTGCTGCTTCTCAAGACCCATAAACATCTCCCTGTGCCTGCTGTAAATAGTCATGCTATCTCCCACAGTGCTGTCTATGCGGTGCACATTCTGACTTGCTTGTTATTTGAGTGAAAAAGATGTAAATAGTCTTGAATCATCTACATTACTCTCACCAAAGAAAAACGTGCATTGTAATATCAAAAATATATACAGATGCTGAGGATACTCAACACATACTAAAGTAGAAATTCAGAGGCTCCTAAAATCTCTTCACAAAATTAGACTTAAAGCACAGCCACAACAGCTCAGGGAGTTTTGTGGAAGAGGGGGTGGAAAGATTGTAAGAGGCATAGGTTGGGACATCATACCTAGAGGCATTGCCCTCCCCCACCAATAACTGATTACTACTCTCACAACTCCTAACACAGAACTCCAAAGGGAATACCAACAACTCCAACCAGCAGTATGGGGACAGGGAGGAGGGAAATTTGGTACCAACACATGATGCGTCAATACAAAGTATGTTCTTTTTCATAATAAAAAATCTCAGCATCATTCTTCACAGAGATAGAAAATAATATCTAAATTCATATGGAATGCAGAAGGTCCAAGATATTAAAAATATCCTGAGCAAAAGAAACACCTCTCGAGGTTATCACCGTATCTGATCTAAAGCTATACTACAAAGCCATAGCAATAACAACAGCATGGTACTGGCATAAAAACAGACATATAGAACAAAGGAACAGAATTGAAGAGCCACCCCTTAGTCAAAGTAACTAGACCTATGTGATCTTTGACAAAGATGCCATCAATGTACACTGGAGAATAGATAAAATCTTCTGCATATGGCACTGGACAAACTGGATTACCACATGTACAAATATGAAACTAGACCTACTCCATTCACCATGCACAAAAATCAACTCCAAATGGATTAAAGACCTGAATATAACACCTGAAACTCCTCAAGTAATGTATGAAAAAATAGGGGGAACTCTTCACTATATAAAAGTGGGTAAAGATTTCCTTAACAATATACCAGTTGCCCAGGAAATTAGCACTCAACTAGTGGGATCTCATGAAGTAAAATCTTCTGTACAAACAAACAAACCATAATCTGAACCAAGTTTACCCACAGAGTGGGAACAAATCTTCACCAGCTATATCATTGAGAGAGGCTCAATATCTAGAATATACAAAGAATTCAAAAAACTAAGCACGAAAAAAACAAATCAAGCAATCTACTCAAAAATTGGGGCAAAGAGCTCAATAGAGAATTCTCAAGGAAAGAGATATGAATGGCTAAAACTCACCAAAGAAAATGTTAAACATGCATGACCATCAGGGAAATGCAAATTAAAACAACTATGATGGGCTGGTGAGATGGCTTAGTAGTTAAAATACTTGCCTGCAAAGCCAAAGGACCCAGATTTGATTCCCCAGTACCAGCATATGCCAGTTGTACAAGCTGGCGCATACATCTGGATTTTGTGTGCAGTATCTGGAGGTCCTGGCATGGCTATTCGCTCTTTCTTTCTCTCTCTGTCACCACTCTCTCTGTGTGTGTCTCTCTCTCCTTATTAATATGAATAAACTAAAAAAAAAAAAAACAAGATTCCATCTTACTCCAGAAAGGATGGCAATCTTTAAAAATTCAAATGACAATAAATGTTGGCAAGAGTGCAGGGAAACAGGAATCTTCATTCACTGCTGCTAGGAGTGCAAACTTGTACAATCACTGTGGAAATCAATACAGAGCTTCCTGCAAAATATGGAAATTGAGCTACCAACTGACCCAGACATTCCTCTTTGGGCATCTACCTTAAAGGCTCTTCTCTTCACCACAGAGATATTTGCTCAACCATATTTATAACTGTTAAATTCACAATAGGTAAAAGCTGGAATCCACCCATATGTCCATTGTTTGACAAATGGATAATGAAGATGTAGTAAATATACACAATGGAATCCTACTCAGCACAAGGGGAAAATAATATAATAAAAGGTATAGGAAAATGAATGGACTTGGAACAGATCATCCTAAGTGATTTCACACAAGCATAGAAAGACAAAAACTGCATGTACTTCCTTATTTGAGGTCCTTGAACTGGAACAGCTTGAGTTGCAGATATACCTGAAAGACAAATCCAGGTTGGATCCAGAGGGATGGAAGGGTTTGGGGCTTGGGCAATGGGAGGGAGGGGGAGATATACACAAACCAAATCCAAAATTAATTCATACCATAGAAACCTTCCTCATGGATAATGGAGTAAATGATATAACCCTCCATAGAAACATGGAGGGATCATTTGGTTAAAATGCCCTGTATAGGGTGGAATGAAGCTAAATCCTAAAATATTTAGCTCTGACTTGCAACTCCTAGTCCCAGAAATTGGTTACAATCCACATTGAGGTCCCAAAGCAAGACAGGCTTCTGTCAAAGCACTTGATTACTTGCCTGAGGTAGAAGATAATACCCTATTCCTGAAGATGCCTCACACCACAGATGCAGAACATTGAGAGTTCCAGCTGAATCTGGAAGGAAACAAGTTCCCACATAGTTATCTCTCTCTATATATATCGCTACATGAGCTGCTGGGAGAAAACGGCCAACAATGCCATGAGCAAGCAGGGGAACACTGCTATATGAATACCAACCAACCTGACAAGATGAACACACCAGTGCAATAGTGGCACACAACCTAGGTGGATAAGCAATGGCTCTTTGATTGACTGTGAGATCTGCTCAAGTGGAAAGTAACCCATAACCGGAAGTAGGAACCAAGTCAGAAGCCTATGGAAACCAAAATAATGGATATCTTAGTGAAGATTGCAGTAGCCTTCCTCCAAAATAAGGCTACACCTATCAAAATCTGTCTAAATTAACCATGTTTATCCCCTTCACCTATCCTTACATTATTTTCAATTAAAGAATCTGTTCATGTTTTTCAGAAAGCAGTGAGAATGAAGGATAATCATAATCTACCGACAAGACAAGAATAGATAGCTGACTCCCTGACAGGAGATGAACCAGCAGCCAGGGCCCAGGTAAACCACAGAGGAAATGGTGAGATGAGCAAGTGTGCTGTTTCCATGGTGTGCCTGGTAACTTGGGTGAGGGTGATGCAGACAGACACTGAGGATACTCATAATGCACCAAAACAGAAATCCAGAAGCTGCTGAGAACTCAACACTAAAGCAGACTAAAGCACATACACAAAGGCTCGGGGAAGTTTGAGGAAGAGGGGACAGTCCTAAGTATTTTTAGTAACATGTAAATTATCCCTTTCCATTTGACATTTTATTTGTAGCAAATACCTGATAAGAGTTCTGTATTTCTTAATTAATAATGCATAGGCTTCCTTTCTTCTTGTGTATTTACCTGCTACAGAGGCAACATCATTTCTGCTGACCCATCTTATGATGGAATATGTGAGTAATGCTTACTGGTAGGTTGACTCACCTAAATCTGTAGCTTTTTTTTTTTTTTTTTTTTTTTTTGAGAGAGAGAGAGAGAGAGGGAGAGAGAGAGAGGGAGAGTGAGATCAAGAGAGAGCAAGAGATAATTGGCACACCAGATATTCAGCTACTGAAATTGAACTCCAAACACTTGTGCCACCTAGGGCACATGTGCTACCTTGCTCGAGTGTCACCTTTGTGCATCTGGCTTATGTGGGATCTGGACAGAGATTGAATATGGGTTTTTAAGCTTTTCAGGCAAGTGCTTTAACCTCTAAGCCATCTCTCCAGCCTTGTAGCTATCCTTTCTTAAAAAATATTTCACTATTTAAGCTGGGCGTGGTGGTGCATGCTTTAATCCCAGCACTCAGGAGGCAGAGGTAGAAGGAGTGCCAAGAGTTTGAGGCCACCCTGAGACTCCACAGTTAATTCCAGGTCAGCCTGGACCAGAGTGAGACCCTACCTTGCAAAACCAAAAAAAAAAAAAAAAAAAGAAAAAAAATTTCACCATTTAATACTTAATTATTAGTAAATATTAAATGATGGATCATATAAAAGACTTTTTATTTCTTTATGATTTTATTTTTCTCCTTTTGCTTTAATAATTTTCTGAATTTCATAATCATAATGTCATAAATTGTGTTCAAATACGAAATTCTCTACTGAGCATTAGGCCCTCCTATATCACTGCTCTAACACAATGCCTATTCCACACAAACAGGCTTCCACACAAGATCATGTAAGCAATCCTAATTTAAGTCATGAATATCAGAGGGGAATTAATGGTGAAGAAGAAGGGTGTTAATGGGAGGTGATAAGAAAGGAAGAATGGGGGAATAAGATCAAAAACATTATATACATGCATGAAAATGTCAAAAGTGGGAAAAGTATAAATAAAAATAAAAAATAATTCTGGATACACTTTGAAATAAATCTCCTTCTTTTCTTTCATATCCCTCCTCTCTTTATTTCTCTTTCCCTATCTTACATCCTTCTTCTTCTTCCTTTCTCTCTTCTGATCCTTCTCCCCAGTCTGTAACACAGGCCAGCCTTGAACTCAGTATAATCCTTCCTCAATCTTCAAAGTGCTGATATAGCAGATGTGAACTCTCATGCTTACTCAAAACAGAGCTCAGCTCACTCTTCTCTTTTATTTCCCATGACCTTGTACTGTCTCCCTAGTTAGGCATTATGTGTTGACTCCTTAGCTCATTGCCAGCACTCTGATTTGGCAAATTGTTGTCCCTTGTCTAGATCCTTGTAATAGTCATCTAATAACTCCCTCCATCGTTTCACTATCAAATCACAGAACTCTGCTACATAATTTTCAGTCATTATAGAAGTTCCTACTTGTTTTGTGACCTAACAGTGTAATCTTCATAAGCATTTCTATCGTACTTTAACCTTGCTGCCTGTTTCTAGATTATTACCTGCCACATGGCCAACTCATAAATTTGTGTTCAAGGAGCCTATGAATCCCATGCTCAACTACCTGCACTGGCTCCAAGTACAATCACATGTAACATGGGGTTCAAATCATTTATAATGGTCATAATGGCTTTCCAATGCATGGAAGCTATGATTATAATGAAAATGAGCATTGAATAACAAATTAAACAACTTGTTATCAATAATGTGAATCACATTGTAATAGTGTCATTCTGAAAGTATTTATATCTTGCCTTTTGTTTCCATAGTTTCACTTTAGACATTGTAAAGAGTGTTTTAACATTTATTATTCCTGTGTAAGGTATATGTTTTTTGGAAGATTAGAACCATAAGAAGTAAATTTTGTTATATAAATTTTACAGATGATAAGCAAACAAAAAAGGTATTGAATAATTTGTCCCTGATCAACCAGCTAGGAAAAATAAACCTAGGGTTCAAATTTATCATAACTTTAATGTTTGGTCTTATTATTTTCTTCATAAAAAAGAATATTGTACTTATATATGGTTTTTTATTTTTAAATATTTTATTTATTTGAAAGGGGAGAGAGAAAGAGGGAGAGGGACAGAAAGAAAGAGAGAGAGAGAATGGACATGCCAGAATATCCAGCTACTGCAAATGAACTCCAGATGCATGTGGCACCTTGGCATCTGGATTATACTGGTACTAGGGAATTGGGACTGGGTCCTTCAAGTTTCATAGGCAAGCAGTGTAATCTGTAAGCCATCTTTCCAGCCCTATTGTATTAAAATTTTATAAAATTGTCTTAATAAAAACATTCCTCTTGAAAGTTGAAATCTGCCTCACCTCATGGGGGGAGGCTTCCATCTAAGTTGGAAGATCCAAGGTATTTAGAGAACCAGTGCCTGATGTCTCAGCTTTGACTGTGAACTGAAGGCTACGATAGGCTGTGACTGTGAATTTATGGCTGAGGGGCTGTCACTCTGAATTGATGGCTGTGACTGTGAGAAGCTGAGACTCTGAATTGGAAGCTGTGACATGAGAAGCTATGACTATGCACCCCTGTGGCTTTGACCCTAGAGCAAACACATTCCTCTGAATAACAGAAATAGTGAAGTTTTTCAGGAGTTTATAAATATTCAAAAATACTTCCATTTTCACATGTTCTGTATCTACCCAGGGACCATTTTTTTAAAAAGAAAATCAGATTGGAACTATGCATTTAACAAGGAACTCCTCCACACCTGGCTTTTCATACCTTGATGATCTTTCTCCTCTTTCTACTTCCTTAATCGACTGAATAAGAAGCCTGTGGAGCTTAAGGGTCCCACAGGAGGCAGTTCTTGCTTGACCCGCACTGCTTCTCTCTGACCTGCTCAATCTGTGGGAAATAGTCAACCTAGCAAAACGCTTTTGACTTTCCTTTCTAGCCTGGAGAAGTCACACAGAGATCTTAAGGCCAGGAATATTATACTGTATTTCCACTTTCTTTCAGCATCTGTGATAGGGGTCTCATCCACAGACAGAGGTGAATGCATGTGATACAAGAAAAATCTCTACATGTGCTCCTCTGACATTTTGATAAGAGCACAGGGAGGGGGGGGAGGTGCTATTTCTCCCATGCTACTCTGTTTTTGTTAGTTAGTTTGTTTGTTTTTTCGAGGTACAGTCTCACTCTAGCTCAGGCTGACCTGGAATTCACTGTAGTCTCAGGGGGACCTCAAACTCATGGCGATCCTCCTATCTCTGCCTTCTGAGTGCTGGGATTAAAGGCATGTGCCAGCACACCTGGCCCCCATGCTACTCTTTAAAGACACACTTTCTAATATTCCTCAGAAAGCTTTGTGGGCTTCCTTTCAGTCTGCTGGAGAAGTTGACAGACTATAAGAACAATTAGACTCACAGAGCACCTTGTCAGGTGCACTATAGGACTCCATAGTATATTCTTACATTTATCTTTAATCAATCTGTCTATTTATGTATTTAAATAAAATTATATTATTGCTTTAGATTCTGATTAAGGAATGTTTATCTTGGTCTATTTGCTTGATCATGCAATTTAGATTGCATTTTTTGATGAAAATGACTTTAAAATGATGATTGCATATTACCACATGCTAATATAATATTTTCATCTTATCAGCATACAGCTAAACATAATGATGCATTTTGTTCATATTTTAGCAGAATCTTTTCAAAATGAGGCATGCGCAAACCAAAGTATGGAAGAAAAATGATGAGAGGTGATTCTGACAAAGCATGGCTGGAGGAAGTATTCGGTCCCTTTCCCTTCTTCTCAGCCTAGAAAGGGCTCCATGAAGGCCCCTTTGAACTTCTAGAATACTGTTGCATTTATGACAACTATTTGGCCAAAAAGCAGAGTAGAGAAGTGGTTCTGCAGGGCCACTGCCTGATGACAAATCTACCTCCCATTTGCAAGCTCTTCCTTTCCATTCCTTTGTCTCAGGTCAGGCCCATCCATGCTTTTTCTCATTTTTTTCTCTTAGAATTAATTTTAAAAAATAAATACAATCTGGGCTGCAGAGATGGCTTAGCAGTTAAGGTGCTTACCTACAAAGCCTAAGTACCCAGGTTCAATTCCCCAGTACCCATGTATTTGGGATTTGTTTGCAGCGGCTGGAGACCCTCAAGAACCCATTCTCTATCTGCCTCTTTATCTCTCTCTGTCTTTCTGAAATAATAAATAAAATTTTTTCAAAAGAAGTTAAAATGGTAGTTATTTTTAAAAAATGATAATTTTCCAATGGCTGAGAAGTCAACAGTGATCTTGTGCCAGAAAAGGAATCAAATTCATGTGAAGGTATACATTCATTCGTGGTGGAAATATCATGCCCATGGCAGGCTTCAGTACATTTTTTGAGTTGTATGCTCTTCCTGTTCTTGGTAGTACACATTCCATCTGTCCTGTGTGTACCTGGAAACACACTGAAGGGTGCAAAGTGAAAAATTCTTAACCTTCTGCTCTGTCCCAAACGAATTTCTCCATGGCACATGTATAGGAACTGCCAAGTATGTGATTGGAAGACTAGCGTACTCAAGAAAGGTAAGCAAATCAGTCCTTCAAGGCATGAACAAGACAGAAAGGACCGCATTTTGAGCCAGCGTGGGACCTCTGCATTCTGGACATCATAACCTGGTGAGAAGAAATGCCTTTTGGCATTGTGGAGAGGAAGCATGTCTATACTTTTAATTTGTTTGGGAAAACATTCCCCTAAGTTATTCAAGGGCTCTCTGTTAGCCTGTAAGTCTACATTTTTCCTACTAAAAAAAATAAAAAAGAAAACACTAGTTGTTTGCTATATTTTTGTCCCTAAGAATCTTCCTTCTTTCATTTCTGTTCCCATTAAGATATTACCTCCTTATTTTTTAATCTACTTTCATTCTTTCTTTACTATTCTTACCTTATCCTCCCACTTATTTTTTCTCTCTCCTCTGCTTTAATCTTTCTTCTTTTTAGTTTCGTTATTTTATTTTTACATCCTGCCCTCCCCTCCTTTTTAGTTTTATTTGTACTTTTATTGTTTCTTCGCTTTCATCTCTTTTCACTTCTAACAACCTTTAATACTCACCTCCCTCCACCCTGTCTGTTCCTTTCTTTTATGTTTCTTTCTCATGTGTGTATGTGCTTTCTTAGTTTTTCTTCTTTCCTCCTTCAACTTTTATATATTCCCTCTTTCTTTCTTGCAGTGGTTTGAGTTCTGAAAAATGGGACCTAGAGAAAGCATTACTAACTTAGAGTGGCTGTGAGAAATATTGAGAGGAGGTAAAGAAGAGGTTCACAGGATGCAGAGAAAAGGCCCATTGGTGAGCATGTTCTAATGCCTGAGGAACAAGGAAATGAGATGTGACAGTCTCATTCATTGATTGACAGTAGCTCCCGAGGCTTCAATTTTCTGCTGCATTTGAACTGATGAGGCTATAGGATATTCTTCTATAATATATCAGACAAAAGCCACAGTTACAGGTCACTCTAGTCTACTCCAACAGAGAAAAATGACTGCTCAAATAAACGATAAAATAAATAAAGAGCGCCAGGCGTGGTGGCGCACGCCTTTAGTCCCAGCACTTGGGAGGCAGAGGTAGGAGGATCACCATGAGTTTGAGGCCACCCTGAGACTACATAGTGAGTTCCAGGTCAGCCTGAGCTAGAGTGAAACCCTACCTCAAAAAACAAAAAAAAAAAATAAATAAATAAACATTAGAAAAAGGAGCAACACAAAGGGACATTAAGGTTGATGAATGGGCTGTAGTTACTTGGTGAGCTTGAAGAATAAAAAAGGAGTGAACCATCATTCTGTCTTAGAGAACAATCAGTGGAAAGAATATGGATGACCAGATATTAAAAAGATCTAAGGGGACAGTTTGCCTGGCACACAAGTAAAAGAGAGAGGACAGGGCACAGCTAAAACAGGAACAAACAATCTAGAAATTGTCTTTGAAAACAATGTAACCATGCCATTTCTATGCCTTAAAGACTCAAATGCAACTAAAGTGCTGAGAAGTGCAGTGGAGTGAGTGTTCAGCATTAAATGAGACATCTCTGTTATACCCTCCTAGGCTCAGGGACCATTGCTAAAATGGTGATGGAAAGAATGTAAGACCCAAAGGAAAGGGAGGGGTGTTTACAATACTGTCTTCTATACAAAGTGACCTTGATATTCATGACATCATAGTGGCTGTTGCTACATACACAAGGCCTGTATAAAAGAGGAAAAAATGGTGATATCAAAATAGAAGAAAGACTGAAGAAAAAATAAGAATGGAAGGGCAAATGGTGGGTAGTGGGAGGTATTTTTTATGGAACTTATCAAACTTATAAAAACTTATAACATTTTAAAAATATAAATAAAATAAAATTTAAAACAAACAAAAATACTTGAATGCAGCCTTATTCCACATGCCCAGTGCTTCTTAAACCTTTCCACTAACATTCCCATCAGAAGTAGAAAAAGTAGAAGTAGAAGGTATCCTTGCTTATGTAGTGGATCACACTGGTGCATTCTTTTTTTCATTTCCTTTCCATGTTTTATTTTTAAATTCACTCAAAGTTAATGTGATAAATACATAGACATACCAAATTAATTCATTTCAAGCTCATCAGTGTAGTACTGAACTATTTTTAATTTTGAAGTGCCAATGTAGGTAAAATGGTAGTTATTTTATTACTATGTATAATTGTTAAAGCCACATGCTTTAAGGAAATGGGGAAGGAGAGTCAAGGTAGCACTTATTCTTTTCTGACTGCATGGCTTTAGGAAGCTTCATTAAACTTTCAGTGACCTGAATATTCTCACCAATATTTCCTAACTCATAGAGATGCTATAAGAAGCTAAGGGGAACATGTAGCATTTACCCTGCATCCAGCAGTTAACATTCTATATAGAAACTGACCTTAGCTACTATGATGATGCCATTATTATTTTTGTTATGTAACTATTACTACTGCAAATTCTGTTATTATAATTAATTAACGTTATATCCTTGGGAGGGATATCAGCTGAATAGGAGGTTTATGCAGGAAATGGACTCAACCTGCTCCTACGCAAGTATATATCCTCACTTTACTTCCAACCCAGTATGTAATGGGCTCAGACACACATTGCCTTAGGGCCCAAGTGTGCTGAAGCCCAACAAAGCTGGTGCTGAGCAGACAGCAGGATGAATTGCCTCAGGCACAGCATGCACTAATAGAAAGTACTGGAAAGCTGAGAGGAAGTGAGGAGCAGAGGGAAACTGTATTAATGATGAGCTTCCTGCAAGAAAGGGAGAGATCAGGGAAAGATTAGCTGAACTGCTGATCTTGCACAGCGAGACCAGCTGTTAGAGGTTAATGGAACATTAGGAGAAGAGAGAAATCCAAAGACTGCCAGCTGCTACCTGGGATGGTGACTTTGAGTCATCAGATTCCAAACCATGCTCAACAGACAGCCACAGATGGAGATGGAGTTATGACCCTGTCCCTGCAGGATTTGCTGAGGGGGCAGTTAACACGGGCATAGGGGTCTAGGCTCCAGGAGATAATGTGCATTCATCACGGCTGTGCTATGAATCCTTGCTCTCTTCTCTGAGCGACAAGCATCCTCTGCATACTCTATCTTCCTACCTGATGCCAGGAGGTCATTGTGCATTATTGAATACAGATCATGCAACTGAGATTGGGCAAGGGTTTAATGACCCTTCCCACACCCCTCCTAGGGCATCATCAGGCCCCAATATTGAGAATTTTTTGCACACAGTTGCAGCTGACTCTTATAAAGATAGCAATAGTTAGTTTCTCAGAGCAAGGATTGTATCACACAACAGATATTCATCTCATGGTGGACAGGAAGCAGAGAAAAGAAAAACAGAAATGGGTCATGATAAGCTATAGTTTTCAAGGACATTCCCTGAAAGACCTACTGACACTGTCTTGTACTTTTCATCACCTCTCAATAATATCATCATATAATGAATCCATCAAGGGATCAATGCACTGATGAGACCAGAGTCCACAGGATCCAACCCTTCCCCAAAGTCCACCAGCTAAACAGCAAGCCATTTGTACTTGAGCCTATGGTAGTATTTCATATTCCAAACACAACAAGAACAATATGACCAAAATGAGAATGTGGCTGGTTTATACAGTTTAAAATAGAGGGAAAAAAGAGAACAGTATGTCTCAGTGGCTGCCTGACAAAGGCTGGGTAAATGGGTACATTAATCTTAGGTAGCCCAGTCACAAATTAGCAAACACACTCGTTTCAAAATTACCTCATGCATTTCTAATGATTTCATAACCATCATGCAAACCACTTGAATAAACCTTCCCCTAAATGATGACAAAGGATATTCTGAGCCAGAAGAATAGATATTGCTCTACCTTCTTTCCTGGAGTTCTTCTTTTGATTTAGCAGTAATGTTAGTGAGTGACAGAAAGCTGTGTGATAGGGTGGCAAGGAGAGCTGGGGAAGGCAGTGATGACTGAACAAATTCAAATTACTGTTGGAGGCTGTCTAAATGGTGCCTAAGTGGCAAGCCATCTTTATGACTGTGAAGTAGTAGTAAACTTCTGCATAACTTTGTGGATCTGGCTGTAGAACATTGTTTGTAAAGATGCCCTTGTGGATTCTCTTCTCACAGCCAAGATTCTTTTTTTGTTATTTATTTTTATTTATTTATGAGAAAGAGAGATAGAGACAGAGGAAGGGAGAGGGAAAGAGAGAGAATGGGTGAACCAGGGCCTCTGCAACTGCAAACAAACTCAAGATGCATGTGCTACCAGGTGCATATGCCTTACATGAGTACTAGGGAATTGAACCTTGGTCCTTAGGCTTTGCAGGCAAATGTCTTAACTACTAAGCTATCTCTACAGCCCTATGATTGTTTGTTGATCAAAAGTGAGAATATATGGTCATCCCTTCTATCTAGTACTAACTTCTCTCTCCATTGGAGAATTTGCTTATCTTTTTTCAGGTGGACACTGAACCTGAAGGGAGGATCAGCTAACCACACCTCAACAGGGCCCCAGCTGAAACCATAGAACAATGCAGGGGAAGGGCAAGAATACAGCGTGCATGGCAATTACGGCACCAGAAAAAGGCTGAAGGAGATAAACACAGAGAACATCCAACTCCAACTAAGCCAGATATCCAGAGACACAGAGGTCCCCAAAACCTCATTACTGAAGTAGAACTAAAATGACCCCAATGTAGCTCAGGGAAACTCATGGAAGAGGGGGTGGAAAGATTGTTAGAGTCACAAGTTGGGCCATTATGCACAGAGACTGGGGCCTAACCCACCAGAACTCTTGAGTAACCTCACAATGCATGACCCACATTCCCCATTGATGAGGGTCCCTTTGAAAGTGGGAGGACAGGGAGGAGGACAATGGAACCAATACTATGAATGGAAAATCAGAATAATATAAATAAAAATATATATTTATATTAAAAAAACTCCATCATATTTTTCCCTTTGGAAAATGTTTATGCAATTTAATTAAAGTGAATGCTATTTTTTTGAAAAAAAAAGTGGGAAGTAGTTCACTTTCTTTCAGATATTCCAGTTCTACTGATTAAATTATTGGACAAAAGTAAGCCAAAGTGGATAACATTCAATTTTGAAGCAGAGTTTAAGGAAAATTTTAGAAGATTTTAGAAACTCACAATTTAGAAGGTAAAGGATGTATGGCAAGGACATAGCCATGCCAAACAGTGTCATGTTTAAAAGGAAACGAACAAAAACATTTGTTCCCCGAAATGGAAGAATCCAGATATCCAGAATCATAACATCTCTCAACTAACTAGGGCTTCTCATTTCAGAAATTATGAAATAAACACTGCTATATACCTACCATTTTAATGTCATTAAAGGGATTTCTCTGCCATCAGATCTAGAGGAATAAAACACAGTCATGGGTCTATGAGGCACAAAATGAATTTGATTGTTATATTTCAAAGTGTTAGTAAGGCCACAGGCACTTCTGCCCCAGGCATCAGAGTCTGTCACAGTTTTGACTAGAGCAAGCACCTGTGCGCTAAACTAATCTAAAGGTGCCAAAGCCGCATCCTATGAGATGGAACCTCTGAAGCACCTAAAGGCACTCCCTTAAAAAAGGTGTTCATAAAAGTTTTTCTATCATTTATCCTTCACACACTGCAGCTTCTATAGGTCTTTAATAAAAGTATTGGCAAAGATTGAGGCCAATATTAAATTTTAAAAACTGAATAATCTTATTGTTTGCACTGTTTGATACTTTGCAAGAAAGTTAGCTACATAAACTATTCTCTTGTTACTCTTGTGACTGTGTCTTGGTATCTGAGTTTCCAAGTAGGAAAAAAGATTTGCCTTTAAGTTCAAGAGCATGAGACATCAGACATGTTTGTGAAAAGCCAGCCACAAAAATGCCTAACCACATTTGCAATCATAGATATGAGTACTTTTATTGGTTCTTCAAAATTGTGGCTGCCGTGACCTTAGTGTAAGTACCTGGTGTTTTGAATATAATAAGCAAGCATCTCTATAGAGATCTATATCTTAATAAGAAGATAGGTGGCATTTGTTCTCCATGTTCTGTCCTCATTCTTAAAAAAATATGCATTTACTGATTTATTTGAGAGAGAAAAAGAGGCAGAGAGAGTGGCATGAAAAGAAGGAGGGAGAGAGAATGGGTGTACCAGGGGCTCTAGCCACTGCAAATGAGCTCCAGACACATGGTTCACTCTGTGTCTCTAGCTTACGTGGGTACTGGGGAATTGAACCTGGGTCCTTGGGCTTCACTGGCAAGCAATCTCTCCAGCCCCATTTTGTCTCTTACAAATGGTCTCTTTTCATTTATCTTCATAGGAAATAGTTTGACATGACTTATTGTATCACAATACACTTGATAATAATATGATGGAAATGATGAGTTGTCTACTTTATGAGCTCTACATTAACAATATTAAAGTTTTTTGAAAAAAATATATCAACTAGAATAATTATGAATACCCACTTTCAAAGTGGAAAATCTATTTAGAAAGGTTCAATAACTAAATCAAGATCACACAGTGGAAAAGGGCTTTATACTCAACCTGCCTGGCATTATTGTTGATTGATGTGTTCCTTTGGCAATACATTTTTTTAAAAAAATTCTATCTTTTTTTAAATTATTTTTTTATTGACAACTTCTATACTTACAAAAAAAACCCACCTGATATTTCCCTCTCTTCCCCCCATTCCACTTTAGAACTCCAATTTCCATCATATCCCCTCCCTCTCTCCATTAGTCTCTCTTTTAATTTGATGTCATCATCTTTTTCTTATATTTTGAGGGTCTTGCGGAGGTATTGCTAGGCACTGCAAGGTCATGGATATCAAGGCCAATTTCTGTCTGGGCAGTTGCATTGTAAGAAGTCATACCCTTCCTTTGGCTCTTCCATTCTATCCGCCCCCTCTTCCGCAATGGTCCCTGAGCCTTGGAGGATGTGACAGAGGTGTTTCAGTGCTGGGCACTCCTCCATCCCGTCTTCTCAGCACTATGTTGCCTTTTGGGTCATCCCAGTAGTCATCGCTATCTGAAAAGAGAAGCTTCTCTAACCAGAAGTGAGAGTAGTGTTAATATGTGAACATGAACATTAAGTGTAGTACTTTCAGGGTAGCTTGGTGGGAATAATATATACATTTAGTCAGACAAGAGCAGGCTTTATACCCCTAAGGCTCATGACCTCACCTACCATAGACTGTTGCTTAGGTTTTTCAGTACCAGGTATGTATTCCCTCCCTTAGAGAGGGCCTTCAGTCCGATTATGGAGCAGTTGGTCACCCCAAGAGTAGACATGCCACTATTGCACCTGTTCAGTCCTTGGGCCTGTCTGGCCAAACTTGAATATTGTATCTATCTTAAAAATAAAACTATGCTTTATTCTCTCTCATTTGTCATGATAACATTTGTAGCCAATGTTCCCATTCATCTTGAAATCTCCATTTGAAAAGAAGGAAATACTTTTAGTCTGTGGCTTTATAATAGAGTTTAGGAAATTCATTCTATGACAGAAGAGCACCAAAGGTGAATCCATACTACAATCTGTTAGTCTATTAAATAAATACCTAACATGGAGCTTAAAATATGAGCATATAGTCAAATACCTTCTGTTGCAAACAAACTTGTCACATCTGTGCATACATCCAGCAGTTTTTTTTCACACCACCCTTCTGTCCTTGTCAGCAAGGAAGGCTTCAGCTTGCTGTCCTACGGAGTGGATTCTATGACCTTGCGCTGCCATTAAACCAAAGAATGTCTATGAATTAAAGAAAGACTTATTTCAACCATTAGAAAACACTTCCTTTCTTATCTTATTTCTCACCTCTTACCTGCTAATCCACATTGATCTATGTCCTTTCACTGTAGTCGTGGAGACAAACTACACTTCATAACACATAACACTCTTCTTAGGAATAATTCTGTTTTCATCCTTTCCATGTATTTGCTTGCTTAGTTATCACTAAAACGTATAAGGCACATAATATTATCATAGTCCTTTTATAGATGGTACAACTGAGAAATTAAGTTTCTGCAAATGGAAAGCTATTAAGCAATGATTTGAATACAGATAATATGAATCTGCTTCCCCAGACCCACCTGCTCTGTAATAATGCTTGAAAGTCCAACACAACTCTCATTTAACTAAAAAATAAACAACAACAACAAAAACACCTACTGTGTCTAATATAAGTCTGTAAAAACAGTGGTTTTGGAAGATATGTGAACCAGTTGAGATAAGAGTGGTCTCACTGAGGGTCAATGCAGTATCTCAGTTTTTGCTATTCACAGGGCCAAGCAGAGAGAGAAAAAGCCAACCAGCCACCACAGCAAACAGAGCAAAACAAACTACAGCCAAAAGGTCACACAGCAGACTTCAGGAACTCCTGCTAGACACATTTGCATATCTTTACAATGGAATCTCAAACCCATCACCACACCTTAAGACCGGCCCCCAGTGACCTTGCCTCTAGCAAGGTGATTGCAGATGCAAACTATAAACTAATAAAATACTGAATATATTGGGGGACATATATTCAAACTACCACATTCCGCCCCTGGCCCCCAATATATTTAGCTCCTGGTCCCCAATAGATTTATAACTATCACACATTGTAAATTGTACTCAGTCCAATTTCAAAGGTTCTCACAGTCTTGATCAACTTAAGATAGTGAGTCCTGTACAATCAAACAAGTTAAATACTTTCAACATGTAAAGGCACAGAGTAAACATTTTAACTGTATAAGGAATAGCAAGGAGAGACTAAAACAATGCAAACTCAATCACCATCAGCCATCATCAAACTTCTGCAGTTCAAGTTCAATATAACCAGAGACTAACAGTCTCCATGTTTACTAATTCCGCCCCTCCAGCTGGGCAGAGTCGCCAGGAAAACTTTCATCCCAGTTCAACACTGCACTCCATGGTAGTCCTTTTGCACAGTCCTGGTATATCCAAAACATCTTCAGGTCTCCATGCAACCCACAGTCCATCTTCCAAAGGCTCTTCCAGCCTATTCCTGAGGGTCTTCATGCCCTGCTTCATGCCGCATCTCAGCAGCGGCTCCTGGAACCGTGTGCAACTCATGACCATTCTATGCATTTTCATATTTCCAAAACTAATACCAGGTGTGCAGGACACAGCCATATTCTTAATCCAGGGACAAAATAAATCAGAGCCTTGAAAAGCAGGTTCCTTCTCCAGTAAACACTCTTTCCAAATGTTTGCATTTCTAACAGTCTTTCCTCAGGCATCCTCTCCATTGTTTTAATGTAAATCAAGTCAGGCCACCTTCCTTCCACCTTCCTTAAGATTGCTAATGTGTAGACAATAGCAGCTTAACCAGTCTCAGTGCCTCTACTTTTAGCTTGCTTCAGGTTTTCCAACTCAAAATCTTAAAATCTCAGTCCGATATCTTTAGCCAAGCACATCAGTCCATTACAAATTTAACCTTGATCAAACTTTCTGGACCTGGATAGCAGAACGTAGCCATCCCTTATGCCAGTAGCCCAGTTCCAACAAAGTCCTCTGCCATCTTTCCTTCCCCTTAGAAAGCTCATAAGCCAAGCCTCGAAGTTCAATACTGTCTGCACTTAGCATTCTCAAACTCTCATCAGAATAGTCCATAAAACTTGGCTTACCATTCCAGAAGGCATCTTCAGTTGCAAGCACCAAGTCCATGCCCATTCCTCCAAAACAAAGGTTCCAAAAGATGAACATCCACACGATCTGGTTCATCTCACCCCACACTCCTCGGTACCACTTTACTGTTGCAGACAGCTTCAGGTTCGCTGAGATGAACTTCCAGACCAGACACAGTTATGGAGGAAGGGATATTATTTATTGAAACTTACAGATCCAGGGGAAGTTCCATAAAGGCAGGAAAAGCAGCTTGCTATTCACAGGGCCAAGCAGAGAGAGAAAAAGCCAACCAGCCACCACAGCAAACAGAGCAAAACAAACTACAGCCAGCTTTTTATAGACTCAATGTTCTATAAATTGAAATCATATTGATAGAATAAATATGATATGTGTATATAAAATACACTTTTTTTCTATATTTACTTGAATTTTACATTCATGTTAGTGCCTTCAATAGCCTCCTCCCTGTCCTCCTCACCCTCTGAAGGGAACCTCCTCATTGGGGAATGAAGGTCATGCATTATGGGGGTAGCCAACAGTTATGGGGAAGAGGCAAAGTCTCTGTGCATAATGTCCCAACTTGTGGCTCTAACACTCTTTTCACCCCCTCTTCTATGAATTTCCCTGAGCCATGTTGGGTTCTACTTCAGTGATGAGGTCTTCAGAGCCTCTGTGTCTCTGGATATCTGGATTAGTAGGAGGTGAGTGTTCTCTGTGTCTATCTCCTTCAACCTATTTTAACTAATGTAAATTGTGTGAGAAATAAATATTCTTTGCCCTTTCCTTCTAGTTCCTGTTGTTCCTGGAATAAAGCCCAAGGCCATCCTCAGGTGCCATGTTTGACCACTAACACTCTAATAACCACTTCATGTGTATGGAACGGATGCTACAATGATTAAAATTGCACCCTGTGAAGTAACAGTGTCTGGTTTGAACACAAATTATTCATTATTGTGTTTGTTTTGTGGTGTTGTTATTTTACTTTGGCTTTTTCTTTTCCTTTTGCTTTTTTGAGTAGGATATTGCTATTATGTCTAACATGACCTGGAACTATATAGGTAATTCAGGCTAACTGCAAAGTTTTGGCAATCTTCCTGCATCAGCCTCCTGAGTGCTGGTAAAATCTTTGTATGGTTAGTGATATTAAGCAAATTGCTTAATGTGTTTGTTTTAGTTTATACTTTTTTATTCTATGAGCATAAACAGGTTATATGACTATTTCTGGGAAATTGCCATACACCATCCATTCTAAAGTCACACGGAGCTCATTTTCACAATAATTCTCCATAATAGCACTATTACTATTTATATGTTACAGGGGAAAAATGAATCAAAAAATAAATAGCTTATCCAAATGATGGAACTAAGATTTAAAAAAAAAAACTCAGAAAGTTTGTCTCAGAAGACACTGTGATTGCTAACTGTCATGAAGTATTTCCACTTTTCAGCTCTTTGGTGTATTTAGCCACCTCAAAATGAAGATAACCTAACTTTGCTTCTATGGAACTTTCAACTTTCAGAACAGATAAATAAACACAAGGGAAAATAAATAGACCATATTCATATAATTTATATGTGTTGTTGTCTGGTGTATTAATAAGGGTTCTTTAGAGGAACAGAACCAATAGAATGAATTGTATTAAAAGGGAGTTTATTGGATTGGCTTATAGCTGTCCAACAATAGCAATTTTCAGATCTGAGAGTCAAGGAAGCCTGTAGTTGCTCAGTCCACAAGGACTTATGCCTCAGCAGTTCCATCCAACACTGAAGGTCTGAAGGCTTCTGGGAGCTTCTGGTCTTCAATCCATGCTGGTCTTTAGTCCATACTGGAAAGCAGCACTGGCAGCCAGGTAGGAGAAGGAGATACTTTCCTTCCCAGAGTCCCCACTCCAATAAGGGCCATCCATTCTGGGGGAAGGGCTACCCTGGGGGGATGGACCTCCTCTTTTAGTTAATCATTCCTGGAAGAGACCTGCTTATGAGGAATGTCTGTGGACTCCTAAACAGATCAAGTTGACATAAAACTTAACCATCACATTGTAATGGGGTACTAAGTGTCTGGTAAAGCCCTTGTACCCCAAACCCTAGGGGGCCCTCCTAGCTGGGCCTGGGCTAGGGTCTAGGCTGAGCCCTTTCAGCTGGTCCTGGGCATGGGCTGAGTCAGCCCAGGCCCAGCAGAGGGAAAAACTCACCCACAGTTGGAAGTTCTCAAGTGATCAGAGAGACTGTCTTCTCCGTGTTAAGGTATTTATGACCTTATGGTGGTAGGCTGTCTTCTGGCTCAGGTGAACCAGAGAAATAGCTGGTTGGTTAGGGCTAGGTGCTATCTCAGGAAGAGGTTAGCTTGGGAACCAAATTCTGGGGGTTCAACATGACCAACAACAATGTTTAAATCCTATGAAAGACTCTTTCCCAGAGGAGTCCTGGTTGTTTGTGGAAAAACAGGTGTACTCAGATCTTTGATTTCTAGCAAGTACAAAGTTTCCTGTGCTTTTCATCTTTAGGGGCCCAGTCACCCTAACTCTACCCCCTCTCAACAACTAGGTATAAAATCTATAGTCTTAAAACCCAAACTACATAGCCTCATTTTAATAAAACTTGGAGCCAAAGGCTTTTACAAAAATACACATGGTGTCCTGGTCTAATTGGGATATTTGGAGTTCAGCAGAACATCCTTTTCACCCACACAACTTCCACACTAGTAGCCTAATAAGCTCTGGGACTTATATCAGTGGGTTTTTCCTCCATGCACCACATCTCCATCTCAGTGATCTATTTGAGCAGCTGATTGGAGTGGCTGACAAAAGGCAGTTATCACTAGTAGCCTCCAGATCTTTCTTGTGCCAGGACTTTCTGGGCAATTAGAAATTGTAAGTGGTTGTAAGGAAAAAATCTGTATAATTTTAATTCTATTTTTAATCATGTATAAATTTTACCAATTATAGTCACTCACATTTTATGGCACTTTTGTTTGCACTTCCTTTAAAATCGGTGGATACATGTTACCTAACATAGGAGATGAAGAGAGCTGCACAGTAGATAACTAAATGGTTACATTGGACTTCTGCAAAGAAAGCTGCCATAGGCATTTCACATGGCTTATCATTTTTCCAACCCTTGTTTTACATCTATGCACATATGATTGTTGCAGTCAGGTTTGCATTGCTGACAGAAATCACCTGACCAAGAGCAGCTTGTGGGGGGAAAAAAGTTTATTTTGGCTAACGGACTCAAGGTGAAGCTCCATAATGGCAGGGGAAAATTATGGCAAGAGCAGAGGTTGGACATCACTTCCTCACCAATATCAGGTGGACAACAGGAACAGGAGAGGGCCAAACACTGACTATAATATCCATAAGTCTGCACAAAAAAATGCACTGCCTTCAGGAGGCATTAATTCCCAAATCTCCATCAGCTGGGAACCTAGCATTCAAAACTCCAAGTTTATGGGGGACACCCAAATCAAACTACCAATAGATACCAAGTGGTCTGAATCATTTTGATACAAACATGATACATGGCATAGTCCTTATTACCAATATGTTATGTCCTTTCTTCCTTCCCTTAAATACAGAACACTGTTTGCAGTATTTTGGACCATCATCATGTTTCATATTTAAAAGAAAGTCTATTTTTAAAATTATAAACTGATACCCAATTCAAGAGCTTTATCTATCTTCCATAAAGTCCAGCAGAGAAAAGGTACAAAACAAACTTTGGTTACCTGGATGACATCATGGTTCTTCCACTATTAGCTGCTCCTGATGTTTTGTTTATAAAGAATATGATTATTTTGTGAAGAAAAACACAAACACTCTTCAACTTCTTGTCTTTAACTTGCTATGATTAGTTTTAAAGTCTTTAACATTTTATATAATGAAATGTACCAAAATACTCTCATGATTTTTTTTATCTTACTCAACCATAAAATGATAATGTGTGGTTTTAAATTCCCTTTATATAAACACTCAGTTTCATGGACACAAGTGATAATAACAAAATATTTTGCACCTCTGCTAGATAACAAGGAGTGAACTAGCCTTTTTTATCTATTCTATGTCATTTCATATAACAATAAGTTGGAAAATTATTTTTTGTTCTTCCACAACTCATTCATTGTTTAAAAGTATGTAGTTAATCTCCAGGAGCTGGTGGAATTCCTCATGTGTCTTTTGTTGTTAATTTCTAGCTTTACAGCATTGTGATCAGATATGATGCAGGAAGTTACATCAATTTTCCTGAATTTATGGAGGCATGGTTTATGGCCTAATGTATGATTTATTTTGGAGAAGGTTCCATGGGCTGCTGAGAAGAATGTATATTCTGTAGAACTGGGGTGGAATGTTCTGTAGATGTCCATTAGGTCTACTTGATCTATGGTATTGTTGAGCTCTATTATTTCCTTGTTGATTTTCTGCTTGGAAGATCCGTCTCTTGATGACAACTATGATGGTGTTGATGTTTTTTTCTGTCTTGATGTCAAGTAGGTTTTGTACTATAAACTGTGTTGCACCTGCATTTGATGAATATAGATTTATGATTTCCTCATGTTGGATCATTCCCTTGATGACTAAGAAGTGGCTTTCGCCAGGCTTGGTGGCACATGCCTTTAACCCCAGTATTCGGGAGGCAACGGTAGGAGGATCACCATGAGTTCGAGGCCACCCTGAGATTACATAGCAAATTCCAGGTTAGCCTGGGCTAGAGTGAGACCCTACCTTGAAAAAGCAAAAATGAAAAACCAAAAAAAAAAAAAAAGTGGCTTTCTTTGTCCTGTTTGATTACAATTAGTTTGAAATCTATTTTATCAGATATTAATATACCAAACCTGCTTGTTTCTTGTTTCCATTTGCTTGGAATATCATTTTCTGTCTTTTCACCCTGAGGAGATGTCTGCCTTTAGTGGTGAAGTGGGTTTCTTGATAACAGCAGGTAGAAGGGTCCATTTTTCTGATACACCCTATTAGCTTGTATCTTTTGATGGGTGACTTAAGATCATTAATATTTAAGGTTATGACTGTGAAGTTTAATTTAATCCCTGCCATGGTGGGTTGCTTTAAGGAGTTTGATTTCTGGGGCTTTGTACCTTTTTGAGCCTGCTCTAGTTTTAAATATTTTGTAGGCTCTTGACATTGGTTGACTCTTCTGTGTGGAGTATTCCCTGAAGTATTCTCTGTAGGTTTGGCTTTGTGTTCATATAATCATAGAGTTGACTTATTTCATGGAAAATTTTCCCTTCATCTATTAAGAGGAAAACATTCACTGGGTACAGCAGTTTGGGTTGGAAGCCATAATTTTTAGACTTTAATGTGTTCCATTCCAGGCCCTTCTGCTTTCAGGGCAAGGGGAAACTGGCTATAATATCCATAAGCCTTCCCCCAGTAATACACTGTGTATAGGAGGAATTAATTCCCAAATCTCCATCAGCTGGAAACTTATGGGGAACACCCTAATCAAACCACCACATTCTGCCCCTGCCCCCCATAAATAGATAACCACCTATGATGTAAAATGCAATGCATTCAGTCAAATGTTAAAAGTTCCCACATTTTTTAATCAATCTCAATGATGTTCAAACATTCCCATATTCAGATATATTTTTTAAAAACATGTTTATGCTTATTTTATTTATTTTAGAAAGAGGTAGGTAGGGGAAGGGAGAGAATGAGTGCACCAAGGCCTCCAGCCACTGCAAACTCACTCCAGATGCATGTGCCCCCTTGTGCATCTGGGCTTATGTGGGTCCTGGAGAATCAAACCAGGATCCTTTAGCTTTGTAGGCAAACACCTTAGCCACTAAGCCATCTCTCCAGCCCTCAGATATCTTTTAACTGAGCCATAATTCCAAAAAAATCCCCCCCCAAGACTCATAATGGCCCAGAAGAAACACACTGCAAAAGATGGAATTTGACATAGCAAAGAAATATTCAGGCAATACCAGATTTAAAACAACCAGGGCAAACACCAAACTCTGTAGCTTCAAGTCAAATCTCCATGTCTGATAATTCTAACCAGCAATAAACCTTTGGAGTTCCAATTCTGCCCCTTCAGCTAGGCTACTCACAGTCCTGGAAAACTTCATCCAAGGCTGGCAGCTTTCTTTTGCAGCCATCTCATGGTCCTGGCATCTTCATTGGGTCTTCACTGAAAGCCATGGTTTATCCTTACAGCTCCATAGGGTCTCCATTCAGGCATCCATCAAACCTGCTTCACACTGCCCATGGCCATTTCCAAAACACAAGATCACATTGTAACTCATTAACCCTCTGTTTCCTGCATTTCTTACACTCCACAATACCAGGTAGGTTGCCAAATTGTTAATCTGGGGGTGGGGGGAATAAAGCAGACTTTGAAGAACAGGAAACTCCTTGTGCATTCAGGTCCCTTCAAAAGAGTCTACATTCTTCCTGTTGCCCCAATGCAGGTCAGCTTGCCCAATCTCAGTGGGTGTTATCTCTCAAACAATTGCAGGTGAGCAGGCAGCAGTTTAGGCCCAAATATTTCATTTTTGTGCCATATCTCTCTGCTCAAACCAGTCTGTTTCTATACAATGCAACCCTGCACAACTTCTCAGGACATGGCCATAACAGCATACCTCTCACACAAACTGCTTCTATCCCAGTCCAGACAAAGCTCTTTCTCACCATCATAAGCCAAACCTCATAGTCCATAGTTGTTAGTGCATTCA
This sequence comes from Orientallactaga sibirica, assembly GCA_036365145.1. Classification (NCBI taxonomy): domain Eukaryota; kingdom Metazoa; phylum Chordata; class Mammalia; order Rodentia; family Dipodidae; genus Orientallactaga; species Orientallactaga sibirica. The sequence goes on along the minus strand of JAEOAD010000023.1, from coordinate 19,626,701 downwards.
GGTCTTTCAACTCTGACCATAATACTCCATTATGCTTTACTTAGAGCACTGCAAGGCATCTCTTAGGCCAAGGTTTCAAATCCTCCCACATTCCTCTTGAAAATCAGCTCCAAATGGCCAAAACCACACAATCAGGTGTCTAGCAGCAACCCCACTCTTCATTACCAACTATTACTGTTGCAGTCAGGTTCACATTGCTGGCAGAAATCACCTGACCAAGAGCAGCTTGTGGGATAAAAAGTTTTATTTTGGCTTACAGACTCTAGGAGAAGCTCCATGATCTCAGGGGAAAGTGATAGCATGAGCAGAGGGTGGACATCACCCACTGGCCAACATAAGGTGAACAATAGCAACAGGAGAGTGTGCCAAACACTGGTAAGGGGAAACTTGCTATATTGCCTATAAGCCTGCCCCCAACAATACACTTTCTCCAGGAGGTGTTAATTCCCAAATCTCCATCAGCTGGGGCCCTAGCATTCAGAACACCTAAGTTTATGGGGGTCACCTGAATCAAACCATCACAACCATCATGCCCAGTGCAATTTTTTTGATGATTTGCTTCTATTTCTGCAATTCTATTGATCAGTCACATAGCTTGTTCTGTTTTCGTTTTTTCATTCCATTTCTGTTGTTTTCTCTATATTTTCACTGAAGGTTTCCAATGTGGGATTAGGCATCCCTGCTGAAGATCTCTCAGTTTTCTGACTTTCATTGTTTTTTTTTTTTTGTTTGTTTGTTTTGTTTTTTGCATTGTGGTCTATAAATCTTGAGGCAAAAGACTCATTTTATTTAGGAGAAAGCAAGTATTTTACCTTGTAGGATCTTCAGTGAGTGTTCTTATTGAAGTAAGATAGGGTTATAAGTGCAGATGCACAAGTTGGGGAGGTTGCAAGTTCATCTAGGGTATCTGGAAAACTGGGAGGTAGGGAACTAGTACCTCTGGCATACTCACTCCATGCGTGTACACTCTTCAGCACAGGGGAACCTGGAGTTGTGGAATAAGGAGCAAAGGAAGCTAGGGAACCAAAAGCAAGAGACCAGCTCCCACAGTGGCCTGGGCACCATTTGGATCAAGTGGACAGATAGTTGTGGACCCAGGGCTGATCAACCAGGAAGCCAGAGCAAAAGTCCTGCTTCCATAGCACACATGCAGGGTCCAGGCTGTCCCAAGCCAGAAGCATGGGCACTGGGACCAGGGAACTGAAGGGGAGGAAGGAAGCAGAAGCAGAAGCTCTGGCCTACTCATTATGCAAGCACACCCTCACGAGCTTAGTATCTGGGAGTTGGGTACCTTGGGGCTGGTCAATCAGGAAGGTGGACCAAAAGGCCTGCTTCTGCACCACAAGCCAGCAGCAGGAGTACTGAGACCTGGAAGGTGGGGAACAAACCAGGAGCTCTGGCCTACTCACTCTGCATGCATACCCGCTGGAGCAGGAAATCTTGGAGTAGGGAATCCAGGCACAGGTCAATCAGGAAACAACATTTTGCCTTTTAACTTTCTAACTCATTTTGTTCAGATCTTATATAAAATTTAAATGATTTATGAATTATTAATTGAAAAGTAGTGTTTTGCACTCAAACTAATTTATTTCAGAAAATTTGTACTGAAAAGATTTAATTAAACTATGATTCTATTATAGCTGGTGCAATTACTATATATTTTATATTCACATAATTTGCTTCTTTTTTTTCTGATTTTTGACTTCATGTCTTGATTACCTTATTTTTTAGTTTTATATCTTTTAAAACCATATTACTATTTACTTTATTTTTTGTGATTTTAAAAAAATATTTTATTTCACTATTTCAAAGCAGAGAGAGATAAAAAGAAAGGGCATGCCAGGGCCTCCAGCCACTACAAACAAACTCCAGATGCATGTACCACTATGTGCATCTGGCTTTGTAGGTACTGGGGAATTGAACCAGGGTTGTTAGGCTTTGGAGGCCAGCATCTTAACCACTGAGACATCTCTCTAGCACCCTCTTTTTTTTTTTAATTTTTTATTGACAACTTCTATACTTAGACAATAAACCATGATATTTCCTTCCCCTCCTCCACTTTCCCCTTCATAAATCCACTCTCCATTATATCCCCTTCCTCTCTCCATTAGTGTCTCTTTTAAATTGATGTCATCATGTTTTTCTCCTATTATGAGGGTCTTGTGAAGGTATTGCATGCACTGCAAGGTCATGGATATTGAGGCCAATTTCTGTCCAGACAGTTGCTTTGTAAAGAATGGTACCCTTCCTTTGGCTCTTACATTCTTTACTCCACCTCTTCTGCAATGGACCCTGAGCCTTGGAGGGTGGGAGAGAGATGTTTCAGTGCTGGACAGTCTTCCATCCCTTCTTCTCAGCACTATGTTGCCCTTTGGGTCATTCCAGTGGTCATTACCATCTGAAAAGAGAAGCTTCACTAACCAGAACTGAGAGCAGCATTAATATATTAATATGAACATTAAGTGTAGTGCTTTCAGGGCAGTGTGGTGGGAATAATATATACATTTAGCCATAAAAGAGCAGGCTTTATGCCCTTAAGGCTCATGACCAACCCTGCCATAGTATTTAATTAGGTTTTTCAGTTCCAGGCATGTATTCCCTCCCATAGAGTGGGCCTTCAGTCCAATTAGAGAGCAGTTGGTGTCTCCCAGAGGAGACATGACACTATTGCACCCTTCTGGCCAAAGTTGAGGTTTCCAGTGTCCATTGTTTCACCGCTGATGATTTCTGCCTCCTATAGGGCTGTTTGCAGTGCAGCTTTTTCCAGCTTTCAGTTGGCTGGTCTACAGGGAGAAGGTTTTTTGCTCAGAATCAGCTTGATTTCTCAGTGACTTTGCCACTCAACTAAGCGAAGTCTTCAGCAATAGGGTCTTACCATCTGTTTCTCAAGGGAAAACAAGGGCCTTAGAAATAGACTGTAATGTTTTTGAGGCAACAGGGAACTCCCTGGCCAACAACTCACTGGAAGGTATCCCATACCTTTCACTGAAAATTTTCTAGTAACAATATATGGCTTCTGGATGTGCCAGTATTCAGAAAAGTAGGTTTACATATGTCTTATTCAGAATATCGTGAATTTTGATTGACCATCCCCATCCATCTTTTACACATTCTCTTCCCCTGGCCTCTCTTAGGCCTTTCCCCTACCTGTAATCTGTATTTATACTTACATATATACAATACCATCCCCTTAAGTCCTTCCCTCTCTGCCATCCCTTATAGCCTTTTTCTAGCTTACTGGCCTCTGCTATTGATTTTTGGTTCCAGCTCACCCACAAGTCTATACATTTGTAGCTAGGATCCACATATGAGAAGAGATCATGTGACATTTGGCTTTATGGGCCTGGGTTACCTCCCTTAGTATAACCCTTTCCATTTCCATCCACTTCCCTGAGAATTTCATAATTTTATTTTTCTTTACCCCTGAATAGAACTCTGTTGTTTAAATGTACCACATCTTTATTATCCATTCATCTGTTGAGGGACATCTAGGCTTGTTCCATTTCCTAGCTATTGTGAATAAAGCAGCAATAAACATGGTTGTGCAAGTATGTCTAGGTGCCAAGAAGAGTCATTTGGATATATGCCTAGGAGTGATACTGCTGGATCATATGGTAGATATATTTTTAGCTGTCTCAAGAACCTCCACACTGATTTCCACAATGGCTGTACCAGAATACATTCCCACCAACAGTATAGAAGGGTTCCTTGTTTTCTGCATCCTCATCAACATTTATTGTCATTTATTTTCTTGATGGTAGCCATTCTGACAGGAGTGAGATGGAATCTTAAAGTAGTTTTAATTTGCATTTCCCTGATGGCTAAGGATGTAGAAAACTTTTTTAGATGTTTATATGCCGTCTGTATTTCTTCTTCTGAGAATTCCCTTGTTCCATAACCCATTTTTTAATTGGGTTGTTTGATTTCTTATTGTTCTGTTTTTTGAGTTCTTTGTATATTCTGGATAATAATCCTCTGTGAGATATATAACTGGAAAAATTTTCTCCCATCCCATAGGTTGACTCTTTGCTCTATTCACAGTCCTTTGCTGTACAAAAGCTTAGTAATTTCATGAGATTCCAGTGGTGGTTTAGTGGTTTTATTTCCTGAGCAATTTGGGGTTGTATTAGAAAGACATTGTCAGTGCCAATATGTTCATGGGTTTCCCTACCTTTTCCTCTAGTAATTTCAGAGTTTCAGGTCTGATATTAAGGTCTCTGATCCACTTGGACTTGATTCTTGGGCATGGAGAGAGAGAAGGATCTATTTTATTCCTTCTACATATAGATATCTAGTTTTCCCAGCACCACTTGTTGAAGAGACTATCTTTTCTCCAATGAATATTTTTGGCATTTTTGCCAAAAATTAGATGGCTGTAGCTCCCTGGATTAGTATCTGGGTCCTCTATTCAGTTCCATTGATCCTCATGCCTGTCTTTGTGCCAGTACCATGCTGTTTTTATTACTATGTCTTTGTAATATAGCTTAAAATTGGGTATGGTGATACTACCAGCCAGCCTGATTTTTGTTGCTCAGAATTGTTTTGGCTATTCAAGGTTTTTTGTGCTTCCAAATGAATTTTAGGATTGTTTTTCTATTTCTGTGAAGAGTGCTATTGGAGTTTTAATGAGGATTGCATTAAATGTGTAGATTGCTTTTGGTAAGATTGACATTTTCATAATATTGATTCTGCCAATCCAAGAACATGGGATGTCTTTCCATTCCCTTGTGTCTTCTGCAATTTCTCGTTTGAGGTTTTTAAATTTCTCATTGTAGAGATCCTTCAGTTCCTTGGTTAAGTTTATTCCAAGGTACTTTTTTTTTTTTTTTTTTTGAGATAATTGTGAATGGGAGAGATTCCCTGATTTCATCCTCTGCATGTTTGTTGTTAGTATATAAGAAAGCTACTGATTTCTATGTGTTTATTTTATATCCTGCTACATTACTAAAAGTTTTTATCAGTTCTAAGAGTTTGCTGATGGAGTGTTTAGGGTCCTTTATTTATAGAATCATTATCTGCAAATAATGCCAATTTGATTTCTTCCTTTCCCACTTGTATCCCTTTTATGAGCAATATATTAAATAAAATATATTAACTAAAAGTGGGGACAGTGGACACCCTTGTCTTGTTCCTGAATTTAGTGGAAAAGCTTCAAGTTTTTCCTCATTTAGTATTATGTTGGCTGGAGGTTTGTCATAAATAGCTTTTATTATGTTGAGATATGTTATTTCTATTCCCAGTTTCTGTAATACTTTTACCATGAAGGGATGTTAGATTTTGTCAAATGCCTTTTCTGCATCTATTGATAAATCATGTGATTTTTGTCCTTCAGGCCATTTATATGGTGTATTACATTTATCTATTTGTGTATGTTGAATCATCCCTGAATCTCTGGGATAAAGCCTATCTGATCAGGGTGAATATTCTTTCTGATATATTCTTATATTCTGTTTGCCAATATTTTGTTGAGAATTTTTGCATCTATGTTCATGAGGGAGATTGGCCTGTAATTTTCTTTTTTTGTTCTGTCTTTGTTCGGTTTTGGTATCAGGTTGATGCTGGCTTCATAAAGTAGTTTGGTAGAATTCCTTCCTTTTCTATTATGTGGGAAAGTTTGGGAAGCAGTGGTGTTAGTTCTTCCATGAAGGTCTGGTAAAATTCATCAGTGAATCCATCTGGGCCTGGACTATTTTTAGTTGGGAGACTTTTTATAACTGCTTGGGTCTCCATACTTGTTATAGGTCTGCTTAAATGGTTTATCTCATGTTGATTTAATTTAGGTTGGTCACATAAATCAAGGAAGTCATCTGTATGGCACAATGCTAGGGCCAGGCCATCTGCTACTTTACAATGCACAGTGCAGGTTGGGCCCTAGCCAGGCCAACAGCTAGTAGGAACCAGGAAGTGGCTTCTGTGGACATGGCATCCTGTACCATCCTGGCATGACAACAGCTACAGCCCCATGCCCACAAGCAACCTGCTTCAAGATGATCTAGCTGGAGACAGGCTGTTATTGGTCACAATAAGGGAGCCACCTCATACAACGATTGGCCAGCCAAACCCTTAAAAACTCCTACACTTCTTTGTGCCTGCTTCCACCCAACTCCCGGTGTCTGTGTTTTGACTCAGTGCCTCTCACCCCCTACCCGTTGGAGACCCTGTATCCCCTGCTGGGCTGGCCCTAGGAGGGACCCCAACAGTCATCCATTTCTTTCAGATTTTCAAACTTAGAGTCATATATAGTCTTAAAGTATGTCCTTATGATTTTCTGAATTTCTTTGGAATCTGTTGTAATGGTGCCTTTTTTTTTTCTTTAATTTTATTAATTTTGTCTCTTCTCTCTTTCTTCTGGTCAGATTTGATAAGGGTTTACCAATCTTATTTATCTTTTCAAAGAACCAATTCTTTGTTTCATTGATTCTTTGGTTTTTTTTTGTTGTTTGTTTGTTTGTTTTGTTTTGTTTTTTAGTTTCCATTTCATTAATTTCTGCCCTAATCTTTATTATTTCTTCCCAACTAATTATTTTTGGTTTGCCTTGTTCTTTTTTTTCCAAGGCCTTAAGGTGACACATTAAATTGTTTACTTGTGAACTCTCTAATTTCTTAATATAGGCACTTAGAGCTATAAATTTCCCTCTTAGGACTGCCTTCATTGTGTCCCAAAGGTGTTAGTATGTGGAAGTCTCACCGTCATTTGATTTTATGAATTTATTTATTTCCTTTTTGACTTCTTCAATGACACATTCATAATTTAATAGTGTACTGTTTAGTTTCTATGAATTTTTGTATGCTCTGTAGTTTTTCTTGTTGCTGATTTGCAGTTTAATCCCATTGTGGTTAAAAAGAGTACAAGGGATAATTTCAATTTTCCTGTATTTGTTAAGATTTGATTTGTGTCCTAATACATGGTCTATTTTAGAGACTGTTCCATGTGCTGCTGAGAAAAATGTATATTCTGCAGCATTTGGATGGAATGTTCTGTATATATCTATTAGGTCCATTTGTTCCATGACCTTATTTAATGCAGATATCTGTTTATTTTTTACCAGGATGACCTGTCTACTATTTACTTTAAAATCAGAACTAATTATGTTTTATTTCTTTTTATATGTCAGGGATCATTGCAATTGTGGTTCTGCTTAATATAAATGAGGATTTTAATTTTTAATATACTATTATCTCTTGTGATAGTTTGAATACATGGCTCCCAATATATTCAGTGTTTTATTAGTTTATAGTTTGCATCTGCAGCCACCTTGCTAGAGGCAATGTCACTGGGGGTGATTCTTAAGGAGTGGTGGTGGGTTTGAGATTCCATTGTAAAGATATGCAAAGTGTGCCTAGTGGGGGTTCCTGAAATGTGCTGTAGCTTTTGGCTGTAGTTTTGCTCTGTGTACTGTGTGCCTGGTTGGCTTTTCTCTCTCTGCTTGGCCCTGTGAAGGCAGGCCAGCTTCTTCTGCCATTATTGGAACTTCCCCTGGATCTGTAAGCTTCAATATATAATATCCCTTCCTTCATAACTGTGCCTGGTCTGGAACTTCATCTCAGTGAACCTGAGGCTATCTGCTACATCTCTGTTTCCATTATGTCCTAAAATCTAATTATATATTTTGGAAGTGAAGTTTCAGATGGTGTATTTAATTTTATTTTATTTCATTTGCAATCTTTTCTGCCTGCGATTTTAGAATTTCCTTATTTCTAGATTTTCCTAACCTGCTGTAGGAATGCAAGTGTATTTTGATGTTTCACTGCCCAACTTTCAGGTTCTTGCTTTTTTATCTCTCCTGAGACTTGGACAGTATTTCCTGTGGTGCATATGCATAGTAAAGTTTGTGTATTATTGTGTATGTGAGAAAGTTTTTACATGTGTGCTTCCCCTCAATGTAGATTCATTTGATATCATATGCATCTCCACTTTCCTTGTATATTGTAGCTCCCCAAGTCCTGCTGAGAAAGAAAGTGCCATTAGCTATGATTTTTTAAAATAAACTTTCCTTTCTTCTTTAATACTTAACAGAAAGTTTTACTTGCCAGTGTGTCTGAGTTGATTTCTACCTTTCAGGTGACAGTTTCCTGGGGAAGATGTTCCAATTTGACATGTCAAATTGCACGATTTGGTATGCAATTTTTTTAAATTTCATATCACTTACAGGGAAATATTACTGAAATAATAAATTCAAAAATGTAAATTAAAAACATATATATGTCCATTCTAGAAGACAAACAAAAAGCAATGAACAGGACACACCAAGTAGACTCTCCTAATCAGATATGAAATAATGATGGAAAGAGACAAAAGTCAGAGCAGATTTAACTCCAAGGATGTCAAGTGGAAGCTATTCCTGAAAGCACAAAATGATAGACAAAGAGAGTGAATGGGAGGCATGTGCCTCTGATTGGGAGGAAGTGGTGAGAAAGCAAAACTGCTCACTGCTTTAAGCATTGAGAAGGGAAAAAGAGATGATGAATGAGCACAAGCAGAACAGTGGTCCCCAGGAAGTTTCCAAATCAACAACAGCTAGAGAGCTCTCTGGCAAGCAGAGTCACTAAGTTCATGGATGGATAGACTTTAAACTACCACAACAATTTAAAATACTCACTAGAGAATCTGAGAATGATTTTAATAATAAAGGATCTCTCATTTCCCCACATGGATACCAGAGACATAAGGACAGGAGAAAAAAAATGAAAACCAAGAGAATTTTTAATATTTTTACATGATAATTATTGATAATTCAGTAAGTAGCTACCACTTTCTCAACTTTTATGGTCAATAAGATACAAAATATGTCTCTACTATATGATATATAATATATATATATAAAAAAGCCTGCTTTGATAAGAACAAGAATGTAACCTAAAGATGTGTATCTTAAACAAACAGGACTGATGTAAATCTGCCCTGATATTGAAATCACTCCCTTTGGCAAATAGTAAAACACATGCAAATCATCTAATTATAAGAGATTTCTTCAAATTGAAAATAATCTCAGCACAATGGTTTTCAGAAACCTTATACTGATGGACATTCAGGTCATAGTAACACAAAGGAAAGTTTCTGTGCTGGCACCCTTCTGGGCCTCACTGAAGCATTACAGTGATCATTGGTAACATAAATCCTTAATTTCAGAAATAAAGTATTCTTTCATGAACTAATGTAGTTGTTGGAAATTGATGTGCTTTTTACATTATTTCCCTTGGGTTTGGAAAAGGACAGTAATAATCTTCTTTTTTCTGGGATCACTTAAACCCCACTGGGGAATGGGTATATGGGCTTACTAGTTATCATTATCAAGTTGCTCAGATTCAGGATCACTTAGAACACAAATCATTGGATATGGCTCTGGGCATGCTTCCAGAGACATTTAGCTGAAGAAGGAATGTTTATCCTGAATTTTGGTGGCATCATCCTACTGACTGGGGTCCTAAAATGAATAAAACAGGGGAAATAAAGGAGCCGCCAGTTGAGTACCAGCATTCATCTCTCTGTTTCCTGAGTAGCAACATACTGTTATTAGCCACCCACACTCCGGCACTCATACTTACACTGCCAGGATAGTCTACATCCTCAAATAGTTAAGTGACACTAAATCCTCTCTCCCTTAAGATGAGTTTTTCCAGGTATCTGGTCACAACAACAGGAAAAATATGGCTAATAAAGCATGAAATTAATGAAATTTTGAGATCCCAAGATTACAGTGTTATGAAAAGGTAATATGTTTACCTCAAATTCATACATTGAATTCTTTACAAGTACCTCAGAAGGCATGCATTTGTAAAGTCTTAAAGAACTGATTAAGTTAAAAGAAGGTGGACATAAGCCTTAGGATAATGTGAGCAGTACCTTAGGAGAAGAAACTGAGAAATAAACAGTCATGTACACAGAAGAATGTCCATGAGAGTAAAAAGGATAGTCTCAGAGGAAATAAAACTTGTCAATAGCTTTATCTTGAAAGTCTGGCCTTTAGAACTGTGGGAAAATACATTTCTTTTAAGTTTATTTTTTTATGACAACTGTGAAAAAATAATACCTGTAGCAAATCTATTGAGAATGATGGGACTAATGTTGAGTTGTTTATGTAATTTCCCTCATAAGAACAAGATATTTTACCTTCATGGTAAATTTAAAGCAAAGGAATTTAGTCTTACATGTATTAACTGATCAGTTTAAAATCTGAGAGGAAGTGGCAGATTGATATGAGGGCTGCACTCACTGCTTGCCTGAGAACCTTCTCCAAGGAGATGTTAATAGATACTGAAAAGACTCAAATTCATCAAATCAGAATTCAGAAATTCAGAAAATTAGAGGCTGCAGAGAGGTCAATGCAAAAGGAGAGTTATAACACATCCTCCAAAGTTCAGGGAACAGTGGCAGAAAGGGTTGGAAAAAAATGTAAGAGCCCTACTTTTGGGAAGGTGTACTGTGATTCATTTTTCCCCTCCCAAAGAGTAGTGACTGGTGCATTCATGACCCTGCAGTGACTAATCCCACTGAGACAGGTCCTCAGATGATTGGGAGTGGTATGTTCATATGTTCAAGTCCTAAATACATAGTTTGTAAAACACTCTGAAATTATAAGAATTAATATTTTGAGAGGAAGTGCATTTGCAGAGTTGTGAAAGTGGGGAGGTTTTGATTGTTTAATGAGTTTGTTTCTTCAGATCAGAGTTCAGTTCCTCAGTATAACAAAAGATTGGCTGGAACATATATATTATGACCTTCTCTGATGTTACTCTACACAGCATTTCTCTGTACCCATCAATAAAATTTAAAATATTAATGAAATAAAAATTAAATCTGTACTGGGCTACTTGCCTTCCAGTCATTTCTATATATACAAGATCTCCCTGACACTAAGATTCTCTGACAATGGAAAGCCCTGGGCTATATTCTTTTAGTTATCACAAGATAGCTGTTGCAGTCAGGTTCACATTGCTGGCAGAAATCAACCAACCAAGAGCAGTTTTTGGGAAAAGGGGGTTTATTTTGCCTTACAAACTTGAGGGAAAGTTCCATAATGGCAGGCAAAAATAATGACATGAGCAGAGGATGGACATCACTCCTTGGCCAACATAAGGTGGACAACAGCAAAAGAAGAGTGTGCCCAACACTGGCTATAACACCCATAAGTCCACCCCCAAAAATACACTGCCTCCAGGATGTTTTATTTCCCAAATCTTCATCAGCTGGGAACCTAGCATTCAGAACACCTAAGTTTATAGGGGACACCTGAATCAAACCACAACAATAGCTGTTTTTTATAAACAAACCATAATATCAAGAAAACTAGACAAAACTCACATTGACTATTCAGTTCTACAGAGATAGAACAGCATTGAGTGTTTCCTGCTGATTTATTTAGTAAAGAAAGATTGGCACATGCTGTAGTAGAGTCATTTCCCTTGGAATCGTATGACCAGCCACCATCATGAAGCAGAATAGCACTGGTGACCTACAAAGTATCTTTGCTACACTCATGTCCACACAAAATTAGAGCAGTGACAACAGGGTCCATCATAAAGGCAGTAACAATCTTAACATTAATTGTAGAAGGAGACAGGAAGGTCATCTGACCCTCATCTGAGAATCTAGTTACCACTGCCTTCTACCTTCCTGTGGTCTTGTTGAGGATGCATGCACTAGAGTATATAAAAGTGGAAAATTGACAGGGAACAGGATATTTTTAATTGTGCAGCTATGGTGAGTCATTGTTCATGCTGGTGTGGGGCTTTTCAGTGATGCAGGTGACTTTTAGTCACAAATGTGCCTGTAATTAACCTCTCATTCATGCTCCTATAGTAACCCTAAGATTTCATTGGTTAAACTAGTTGGATTTGTTTGTAATCTTTGCCTGAATTATTGATAAACTATCCAGAGTTAGTTGAACAGGGAATCTAACATTGGCAATCAAACAGGGTACAGATGAAGACTTTTCCTAACGTGACACAGACATGGGAAAATGGCACAGGTCACTTAAACTTAAGCCTCACTCTTCTATCATGCTAATAATAATAAAAATGTGCTAATACTTTGATGGTGATTTCTGTTCTTATGAAATAGACAAGTCCAGGGCTGCATGAAGACGGTTCTCCTAGTGGACTCTAGCAGTCCAGAGCTACATGGAAGTGATTCTACTAGAGGACTCTATCTGAAGAACTCATCTTGGTTATCTGGATTTATGATATGCAGCTACCAGTAGGCCTCAACTAGGGATATTTCTCCATTTAGGAGTATTGCACCAAAACAAAATGGCAATTCACTCCCAATAGGTTAGGGCTCAAATAACTGCTATGTTGAAGCCCTACTTTCTCAGTTTCCATACAAATGGTATGAGATATACCTAAGCAGTATCCCTTAATATAGAAAAGAAAATCTTTATTTACAGAAGTTAAATACCACATCTAAGTGTGCACCTGAAACTTGCCACAATCTACTGAATGTTCCAGTGAAATGATTTAGAAAAATATGTTTTCATTGAATATTAGCTCATTTGAAGGCTAGTCCCAAATATATATTTTTCACAAAAACTTCATAATTTCATAAGAAAGGAAATGAGTCCAGAGAAGATATATATATATATATATATATATATATATATATATATATATATATATATATATACATTCAAATAAGGCACAGTTTTGAACACTTGTGTAAAATGTCATTGGTTCATAATTCAACTTAAAAAAAGTATTTTTTCAGTTAAATTTTGGTGAACAACCTAAGGCCTCTATTTTAGCACTATTTATTTAGCAGATCCTTTGAGTTTTTCTATGAAGAGCTAAAGGTGAAATTCAAAGATTCTTCTTCTGTTTCTTTTTTTAAATTTTAGAGAGAGAAAGGCAGAGAGAGAGAGAGAGAGAGAGAGAGAGAATTGGCATGCTAGGGCCTCAGCCACTGCTTTCGAATCCCAGAAGCTTGAGCCACCTACTGGGCATGTGCAAACTTGCTTTTACTTCACCTTTGTCTGGCTAATGTGGGATCTGGAGAGTAGAACATGAGTCCTTAGGCTTGCAGGCAAACGCCTTAACCACTAAGCCATCTCTCCAGCTCCCTTTTCTGTTACTTATATAAAACACATGCCTCCAACATTATAATAGAGAAACAAGATAAGTGGAATAGAAAAATAGGAATGTAGAAAAATGTCAAAGGATATGAGATTAGGTAATTAGGAATTATCTTATATAATTTAACTATTTCATAGTGTCTAAGATAGTTGTCATACATTAATTATAAATTAACTTCAACTCATAATGTGCTTCTATGTCATATTCTTCAATATTACTTCAACTTTCTCTTTTTTTCCTTCTATATTTCTTAATTCTTTTCCCAGAGCATGAGATTTCCTCAATGATGTAGAGTTTAATAACTCCAAAGGAAACTTTGACTTGGTACTTGGCCCTACAACTTAAGTATTATACCTTCAAATTCCTCAGTTCTTTTTCTAGCAGTTTAAATGATAATTAATTATTTAATTATAGTATGAATAGGCCTCAGATCCATCCTTGAGAGAAAATTTTAGTAGAGAAAGATCAGCCATGTCCTGAGCCTTCATTCAAATTCTTGGCTGTTTATTGTACAGTGAAAGCAGCTCATTATAATTTGGGGTGCTGGTCATTTGCAAAGTTAGGACTCAATTCTTTTCCCAAGAGATTGGTTCTGTTATGTTTGAGAGGGAGTGTTTCCATATTTATATCTATGAAGATCTTGCTGTTAGAAGTTGATACAACAAAATTATATTCCATACACATAAGATGTCAGCTTCTACAGGAAGTACAATTAGAGCTGGAAATCTGCTACTTGGGAGAATTAGGATGATGAGAACCAGCACAAGAGAGTGATGAAGGAGACAAGAATGCAAGAAATGAAAGAAGTAAAGGAAATGAAGTAAGGAGAGAGGGAAGAGATGGCATGAGAGTTGTGGTGGTGATGGTATGTATTGAGAGGAGTGGATGAATGAACCAAAATCAAATGGTTTTCTTTCATAAAAACAGGTTTAGTTCATCCACTTGAATTCTATATTTCATATTTCTTGCTTTATAAAATAGTTTGAAACATTCACTTTGATAATATATCATTAATAACACTGGACAATCAAACAGTCCCTCTCCAAATGTATTTAATTCTTTACAAAGTTATTTTTATTGCTCTATTGCTTAATTACATGTGTTTTAAGTAAAAGTTTAAAGTGTGTGTCACCTTTCTTTTCTCTTTTGAGTCCTATCTCTTGTGTTATAATTGTTTGCAAAGTGATGTTTGAAAACTGTCAAATTGCAATCTTAAATAATAACTATGATGACAAAAAATCTCTTATAACATTTGTTATCAATCTAAGTGACACAAACTGGGGTACTTTGTATTGGTCTATTTGTTTTCAGGTCCCACTAGTCCATATATAATTTCTGGAAGAAAGTAGACTATATCATGGATAAAGGAAGCCAGTAGAAGATAAGTAAAAAGATGACAAGATGGAAAGGAAATGAAAAGGAAAAACAATGAAAATAACACAGTTTTTACCTATAGTCAATGACTGCAAATTTCAATTAATATTTGCTAATGCTGTCACTTGCCTAGAAGATAATAGTACATCTTATATTTTGACAAAGGGTAAATTCCACAAATATTTTTCCTAACTTTCAACTATCTCATAAAAAAAACAAAATAAAATAAATCTATAGGACAGACTAGAGAATTTCTAGTTATAAAACATTATCCCAATGAGTAAATATTGACTAATAGTGAAGATTCTGTCTTAATAGATTTTTTTTGTAGCTGTTCTACTTTTAGAAAATTTTTCATGCATCAAACAGCAAGGATGAGCTTAGATATCTAATTGTCCTAGTACTGTTTGTATATTTCCAGTGTGTATTAATTATGCTAAAAGGCTCTAATGAGATAAGTTTAAGCAAGGTGTTATTAAATGTCAACAGGTAAAAATATACAATGCTACTGTTTATAATTTATATATGACTATTTTATTTCTATATAAATTTATTTCAAACAATAAGCATAATACTTTAATCATAATGGTGCTTATATTGTCATAAAATTGATGAAATATCAGAGACAAGTAGCATCAATGCCTTTGTTATGTGCAAGCCATCACATGGATACTCATTTGGTTTCCACTGCAATATTTATTGATAGGTATGTAGTGAGTACTATTTTCCTTGAGGAATATGGACTTCAGTGGAAAATATTTCTTATAAGTTAGGGAAGCATATGTTGGGTTTAATTACAGTACCCTGTGACCCCCATGTAAATAACCATGAGGCAGCTTAGTATTTTTCCCAATAATAGATGGTAAATATTTATGGATATTGAAATTACTTGAGATATAGTTCACTTTTAGTTTTCAGTGTATGGTATTAAATATAATGGCAATATTTAAGTGATCTCTATACATGTATATAAAATTGAAATCAAAACTTAACTGTAATGAGTTTAATATGGACTTTGTAGTGGGTCTAATTCAATTTTATATTGCCCTGTGTAAAAGACTACTGGAGGGAAAACTGTCTTATTTTATCATTTGTTAAAATTTCACTTTTTTTTGGGGGGGGGGATTGTAAATTCATTAGAAAACTCAGGCACTTTTGTGGAGTTGTCTCTGTTGATGCCATCCATCATCTTCCCTGGGATAGGGTTGCCTTATTAGAACACATTATTAGGGGCCCATCCAACCCTCGGTATCTTTTGCCTCCACAGTGTTCAGCTGCTGTGCCCACCTGGCATCAGAAATGCAACTCAAGGAAAGAATCAGGAGAAGGGAAAAAAATAAGTAGGAGGAGTTGGGATTGATGCCAAATGAAGACAAGTGATGATATTTGGGGAGGGACCTGGGAGAAATGGAATCTGAATAGTCATTTGCACTTCATTGCATTGCATATCAGAGTGTTGGCTCATCACCTGCTGATGAATTTGCCTCTCAATAGGTTTTTAAAGATGGGAAAGGAGATGAGAAAAGATCAGCTAACCACTAACCTCTCTCTGCTCCAAGCTTTACATGTCCAAATTCTGGTATGGTTTCTGTGACTTGGACACAGAGACCTTTATTTAGAGCTATATTGACCAGTCTGAGAGAGGCTCCAGTGGGGTGAGTTTAGGATTCACTCCCTGTATTGCAAAGAAAGCACATTAGTGAAAGTCAAAGGTGAAACAAATGCGAAGATTTAGAATTGAGTAATAATGAGGTTGCTATGATGAAACAGAAATAATCATTATGTGTTTATTTATTGATATATAAATGTGTGTAAATAAATAATATTCATTATTAGTACATTTTAAATGTTTATTTATTTATTTAAGAGAGAGAGAGAGAAAAAGAGAGGGAAAAGAGGGAGAGAGAGAGAAAGAGGCAGATAGAGAATGGACATGTCAGGGCCTCCAGCCACTAAAAAAGAACTGCAGCCTCATGTACCAACTTGTGCATCTGGCTGGGCCTTTAGGCTTCACAGGCAAGCACTTTAACTGCTAAGCTATCTCTCCAGCCCTAATTGTACATTTTAACATAAGTGAATATTAATTTCATTATAGAGTAAATATATACATTTTGCTGCTTCATATTTGCATATAAATTTAACATACACACACATATATAGATATAGATCTATATAGATATATATATCTATATACATATACATATAATAGAACCAGAGAAGTGCATATTTGTACACTGGAATTAACAATTAGAGGCTATTTTATTACATACTGTTTAGATGTAATCCACATGTTATATGCACATTGTTGAAGTACATAAATACATTTTGACCTTGTTGTCTCCTCTAAACCAGCATTACAAGAGAGAATCTGTATCCCTCAGGAGGTTTTGCCCTTGAAGTTGACCATCTGGGTACCAACACCTAAGACAGAATCACAGATATGATTTCTGATGAGGATAGATTAGTTTTGTCTGACTATTAACCTCATATAAGTGTAATCCTTTGTGATAAAATTTTTGATATAGTAAGAGATCTGTGCTGTTCTATTTATAGTATTTAATTCATTTTTACTTCTTCATAATTTCCATTGTATGGATATGTCACATGATTGTGGACACTTGGAGACCTGAAAAATTATAAGAAAGACATATGTGTGTGTGAGAGAGGGGGGGAAGATCTAACTATGCATGTCATATATTTCTCCATGTTTACATTCATGTATGTAGATGTGATGGTTCTTATTAGTTGTCAACTCGACAGGACCTAGACTCACCTAGGAAACTAGCCTCTGGGCATGCCTGTGAACAGATCACTTTAAGTCTGAGCAACACCTTTCCATGGGCTGGAATCCTAGATTGTATATAAAGGAGAGAGCTAGCCAAGGAGCACCATTGATCACTCTCTGCTTCTAGATTGCAGACACAATGTTACCAGCTCTGCTTTCTGATCCTGCCATCTTGCCTCCCTCCCACCCCCTACCCCGATGAACTGCAGCCATGGACTGTAAACTGAAATAAGCCATCTCTTCTTTAACTTGAATCTTTTCAGGAATTTTGTCAAAACAATCAGAAAGTATGTACACATACTGAAACACCTTTACATGTGCTAAAGACTACATGTACAATGTACATAAGTGTATATAATTATGAGAGATTATAGAATTTCAGAAGAGATTCTAAGACAAACAAACACTTCTTTTTCCACATTAAATTGTCTTTAAAAGCAGATTAATTAATATATAAAGATAATCTTTTTAAATTTTTTTAGTTTTATTTATTTGAGAGAGAGAGGTTAATAGAGAGACAAAGAGAATGTGTATGCCAGGGCCTATAGCCACTGCAAGAAAACTCTAGATGTATGCAATACCTTGTGCATCTGGCTAACCATGGGTACTGGGGACTCAAACTGGGTCCTTAGACTTTGTAGGTAAGTGCCTTAATTGGTAAGCCATCTGTCCAAACCAATGGAGACACTCTTTCTAGGCACTCTTATTCTTTATATTGGCTTAGGTATCTCTTTTTGTGTGATCAACAATTATATCCATTACTATACGTACTTTTCTTGGAGAGAGACAGAGAGAGGAGAGAGAGAGAGAGAGAGGGAGGGAGGGAGACAGATAGAGAATGGGCATACCAGTGGCCTCTCACCTTCTATGAATGAACTCCAGACATGTATGGCCCCTTGGTCAGCAAGTGTGGCATTGTGCCCTTGCATCTCTTTCCGTCTGGCTAAACATGGAACCTGGAGAATTGAACAGGCATTCTTAGGCTTAGCAGGCAGGCCCCTTAACTGCTAAGCCATCTCTCCAGCCCACTAAATCTATTTTTATAGTGAGACTTAAAACTGGGTGCAGTATTTTGTTCTTCATAGAAATTCATTTAGTTTTAATTTTGTACAACTGACATAAAATCTATAATTACTTTACCAATTTCTATAAAATATTGTATAAAATCCATGAATTATATAATGTTGGCACTTGTAATCCATGACTATTTTCATTAGTTAGGTTTTTAAATAAAATTTAATCATTTTAAATGTAGTAATATTAGATGATTTAGTAGATTCTTAAATATTTTACACATATACAAAGTGTTTGTTACTAATATATGAGAATACAAATTAAGGCTGGAGATAAGGCTCAATGGGCAAATTGTTTGTGAGGTGAGGCAAGCATAAGGACATGAATTAAGATTCCTAGCACCCAGGTCGAAATCAACAATTCATGCCAGCACTTGGACAATAGACACAGGAGAATTCCTGGGACTTGCAGGACAAATTATCTTGCTGAGTCAGTAAGCTCTAGATATAATGAGAAATTCTCTTCAAAAAAAAAAAAAAAGGTTGAGTGTGGGGGAGATGGATTTATGGACAAAGCGGTTGTGGTTCAAGCATAAGTACCTGACATGGGATCCCTAGCACCTACATAAAGGTCACACATTGTACAGCATGTCTGAAATCCTAGAACACCTATATTGAAACTGGAAGTAGAGACAAGGGAAACTCAAGGAAAATTATGGGCCAACTAGCTTAGTGGAGGCAGCAGTGAACAATGAAAGACTTTGGCTCGAACAAGGTGGAAGATGGGCAATAAAACCTGAGATTATCTTCTGAACTCCCCACACGTGCAATGATACAAGTGTGCCCACATTGACAGACATGAACACACACTCTCTCACACACACACAATCCCATATACACACAAAATAATGTGGTGTGTCATTGAGGAATACATCCAATGATGACCTCTGGCCTCCATGTGCACATGGACACACATCCAGGCCCACAGAAATGTGGATACACATCTATGTAAACAAAACACACCTACATATACATACAAAGAAATGCAATTTATTTTAGTGTAGTAAATTTGTTTATTTTATTGTAGCAATTTATTTTACTGTAAAAAGAAGCACAAAGAGAGAGAAAGAGAATGGGCATGCCAGGCCTCCAGCCACTGCAAACGAACTCCAGATATATGTGACCACTTTGTACAACTGGCTTACATGGGTCCTGGAGATTCGAACCAGGATCCTTTGGCTTTGCAGGCCAATGTTTTAACCACTAAGCCATCTCTCCAGCCCTAGTGTAGGAATTTTCATCTTGACAGTTTGCTAAATTTACATACTACTTTTAATAATTATTATATAGATTCCCTGATTTTCTAGGTAAATAATTATAATATTTCAGACAAACTTTAATCTATCTTTTTCAATCTTTTCATATTTTTTAATAAAGGAAGTTTTAAGTAACTGTCCATTTTAAGGACAAAGTTTAGTTTTCATAACTAAATAAGACAGTGACTCTTTCTTAAAAGGATCATTTTGTAGTTTGAGGAACTTCTCTACTATTTCAAGTTTGGTGCTTATTTTTATGATTTTTATATTGAAATTATTTGTATTACTAGAAAAAATATTATTTGATTATGATGTAATATACTATATATATTTAATTTCAGTATTTTTCAAGATTTTGAGCTGAAAAATTGTGAAAGCTATGATTTTGAAATTTTATATATCTTTGGTATGTTTTGAAAAAATATCATTTATTTCCTAAATGATAAAATTTAGTACAGAAACTACACTAGCCTACAGGATGTACAGAGGATTTCATAAAAACTTCAATTTATTTTTTTAATTTTTTTATTTTTAATGATTTCTTTTAGAGAAAGAGAGAAAGAATGGGTGTACTAGAGCCGCCAATCACTGCAAACAAACTCTAGATACATGCACCAACTTGTGAATCTGGCTTACGTGGTATGGTAGTTTGAATATATGGCCCCCAACATATTCAGTGTTTTATTAGTTTATAGTTTGTATCTGCAGCCACCTTGCTGAGGCAATGTCACTGGGCAGATCTTAAGGTGTGGTGATGGGTTTAGGATTCCATTGTAAAGATATGCAGACTGTGCCTAATAGGAGTTCCTGAAGTGTGCTGTGCTGTGTGGCCAGTGGCTTTTCTCTCTCTTGCCTGGTCCTATAAGAGCAGACCACTTCTCCTGCCATTATGGAACTTCCCCTGGATCTGTAAGCTTCAATAAATAGTATCCCTTCCTCCATAACTGTGCCTGGTCTGGAAGTTCATCTCAGCAAACCTGAAGCTGTCTGCTACAAAAGTGGTACTGAGGAGTGTGGGGTGAGATGAACCTGACCATGTGAATGTTTGTCTTTTTGAACCTTTGTTTTGGAGGAATGGGCATGGACTTGGTGCTTGCAACTGAAGATGCCTTCTGGAGTGGTAAGCCAAGTATTTTAGACTATTCTGATGAGAGTTTGAGAATGTTAAGTGCAGACAGTATTGAACTTCAAGGCTTGGCTTATGAGATTTCTAAGGGGAAGGAAAGACTGCAGAGGACTTTGTTGGAACTGGCATAAGGGATGGATGCATTCTGCTATCCAGGCCCAGAAAGTTGGATCATGGTTAAATTTGTAATGGACTGATGTGCTTGGCTAAAGATACTGGACTGAGAGACTTAAGATTTTAAGTTGGAAAACCTCAAGAAAGTTAAAATTAGAGACACTGAGACTTGTTTTAGGTTACTGGAGCTGCTATTATCAAACACATTAGCAATCTTAAGGAAGGTGGAAGGAAGGTGGCCCGACTGCTTTACATTAAAACATTGGAGAGGATGCCTGAGGAAAGACTGCTAGAAATGCAAACTCTTTTGGGAAGAGTTAACTGGAGAAGGAACCTGCTTTTCAAGGCTATGATTTATTTTTTCCCTGGATTAAGAATATGGCTGTGTCCTGCACACCTGGTTTTAGTTTTGGAAACATGAAAAATGCATGGAGTGGTCATGAATTGCACACGGTTCCAGGAGCTGCTGCTGAGATCCGGAATGAGGTAGGGCATGAGGCCCTTATAGCCTGGAAGAGCCTTTGGAAGATGGACCATGGTTTGCATGTTTTGGATATACCAGGACTATGCAAGGGCTACTATGGAGTGCAATGCTGGCCTGGGATTGAAGTTTTCCCTGGCTACTCTGCCCAGCTGGAGGGGCAGAATTGGAAAACCTCGGGTTATATTGAACTTGAACTGCAGAAGTTTGGTGATTGCTGATGGTGGTTGAGTTTGTACTGTTCTAGTCTCTCCTTGCTATACCTTATACCAGTTAAAAATGTTTACTCTGTGCCTTTACATGTTGAAAGTATTTAACTTGTTTGATTTTACAGGATTCACTATCTTAAGTTGGTCAATGCTATGAGAACCTTTGAAATTGGACTGAGTACAATTTACAATGTGTGATAGTTATAAATCTATTGGGGGCCAGGGGTGGAATGTGGTGATTTGAATATATGGCCCCCAATATATTCAGTGTTTTATTAGTTTATAGTTTGCATCTGCAGCCACCTTGCTGGAGGCAATGTCACTGGGTGGATATTAAGGTGTGATGGTGGGTTTAGGATTCCATTGTAAAGATATGCAAAGTGTGCCTAATAGGAGTTCCTAAAGTGTGCTGTGCTGTGTGCCTGGTTGGCTTTTCTCTCTCTTGCCTGGTCTTGTAAGAGCAGGCTGCTTCTCCTGCCATTATGGAACCTCCCCTGGATCTGGAAGCTTCAATAAATAATATCACTTCCTCCATAACTGTGCCTGGTCTGGAAGTTCATCTCAGCGAACCTGAAGCTGTCTGCTACACATGGATAATGGGAAATCGAGCCTTCAACAGGGGTCCTTAGGCTTCACACACAAGCACTTAACTGCTAAGCCATCTCTCCAGCCCAACTTCAATTTCTTAGTAAATGCAAAAACATACACCCAGTTTTCATTTGTTTTCTAAATGGGATTATGTTTGGCATAAAGCATAGTTGCAATTGCTGTCTAATGCTGTTCTATGGCAGTTGTAATACTGATTTACCTGGATTTAGCATTTGTTGATTTTCTTAAACATAGACAACCAGATCTTGGCATTCTTTGCATAGTGTTTATATGCTGTCTATTGTGAGGTTTGGGCTGTGTAGGTTCTACATAGGGTTCTACTATATTCTATGTAGAATGTAAATGGTTTGTTTTTCCAACTTTGTTAGATTTAGAAGGCAAAATATGTCTTGCACTCTGGATAGTAGTTCAAATCTGAATTCAGTTATCCTGACTCACATCTATTACATAGGCTCAGCAGCCGAGGGCTTAGCCTACTTGAGAGCTATCACAGGTTGCATTCTGCTTCTTCTTCTAGTTACAAATGTGTGTGTGTGTGTGTGTGTGTGTGTGTGTGTGTGTTTATGATCAGTCATCTGGGGTGCTAGGACACTGACACTAAGCACTAGGATTCACTCTTAAGACAAAAATAGGAGAAAAACACAAAAAATAAATGGAAATTTAAATCTGTATCTGTTGTTTCCTTAATTTTAATTCCAGCATCTATCTTCTTGGGTTTACTTTCATGGTCCTATGTAATTACCATTTTCCATTTTTTCCAAAGCTTTAGTTATAGTTAGTTGAAGGCTGGGTAGCAGTGTGTTATATTACTTTAGCATGAGTGAAACACCCTAATTTTGCCACCATTGTTATTTTACATATTGATTTCATATGAAGCATCATCTATGAAAAGTATAATTACAATCATTTTTATATTTGTAATTCCATCTTGTGTAAGATTGCAATAAATTCAGAATAAAATGAAAGCTTTATTTCATCAATATTTCATTCATATCACTTTCATGTTTATAACACTGGGTAGAAATTTCAGTACAATGTTAACACTAGACCATTATAATAACATTCTTCCCTAATTCTGGAATTTAAAAGCAATTCTTTAAAGTCATAAATTATGCTGTTGTTTTGAGGGTATTATGGTTTGGATGTGAAATGACTTCCAGGAGTTCAGATGGTTGGATTCTTGGTGCCCAGCTGGTGGCACGTTTTGGGGAAATTATGGAACCTTGGGGCAGAAGGACCCACCTGGAAAAAAGGAGTCAATGGAGGCAGGTGATGGGTTATACAGAGAGACCCTACTTCTGGTTGGAGCTCTGCACTGTCATTGCTGCTACAAAGTTCTTGGTGCAGCAGACAAGTCTGCCACTGTCCCTTTACCAAGTATAATAAAGATAAAGCCTCCCTGCCTTGTTTTGTCTGGTGTTTCATCACAGCATTATAATAATTCTCTACTTCAGGGGGCTATTGGTAGTTTATACTAGTGAATTTAATAAGAATTTCATATTTTTTATTTACTAAGAATTAACAATCAATTTGTTATAATCAAATGTTTTGTGTTTTTTATCTAACATCCTGGTAAATGGGATTGATATAGTTTCTATTTAAAGCCAAGATATGAACACATGCACTCACACACATATTTTATTTCATAGGCATATATTTTTGAAGAATAAAAACTGAGGTATGTAAGACCTTTTCTTTTTGAATAGGTTTGAAGCTTTTCTACCATAAGTCTCTTTTTTTAAAATTTTATTTATTTATTTGAGAGAGAGAAAAAAAAAAAGGCACAGAGAATGAGAGAGAGAATGGGTGCACCAGGACCTCCAGCTACTGCAAAGGAACTCTAGACACATGTCCCTCTTTGTGTATCTGGCTTATGTGGGGCCTGGGGAATAGAACCAGCATCCTTTGGCTTTGCAGGCAAAAGTCTTAACCACTAATCCATCTCTCCAGCCCCCTACCATCAATCTCTTACATATTGTTTTTATTTTTCTTAATTTTATTATGCTTTGAATTAGAAGATAAATATATAAATTATTGTATGAATTATGGGGAAATACTTTTTACCTCTAGTTTTTGTAAACATTTAGTTACTTGTATTTTTAATTTTTTTTTTTTTTTTTTTTTTTTTGAGGCAGAGTCTCATTCTAGCCTAAGTTGACCTGGAACTCAGTAGGCTCTGGCTAGTCTAGAACTCATGCAAATATTCCATTTCAGTCATCCAAGTGCTGGTTTAAAGACATGTCCCACCATGCCCAATGCTTACTGTTTGTTTGTTTGTTTGTTTGTTTGTTTTGTTTTGTTTGTAAGAAAAAACAGTATATACTTATTGTGTAAAAAATGCATCATAATGTTTTAAAATTTAAATATGCTATTGAATGGTTAAACTAATATAATTAACATGCATTGCTTCACAAACTGGTTTGTAAGAATACTTCAACTATACTTCTTTGTCATTTTACAAAAAAATGAAACACTGGGACTGGGAGATTGTTCAGTGGATAAAGTGCTTGCCACTCAAGCCTAAGTACCTATGTTTGATCCTCAGATAAGTCAAAGGCCAAAATATGTGGTGTTCATCTACAAACCCAGCACTCTGCAAGCTATGAAACAGAGACAGGAGGATTTCTTGGAAGCTCTCAGTGGACACAGTGAAAGGAAGAGCAGAGTGAGACTTCACTAAATGAGGTGTAACAAAAATGATGGACTCAAAAGGTGTCCTGTTTCTTCCACATGTATGCCATGGCACAGACACACAACTGCACCCATATATACTCAAACACATATACAAATAAATGCACACACATACAAGCACACACACACACACACACACACACACACACACATACAAATAAGTAAATTAATTAAGTGATGAAAGAACACCAGACATTGTCACTAAGTACTGTCATCAATAAAATAGAGCCCATGATGCTATTCCTCCCATACATTAAATTCTGTACCTAATCAACAATCCCTGCTCAGAACTACCCACAAGCCTCTGTAACTACCTTTCTACATATTCTGTATGTCCAGCAGGCTTAGATTCAACATGTAAGTGAGACAAAATAATATTTATTTTTTTGTTTTTAGTTTATGTTACATAATGCCACCAGGTCTATCCATTTGTCAAAAATGACAGGATTTCATTCTTTTTAAGTAACAGCACTGTGTCATTAGCTACTTATGACATATCTTCATTATTCATCTCTTGTATCATTTACTTCACTCCTTGCTTTTAATAAATACTGGATAAAAAACAGGTGAAGGGAAGATGGTTTGATTTTGGCTCAAAGGTCAAGGAAATAATTTTGATGCAGCAATCACATTCAGTGCACAGAAAGGAAGCATAGAACAATGAATGACCATTCAGAGCACAATGAAGAAGAATAGAGCAATTAATGTGCATTCAGTTCATAGTGAAGAAGCACAGAGTAATGAATGAATATTCAGCACACAGTGAGCAGGCAGAGACCCATGAATGAATATCCAGGGGACAACAAGGAAGTAGAGAGCAGTAAATGAATGTTCAGTGAGCAATGAGGAAGCAGAGAACAATAAAGGAACAGTCAGTGCACAGTGAGGAAGCAGAGAACAGTGAATGAACATTCAGTGTACAGAGTCACCAGGCAGCAAAGAATGAACATTCAGTTCACAGTGGGAAAGCAGAAAGCAATGAATGAGCATTCCAGGCACAGTGAGGAAGGAGAGCACAAAATGAACACATAGTCACAGCAAGGAAGCAGAGAGCAATGAATGAATATTCAGTTAATAGTGAGAAAGCAGAGAACAATGATTGAACATTCAGTACACAGTGAGAAAACAGGGAGCAATGAACGAACATCCAGAGCACAGCAAGGAAGCAGATAATAGTGAAGGTAAACTCAGAGTACAGTGCAAAGCAGAGAGCAATGAATGAGCATTCTCTACACAGTGAGGAAGCAGAGAACAGTGAACACACACATTCAGTGTATAGTGAAGAAGGTGAGAGCAATGAATGAACATTAAATGCACAGTGAGGAAACAGCAAGGAATGAATGTTCATTGGATGGCAAGGATCCAAAGAGCAGTGAACGCACATCAGTGCACAGTGAGGAAGCAGAGAGCAGTGAGTGAATATTCAGTGTGCAGTGAGAAAGCAGAGAGCAAAGAATGAAAACTCAGTGCCTTGTGTGGAAGCAGAGAGCACTAAATAGTCAGTGTATAGTGAGGAAGGAGGGAGAAGTGAATGCACATTTAGCGCACACCTGTGGGTCCCTGGTTCCTCAAGGGTCCATTGCACACCTGCTCCATGGAGGCATCCAGGCAACTGTGGAGCAGAGTCTTGAGTGACTGAGTGTGAAGGGAAGAAACACCAGGGAGACAGCTTCAGAGAACAGTTCTTGTTTATTCAGCAAATAACTGGGTTTTTATAAGCAGTGGAGAGAGGGAGCAAAAGAGGGTTCCAAGGGGACTGGTGGGTTCAAAGGTTGTTTGCCAATGCCTAGTTGGCATATCGGGACATTCATTACAGTATATAGGGAGAGGGTGAGATGATCTACATAGTGGCTGGAAGAGGTATAGGGTATGAGTCATAGAGGGATGGGTTGTGTAAAAGCTGTTGGTTGATACCATATAAGGAGTTTCCTAGGTAACTGGCCCAAGGTCACAGGGCTATGAGCAAAGCCTAAGTCTTATTGGGATGTCCAGGAGCCCTAGGCTGGGGGAGGGAATGGCCCTCCTCCTGTATGTATGTGTCTTGGGAACTGAGATTTGTCCAGGGGTCCAGGCTCACTGTGACCCCTGGGAGGGGGAGAAGCCTTACTCCTACCAGGTATAGGACCTGAAATTTGCCCAGGATCCAGGCTGCTGCAACCTCTCCGTAGCCTGGGCCCTAGTCATATCTGATAGCTTAGGCCTGCTTTAATGTGGGGCTCTGCCTGTATCCAACAGCTCCTCCCTTTTTTTTGGAGAAAGACACAGAGAGAATGGGAGAGGAAGACAGATAGAGAATAGGCATGCCAGCAGCCTCTCAGCTGCTATGAATGAACTCCAGATGTATGCACCCCCTTGTGGGCAAGTGCAGCATTGCTCCCTTGTGTCACTTTGCATCTGGCTAAACATGGGACCTGGAGATTGGAACTGGCGTTTTTAGGCTTAGGAAGCAGGCACCTTAACCACTAAGCAATCTCTCCAGACCTCCTCCTTTGTTTTTATAATGGGGCAGTGTCATCATATTGAGTGAGATCTTTATAGTTTATCATAAGTTCAGATAGAGCTAGATGGTGCACAAAGACCTCATTAGTAGCCATGTTAGCCATATTAGTTATTTTTTGTCTGATAAATTTGATAATGCATGGAGCTACAAGTAATAGTGTTCCTATAGCAAGAAAGGGCTAAGGAAGATGACAAGCCAAGTGACTAAAGGGTTAGAGAACAAGGTGGTGGCATCCTCAGGTCTGTAGCAGTCAAGCAGCTGCTTGTGGAGTTTTTTGAGAGTTCTAACATTCTATTCAATAGTATTTGATTCATTAACAACAAAAAAGAAACATTCTTCTCCCAAGACCACTCATGCCCCTCCATGTTCAGCAGTAATGAGGTCTAAGGCTGTACAGTTTTGGTTTTCCACATCCACAAGAGAGTTCAATTGTCTCTGGAGAGAGTCTAGGCTGTTGGTAGTGGATATCATGGCCTGGTCAAGCTTGTTTTGGAAGTCCCCCAGGAGGTGGTTGGTTTGGCTCCCACAGCACCAGAGGCCTCCAGGAATAGCATTACATGGAGGCCCACCAGTAGGGGGATGAAAATCTCTTGGTTGATGCAGGCAGAGTTGGAGTTTGTAAGCTGCTTCTTCTTCCTCATAGAGATACACCTGTGGAACAATCAAAACTGGGGAACAATAAGTGGGAGAGGAAACATTTATGCATGGGGTGGTTACCCCTTAACACCAAAGGAGAGTGGGTGTCTTAACAGAAGCGGTCCTGTTTATGGAAATATTGAGGAGGAATTCAGCTCTGGTCAGCTGGACAGGCAAAGAGGCACACTCTGACCAGAATCAAAGAGGGGAATATCAGTAAGGCAGGGTTGGTAATAGCTTGTTATACATGTAGGGTATTCAAGGGTGGCATTAATAGGGACTGCAGTAGCGGGGATGTGTAGGGGATGCACAAAAGAAGCAATTAGAAGCATTAGGTCAGTTAGTAAAGGGGAGAAGATTGGCCATATATTGGATATATTGTGTCCATGTTATAGTGGCTTGTGTATTTTCTGTGACTTATTTTTCCTGAAAAAAAAATGTAATGATTAGTTTGCACCAGGTGGGAAGCAGGGATATGCTATCTAGAAATATGAAGAGTACCAGAGGGAGATGATGAGAAGTAGATATTAGCTTTGCGTTTTCTTGTCATCTTTATCCTCCAACATTCATTCCTGGGTTCTCATCTGGAGAGTGTACATTCTCTAGTTTTCCTGGAGGCTTTAAAGACAGCATTTGGATGCCTAAAGCTGACAATGACACAGTAATCATATTGGCATGCCCCATAATAGTGCTGGTCTTTAAGGCACCCTTTATTAGTTTGACGATGATGCTAGGCAAAGCATGCCATACTGTTCACACAAACCACTGTCCTAGGATAGACATGGAAAGTGACAGCTTTCTGGCAGCCCTTA
This sequence comes from Orientallactaga sibirica, assembly GCA_036365145.1. NCBI lineage: Eukaryota > Metazoa > Chordata > Mammalia > Rodentia > Dipodidae > Orientallactaga > Orientallactaga sibirica. The sequence continues at coordinate 19,597,967 of JAEOAD010000023.1, read as the reverse complement.
GTAGGGCAATATCCTGTGCCAACCATTTTATTGACCCCTTGATAGGCCTTTTGGGCTTCAAAGCACCATCCTCCACTGTAGCAGACAGCTTCAGGTTCGCTGAGATGAACTTCCAGACCAGGCACAGTTATGGAGGAAGGGATATTATTTATTGAAGCTTACAGATCCAGGGGAAGTTCCATAAAGGCAGGAAAAGCAGCCTGCTTTCAACAGGGCCAAGCAGAGAGAGAAAAAGCCAACCAGCCACCACAGCACACAGAGCAAAACTACAGCCAAAAGGTCACACAGCACACAGAGCAAAACTACAGCCAAAAGGTCACACAGCACACTTCAGGAACTCCTGCTAGGCACATTTGCATATCTTTACAATGGAATCTCAAACCATCACCACACCTTAATACTGGGGCCTCCAGTGACCTTGCCTCTAGCAAGGTGATTGCAGATGCAAACTATAACTAATAAAACGTTGAATATATTGGGGGACATATATTCAAACTACCACATTCCACCCCTGGCCCCCAATATATTTAGTTCCTGGCCCCCAATAGATTTATAACTATCACACATTGTAAATTGTACTCAGTCCAATTTCAAAGGTTCTCACAGTCTTGATCAACTTAAGATAGTGAGTCCTGTAAAATCAAACAAGTTAAATACTTTCAACATGTAAAGGCACAGAGTAAACATTTTAACTGTATAAGGAATATCAAGGAGAAACTAGAACAATGCAAACTCAGCCACCATCAGCAATCATCAAACTTCTGCAGTTCAAATTCAATATAACCAGAGACTGACAGTCTCCAGGTTTTCCAATTCCACCCCTCCAGCTGGGCAGAGTCGCCAGGGAAAACTTTGATCCCATGCCAACACTGCACTCCATGGTAGCCCTTTTGCACAGTCCTGGTATATCCAAAACATCTTCAGGTCTCCATGAAAACCACGGTCCATCTTCCAAAAGGCTCTTCCAGCCTATTCCTGAGGGTCTTCATGCCCTACCTCATGCCACATCTCAGCAGCAGCTCCTGGAACCGTGTGCAATTCATGACCACTCCATGCATTTTTCATGCTTCCAAAACTAATACCAGGTGTGCAGGACACAGCCATATTCTTAATCCAGGGATGAAATAAATCACAGCCTTGAAAAGCAGGTTCCTTCTCCAGTCAGCTCTTTCCAAGAATTTGCATTTTTAACAGTCTTTCCTCAGGCATCCTCTCCATTGTTTTAATGTAAATCAAGTCAGGCCACCTTCCTTCCACCTTCCTTAAGATTGCTAATGCGTCAACAATAGCAGCTCCAGTAACCTGAAACCGGTCTCAGTGCCTCTGCTTTTACCTTGCTTGAGGTTTTCCAACTTAAAATCTTAAAATCTCAGTCCGATATCTTCAGCCAAGCACATCAGTCCATTACAAATTTAACCTTGATCAAACTTTCTGGGCCTGGATAGCGGAACGTAGCCATCCCTTATGCCAGTAGCCCAGTTCCAACAAAGTCCTCTGCAGTCTTTCCTTCCCCTTAGAAAGCTCATAAGCCAAGCCTCGAAGTCCAATACTGTCTGCACTTAGCATTCTCAAACTCTCATCAGAATAGTCCATAAAACTTGGCTTACCACTCCAGAAGGCATCTTCAGTTGCAAGCACCAAGTCCATGCCCATTCCTCCAAAACAAAGGTTCCAAAAGACGAATATCCACACGGTCAGGTTCATCTCACCCCACACTCCTCGGTACCACTTTACTGTTGCAGACAGCTTCAGGTTCGCTGAGATGAACTTCCAGACCAGGCACAGTTATGGAGGGAGGGATATTATTTATTGAAGCTTACAGATCCAGGAAGTTCCATAATGGCAGGAAAAGCAGCCTGCTCTCCACAGGGCCAAGCAGAGAGAGAAAAAAGCCAACCAGCCAGCACACAGAGCAAAACTACAGCCAAAAGGTCACACAGCACACTTCAGGAACTCCTGCTAGGCACATTTGCATATCTTTACAATGGAATCTCAAACCCATCACCACACCTTAAGACCAGGGCCCCCAGTGACCTTGCCTCTAGCAAGGTGATTGCAGATGCAAACTATAAACTAATAAAATACTGAATATATTGGGGACATATATTCAAACTACCACATTCCACCCTGGCCCCCAATATATTTAGCTCCTGGCCCCCAATAGATTTATAACTATCACACATTGTAAATTGTACTCAGTCCAATTTCAAAGGTTCTCACAGTCTTGATCAACTTAAGATAGTGAGTCCTGTAAAATCAAACAAGTTAAATACTTTCAACATGTAAAGGCACAGAGTAAACATTTTTAACTGTATAAGGCATATCAAGGAGAAACTAGAACAATGCAAACTCAGCCACCATCAGCAATCATCAAACTTCTGCAGTTCAAATTCAATATAACCAGAGACTGACAGTCTCCAGGTTTTCCAATTCCACCCCCTCCAGCTGGGCAGAGTCGCCAGGAAAACTTTCATCCCATGCCAACACTGCACTCCATGGTAGCCCTTTTGCACAGTCCTGGTATATCCAAAACATCTTCAGGTCTCCATGCAAACCACGGTCCATCTTCAAAAGGCTCTTCCAGCCTATTCCTGAGGTCTTCATGCCCTGCCTCATGCCACATCTCAGCAGCAGCTCCTGGAACCGTGTGCAATTCATGACCACTCCATGCATTTTCATGCTTCCAAAACTAATACCAGGTGTGCAGGACACAGCCATATTCTTAATCCAGGGACAAAATAAATCACAGCCTTGAAAAGCAGGTTCCTTCTCCAGTCAGCTCTTTCCAAGAATTTGCATTTTTAACAGTCTTTCCTCAGGCATCCTCTCCATTGTTTTAATGTAAATCAAGTCAAGCCACCTTCCTTCCACCTTCCTTAAGATTGCTAATGTGTTTGACAATAGCAGCTCCAGTAACCTGAAACCAGTCTCAGTGCCTCTGCTTTTACCTTGCTTGAGGTTTTCCAACTTAAAATCTTAAAATCTCAGTCCGATATCTTCAGCCAAGCACATCAGTCCATTACAAATTTAACCTTGATCAAACTTTCTGGGCCTGGATAGCAGAACGTAGCCATCCCTATGCCAGTAGCCCAGTTCCAACAAAGTCCTCTGCAGTCTTTCCTTCCCCTTAGAAAGCTCATAAGCCAAGCCTCAAGTTCAATACTGTCTGCACTTAGCATTCTCAAACTCTCATCAGAATAGTCCATAAAACTTGGCTTACCATTCCAGAAGGCATCTTCAGTTGCAAGCACCAAGTCCATGCCCATTCCTCCAAAACAAAAAGTTCCAAAAGACGAATATCCACACGGTCAGGTTCATCTCACCCCACACTCCTCGGTACCACTTTACTGTTGCAGACAGCTTCAGGTTCTGAGATGAACTTCCAGACCAGGCACAGTTATGGAGGAAGGTATTATTTATTGAAGCTTACAGATCCAGGGGAAGTTCCATAAAGGCAGGAAAAGCAGCCTGCTTTCAACAGGGCCAAGCAGAGAGAGAAAAAGCCAACCAGCCACCACAGCACACAGAGCAAAACTACAGCCAAAAGGTCACACAGCACACAGAGCAAAACTACAGCCAAAAGGTCACACAGCACACTTCAGGAACTCCTGCTAGGCACATTTGCATATCTTTACAATGGAATCTCAAACCATCACCACACCTTAATACTGGGGCCTCCAGTGACCTTGCCTCTAGCAAGGTGATTGCAGATGCAAACTATAACTAATAAAACGTTGAATATATTGGGGGACATATATTCAAACTACCACATCCACCCAGGGGGGGCATGTACGAGAGAGGCAGCAAGAGATATTTGCATTGGAATGTAAGATTGACACCAACAAAATAGCCAAGAGGGAGGTCTGTGGTGGGCATATGGCTTTGGCTGTGTCCACGAGGTCAGGGATATCCCTCCAGAGGGCTCCCTTTTTCTGACTCAGGTGGTGCTGGCAGGGGCAAGGCTTCCACCATTTCTTCTGTCCCTTATCTGTCAATGTCAGGTGGGCCACCTCTTTGGTAGGTGGGGTGGAATAGGACATTTCAAGCTGGTAAACAAATGGGTCCTGTGGGAAAACACAAGCAAATCCCCTCCCCATGGTGAGGCAGGGGTCAGGTCCCTTCCACAATCCATCTAAAGGATCTCCCCATTGCACCAAGATGGGAGGGGCAGTCTCTGATGTGTGACAATGGAGGGTGATGGGGGAGTATTGGGAGTTTTTGTATATATTGCAAATATTTAAATAACCAGAGCCATGGCTAATTGAAGGCTGGGAGGATAGGTATTGGGCTGTTGTTTTTAAGTTGGGCTTTTAAGGTTTGGTATGTCCTTTCTATTATACCTTGGCCTCGTGGGTTATGTGGGATTCCTGTATGATGGGTAATCTTCCATTGTATGCAAAAGACTTTGAATGAGGAACTGACAAAAGCCAGGCCATTATCAGTTTTTATTTGATGGGGGAGACCCATGATGGCAAAGGTAGAGAGCATATATATATGAGTTTTTTTGAGCTGTCTCCTGTTTGTGCCATGGACCATATATAATTGGAGTAAGTATACTCAGTCAGAAAGACATATTTCTGACATCCTAATTGGGGAATATAAGTGATGTCATTCTGCCAAGGGGCATTGGCCTTGAGGCCTCGGCGGTTGGTACCCATCATCTGAAGGGCAGGTGTTGTTATTAGTGAGACACAGGACTGGCAAATTTTTAGTATACATCACAGTTGATTTTTTGGAATTGGAGGGAAGCATGATTGTAATCTCTTAAGGTTCATGTGGGTGTTAGTATTGAATTTTACTGCTTCCTCAAGGGTGGCCAAGAAGATGACTGTTGAGTCTCTATAGGAGGCCTCCTGGTCTGCTAATGCATTTCCCTCAGTGAGGGGGCCAGGTAAGGGGCTGTGAGACTTTATGTGTTGGAGAAACAAAGGGGGACATTCTTTTGCTAATGATGTTGGAGACTTTTATCAGCAACAGTGAAAGAGGGTCTTCATCTAGTCTGATATGTGATTGAGCAAGCCAGAGGAGTAAGTTAGCATAAATACTATATGAAAAGAGGTTAAAGGGACCTCTTCTTATAGATGGCCTACAGTTCCTTATATTTTGAGGATCCATCAGTAAGTTCCTTAAAAATGATGGTGGGAGGTTGATCCCCTGTGTGGTAAAGAACTACAGTTGCTCCCCTCTTTCCCCCATCTGTAAAAATGGGGGGCCTCTGGGGATTGATTTTCTTGAAAAATGGAGGGTGGGAGCCATTTTAAAAGGGGTATTGCAGGAATCCATTTTTCATTAGGATAGTGGTTGTCAGTTTGACTGGGAAAGCCTATTAGACTGATTGCAAATTGGGCATGGTTCTTGAATAGCCATTGTGCCCAAGGTTTGGAGAGCCTGGTCTCACCTGTTTTTGATCATGGCCGTGAGGGCATCAATCTCTGTTAATATGCGTGGGGTACCACCAACGGAAGTGTGGAGCCATTCCAGGACTCCTTGGGGTTTGTATAATGCTCCCATGATGGTTGGGGAGGAGTTAAATAACCCAAGCTGAATTGGCTTGTGTGGAGAGTACTGGGCAAGTGCTGTATCAGAAAATATGTTATTAATCTTGGTTAATACCTGTTTTTCCACTGAGCTTAGGAGGATGTGGGAGGATGGATCTTTGTCACCTTTAAACATGTCAAATAAGGGTTGTAAATCACTGATGGTGACAGGGAGCCATGTCCAGAGCCAAATGAGGTTCCCCACAAAGCTTTGAAGCAAGGCTTATGTGAGCTTCTGGGGAAAGGAGAGTATGGGTTTAAGAATCTGGGCCGAGGTGAGGGAGAGTTCTGTCCCCAGGAAAGTTATAGGTGAGATAAGTTGGACTTTATTTGGGGCAATTTTGAAGCCTGCCTCAGTGAGGGAAGGTATTAATTGATACCTTAGCTCAGCTGCTGAAGTGGAGGTCTTTCCATACTAGGATGTCTTCCATGTAAAGACATATATTAAGGTCTTGATATAAATGTGGCCTTAATGCCATAGCAACTGTTTCTTGGCATATGGTGGGGCTATTAGCCATACCATGGGGCAGAATGATCTACTCAAACGGTTTGGCAAGTCCTGCATTATTGATGGAGGGGACTAAGAATGCAAAGCATTGTTTGTCTTGTGGGTACACTGGAGGGGGGTGTTGGCTGGAATGGCAGACACAAGGGGCAGTCCTCTTTGAGGGGCACCACAAATGAGCATGGTTTTATTGATGGCCCTTAAAACCTCCATCTTCCTGAGTCCTTTTGAATTACAAACAGAGGGGTGTTCCATGGGCTCCATGAGGGGTGGATATGATTAAGTTGGAGTTGTTCTGTTGCTAACTGATTTAAGATTTCAAGTTTCTCCCTTGGCAGAGGCCACTGTTCAACCCAGAATGGCTTTTCAGAGAGACATTATAGGCAGTTTCATACTTTACAGTGGCCTTTAGGATTGGGGGTGACACCAGTGAAGGTACCTCTCATAGTCTTCCATATCAATGCATTCTCCCTCTATATTACTGGCAATAACTACATCTAGGGCCTCACATAGTTGCTGTGTGATCATAAGTGCAGGGGAGGGGATGGAGGGGTTTCCTGGCCAGGGGAGTTTATCATGTTGTGATTCTTTTGGCCTGTGTAATATGAATCTGGAGGGGGCCAGCCTGGATTGAGAGGCAGGTATGGTGGCAAAGGCAGATAAAGGGGAGTGGGTGTAGGGGAGTTTGGGGTCATCTTTTTCCTAATTTCTTCTATTTCCTTTTCAAGACAACCGAGCTGCAGCACTGGCCAGTCCTTACAACTCTCCTCATCAGAGACATCATCTGATTTTTTCATGAAAGAGGTTTTATGGGGGCATTGCCTAACATCTGCCATGTTTGGGAAAAAAGAGAGGGAGGGAGGTTTCCTTCCTGAACCTCCCGTCTCCTGGCTAAATAAGCTATGCATGTCCATATGTCTGTCATATGGATTCCCAGAAATCATCCAGGGGCAGATCTGGTGGACTTCATCCCAGAAGAAGATATCCTCTCTCTGGGAGCGCTTAATTCCCCTAACTTTCAGGAGAGCCCTTAGTCCATGAATCTGTGATTCCTTTTGGTGGGAGGCAATATTTCCCATGATAGTAAAAGAGTGGTGCCAGGCATGGTGGCACATGCCTTTAATCCCAGAACTCAGAGGCAGAGGTAGGAGGATCACTATGAGTTCAAGGCCACCCTGAGAATACCTAGTGAATTCCAGGTCAGCCTGAGCTAGAGTGAGACCCTACCTTGAAAAACAAAACAAAACAAAAAGAAAAAAAAAGAAAGAAAGAAAGAAAGAAAAAGAAAGAAAGAAAGAAAGAAAGAAAGAAGAAAAAGAGTGGAAACTCCAAGATCAGAGGGCAACTTTTGTGAGGGCTTAATAGCACGAGGGGGTATTTCCCCAAAAGTTCTGGATGCAAGACTGTCCGCAAGTTTAAGAGACCACGACCACCCTAAGGGGTTTTAAATGACCAGTGAGTTACCGGTTTTTGTTTTTAAGACAAATAGATAGTTTTTTTTTTTTTTTTTTTTTTTTTTTTTGCCAATGCCTGAGCAGGCTGTTAGGGTTCAGGCAGAGGTCTAGGAGCCTCCAGTCAATGACAAAGAGTGGCCTTGGCCAAGAGATGTCAGTTTCTCATTCATCATACCCAGTCTCTCATGATGGTGCAAACCGAAAGTAAAGGAGGAAAAGGAAAGATCCTGTCAGCCCTCAAAACATGGAGACATGTGCCACAGGGGGCCAATGTCCCCCTAGATGACAATTGTCCCTCTAGGGGAGAGCTCACTTACCCCCAGTACATCTTGGAGGGTCCCTGTTCAGGTGCTCACTGTGGGTCCCTGGTTCCTCAAGGGGCCATTTTATATCAGCTCCCTGGAAGCATCCAGGCAACTGTGGAGCAGGGTCTTGTAAAGTCATGAGTGCAACGGGAAGGAACACTGGGAGACATCTTCAGAGAACAGCTCTCATTTAAACAAGGAACTGTTTTTTTATAAGCAGTTAAGAGAGATAGTGGGAAGAGGTTCCCAAGGGAATTGGTGGGTTCAAAGATTGTTTGACAATGCCTAGTTGGCATATAGGGACATTCATTCCAGCATGTAGGGAGAGGGTCAGGTGATCTACAAAGTGATGGGAAGAGGTATAGGGTATGAGTCATAAATGCATAGGCTGTGTAAAGGCTGTTGGCTGACATGTATAAGGAGTTTCCTAGGTAACTGACCAAAGGTCACAGGGCTATGAGTGAAGCCTAAGTCTTATCAGGATGTCCAGGCACCTTGAGCCGTGAAAGGGAACTGACCTTCTCCTGCTGGTCTTGGGACCTGAGATTGCCTGGGGTCCAGGCTGCTGTGACCTCTCCATAGCCTGGGGACCTAGTTGTGTCTGATAGCTTAATCCTGCTCTAACCTGGGGCCTCTCTGTGTCTGGCACACAGCAATAATTCAGAGAGCAATGAATGAATGAACACTCGGTGCACAGATAGGAAGCAGAGAGCAATGAATGAACATTCTGTGCACAGTGAGAAAGGAAAATGAGTAAATGAATATTCAGTGCATAACAAAGAAGCAGAGATCAATGAATGAACATTCAGAACACAGTGAGGAAGCAGAATTCAGTGAATAAACATTCAGTGCACAGAGAGGAAGCAGAGAGCAATGAATGAACATTCAGTACACAGTGAGGAAGCAGAGAGCAGTGAATGAACATTCGGTGCACAGTGAAGAAGCAGAGAGCAATGAACATTCAGTGCACAGCAAGGAATCATAAAGCCAGGAATGTATGTTTTGCCCACACTTTCTCCTTTATTCATTTCAGGACACCACCTATGAAATGATGCTGCCAACAATTAAGTTAGATCTTTTCACTTTAATTAACATAATGAAGATAATCCCTTGCACACATTCTAAGGCTCATTTCCTACATGATTATTGGCCCTGTCAAGTTTTCTGTGAGGATGATGTATAGGTCATTCCTGAACATTCCTGTAGGTAATAATACTTTTAAGCACTTTATAGTTTAACCATGCATTGGTCAAGGGGTGTGTAAATTATGCCATTGGCCCAAATCCTATCCACAGACTTTTTTGGCTTTTTAAACTTTCCATGTTGTGATTTACTTTTTATGTATTGTCTATATGACTTTCCCTACTACTATGGTCAGATACCTGACACAACAACAATGTCATAAGAAGGACTAAACTGCTTCTTTTGGTTCATGGTTCAAATGAATACAGTTCTCCATGGTGGGGAAGGCATGGAAGCAAGATCAGGAGGCAGTTGGTCAATTTGCATCCACAGTCAGAAAATAATGAGAGAGGAAGGCTGGTACTCGGTTGATTTTCTTCTCTTTTTTTATGTAGCCTTTCACTGTTGTGTCCTGACATTTGTTCTGCCCTGAGGAAAAGTAAACCCACTCAGTGAATTAGCACATCATTTATTGTCTAGGGAAAATAAAAAAGATGTGGTCAGTTTAATAAAACTGGCATATGTGAGGGATGGAAGTAGAAAGTGTCTGAAAAAGATTGGGAATCCAGAACACAAAGAGTAGGAATTCAGAAAAAAAGGCAAATTGTAACCAATTTAAAAATACTATATTGATAAACATACAAAGTTAATAACAAAGAAAGAGAATAACTGGATCAAGTAAGGTATAATTTACCAAAAACGGAAGTATACCTCCCTGCTTAGGGCAAAGTAAGGTTGCTATTTCTTCCCATTTTAAATCATTTTTTGCTTCAACCATGCACTGTTTAAGTATGCTTCTTCCCCTATTACTGCCTACTTGCTCAATATGTGGATGCAGTTACTAAGACTTCATTATTTCCAAAATGTCCCTGCATTTCTCTCTTTGCTTCAAATTCAATCTTACTTAACTTCTTAATTTCAAACAGCCTATTCAAATGCCAATTCTCTTTGACCTACCATGTCAGGATTTTTGAGCTTGTAAGTTAAACTTCAAGGAACTGGACTCTAATAATTTTACAATATTTCTGTCTTGGGAAAATATCACCATTTATGAAGATGGTAGGCTTCCTTAAGTCAGGAATGCTAGCTGTGACCCCTCAAAGCAGAACTATGTCTATTTCTAATCATTTTCAAGAAAGTTGTGATTTACCTACTTCAAGGGGCACTCAGAAAATAATACTGAGCCTAGCTGTTGAGTTGTTGTTTCTAAAATATAGAATGCAGACACCAGAGAAGAGAAAAATCAAAATGATCTGATCTGGTCAAAAAAGATTTCCCAGGGCTGGAGAGATTGCTTAGTGGGTAAGGCACTTGCCTGCAAAGCCAAAGGACCCAGGTTCGATTCCCCAGGACCCACATAAGCCAGATGCACAAGGGAGCGCATGCATCTGGAGTTCATTTGCAGTGGCTGGAAGCCCTGGTGCCATTCTCTCTCTCTCTCCCTGTCTATTTCTCTCTCTCTCTCTCTCTTTCTCTCTCTCAAATAAATAAATAAATAAGATATTTCCCAGATGAGAGAAGTTGGCATTTGAGTTGAAACTAGAAAATACATAACTTCCAAATGCAACTATAAAAACAAAAATAACATAGATGAAGATAGATGATTGACCCAGAATTAAATAATAATGCTATCACTGTAACTCAATTAATTTATATCCCTTCAGTTTATTCCTTCATTCACTCATTCATTCCTAGTTTTACTCACCCCATCTTCATTCAGCAATCATTCTGTCACTGTACAAGTCAAATGTGATTTAGAGGCAACAAATTCATTGAGTCCAAACCTGTGACCAACAAACACATGCACATATGTGTGTGCATACATATAAATGGATAATTTACAAACAATTATAAATGCATTTGCACTGATGCATAATGGTTACAGCTAAAATTTACCCAATATGTTGTGTCATTGCTATTCTTACATTATCTATAATTTTGTAATCTAGCAAATTTAGGATTCATGTAGCTACAGAAACTCATGAAGTTTAACATATTGTTCAGTGATGCATAGCTGGTATGTGACAGAGCAGGCAATTTAGGTACGCTGTCTTGGAGATGTGAAAATTGCCACACATAGACATATTCAAGGAACAGTTAGCACACAGAAAAAGATCACTTGAATGAGTTTTGTCAGGTAAATGCAGTGATCCTTTAAAAAATGTTTAGGCAGGCCCATCAAGAACTTAGAGGCTTCTTGAAGGTAAAACATTTCATTCAGAGTGAATAATCTTTCTTTATATTAGGAGATCTTGATATCTGGAATTATGTTCTCTTTATGCAATGGTTTAGTGCATTATTTAAACCCCAAGTTTGATTATGTTCACCTTCTAACAGGAATGCTGATCAGGACAACTTCTTGGCAAGATTCCTGGATATTTTAGGCAGTAGTTAATGTGGGACAACTGAATCTACCTCCATTACATTATCTGAGTCCACAATGATTTACATGTGAATCTTTGCCAATCTGAATTCTAGGCAGTCACTTAGGGTTCCTCTTGTTCCCCTCAAGGAGTTCTGCCACCTATGTAGTAAAATGATGCTGAGAATAAGTTTAGAATTGAAATGAGATGTGATTAGTGGTTGAGGTGGATTCTAGAATTTTTCTTATTGAGCATAAACCCTGGCTAATGAACTGTACAGTGTGTTGTAATAATGATTTTTTGGTTTTAGTTTTGATTTTGGTTTTTGGAGGTAGGGTTTCACTCTAGCTCATGCTGACCTGGAATTCACTATGTAGTCTCAGGGTGGCCTCGAACTCACAGCAACCCTCCTACCTCTGCCTCCTAAGTGCTGGGATTAGAGGCATGTGCCACCACATCCGGCTCATGTTTTTATTGTTTATGTCACTCAGAGATCTGAATTCTCCTGCATTTTGACAGTCCCCACAATAGTGTGAGCTGATGTACCTCAAACTTTAGTGTGCATGGAAATCATCTGGGGTTGTTTCTAATTGAATATATCTGAGGTTCTGTATTTCAAATCAATGCCACTTAGCAGAGTTAATTTGAGAAGTGAAGACATTGGAATAACAAGACATAATATGAATCAAACTTGATTCAAACTTGACTCTGTCATAGAATATATAAGAAACCAAAGAAAGATTATATAATACTAGAAATTATCATGGGTGAGTGACATATCTGGTTCTTAAAAACAGTGTTTGTTATTATATTTATTACATTTTTAGCAGAAAAAATAACTATTTATTTTGAGTTTCATACACCTACAAAATAAACCAATACAATGAACTTCAATAAATCCTCAAGTTTCATCATCTGACCTGGCTACAATGCAGCTTGCATACCTAGTCCAAGCTGAGCCCCTGACAGTCATGGAAGGGCCAGCATGAGAAGCAGCCTAGTTCTGGGGAACCCTTGTGAACAGGCCCGTTGCACCTGCTGGACTTGGGATACCTAGAAGTCCACTGCACACAAAGCTGATCTGATGTTCCACACCAGTTCTTCTGGTGTGTTTATCCTGTCCTGGAATCAATAGTTTTAATGTAAAAATGAATTTCTATAAAAGATATATATATTTTAAATGTAACATATAAGCTTAAAAAAATTTAAAGCTATGTGTGGAGGCACACACCTTTAATCCCAGCACTGGGGAGGCTGAGGTAGGAAGATCAGCATGAGTTTGAGGCCAGCCTTGGGTACAGAGTAAGTTCCAGGTCAGCCTGAGCTAGACCTGTCTCAAAACAAAACAAAGCCAAACCAAAAAAAAAAAAAAAAATAATAAGAGACAGATTCTTTTCTAAGTTTATCTGAAAATTCCTCAATAATGACTGACAATGTAAAAGTGCAGATCCCACTCTGCAGGCTTTTTTGATGAACACTTCAGTATGACATGTCATATATAACAGGATTGTGTATGATATGCCTGCTTCAAGCATTCTCTGATAGCCTGTTAGCTACTCACTGATGGTCCCAAGTCCTTCTAATATAAGTACTGTTGAAATGTTATTTTGTATATTATATTTCCTTCCTGTTTACCAGTTTGGTTTTCTTGGCCTTATTCTTTACTTCCTGAAACTTCATCCAAGCAGCTTCACTGTTCTGACTCTGACAAAACATATGATGAAGGAATGCCTTTCTTTGATGAAGAGTCTCCAGCAGAAATGCATTATTAGTTTAAGTGTTTGACCTTGTCAGAGGTGTCCTTATATAGAGGGAGTAGGGAAGGCTTTTGTTTTCCAGTCCTATATTGAGATGAATACAAGTAAGTGGCAGGGAATAAAACTGTGGAGATTTCTCCAGCAATTTGAGGTCTTTGAAATACTGGTAAAACAATTATCCATAAAGAAACATGGGCATGGTAAGGTCCTCTAATATAGGGTGAGGAAGTGATGAAAATTGAATGGAAGATAGGAACCCTTTTGATATACACTAGATTAGAGAGGTGAAAATGCCACAGTTGTTAGGGCTGCTGTGTCCATTATAACAAGTATGTGGTGATAAACTTAGATGTGCCTGATGATACAGTGTGGATGTTGTATCTCAAAATAAGGTTGCATTCAGAAAGAGAAAAGGCATTATACTGTAAACACTGCTGGAGATTTACTTCAGAAAATGTGTCATGTAGAGGTTTTATACACATTTTGATTGGGACATTTATCTCAAAACACTTATCTTGTTCCATTTAAAGGAGTATAAAATTTGTCTAATTCAGGTAAATTCTCTCTAGCTAAAATAAAATCTGAAATACTTAAACATTTAATTTTGTGTAATTGGCTCTTTTCAACAGGCCCACTGACAGTATTAAGAGGATCTGTCAATTGAGAAACTCTTCTCAGCCTTCTGCCACAGAGTGATTTTGTCTAGAGGGGTCACTGCAACCTGCTGCAAAGTTTTCTCAATCTCCTGTCTCATATTCTGTCAGTCTTTGAGATAAGACAATGTGGAACAGTTTAGAAAATTGTGTCACATAAGAAAAAATTTTCAGTTAATTTTTATGTGTATTGATGCTGTGTTGAAAATTATATATTTACCAACAGATATATTTTTACAAGACACATAATAAGAATTTTAATTTCATTCTGACTTCCTTCTCATTGGCCACTTAAGGGGCTCTGGGATACCAAGACATAGAAAGCTAATGTTAGAGAATTTGTTTCTTTAATGGTTTAACTTATTAATTGTACTTATTTGAGGGTTTTTTTTTTTTTTTTGCATGAAATAAAAACTTGATGTGTGGTAGAAGTGGGTTAATGATTAAGGCTCTTTCCTGAAAGCCTAAGGACCCATTTTGTATTCCCTAGTACCCATGTAAACCAGATGTACAAGGGGCTGATGTATCTGGAGTTCATTTGCACTGGCTAGAGACTCTGGTGTGCCCATTCTTTCACTCTCTTCTCCCCTCCTCTCATGCTCTCTCTCTCTCTCTCTCTTTCTGCCTATTTCTCTCTTAAATAAATAAATTATTTGAGAGGATCAGAGCAGGGCCATACCAAACACAGTTAATCTCTTTGTGTTTTTCAGAAAGCAGTGAGAACCAAGGACAACCATAATCTACCAATGAGACAAGAATAGATACCTGACTACCTGGCAGGAAATAAACCACCCTCACATAGCATCCAGGACCCAGAATAACTGGCGAGATGAACAAGTGTGCTGCTTTTCCATGGTAAGCTTGATAACCTGGGCCAGGGTGATGCAGACAGACACTGAGGATACTCAAAATATACCAAAGAAGAAATCCAGAAGCTTCAGAGAACTCAACAATAAGAAGAATTCAAGCACACTTACCAAAGCTCAGGTAAGTTTGTGGAAGAGGGAGCAGAAAATATGTAAGGACAAGATTAGGAAGGAATATCTAGTGATAGAGCCCTCCTCACAATTACAAACTCCTGCTCTCACAACTTATAGCCTACAACTACATGATAAATAGCAGCAATCCCACTAAGGGAGGCCCTCAGTAGAGTATGGAGGGGAGGAGAGAAATGATAGTACCAACATATGGTATGTCCATATGAAGTTTCTACTTAATAAAATAAAAAACCTCACACTCAAAAAAAAAAATAATAATAATTTTTTTAAAATTTATTTATTATTTTTTTATGTATATTTTTTATTTATATTATTCTGATTTTCCATTCATAGTATTGGTTCCATTGTCCTCCTCCCTGTCCTCCCACTTTCAAAGGGACCCTCATCAATGGGGAATGTGGGTCATGCATTGTGAGGTTAGTCAAGAATTCTGGGGAGTATGCCCCAGTCTCTGTGCATAATGCCCCAACTTGTGACTCTAACAATCTTTCTGCCCCCACTTCCATGAGTTTCCCTGAGCCACATTGGGGTCATTTTAGTTTTGCTTCAGTGATGAGGTTTTGGGAGCCTCTATGTCTCTGGATATCTGGCTTAGTTAGAGTTGGATGTTCTCTGTGTTTGTCTCCTTCAGCTTTTTTCTGGTGTTGTGATCGCCATGAATGCTGTATTCTTGCCCTTCCCCTGCATTGTTCTATGGTTTCAGCTGGGGCCCTGGTGAGGTGTGGTTAGCTGATCCTCCCTTCAGGTTCGTTGTCCACCTGAAAAAAATAAGCAAATTCTCCAACAGAGAGAGAAGTTAGTACTAGATAGAAGGGATGATCATATATGTTTTGGAGGGAATTTTTTCTTTTTTTTTTTAATTCTATTTATTCTTATGTATATTATTCTGGTTTTACATTCATAGTGGTGACTCCATTATCCTCCTCCCCATTTTCCCTCTTCCATAGGGACCCTCATCAATGGGGAATGTGGTTCACACATTGTGGGGGTAGTCAGGAGCTATGGGGGATAGGCCAAGTCTCTGTGTATAATGCCCCAACTTGTGGCTCTAACATTCTTTCCGCCCCCTCTTCCGCAAATTTCCCTGAGCCACATTGGGGTCATTTTAGCTCTACTTCAGTGATGAGGTTTTGGGAGCCTCTGTGTCTCTGGATATCTGGCTTAGTGGGAGTTAGATATTCTCTGTGTTTATCTCCTTCAACCTTTTTCTGGTGCATGATCCCCAAGAGCGCTCAACTCTTGCCCTTCCTCCACATTACTCTGTGGTTTCAGCTGGAGCCCTGGTGAGGTGTGATTGGCTGATCCTCCCTTCTGGTTCATTGTCCATCTGGAAAAAATAAGCAAATTCTCCAACGGAGAGAAAAGTTAGTACTAGATATATGGGATGCCATAGATAGCTTGGAGGGAATTTTATATGGGTAGGCTCTCTTCTAGCCCACATTTGATGGTATCTTGGTTGGAGACTGTGCTCATTTTTTGTACATGGTTTTGACTTATTTCCCAGTTCCAGCAATGAGTTCCATTCCACTTAGTGGATCAATTAGCCAAATCAAGAACTGACCCTTAAGATTCAAGAGGTTTTTTTTCAGGGGATTGCTGATTCTAGTAGGATCCCAGTGGGAGGGTGTGGAGGAGAAAAATAGGGAATTTTCTGATTCCCAAGCTCTAGGGTAGCCCACCCATTCCCCAATTCCATCAAGCAGCTGTCCTAGCTATGGGATCCAGCTGGAAGTCACTCCTGCACTAGCTGCAGGCCAAGTGGACCCAATTAGCAGGCTAAGACCTCTGCCCCAGACTTTCCCGCAATTGCGTAGAGCTCCACTGGCCTGTTTGCTGCTCCCTGCCTTTCAGAGCCCTGTGCATGACACCAGTCCCATTCCGTGCTCCTGACCCAGAGCAGGGATCCAGGCCAACAGGCCAGTGTCCCCACCCTAGCCTTTTTGAGCCCCATGTGACCTCAGTCCCACTCCTCAGTGCCACCCTAACCTTCCTGATACCCGCGCATGTGTGATTGCCTGTACTGCCACCGACCCCTTCCAGCCACAAACAGGGACCCAGGTCAGCAGGCAAATGTTACTGCCTTAGACATTCTCAGCCGGCTATGCTTGCACGATCACTGGTACCTGTCGCAGACTCCTCACACCCAGGAACAGGGATCCAGGCTAGTGTCTCCACCCCAACATTCCTGAACCCCTTGCATGGGTGACTAATGGTATATGCAGTTGACTCCTCATATCCACAAACAGGGACCCAGGCCAGCAGGCCAGTGTCCCTTCTATAGCTTAATGAGCCCCATGTGTGTGATCACCCACCACTGACTCCTACCACCCACTAACAGGTACCAAGGCCAGCAAACCACTGTCCCCACCCTAGCTTTTCTGAGACCCATGCACACTCACCATTGACCCCTCCCACAACCAAATAGGAACCCAGGCCCCAACCCCAGGCTTTCTGAAATCCTCAGAAATCACCCACACACTCACTGCCACCCCACCACACCAGGCCAGCAGGCTAGCATCCCACACCTTAGGTTTTCTGTACCATTGTGATGGGCAGGCCACAGTGAAAAAGGAATATCATGAAAAATCAGATGCAAATAAATCCAGCTATATTGCCCAATCCCAAAATGGATGTCTGTCATCAAAACATAGATAAAAACAATAGGATCAGAACCCCAAGATGAAGAGACAAGCTATTTAACCCTCACCAAGCAAATAGCAGAACTTGCAGAAGCTCAACAAAGAGCCAATAATTGTATGAATGGTGTCCTTGCTAGATTAGACATAATAGAAAAGAATCAGGAAGGGTTAAAACACAGTTAAATGATCTGAAAAAGAAAAAAAAAAAAAGAGGGCATACATAACCAACTGGCTAAGCTCAATAGAGACATAAAAAAATGGAGAGATGAACTCCAAGAAGCATGAAGAAAATCAGAAAATGACATGAAAAGGGAACTCAACAGGGGGATGGAAACTATACCTTAAAAACCAGTAGAAAATTCAAACCAAATTGAACAAGCCCAAAACTCTATAGACATTCTCAAGAATAGACTCAGCCAAGTGCAGAATACAAACTCAGAACTGGAAGACAAAAGTTTCAATAAGTTCAAAAATTTCTGTGAACAGAACATGAGGGAAACATAGGATAGCCTTAAGCACCCCACCATTTGAATCATGGATATTCCAGAAGGGGAAGAAATATAGAGCAAAGTCATCGAAAACCTATTTAACAAAATTATAAAAGAAATTTTTCCCACTCTCTCAAAAGAAAGTCCTATCAGGACACAAGAAGCTAGGAGAATTCCAAACAGACTGGAAGAAAGGAAAAATTCTCTAAGACATATTATCATTAATACTCTAAACATCAAGCACAGAGAGAAAGTCCTACAACCAGTCAGGGAGAAACAACACATTACTTATAAAGGAAACACCATCAGAATTAATTCACTTCTAAATGGAAACCCTAAAACAGAGAAGATCCTGGAATGGAACACTTTCAAACACTAAGAACTTATGGCTTCCAACCCAAAATATTCTATCCAGCAAAAATATTCCTCATAATGGATGGTGAAAGAAAAACTTTCCATAATAAAAGTCAGCTATACAACTATATGAACACAAAGCCAAATGTACAGAGTACTTCAGGGAATTCTCCACACAGAAGAATCAAATAACCAACCACAAGTGCCCACTAGAAGTAGATCACAATAATCAAACTGCGAGAAGGCACAAAAAATACAAAACAAGAAAACACCAAACTATATAAAACACCACAATATGGCAGGCACTAAATCAAACCTCACAGTTATTACCCTAAATATTAATGGCCTTAATTTGCCCATCAAGAAACATAAGCTAACAGGTTGGATCAGAAAATTAGACCCCTCAATCTGCTGTCTTCAAGAGACCTACCTCACCATTAAAGACAGACACCTTTTCAGGGTGAAAGGGTGGAAAATGTTATTCCAAGCAAATAAAAACAAGAAACAAGCACATGTAGCTATACTTATATCAGATAAAATAGACTTCAAACCAAAAGTTATGAAAAAAGACCAAAAGTTATGAAAAAAGACAAAGAAATCCACTTGTTACTCATCAAGGGAACAATCCAACAAGAGGGTATCACAATCACCAGTCTTTGTGCACCACAATTCATAAAATAAAACCTACTTGATGACAAAACAGAAATAACCACCAACACTATCATAGTTGGGGTCTTCAATACTCCACTATCGGCAATAGACAGATCATCCAAACAGAAAATTAACAGGAAAGTAAGAGAGACTGAAGGAATTCCCAATGAAATGAGGAACAAGACAGGGGTGACCACTCTCACCTCAGCTCTTCAACACAGTACTAGATGTATGAGCTCAAGCAATAAATAAGACAGGAGAAAGAAGTAAAAGGTATACAAACTGGAAAGGAAGAAGTTAAGTTAGCCCTATTTGCAGATGACATGATTCTAAACATAAGTGACTTGAGAACCTCCATCTCAAAACTCTTAAAAGTGATTAACTCCTTCAGTAAAGTAGCAAGATACAAAGTCATTGCACAAAAATCAGTAGCCTTTCTATTTGCAAAAGACAAAGATACAGAAAAAGAAATAAGCAACATTGTCCCATTTTCAACAGCATCAAAAAACTTGGAATAACATTGATCAAGGAGGTGAAAGAGCTTTACAATGAAAACATTTTTAAAAACTCAAGAAATAAATTGAGGAGGATTTGAGAAAATGGAAGGACCCCCCCCCCCATGATCCTGGATAGGGATAATTATCATTGTGATAATGGAAATCTTGCCAAAAGCAATATACAGATTTAATGCAATACCAATAAAAATTCCAACATCTTTATTCACAGAGATAGAAAAAATTATCTCAAAATTCATATAGAATGGCAGAAGGCCTTGGATATCCAATCATATCCTCAGAAAAAGAAACGCAACTGGAAGCATCACCATTACTGATCTAAAGCTATATTACAAAGCCATTGTAATAAAAACAACATGGTACTGGCATAAAAACAGGATTATAGACCAATGGAACAGAATTGAAAATCCAGACTTTGGGTCAAGTAACCACAGCTACTTGATATTTGACAAAGACCCTAACAATTTAGACTGGAAAAAAAAAAAAAAAAAAGACAGCATCTTCAACAAATTGGTCCTGGACAAACTGGATGACCATATACAGGAAAATGAAACTCAATCCACACATTTTACCATGCACAAAAGTCAGGTCCAGATGGATGAAGCAGCTCAAACTGGAAGAAAAAGTAGGAGGAACTTTCCATGATATAGGAGTGGGAAAAGACTTCCTGAACAAAACCCCAGTAATGAAGGAAATTAAACAAATATTAAACCATTCGGATCTCATGAAGCTGAAAAGCTTTTTCACAGACAAATATACAATGACTCATGGTAGCATAGGTACTAGAAGGAGGATGGCCTGAACTGTTGGACATGACCTAGGACCCTGGTCTGTGGTGTTGCAGCTGGCCCTATCATCAGGAGTCCCAGGCAATGGTGACTGGCCTTCCCTACATTGGAGGTTGCAGTATGCCTTGTCTCGCAGCTCCTCCCCCCAAACCTTTGAAGTTACTAGTTCTTCTGCCACTTAGATAACAGCCCATAAACTATGCATCCGATCACCATATAGTCTGTATGTGCCATCTCAACCTTCCCCAAGTGTTTATAAATGACTCCTGTCCATCAAACGGTCTCCCGGGTGTTCATTGCCCATCATCTTCATTGTCACACTCACCAGCTGCTCCAGGATGGACCCTGCTTCCCCCCTAACTCCTCCTTCACTCACCCAGGACGTCGGTGGCCAATGACCCTGAAAATGATAATGGTAAAGACCCACAGTTGGTGCCTGAACAGGAACTTTCTGGATGTGTGGTTAATAGGTGAGTGACCCCTTGGGGACACCCTCCCCCTGGGGCTAAAGGCCCCCAGTGGCCACCTCCCCATTGAGGGCTGGCAAGGTTCAAGGTTTGGTTCGGTTCTGCCTTCCATGATGGAGGAAGGCAGGCTTCCCCTTTTCTCCATCAGAGAAAGGCGATCTCTCTATCGGAAGCTATCCTCTTTTTTCCTTCTTTACTTTTGATTTGTGCCATCATGTGGATTTGAAACAAAGCAACAGGGCAGTTGAGGTCATTTGGCTGGGACTACACTCCAGTATTGACTTAAGGTCCCTAGCTCACTGTTTGAATCCCAACAGCCCTCTCAGTCATTGGCAACAACCTTCTATTTCTCTTCATGATTGACAAACTGGTAATGCATCAACCACTAAAAGCCCCTAGGGCAGTCACCAGACTCTTAAAGTTGTGGATAGATCTTTGGGGAATCCCCATGCTGTCATAGCCTGGGAACATTGCCCTCTGGTCTTGGCATTTCTGGTCTTTTTCTATCATGGGAAACACTAGCTTCCTTCCCAAATCATCAGATTAAGGACATTTCTTAAAATTAGGGGCATAAAACTCTCAGAAAGAGGCCAAATTAGCTTCCATAGACGGACAGGAGTCGTGGCCACTGGACTGTACCCTGCTCTGGAGCCACAGCCTCTCCAGCTCCATAAATGGATAGCAGAGGTGACAACAGCAGTGGCTGAGGGGAGAAGGCCCCTCCCCATGCCCTGATTCCCTCCCTACTTGCTACTGGGTTCATAACCTAGGCTCCGGGAGCCTGGCTGACCATGTGGGCTCAGGCGCAGTGGCCTGATGCCTTCCAGCCATGCCCACCCAGAAGGGTAGACAAGGAAATAATAGATTTAAAAACAAAGAGTTGTAAAATGGCAAGATCAGAAAGCTCCCTTATAGCCTGAGGGAAGAGGTCCAAAACCCTTCCTGGAATTAAAAAAAAAAAAAAAAAAAAAAAAAAAAAAAAAAAAAAAGGCTCTTTCTTAGCTTCCCTGGCTTGCAGAGTCTGGAGACTGCAAACACATAAAATCTCAAAATCTGGGTAAATTCCAAATTGCTGTGAATTGACATGGGCTTCTTATAAGTATTTACAACTGTTTTAACTTAATTTTGCCTCTCTGTGCTTCTTTGGGACTATAAAAAACAGTCTCAAGATTTATGTTTAAATTTAAACGTGCATGATACTAAATTTGTTATAAAAGTTCTATAATGTTCAAGTCTAGTTTCCTATTTAAAAATGTGTTTCAGAAGTCAAGTCTGGTCTACTCTTTTATAAAAAAGTTATTTCAAAAGGCCTTTTATTAAAAGTCTTATGGTAAAGACAATGAAAGTTTTTGCTGGTATTAAAGAGATAAACTGACTAAGAAAGCTGAACTGGAGAGAAAACTTTAAATGTTGATAACTATTTGATGAAAAAGATTGTTACAGAGTGGTTACATAGATTGTAAGTTAAACGTGTGTAAATGAAGGTATAAAGTATGTAGATAAAGGTATGAGTAAATGTAAACAGAAGGTTAAAGACAAACAATAAAACAATAAAATGATTATTAAACTAGGGCTTACATCAGACTAACAAAGCATGGTCCTACCTGGTAGCAGTTTGTAAACTTAAAACTTTAACTTGTTGATGTTAATCTGGCAATGATAATGGTTACAAAAGACTAAATTTAGAGTACTCAACCAAGTTCATTAAGTTCCTCTATTTGACAATGTTTTAACTATATCTTAAGATTAAAATGGGCTCATCAGTATTTAATTCTCTCACATGGTTAATATATCTAATATACAAAAATTCCTAACATCCCCCTGTCTCCCTCCATTGGCACAAACCAGTAGCTGCCCTCTCTATTCTGGTGCAATGGCTAAATCTTTTAGATGAAATATGGTAGGGGCCTGACCCCCTTCTTACAAGGGGGAGAGGATTTGTTTCTGTTTTCACAGGACCAGCCCAGGCCCAAGCTCAAAATGTCCAATTCAATTCCACCAACCAAGGAGATGGCTTGTCTGACACTGAAATGGAAGCATCCCAGGCCCTCCAGGAGGAAAACATGCCGACCTGGGGCCAAATTGAGGCCCTGTGCCAGGAAGGAGTCATGCTGATACAAAATTCACAACAGCCTCTATCGCCAGAGACTCTGTTTATATCCTTACTTGCTATCTTGACCTTAAAAGTAGCACAGGCTCAACAGCATATTGGGCTTATGTACTGGATCCCCCTTTAGCTAGGACTGCTCTCTGGGAAGAACTCTTACCTAGATATTTTTTCAAATGCTTCCCTTACCACTGCCAGTTATGACCTAGAATTTTTGCAAGAAGCAACTAAACCAAATAACTGGACCTCTCTCACAGCAGAGCCACCTATCTGCTTTTTAAGCAATAGGATCATGACGGGTGTTATTTAATGTATAAAAACCACCCATTAATTACAGATGGTGAATACCAAAATAAATATAACTTCCAAATACAATTGGGTCCCCAGGAAAATTAACAATCAGAGGTACCGCCTCTCTTGAGTCCCCCAGGGCAGCCTCAACCAGAATTATGGAAAGTAATATTTACCCTAAAAGAAAATCATTTTAAGTTTTGTACATGTCTGCCCCTCCCTTATCTTTTCATAGTTGGGCCTGGGTGGGTCAATCACCAAAATGGTATTTACTATCTTAGTTGTACCTGGTGTGTTATCACCAATTGTATCAATTCTAAGGGAAGCACAGCTGCAGATTATTCTTCCAATGTAGTCTTTATTGTCATGTGGCATCCTTATTAATTATGCCAGTCAAAATGACTGAGCCCTGGCACTCCAGCTTCAGAGCTCAAGTGTTCCAGCAGCTCAACAGATTGCTGACATGGAAAAGAAGATTCATAGAAGGGCTAATTATGGGGATCATTGCTACAATCACCATCATCACCTCTTCCACCATGGCAGCAATATCCTAGCACCATCAATGAAGACAGCTGATCATGTTAATGGACTGACTAAAAATATTTCAAGGCCTTTTGTCACAGATAGATATTCATAAAAAGCTGTTAGTCTTGTTAGATGCTCTAGAGGATGCTGTTATGTATTTAGGAAGACAGGTTGCCAATTGGGCAGCTCAAATACAATTGGTCTGCCATGCTAATTATCAATTCATATGTGTTACTCTTTTAACCTACAATGGGACCGCTACTGAATGGTGGAAGGTTGAAAATCATATTTGGGGTATTTAGAATCATAATAATCTCAGCATAGATTTACAAAGTTTACAAAAAGCAATATCTGTTATTTCACATAGTCACTTGTCTTTTGGTGATCCTTCTAAGGCAGCAAAAGAATTTTTTGATGCCTTACAGAGCACATTATAAAAATTATCTCCCAAACAGTTTCTTTCTCAGATTTTCGTTTGGCTACTATTGGTATCAGGCACCCTGCTACTAATCTTTTTTTTTTTTTTTTTAACTCTTTTTTTTTATTGACAGCTTCTATACTTACACACAAAAAAAATCATGATATTTCCCTCCCCTTCCACCATTCCCCTTTAGAACTCCATTCTCCATCATATCCCTCCCCTCTCTCCATTAGTCTCTCTTTTAATTTGATGTCATCATTTTTTTATTCTATTATGAGGGTCTTGCGAAGTTATTGCTAGGCATGGCAAGGTCATGGATATGGAGGCCAATTTCTGTCTTGACAGTTGCATTGTAAGGAGTCATACCCTTCCTTTGGCCTTTACATTCATTCCGCCCCCTCTTCCACAATGGACCCTGAGCCTTGGAGAGTGTGACAGAGATGTTTCAGTGATAGACACTCCTCTGTCCCTTCTTCTCAGCACTGTGTTGCCTTTTGGGTCATCCCAGTGGTCATTGCCATCTGAAAAGAGAAGCTTCTCTAACCAGAAGTGAGAATAGCATTAATATGTGAATATGAACATTAAGTGTAGTGCATTCAGGGAAGCTTGGTGTGAATAATATATACATTTAGCCAGACAAGAGCAGGCTTTATACCCCTAAGGATCATGAACTCCCCTGTCATAGACTTTTGCTTAGTTTTTTCAGTACCAGGCATGTATTCCCTCCCATAGAGAGGGCCTTCAGTCCAAATATGGAGCAGTTGGTTTCCCCAAGAGCAACATGCCACTATTGGACCCATTCAATCATTAGTCCTGTATGGCAAACTTGAATTTTCCAGTGTCCACTGTTTTCACTGGTGATGACTTCTGTCTCCCATACGGCTGTATGCAGTGCAGCTTTTTCCAGCTTTCAGTTGGCTGGTCTACAGGGGAAGGTTTTCTGCTCAGCCCCAGCTTGCTTTTTCAGTGACCTTGCCTCTCAGGCAAGAGATGTCTTCAGCAATAGGGTCTTACCATCTGTTTCTCAAGGGAAACCTAGGGCCTTGGCAATAGCCTTTAATGTTTTGGAGGCTACAGGGACCTCCTTGGCCAACAACTCACTGGAAGGTATCCCATCCCAGGCACTGAAAATTTTCTAGTAGCAGTCTATAGCTATGTGCCATTATTCAAAAAAGTAGGTTTACATAGGTCTTATTCAGACTATCTTGAATTTTGATTGACCCTCCCCTGCCCTTATTTTATGCATTCTCTTCCCATGGCCTCACTTAGGCCTTTCTCTTCCCTGTAATCTGTTATTCTACTTACATATGTACAATACCATCCACTTAAGTCCTTCTATCTCCTCCATCCCTTATAGCCTTTTACCAGCTTACTGGCTTCTGGTACCAATTTTTGTTTCCAGTTCACACACAAGTCTGTACATTTGCAGCTAGGATCCACATATGAGAGAGAACATGGGGATTGCATTAAATGTGTACATTGCTTTTGGTAAGATTGACATTTTCACAATATTGATTCTTCCAATTCAAGAGCATGGGATGTCTTTCCATTTCCTTGTGTCTTCTGCAATTTCTCGCTTGAGATTTTTAAAGTTCTCATTGTTAATTCCATGGTTAAGTTTTTTCCATGGTATTTCATTTTTTTTGAGGCAATTGTGAATGGCACAGATTCCCTGATTTCATCCTCTGCATGTTTGTTGTTAGTGTATAGAAATGCTACTGATTTCTGTGTGTTTATTTTGTATCCTGCTACATTGCTAAAAGTATTTATCAACTCTAACAGTTTGTTGGTAGAGTCTTTAGGGTCTGTTATGTATAGAATCATATCATCTGAAAATACTGATAATTTGATCTCTTCCCTTCCAATTTGTATCCCTTTTATGAGTGTCTCTTGCCTTATTGCTATAGCTAAGACTTCCAGTACTATATTATATAGAAATGGGAAAAGTGTACTCCTTTGCCTTGTTCCTGAATTTAGTGGGAAAGCCTCAACTTTTTCCACATTTAGTATTATGTTGTCTGTAGGTTTGTCATAAATAGCTTTTATTATGTTGAGATATGTTCCTTCTATTCCCAGTTTCTGTAATACTTTTACCATGAAGGGATGTTGGATTTTGTCAAATGCCTTTTCTGTATCTATTGAGCTGACCATGTGATTTTTGTCCTTCAGACCATTTATATACATTTATGGATTTGTATATGTTGAACCATCTCTGCATCTCTGGGATGAAGCCTACTTAGTCGGGGTGAATAATCTTTCTGATATATTCTTGTATTCTCTTACCAGTATTTTGTTGAGAATTTTTGCATCTATGTTCATGAGGGAGATTGGTCTGTAATTTTCTTTTTTTGATCTGTCTTTGTCTGGTTTTGGTATCATGGTGATGCTGGCTTCATAGAAGGATTTTGGTAGAATTCCTTCCTTTTCTATTTTATGGAAAAATTTGAGAAGCACTGGTGTTAGATCTTCCATGAATGTCTGGTAAAATTCAGCAGTAAATCCATCTGGGCCTGGACTTTTTTTAGTTGGGAGACTTTTTATAACTGCTTGGATCTCTGTAGTTGTTATAGGTCTATTTAAATGATTTATCTCATCTTGATTTAAATTTGGAAGGTCACATGAATCAAGGAAATCATTTCTTTCAGGTTTTAAAACTTATTCTTAAAGTATTATTCTTAAAGTTGTCCATATGATTTTCTGAACTTCTTTGGTATCTGCTGTGATGTTGCCTTTTTCATCTCCAATTTTATTAATTTTTGTCTCTTCTCACATTCTTTTGGTCAGATTTGCTAAGGGTTTATCAATCTTGTTTATCCTTTCAAAGAACCAACTCTTTGTTTCATTGATTCTTTTGATTGATTTTTTGGTTTCCATTTCATTAATTTCTTCCCTAATCTTTATTATTTCTTCCCATCTACTGATTTTGGTTTGCCTTGTTCTTCTCTTTCCAAGGCATTAAGAAGAAGCATTAAATTATTTACTTGTGAACTCTCTAATTTCTTAATATAGGCACTTAGAGCTATAAATTTCCCTCTTAGGACTGCCTTCATTGTGTCCCGCAAGTCAATTTGGTATGTTGTTTCTGTTAGGTACATTTGTTCCATGATATCATTTGATGCAGATGTCTCGATGTTTCTTTTTTGCTGGGTAGGCCTGTCAAGTGATGGGAGTGCAGTATTGAGGTCACCCACTACTATTGTGTTTGGAGTTATCTCTGACCTTAAGTCTAATAATGTTTGTTTGATGACATTGGAAACCCCCATGTTAGGAGCATATATGTTTAGGATTGTAATGTCCTCCTGTTGGAGTGTTCCTTTAATCAGCATAAAGTGACCTTCTTTATCTTTCCTCACAAATGTTGGTTTGAAGTCTATCCTGTCAGAAATTAGGATAGCAACCCCTTCTTGTTTCCTAGGCCCATTTGCTTGAAATACTTTTTCCCAACCTTTAACCCTAAGAAGGTTTTTATCTTTTTTTTTTTTTTTTTTTTTTTTTGAGCTAGGATCTCACCACTCTGTCCCAGGCTGACCTGGAATTAACTTTGTAGTCTTAGGGTGGCCTTGAACTCACAGTGAACCTCCTACCTCTACCTCCCAAGTGCTGGGATTAAAGGCATGTGCCACCATGCCCAGAGAGGAAGACAGAATGGGCGCACCAGCATCATCTCAGCTGCTGCAAACGAACTCCAGATGCATGTGCCCCCTTTTGGGCAAGTGCAGTTTTGCACCCTTGCCTTAGTTTGCATCTGGCTAAACATAGGACCTGGAGATTGGAACCGGTATTCTTAGGCTTGGCAGACAGGCACCTTAACCAGTAAGCCATCTCTCCAGCCTAGGGATTGCACTGTCTTGGTTCTTTGTGTTTCTTGTATTATAAGGTAGTGACTTTTGCATCCTGGATTGATTTGATGCTTAGGTTTTCTGTTTATCTGCAGTGTTCTTAGATGTGGTGATCCAACTTTATATACTTTCAGGATATGAGTTTAAGGTGCCAACTGTAGCACATGTACCCAAATCCACCCTCAGAAGTAATCCTAGGTGTTGAGTTTGCTTATTAGGCAAGTATTTTAGTGGACTGGTGGAACAATTTACTGGAAAGTTCTAAACTTCAACTGAGCAAAATACACATTCAATTAAAACGAGCAGAGTATACAAGTGTCAGGATTAAAACAGTCTTATAAGGCCAATATCCCTAAGGGTGTGTGTTGCTCTACACCCTTAATCCTGTCAGCTAGGAGGTAGAGGATTCTGTTCTGAGTTGGGTTCCAGGTCAGCCTGGATCTGGATCAGACCCTGCCCCCAATAATGACAAAAGCAAAAGATAGAGGCCCTATAAATCTAAAAGTATTAAAGGCAGCAATATTCAACACCTCATGTTCAGCTTATTTGAAAATGGTAAAGCCAACCACAAATATGTAATCCATAACCTGCCCTGACCTGGAAAGAGAGATTTGCACTTCCAATGAAGACCTATATACCTTTTGTTGTTTTGTCATCCAGCCTTGTTACCTTTTGGTGTGGCTTCCAAAGTCACCAATACTGAGTGCCCACCTCGTTCTCTGAGCTGTGGAGCTTGAGCTCAGCTCAGCTGTGCTGGATGTGTTGGGCTCAGTTGTGCTGGAGGCACTGCTGGTGTTGTGCTGTGGAGCTTGAGCTTGGCTTAGCTGTGCTGGATGCACTGCCGCTGGGAGCTGAATGATGGAGGTTCAAGGTTCTGATGGTTGGGGGATGGGCGAGTTCAGGAATCCTGTACTTGCTCACACTGTTCCCCTGTATCTCTTTCAGTAGCTCAGCAGACATTTTTTAGATTCTGGGCTCTCCAAGGAGACTGCTGGGGTTGGAAAATCCCCTTGTTTGGTCTCTATTGCTGCTGCTAGGCACACCTGGTGGGTGGGGCCACAGTGGATTGGGGCCACATTGGATCAGGGCTGCAGCAGATTGGGGCCACTGTGGACCGGCCTGCCAAGGATCGGGCCTCAAACTCCACAGTGGGATTCTGGCCATCTCCTGCTTTTCAACTGTTTCACTGGAAAAAAATATTCTGCACCCTTCAGAAGAAGAATATATTTTGCTGTAGTTTTGCTCAAAACCCACCCTGATCTGGTTTGGTGAGGCTCCTATGCTGTCATCTACCCTGCTACTACTCTTATGCATAATCCCCTGTATGTCTAAATTAAGGCTCAAACAGTATAGACAAATCTTGACCAATCAGGTCCTTATACAACATTTAGCTCTAACTGGATCCACATTAAGCCAAAAAAAGTTAGCCAAGATGACACTGTCCCATTTAAAAAAAAAAAGGGGGGGGAGTTGTTGTCATTGGTAAAAATGGCCTGGGACTGTGAGGAGGCTGGCCTGAACTGTTGGACATGGCCGAGGACCCTGGTCTGTGGTGTTGCAGCTGGCCCTATCATCTGGAGTCCCTGGCAACAGTGACTGGCCTTCCCTACATTGTAGGTTGTAGTGTGCCTTGTCATTGCCCAGAGTGGGCAGAACTGGCGAGGCCCTCCCCCTGGACCACAAAAGGCTCTGACCATTCCATAAATCAGACTTTGCCCCCCACAGTTCCTGACCTTGTGGCTAGCTGCCCAAGAGACCCTCATGTGGCTGAAGTCATGTAGTCTTTCCACCATCTCTCTCACCCTCACAGCCTTTGAAGTCACAGCCTTCCACCATTCCCCTTATCTTCTTTTGCAACTCTTCTGCCCACAGCTTTGAAGTTATTAGTTCTTCTGCCACTTAGATAACAGCCCATAAACCATGCATCCAATCACCAGATAGTCTGTATGTGCCATCTCAACCTTCCCCAAGTGTTTATAAACCCACTCCCCTTTTGAATAAATGAGTCCTGTCCATCAGATGGTCTCCCGGGTGTTTATTGCCCGTCATGTCGTTGCATTCACCCGGTGCTCCAGGATGGACCCTGCTTCCCACCCAGCTCCTCCCTCGCTCGCCCGAGGATGTTGGTGGCCAATGACCCTGGGAAACAGTAACGGTAAAGACCCACAAAACCCTTTCAACTTGTGATATAATTACTTTTTAGTTATGTTTAATACAACTTTGGAGTCCAATTTCTTAAACATCTGTGATGCTACTTTCCTTTCTCTGAGTGAAGTATGTAAACTGATTGATCCTACCTCTTCAGTTATGTGATCTATGGCTAAAATGTAGATAGACATACTTTCAATACATGCATTTTTTGACAAGTTAGTTGACATTTGAAGAGGGACTCTAGTGTCATACTGCAGAGATGCCAGATACCATTGTGTGTGAAGCCCTGTCTGCACAATGGTCTGTGAAGAAAACTGCCTGAGAAGATGTTGCAGGGCAAGCCTGAGTGAAACTGAGCTCAATTCTCTCAAGAATTAAATGTCTTCTAAAAATAGCCTAAAGTAAGTTTCTTCTTGGAAATATGTAAAACTCTAAGGGTAATCATGGCTAAATGAAAAGTTGGCTGTAACTCCAGCTTCATGAGTCACATGAGCACAACTTCTTTCTCATCCCCATTTTCCTTGTGTGCTGGGAGAAAGTAGGGTTAGCCACACAAATCTTTGGACTCCCAATAGCATGATACTTTCATATCCTCCTCTGTTTGAAGACTATCTAGTTGTCTGCTATGATTTCTTTCTCCAATTTCAATCTAGTTCTTCCTCAATAAACTCAGAACATGTGTTCCTAGAAATAAGAGGAAAGGGCAGAATGAAATTACAGAGTGGTGCTTAATATGCGACCTTTCTCCTGTTCTCATGATTTTTTGTGCTGTGTCCTTTGCTTCAAATGTACTGCCGAGTTCCCTCCACTTGTCAGAAATAGTCCTGGCTATACATTTGATGAGGAATATAATAGAGAAGCCTTGTGCTTCATGGACACTCATGTGTTTCTCTGGATAGACAATTCTTCCTTGGGTATATAAAACATGGATTCATAAAAATATAGTATGATTTGACAAACTATCAACTTTGGGAGATATCATTTAACACATGAGAAAGTCCATACAGTTTTATATACCTGGTTACTGTCACACTTGATTACTTTAAATCTACAAAGGCGAAAGCCTAGAAATCTCATGCCTCAGTTCAATTACCTCAGTTCACTCATTATTTTTCTCTAGTTACCTTATCTATTTATTAATGAATATATATCAAATTTTATTAATGTTTACAGTTATATCAACTATGAATTCTTGATCTCAAACACCAAAATCTATGATCAAGACTCTGACTAAACTTACTGTGTCCTTTTCAGTCTGCCAAATTTAAATCCCATCTTTAATGAAGTTCATTGACTTTGTTTATCATAGATTTTCAGTTTCCCAACTCTACCATTCTTTAACTTACAGTCTGACCTGAAAACTACCTCTTACACATACTACCAACTCTCAGAGTCATGCACCACCTCTTTTGTCTGTCCCCTTCAGTAGACCTTGTTTTAGTTGTTGAAATCCAATTCTTTACCTATCTTTTTTCCCATTACCAAAATTTATTGTATAAAGCATGCCCTCTAGTCACAGAAATGCTTCTTCACATTTCCTAATTTCATCCCTCTAAAAAGTGGCCTTAAAAATTGATCCAACCAAAAAGGGCAGGAAAGAGTTTCTGTTTTCAAGTCTCTGGGGGTTTTCTACAAGTGACCATCTTTCTAGTGATGCCCCAGAGCTTAGCTATTTCCTAAGAAGCAAAGAACATAAGATAGGCATTAGACCATATACGAAGTGGCTTAACTATCACAGATTTATTTTTTCTCAGTTTTGGAAGCTGTAAGTCCAAGATAAGGATATCAGCAGGAGGAGTTTCTTTTAAACTTTCTCTCCTCAGCTTTCTTATTGTGTAGTTATCTGTTCCATCCCCAGAGTATGTGAAGTACCAGTTGTAAAGAATTGGGGCTTTTTATATGAGCTCATTTTACCTAAATGACCAGTTTCAGGGCCCTAACTCCAGCTCTAGTCACATTTTGAAGTATCTGGGATTAAGACTTCAGCATAAGAGTTTTGGGAAGGGAACAGTTCCCTCTGTAAGAGTTCCCATTAGTTGTGTTGTTGGGAGTGCATATACCACTATACATATGTGGAGGTTTGAAGACAACTTTGAGGTGTCTATTCAGTTCCCTCTGTGAGACAGGCTCTTTTGCAGCTGCAAACTGCCAGACTTCAAAAAGAAAAAGTCAAACATTTAGATTCTCCTGGCACTGTCTCCTGTTCTTGCAGGTACATTGGGATCACAGGTGCATGTAACACTTTGCATCTAGCTTTAAGTGTGTGCTAGGGAATTGAACTTAGGCAGAAAGGCGTTGCATGCAAGAATCTTTATGATTTTAACTATCTTGCCAGCCCTAGCTTTTTCTTACAGTGCCAGATATTAAGCCCGCAACCTTGAGCATGCTAGTATAACACTCCATGAATGAATTCTGTTCTCAAGCTCATCCTTGGTGCATTTTGAATGCATTCATTCTTCCAAAACTCATTAGAACTTAAACCACACCATGGTGGTATGATTGTGTAGGCCCATTGGAAAGTGATTAGGATAAGAAGGCTGTCCTCCTGAGTGGGATCAGTGTCCTTACAAATGAGGCTTTAGACAGCTGCCTAGCCCTCTGTCTCTTCTGCCATTCTAGGACACAACTTTTTCCTTCTGCTCCTCTTTTGCTAGATGAGGATGCAGCAAACAGGCCCCACACTGGAAGTGGAGAGAAGTACTCTTTAGACATTACAGCTGCCAGCCTCTTGATCTTGAAGTTTGTAGATTCTGGATCTGTATGAAATAAATTTCTATTACTTACAAGTTATGAAGTCTAAGATATTTTGTTATAGGAGCACACTGGACTAAAATAATCCTTATTAGGTAGCTTTGAGAATGTTACTTACAACATCTGAGCCTTTATTTTATCACCTCCTGAACCAAAACAAAATACCTACTTAATAGAATTATGACAATAAAGTATTTCAAAGTAAATTTCCAATATATTTCATTTTGGTTTCCATTTTTTTGTGTAACTTTAACTATTTCATCAGAATGGTTTAGGATCACTATTCTCAAAGTGAGATGCCCTCAGCAGAAATATTACTATTGCCTGTAAATATGCTAAAAGTGCAAACCTGGCCTATTTAGTCTGAAACTTTGGCCATGTGTCCTAGGCATAGATATTCCAGATAATTCTGAGAGAGGTCTGATTACAAGCATGAGATATTCAGGCTGTGAATTCCTGTGTTGATGGCTTTATGTCATCTTTCTGGTTCCCACAACTATTTGTCCATCAAAAGATAATTAACAAAAATAATTTTATAGCCATATCTGCAAAATGGTTTCATGATCATAACTCTTAACCAAATAAGCACACCACGTATTGATTTGTTCATGTTAATAAACATTAACTGAAACTAATGAAGAAAGAAACACAAATGAAGCTTGACATGAAAAGTATCACTTGTTCTTTTATGTGATCCATTAAGTTCCTAAACACATCTATACCTTGAGGGGGCATTAAATTTAAATGATTCATCAAAATTGTTAAGAAATAGTGGTTTGATTTACTTTGTTAACAGATCAATTCCAGAATTACAGCTAAATTTAAATTCTTGTCTGAAGTTGAAGCTCCAGCAAGTATTTTTAATGAGAAATAAGTAAATGTTGCTGGGAGTGGTGGCGCACGCCTTTAATCCCAGCACTTGGGAGGCAGAAGTAGGAAGATCACCGTGAGTTCGAGGCCACCCTGAGACTACATAGTTAATTCCAGGTCAATCTGGGCTAGAGTGAGACCCTATCTCAAAAAAAAAAAAAAAAAAAAAAAAAAAAAAAGAAGTAAATGTTCTTAGTGACTTGGGAATGTCAGTAGATGGGGGCAGGTCCTTTTTCTGGAACATTGCTGAGTGCATAGAATACCTCTCAGGGCCCAAAGGATAAGTCTGACAAGGGGTAAGACATGGCCCAGAGTCCTGTCATTTCCTGTGAATCATAGCAATCCACTCTTACTCTGCAGTTTAGCACCAAGAACAGGGCTGGAAGCCCCTGCTCCTGGGAAGCCACACATGCCTTGCAAATCCAGATGGTGTTAGGAAAGGATTAAGGATTCTCTCATTACAACATTAGAGCATGTGCCCTGGAAGCTCCCTTCTCTCTTCTCTGAGAAGTTTTAGCTTATAAGATTTTAAAAAGAGGCACATGGATGTCAGGGGTTCTGGAGGAAATACAAAGTTGTAATTACTTTAAAAGAATTGTCATTCCTAAGTTTAATGAGCTTGCACCTTTAAAAAGGCTATACAATGGATTGTATGTATTGGTATGTTCATCTTAAAATATTCTCTGATGATTTTTCATGGAAAATGAAAATGAGAAAATTAACCAGAAAAATCGTTAATCCTTCCTTTTCTAATACCATGCTTGTATGCTTGTTTGTTTGTTTGTTTGTTTGTTTGTTTTGAGGTAGGGTCTCACTCTAACACAGGCTGATCTGGAATTTACTCTATAGTCCCAGGCAAGACTTCAACTCACATCAATCCTCCTAACTCTCATGGGATTAAAGGTGTGTGCCACCATGCTTGGCCTCAAGTGTTAACTTTCAGATCTACTCTTTAGATAACCTATCATCTGAGACAGTGTTTATTTTTTTATGCAACAAATCCAAGTAAAACTTTTTCTTTCACTGTCTTATTTTTTCTCTCTCCTATTTCTCATCAAATTTACTCAATATAAAAATTATAAATGGCATAAATCTACAAATACAGAGGCAGTAGTTATGGTGGCATTATTATAAGATTTGCAATCATTAGAGTCTGACCTGATGTCTGATTCCATGATTCACTAGTTTTATGACTTGGTGCATTACTTTTCTCATTTTAAGTTGCATGGTAGCAGAGACAGAGAATTATTGGAGACATATAAGCTCTGTAATGAGTAAAAAGACTCCAGCACAAAACAAGAATGGGCAGAAGAATGAAGGAGTAGGACACCCAAATTTCTGCTCTGGTCAGTAGAAGTGAGCAAGTTCTTCCCTGGGTGAGCATACAGGGTGCCACACCAAACAATATACGTACCACTTTACATGTATATCATATATCTCTCTCAACTGATTGTGTCTGTATTTCCCTTCCTCTTAGTTTGGTGGTTCTATTAAAATCCTCTTCCTCTCTCTAATATGGATATTCATACCTCTCTGTATGTACACAGTAGAAAGTTCTCCTGACATTATTTAGTGTAGTCACCATTTGTGCAATAGATCACAAGAGCATATTGCTTCTAAGTTAAAGCTTGTGTGTTATAACCACCATTTTGTGTTTGTTTTCCATTCATCTACTTCCATATCCTTAGCAATACCCACAGTCTTATAATTTTCTTTCTTTGGTTTAACTTATTTATAGTCCACATATATTTAAAATCTTATGCTACTTGTCTTTATGTGCCTGGCTTATTTCAGTTAGCATAATGGATTCTTCATTCATCCAAGTTGTTGAAAATGCCCAAATTGTCTTTAAAATAATGATAATAAAAACTGAATAAGCTAAACATGGTGGTGCGTGCCTTTAATCCTTGCACTCAGGAGGAAACAGAGGTAAAAGGATTGCCACGAATTCAAGGCCACTCTGAGAATATATAGTGAATTCCAGGTCAGCATGGGCTAGAGTAAGACCCTACCTTGTAAAACCAAAAATAAAAATTAAAAGAAAGAAAGGAATTTGAATAATATGCCACTGTACATTCATTTAATGTTTTGTTCAGTTATCTGATGATGGATACAAGTTATTATGAATAATGTTACAATGTTAAATTAAATGTTAATTATTATATAATATAAACATATAAAATCAGATTTAAGGTACAAATTTGTGTGATTATATTTCTTCCTATAAAAACAGAAAAAAGTTTTAAAACATATAGATGAATATTTCACCCCTCCCTATTTCATGTCAGCATCCCATAAAGGAATCCATTTCACCTTCAGATCCTAACTTCCAGTAAAGTAAATACAAGACATAAAAGGAGAGTGTTTCTAGCCTTTGCATTGAAAGCAATCATGCTAAATAATATAGCATAGTACATGACTGAGGAAGTGTGACAAGAATGGTATATTTCCCAGGGACTGATAGGAAATGTGCTAGCCAAGATGTGACGTGAGTGCTGTAATGGAGGTGATGACACAGTACAGCCAGAGAGAGGCCATGAGAAGACAAACACAGCAGCCTGAGCCTTACAGCATGGGTTCCAAATAGGCAGTTAAGTATTCAAATCCCTGTGTAAGATGTGGCGATTTAATGCTATGCATCAACATGGCTGGGATCAATGGTGCCCAGATAGCTGGTAAATTCTCCAATCTGGGTTATCTGTGAGGATAATTGAACTTGTGCCAAGTCATGTGAACATCAGTCAGTTAAATCAGGAGTGTGAATTCCTTTCTCGGTTGAGCTAGAACAGACATCTTCAGTTCTCAACCTTGGTGGTCCTGATTCTTGGAATCCTATAAAGAGTCCACTATCATTCAATCACAGTGCTCAGGATTTGGGATTCAAACTGAATTGTATTACCAACTCTGCTTGACTATCTTGCAGATGACAGATCTTGTGATTTGTTAGTCAACATAATTATGTGTGCCAATTCTTATTATAAATCCTAATTATAAATTCTTATTATAAATCTTATTATAAATGACAGTGAGAGAAAAATTCATTATAGGGTTGCATATATTTGTCAAGTACTATAAAATATTTTGGTTTAAAATTGGACTGCAAATATGATGATGTCCCTTAAGATTATATGAGTTTATACATGTCTCATCTCACGGTGGTGTAGACATACTAAAGTTGTTGCATGACACATTTTACTCATGTGCTGTAATGATGTTGGTATAAAGAGACCTACAGAGGTGCAAGTCATACAGAAGGGTAGAAAAGGGTGTGTGTGTAGCTTAGGGACAGAACACCTTTCTAACATGCATGATGCCTAGGTGTCAATCCCAAGTACACATACATACACATTTTCATGCACATTTATGAATAGTATATAATACTTGCTTACAATAAAAATGGTTGCTATTAGTTTAGGTGTCAATACTGTACTTTTTGTGATTATGTTAGCATGTATTGTTACTTATATGATAAAACCTTTTTTATAGCCATATGTAGTGTTGTGCTGGCAGAAGCCACCCCATTACCTACTTACTGCCTTTCATGACTGTGTCAAGATGCATTTTCCAGTAACCCATACCTACTAGAATCCAAGGAGCCTGGCAAAAACTCTTGAAATAGTGACAAGACTCTAAGGCTCAAATAAGACCAGGCAGAAGACTGACAAGCAGGACTCCTGATGTTAAACTCTGGCCACTGCAGGCCAGCTTTGCAGGCCTGCCACAGGTGAGCATTTTGTCCTTAAGTTTAAAAACTTAAACATTTACACCTTTAGATAAAACAATTCTTAAGTTGAAAAAAATCCCATAAAGGTTTTGGGTTTCTATTCCAATGTGCCATTTGTGTTTATTGATATTCAAGTGTGAATAGAGAATATTTACATATTCTCCTTAAAATATCAAGTATCAAAACTTTTTCAGAAAAGGCATTTAAAGCAAACTGTTTATTAGGAAGTGTTAGTTTTTCAAGGTTTCATGTAACTATTTACTCTGGATTTGAGAGAAAAATATGATTTTTAAATGCTCTTAAAAGTATATGATATTGCTGTTGTTGTCAATTTTTGCTTGTCTTCAGATAACTACTGTGTTTGTGGAAAAATTCTCTCAAGTGCCTCTACCATGTTCTGTTGTCATTAAATAACACGAAATGGCAGAGAAAACACAAGTCTTTCCTTGTTTCCACTCAAACCTCACAGTATACCTTAAGCTTTGAAGAGGTTGGGGGAAGTTCAGTAACAATTTTCTTAGACTAAAAGAATAAATTGTCCACACTTTAAAATCTGGGTCTACTTCACTCTATTTTTTATAACAAATTACATTTTACTGTATTATCTAAGGAAAAATATTATATAGTAGATAGTCATGCATATTATACAAATAACCCAAAATATATGGTTTAAAAAGAAAGCATGATTATATTGTAGTAATTTCATAGGCACAGTTAAATATTAACATGTTAAATATTCAAAGTACATCCTGAAAGGCCTTGAATTCTTGAACATATCTAATTTATTTGTTAACAAATAATGTTACAATGCAAATGTGTCCATACTTATTTTGCAATCAAACACATTCCTACTTTTCTTTGTATAATATATTGCTCTTGTTTCACAATTGTATTTCAGATGTGAAAAATGTTATAGTTTGCTGTGGAATTTTTCCATGATTTATTCTACTTAATTTGCTATTTACTGCATTTTACTTTTGTTTGAATATGGCATATGTTGGTTGACTCTTTCCCTAAATATTAATTTGTATAGCTGAGTTGATAAAAGATTCTTTAAAATGATTCTTTCAAAATG
Organism: Orientallactaga sibirica; assembly: GCA_036365145.1. Classification (NCBI taxonomy): domain Eukaryota; kingdom Metazoa; phylum Chordata; class Mammalia; order Rodentia; family Dipodidae; genus Orientallactaga; species Orientallactaga sibirica. Next base: position 19,559,557 of record JAEOAD010000023.1, on the reverse strand, counting down.
AACTAATGATACATCTCAATTTTATCAAAGGTTATCCAGTTAGAAAGGAAGAAAAAAGAATAAGAAGGAGGGATGGGTTGAAGGTGGGAGGGTGTTCATGAATGGGCCTTTATAGATTGCATGGTAAATGTCCAAAGCAGTTCCTTTTAATAAGATAAGATATAATTTCTATTAAAAGCATCATAAGTTATTTATTACTTTGATCTTCCTAGTTAAGTAATGTGGTGTTAGTTTAGAAATACATGCAATTTTAAAATATATATATATATATATATATATTATTTGCTTATCTGAGGGAGAGAGAGAATGAATGAATGAACGGGTAGGTGGGGTATACCAGGGCCTCTTGCCACTGCACACAAACTCCAGACACATGTGCCTCTGTGTGCATCTGACATTTATGTGGGTACTGGGGAATCAAAACCAAGCCATCTGGCTTTGCAAGCAAGAGCAACCACTGAGCCATTTCCCCAGCCCCTAAAACCTATTTTTTATTGACAACTTCTGTACTTACAGGCAATAAACCATGATATTTCCCTCCCCCCATTCCCTTTCAGAACTCCACTCTACATCATATCCCCTCCCTCTCTCCATTAGTCTCTCTTAATTTGATGTCATCATCTTTTTCTCCTATTATGAGGGTCTTGTGATGATATTGCTAGGCACTACAAGGTCATGGATAGCGAGGCCAATTTCTGTCTGGACAGTTGCATTGTAAGGAGTTGTACCGTTCTTTTGGTTCTTACATTCTTTCTGCTATTTCTTCCACAATGGACCCTGAGCCCTAGAGTGTATGGTAGAGATGTTTCAGTGCTAGACACTCCTATGTCCCTTCTTTCAGCACTATGTCACCTTTTGGGTCATCCCAGTGGTCATCACCATCTGAAAAGAGAAGCTTCTCTAACCAGAAGTGAGAGTAGCATTAACATATGAATATGAACATTAACTGTAGTGCTTTGAGGGCAGTTTGGTGAGAATAATATATACATTTAGCCAGACAAAAGCAGGCTTTATACGCCTAAGGATCATGACCTCCCTTGCCATACATAGTCTTTTGATTAGGGTTTTCAGTACCAGGCATGTATTCCCTCCCATAGAGCGGGCCTTCAGTCCAATTAGAGAGCAATTGGTGTCCCCCAGAGCAGACATGACACTATTGTACCCATTTGGTCATTTGGCCTGTCTGACCAAACTTGAAGTTTCCAGTGTCCAGTGTTTTCACTGCTGATGACTTCTGTCTCCCATATGGCTGCATGCAGTGCAGCTTTTTCCAGGTTTCAGCTGGCTGGGCTACAGGGAGAAAGTTTTCTGTTCAGTGCCAGCTTGACTTCTCAGTGACCTTGCAACTCAGGCAAGTGAAGTCTTCAGCAATAGGGTCTTACCATCTGTTTCTCAGGGGAAGCCAAGGGCCTTGGCAATAGCCTGTAATGTTTGGGGGCAACAGGGATCTCCCTGGCCAACAACTCACTGGAAGGTATCCTGTCATTGCACTGAAAATTTTCCAGGAATAATCTATTGTGTCTGGATGTGCCATTATTCAAAAATGTAGATTTACATAGTGTTATTCAGAATGTCTTGAATTTTGATTGACCTTCCCCCCCACACACCCCACCCATCTTTTACACATTTGTTTCCCCTGGCTTTGCTTAGGCCTTTCCCCTCCATGTAATCTGTTCTTCTACTTATATATATATATATATAATACCATCCCCTTAAGTCCTTCCCTCTCCTCCCTCCCTTATGGCCTTTTTCTAGGTTACTGGCCTTTGCTACCAATTTTTGCTTCCAACTCACACACAACTCTATACATTTGTAATTAGGATCCACATATGAGAGAGAACATGTGATATTTGGTTTTCTGAGCCTGGGTTGCCTCACTTAGTATAATCCTTTCCAGATCCATCCATTTCCCAGAATATTTCATAATTTCATTTTTCTTTACCACTGAATAGAACTCCATTGTGTTAATATACCACATCTTTATTATCCATTCATCTGTGGAGGGACATCTAGGCCAGTTCCATTTCCTAGCTATTGTGAATAGAACAGCAATAAACATGTGGTGCAAGTATCTCTAAGGTAGTGAGAAGAGTCCTTTGGATATATGCTTAGGAGTTCTATAGCTGGATCATATGGTAAATCTATTTTTAGCTGTCTCAAGAACCTCCACACTGATTTCCACAATGGCTGGACCAGATTACATTCCCACCAACAATGTAGAAGAGTTCTTCTTTTTCCACATCCTCATCAACATTATTGTCATTTGTTTTCTTGATGGTAGCCATTCTGACAAGCGTGAGATGGAATATCAAAAGAGTTTTAATTTGCATTTCCCTGATGGCTAAAGATGTAGAACACTTTTTTTAGATGTTTATATGCCATCTGTATTTCTTCTTCTGAGAACTCTCTATTTAGTTCCATAGCCCATTTTTTCATTGGGTTGTTTGATTTCTTATTGTTCTGTTTTTTGAGTTCTTTGTATATTCTGGATATTAATCCTCTGTCAAATGTATAGCTGGCAAAGATTTTCTCCCATTCTGTCTCCTTGCTCTATTCACAGTGTCTTTTGCTATACAAAAGCTTTGTAATTTCATGAGGTCCCAGTGGTTGATTAATGGTTTTATTTCCTGAGCAATTGGTGTTATATTTAGAAAGTCATTGCCTATGCCAATATGTTGAAGGGTTTCTCCTACCTTTTCCTCTAGCAATTTCAGAATTTCAGGTCTAATATTAAGGTCCATAATCCACTTGGACTTGATTCTTGTGCACAGAGAGAGACAAGGATCTGTTTTCATCCTTCTACATATAGATATCCAGTTTTACCAGCACCACTTGTGAAGAGGCTGTCTTTTCTCCAATGAAAAATTTTGGCATTATTGTCAAAAATCATATGGCTGTAGCTGCCTGGATTAATATGTAGGTCCTCTATTCTGTTTCATTGATCTACATTTCTGTCTTTGTGCCAGTACCATGCTGTTTTTGTTACTATATCTTTTTATTATAACTTAAAATTGGGTATGGTGATAACACCAGCCTGATTTTTGTTGCTCATAATTGCTTTGGCTATTCGAGGTTTTATGTGCTTCCAGATGAATTTTAAGATTGTTTTTTCTATTTCTGAGAAGAATGCCATTGGAATTTTAATGGGGATTGCATTAAATATGTAAATTACTTTTGGTATGATTGACATTTTCATAATATTGATTCTTCCAATCCAAGAAAATGGGATGTTTTTCCATTCCCTTATATCTTCTGCAATTTCCCAGTTGAGTGTTTTCATTGTAGAGATCCTTCACTTCCTTGGTTAAGTTTATTCCAAGGTACTTTTTTTTTTTTTGGAGACAATTGTGAATGGGAGATTGCCTGATTTCATCCTCTGCATGTTTGTTGTTAGTATATAGGAAAGCTATTTATTTATGTGTTTATTTTATATCCTGCTATAGTGCTAAAAGTTTTTTACCAGCTTTAAGAGTTTGCTGGTGGAGTCTTTGGGGTTTTTTATTCATAGAATCATATTACCTGCAAATAATGATAATTTTATTTCTTCCTTTCCAACTTATATCCCTTTTATGAGTTGTCTCTTGCCTTATTGCTCTAGATAAGACTTGCAGTACTATATTAAATAAAAGTGGGGACAGTGGACACCCTTGTCTTGTTCCTGAATTTAATGGAAAAGCTTCAAGTTTTTCCCCATTTAGTATTATGTTGTCTGTAGTTTTATCATAAATAGCTTTTATTATGTTGAGATATGTTCCTTCTATTCCCAGTTTCTGTAATATTTTTCCATGAAGGGATGTTGAATTTGTCAAATGCATTTTATGCATCTGCTGATGGGCTTGCCTTTGTAAGTCACTTGCTTTTTCTCTCTAACTGCTTTCAATATATTGTCTTTGGTTTGTGTGTTTAATAGTTTAATTATAACATGGCGAGGAGAGGTTCTTTCTAGGTTTTGTCTGTTTGGTGTTCTAAAAGTTTCTGTAGCTGCACTGGCATTTCTTTCCCAATTTGGGGAATATTTTCTTCGATGATTTAGTTGAAAATGCCTACTAAGCCTGTATATTGAAATTCTTCTCCTTCTACTATACCCTGAATTCTTATGTTTGATCTTTTCATAGTGTGCCAGATATCTTGGAATTCCCATTCATTTCTTTCTATTAGCTTGTCTTTCTCTTTGTTGGACTGTATTAGGTCTGCCACTTGGTCTTCCAGTTTATATATTCTGTTCTCTCCTTCATCCATTCTTGTGAGACTTTCCACAGTGTTTTTTATTTCACTGACTTTGTTCTTCAGAGCTAGGATTTCAGCCTGGTTTTTCTTCAGTATTTCTATTTCCTTACTCATGTCCTATAATGACCTTTTTATTTCATTATGCTGATTTCTTGTATTCTCTTTCAGGAGTTTGTTTTCTTCTTTGAATCCTTTCATTTCTTCTTTCATTTCTTTGAGTATAGATAGAATCATTTTTTTGAAATCTTTGTCAGGCATTTCATCTAAAACAGTCTCATTGGTGATAATTTCTGATGGATTTATAATTTTTGGTGGGATTACATTGCCTTTATTCTTTGTGTTTCTTGTATTATAATGTAGTGACTTTTGCATCCTGAATTGATTTGATGCTTGGGTTTTCTACTTATCTGCCATGTTCTTTGATATGGTGATCTACCTTTATATACTTTTAGGATATGAGTTTAAGGTGCCAAGTGTAGCTCTTGTAGCCCAATCCAACCCCAGAAGTAATCCTAGGAGTTAAGCAGGTATTCTAGTGGACTGAGTGGAACAATTTACTGGATAATTCTGAACTTCAACTGAGCAATATACATAATCAATAAAGACCAGCACAGAGTATACAAGTGTGGAGACTAAAACAAATAGATAGTGTTATAAGGCCAAAATCCCTAAGGGTGTGTGTTACTCTACACCCTTAATACTGTCACCTGGGAGGTAGAGAATTCTGTTCTAAATTAGATTCCAGGTCTGCCTGGATCTGGATCAGACCCTGCCCCTAATAATGACAGAAGCAAAAGACAAAGGCCCTATAAATCTGAAAGCATTAAAGGCAACAACATTCAACCCCCAATTACAGCTTATTTGAAAATGGTAAAGCCAACCAAAAATATGTAAGCCATAACCTGCCCTGATATGGAAAGAGAGATTAGCACTTCCAATGCAAGCCTATGTTCCTGTTTATTTTGGCAGGGGGGCGGGAGGGGAGTTGGCCACTTTACCTTTTGGTGTGGCTTCCAATCTCACCAATGCTGAATGCCCACCTAGATCCCTCTCCCCGTGTTGTGTTGTGGAGCTGCAGCTGGAATTCTGCTCAGCTCTGCTGGATGCACTGCCACTGGGGGATGAATGCCAGAGGTTTGTGGTTATGATGGTTGGAGGATGGGAGAGTTCAGGAAGCCTGGTGTTGCTCACACAGTCTGGCTGTATCTCTTTCAGTAGCTCCTTAGTTGATCTCTGCTGAATTTCCTTCAGATTTCTTGACTCTGCAAGGGGACAGATAAGGTTATAAAGTCCCCTTGTTTGGTCTCTGCTGCTGGGTGCACCTGGTGGGTGGTGGTGGGCATGCTAATCAGATGGAAGAACCTTGCCTGTGCTTTTTGACTGCTATAAAACAGATTATTCACTCACTTTCTCCTAATTTCTGAGATATTACACCACAGTGAAGGAGCGAGCTGAGAATCATCTCTTTAGAAAGAAACCAGAAGTAAAAATAAATTTCCTCCTATACCTGAACAAACTAATTCTTTTACCAGTCCTCAATCCTCCTAAAGAAACCATGGTTTGCCCTTCAGATGTTTCTGAGCACCAGCCTCTGCTTATCCTGCCTCTGACTGCTATTTTAATCACATGCACAGCTTGAACTGAGCAAGCAGGCTGCCCAGCTAACTCCCTCAGGGAATCAAACCGTTTTGTCCTTCTTTGGCATTCTAGGCAGACAAAGAAGCTGCGGAATCAGCATGAAAAAACTTCAGAAAATATTCACCATCTTTCATCTGGTCTTCTTAGAACAGGGTCTCCTATTTCAGAGCATTCCAGTGTCCATGAAGATATGCAAAGAGTAGGAAGTAAGTAGAAAAAAAGGTAAGAGTCACAGAGAACTATTTTATTTCTCCATCCAGACTTGTGTGGGTATATACTCATGATGTGCACTGCTTGATATTACTCTCAACAAAGTGCACTCCAATGAGGTGAACATGTGTTACACTTTCATTTTTACTGAAAAAAAAAAACTCACTTCATATTCCCAGTTAATTGCATCACTAAAGGTAAAACAATATAAAACACTTATTTCATATTTTTCATTTAATAATATCACACAAGAACATTTAGTTTAATACTTTATACTGCAACATTTACCCAGGGAACCAGAATCTAGGAGAAAAATAAACAAACAATATGTTGCTTTGGTACTTATCAGAACCACTGAAAAGAAATGCTATACTCTTTCTGATCTATTGACAGCCCAGGAGATGGGAACTCTGTGTGTCTATGTCACCATGTGCTCTGCTTAACATTTAAAAATTTTAAATTAGTTTATTTTTAACAGATTATATGCTTTATTCCTTCTCCCCTGTTCCTTTTTCTCTGGGGCCCTCCTCTGTAGGATTATGGAATGCACTGTGGGGTCATGAAGGCCTTAGTCAGTCCCAGTGGGATAGTAGGGGGACAGAGAAACATTTTTAAGAGTGTCTCTTTCCATCTAAGTCCTGAAGTACTTTCATGTCTTAGATATGCATCAGGACAGGAGAGTGGTTTTGTTCTGCTTGAAATCAGTTCCACAATCCCTATTGCCATGACCATTGGGATGTTTGCAAATAGGAAACACTTTTGCATATGTTGTTGTTAGATAATCAAACTGGGTTTAGAGTAACTTAACTTTGATTACAATAATTGCAGGTGTACAATTAGAAACATCTCTGTACCTTTGCTGAAAAATGCAGTTTTTTTTTGTTTTTGTTTTTGTTTTTGGTTTTTTTTTTTTTTTTTTTTTTTTTTTTTTTTTTTTTTTTTTTTGTAGGGTCTCACTTGATCTAGGCTGACCTGGAAAGCCATATAGTCTCAGGGTGGCCTCGAAGTCCTCCTTTAATGGGATTAAAGGCGTGAGCCACCACGCCCGGCAAAAATGCAGTTTTTAATCAATAAGGAGTTCACACTTTTTCTGTATATTTATTTGTTTGAGAGACTGAGTCTCACATACAACGTTAATGTAATAATCTAGCCTCTATCAGTCATTTCTTTGTTATCACATTTTAAATCTGTGGCTAATGCACATTTTTACAATATTAGCTGCTTAGAGAAGGAATTGTGTCTTGAGAAATGCCTGAAGAGTCTTCCTCAGTCTCTGTCTCCTTCCATGTCAAGAGGAATGTGAGGCACAGGACAAGACTGTTGACATCCATCTGTGTTCTTTCTCTGTGAACAATTCTGTGGCCTGTTATTTATTTATAAGTAGAGAATTTGAGGCTCAGAAAGATTAAATAAGTTATCTGAGACAGTCTGGCTGCTGCTTTCCACTTACCTCCTTCTGCCTAAATATCCAGATATGAGCTCTGAGTGAGTTGGGACCTAACCAGCACTGGTCTCATGTGAGCGGAAAGTCGCATTTTTTTTTTTTTTTTTTCTGGTGAACCCTCAATGAATACTGTTTATTAATTATTCTGTATAAGCTTCAAAAGAAACTTTTATTACTTGGATCCTGTAATTTGTATAAAATATTCTAATAGGGTCAAATGCCAACCAGAATCAGTTTAACTTCTTGGACCTGAACGGTGCTATGTGCTGAGATGTAAGAACCTCTCCAGGCCCTCACCAGCTCCCCTCCCTTTTCCCTGTGGTAGATGTCTACCCTTTGTTCCTCCCCATACCTCCTGTGAACCTGTCAGTGTCACTCATGTCTCCCAGTGTTGGCACCACCAACCCCTCCACTTGATATTTTTTTCTTCCACATTTGAGTAGGACATGTCCCATCTCACATGCTATCTTTAGTGTGTGTCATAACTTTGAAGATCCAATGTCAGAATTAAGCTCTTATTTGCCACACTGTTTTAATTTCAACCACCTAAATGTATCATTGTCAACAATGTATTCATTATTGTCTTCTGCCACACAAAAGATAGGCAGAGATGCTGTATACTTCATCAGTATAACCTTAGTTATTCACCAGTGATGAGACAATTGTAGTCAATCAATAAATACTTGTTCAATTAATGCATGAATTAATGTGCCAAGCATCAGAATCACTGTAAGTGCTGCACAAAATCCTGCATGGATTGATGTAAAAGCAATATACCTCTTAGTAAACAGTGGCTAGTTTCTTATTAAACTAACCATATAATTATCCTTTGATGTAGCAATTGTACATTTGGGTATTTATCCCAGAGAAATCAAAATTTATGTTCACACAAAACCTATATATAAATGTTCATAGCTCCATCATTCATAATAGTCAAAAAAGGGAAATAAGTCAGGTGCTCTTCAGTAATTTACATGTAAACAAAGGAGGACATCCATATCTTGGAACACCACTAGACAGTAAAAAAAAAAAAACTAACTACTGATCACACTTACCCACTTGCATGAATCTCCAGAAAATTATGCTGAGTTAAAAAAAAGGCAATCAGAGAATACACACTGGATGATTCCATTTGTGTATTATTCTTTAAAGTATGAAATTACAGAGATGGAAAATAGGATAAGAGTTTGTCATTATTTATGGACACAGAAAGAGAAAAGATGGTTGGGATTATTTTACAAAAAGAAAATGGCCGGGCGTGGTGGCTCACGCCTTTAATCCCAGCACTCGGGAGGCAGAGGTAGGAGGATCGCCATGAGTTCGAGGCCACCCTGAGACTACATAGTTAATTCCAGGTCAGCCTGGACCAGAGTGAGACCCTACCTCGAAAACCAAAAAAAAAAAAAAAAAAAAAAAAAAGAAAAGAAAATGAAGGGTGTTTGTTGTGATTGAACTGTTCTGTGTATTGATTATGGTGATAGATACAGGAAACTAACTACACAAAAGATCTGAATAGGTATTAATAAAAAATCACATAAATAAGTATGGAGTAATTTGAGTAAGATTGATGAATTGTAGCAGTGTCATTCTGGATGATATACTGTAACATAATTTTGCAAAATGTTAGCATTCAATAAATGATTTACCAAGTCACTTTAATAGTACTTCTTAAAGTGTTATGTGAGTTATCATATCTCAAATTAGAAAACACAATGTCACATATATATATATGATTTCAATTATGAGAAATGCTAAGAATATTATTGTTTTAAAATTAGCAAGCTGTTGCCCACAAACAATACTGAGAGAAGTGTATTGAAAAGCTATGTGTTTTAATTAAAGTGTAACTTACAATCCTCTTGAAAACAGATTGTTTCTATAGGTTTTCTCTAGAACATCCTCATTTGATTTTCATTCACTTTTCAAATCCAGAGTCAAGATTTCTTTTTTGCATTAACTTGGAATATGCATCAGACAGAAGCCCTATTTGTAACAGTTACAAAAATCACTGGGCATGGAAAAGCTTGGAGGCAAACATGTTTTACATCAATGTGCAAACATGCTATTTCTTTCAGAAGTTATCAAATTGTCATGTATTGAATGCTATGTAGAACTGAATAAAACTTGTTAATTTCCTTATTTAATATTCCATTTAAAATATATCACTTTTAACTATAATATTGTGTTATGAAGATAATTTGAATATTCATATAAGTTACTGGACTGAATAAAATTCCTGCACCATTTCTGTAGGTGAAGAAGGGATGCACATGTTTCAGAGAAGCCTTGCAGCAGACAATTCAGGTATGCTGTTTGCTCCCTCTACAATAACATAGTACTATGAAAAGGGGCCTTCTTGTACTTTGACAATGCCTCAGCAGATGTCCTTCTCATACATATGATACCAAGATAACATTGCTGGCCAAGTCCTTATAAGAATGTGACCCAATTCATTATGAAAGGATGCTAAAACTTACCATGTGGGGATATAATAGAAAACTGCTGGCTTCTTCTCTAAGGGAACCCAACATTACTTAAATAAAAGTAGAAGCCCAAACCAGAACTGATAAAGTGGACCCCAAACTCTTCTCCTCAGAAGTCTGAAGATTTTGTGTGGGAAGTGTCATCATTTTCTTCATGGGTCTAGGAAAGTGAAATTTTGGACTCACTAATTAGATATCAGTCTATAGACCCAGCATCTACAACCAACAAACAAAATGTCTCAGTCTCAGGCCAACAATCTCAAGTGATATCTGGAGTATATGATCAGTGCTCAAGTTGACTCCTATGCTCTTCCTGTGAAAAATCTACAATCTTAAATATCAGTGTTTTTGGTTTAATTCTAGGTTATTTGTGTTTTCCTAGGTATATATAAATACACTCTGCCAGTTTGAGGGTGAGCATATGAAAATCTCTAAGGTCTTTCTTCTCAGCCCCAGAGAGAATTGAGCATCACCTCCTTTTATTCCTATATCATGGAAAGTTCCTCCGATTTTTTCTTCCAGTAGTAGCAGAGTTTCCCATTTTATATTGAGGTCTTTGATCCATTTGGATTTGATTTTTGTGCATGGCTAGATGTGTGGATTAGTTTCATTTTCCTACATATGGTTGTCCAGTTTGTCCAGCACCATTTGTTGAAGATGCTGTCTTTTTTCCAGTTTATATTGTTAGGGCCTTTGTCAAATATCAAGTAGCTGTAGTTACCTGACCCAAAGTCTGGGTCTTCTCTTCTGTTCCATTGGTCTATATTCCTGATTTAATGCCAATACCATGTTGTTTTTATTTCTATGGCTTTGTAGTATAACTTTAGATCAGGTATGTTGATGCCTACAGACAAGTTTCTTTTGCTGAGGATATGTTTGGATATCTGAGGCCTTCTGCCTTTCCATATGAATTTTGAGATCATTTTTTCTATCTCTGTGAAGAAAGAGGTTGGGATTTTTATTGGTATTGCATTAAATATACATAATGCTTTTGGTAATATTGCCATTTTCACAATGTAAATTCTGCCTTTCCAGGAGCATGAGCGACCTTTCCGTTTTCTCAGGTCCTCCTCAATTTCTTTCTTGAGTGTTTTTATGTTTACATTGTATAGGTCTTTCACTTCCTTGGTTAATGTTATTCCAAGGTATTTTTTGTTGTTGTTGTTGCTATTGAAAATGGGACAATATTGCTTATTTCTTTTTCTGTATCTTTGTCTTTTGCATACAGAAAGGGTATTGATTTCTGTGCATTGATCTTATATCCTGCTACTTTGCTGAAGGAGTTAATTGTCTTTAAGAGTTTTGAAATGGAGGTTCTTGGGTCACTTATGTATAGAACATGTCATCTGCAAATAGGGCTAACTTAACTTCTTCCTTTCCAATTTGTATCCCTTTGATTGCTTGAGCTAGTACTTCTAGTACTATGTTGAAGAGCAGAGGAGAGAATGGACACCTTGCCTTGTTCCTGATCTCAATGAGAATTCCTTCAGTCTCTTCCCATTCAGTATTACTTGGGCTTTAGGAACTTTATATATAACCTTTATTATGTTGAGATATAAACTGTCCATGCCTATTCTGTCCAATGTTTTGATCATGGAGTGATGTTGTATTTTGTCAAACACCTTTTTTTCATCTATTGAAATGATCATGTGGTTTTTGTGTTTCAGCTTGTTTATGTGGTGTATTACATTGACAGATTTCCATATATTGAATCACCCCTGGGTTCCAGGGATGAAGCCTACTTCATCAAGGTGGATAATGCTTTTGATGTACTGTTGAATTTGGTTTGCAAGGATTTTGTTCAGGATCTTTGCATCAATGTTCATCAGGGAAATAGGCCTACAATTTTCTTTCCTTGTGGCATCTCTGCTTGGTTTTAAAATTAGGATGATACTAGCTTCATAGAAGGAGTTGGGGATCTCTCCCTGCTTTCTGATTGTGTGGCACAGTTTGAGAAAAATTGGTTTCAGTTCTTCCATGAAGGTTTGATAGAATTCAGCTGAGAAACCATCTGGTCCTGGACTCTTCTTTTTGGGGAGGTGTTTGATTATCTCTTCAATCTCAAAGGGAGGTTTGTTCAGGAGATTAATCTGCTCTGGGTTTAGTTTGGTAGGTGGCAGGTGTCCAGGTATTCATCCATTTCCTCCATATTCTCCTGTTTTGTGCAGTAGAGGTTTTTGAAATAAATCCTGATCATTCTCTCAATTTCACTTCTAATTTTGTTAATTTAAAGCATCTCTCTCTCTCTCTCTCTCTTTTTTTTTTTTTTGCTTGATCAGATTGGCTGGGGTTTATCAATCTTGTTAATTTTTTCAAAAACCAGCTCTTTGTTTCATCAATTTTATTAATTGTATCTTAGTTTCCAATTCATTAATTTCTGCTCTGATCTTAATTATTTCTTTCCATCTGGAGCTTTTCAGGTTGGCTTCTTGTTTTTCTAATACCTTTATGTGGATGGTTAGGTTATTGATTTGGGATCTCTCTGTCTTTGTTATGAAGGTACTTAGTGCTATGATTTTTCCCTTAAGGACTGCCTTCATTGTGTCCCATAAGTTTGGTATGATGTGTTCTCATTGTCATTCAATTCTAGAAATTTTGCTATTTCATTTTTTATTTCATCCACAACCCATTTATTGTTTAAAAATGTGTCACTCAATTTCCAGAATCTGTAGGGATTCCTGGTTTACTTTTTTTTTTTTTTAATAATTTATAACATTACAGCATTGTAGTCTGCTATCATGCAGGAAACTGTGTCGATTTTCCTGAAAATATGGAGGCAGGCTTTGTGGCCCAATATATGATCTATTTTAGAGAAGGTTCCATGGGCTGCTGAGAAGAATGTGTAATCTGTAGATTTTGGGTGGAATGTTCCATAGATGTCTGTTAGGTCTAGTTGCTCTATGGTGATGTTGAGCTCTCTTACTTCCCTATTAATTTTCTGTTTGGATGATCTATCTATTGCTGATAGTGGAGTATTGAAGTCCCCGACTATGATGACATTGGTGGTTATTTCTGTTTTGTTGTCAAGTAGATTTTGTTTTATGAATTGTGGTGCATCTGTGTTTGGGAAAGTTCTCTTTGATAAGTTCATTAAATAAGTTCTCGAATCCTTTGGTCTGAATTTCTTCCCTTTCTGATATCCCCATGATCCTAATGTTGGAACGTTTAAGGCTATCCCACATTCCCGCATGTTCTGTTTGCAAAAATTTTTGAAACTGTTGGGTTCACGTGCTATTTCTTCTGTTTTGCCTTCCAGTTCTGAGTTTCTATCTTCCACATGGCTGACTTTATTCTTGAAAGCTTCTATGGAGTTTTGGGTTGTTCAATTTGATTTGTATTTTTAGGTAGTTTCCCATCCTCTGTCAAGTTTCCTTTTCACATCATTTTCTGATTATTTTAGTGCTCTTGGAATTCATCCTTGCTTTTATTTATGTCATTATTGAGCTTAGCCAGCTGGTTATTGAAGTCCTCTCTTTTTTTTGATCTCCTTCAGATTGTTTAACTGTTTTTGGAGCCCTTCCTGGCTCTTTTCTGCCTCTTTACTATTAGGTCTAATCTTGCAAGAACAGCATTGATACAGTTTTTGGCCCTTTGTTGATTTTCTGCACTTCTGCTATTTTCTTGGCTAGGGTTGCATTGCTTCTGTCTTCATTTTGGGGTTCTGATACTTATATCTCTTCTACAGTTTGGTTAGAGACATCCATTGTTGGACTGGGCAGGCTAGTTGGATTTCTTGCATTTGATTTTTCATATTATTTCTTTTGTGCTGTGGTCTGCCCATCACTGTGTAGGAATCTTATTGTGTATAGCAGGAAGCTGTCCTTTACATTGAAGTGTCTTCAGGGGGAATTCAGGGACCTGGTGGGTGGAGCTAATCGCATGCTTGGAGGTTGAATAGCAGGGCAGCATGGGTACCTGGTGGCGGGACTACACTTGGGCACGGAGGGCATGGGGGTGGGGCCTCAGTAGGCCAGGCTACCCTTGGGGGCAGAGGGTGGGGGGCAGGGCAGCACTGGTGGTTCTATTCACCCAAGCAGAAGGTGAGGAGGCAGTGCTGTGTGGAGACTTGGTGTGTGGGGCTACCCACCAATGCAGAGGGTGGAGGGCAGAGTGTTGTGGGGATCTTGGTGGGTGGGGGTCGCCCAGACAGGGAGGGCAGGGGTTGGTGAGGGCAGGGGGACAGGGTAGTGTGGGGGCCCTGTGGGCAGGGCTACCCGCTGGAGAGGAGTGTGGGGACAGGGACACTGTGGGTTGGTGCTACCTGTGGGTGGGGAGGGTGGGGGGGCTGGTGGTTCCCAGAGAGCGTGGGAATACAAGGATTTCCTGATTTGGTACTCAGTGCTCTCCCTCCGCACCTGGTGAGGTGTGTTAACAGGGATGCCATCTTGACCAGAACTGATAGTTAGGTTTTTTTTGTTGTTGTTGTTGATTTGTTGTCAGTTCTGCCATTTTCTTTGTTAGGGTCACATATCTTTTGTCTTCATTTTGAAATTCTAGTCCTTTTGTCTCCTTTATGTTTTTACTGGAGACTTCCATTGTGGGACTAGGCAACCTCTGTTGGAGCTCCCTCCATTTGATGTTTAATGTCGCTTTTGCATTGTGGTCTGCCCATAGTGGTGTGGGAATCTTACTTAATTAAGCAGGAAACCAGAATTTCCCCTTGTAGTGTCTTCAGTGAGTGCTTCATTTTATGTTGAATAGACTGGGCTAATAATGGCTTTGTATTTTGTGATGCACAAGTTGTGAAGCGCACCCACCACTCTGGGATGGTTTTTAATACCAAAGATAGGTTTAGAGTTCTATGATCTCTTTTATCTGATATGAGATGTGTCTTGTCTATGGCTTGGGGTGCAGAGAGCTTTCCCATACTCTGCTACTGAACCTAGATGGGCAGGTTATGGAGGACTAATTGGTTCCCTCAGGCAGGTAATTGCTTAGTTTTCCTATGTTCCCTTTCTGGGGCTGATGTGGTGCCCTAAGTAGTCACAGGGAGTGGGCAGGGTATAGAAGAGGTGGTGGGGTTGCTGGGATCCATAGGCCTAGCCAGATCAGGTAGTTAGCTGGTGTGGGGGAGCCAGGGACACTTTCCAAGGAGCACACACAAGGGTGCCTGTAGGCAGCACAGTGGGAGCAGAAGTAGCCTTCAGGGCAGCCCTCTAAGGATGCAAGACAGAGGAACATGGTAGGAGTGAAGTTGGGCTGTAGGCTCAGTAGGTGCCGAGGGAGCCATGTGTGGGCTGAGTGCAGTGGAGCAGGACCGCCAGGTGACTGGTAGGCTCAGACCATTGACAGATACAATATATGTGGGTCATTGACAAACAGTGTGGGTGGGTCACCAACAGATGCAGTAGTGGGGACCTTGGGGAGAGTGGGAAGGTGTGCAGACCCTGACAGACACAGTGGTGCGATCTGAGGGAATGCAAGGTCATGTACAGATGCAGTTGTGGAGTCAAGAGAGGAAATGCATGTGTTCACAGACAGACACAGTGGTGGTGCCTGAGAGAGGAAAGGCATGTGGACATAGCATTCAGAACACCTAAGTTTATGGGGGACACCTGAATCAAACCAACACAACTATTCAAATAGGAACAGAAACAATGACAAGGGCAGCTTACATATATGAGAACTCAAAGCATAATTATATCTAAGGATGTGTCAATGTTCAGATAATTTGCTTACACTCTTTGACAATGTTACCAAGTAGATGTTGTTTTTCCTCTATTTGTAATGTCCACCTGCTTCAAGTAAAATTCATTGCTTAGATTACAAAGAGTAAGAGAGTCTTATGATTTATTAGTAGCCGCTACAACTGTGATGTTCAATGTCATGAGTCCCAAGGCAATGAAGGAAGAAAATATGAACATGAGACATATTTGTTACATCTTTCCAAATTAGCATCCATGTGTCACAAGCAAGTGATGAGCAGGGAATTTACATGCTTTCTTTCTTTAGATCAGTACAATTATGCTTACCACATATACCCTTTCTGATGTTTAATATGTTGTAATTCATTCCAATTGCATAATTATGTTTATAGGATAAAGTGATTCAATTATCTGATCAAATATACTAAAATCAAATGGTCTCTACATTACCATTAAAAAGACTTCTCTTTTTTATCCTTTTCTCTGAAGTCTACTGTTCTCATACTGTTCCAGCTAATTTAGCTTTCTTTAATTCCTATATACTTGGTGTATATTTTCCAAGCCAAAAAATTCCTTGAATGTGCTTATGACTTTAATGTAAAGTGTGTTTCTTACAACAACCTTTATGTGGCTTTGCATTTATACACAGTTTGGTGATTTCTGCCTTTTTATTTAGGTATTGACATAATTTATCCATAGTTAAATTATTGATGGTTAGTTTTAACCCTATTATATTTCTGTTAACTGTTTTCCTCACTATATTTTACTATTTTCCCCATTTTTGATTTTTTATTTTGATTTTTGACTTTTTCATCTACTTTGTGGTCTTATTAGTTAAAACATTTTAAAATGATAATAGTTCTTTTAGGATTTATAGCATATGACTTTATTCCATTTTACTGCCAACTACTATTATACCATTTCAAAAGGAACAGAGATTACAACATATACACTATCTTTCTGGAACACTAAAACCATACATTTTAAAAAGCATTCTTATATTTAATCACATGTTTCGGTTTCCTTCCCTAGGAAGAAACCTGCTGGTTGTCAGTTTCAGAAACCAAACCCAAACAAGCACAAATTGCAAACTGTATTAAAATTTAAAAAATAATGTTTCTGGCCAACACAGCAAAACAAATCAGAGCTGATAAAGGTTTTCATATAATTCTGTCTTGCTATCTTCATCCCCAAATTCATATGTGTGCTCTTTTCTGCAGTTCCAGTTTCATGTTTTTATTTCAGTTTTTAATTCTTGGTATCCCTAGACAAGTTTTAATTTGAGCATGATTTAATAAACTTGATCTATGTTGGGAGATCATGAAATTGAAGATAAAGATGACCTTAGTTGGTCCTACATATCACAAACCTGGGGATTCCCATGTTTTTGGATGAGACTGATTGTACAATGTTTCCTCTTCTGACATACATAGACTGACATCAACAAAGATTAGTTCTCCAAAATAAAAACAGAAGAATAAAAAAATGCATGGCAAGGAAGCATAGTATGAGTTATTGAAGATGATTATATTAACGTTTTACATAAGTTCCCAAAACATTACTAGTTGCTTGGTAGTTGTTTACACCTAGAATCCTGCAGGCCATAACTTCTGTTGTTGCCCTAATGTTGCAGTCACACTAAACTACTGGTTTCTCAAAAATGTCCACCTTGTAAAGTAATCTGTTACCTATGATATGTAAAAACCCACTTCAGAATGGGATGATTTACAAGGAAAATGTTTTCTTTAATTTCCTCATGAATCTATAATTTGAGCAGCATATTGTAGAAAGATCACATTTCTGTTGAATATGACATCACCTAGAGTAACACAAAGAACTGGGATGGAGCAGGAAGAAGAATAGTGGAGGCTCACTCTGCATTCAATGTGGAGTGGGGGGGGGAGCATACACAGGGGTAGCTCTCTGCAGCTTGTGCACCTCAGAGCACAGCAGCTAGGCTCAAGGAGAGAGAGGTGGAAGCAGCTTGTTTGTTAGGTTTCAGTGGTCCAAACACATCTGTTCTGCTGTATGCCCTTGGCCAGAAATTACCATATCGCCAATCAAGATTAGAAAAGCATTCAAGCTCAACTGTTCATACAGGAAACATCTGAGAAGCAATGTGTATATTTAAATAGTTGTGGTGTTGGTGTGTTGAGGAAGTTTTGTGGCTCTTCTTTGCAGACTACATATTATAGCATAAATTAAGCTATAAAAATCTCAATTTTCCATCATATTGTCTCAATCTCTTAATATTTTTAAAATTTTTATTTTATTTATTTAAGAGACAGATAGAAAGAGGGAATGAGAGAGAGAGACAGAGAGAGATAGATAAAGAGAGAGAGAGAATGGATGCACCAGGGCCTTCAGTCACTGTAAACAAGCTCCAGACTCATGCTCCACCTTGTGCATCTGGCTTACATGGGTCCTAGGGAATTGAATCTGGGTCCTTTGGCTTTGCAGGCAAATGCCTTAACCACTAAGCTATCTCTCTAGCCCTGTCCCAATCTCTTAATGAGGCCTGGTCAAAAAAAATTCCATATATTTATTTTAGGAGATTGTTTAACATAGTATGTTTATAGCATGTGTGTGTGTGTGGGGTGTTGATGGGTGAATAAAATCCCTACAGATAACAAAAGAAAAACAATAACAAAAACTGATCAAGCCAAGAGTGGTGGCACATGCCTTTAATCCCAACACTTAGGAAACAGAGGTAGGAGGACTGCTGTAAGTTCAAGGGCACCCTGAGAAGACATAGTGAATTTCAGGTCAGCCTGAGGTAGAGTAAGACCCTACCTTGAAAAAAAAAAAAATCAATTAAGATTGAAAAAAACTTTACTTATCAAAGAAATTTTCCTGATGCAGAAATTCTTAGAGTTTTCGATAGGTAGGATGTAAGAAAGTTAGTTCAAAGGCCATTGGACAGTTATAGAGCAGAATATTGCCTAAATATTAAACTGGTTGTTCTCTATAGTAAGTAATTTATGAACAAAATCTATTTCCTAATATATGTTTCCACAAACCTGACCTTTACAATTTTACATGACTCTAGTAATCCATATGTCACAGAATAGTACATTTATTTAATAAATAGATAAGTAGGCAGATAGATCAACCAATCAATTGATCAGTACATAGATAGGTGGTAGATGGAATGCTGTGAACTCATTCATCATGGGAATTTTGTTGTCTTTGCTACTTTGTTCCTTTATCCAGGGCAAGGAGCCATTTGCTAAATATTTCAAGAAGAAAAGGTCAAGGAAATGATGGAAGGAAAGAAGATGGAAGGCTTCAAAATTTTTCATTATGTAAACTCAGTCTTGATACTTATGATCTGATCATTTATAGAATGTTTAATTCATTTGTGAAAGTTCGGTCCTGTGATGTTTCTTTAGGAAGTTCTGTCATGTTTTCTGACTAGTGAAAAGTTGCCCTGAATATTTTTATTATACTAAGAAAAATAGTGGTTCTGAAAATTTTCCATAACTTTTACCCTAGAACTTATAGTGGTTGGACAATTTGGCACAAGGAATTAATTTGCAAATTAAATTAAGTTTATTACTTAGCTAACTTTGATATAAAGTGATTTTCTTGATTTTTGGGGTATGGCCACTGCATCAGAGCAGCTCTTAAAAGCAGAATCAGGTATTCTGGGAGCCTCTAAGTGCCAGTGAATTATTGTTCAGGAAGACTGCTGAGGCCCCAAACAGTACAGGTTATTGCCAAGACTCTTGCTTACCTACCAGAACTAGAAGGTAAGACCCTGTTGCAGAAGATACTACATGCATTGGGTTGCAGGACACCAAGAATTAAGCTATAACTGAACCGGAAGCCTCCTCCCTGTTGACTAGCTTTATAATGCTGGGAAGTGCTATGAAATTTCCTGTGAGAGCAAATTCATCATGTTTTAAACAGCAGTGGACCCTTCGAGATACACATTGGGCAAGATATGGCTACAGGTGCAGTAATGACATGATTACTATGAAGGTAACTAACTGCTCTCTGAATGGAGACCTGTTTTATAGGATGGACTTCATGCATGGTCCTGAAAACCTTAGCAAATGCCTATGTCTTGGAATATCAGAGACTCTAGAGGGGGTTCTGCTATTTATCTGAATAGATATGCTTTGTTTATAAAGTTGCCCTCTTAATATTTGTGTTTATTCCAATAGATTAATGTTGATCTCACTTTTGGTCAAAGCAGCTTTGTTTTGCAAATGGTGGTGACTGCAAGTGACTCAAAACTTATTAAAGTGCTGAGAATAAGTGACTGTTGAGTGTGCAGCACTGAGACATCTCTATCACATGCTCCACCACTCAGGGAACATTGTGAAAGAGGAGGCAGAAAGAACATAAGAGTCAAAGGAGGGGGCTTCAAAGTTTTGAACCACTGTCTTCTGGACATGAGCAACCATTGAATTAATGATTTTACAGTAATTGTCATTATCTGTGCAAGGCTTGCATCAAATTGGGCCCATTAGCATGTCATCATAGATGATGGGTGAGGGTTAAAAATATAACATCAAAATAGAGGAGGGACTAGTTGGAAAAAAAGAAGGGATTCAGTGGAAGAGAGATGAAAGAAGGTAATAATGAAGAGGACTATGATCAAAGTAAATTATGTACAGATTTGAAAATGTTAATAAAACAGCTCTTGAAGTGAAACAGAAGTAAAAGACAGAGCAATGCTGTGTAATACCTGGTCAGAAGGCAAGTGACCTTTAAAAGCCAGAAAACTCGAGGAGATGGATTCTCACTGGAGCACCCCCTCTACTGATGTCATGATGTTTGTCTACTCAGACATTTAAAATGTTTGGTCTCTAGAATTAAAATGTAATAAATTCATGGTGCTTTAGGCAATTTTTCTTATGATGATTTGTGGCAGGACCATAGAAAATGAATGTACTTGTGAAGAGGGACCATGTTTTTCTAGTAAATGCAAGGGAATTATATAGAAGCAAGAATAGTGCACCCCTAATAACAACAGATTTATTTTAATAAATTGTTTTAATTGCCATATATGCTACCATGTAGTATGTTAGAAAATGTACCATATTTGTGAAGTATATTAATCTATGTTAATGGAGGTTTTCAGCATGGATTTGAAATAGTGTTCTTTCATCAAGATGCACTATAGGCACACATGGAGAAATATTTGTGGAATCTAAAGATTCTGTAAACTTCATAATTCTAGGACACATTGTGCTTTGAGTTGATTAACAGATTATAGAAGCAGAGTACATCACATTTCATAAGAAAAATGAGTTTTCAAATATATATTAAATTGAATAACATAATCATTTTTCCAAAATTTTTGTATATTTTACAAATTCTTCCTTCACATAGCCATTGAATGTCTATCATGGTGCCAGATGGAGGGATATGATAGCTAATAAAACAATGTTTCCTAAAACTTCTTATTTTTCTTAGAGAAAATAGGTATCAAATATTTAATGTTTAATTAGTGTGTGATATTCTAACAAAGACCAATACAAAGTTCTGCAGCAGTTTAGATGAGAGTGTAACTATCCAAACTTCAATAAAAAAAAATTACCAATATCATCATTCTGCCTGGGCCTTTGAAGCACTCAGAAGAAAAGGTCAAATACTTAATTTATAAAAATGAAGACAGCACTTGTAAAAACAGGCACAGACATGCATCCAAGGTCACTGCCCCCAAGGATACAATAAACTACAAACTGAAAATTAAAGTATCATTTCAGAAAAGATACAGTCTTATTTTTCATGTCACCAGTGCAGAATTACATCCAAATACAAAATCTATTTGGATAGAATAACTGTAGAGGCTTGAATAAATGTCCCCTTACACTCAAGTGTTCTGAATGCTTGCTCCCCAGCTGGTGGCAGTTTGGGAGGTGGAGCCTTGCTGCAGGAGATGTGTTTCTGGGGGTGGACCTTGAGGTTTAATAGCCCTAACTTGCCAGTGCTAGTTTGGCTAGCACTAATCCCATGATGGATACTAAGGGAGACTGTATTTTTCAGAAATTATTGAGATTCAGAATTCAGGACTTCTGGAAAACCGGTAAAGACGCTGAAATAGACTCATGAATAAAAAAATCAACTTTGGAGTAATCTAAAAGTATGTGGACAATTAAATGAGGTATGTTTAATTAAATGTATGATAAGGAAGGTCATGGAATTGAGATTAATTTTAAGAAATTGAGAGGAGCTGTGGAAATGGCTTAGCTGGTAAAACAAACAAAAAAGAATGGAGAGTGTACCTGAGCTGTCATCTGGTCTCCACATGCATGTGCACACACACACACACACACACACACACACACACATGGTAAACATACATGAAAACACACTACATTCATGGAAAACAAAAAGAATTTGAGGGCAGGAGAGATGGCTAAGCAGTTAAAGTGCTTACTGACAAAGCCAAAGGACCCAGGTTCAATTCCCCAGTACCCACATAAAAACAGATGCACAAGGTGGCACATGCAACTGTAGTACATTTGCAGTGGCTAGAAGTCCTGGCATGTCCATTCTTTCTTTATATATCTGCTTCTCTCTCTCTCTCCTCTCAAATAAATAAATAAATAAATAAATAAATAAATAAATAAATATTTTTAAGTTTGAGAGAATGAAGTAGCAGACTTTGCAGGACTTGGTGGCAGGCAGAGCAGGAATATAAAAATTCTAATAATTATACTTTAAGCAAGTGGTAACACTTCTTATTAAACTTTCAGCATAAAAATATATTTATAAATAATAAATAATTATAGCTATAGATTTTCATGACAATAATAGAAAATTGAAAATATCCTTTCTTGTCTATTTTTATATATTCACAACACTGTCTCCTGTAAAAGAAATATGGCTCATTGATTGTTTTGACTATTTCTCTAGTTTTAGATAGTAGACCAACATAGGTCTTCTTATGTCATTCATTTTCATAACAGAAAATGATTCAAACAAAAGTTTTCCATTATAAATGATCTTTTCATTCCTGTTTTGTTTCACTTGAGGTTGTGTCTTCATTCATGTTGTAGCATATGCTAGAATTCCAGTTTGTTTTAAGAAGGAATAATATTCAAATTATATACATAACACATTTTTCTCATCAAAGCTTCTGTGCATAGACATTAATTGGTTCAAAGAATAATGTGGCTGTGAATATAAATGTAAAAATATCTCTTTCAGAGACTGATTTCAATTCCTATTAGATTACCTAATAGTTCATTTTGAAGTATTGACAAATGTAATGATCTTTCCACAGAAGCTATGACTTTTCCATCAACAGTGCCTGAGAACTCATGATCTTTCCATGGAAGCTGTGACTTTTTCATCCCATCAACAGTGAATGAGAATTCATGATCCTTCCATGGAAGCTGTGACCTTTCCATCCCATCAACGGGTGCGTGAGAACTCATGATCTTTCCATGGAAGATATGACTTTTTCATCCCATTAACAGTGTGTGAGAATTCAGACTTTCTTGTATTTTTCCAACACCTGATGTTTGCTGAATTTTGACTGGGTATCAAATTTAGATTTTATCAATAGTTTTCATTTCTATTTCTCAAATAATACTATTTAAAACACTTTGAATGTGGTTTGCATGTATTTGTGCTTCTTCAGAGAAATGTCTATTCAGGGTGGGTAGGCAGGCGGGGGCAGTAGTCTGGAGTGAATAGGCCAGACCCCTGTTCCCGGGCTCCTCCCACCTCCTGAGTCTGAGTTCCTTGTGCAAACAGTGTGCTGGTGGCGGTGGAGGTGTGGAATGAGTAGGCCATAATCCGGTTTCTGGGCTCCTCTCACCTCCCTGGTCTAGGTTCCTTGGGTGGACAGTGTGCTGGTATGCAGGATTGTCTAGAGTGAGTAGGCCAGACCCCAGTTTTCTGGCTCCTCCCACCTCCCCAGTCTGGGTGCCCTGTGCCAGTCTGTGTCCTGGAGGAAGCAACAAAGAGTAAGTAGGCCAGATCCCTGTTCCCTTGCTCCTCCCAGTCCCCCTGCTCCCTGTGTGATCTGTGGAATCAGGCCGTTTGCTCTGGTATCCTGACTGGCCACCGGGTACCAACATACCTGTTCATCTGAGACAGAGGGTGCACTGGCCAAAGGCTAAAAACTTGCTTCCTCCTCAATAAAATGAAGAGTCTTTCTAAAATGGGTAGACAACAATGCAAAAAAGCCAACAAAAGTCAGAAAACAGAGATCTCCACCAAGGAGGCCTAGTCCTATAATGAAATCATAGAGAAATCAACAGAAATTCAGACCTTTATGGAAGATTTATAGTTTACTTCATACAAGTTCATATTTTTACAAACAGAAATAATGTTTTCTTCCATTATAATTTGGATAGCTTCTTGTTCTTTTCCTTGCTTAATCCCTATGGTTGGAAAATTAAATGCTATGTTCAATACAGATGGAAAACATGGATGATTTTGTGTGTGTATGAGAGAGAGAGAGAGAGAGAGAGCGAGAGAGAGAGAGAGAGAGAGACCATGACGTGCATGTGGAGGTCAGAGGACAATCTCAGGTATTGCTCTTGTATTCCACTTTATTTACAGTGTGTTTCTCACTTTTTGCTGCTGGATTTGCCAGGCTAGCCAGTCTGGAAAATTCCTAGAGATTCCTTTTACTCTACCTTCCTATTCACCACAAGTAACAGAACACTAGCTGGTATTTATCTAGATTCTGAAGATCCAAGCTCAGATTCCCACACTTGAGTAGCAAGTAATTTATACACTCAGCTGTCTCCCCAGTCCCTTGTTTCTTATTTAAGACAAAAGATTTGCATTTTACATCCTTGAGTATGAATTTCGTGTAGAGATTACATGATGGATTTTAATATGCTGTATTTTTTTCTTCTAGTAACTGAATATTTTATTATGAAAGGATATTTAACTTTTTAAAATTGCTTCTATATACTAATTAAGATAATAATTCTTTATTCCTATGTGGTGTATTCATTGATTTATTTTACATGGTGAACCATTCTTGCATTCTAGGAATAAATTCAATTTGGCCATAATGTACAAATCTGTTAATATTTTGTGAAATGCCATCTACTTGTAGTTTGTTGAGGTTTTTGTTTTAACATTTAAATAGTGTACTGGAGCTAGAGAGATGCCTTGCAGTTAAAACACTTGCCAGCAAAGCCAAAAATCACAGGTTTAGTTCCCCATAAGCCAAATGCTGAGGGTGGCACCTGCATCTGGAGTTCATTTGCAGTGGTTAGAGACCTGGTATGCCCATTCCCTCTCACTCTATCTGCCTCTTTTCCTCTCTCTCAAGTAAATAAATAAATATATTTTAAAATTATATTGATCTGAACTAATATTTTCAGTAATTCCTTTGGTTTTGGTGTCAGGGTAGTGCTGTTCATATACCTGAATCACAATAAGCTTTAACTCTGCTACAATATAGTGACAAAAATAAAAGATGATTATTGTTATTCTTCATTTTAAAAATATTTTATTATTTATTTATATATTTTAGAGAAAGAGAGAGAGGAAGGAAGAGGCAGAGAGGAAGAGAGAATGAGCATGCCAATGAACTCCAGATGCATGCGCACCTTTGTGCATCTGACTTATGTGGGTCCTGGGGAATTGAACTGGAGTCCTTAGGCTTTGCAGGCAGATGCCTTAACTGCTAAGCCATTTCCTCAGCCCATTGTTATTCTTCTTAAATGCTTGGAGAATACATTGTTCTATATTTTACTTGGGGAGTATATTTTGAATTTCTGATTCAATTTTCTGTGCAGATATAGGTAGGTTACTATTCAGATTTTGTATTTATTCAAGAGTTTGTCTTCATAGGTACTATGAACCTCAAAATTTTAAAAGTTCATTTAGGTCACTCTATATGTGTACATGTGTTTATCACATTCATTTATTTATCTTTTTAATGATTTTTGTAATATCATTAATAATGGTTTTCCAAATTTTCATTTTTGATTTAAAAATTTGAATATTTAAATTTTTTTTTGAGGTAGGGTCTCACTCTACTCTCAGGGTTGCCTCAAACTCATGGAGATCCTTCCTACCTCTGCCTCCTGAGTGCTGGGATTAAATGCATGCACCATCACCCCAGCTATAAAATTTTTTTTCCCTTAATTCATCTACATGGAGGCTTTCAATTTTGTTATCTTCTCCAAAACAACTTTAGGTGCCATTTTCTTTATTGTTCTATTCTCTTTTTTACTATATTCTGTGCTCTTTGTTCCACTCATTGTTTTTGTTCCTTTTATTAGCATTGGTTTTAGTTTTGCCTTAATTTTTCATTTCATTATGCTTTAATATTAAACTCTTGACTTAAGATCCTTCTTATTTTTAAATATTTTATTTACTTATTTATTTGAAACAGAAAGTGATAAACAGAATGATGTAGACTGAGAGAATGAATATGGGTGCACCAGAGCATCCCGCCACTGTAAGTGAACTCCAGACATAGTGCCACTTAGTGCACCTGGCTTTACATATGTACCAGGGAATCAAACCTGGGCCTGCCGACTTTAAAATCTATCTTCTTAAAATTATTGATATTTACCTTATGACTTGGCATAAGATCTATTCCAGAATATACCCCATATACTTATAAGAAGAATGTGTAGCAACGATTGTGGGATAGTATGATCTATATACACTCATTAGACTTAGATAACTTGCTGTGTTATTTAAGTCCTGTTTTGATGCTTGTGATATAGTCAGTATAAGAAGAAAGAAGCCTTTGAAGCTTCTAACTATTGTTATAAAAATATGAACTTCTTTTACTTGTTATATACAGATCCCTATAACTCTATATTTGGTACATAAGTATTTTTTAAAAAAAATTATATCTCTTTACTGCTGTGAGATTGATATATTTGTGTCCTTTCTGGATACATGTTCATTGTGTCTGACATAACTACAGATGTATTCTTTTGAATATCATTTGTATGGTACATCATTTTCTATCTCAGCCTATCTGTATCTTTGGGTGTACATCGCTTCTCTTTTACACAGAATAGAGTTGGATTACATAAGTATTTTAAATGCATTTTTCCAATATTGGTCTTTTAATTGAAGAGTTAATCCATTCATATTTAAAGTGATCTCTGATGTAGAGGGGTTTTCTTTTCTGATGTGGATGTTTGCTTTCCATATGATTGATAGTTTGTTGTTTTTTGTTTTTATTTTATTTACTTGAGAAAGAGAAAAAAAGAGAAAGAGAAAGAAATAGTTTGTTTGACACTACACTTCCTGGATTCCTGTATTGTTTTTAAGTTTTATTTATTTATTTATTTATTTATTTATTTATTTATTTACTTGAGAGAGTCAGAGAAAGAGACAGACAGACAGAGAGAATGGGCAAGCCAGGCCCTCCAGCCACTGCAAACAAACTCCAGATGCATGCACCATCCTGTGCATCTGGCTAATGTGTGTCCTGGGATATCGAACCTATGTCCTTTGGCTTTGTAGGCAAATGCCTTAACTGCTAAGCCATCCCTCCAGCCCCAATTTCTATATTTTTTTGTAGTGAAAGACTTTATTGGTTTCTCATTTTCTCTCTCTCTCTTTCTCCCTATCCATCTATCTATATCTATTTGTGATAGTTTGAATAGATGGCCTCCCAAAATATTCAGTGTTTCATTAGTTTGTAGTTAGAATCTGCAGCCAACCAGCAGGAGGAGGTGTCACTGGGCAGATCTTAATGTGTGGTGGTAGATTGTGACATTCTAATCTAAAGATGTGCAAATTGCATAAATTCTGCCTGGAGTTCCTGAAGTGTACTATGCAGTGTGGCTGTGGGCTTGTGGCATCTCTCTCCCTCTCTCTTTCTCTCTCTCTCTCTCTTTCTCTCTCTCTTTCTCTCTCTCTCTCTCTGTGTGTGTGTGTGTGTGTATGTGTGTGTGCTTGGACCTGTGAAAGCAGGGTCAGCTTCTTTTTCCATTATGCAACTTCCCCTGGATCTTTAAGCTTCAATAAGTATCCCTTCCTCCATAACTGTGCCTGGTTTGGAAGTTCATCTCAGTAAATATGAAGCTGTCGACTACAGAAGCTGTTATCAGCTTATGGGGTGAGATGGATTTTGGTCTTTTGGAACTTTTATTTTGGAGGAACAGACAGGCATGGATTTGGTACTTGCAACTGAAGCTGCCTTCTGGAGATGTAAGCCAAGTATCATGGACTATACTGATAAGAGTTTGAAAATGCTAAGAGCAGAGAGAATTGAACTTGGAAACTTGGCTTATGAACGCTCTAAGGGGTAGAAAAGACTGCAGAGGACTTTTCTGGAACTGGGCTACTGGCATAAGGGCTGGCTCCATTCTGCTGCCCAATCCCAGAGAAATTAATTGAGGTGAAATTTGTAATGGATTGAAATACTTGGATAACGATATTTGACTGAGAGATTTAAGATTTTAAGTTGGAAAATTTCATGCAAGTTAAAATTACAGGCACTGAAACTGGTTTTGTGTTGTTGAAGCTGCTATTGTCAAACACATTAACAATCTCAAGGAAGATAGCCCAACTACTTTATATTAAAACAATGGAGAGGATGCCTGAGGAAAGACTATGATAGACATGCAAACTCTTTTTGAAAGAGTTGACTGGAGAAGGAACCTGCTTTTCAAAGACATGATATATTTCTTCCCTGAATTAAGAATATGGCTGTATCCAGCAAGCCTGGTACTATTTTTGGAAACATAAAAATGCATGGAGGGGGTCAAGAAGTGCACATGCAGTTCCAGAAGCCACTGCTGAGATGCAGCATGTGGCAGGGCGTGATGATTGTGTTGGGCTGGCAAAGCCATTAGAAAATGGACTGTGGTTTGCATGGAGACCTAAAGGCATTTGGATATACTAGGACTGTGCAAGGGCTACTGTGAATTCTGTTGGCTAGGAATGGAAGTTTTTGGTGACTACTCAGCCCAGTTGGAAGGATGGATTTGGAAAACCTGGAGACTGTCACTGGTTATAATTGAACTTGAACTGCAGAAGTTAGATTTTTAGAAGTTTAGATTTTAGATGGTTGTTGAGTTTACACTGTTCCAGTTCTCCCACATATGCCTTATACCAGTTAAAAATACTTACTCTGTGCCTTTATATGTTGAAAGTATTCAACTTGTTTGATTTTAGAGGACTCACAACTAAGAAAAAATCTTAAATCTTAGAGGAGACTTTACTTTGGAACTATCTTAAGTTGGACAAGACTGTGGCAACCTTTGAAAATGGACTGAATAAAATTTACAATGTGTGATGGTTTTGAATCTATTGGGGCCAGAGGTGGAATGTGGTAGTTTGAATAGATGGCTCCAAATATATTCAGTGTTTTATTAGTTTGTAGTTAGCATCTACAGCCACCTGGCTGGAGAAAGTGTCACTGGGTGGATCTTAAGGTATGGTGATGGATTGTTACATTCCAATCTAAAGATATGCAAAGTACCTGAACTGTGCCTGGAGTCCCTGAAGTGTGCTGTGTGGTGTGGCTTTTGGCTTGTTGCTTCTCTCTTTCTCTGTGTGGACCTGTGAAAGCAGGGCCAGCTTCTTCTAACACTATGGAACTTCCCCTGGATATTTAAGCTTCAATAAATATCCTTTTCTCCATAATTGGCCTGGTTTGGAAGTTCATCTCAACAAACCTGAAGCTGTCTACTATACTATCTATCTAGATATTCTCTCTCTCTTTCTATCTATTTCTATCTCTTCCCCCCACACACCCAGAGTCTGTTGATTCTTTAGGGACTACATTTAACTTCCTGAAGTTAAAGCATTCTAACTTATAACTTAATTTCAATAACATACAGACTATTTGCTCTTTTCATTGTTTTTCTGTTATATCTGTAAGCATTATGTGTCCAATATAACTAATAATTATTTAAGGTACATTTGCTTCATAATTAATAGAGAAAAAAATAATGCAGACATATGAACAAAAGTGTAACAATACAACCTTTAGAATAATGAATACTTTTATATATCAACTCTGTAAATTATGTAGAAAGCAAAATTTCAATAACAATCCATTATTATGGTGAAATTAGCTTACATAAATGCTCATGTGTTTACCATTAGGGGAGATCTTCATTTTGTCCTGTGTGTTCTCATTACTATTTAGTGTATTTTCATTTCACCTAGTAAAAATCTCTGGGACAGCCCTTACAAAACTGGCTTAGTGGCTTCTGTATGTATGTGAAGGATCACTTGTGACCATCCAGCAACATAAGTTCCCCTCTTCCAGAAAGATTGACCCTTTTACATTTGAAGGTTTAATTGAATATTATGGGTTGTAATTGGACTCATCTCTCTTGGAATACTTTGAATTTTGTAGATATGTACATACATGTTTTAAATAATTTCAGACATCTCATGCCTCTATTTCTTCAAATATCCTCTCTTCCTATTTTCTTTTTTTCTCTTCTTCTGGAGCTCTTATAATGTGTATATTGGTCCATTAGATCTCCAAGAGATCCTTAGTCTCAGTTCACTTTTCTTTGAACTGCCTCTATCTCTTCCTCAAACTTGGTAAGTACTATCATCCTATTTCAAGTTAACTGATTATTTTTTCTCTCTAAGTAATATGCCTTAGCATAATTCCAGTCAATTCTTCATTTCTATTTTATGCACTTTATTTTAATTGGAACCATTACCTTATACATTATAAGAAAATCTTTTTATCTGTAGTGTTTAGTGTATGTAGGACAGTGTTGTTCACCCTAGAGGTGTGAGAATCATGAGTCATATCCAGTGTGCCTGAGCATCTGGGAAGCCATCCCTGCAAGCTCTGGAGTCTGAAGGTATAAGAACCTGTAGTTTAGATGTTTATTCAAGGGAATATGGGTACCAAATTCAAGAGGAGAGGGTAAATTCACCAGTTTTCTACAGTATTACTTTATTTTATCTTGACCCACAAATGATTTTTACTACCTGCATAGATTGCATAAGAATGAATCTTTCTTATCTAGTTCACCAACACAAATGGCAACTCAACCAGAAATACCTTCACATAATTAGAATTACCTGTTCTTGGTCCTGGAAATATATTTCTAAACAGTTGAATTCATTGTTGGCAAAGAGTGTGTGGGAAAAAAAATCGCCATTCAATACAATATATAAACCAGTCAAAATTTCCAAGTTATTTTGAAGTTTTACTTAGCAAATCTTACCACTATTATTGATTTTGCAAATATTCTTCAACCTATAGTTTCATTTACCTGAGTAATTGGAGATCTCATAGATTCAGCATCTCAACGGCACAATTCCAGACATATAAGATGAGTATTCCAAGTGGTCAACAGAATCTAAGACTTATCCTAGAATACTGAAAGTCTAAAAAAGTTAGTTCGTTTGTAGTTTTTTTTTTTTTTTTTTTTTTTTTTTTTTTTTTTGATGTAGGGTCTCACTCTAGTCCAGGCTGATGTAGAATTCACTATGTAGTCTCAGAATGGCCTTGAACTCATGGGGATCCTTCTATCTCTGCCTACCATGTGCTGGGATGAAAGGTGTGCACCACCACACCTGGCTTTAATTGTTTTAATATGATATATGTTTATTTATCAACAAATATTTTATCTTATCACTTGAAGGGATAAGTAAGTTTATATGTATAGGAGGAAAGTGATGAAACACTATCTTCTAGACAGCTGTGTGTGAAAATCACAACTTTCACCTTGCACATGAGTGTCAATCATTATTATGCACCATCCTGCCAGAAGCTGAATTAGTAGATTAAAGCTAATATTATTAAATATATTACTAATAAGTGACAACACTTGAACCATATAGAACAAGATCACATTAGAGAAAATAGGCTTATGTTTTAGAGAAATCAGAATGAATATTCATCTTTGTTTTATACCATTGTGATTACCAACTTGGAGTCAATGTGCCTACAAAGCATCGTAAGGGTTAAAATGGCAAAATCCCATTGAACCTTATATTTATGTCTAATCTTGTTACTTTCATTATGAAAATACAGTTTAAAATTAAATTCCATGAACATGTCTCAAGAAAGAAATTAGGAAGTATATATTGAGGAAGTCGAATGGAAATGTAATAAAAGGAATAAAATAGCTAATTAGTTCTCTTCGCTGAAGGACCACCTTTAAGATCAATAATCTATAATCTTTTTCCATGTTACCCAACTCTTAATACTATTGCATTACAAATTTAGTTTAGGAGCCATGAAGAGAACTAACTGGATATAGTATCTAGTGCTTTATATAATATTTTTTTTCATTTTATGTTTTATTTTTTCTCCTTAAATTTCTCCAAAAATTGTTCCAAAATGACAGAAGTGAACATATATAATGAAGAATTTTTAGTCTTTAAAATTTAAATATATTTTATTCACTATAGTAGGCTAATAGGGCCATCTGCATGCAATCCATAAGAGAACATAATAGGCATTTACTCAGAGGCCCTTGCACAAATTTCACCCTATCAATTATAGCTGCAGTGATAGAAGTGGTTCCTAGAGTGAAGTAATTATGGAAGCTCAAAGGTAGTGGAAACCCAGGGGGGCTATCTGTAAAGCTCCTGTCATGAGGAATGAAGTAACTGAGGAATAAAGAAACCCAGGTCCTCACAGAAAAAGTGACTTGGCAAATAATCTCCTCATTGGCAGTGAGTTCCCTGGATGTCTAGTTGTAAATACCACAAAGAATTACAGGTGCTCCTTCTGTGAACTCTGATTACATTTTCTTGTTCAAATAACTTTTGCTTTTGAGCAATAGCAATGAAAAGCAGAGGAATTAATAATTAGCTATTCCTGTATTATATTCTAAGACAGGTAGAATTGAAGATGCTCACACAGCAGCAAGTTTTACTCATACTGTGTTTCTATCAGACATCACATCAAATTATGGGAGTCCTCTCCCCATCCTATTTCTCCTTTCCAACTGTGTTTTCCATAGCTTTGGTTACTTTGACAGATTTCAGAAAACCTCAAATAGCAAAGTTCCTCCTAAGATGTAAATTTTCAGAGCTTTGGGGACTTTAGAGTGATTTATTAATAAAGTTTGAATTAATTAAAATATTAGGTCAAGAGGGCATACACCCTGGTGGCTGCACCAAGTGACTATAATAGATGAAGCATTTTTGTTGCCATAGGAAAGTTAAGTAATACTAGTCAGATTCCTGAAATATTAAACAGAACGAAGACAAAGAGTTTTGCATGAGATCTAAGTTCTTAGTTTCCCTAAGTGTTGAAAGGAAACCTGTTGTATCCTGTTGATTGCAGAGGAATAGGTGAAGTAGAGATGGAGTGTTGAGCTGCTGGAAAAGCAAGGCTTGTTGCCACAATTGTTGGGACTCACTCTGAAAGCCTGTCCTGGGGCTTTGTGAATGGATCTGATGATAGAAACATGTCTCAGCATTAAACTGCAAGGTGGGTATTCCTATTAGGTAAGAACAGAAATACAGTTACTTTTTGAGAATTAATTTAAGATGTTAAAGCAATGAGTGATAATTTGTTGTTTTACTTTTATAGCTGAAAATAAACCACTCAATTTGAATTAACTACTTTTCAAGTTGCTATGACAATAATATCTTCGAAATACAACTCAAAATAAGATTTATTTTGGCTCACAGTTGAGGTTAAAATTCATGATAACAGCAAAAGAGTGGTGCCAGGGGCATGAGATAGCTGGTCACATTAGGTCCATAGTCAGGAAGCAGAGAAAGACCAATGCTAATGTTCAGCTTGCTTTGCTGATTTAAAAAAAAAATACATTTATTAATTAATTTATTTTGCATGTGTGCATGGTATGTGTATATATGTGAATGTCAAGCAATGTTAACCCTAATAATCACATCAAGCCTCTGATGCAGATATTTATATTATGTTCATCTTATATAAAAGGAAATCATATTTGAATATTTTATCTGAAGACACTTAGCTGTTAATAGCAGAGCTATTATTTGGAGGAAGTCTTACTTTCCAGTTGCTAGATAAAGGTTTTTGATCTTAAACCTACATGAAAATTATCCAGAGAGCTTGTTAAAATCCAGAGTGCTCAGCTCCACCCCAAGAGTTTCTGATGTATTAGGTCTAGTGTAAGACCTCAGAATTTAAAGTCTAACCAGTGTCAAATTAGTGCTGATATTAGTGGTCCAGGATCTTACTGCACTTGACTACAGCATGTGACATGTGACTACTCCCTGACCTAATATACTGCAACCTTCATGATGTAAATGGTACAATGCATGTACAACTTGTAGAATATTAGTTTCCTATTTTAATCAATTATGTATGACACAATACATAAAACCTTTTTGATCAGTAAAATAGTTAAAAAAATAAATGCACCAATTATAATGTAACCATAGCATATATGTTATTATATTTGAGGTGTAGAGATAACACACCTACACCTAGGGCACACACAACATATGTGAATTAAGTTATGAACAGAGCTGAGTGTTATTGTATATCATTTGAAGTTATATGACTTCTTTTCAATTATTTGATAGTAGACCATGTAGAGCTTAGAATGTTCATTTTTAAGACTACTTGGTCCCCAGTTGGTGGGGCCTTTGGGAGGAGGTGCCTTCCTGGAGGAGGTGTGTTGCTGGGGAAGGGCTTTGTGATTGTTTAGTCCAGCTCACTGTGTATTTCCAGCCAGTATGCGCTTGCTCTCTTTCTGTCTCTGCTGTGGATTTATGATAAAATTAGCCAGCTTCTCTGTCATGATAAAGCTTCTCCTTGAAATTAAAGCCTGAAATACATTCTTTCTTGATTATGCATATGATTTTAGTATTAAGTAAGGATGAAAGAAAATTTGCATGCTAATAAAGTAGTATGTTTCTTTTCCCATAAATAATTAAATCTTGGTTGAATATTTGATATATAAAAAGAAACATGCCATTTTATTAGCATGCAAATTTTTTTCATCTTTACTCAATCATAAAATCATATGTATATGTTTCAAAAGAAATTTAGTTTTGATTTTTATCAGCAGATGTTTTGGTGTGTATACCTATTTTGTATACATACAGTGTTAGTTTTAATGGATGTCCCCCAGTAGATTCAGAAGTTTTATTAAAACTTCTTGTATTTCCAGCTACCTGGCTAGAGGAGGTTTCACTGGGAAGATCCTGGGGTCCAGCCCTATGGTGTGGGGGTGATTCTGGAATTCCAGCTCAAAGATATGCACAGTGCTTGAGCCTTTGTGTGGGGTTCCTGAGGTGTGCTTGCTTGTGGAGCTGGTGGTGGTCTTTTTCTCTGTGTTGATCTGTGTAAAGGGGCCAGCTTCTTCCACCATTATGGAACTTCCCCTGGATCTGTAAGCTTCAAATAAATTATGGTCCTCCTATAAATTGCCTGGTTTTGGAGGTTCATATCAGCAACGTGAAGCTGTCTACTATACATACATACCCATAGTTGCATAAAAATTTCTATGGTGAAAGAGATTCAAGGGGATAAAGGTTAAAAAGCTCTGAACTACTCAATGGGCATGGGTAAGTGCATCTGATGAGATCTACTGGCTTTCTTATTGCTATCACCTGTACTGCACTGGATTTGAGAGAAGCTAGGGTCAAGATAAGGCACATGGAATTCAAAATAACTGTATGCAGAACAAGGAGAGAGACACACACAGAGAGAGACTTTTCTCTTTCAATGTTGGAGATAGCATCCTGGGCATAAAGCATGCTACACAAGTACTTAAATACTGTATCCCTGTGCTACACCACAGCCCAATATGGTGTTTTCTGAATTAGGTAGGGAAGGTTTGAGAAATATGTGCCTGCATTCTTAAAATTTTCCATCAAATCATAAAAATACAAGGATTATCTTTAAAAGCCTGATAAATACCACAATTGTCACTGTCAGAATATTGTAAGCATTTAAATTTAAGTTACTCCATTTTGAATAGAGGTTTCTCATTCCAGAATCAGGATTCATCACCCTTGACATAGTTTTTATGTCACTCAAGTGGCTTGTTAGGGCATGAATGATTTGGGAAAGAATAGTGTTCTTTTGGTTCATTGCATCCTCCCTGGTCAGAGTCAGTAGGGACTTAGTTGTGAAACTTGTTTCCTGTTATGGTGATGTATTTAATTTGCACCTATTTGAAAAGTCAGGGGCTACTTCTGACCAGGTTCACCTGGCATATAAGAGAGAGCATGGGGCAAAGGGTTGTGTGAGTGTTAGCATGATGATCAAGTTGCATAACCTGCACACAGGTCAGGACAAGAGCCATAGGGCAGTAATACAATTCTCCTGAGGTTGAGGTAGGCAGTATAGGGAATAGTTTAGCATTCCAGGACTCCACTTGACTTGGGCTATGCACACACACACCTCTCCTAATAATGTACCTATTAATCTGGAGACACCCTCCTACAATGAGCTGCATGTATATCCCACTTCAAAAAATTCCTTCCTTACTAATTTTTTATTCAAACATGTTCCAGGATGTATTTAGTATGAGGAGAGAGTATGCCAATCCACGCTGGGTTGGTTTGGTGCATGTGTAGTAAGGCAAACTGTGTCCTTTCAGTGAAACATCTTAGCCTTACATGGGCATGCATATGATAAAAATCAGATGCACCATGAGAAAGGACATGCAGTGTAGAGAAAAGCTTATATAACCCAAGCCTGTCAGTCAAAAAGAGAGTCACCCATACTATGCCCCTTAGCAACCAACTCCTTCTTCTTGTGGACCCTATGAAAAGGAAACCATAAGCAACAACCCACTGCTCTCTTGAAGTATCCCTCCTTACTCCTTTGTACTTCTGTATGACTCTAATTCTTTTTACTTTGCAGTTTGTGTGTGTCTTTTCATTTCTTTGAATACGATGCCAACAACCTAGAAAATAACAAGAACTATGGATCTATCTATCCCTCTGTTGTTTTGTGAAAATTGCTCCTTCCCTGTGAGCATGCATTTATTCAAGTGATGCTGTGAGATTTAAAGGAAATAATGCATAGAAAAGTGTTTCTCAAATTCTAAAAATAAATAAATAAAAATTGGATCCTCTTTAGAGGGGCAACAGCTATCACTGTCTTTAATGAGAAGACAGAAACTTTTCTCACTAAGCATTATGTTTGAGGATGCAAATAAGAGTATAAACAGAGGAGGAAATGAACAGCTTCTTCAGGCCAGCTCCCCACAGGCTGTAATTACGCAGAACAATTAACCACAGCATTCACCCCCCACAGCCAGAGAATTCAGGCTCACAGCAGCTCAGTATCTCTGACACGGAATATGGAATCTGCTGACAGGCGGTGGAGAGAGGAGGGTTACCTGGAAAAGGCCCGGGAGGAACTTGAATGAATCTCAAGAGCTGCAGCTTTTTGCAGATAGTATTGTTAAAACCTTGAGCTACAACTCTCTCTGGCCCATGGTGAGCAGAGGCCGTTGGCTTTGTTTCTCATGAATCATGAAACTCTGAATGTTTTAGGCTTCACTATTATCCTGGATGTATTTGGGTGCTTTAACCCTTTACAGAGTAGCCAGGCAGAGGAGCACAGCTTCTTAATATAGTGGCTAAACATGAGCACCTACTGGGTGCTAAGCATTCCATGCAGAATGTCAGTAGTGAGACACTATAGGTTCTAGACAGTTTCCTTGGCTAGGCAGACAGGTAAGGGAAAAGGGCTCTTGGTGCTGGTCATATTCTAGAGTAACTAGAATGATGACCAAGGACAGAGACCTATGATGTTGAAGAAGGTGATTCACTTAATACTTCTTCTTCCTTGTCTTCATTAGTGGCTCACTTGGTGGGATTTCTGGGACCTGTGCACTAACAGATGCATCACAGACCAACTTTTGTTTAAGCTGACCAATCATGGACGCTGGATCAGAAGGCTTCCTTCATTCAATAGAAACCCAGATCCCACTGGGGCAGTGGATTTTCCAGCTCTGGAATCTCACCTACCCCTCAATGAAGAGTATGTTCTCTCTGCTTTATTTTTCACTTTAAAATAAACTTTGTTCATTTAAACCCTTTTCTGCCTTATACATCTTTAGTGAGCAAAGAAAACAAACCCCTATCCCTAGATGATATCCTTAGTATGCTGGAGAGCTGGCATGACATGGTTTTCATTCATCAAAAAATCTGGAACTTATTAATAATCACAGGCATTCAACTTCCTCCCTATCCTGACTTAGTGTGGCTTTGTAACCAGCCCAGCTGAAAGAAAGATGTTCTAAAATGACACTTGTGCCATTTATCTTTGGCTTCTGGACTATTGAAACAATGAGCCCCCAAAATCAAAATTTCCCCAGGAGTCTCATGCTATAAGGAAGAACAAGGAGAGACTGGCACCTAGATAATGATGGGTCGAGCTATACCTTAACTAGAAACGCTTAGCTAAGAAAGCCTTTGGACCTCTACTCAAACCTAGTCCTCATTTCATGTCCCCAAGATGTTCTTAGAGGGGGGGCACCACTAGGTCTTTGTCTCACTTCCCAATGTGGCAACATTTTTTAAAATCTCCTTTTTCTGCTGTTCATTTTTAATTTGGACCCTTTAGGTGACTTTTTTTTTTTTTTTTTTTTTTTTTTTTTTTTTTTTTTTTTTTTTGTTTTTCGAGGTAGGGTCTCACTCTAGTCCAGGATGACCTGGAATTCACTATGTACTCTCAGGGTGGCCTTGAACTCATGGTGACCCTCCTACCTTTGCCTCCCGAGTGCTGGGATTAAAGGCGTGCACCACCACACCCAGCTTTTAGGTGACTTTGAAGATGGATAGCTACCATGGCCCAAGCTCTGATACTAACTCTAGTAACTTGCCTTCCAATCCCTTGGTCTGTTCCCACATCCTAACTACCTGAAATCAGGCTCCTTTGTATTCTAGTCCTAGCCATTCCAAGACTGGTTGATCTTCATTTAGTTTCCCTTAAACATAATTCTGTATTTTCTTTTATCAACCTATGGTGAAGGCATCTAGTTCCTCTCTTCTTCCCTATAGATTTTTGTAATCGTGCTCTTTCATCAGAACTGTCTACTTGTTGCAAATCAAATCTTTTTATATTCAAAGCTACTGTTTCTGAAAGATGGGTTTTGAGAACCTGTATCAGAAATAAAATCTAGCATCTAGTATATAAATGCTTAAAAAGCATCCGTAATTATAAATTATTATTGTCAGATTCAGTATTTGCAATAGAGGAAAAAGATAATTTCTTGGACCCAAGTTTTGATTTAATGCCAGGAGAGGCTGGTGGGATCCAGAGTAAAAGGGAAAGGATTGGAACTCCAGGAATGACGGGTGGGGTTTAAAGCAAAAGAGAGAAAAGCTTGGGAAAGCCAGGAAAGACAGACTGGAGGGGACCAAAGCAAATCAGGGAAGCCTATGAACCCTAAGGTGGGTTAAGGGATTTCTGGTAGGGGAGAAGGGAAAGGAGTTGAGCACCTGTGATTCAAGGCTATGTGATGGGGGTATAGTCCTTGTCTGAGTCTGGATTTTACAGTCATAAAATTCAATGAAGGGTCTGCAGAAGCTCCCTCAAGGAAGTGGGGTTTAGATTGTCACATCCTCACCAGGGCCGCAGCTAGTGGATGGGAGGCAGTCTCAATCCTCATCCAGGCCCTCGGTCCTTAAAGAGTAGTAATTGCCTCAATTGCATATAGGAATTTTCTGGTTCTGAGCATGCCTCTTGGTGGACAAGAGAGGCAGCAATCATGAAATATAACAGTTTAGCCTTTTTGTATGCATAAAAATGAAAGAAGAATACCTTTTTAGAAAAAGGAGATGGGAGAACTCATGGGGCAATGGGATGATGGAATTCTATCTTTGCATCTGTCATTGCTTCTGTCTGAATGGAGGCAGGAGGCCTTCCCATCCTGGGATGGCAGCTCCACAGGCTGGTTTTTGTGTTCTTGCATAAGGATGATATGATTCATATGACTATTTACATACTGGACTGTGGTCTGGATAAATCAAGTTAGCAGCCAAATGAGAGAGGGTGCTATGGATATAAGAATCAAAACAGTCATTAGAAGGTGAAAACAGGTATGAGCCAAGAGAACTAGGAAGAATTTTGAAAGAATTTTGGAATGCAACCTGCTGAAATAAGTGGTATACTTTAATTATGCACATTAGAGAGTAAACTGTCATGATTAGAGAAGTGTCCATGCTCATGATATTAGAAGGCAGTAAACATAAGGGAGTATTTGCATACAATAGAACAAATTTTACCTCAGGGTAAATAACTAAGGAGCCCAGAACAAGGAGTATCTTAACTGCTCACAGGGATGTCAAGTTATAAACAGAAAATCTAATAGGCTGGCTTTTATAAATAGCTAATGTGGCCTAACACAATTTTGGCTCTGGACCTGTAGCATGTAATGCTCCACAATTATTGAACAGAGTGGTGGAATTTCTAGTAATACAGGTGTGGCTTCTGGGAGCCTCTGTTTTGGTTCCCTTTTGTCAAGCATCACATCCCACTGTGCACCTGGAACACTTGCTCTCCCACATTGCTCAGAGGGAGCCTTCCTCCTAGGATCTGCCACATGAGGTTAGATAGGCTGGGATGTAGCTCACCAGGGGAGATAATTAACAAATCCATAAGGAATGAAACTCCCAAATCACTTTAATTTAGTGACCTATATGATTCAGGTCTTATATATCTATGTATACTGTTTTTTTTTGTTTTGTTTTTTGTTTTGGTTTTTTGAGGTAGGGCCTCACTCTAGCCCAGCTGACCTGGAATTCACTATGTAGTCTCAGGGTGGCCTCAAACTCATGGCGATCTTCCTACCTCTGCCCTCTGAGTGCTGGGATTAAAGACGTGAACCACCACACCTGGCTTTATGTATACCTTTTTGTGTAAATGGCATGACATTTACATGTGATGCATAGTGGAAGTATTATATCTAAGATTGAGAATAGTAATTAATGTAGGCAGGAGACAAGGAAGAAGTATTGCCTGTAGAAGAGAGAAAATCATTTAATTTGAATGAATTAATTTAATGTTTTGTAAATATATAATTTTGGCTTAGGTAAGATAATAAAGCCTAACATCATTTTCATTGATGCACAATTAAAATTAAAAAAATTGAAACATCTTGGAGAGTTTAAAATTATTTACACATGAAAGAATTTGAGAAATTATAAAATTTTGAAGATCTTAGTTATCAGCTTTAACAGTTCATTATAATAAGTCTTAAATATAGATGGCTCTTAGTTTGTACTTTATTGGTAGAGACATGAAAAGAGGTCTTAGACTTCACAGAAATAATGAACACATGTGTCAGGCTGAAAAGCTAAAAGCTTTGGTTGAACTACCAGTTTATTTGTATCAATAATTTATTTAGACACGATTTTAGAGGAATAAAGATCATGGGCAAAATGAAATTTTGTATAACTAGAACAAATTTTTATCAAATGGAATAAGTCTTTTATCAATCAAATAAACATTTGATGGGAAAAATGTGAACATTTAGCATTTGACATATCTAAAATATAGGATTACTCATCTCAATAAAAATGTAACATAAAAGTCTTGTTTATTTGGCATTTTTGTAAATATTCCAAAGACCAGAACAATATTTAAGTAATCCTTATTGTTGTAAACAAAGAATCAAACATTAGTTTTTAGAATATTTTTGAATCTTAGGATCCTTTTATATTTGGAACAATCCTTTATCTTAAAAATGTCCTTTCTTACCTAAAAACATCTCCTTTTCTTTTTATTTTATTTTATTTATTTATTTATTTATTTAATTTTTATTTCAAGGTAAGGTCTCACTCTAGCCCAGGCTGACCTGGAATTCACTATGTAGTTTCAGGGTGGCCTAGAACTCACAGCAATCCTCGTAACTCTGCCTCCTCAGTTCTGAGATAAAGCAGGAGGAAAATGTGTTATTTTTTCTTCACCCTTATTCATACCTTTTATTCATCCCTTTTATTTATGCCTGGTTCCTTTTCTTTTAATCTGTATCAAAAATATACTTTTCATAACTATATATTATCAATGTTGTCATTACAAAATGTAGAAAGCATTTTAAAATGAAAACCCAGAAAATTTTATATGAAATACACAAAGTATACCTATTGTATCTTAAACTTCTGTCAGTTTTAACTACAGATAAAATATATCAATCATTTTGTTTCTTGTTAACAAACTCAAATTCATAAATGTTTAAAATTTAAGTCACTGTAATAAGGAATCACCTAAAATTTTGATCTTTTAATTGAAATTATAATTTTTTTAAAATTTTTACCCTCCCTAAATAAAGTTGTTTTTGTTTTCTTTTTGATTTTTATTTGTTTGTCTTTTGAGGTAGGGTCTTGCTATAGCCCAGGCTGA
Source organism: Orientallactaga sibirica (assembly GCA_036365145.1). NCBI lineage: Eukaryota > Metazoa > Chordata > Mammalia > Rodentia > Dipodidae > Orientallactaga > Orientallactaga sibirica. The sequence continues at coordinate 19,517,707 of JAEOAD010000023.1, read as the reverse complement.
CCTGGAATTAGTCTCAGGCTGGCCTCAAATCACAGAGATTCTCCTACCTCAGCCTCCCCAGTACTGAGATTAAAGGCATGTGCCACCATGCTCAGTAGAACTGTAATTTTAAAGCAGGTTTTAAATGTGTCATTTTCATTCACTCTTAAAAAGTCAGTAAGCATGAACAAGCATTTTCCTTCTATATACAGAAGCACAAAGATGAATTATTCTAAAAGCATTGTAAACATGTTTTTAGAAATGATATTAAATTAAAATATCTACACACATACACATACACACACATGTATATTATTCATGTAGTTTGGGGTAAAAAAAGAAAGAGAAAGAGAGAGAAAAAACTCATAAATACAGACTACATGAAGAGAACATAAAACATGAATGTGGCTGGCCAGCTATACGTAGATGACAAAGTACTTGTAATACATTTAAAGGGAAAACAGACATTCTTGTTACATTATAAACTGAAAGGGACTTGAGCTAATTTAATATCTTTAATTTATGAATATTCATTTATAAGCCAATGTTACCATGTGAACAATATAGATAATATGTATATTTCTTGCTATGAAATTTTAATGAATTTAATTTTAGATTTATCATTTGACACTTTTAAAGACCAACTGCCATCCTGATACTTTATCTGCAGCACTGAGCAATCTCTAAAGTGTGTATTTGCAAATTTATGATTATTCTGAGACAATTTCTGTCTTAAAGGCAGGGCACCTACTGGCATTGTTTGAATTTACAAAGTGACATGTTTTACTTTGCCTCTGGGAAGAGTGCCACATGACCATGACCTCACTGATCAATGGGCCCACATGCCCTGGGGAAGGGCACACACCCTGGAGCTGACTGAGAGGTAATAAATATTGACCTCACCTGGCACCATAAGGAACTATCCACCTGGCTGCTGCTATCATTACTGGTAAAAGTGAGCTCTGTCTGGAAGCCATGGGCCTGCATTTTTGTCTCAGAGCTCAGGGAGAGAACAGAGTCCCATCTTGAAGTGGCTGGGGGGACTCAGTTACATGGGAGACAACTAAGAAAGAAAGCTCAGTGTACTCTATGCTCTTTCCTAATTCCTAGAGGAGTCCTTCAGAGATGAAAGAAGCCGATTCCTCTGGAAAGCTAGTTAAGTTGGATATGCTGAAGGTGGAGCTCAAGAGCCACAAAAGAGAAAATAAGCAAATTTGAAGAATGGGCTGGAGGCCATTCATGGAAACCAGCAGTTTGGAACTGGGCAGTTTAGGCCAGGCAGGTTCTCTTACCCCATAATATCTTGCACATCTCAGCATAAGCACAGGAGAGAATTTTCAATTCATGATGCACTTAATTTGGGGTGCTCATATGTCAAAAAAATCCAGCACCAGAAAAGCCACATCTGATTGTGTAGTTCTTGAGTACCTATTGCAGGCTAAAGAGGGATTAGAATGTGGACAAGTGAGTGAACAAGAGAAAGTAAATGGGAGAGAGGAGAGAGAGAGAGGGAGAGAAATATTGAGGGGGAGGAAGAGGGCAGATGGGAGGCAGAGGTTACTGACACACTTTCATTTTCAGAAGTGCCTTTCTTTTAATAAAGTTTAACTCTGTCACGATCCTTGTTCCTCATGTCCCTCATCCAAACCTTTGTTAAGGACACAAGAGCCAGGGAATCTCGGCAGGTGCCCTACAGACTCCAATCCATACCTATGTTTAGGATAAAATATCTGGCAATTATTTAAGAATAGAGACAAAGGATAAAGTTAGGCTTATTGATTATCAACTATTTCAACACAAGAAAAGGTTATTTTTAGAAAACTTGACTTGTAAGACATATTTTACATAAGAGGACTAAATAGACAAAATAAAAAATATCTTCCTGTTAGACCTAGTAAAGGATGTATACTGTGAAAAGTGTAATGAGAGAACACTAATGGAGATGAAATATTGATTTTAACATCTCATGTGTAGATGAAGAGATGAGAATAATATAAATATGTAAGGCAGGTAGGAGAGGAAGATAGTTGGTTATATGTGAACAGAGACATAGGCATGCTTGTGTATGCACACAAACCCATTGGCCTTATTACTCTTATACCAACCATTTCTTTCATAAACATATAAAAAAGAAAACAAAGGTGGAGAGAAGGCAGAGACATACAAAAGAAAGACAATGGAAGATTAGAAGGGAAGATAAAGAAACAGAAAGCAGTGAAGATGAGAAGGTAATGAGATTAAATCACTACTTATATCAAAAACCAAATCTAAACTCTGTATGCCAGAAACGTTTAAGTACTGGTATCTTTTTTATACATACCTTCTGCCTTGTTGTAAGACAAGAAGAGAAGCAGTAACATGGCCCACTGACCACCTCAGCTTCCTTACTATGTTAGCTACAAGATGGTCCTACTGAGTTGAGTGAAGGAACATTCTATGAATATGTGAAATGATGCAACAAGGTAAAAGCAATAAGCTATCAATTTTCTAAAATGGAAACTGTTACAAAGTGGGGATGAGGCCATGGGCAAGTCCAGGAACCCTATTATGTGAAATCCAAATGCCTTCTGAAAGTTCTCCAACTCAAAAAATAAGTATTCTACTGCCTATCAAAAAGCCTGAAGTTTTTTTATTAGAATTTATTGCTTTGGCCTAAAGGACTTTACTTCCTTTAAGGTTGTCTGTTAAATGACTGATATCTCTGGGATGTATAAAATGGGAAGCTATTGTCAGTGCAAACTTCATGGGGGATTAGTTAATGGCTGGTGGTTGAGAAAGTGTATGCCTAGGAAGAGAGAGAAAGAAGGAAAGTACCTACATGTGCTAGAAGTTTAATATGAGAGGTCTTTACACATCCTATCACCTTTAATCTTCATTTGCAAACTAAATAAACCCAGTACCTACAGCTATATTGTATCCATTTTTTCCAGAGAGGAACTTTATTCAGATCAAGTTGTGGGCCTGAGATCATTCAGTTAGTGTAGAGCTGGGTTGCAGTAAGAATGAAGATTTCTCAGGCTCCATCCATTCATTGGCAATGACCACTGCAAAAGGCCAGGAGAAAATGTCAGGTACTCAAAAGTAGTAATTTATTTACGTTTAGTACTGAAGTAGTTTAAAAGTAACTGGGCCTTCAGAATCAAAGAGAGAAATGTCCTTGAGCGTGAAAGGGGAGACCCACTTTCTTCCTCATCATGTTTCCCTAAAGGAGCCCTCTTCCTCCATCCTGATAGAGGTGAGGAAAGACAGACAGGTTTAGTCTTTCCTTATCTCTTCTTCCCTAAGGGAGTTCCTTCTTTTCTGCAAGAGAGAATTCTCCCCTTCTAAGAAGAATAATTCTCTTTCCTAGAATGTAACTGTGTTTATTCCCTTTGCTAGAAGCTGAATATCTGTGCTGGGGGCTGCACTGACCAATTATGTCCCCATCAAGTCAACTCCACACAATAAAACCCTAACCAGCCTCAACAGTTGTGCTTTCCCATTTTTCAGAACTCCCTCTCTGAAATTCTTCCTTCTCTTAAACTGGATAATCACTACAATAAAATCTTTCTAAACTTTATTCTCTGTGGTCTGTGGATTTTACTTGTTAAAATTTATAAGACCAGAACCTGGATGCTGCTGTGTCTGTGAGCTTCCAGCACCCTGGAACAGCCCAACCAAGATCTTTAAAAAAGCTGTGTCACTCTCAAAGATACCCCAAATTCCCATATCAGTACCAGGAGTATTGTGACATTTCCCACAATACTTTCTTTTTCTGAAAGACAATTGATCATTTGTATAAATTTATTAGACCTGCTTTAGTATGGTGCCATAAACAAATGTGCCTTAATGGTAAATAAATTCATCTACTTAGTTTCTCCAGACACAAATGGCCTGGATATCCATGACCTCACAGTGCTTCTTACTACCTACACAAGACCATTATAATAGGAGGAAAAGAACATGACATCAAAATAAAAGAGAGACTGAGAGATGGAAGGGATATTATGGAGCATGGAGTTTCAAAGGGGAAGGTGGGGGAGGGGAAGGAGGGAAATACCATGAGTTATTGTCTACAATTATGGAAGTTGTCAATAAAAATAAAATACATAAAAACAGGAAAAAATAAATAAATTCATCTAATCGTCCTTGTAAAACACAGAGGTACTAAACTAAAATGTTGTCAGGCCTGTGTTGCCTCTGCAGCTCGCAGGGAATGAATTTCTCCACCACTTCCACTTCCCAAAAGCTTCAGGGTTTCCTTGACTTGTGACCACATCAGTTCAATCTGCCTTCATGTTGACCATGGCCATCTGCCCTCTCAGAGCGTCTCTCTAGGTCTTCAAATGGCTTTCTCCTTTCCAGATTTCTCTTTTCTCTTCTAATAAAAGCTTTATTAAGTACAGTCTAGGACTTACCCTAATAAAATTTATCTCATCTTAACCACATTACATCTACAAAGATGTGTTTTCAAGTAAGGTCACATTTGCTGGTGTAAGGGTTAAGGCTACAGTATGTTTTGTGAGGAATACAAGTCAACTCTCAATTGATTTATATCACTTAGTTTATCTGACATACTTTTACAAGTGGAAGTTGTTGTGGAAGGCAAAGAATGGAGGTAAAATAAAGCAAAGGGGTTCTTCAGAGTGTGTGTCTTTAGAGATGGCTGTTTTATTATTGCACTGGCAGTCAGGGTCTTCTGCATTTGCATTCCACACAAAAAGCTCCAGAGGGATCTCTGACTCTGAAAAGGTGGGTTCTGTTTACTGCATGAATAATATGTTGTTCAAGGCCTTCCTGGCCTTATTTCCTAGCAGAGTAACTCAGCATATTGCCTTTTTGGAGATGAGACTGCTCCAAATGAAATTACCCTTGCACTGCTTCCATGGTGTAGTTGGAAGTGATTCATCCTTTCAAATGGCCAACAGGTCAACATCTTCAAGAGTGATTGTCTTTCTGTTGCACTTTTACTGTTTTCTTGTTTTTGGTAATAGTCAGAGTCAGAACTGAGCACATTCAAATCTTTATACAAAAGGCAGTCTTAAGAACTAAGATGTAATTATCTTGTTTTGGTTTGTTTTCTGTTTTTTCTTTCTTTTTGCCTTTGAGGTATAGACAGTTCAAAGGCTCTTTCAAGTCAAGCCTGACTTTATTATTTCAAGGGCAAATCATTTATACTCAGTATCTATGGGGTATAAATTTGAGAGGAAAAACAATGCAGGAGAGATTTGGCTAGTGTTCCTTTAGATGAGAAAATTACTCACAACAAACTAGGACCTTCCTGTAGGCTAAGTTCATTGGCTCTTAACCCTGAAAGCTCTTTCCCCATGCTGGTCTGATTTATAAGGCAAATTCAATACAAAAACATACATTTTCCTGTTTGTATTAGTAGATTTGTTTAAAAATTTTTGAATGTTTGCCTGTCTAGGGGAGGGGGCCGTGTAAAATGTTCCTCCACTACATATGGAAGGCTGAGGAATTGAACCCAAGCACGAAGGCATTGTAAACAAATACCTTAATTGCTGAGCCAGCTCCCCAACATCAGAGGTTGTTTATATGGGTAGTAGGGGATTGAACTCAGGCGATTTGATGCCTTTCAGGACCTCATGCTTATAGCAAGTGCTTTTGCCTGGTGAGCCAACTGCCCAGGCCTAACTTGTTATTTTATAACTTGTATTTTATAAGGTGTACAGTAAAAAGTTTGTCTTGCCCCTAAGAAGAGACTTCAGTATTTGGACTTTTGAATAGTTTTGGAATGTTAAAGACTATAGATATTAGTAGAAAGGAATATAATACATTTTATATTGAGATGAAAATAATAAAATAAGAATATAGGAACCAGAGATGGAATACTATGATTCACATTGATGTTTATAGGTGTCAAGTTGATAAAGCATGGGATTTTAACGTATAATCATCCTTGTCAACTGAACTGAATTTAGAATTACCAGGGACGCACATGTTTGGGTGTGCTTATGAGGGTGTTTCCAGAAAATACCATGGGCTGGTATCTGGGACAATATCAAAAAGAGGAAAGTGAGCTGAATACAGCATTTATCTCTCTTTGCTTCTTGACTACAGATACAATGTAAGAAGTTGCCTCACATACCACCCACCATGACATCCTGGATTACTCAGGGTTCTCTAGAAGAACAGAACCACAGAACAGATAGAATGAATTGTGTTACAAGGGAATTTACTGGATTCGCTTACAGCAGTCCAACAATAGCAGTTTGCAGGCCCAATAGTCAAGGAACATGGTAGCTGCTCAGTCAGTCCAGGACTACTGGATGCTTCAGCAGTCCCAATCTAGTACTTAAGGTCTGGAGGCTTCCTGGAGGCCACTGGGCTTCTGCCCACACTGGAAGGCAGCAAGCAGGCCTGGCAGCAAGGTGGGGGGAGGGAAACCTTTTCCTCCCAGAGCTTCCTTAGATAAAAGTCCCGCTCTGAGAGGGGCCACCCACTTTGGGGGAAGGGCTCACCCTGGGGAAAGGACTTCCTGCTTTAGTTAATCCTTCCTGGAGGCAACTTCAGAGTCTCACTCATGAGGAATGTCTGGATTCCTAAACCAATCAAGTTGACACAAACTAACCATCACACATCCACACAATAATGAAGCCAAAATAAACCTTCCTTTCTGAAATTGCTTTTGCCAGGTATTTTTTCACAGTAACAAGAAACATAACTAATGTATTCCCAAGGGTTCGTGTGTAGGAGTGTGGTCTCCATTGTGAGAATGTTGAGGGTGGCTCTTCATACCACCATGTGACCTTTACATTCATTCCTACCATTATGTTCCTGTTCCTTGGTGAGGGAGGCAAGTCTGCATTTTCCAAACAGTTCTGTATGTTTGGAATTTCATTGTCTAAAGAAAGACTTTATTTTCTTTACAAGGAACCAACATCATATACTCTATCATAATAACAAGAGCTAAATTAATACAGATGATAGTCCTCATTGCCCTTTTTCTTCCTTCACCACTACTGTCCCAGTATCACATGTCAACTCTGGCCATTGCTTCATATGTATTTTTACAATATATTCATTGTAGTATAAAGTTTGACTTAGTTCTTCTTACTTTTTAAAAAATTTTTTAAAAGTTTTTTATTTTTTTTATTTTTTAGAAAGAGACACAGAGAGAGACAGAGAGGGAGAGGGAGACAGATAGTGATGAGTGTGCCAGCAATCTCTCAGCTGCTATGAACAAAATCCAGATGTGTGTGCCCCCTTGTGGTCAAGTGCGGCATTGCACCCTTGCATCACTTTGCATCTGGCTAAACGTGGGACCTGGAGATTGGAACCAGCGTTCTTAGGCTTAGGAGGCAGGCGCCTTAACCGCTAAGCCATCTCTCCAGCCCAGTTCTTCTTACTTTTAACCTGTTGTAAGTAAGGAGCTAAGATGGCAGAAAATGAATTTCACAGTTATCATTTTACCATTCACGGGTTGATCTTTAATAGGAGTCTCCTTCTCTAGATAGAAGACCTTCAAAGAAGAACCCGGAAAGATTCAGGGCAATGTTCATAACAGAAACAGACATTAGGCACATCTCTTACTACTGGAAATGTTAAAGTACCCTCCCTGCTTCTTGCAGTATGAAGAATGCAAGCTGAGGTGTGCTTACACCCAAGGACCTTCAATAAGACTCAGTCAACAAGGCAGAATAATGAAGCTCCTATACAGTTTAACCTCAGTGAATAGGATGCCCTTTTAACCACTGGAGTCATTTGATGAAATATATATGCTTTACACTGTCAAATTTTAAAGGTATCTGTTATCATAGTTCTCCTATTTGTAGTTGAATGTCAGCAAATGCATTATTGCTGAAACAGCTCTCATTTAAGGTTCCCAGGGTTATAATAGCATGACCCAAATCAGGCAAAGAAATGAGTAATGATGACAGAACTATATAGAGAAAAAGTGAATATTGGAACGTGTTACATGATTAATACCACGATTCCTGTGACTGGTGGAAAATGGCATTACTAAGAGACTGTCAGATGGTGCATAAAGACCAGACCAGATGCATATTTTTACATTCTTTGAAAACACCATCTATAAACCTACCTTGCATAGATGAAGAAATTTGTTGGGAGCATATGAGCAAGAGATGGAGAATGCTCTCATCAGAGACAGAGGCTTCCATCTCAGTGATACCATGTTCTAATACTAAGGCATTAATTAATCATTTATTCAAGTAATCAGTAAGTACCTATTATATATCACATTTTTGTCCTGGGAATTGGAAACATTTTTTGAAACCAAACAGATAAATATACAAGAAACATGGTCCTTGTCCTCGTGAAGCATACACACACATATATGTTTGGTTGGGATAGGCTCCCAAAATGGAGTCACCAAGGACAGAGGCATAAGGAAATGGATTATCCACATTCCTAAAGAAACCACCCAGCCATTATTCCTTCCTTGCCTAACCATGCCCTCAGGTCATGGTTTCCTGCCCCCTTATCTCATAAGTGGCTTGGACACTATTCTGGTCTCACACCCTAGCTATTTGAAATGGCTAATGGAAAGAACAAACAAGTTCTTCCTCACCTTCCCCCTACTGCAGAAGCCTATAAAGCCCACTACCTACAAACTCAGGTTGGTTGTGCTCCACTCTTGATAGTCAGCCCTAGCAGCTTGTGCTTTTCCCAGATAAAAGCTTTCATCTTTGCCTCAGATGGTTTGCATGGTCTTGGTCACTTCCAAACCTTACAATATAAATGAGACAAAATTAAAATTCCCACAATCAATGGGCAATATCAACAGTGACAAACATTACTAAGGAGAGCATCTTATAAGTACCTGCCTAATTAAATTCTCTTCTGGAAAACATATACCTCCCAGGATTACTATTGCACCCAAAAGAGAACATACACTGTATACTAATAACTGGCATAAAGGGTGTTCATGCTTTATCTCTCTTCTTATCTACTCTACCAAATGCAACTAAAGAGAGCACAGGAATTGCCAGATTACATTTTATGCTTACTGAAGGTATCTGAAGTATAAAGAGATGTCTTAATTAGAAGAAAGTCCTATTCACCATAGCTGATCTATGTCTACAATCTTCCTTGTTCTAAAATCTAATAGCTGAATATTTTTTACTGCTCTATCCACAAGTCTGTATAATTGAAAATTTAGTATTTCAGGTGTGTTCAAACTTTTGACATGACAAGATGATGTTGTCATTTACAAAGTAGATTGTCTATCTCACATTCTTAGCTATCCTGGCACACAAATGTGGCCTCCAAACTGCAGTGTTGGACAGGCCGGAAAAGGTCCAGTACTTAGTAAAAAGTTTTCTCATACCCCTGTAAAGCAGAATTTAAATCTTTCCATATGCAAGATTTAAACAAAATTCTTTTTCTTTTCTGAGGTATGCTCTCACTGTAGCCCAGGCTGACCTGGAATTTCCTATAATAGTATTAGACTGGCCTCGAACTTACAGAAAACTTCCTACCTAGGCCTCCTTAGTGCTGGGATTAAAGGTATGCACCACCATGCCAGGCAGAATACAGAATGGGTTTACCAGGCCTCCAGCCCCTGCAAACAAACTCTAGAAAGATGTACCACTTTATGCATCTGGCTTTACTTGTATACTAGGGAATTGAACTCAGGCTGTTAGGCTTGACAGCCTCTGAGCCATCTCTCTAGCCTAAACACAACTCTTGAATGAATGTTGTCAATTACATAGTTGTGAAATAGTATATCATAATATTATTTAGTGTAACTGGAGATAAATTGCAAATGTGTGACTAGAAAACATGGATCATGAAGGAGGAACTAAAATGTAATGAAAGAAACAAAACTCCCTAGACTCCACCTTGTTCTCTTTGAGGTAAATAAATAATGAAACATTAGCAAACAAACAAAAACTATAGTAGCTCACATTTGAAGAACTCATAGTTATTTCTTGAAAAGTCTACCACAATAAAATTAAAAAAAAAAAAACTTTATGAAGGTCTTAAAAAATTTTTTTATTGGGCTAGAGAGATGGCTCAGCGGTTAACGTGTTTGCCTGCAAAGGATCTCAGTTCGATTCTCCAGGACCCACATAAGCCAGATGCACAAGGGGCACATGTATCTGGAGATTGTTTGCAGTAGCTGGATGCCCTGGCATGCCCATTCTCTCCCTTCCTCTCTCTTGAAGGACCAGCTGACTAATGTGCTACTTTTGCTTCTGTACACGTGCTTGCTTGCTTGACAATTGTGCAGCCATTTTATGATAGTTGCCATATTAAGATTAAAAAGTTCCCCTACCAGCTTCTGGGAACTCCCCACCCCAAGCCAATTCTGGGAACAAACAACCAGCTGCAAGGACCCTGGCCTCTTGCAAAGATAAGCTCTGCAAACAAGTTGCTGACCTAAGATAAGTGGCCTGCAAAGTTCCCGTGCACGCCCTCTTAGAAACAATCATTTTAAAAGTCACAATATGATGTAACCACTGTGTTTCTTTCTCTTTATAAACCCCTTCCCTCTGAGGGTCGGGGCTCTCTCCCACTATCATTGTGCAGGACTGTGCGGATGGAGCCAGGCCTAGGCTTGCAATAAAGAAACCTGCTGTTTTTTGCATTCCAGTGTCTCGGCTTCCTTGGTGGCTTGCTGGGTGACAGAGGGTCTTTGCACTTCATCTCTCCCTCTGATTCATTATCTCTCTCAAATAAATAAATAAATAAATAAAAGATTTTAAAAATATTTTTATTTATTTATTTGCAAGGAGAGAGGTGGGGAGGGAATGGGTGTACCAGGGCCTCTTACACTATAGATGAACTCCAGATGCATGCGCCACTTTGTGCATCTGGCTATTATTGGGTACTGGGGAATTGATTTCAGGCTATCAGGCTTTGCAAGCAAGCACCTGTTGCCACTGAGAAATAACTCCAGTGCAGCGGGGCGTGGTGGCGCACGCCTTTAATCCCAGCACTCGGGAGGCAGAAGTAGGAGGATCGCCATGAGTTCAAGGCCACCCTGAGACTACATAGTTAATTCCAGGTCAGCCTGGGCCAGAGTGAGACCCTACCTTGAAAAACCAAAAAATAAAAATAAAAATAACTCCAGTGCACCCCAAATATTACTTTTTAAAGGAGACCTCCTTTTAACTCTTAATTCTGGAATAGGATAGACCACTTATCACACTGTTCTAAAAGCTAGAGTCTGAAAAAACAGGTGAGATGCACCTTGCTGTGTTGTGTTGGGTAACATACTAGAATTAGTATTCCTTGGCTTAAGGAGAAGGATATAATACCTCATATCCCTACATCTTAGCCTCCTGACCCTGTCATTGTGACTGTCTTGCACCTGAGTGTCATCAGTAGCTTACAAACAGCTGGCTTGGGAAACTAAATTAAGCAGATTCTGAGATTGGAGGCCTAGGGGAAAATGTCAAGTGATTCACTTGGGAAATAATTGAGCCTTCAGGCAATGTCTCTCTTCTGCTAGTGGGAAAGCATTGGTAAGAAAACACAAAGAAAACTTTAGATGAAGATCTTTATTTTCTGCATCAGTGTTCCCAAACCTGCTGTGCCTTAGGGAAGGGAAGGGAAACACAGAACAGGAGAGTCCTTTTGGACCATGTGGTTTAAAATGCATTGGCTCCTAAGGGAGGGTTACTGTGGATATATGTGACATGCTGGTAAGAAAACAGCATAAGAAGTCTGTGTGTCATTTGTTCCCATCTAGTCAACATTTTCTGTCCTTCAGACAACAAAGTATTCTTTAGGATGGTGTATCAGACAGCTTCAGGTTCACTGAGATGAACTTCCAGACCAGGCAAAGTTTTGGAGGAAGGGATTTATTTATTGAAGCTTACAGATCCAGGGGAAGTTCCATAATGGCAGAAAAAGCTGGCCTGCTCTTCACAGGACCAAACACAGAGAGCAAAACCCAGCCAAAAGCCTCATAGCACACCTCCTGAACTCCAGCTAGGCACACTTTGCATATCTTTATTTTAATTTATTTTTTATTTATATTAATCTAATTTTACATTCATAATGGTGACTCCATTATCCTCCTCCCTGTCCTCCCTCTTCCAAAGGGACCCTCATCAATGGGGAATGTGGGTCATGCATTGCGGGGGTAGTCAAGAGTTATGGGGGGTAGGCCAAGTCTCTGTGCATAATGCCCCAACTTGTGGCTCTAACATTCTTTCCGCCCCGTCTTCCATGAATTTCCCTGAGCCACATTGGGATCATTTTAGTTCTACTTCAGTGATGAGATTTTGGGAGCCTCTGTGTCTTGGATGTCTGGCTTAGTAGGAGTTGGATGTTCTCTGTGTTTATCCCCTTCAGCCTTTTTCTGATGTTGTGATCCCCAAGAATGCTGTACTCTTGCCCTTCTCCCGCATTACTCTATGGTTTCAGATGGGGTCCTGGTGAGGTGTGTTTGGCTGGTCCTCCCTTCAGGTTCCTTGTCCATCTGAAAAAGATAAGCAAATTCTCCAACAGAGAGAGAAGTTAGTACTAGATAGATGGGATGGACATAGATATCTTGGAGGGAATTTTATATGCGTAGGCCCTCTTCTGGCCCACATTTGGTGGTATCTTGATTGGAGATTGTGCTCATTTTTTGTACTTGGTTTTGACTTATTTCCCAGTTCCAGCAATGAGTTCCATTCCACTGAGTGGATCTATTAGCCAAATCAAGAGCAGTTGGTTGCCCACCATGGCTGTGTGCCATTACTGAACTTGTTTGAGCATTATATCAGGTTGTTTCCTGCTGGGTATCTTAGACTGCAAGTTGTTTGGACTGATGTTGGACATTTTCCCCCAGTTGCTCATGTAGCACCCTCTGGCACTAGACTAGCTAACTGTCTGGGGACTGACCCTCTTCCAGATTCTGGCCAGGTCTCTCTATGCTTGGTCTCACACACATATGTTTTCTTCCACAGTAGGGTCTTACTATTAACCTTTGGTGGGTCATCAAGAACTATGACAGAAATCTGTCTTTTTTGGGAAACCTTGTAGGTCTCTCAGATCAACAGATCATTGTGAAAGTTAACCCCGTGTTGGTACTGGGAGTTATAAGTCAGCACATAGGAAGGTGAGGGGAGAAAAAGATAGATAATATCAAAGAGAAAGTGAGCAGAGAGAGGAGATGGAGAGAAGAGAGAGAAAAGCAGGAAAAAATTAAGGTTGGTCTTCATGATGTTCTCTCCAGTTTCCTGTGGTTCAGGTGTCCCTTCTGCAGGCCTGCTGAAGGATCAATGTTTTGGCCTGTTGTTCAGAATAAAGGGATTTATACTATCATTTCCTTTTGGATCCCTATTTGTATCCCCCCACCCTTGTCCTCCCTCCCACCCGCTCACTCCCTCCAACCCTTACCCTTCCTCCATCCTACCCTCCCTATTGTCTGGTCCTCAGAGTGCTTATTAGGCTTGGCCGCATCTCAGGTGGATTCAGGTTAGGAGTGACAGATAAATGAGACCATGAGACAATTATCTTTTTGTGATTGGATGAGCTCAGTGAGGATGATCTGTTCCATGTTTGACCATTTTTTTTCGAATTTCATTATTTCATCTTTCCTTACTGCTACATAAAATTCCATAGTATAGATATACCATATCTTTGTTATCCATTCATCTAATGATGGACATCTGGGTTGATTCCAGCTTTTTGCTATTATGAATTGAGCAGCTATAAACATGGTTGTGCAAATGTCTCTGATCTGAGGCTTGGAGCCTTTAGGGTAAATGCCCACTAAGGGAATAACTGCATCCATTGGTAGGTCTATGGTCATCGTTTTCAGGAGTCTCCATATAGCTTTTCATAATGGTTGAACCATTTTACATTCCCACCAGCATTGAAAGCTTGTTCCTATTTCTCCACAGCCTTGCCAGCATTTCTTTTCTTTTCTTTTTTTTTTTTTTTTTTAATGTTAGCCATCCCTACTAGGGTAAGGTGGAATCTCATAGTTGTTTTAATTTGCATTTTGCTGATATTAGGGATGTTGAACATTTTCTTAAATGTGTGTTTGCTATTTGTACTTCTTCCTCTGAGAACTCCCTGTGCAGTTCTCTGTCCCATTTTGTGAGTGGGTTGTTTGATGATTTATGGTTTAGGCTTTGGAATTCTTTGTTGATTCTAGAAATTAGACCTCTGTCAGTTTTATACCTGGTGAAAATTTTCTCCCATTCTGTGGGTAATCTGCTGACTTTGCTCATAATATTTGTCAGTGAAAGAGCTTTTCAGCTTCATGATATCCCAATGGTTGAGTGATTGTTTAATTTCCTAAGCTGCTGGGGTTTTGTTTAGCAAGTCTTTTCCCACTCCTATGTCATGGAAGGTTCCTCCTATTTTTTTGTCCAGCAGGAGCAGAGTTCCTGGTTTTATATTAAACCACATAATCCACCACAATATGGCAGGTATTAAATCAAACCTCATAGTTATTTTCCTGAAAATTATTGGCCTTAATTCACCCATCAAAAGACATAAGCTAACAGGGTGGATTAGAACACTAGACCTCTAGCTCCTGGAAACTGAATAACACACTTTTAAACAATATATGGGTTGTGGATGAAATAAAGAATGAAATTGCAAAATTTCTAGAATTTAATAACAATGAGAACACATCATACCAAAACTTTTGGGACACAATGAAGGCAGTACTTAGGGGAAAAAAAATCATAACACTAAATGCCCTCATAACAAAATCAGAGAGATCCCAAATCAATAACCTAACCATCCACCTGAAGGCATTGCAAAAACAAGAAGCCAACCCGAAAAGCTCCAGTCAGAAAGAAACACTTAAGATCAGAGCAGAAATTAATGAATTGGAAACTAAGAGGACAATTAAGAAAATTGATGAAACAAAGAGCTGGTTCTTTGAAAAAATTAACAAGATTGATACACACCTGGCCAATCTGATCAAGAAAAAAAAAAAAGAAATGCTTCAAAATGACAAAAATAGAAACGAAAAAAGGGAGATCACAACAGACATGAGTGAAATAGGGAAAATAGGGATAATTATCAGGACTTATTTCAAAAACCTTTACTCCACAAAACAAGAGACTATGGAGGAAATGGATGAATTCTTAGGCACATACCATTTAGCAAAGCTAAGCCCAGAGCAGAATAATCTCCTAAACAAACCCATCACACCCTTTGAGATTGAAGAGGTAATCAAACACCTCTCCAAAAAGAAGAGTCCAGGACCAGATGGTTTCTCAGCTGAATTCTATCAAACCTTCATGGAAGAACTGAAACCAATTTTTCTCAAACTGTGCCACACAATCAGAGAACAGGGAGAGATCCCCAATTCCTTCTATGAAGCTAGTATCACCGTAATTCTAAAACCAGGCAGAGATGCCACAAGAAAGGAAAATTATAGACCCATTTCCCTGATGAACATAGACGCAAAGATCCTGAACAAAATCCTTGCAAACCGAATTCAACAGTTCATCAAAAGCATTATCCACTTTGACCAAGTAGGCTTCATCCCTGGAATGCAGGAGTGGTTCAACATACAGAAATACGTCAATGTAATACACTACATGAACAAGCTTAAACACAAAAACCACATGATCATTTCGATAGATGCAGAAAAGGCCTTCGACAAAATACAACATCACTTCATGATCAAAACATTGGAGAGGATAGGCATGGATGGCCCATATCTCAACATCATAAAGGTGTGGTGGTTTGATTCAGGTGTCCCCCATAAACTTGGGTGTTCTGAATCCTAGGTTCCCAGCTGATGGCAATTTGGGAATTAACACCTCCTGGAGGCAGAGTATTGTTGGGGGTGGGTTTATGGGTATTATAGCCAGCTTCCCCTTGCCAGTGTTTGTCACGCTCTCCTGTTGCTATTGTGCACCTTATGTTGACCAAAGAGTGATGTCCACCCTCTGCTCATGCCATCGTTTTTCCTGCCATCATGGAGCTTTCCCCTCGAGCCTGTAAACCAAAATAAACCTCTTTTTTTTTTTTTTTTTTTTTTTCACAAGCTGCTCTTAGTCGGGTGATTTCTGCCAGCAAGGCGAACCTGACTGCAACGGTAAAGTGGTACCGAGGAGTGAGATTGCTGCTAGACACCTGACTGTGTGGCTTTGGCCTTTTGAAGCTGATTTTCAAGAGGAATGTGGAAGGATTTGAAACCTTGGGCTAAGAGACACCTTGCAGTGCTGTAAGTACAGCTTGATGGACTATTCTGGTCAGAGCTGAAAGACCTGAATGCAGTAAGAACTATGCAATGTGAGGTTTGGCTTATGAGGGTGAGAAAGAGCTTTGCTTGGACTGGGTTAGCAGTTTGTGTGAGAAGCTTCCTGTCCTGAGAAGTTGTGCAGGGTTGCTGTGCGTAGAAATGAACTGGTGTGAACAGAGGGATATGGCACAGAAAAAATGAAATCTTTGGGTGAACTCTACCCGTTCAGCTGCAGTTGAGAGATTACAACCTTTGAGATTGGGCTAGCTGACCTGCACTGGGGCAACAGGAAGAATGCAGACTCTTTTGAAGGGCCTGAATGCTGAAGGAGTGTCCTATTCTTCAAAGTCTGATTTATTCCCCCCTGGATTAACAAATTGGCACTCTACCTGGTATTGTGGAGTATAAGAAATGCAGGAAAGAGAGGGTCAATGAGTTTGCAACACGGTCTTGTGTTTTGGAAATGGCCATGGGCAGTGTGAAGCCGGTTTGCTGGTTGCCTGCATGGAGATCCCACCGGGCCATGAGATGGACTGTGGGTTGCAGTGGAGACCCAGTGGAGATGCCGGCTTCTGAGGAGAGCTGCCAGCCCCAGATGAAGTTTTCCAGGACGGTGAGTAGCCTAGCTGGAGGGGCGGAATTGGAACTCCAGAGACTTGTTGCTGGTTGGAGTTATCAGACTTAGAGATTTGTCACTGACTAGTTGTTGGATTGGAATTACAGAGTTTGACGTTTGCCCTGGTTGTTTTAAATCTTGTATTGGTTGAATATTTGCTTTGCCCAATGCCATCCTTTGCAGTGTGAATGTTTATTCTTTGCAATTATGAGGTTTTGGAGATTATTTTTGGTATTATGGCTCAGTTAAAAGACCTTGGAGTATGGGGATTGCTTGAACATCAATAGGATTGAAAAAAAAAATGGGGGCTTCTAAAGTTGGATGAATGCATTGCATTTTACATCATGTATGGTTATCATTTATGGGAGCCAGGGGCGGAATGTGGTGGTTTGATTCAGGTGTCCCCCATAAACTTGGGTGTTTTGAATCCTAGGTTCCCAGCTGATGGCAATTTGGGAATTAACACCTCCTGGAGGCAGAGTATTGTTGGGGGTGGGTTTATGGGTATTATACCCAGCTTCCCCTTGCCAGTGTTTGTCACGCTCTCTTGTTGCTATTTTGCACCTTATGTTGACCAAAGAGTGATGTCCACCCTCTGCTCATGCCATTGTTTTTCCTGCCATCATGGAGCTTTCCCCTCGAGCCTGTAAACCAAAATAAACCTCTTTTTTTTTTTTTTTTTTTTTTTTTTTTTCACAAGCTGCTCTTAGTCGGGTGATTTCTGCCAGCAAGGCGAACCTGACTGCAACGGTAAAGTGGTACCGAGGAGTGAGATTGCTGCTAGACACCTGACTGTGTGGCTTTGGCCTTTTGAAGCTGATTTTCAAGAGGAATGTGGAAGGATTTGAAACCTTGGGCTAAGAGACACCTTGCAGTGCTGTAAGTACAGCTTGATGGACTATTCTGGTCAGAGCTGAAAGACCTGAATGCAGTAAGAACTATGCAATGTGAGGTTTGGCTTATGAGGGTGAGAAAGAGCTTTGCTTGGACTGGGTTAGCAGTTTGTGTGAGAAGCTTCCTGTCCTGAGAAGTTGTGCAGGGTTGCTGTGCGTAGAAATGAACTGGTGTGAACAGAGGGATATGGCACAGAAAAAATGAAATCTTTGGGTGAACTCTACCCGTTCAGCTGCAGTTGAGAGATTACAACCTTTGAGATTGGGCTAGCTGACCTGCACTGGGGCAACAGGAAGAATGCAGACTCTTTTGAAGGGGCCTGAATGCTGAAGGAGTGTCCTATTCTTCAAAGTCTGATTTATTCCCCCCTGGATTAACAAATTGGCACTCTACCTGGTATTGTGGAGTATAAGAAATGCAGGAAAGAGAGGGTCAATGAGTTTGCAACACGGTCTTGTGTTTTGGAAATGGTCATGGGCAGTGTGAAGCCGGTTTGCTGGTTGCCTGCATGGAGATCCCACCGGGCCATGAGATGGACTGTGGGTTGCAGTGGAGACCCAGTGGAGATGCCGGCTTCTGAGGAGAGCTGCCAGCCCCAGATGAAGTTTTCCAGGATGGTGAGTAGCCTAGCTGGAGGGGCGGAATTGGAACTCCAGAGACTTGTTGCTGGTTGGAGTTATCAGACTTAGAGATTTGTCACTGACTAGTTGTTGGATTGGAATTACAGAGTTTGACGTTTGCCCTGGTTGTTTTAAATCTTGTATTGGTTGAATATTTGCTTTGCCCAATGCCATCCTTTGCAGTGTGAATGTTTATTCTTTGCAATTATGAGGTTTTGGAGATTATTTTTGGTATTATGGCTCAGTTAAAAGACCTTGGAGTATGGGGATTGCTTGAACATCAATAGGATTGAAAAAAAAAATGGGGGCTTCTAAAGTTGGATGCATTTTACATCATGTATGGTTATCATTTATGGGAGCCAGGGGCGGAATGTGGTGGTTTGATTCAGGTGTCCCCCATAAACTTGGGTGTTCTGAATCCTAGGTTCCCAGCTGATGGCAATTTGGGAATTAACACCTCCTGGAGGCAGAGTATTGTTGGGGGTGGGTTTATGGGTATTATAGCCAGCTTCCCCTTGCCAGTGTTTGGCACGCTCTCTTGTTGCTATTGTGCACCTTATGTTGACCAAAGAGTGATGTCCACCGTCTGCTCATGCCATCATTTTTCCTGCCATCATGGAGCTTTCCCATCAAGCCTGTAAACCAAAATAAACCTCTTTTTTTTTTTTTTTTCCACAAGCTGCTCTTAGTCAGGTGATTTCTGTCAGCAAGGCGAACCTGACTGCAACTGAAGGCTATATATAAAGCTCCTAAAGCCCAAGTAATTCTTAATGGGGAGAGACTAAAAAATTCCCATTGAGATCAGGAACAAGGCAGGGGTGTCCACTCTCACCTCTGCTCTTCAATATAGTGCTAGAAGCATTAGCTCAAGCAACAAGACAGTAGAAAGAAATCAAAGGGATACAAATTGGAAAGGAAAAAGTTAAGTTAGCCCTATTTGCAGATGACATGATTCTATATATAAGTGACCTGAGAACTTGCATGTCAAAACTCTTAAAGGTGATTCTTGCCTTCAGCAAAGTAGCAGGATATAAGACCAATGCTCAGGAATCAGTAGCCTTCTTTAATCCCAGCACTCGGGAGGCAGAGGTAGGAAGATCACCATGAGTTCGAGGCCATCCTGAGACTATACAGTTAATTCCAGGTCAGCCTGGGCCAGAGTGAAACCCTACCTCAAAAAGCCAAAAAAAAAAAAAAAAAAGAAAAAAGAAAAAGAAAAAAAGAAAGAAAGAAAGAAAGAAAGAAAAGAAAAGAAACCAGTAGCCTTCAGTAGCCTTTCTGTATGCAAAAGATACAGAAAAAGAAATAACTATCATTGTCCCATTTTCAATAGCAACAAAGAAAATAAAATACCTTGGAATAACATTAACCAAGGAAGTGAAAGACCTATACAATGAAAACATAAAAAACATTCAAGAAATTGAGTAGGGCCTACAAAAATGGAAAGACCTCCCATGCTCCTGGATGTGAAAATGGCAATCTTACCAAAAGCACTATATAGGTTCAATGCAATGCCGATAAAAATCCCAACTTCTTTCTTCACTGAGATAGAAAAAACTATCTCAAAATTCATATGGCAAGGCAGAAGGCCTTGGATACCCAAGCATATCCTCAGCAAAAGAAACACCTCTGGAGGTATTACCATACCTGATCTAAAGCTATACTACAAAGCCATTGTAATAAAAACAACATGGTACTGGCATAAAAACAGGAATATAGACCAATGGAACAGAACAGAAGACCTGGACTTTGGGTCAAGTAACTACAGCTACTTAATATTTGACAAAGGTCCTACCAATGCAGAATGGAAAAAGGACAGCATCTTCAACAAATGGTGCTGGACAAACTGGGCAGCCATATGTAGGAAAATGAAACTCGATCCACACATCTCATCATGCACAAAAATCAAGTCCAGATGGATCAAAGACCTTAATATAAACCACTTTGCATATCTTTAGATTGAAATCCTAAACACACCACCACACCTTAGGGCTGGACCCTAAGATCTGCCCGATGACTCTGCCTCCAGCCAAGTGGCTGCAGATGCAAACTACAAACTAATAAAACACTGAATATATTGGGGACTATCTATTAAAACTACCCCAGATCGTAAAAGTTAAAATGATCCCACAGAAAAACTAAGAACAGAGATGGGAGTAAACCCCAAGGGAAAGAGTCTATGTCCATTTTCTAGGCCACAACCAAAAAGATGATATATCACTAAATACACTTAGCTATGGAATTTGAAAATATATCTTGAGGCCAGGCCATGCTTTCCAGGGACCCTGAGGGAGCAGAGGCATCAACTTAACCTAGGCAATGCCAATAAGGAAATACATTGTGAAACAGCACTTTAACCACTATAATAAAACAGGCAATGTTGTGCTGTATTACTACCATGTACAGATTATTGTAAACAATGTCAACTTTAAAATGCTTTTATGGGTTGGAGAGATTGCTCAATGGTTAATGTGCTTGCTGCAAAGCCTAATGACCTGAATTTTATTCCCCAGTGCCCACATAAAGCCAGATGCACAAAGTGGTCCATGCATGGAGAGCTCATTTGCAGTGGCTAAAGGGCTTTGGGTGCCCATTCTCTTTCTCTCTCTGTGTCTCTTTTTGTCTATCACTCTTTTCTTTCTGTCTTCTTGACAATAAATATATAAACAAAATATTAAACAAATAAAATAAAATGCTTTTCCAGGCTAGAAGAACTTTCATAAGTTCCTAAAAAAAAAAAATTCTGCATTTAATGCCTTACTAAAAGTAATGATTTGGTGGTAACCAATAGCTTTCTGATTAGTTAAGAGATCCACTCAGTGTAAAGGAACCCATATCTGGAATTGGGAACAAGATCAGAATCCTATGGAGACAAAGATTATGCTCTCCAGTGTCAAGTTCTCACTGGTCTTTGGATAATAAAGAAGCTACATACATCAAATTCTCCCTAAAATAATAATTTTTGTCTGATTTAAACTATGCTGACTTCACTCTCTGTTGGAGAATCTATTCTTTTTCAGAAGGTAGAGATGTAAGGGTTGGGACTGACCAAGACCACTCAAACCACTCTGAGGCAAAGATGAAAGCTTTAATTTAAGAAAATCATGACCTTCCAATACTGAGTCTCAAGAGCAGAGCACAGCCAACCTCATTTTTCAGGTAGTGGGCTGTATAGGGCTTCTTCAGTTGGGGAAAGGTGAGGATGGGAAAAGAACTCATTTGCTCTTTATATTAGCATCTCAAATAGATAGGGTGTGAGACCAGAACAGTGACCAGGCAACTTAATAAGGGGGCAGGAAACCATGACCTGGGGGCATTGTTAGGCAAGGAAGGGGTAATAGCTGGGCAGTTTATTGAGGAATGTGGATTATCCACTTCCTTGTCTCTGTTGCCATCTTTCTGTCCTTGGGGACTCCATTTTGGGAGCCCATCACAACCTAACAGAGAGACCCAACTCACAGCTGAAGCTACATAGGAATTGGGGAGATGAGCAAGAGTGCTGTTTCCATGGTGAACCTGACAATCAGTCTCCATATAGATTTCACTCCCACCAGCAGTGAATAAGGGTTCCTCTTTCCCTACATTGTTGCCAACATTTGTTGTCATTTGATTTTTTAATTATTGCCATTCTGGACTGGAGTAAAGTAAAATCTCATGGTTGTTTTAATTTCCATTTCCCTGATGGTTAAGAATATTGAACATTTTGTTAAGTATTAGCCATTTGTATTTCTTGTATTTCTATGAAGAGAGGAGTGAAGAGGAATATAAGAAAGCAGAGGAGATACACACAAAACTAAATCCAAAATGAATTTTTTCCATATAAACCTTTCTCCTGGATAGAAGAATGAATGTTATAACCCTCAACAGGAGTATGCTGGGATTGTCAGGTAAGAAGGTCCCTGGAGAGGGTAAAATGAATCCTAATCCTAATACATTTGGCTCCAGCTTGTAACTCCAAGTTCCAGAAATCAGGTACAATACACACTGAGCTTTTGATTGGAAAGACCTACCAGGTTTCCAAAACAAGACAGACTTCTGTCAAAACCATTGATTACCCACCTCAGGTAAAGGTAAGACACTATTGCTGAAGATACCACATGTTGCTGACACAAAATGTCAAGTGATTTGGATGGAATCTGGAAGGAAGCTAGTCCCCAGATGGTCTTCCTGTAAAGTGCTGGGAAGTCCTATGTGAGCTGCTGTGGGAAAATGGCCAACAACCTTGTATTATAATAGGGGACACTGCTATACCAAAGCAACCAGCCTGATGAGATGTACATGCCTATGAAACAGTGGTGCCCAGCCTAGGTGGGTAACCAATGGTTCTCTAATTGGCTAAGAGATCTGCTCAGTGGAAAGGAACCCTTACTTGGAAGTAGGAACCAAATCAGAATCCTATGAAAACCAAAATCATGGACTCCAACAAGAAGCTCCCACTAATCTTTATTCAAAAGAGTGGCTACACCCACCTAAATCTCTCTTAATTAACTATGCTTATCCCATTGAACCTATGCTGACCTCAGTCTCCTTTGGAGAATCTGTTTTTCTTTTTCAGAAGGCAACTAGAATGAGGATATAAACCACCCCTTGCACATCAGCCAGGGCCCAAGTGAAACCACAAAGGAATTGTTGAGATGAACAAGAATGCTGCTTAAAGAGCGAGCCTATCAACCAGTGCCAGGGTCATGGAGACAGACACAGAGGATACTCAGAATGCACCAATGGAGAAATCAAGAACCTGCTGAGAGCTCAACATTAAATAGACTTAAAACACACCCACCATGGCTCAGGGAATTTTGGGGAAGAGGAGGCAGAAAAAAATGTAAGAGCCATAGTGTGGTAAAGAATGTCCAGTGTCATTACCCCTTTCCTTACAATGACTGTATGATTCTCTCACATCTATACCCCACAAATCTAGAGGGAATAATAGCAATCCCACTGAAGAGGGTCCTCAGAAGAATGGGAGCAAGAAGGATGGCAATGCTGGTACCAACAAATGATGTATCCATACAACTTTCTATTTAATAAAAAAGACCGTGTGTGTGTGTTTACATGTATTATGATTATCTTTTAATAATATTGTGTATTTCACAGACATTTTGTCAGTGAACTTCTTGTTATTCCATTGTTCTCTGTCATTTTCTGTAGTGGGTTAATGGTAGCTCTCTGAAAGATATGTTCCATATCATAATTCCTAAAACATATAAATGTTGTTTTATGCTGAAAAAGAAAGATCTCAGAATAACAGAAAGAAAGAATAATCAAAGGGAGGAAGGAAGAAAGAAAGGGGAGAAAGGAAGTCTCTACAGATAAAATTATGGTTGTTGAGACATAGCCTTCCTGGATTACTGGAAAAGAACCTTAAATCTACTGACAAGTAGCCTTCTAAGAGACAAATGGAGAAAGACCTTAGAGACATGCAGGCCAGAAAAACAGGCCCTGGATGTTATTATGCATCCACAAGCCCAGGACAATCAAGGAACAAAGTCTCCTCTAGAGCTTGCAGTGGAGTGTGACTCGGGAAACATCTCAATTTTGGACTTCTGGTCTTCAGAACATGACAGAATTGATTTATGTTGTTTGAAATCTCTGGTTAGTTTGACACAGAAGGCTTAGACAGTAATACAAACCACATCTAACATCCTCAATTATAAACAAATAAATTTCTTGCATAACCTGAAAAGGTTCAGTGTTAAATAAATTCTCTTCTTCATCAGTTGATGATTCCATATACTCCATTTAAGCATAATATTCAAAATAACGAATGATAGAACAATGATTATAAAAACAAGAAAATGGTGTCTGCATTATATCACTTCTACCATATGTATGACTAATGACATTTTTATTTTGGCTTAAAATTTTAAAGAGAAAATAACTGATGAACTATCATGTATAATAATGTTTAATACATGAGTTTTAGTATATAACTGAAATATTTTATTGAATGCATGTATTATTTCTAATACTTATGTTTTTCATTTTTCAGTATATCTGTTATGGAATTATAATACAGTCATCCAAGCAAGAGAATTGTTTAGCACTTCCCTTTTCCCCTAGATAAATTAATATAATAAAATGAAAAATTATTACTTTTTGGTTTTGTGTAATTTTTACTTTAATTTTACTGGCGTGATTATATATATAAAGTTCAATGGAAGATAGTTTTTCCTGTCTGCTTTGTTCTCACTATTATTATTAATCAAGTCATTGCATAATCACTACTGAAAATAGTTTTAATAATAGAGAGAGAGAGTAATTACGAGTGAGCCATCTAAAAAAAAAAAAAAAAAAAATGAGCCATCTAGACATGAATATCCACTGCTTGGCTATTGACTGGTTAGATCCCAGTACTAGTACGAATTCCACAGGACAAATGGCAATTGTGGTAGCTTAGTGGTAGCCTAGCACAGTGGTAGCTTAGCACAGTGGTAACTAGCACAAGTTAGTGAGTTCAATCCTTAGCACTGAGATAAAAAGGCAGGTGCTACATGGTTACATGGAAGATGCCATCTTAACCTCACAAAGGATCTCTTGTTTCAACATATTTGAAGCCAGAAAGATTTTCATTAATCCCACAGGAATAAATAACATAGCTAGGAGATAAAACAGATAGTTTTCAAAAGAACACAAATGCCAGAGATGCTTTAAAATATGTTCAATATCTGAAGCCATTAGCAAAATACAAATTAAAACTACTTTCAGATTCCATGTCACCACAGAGTGGCTGTAATCATGAAAACAAATGACAACAAATGCTGGTGAGGATATGGGGGAAAGGAAGCCCTAATTTACTATTGGTGGGAGTGTAAACTGGCACAGCCACTATAGAAGTCAGTATGTAGATTTCTCTAAAATCTAAAATCTGAACTATTACCCAGCCATACCACATCTGGGCATATTCCCAAGGGACTCTATAACTGATGGTTGAGTTATTTCACATGCATGTTCACAGCTACTCTATTCATAATAGCTAGGAAATGAAATGAAGTAATGAATCTAGATGACCATTAACTGATAAATGAATAATGAAATGTGGTGCACATACATACGTATTTTATGAAATATGCAGGAAAATGGATGGAACAGGAAACACACACACATGTATGTTGAGCTAACTCACACATAGAAAGACAAAATTCTCATGTCCTCTTTCATATGTAGATCATAACTTTAATTATCTGCATGAATATGTGTATGATGGTTTGAAGGTTACATATCCCCTATAGCCTCAAGTGTTTGTGACTAAGGCTCATACTTGCTCTTCAGCTACTGCAGCTTTTTGGAGGTAGAGACTTTCTGGTTGAGGTGTGTTGTTTAGGGTGGACATTAGGCTTCTTAGCACTACTGGGTGTTAGCTCCTCACCATTGCTGCTTCCTCCAAGATGGCGTGATAGGTTGTGATGTACAGCTTCTGCTCTGCCATTTGATGCTGGAACCTCCCCTTGAGACTATAAGCCAACATTAACCCTTTAGTTCCATATGATGCTTCTGGTTGAGAGTTTTGTTCCAGCAACAAGAAGTAACTACAACAGTATGTGAATAAAGAGAACTTGAGGGTCAGTATAGGATGTATAACTAGACACAAGATCGTGGGAGGGGAATAAGAAGTGATGAAAATGGAAGGAAGGCCAAAGGAAACGTGTAGCATGAAAAAGGAAAGAAGACTATGATGGTGTGTTTGAGGGGTGGAGAATACAAGAGGAATGAGGTTTAGAAGGAAGGAGAAAAGGAAGAAAAAAGTGTTTGAAAAAGAGTAAATTAAATAAACAAGTGAAAAAAGTCATTCAAACCACAGTCTGTTGTATGTTAACTTTTGTGAACCCAGGTCTATAGACAACACAAAGAACAGAGCTGACATTTAGATTTGATGAATACTGGTACAGACTGTTTATATTTATAAATATTCTATCTTATTGGTTACTACTGTATTCTTTGCATGGATTCTCAAATTTCATAAAGAAGGTGGTGAGGTGGGACACACAAATGGCAAAGACATTTCTCCTTTGCAGCATGAGAACTAAAAATAAAAGATAAGATAGGTTGGGGGCTGGAGAGATGGCTTAGTGGTTAAGCACTTGCCTGTGAAGCCTAAGGACCCCAGTTAAAGGCTCAGTTTCCCTGTATCCACATAAGCCAGATGCACAAGGCGGCGCATCATCTGGAGTTCATTTGCACTGGCTGGAGACCCTGGTGCACCTGTTTCTCTCTCTCTCTGCCTCTTTATCTCTCTGTTGCTAATAAAAAATAAAAATAAAACAACAAAAAAAAAGCTAGGTTAAATAAAAACAAAACTAATTTTCTTCCTCAAGTACATTATGGATTGTTTCAGTGATTAGGAAGCACACTCCACAAAGTCATAGCTCCACCGTGCCACTCTCAGCAGCTTGAATAGTTCCCTTAATATTTTACGGGCTTCTAGTCAGAGCAATGAAAGGATTCATCACTTTGACACTGAGAAGAACTTAGAACTGATTGGCATGAAGCAGAATTGGAGATTTTATTAAAGATATTAAGAAAGACTTTGAAAGAGAGAATGAAAGCACATTCAAGACCATGAGTGAGGGATTTTCAAAGAGAATTCTAACCCTAACCCTCACAGTTCAGTTGATACTGTATTTAGGTCTTTCAACTCTGACCAGAATGGTCCATCAAACTCTGCCTTCTGCACTGCAAGACAATCTCTTAGGTCCAAGGTTTCAAGTCTTTCCACGTTCCTCCTGCAAATCAGTTCCAAAAGGCCAAAAGCTATGCAGTCAGGTTTGTAGCAGCAATGACCCTATTCCTTTTGTACCAATTTATTTTTATTGTAGTTACAATCGTATTGCTGGGAAATAATACCCAACCAAAAGCATTTAAAGTGAGAGAAGTTTTTATTTGGCTTACAGTCCCAAGGGGAAGCTCTGTAATAGCAGAGAAAATAATGGCATGAGCAGAGGCTGGACATCATTTCTGTCATAGCATGGAGAAAACAGCATCAGAAGAGTGAGCTGATCTCTAACAATGGAGAACTGGCTATAACACTCCTAAACCCACCTCCAATATCACACCTCTTCCAGCAAGTCTCTATTTCTGACATTGCCATTAGCTGGGGACCAAACATTCAGATACATGAGTTTTGGGGGAACAACTGATTCAAACTACCACAGTTACTACAAAACCTTTTTCCCCCTTTCTCTTTTGATAAGTGAGATTATAGGATGGTTGTAGAGATGACATGAATAGAATTATTATAATCTGATAAAGTGAAACTGGAAACTACTAAATTTGTACAAGGGGTTTGGTATATGCTCTTTCCTTGTAAATAAGGTTCTGGGAAATGATACTAGATTTTGCGGTGTCTTTGAGAGCAATGTGGCTATTCTGAACTCTTGGTTGAGTTTTAACTCCATAGTTATGGTGCCAGATATTCACCATCACACAAAATTTCCACTGAGATAGTGGCCTCCAGGATCTCCTTTCATGAATGAAATCCATAGATCACAGTAGCTGAGATTTATCAGGATCTTATTATAGAGCATAAGAAAAGGAAAGGTGGCAGAGCTCCTCTCTAGCATAAGAGAACACCATTAACCAAGACTTATTGTAGAAAATAAAGTGTGTTAGAAAGTTCCCTGAGTTCAGAGATGCCCATAGGGACTTGAATCAGGGTTTCTTATAGGAGTAATGCTTTACTGGATGAGGGATGTGCTGCTCAGTTGAGCTCCCATGCCAGGTGTCCAAAAGTGTTGCAGTCTCATGCATATGGAAAAACTTGATTCTCCCCTTAGTCTCAAGGACATTTCCTGCTTTTAGTCAAGAGGAAATAAATAAAAAGTTCACTTTTGTGGCCCTGGTACCCTAACCTGCCTAGCCAATTTCTGTCTCCTATTTGTCATCACCATGATTCCCAGGACATTAGAAAAGAGAGAAAGACCTTCAACAGGTATTAATCTTGCTAGAATTCCTGCTTCATTGCAGGCTGGAGGTTTCAAATAGATACCTGGGTTAGAGGCTCCTTTCCTTTCTTATGTCTCCGTTACTTCCCTGTCTTTGTAGCCTGCCTTTGAGTGCATACTATAATATGTATTTCAGGAACATAAACTGCACTTATTGCCTAATGTCTCACAAATAATAAAGGAAAGAATTAGGATTTTAAGGTAGGTCTACCTCATCCATGAGACCTTTCTAGTAGATTCTGTTATCACTCCAGGAATGTCTCAAATTTCTGGTCCTTAGAAAAGTAATAAGCTGGGACTGTTCCAGAAGCAGGACAAATGTTTGGTTCCTAAACATTAGGAGGAGGATTCTCTTCTGCTAAGTTTCTGATCAATTTTCTCCTTGCTTTACTTTTGGGAGCAGAATGGCTCTGCAGCAATCTTAATTCAGAGGCACATATTTTCAAATCCTATTCATTCTTCATCAGCTGTTTGACCTTGGGAGAAATTTTTCTCCTTTATATGGAATTTTATTTTCATCTCTCACTTGAGGAGAAAAATAGTTCAGACAGAAGTACAGAAATTAGAAACGATAAATATAAAGCCCTTATTACACAGTTGGGCAGAGTGAACTGGAGCTATTTTATAACATCTTCATGAAGTCTCAGTCTTTCAGGTTGGTTGTTGAGGTCTCTGCCATCCTACATGTAGTCTCTAATGACTAGAATTTGACAAGGTGTCTTATAGTTAAGAACTATTGTTTTTATCTATCTTTAAATTTATTACTTTTTTTTTCTGACACTATTGAGAATGCAAGCCTTGGTGGATACAGAGAAAGGTTTACAGAAGATAGGGTATTAATTTCCTTAGAACTCTCTTTCTGTTAGAACTTGCTGATCCTCTCAGCATGAAATTCATTAAGAAATTAATTCTTTTCATAATCACCTAGTGGGAAACTTGCAAGGAAGAGCTTTAAAGAAAAAAAAAATTAAAAAGGTAATGAGCCAAGTCAGGCATGCAGGGCGATGAATTTGGATATTCAGATATAAGTTTCTACTTTCTTGTGAAATGCAAAGAAAGCACTATTCCCTGCTGAATTCCCCAGATTGAACAGAGCTCCAGACATCTGGTAGGTGGTAAAGACCTTGGGTTAAATAGTAAGATGGGTAATAGTAACAAACATATTGTGGCGAAAGCAGAGGAAAAAATCAACTGAAATATCTTAACTTTCTGAAAAAAACAGTAGAAAAAGTGTCTGTAAGGGGATGTTGCCTACAGGGGTGGGGAGCCTTCCAAAATAGTTTTATAGGGCAAATAAAGAGGAAAGAATGTAAACAAGCATGTATCATAGATGCTTAACAACTCAAAATATAATCTCAAAGGAGTAGTTAAAACACTGGGAGATTGACAAAAGTGGGATTGAGTCTCTTCCAATTACTAATTGTGTGACTTTTGACAAGTTCTCTGAGTTAATGTTGTTCTCCTTATCTACTGTTAGGTATGTTTTTCAGTTACTGATTGTCAGAAAAGGGTAAATATCCCTTCTAATCTCTCAAGGTCAGCTGGAATAAACAAACATTAAGTGGAAGAAAAGACCTATAAATTTATTACCTGGCAAAAGGTGAAAATCACAGGCAGATGCCCTGCCAACCTGCTTAATATTATTTGTAGGCTTATATTCCACTTTCCTACTTTTCATTAGAGAAAGGGAAGAATGAGGAATGCCAACAATTTTCATAGAGTGTAGATGATTGTTGGGTGCAATGGATGGAGTGGACATAGTCTCTTTGGAATTGAATGAACTCAAGATATATTGCTTTGCATTTCAGTCTTTCTACAGGTCTTATATTCCTCAGTCTTCTGAGAAAAGTAATGTTATTCAAGTAGAGCTTGGAGGGTGTGAGCTCCTTTTAACAGCCTGCCATGTCTTAATAAAAATAAGAGGAATTCCTAAACTGGGAGTGGTGGTGCATGCCTTTAATCCCAGCACTCAGGAGGCAGGGGTAGGAGGATGGCTGTGAGTTTGAGGCCACCCTGAGACTACATAGTGAATTCCAGGTCAGCCTGGGCCAGAGTGAGACCCTACCTTGAAAAAACAAACAAACAAATAATAATAAGAGGAATTCCAGATGAATGTCCCTTTCAATTTACATTAAATTTCTTAGCATGATAAATATGCCAGTCTGAACCCCAGCCTAATAATTTAGATTAATATTCCTATAGTCCTTACTGTATGCTTTTGATGATTGGATTAAATTTGATTGGAAATCCATGTCTTCATGTGTGTTTATTACAGCTATCATGGCTCATTGAGGGCCCTGAGACTTCAGAAATTTTTGTATTGCCAAAGAGACAGTGCTTGGGTTTCAACTTCAATTATCCTAGAAGATCAAGTTAGTTAGATGATGACATGATCAAGCTGGGTCTATACCCAGGGTGAACAGAATATTAACACTACCAGATTTTGGCATCATTTAGCCTGTAGTGAGGGCAGACTGTAAGATCTAATCTGCTTCCCTCTTGTTTACCTGTGAGGAATTCATAGGAAGGGCAAAAACTCCTGTTGTCTTGATGGTGATGAGATTATTTTGGCTCTTTCTGGAAGTTTAGTTTTCTTTATGCTTGACCAGTATGGTGATTATATGTAAAAAATCCACAGTAGATATTTCTGTCTTTCCATGGAGCTCTCTTGTTTTGAGTAGGGGATTTTGAGCTTATGATAGCAAGAGACCACTGACTAGATGAGCTGATCTCTTTTGTGTATTCTCATCCTTGAAAAACTGTGATTGTACATAATAATTACAGAAGAAATATATGTGATAACATAAAGTCATTACATAGGAAAGCTATGTGACAGAACATAGCAATTACATAGGAAAATTATGTGATAACGCAGGAATTACTCAGTAAAATTATGTAAGGAATAATTATATTGCCCTCACTACTATGCTGGACAAGAAAAAAAAATGGAGCAGCAGTTAAACATGGTAATAGTCTTCTCATAAAGTTTCATTTATAATCATTAACATTAAAATATGAGCGCTAAAACAGTATTTTCAAAAACACATGCTAACATTTAAATTCATCAAACTATCCTACTAACTTTCACATTCCTTCTTTTTTCCTGCTATCCCAGATTAGAGCATTTGTGTTATCCTGGAGGTTTTATATGTTACCTGGGATTGCTTTAAATATCATTCTGTAGTTATTTAAAGTTTAAAGTTGTATTCACTTGCATTCATACTGCACATATACTTTAAGAGGTTTGTTGTTGAAGGGATTTGTTGGCATGTGCATCAACATAGTGTCAATTTGGTGCCATATCATATCTCCTTAAATGGAAAATTATTTTCAGCTTTTGCTATCACTTTTGTTATTTCAGGTAATCACTTTCTCATAAATTAGAAGTCCATCACTCTTTGCATTTCTATGCTTCATTCTCATCTCACATTGACCATTTTTTCTCAATGCAAACAAGGAATCATTAACTTTTTGTTGTTGTTTGTTTGTTTTTGGAGGTAGAGTTTCACTCTGGCCCAGGCTGACCTGGAATTCACTATGTAGTCTCAGGGTGGCCTTGAACTCATGGTGATCCTCCTACCTCTGCCTCCCGAGTGCTGGGATTAAAAGCATGCACTACCACGCCTGGTACATTAACCTTTTGTACTTGATGTAGTGTGTAGAGTTCTCCTTGGAGTACAGGGCCTTGATTGCCAATAAAAGTTAGAAAGTAAAATGGCTCAAGAAAGCAGATTTTGTGAGGAAGCATATTCTGTGACTTCTCAGGAAGCACATACTGATTTTCTGTTAGGTTATTTTTATGTGTTCATGAATTAACTTTACACATAACATTCATTATTCTAGATAACATAGTTGTTGCTAAAAATTAAAATAAAATTGGCACATTTCTGTCACATGATGTTGTCAGAGTAACACATATAGCAAATGGCCAATTTGGTTTCATAGAAGCCACATTTAGTCAGGCATGGTGGCACAGATCTGTATTCCTAGCATGTGGCATGTTAAGGAAGGATGATGCATGTTTAACAACAGCTTGGACTACATAGCAAAACCATGCTTAAATAAAAATAAGAAATAATGTAAAAAAAGAAAGAAACCAGATATATTTTTTATCTATTAGAAAATTTTATGCATTCCTTATTTCCACAAATCTGTAGCTCTCTATTTAGATGTGGTTCTCAATTTCAAAATTTAAATAAGATCAATTCTCTTTCTAAGTATTTATGACTTATACAGCTCTAACTAAATTAGAATTCTTCATTTCAAATGCTCATATAAAATTATGGTACTATTTTGATAATTGTCTTGATGGCATTTCTTCACATTTACTTGAGATAATGTTTGTGACAACATATAATTGTTGGGGGAAAGCAAACAACGATTTTGTGGACTATTGAGTTATTAGTATGTGATAATTGAAAAGTATTAGGATATTATTTACAAAAATAAAGTCAACTTTTCAGACCACTGCTTCATAAAGAAGGGTTGCATATTTTTATATAGGACAAATTTTATAATTTCAGAGTTTAGTGATTTCATTTTTATTATTATTTTTATTATTGTGAACCTTACAGTATGAACATATTGCATATTGATCATATTCCTGATGGGTTATATTCATATCCTCTCTCTTCTGCCCTTATTCCATTGAGGGTACTCCTCAGTGGTGTTGTTGGTACTAACTGTGGTATCATTAATGTACCAGTCAGTCTGAGTTTTTTTTTGGGGGGGTGGGAAAAGGGAATGACACACAATGTCTAAGGATGTACCTTCTTACCCTATGGCTCTTACAATCCTTTCCTCTCTTCCACAATGTTTCCTGGGCCTTGGTGGACATGTTATAAGTCTCCTTTAGTGTTGAGCTCTCTACAGTATCTGAATGTTTGCTTTGACCAGTTTTGAGTTCCCTGTGTCTACCACCATCTCCCTGAAGCAAGTTCTCAGGATTCACTCAGGTTTAAATCATCATTTCCTCTGTGGTGTCTCCTGGTCCATGGCCCATGTGATGGAGCTGACTTGTCTCATGCTAGGCAGTTAGCTATCTTTTCTTGTCATATTGATAAATCTTGGTTCTCCCCAGTATTTTCTGCAATCCATGAAAAAAAAAAAAAAATAATAAAAACCCCCACAAATTTCTCAACCAAAAGTGAGTTTAACATGGATCACAGGGGTTAACTTGGTGCTTTCTGATGATTTGATGAGCATAACTTTTCTTCTAAGGTATTGGTAGCTTCTCTCTGGAGTCTATGATCTACCTAACCATAGGATTCTGCCTTGGTTCCCAGTATAGGTATGAGCTCTCCCTCTGATGGGCATCATATCCAATTAGAGAGCAGTTAATTACCCCATAGCCCGTGTGCCTGTATTGCATAGTATTTTACTTCTTGCCTGGTTAGTTCATTTTCTAGCTTGCAGGATCTCCTGCTTGTTCATGCTGTTGTTGATCATCATTCCCCAGCAACTCCCATAGAATTTTCAAGAGCTGTGAGGCTAGCTATCAGGGAGCTGTTTCCTTCTAGGTTGCAGAGTGACCTCTTGTCACCCTTCACTCAAAGCCTCTGGTGTCTTTTACAAACAAAACAAAAACAAAAAAAAAGATTTTCTATTTATTCACTTGAGAGAAAGTGAGAGAGAGAAAGAAGCACATAGAAAGAGAATGAGTGCACCAGGGCCTCCAGCTGCTGCAAACAAACTCCATTCACATGTGCCACCATGTGCATCTGGCTTTAAGTGGGTCCTGCGGAATTGAATCTGAGTCCTTTGGCATTGTAGGCAAGTGTCTTCATCACTAAGCCACCTCTCCATCCCAGCCTGTGGTGTCTTTACAATAGGGTTGTACCATTTAGCTCTGGTGGGTAACTAAATGCTTTGGCAATAGCCTGCATTGTTTTGTGGAACTCATGGGACTCCCTGATCAACAACTCTCTCTGTGGATGGATAATCCAGTTCTGGCACTGGGATTTTCCAAATAAAGAAAATTATTATAGATTTTGGAAAAAAGTCATAAATTCTGAGATATAAATATATTTTATGCTTTGGGTAAGGTCCTAACAAGTTGGTTCACGGTCTAGACACTATTCAGGGGTGGCCCAATGTTAAGGGGTAGGGCTTAGTGGGAGGCTTCCAGTCATTGGATGAATACCCTCAAAGGAGAATACTAGTTTCTGTTCCCTTTCTGTTTTAATGCTCAACCATGTAGTGAGTGATTTTGATCTTCCAAACATATCTCTCCATGTTATATTGCCTCATCACAGTCCCAAAAGTAACAGGGACAAGAGACCATTAACTAAAACATACAAAACTGTGAATAAAAGTAAATATTTTCTCTTTACAAGTTGGTTACCTCAGGTATTGCTTATGAAAACAGACTAACATAGCATAATTCAATTAGTTTCTGCTTATGTACATGGAAAATAGGAAAAGATGCAGTGAATGCATGAAGTCATACCTTCTTCTTTCATTTGTTTTGTAAGCATCTTCTAGTCACACATATTCTTCTATACTATATTAAAAAGCAGAAATAATGTTGAATTTGAGGATATCACAACAACTTCATAATTCACCTCTGTGATCCTAAATATTACACCTTCTGATTCTTTTCACACTCTTGCCAGAGTATTCTTTGAAATCACTCTGATGAGGTTTCCACCAATATCCCATTCTCAAATGCACTGCTAAAACTCTTTAATTTGCCTCATCATGATCTTCGAGGTCTAACTCTCTTATCTCTTCAGTTTTGTTTTATTTCTCTCTTCATCATGTCTTATCCTATAACTTATTTTGTAAATTGTTTATAAC
Organism: Orientallactaga sibirica; assembly: GCA_036365145.1. Taxonomy (NCBI): domain Eukaryota; kingdom Metazoa; phylum Chordata; class Mammalia; order Rodentia; family Dipodidae; genus Orientallactaga; species Orientallactaga sibirica. Next base: position 19,482,742 of record JAEOAD010000023.1, on the reverse strand, counting down.
TTGTAGTCATCCACATCTCTGTCTCTAAGAATTTTTCTCAGTCTAACAGAGTGACTTGACTAAAGAATCTCTTTTACTCTGCCCAGTGGGGCCCTGGCTGCCTGCTTTTATTTCCTAGTATCTCTGTGATTTGATAATCTTGTCAGTGGAAAGGAAGAAAATGCAATATGCTATTGCTCCGAGGCTTTGTCTGGATCACTGAGCATTCTTTTTTTTTTTTTTTTTTTTTTTTCTTTTTTTCAAGGTAGGGACTTGCTCTAGCCTAGGCTGACCTGAAATTACTATATAGTCTCAGGGTGTCCTTGAGTTCATGGCGATCCTTCTACCTCTGCCTCCCGAGTGCTGGGATTAAAGGCATGTGCCATCATGCCCAGCTTCTACTGAGCATTCTTTCTTTACATTTCTTCAGACATTACTCTAACTGGAATCCTGGAAATTATGTAACTAGATTTTTTTTAACCTTGAAAATTTTATTTATTTTTTTATTTGAGAGAGAGAGAGAGAGAGAGAGAGAAGAGAGGAGAAAGAATTGGTTCACCAGAGCCTCAGCCACTGCTATTGAACACCAGATGCTTGAACCACTTTGTGGCCATGTGCGACCTTGTGCTTACTTCACCTTTGTGTGTCTGGCTTACATGGGATCTGGAGAGTTGACCATGGGTCCTTAGGCTTCACAAGCAAGCACCTTAACCACTAAATTGTCTCTCCAGCCCTGATAACTCTCAATACCATCTATGGCTTAAGAAGTTGAGCATAAAATGTTTTAAAAGTTCAAATTCATGATTGACAATGAAAAGAAGTGTGATGTTACCATGCTGCACACACACAAGTACTAGACAAGAGTATAGAACACTTTCTGCAGCTATCATGTGAGGCCTTTTCAAATGGCACATCAGCTTTTGCTCAATGTACTGCTTTATGTAATTGTTCTTTTATCTTTGTGTGTGCGTGGGTTAATTCTTCCTTATACTTACATCTAAGTTAATTAACTTGACTGATTAACATCTCAGCACATGCTCATATATCTTCCCTATTTTGTTCTAATGATGTCTGGCTATATAAATGTTATGTAATGAACAAAAATCCAGAACATCCTATATTCTCCAAGAGTAGTGGGGAAGCTATACCAATGATTTGCAGCTGACTATCTGAATACTTTCAATTTTATTTATTTATTTATTTGTTTGTTTGTTTGTTTATTTGGAAAGAAATGTTTTATTTTGCCTGGTAGTCTTGAGGGGAAGTTTCATGTGAATACTTTCAATTTTAAATCTTTGAACATCCAGATAAAAGATTTAAGGCTCTAATACCAAGGGAAAGCCCAAGGACCATGAGGCTGCCCAAAGTACATTAGCCACAGCCACAGTTTCAGTCCTTCTCTGTTTCCAAATAGACATGAAGACGCTGCTTGATTCCTTCCCTGGGCCACATGGGCTGATATGACAGTGTGTATATTATAAAATTATTGTTTCAAGCTCTTAGGCTTTATGTATCTTGAAAATTGACAGTTATTTTAAAGATTTTATTTTCATTTATTTATTACAGTTGGGGGCAGGGAATGGGCACACCAGGGCTTCTAGCCACTGCAAACAAACTCCATTCACATGCGCCACTATGTGCATCTGGCTTACATGGGACCTGAAGAATCAAACCTAGGTCCTTGGCCTTTGCAGGCATGTGCCTTAACTGCTAAGCCATCTCTCCAGTGCTGTCTGAAATTTTTAAAAAAACAAATAAGTAGAGGACTTGAGATCCAACTAGAAGAAACTTGGTTCCAGAGTTTATAGATATTTTATCCCTTGTTCTCAGTTTCCCATATAAATGCCCATTTATTTTTTTGTATACCCAGTCAGTTTGTAAGCTAGAGCATAGAAGGGATTTTCTTTATGTGCTCCAAGAGAACACGATTTTTGTCTGATTATATTTATTTCTTTACATTTTTTTTTTCATTTTTCTACCTCTTAGTGCTGTGTAGGAACTAATACATAGTAGGTAATAAATAAATGATTTTGTGTTGAATAAATGACAACATTTATGATTAGAAGGACTGACTTCATCTTGTAGAATTCTGTAATCATCTGATAACACTGACTTTATTAAGAATGGACACAAGTGCTGGGCTTGGTGGCACATCCCTTTAAGCTCAGCACTTGAGAGGCAGAGGTAAGAGGATCACTGTGACTTTGAGGCCACTCTGAGACTACACAGTGAATTCCAGGTCAGACTGGGCTAGAGCGAAACCCTGCCTGAAATAAAAAAAAAAAAAAAAATTAAAAGTCTACACATTAGCTCTTTGTATTTAGCCTCTACATGTTGTTTGATATTGTGCTAACTGATTTACAAGTGTTTATATTAATTCCTTCATGCAGGTAATGTAGATGTGACCAAGACTACTTTATAGGTAAGGAAATGAAGACTTTGAATTAGTAAATTGCTTGTTCAATGATTCATAGGTTTTTATTCTTTTTTAATATTTTTATTTATTTATACATGAAACAAAGAGAAAGAATGACAGGGTCTCTTGCTACTCAAATGGACTCCAGACATACTGAACACCACTTTGTGCATTTAGCTTTACATGGGTACTGGGGTATTTAACCCAGTCTGACAGGCTTTGCAAATAATGCTTTTAACTGCTGAGCCATCTATCCATCCTAAGAATGAGTAATTCTTATTGATAGGAACATGGCTGATGATGTTGAAAAAAATTTTAAATTTATTTATTGATTTTTTAAATTTAATTTTATTTATTTGAGAGCGACAGACAGAGAGAGAAAGAGGCAGAGAGAGAGAGAGAAAGAGAGAGAGAGAGAGACTGGGCACACCAGGGCCTCCAGGCACTGCAAACGAACTCCAGATGCATGCGCCCCCTTACATCTCGCTTATGTGGGTACTGGGGGAATCAAGCCTTGAACCAGGGTCCTTAGGTTTCACAGGCAAGTGCTTAACCGCTAAGCCATCTCTCCAGCCCCTATTTATTGATTTTTTAAAATTTTTCTGTATGAGAGGGGAGGGAGAGAGAGAGAAAGGCATATATATATATATATATATATATATATATATATAGAGAGAGAGAGAGAGAGAGAGAGAGACACCAGGGCCTCAAGCCACTGCAGATGAACTTGAAACACATGCACCACTCTATGAATCTGGCTTTACATGAGTCCTGGGGAATTGAACCTTGATCCTTTAGCTTTGCAGGCAAGCAAGTGCCTTAACCACTAAGGAATCTCTCCATCCCTTTATTGATTTTTTTAAATGAAAACATTTGTACCCTTAAAGCCCTTCACACCCACCCCAATTCTGCTGAGGGTCTTTATTGGTGGGTTATTGGTATTTACTGTGGAAGACCTCAGTCAGTCTCTGGGGGGGGGGGTGCAAGGTACCTTGGGCTATTTATCCCCACTCTGTCTGTGATACCCCCTGAGTCTTGCTAGGCAAGATAGAAATCTGATTTAGCGTTACTTTCTCTGTAGCCTATAGATCTTTGTTTTGATGAGGTTTGAATGACCACAGTGCCATTCGCCATCTCCAGGAAAATGGTTTTCAGGCTAGCAGTGACAGAGTATTCATCTCACTGCTTCCTCTGGGCCTGGGCAGATGAGGTGGAGGTGATCCATTTCGTGGTAGACAGTCAGTTCTCTATTCTTGATGTATTGATGTATCCTGGTTCTCCCCAATGTTCTGTACTATCTGTAAGACACAACAGATTCTCTGGTCTGCCCAATGCAAGCACACCAGCTTCATAGTTTTAAAAGGAAATAATTTAAATATGAGTTCTGTTTGACATCAGTTTGTGCTATCTAATCTTCATTTGCTTCTCCTTTCTCTGCAACCATCATCCTATTCTTTAGACTAGAAAGGCTGAACTCTGGATTGTACCAATCACACTCCTTTCTTCTGGTTTCTGTTTACAATTGACAAACAAGCAAAGGATCCAAGACCAGGATTTGAGACAGGTCTGTGGCATCCATTAATCCATCTTGCTCAACCAGGTCATGAATTTTCAGTGACTATACTGGGCTTATTACAAGCTACAACTTGCATAGGAAGCTTTTTCTTAATGCAGTTTACTTTAGTGCACTGTAACATGTTCTCCTACTCTTGATCTCAGATCTAGAAATGGTAACAGATGCCTGCTGCTTCTACTGATTGTTTGATATTAATTCTTTCATTACTTTGGAAAAGAGGGGTTGGTTTTATTAATGTTGTTCTTTTTTATTTCAGTGTGGACGATTGAATTCACTATTACTAGTTACAATTCCAGTCCCCTAACACTTTAGAATAAAGTGCTGTGTTTTAATGTTTCTTTACTCATCTCTTTTGTATGTGCCTTCTGCAGATTTGTCCTAACATATACAGGGCTAAGTAAAATTGAGGTATGCCTGTCATACATATAGATATTTTAGCGACTGAACTCACAACTCCAAACTATTTTAAGAAAATTCTATTATTCTTCATGTAAGATATACTATTGCAAATAATTTGGGAGATCATATGTGACTATTGTTAGGGTTACTGGATGGACTCCTGTTGGGGTCCCTTCTAGTACCAGCCCAGGAAGGGATGCAGGGTCTCTGCTGGGTAAAGGGTGAGAGGTGTGGAGTCACAACACAGACACCAGGAGCTGGGTGGAAGCAGGCAGAGGGTGAGCTGCTGCAAACTCAATTATTCAAGGAACTGTGGGGGTTTTTAAGGGTTTGGTTGACCAATCGTTGTATGGGGTGGTTCCCTTCTTGTGACCAATGTCAGCCTGTCTCCGGGCAGATTATCTCACAGCAGGTTACTCACTGGCATGGGACTGTAGCTGTTGTCACGCCAGGCCTGTGCAGGATACCATGTCCACAGAAGCCACTTCCTGTTTTCTTCTAGCAGGCGGCCTGGCTAGGGCCCCACCTGCACTGTGCCATACATAGACGCCTTTGAGTTCTGTGCTATTACAGGAAGAAATTTGGCTTACCTCTCTTTTCTCTTCCATATGTGACACCATTCTATATCTTGAGAAGCCTAAAGTGTGTGTGCCAAAACTTCCGTCCACACTAGTTTTAATCTCTCAGGCATACAGCCATTTCTTGACTATTTGTACAGCTTATTGATTTACATTTTTGTCACATATTCTATCTTGGGCAGTCTGATTTTTTTTTTTTTTATAAAGCCCATGCAGAATTTCTAAGTGATCATAAGATATTTAAATAAATTACTTAATGGGACCAAAGATTTGATCCATGGTCAATAAGAAGTGACAAGGATCCTGAAGGACACAACCACATGGATCATGGCCTCTTTTTCTCAGGAGCTGGGACCACAGCAGAGTTTTCTGTGTAGTCTGTGACAAAATTAGTCATTTATTTTGTTTCTAGACTCTGGACATATAAATGCCTCTCACCAAGTAGGTCTCCTTACTCCAGAATGGATAATGTGATATCTAGGATTTTCTCATTAGAAATTTTAGTTTGCTTCAAGATTTAAATTTTTCTATAGAGAATTTCTCTACATATGTATATATTTTCTGAAAGTGTCACTACTACCTAGCACCATAAATATCTTTCCTTATGTACCAGGTACTACAAAAGTAATTTTGTATTAGAAAGACAATTCAGTTCAGATATAGTTCCAAATGAGAAACAGTCATCACAAAAGGAAATCTGTCAGGAAATTTACCAGGATTTTAGGTGGCAAAGAGAATATCCATTTAACAGGTAAACTCTATTTGGCTTCACAGAAATCTTGAGAAAAGCAAACCAAGGTCTAAAACCTAGCATGGATGGCTGTCTCTAAGACAGTACAACTGTTTTACACACTATGCTTTATGTTAATGTGGAACACTGTTCAACAGAGTTCTCCCATCTAAAGAATTTGGTCAATATATATATTTGGTTTTTCGAGGTAGGGTCTCTCTCCAGCTCAGGCTGAGTTGGAATTCACTATGTAGTTTCAGGGTGACCTTGAAATCATAGAAATCCTCCCACCTCTGTGTCCTGAGTGCTGGGATTAAAGGTGTGCACCACTACGCCCAGTGCATTCAGTTATATTTTTATCCCTTGCTGTTAGAAAGGACACTATAAGAATTATTCCCAGATCAGTGTCTTTGACCAATTAGGAAAGAGACATCACTATCACTCTCAAAGAGGAAGGAACCACTCCATGCTCACTGAGACTCACTATAGCTGAGACACAGAAATACAAACAGGCTGACTTGGTCCGTGTGGCCCATGGCAACTGTGAGCTGCATTATAGCTCGGGTGTTTCTATTTCAAAGTCCATGCAGGATAAACAAACACTTGTAGACTTTCCTAGCAATTTGACTTTTTAGTTTTTAGTTCATAAATAGTTGAAAAAAATCTTTTACTAGCCAGGCATGGTGGCACACACCTTTAATGCCAGCACTGGGGAGGCAGAGGTAGAAGAATCACTGTGAGTTATAGGCCACCTGAGACTACATAGTGAATTCCAGGTTAGTCTGAACTAGAGTGAAACCCTACCTCAAAAAAAAAAAAAAAAAAAAAAAAAAAAAAGGCTGGGGAAATGGCTTAGCTGTTAAGGCGTTTGCCTGCAAAGCCAAAGGATCCCAGTTTGATTCTCCAGGACCCACTTAAGACAGATGCACAAAAGGCACATGCATCTGGAGTTCATTTGCAGTGGCTAAAGGCTCTGGCATGCCAGTTCTCTCTCTGTCTGCCTCTCTTCTATCTCTCTCTGTTGGCAAATAAATAAATAAATTTTTTTAAAAATCTATTACTAGCAAGCTCCTCTCTATGACACACATCTGATTCATTTAATCAGTAGTCAACCAAAAACCCATTTCACACACCTGTCATGTCCCTGCCATTGTGAGAGAGAGGAAACAGGATGCTGCATAAAGTGAAAGGTGATTCTCTATTCTTAACAAAGCTCAGACGCCAATTTGTGGGATAGATATTAATCACATTTTTACATCGACATTAAAATGCAGTTCTGGAAAAGAGATGTGTGGGGTATATGGGACTAGAGAATGTTTTCCTTTGAGAAATTTTTTTTTTTTTTTTTTGGTTTTTCAAGGTAGGGTTTCACTCTAGCTCAGGCTGACCTGGAATTCACTATGTAGTCTCAGGGTGGCCTCGAACTCACGGCGATTCCCCTACCTCTGCATCCCGAGTGCTGGGATTAAAGGTGTGTGCCACCATGACCGGCTCCTTTGAGAAAATTTTAATGTCTAAATAAGTAGACTAGAAAATGTATGAGAAGAAAGAAAGTTCTAAAGAAAAGAAAGTTTATAAAGGAACCCTGCGGCAAGAGGGCATATAGCAGGCCAGAACAAGAGACAACTTCTTCAGTTTAACCAAATAGGGAAAAGAGTGGAGTATCATACAGGAGGTTTGCAGGGCCAGCTTAAGAAGACTTGTGGGTCACACAAGCACACACACAAATATACACTTTTGCTTATATTATATGACTTGTAATACATGGGAGGATATTAAGTAGAGAAGTGAGCTAACTAGAATAAAGTTTGAAAAGCTTATTCTTGTTTCTTAGTGGAAATAGATTCTTGGTCAGGTAGAAAGAATCAAGAAGTCTTCTACCATGAGTTGAATTATGTCACTTTCCAAAAGATATGTTAAATCCTAACCTCCAGAAGGTGTACCTCTGTCTGAGTGTAACACTACATGTAACAGGATTTTTAAATAGGTGTTATAGTCAACTTCTCATTGCTGAGGTAAAGCAACCAATCAAAAACAGCTGATTGTGGCTTCAACTCTTGTGGGAAAGTTTCATGATGGCAGCAGAAAGCATGGCATGAACAGAGGCTGGACATTACCTCTGTCACAGCAGACAGAAGCAGCAGCAGGAAAGTTGGCTGAACTTTAGAAAGGAAGGGGGCTGGCGATGACCCTAACTCTGCCTCCAGCAACACACCTCCTCTAGCAAGACTCTACCTATTACATTGTCATCTGCTAGGGATCAAGCATTCAAAACACATGAGCTTATGTGGGACATGTGATTCAAACCACCACAATAGGCAATCAAGTTAAAATCTAATAATTGGGATTTAACTTTACCTGACATCAGACAAAAATATGCACTCCGAGAAATAATGAGAAAAGACACAGGGAGAAGACAGCCATGAGGCAGACATGATTCATATCTAAGACAAAGAATTCAAAAGATTTTCACAAACAACTGGAGCTGGCAGAGGCAAAGGACGCTCCTGCACTGTGCTCGCAGAAAGCCAGGCTCCAGCCATATCTTGATCTCTCTCACTAGCAGCTTCCAGAATTTTGATAAAAACTTTCCAATTGCAGGCTGAGGAAATCAACATACACTATTGCAGAAGACCAAGTAGGAAAAATACGAGTGCAGCTCAGAATAGGATGAAAGAAGAAATGAAGAAGAGAAGTGGCTTCTAATTTTCATAAAACTCATAGACATTTTTGGAGCAGGGTTAGACCATAGGCTGTAATGTGGCTGATAATAATCACAGAAACTGTCCATGTTGCCATATCATGTTCCAGGTTGTCCAGCCACTCATTGCCATTAAGAAAATGAAACACTTGGTTAGTAGAGAAAGATGAGGAATGATCTTTTCTGAGTCAGAAGAAATAGGATAAAAGAGCTGAAGTTTAGCCAAAAAGTCTGGTTAAAATTTATAAATTAAGACTCATCTTCATAAAGATTGAGTAATGAGAGAGGAAATATAGGGTTGAAAAGAGAGACTAGGATTGTCCCTCTGAGGGATGTACACCATTAAAACTATATGCAAAATAGAATGTATATTGAAACACATAACTGTGTGTATGCACAACTACACTTGTATGTTTTTATGGGTAAACTATTATCATTGAAATTGAAAGTGGAAGGTTAGTTCCCTACTGCAGAAAGGCCTATAGTGGTAAAAGATCAGACAACTGTAAAAAGCAAAGATTTTCTTCAGAACTCCTGTGGCAAAGGAGTCTGCAATGACATTTTCATTTTGTCCAACAAAGGCAGGAAAAAGAATGAGGAGAATTCATAGTGGAAAATAAGGGGACAATTCAAATAATGCTCTCATTGGAGGCTGTCAGTCTGGGGAAAGTGTAGCATGATTGGTTAGGAGTGTTTACCTTCTGAAATGGTTTGCATTGATTGATAAATTGATAGGAACTAGAATCACTTCTGAAGCATTATGTAGATTATGTTAGCTTCTGTGCATGTCTGTGAGGGTTTATCTTGATTCTGTCAGTTATGGTGAGAAGACCCACCTAAACTGTGGGCAGCACCATTCCATAGGCTGGGGTCCTGGAATGCATAAAAAGGAGAAAACTGGCTCAGTAGCAGCTTTCAGCACTCTCTGATTCTGACTCTGTTGAATGTGATTAGCTTTGTTTCAAGCTCCTGCCACCATACCTTCCCTGACAATTTATACTATAACCTAAAACTGTAAAGTAAAATAAACTTTTCATCCTTTACAATGATTTTTGTCAAGTATTCTCTCCCAGCAATGAAAAAATAACAAATGCACCTTCTTAGTCAAAGTTGGAATAAGGAAGAAAAAGTAAAGCTGCCTGTTAGAATTCAAGTCCTAGCCATAATCAAACATTACAGAAGTTATAATTTACCTGCTTGAGTACAACTAGACTTCTAATCCCTTGTTTAATGCCGATGCAAAATGCTATTGTGAGAAGTTGGCTGACAGATGTATAAAAAAACTCTGAGTTATTTTGGTAACTTTTCTGTAGGTCTAAATTTACTTCAAAATTATTATTTAAATCATAGTTCTTAGGGGATATTTCTACATGGGTGACTTCATAGGATTTTATTTATTCATCCTTCTTTATTTCTCTATGTATGTAAATTTTCTTCAGTAGTCATTTAACTCCCCCAGAATAAAATTAATTTAGAAATTCAAACTAAAAATAATCCAATGCTTTATGGACATTCAACCTGTGGCTTTTAAAATCATAGTTCAGTCAAACAACTAATCAAGTTTCATGTGTTGCATAGGTTGAATAAAACACAAATTAAAATTTGGGTTAATTAATAAAATGTGACAATTTCTGAAAAATACATGATATTTCTTGAAAAAATATTTATAAAATGACACAAATGATAAACAGGGAGCTTTATAGCATCACAGTCTAATAAACCAAAACTCAGATATCAAAGTAGACCACAGACTAAATAATTCATGAATATTACAAGCCATAATGTTAACATTTTTCAAATGAAAAAGCAAAAAATTTGATAGTGCTAGAATTTTGAAAGACATATATAATTATTACAATGATGTAGCATTGATCAATACATTGTTAAGATACTGTATATGAACTTATGACAACTATATTACCAAGATAATAGTGCCAATTCAGCTAAGAAGAGTAGCAACTATATGGTTTATATGTGACCAGCAAATGAATTTGGGTTTACTATCACAGAGTATATCTAGAAAATACTTGTTATATGTTATGAGAGACCAAGAGGAGAACACAAGGGGCAATCATTCACTTCAAGGAAATTGACAGATGTGTTAATATGGCAATATCAACATGACACCAGGAAAGAAATTCTGGCAAAGAGATAAATTAATTGTGTTAACTTATTCTGCACAACTGGCCCATGGGCATTCAACAAAGATAGAAATTGGTGTTGGATATAGTTATCAGGAAAGGTTTTCTGAAAACTAGGCAGTAATGAACCTGCACACATTTTTTTTAGCTTTATATGGATAAGTTTACCATATTTGTAGTCTGATTGATTTCAGACAAAAACATGGACAAATTCAATATTATTCTAAAAATGCAGGGCTGGAGAGATGGCTTAGCAGTTAAGCGCTTGCCTGTGAAGACTAAAGACTCTGGTTTGAGGCTTGATTCCCCTGTACCCATGTAAGCCAGATACACAAGGTGGCACATGCACCTGAAGTTTGTTTGCAGTGGCTGGAGGGCCTAGTGCACCTATCCTCTCTCTCTTTCTCGCTCTCTTTCTGCCTCTTTCTCTCTCTCTGTGTCACTTTCAAATAAATAAAAAATTAAATATTTCATATTAGAGAGGTTTATATTTTTTAATTTGAGAGAGACAGAGAGAGCGAGAGAGAGAGAGGGAGACAGATAGAGAATGGGCACTCCAACGGCCTCTCAGCCGCTGTGAACAAACTACAGACGCAGGTGCCCCCTTGTGCGCATGTGCGACATTGCGTGCTTGCATCACTTTTAGCGTCTAGCTTGGCAGGCAGGTGCCTTAACTTCTAAGCCATCTCTCCAGCCCAGTTTTTAAGTTGAGAGATCTTGCATCACATTTAATATTTCCTTTCATAATAATATTACTAATAGTTAACATTAAAGAACATTATTTTCTATTAAATACTGTGAAATATATTACACATATTTCTCACACTGATAATATCTATACAAAAGAGATTGTTTCCCCCATGTTAGAGTTAATCTTATCTGAATTTCAAAAAAATATAATAACTCTCTCAAGTCAATCAATTGATATATAGAGTCATACTTACCCATCACTAATATTTGAGCCCTTCTCTAGTATTATAAATTATATTCGGCTCTTTACAAACTTCCACAAAAGTGGATAGAAGACATACCTTGTACACATATTTTATTTGACTCTGCCCTGAACTTGACTCTCAAAGGCAAAAATAGCTTAATTACAGCCCATGTCACCTTTCAAAATCAGTTTAGTGATAGTTCTCTAAATTAATCTTGGGGCACTATCTGAAGAGAGGCATGTATTGTGCCCCTTGTCCTGAAAATTCCAAATGGATGTTGATAAAGTACCATTTAAGGGATGCTTCTCTATGTTCTTGGGAAAAACATCATTGTTCAAGTGTTTAACTCATGACTAGGTGATCCTCTCATAGGAAACTAGCTTATACTGGCATGTACCCTTGGTGGCTTATGTGTGACCTGTGCCCAGGTAATTACTACAAGCATATACACTTCTGTAACACTCTGACAAAGAAGAGAGTGAATTTCATGCGTACTGCTTAGAGACACAGAGGAGGCAACCCTGCAACACATGACATCACAAAGGCATCTTATTACTCACATACTCACTCTTTGGTGGGTAATGAGAGAGGGAGAGAGAGAGATAGAACCTGTGAAACATTCTTAATGTTCATGAGCTGTATATTATACCCTAGTGTTCCCTCGTGAACATTGTGGATTAGCTAGTTTCATGCATTAGGGGGAACTTACTTACAAAATTATGTTCTTATCATAAGGTTTATGGTGCTCACCATCTGTAGGATGGGTTGAGTTTTTGGACAGGGACACAAAAGACAATCAGACTATAATGCAAACAGTCATAGAAGCAAAGGAAGTTTAACAAAGCCAAAAGTAACAGTATACAACTGGATTTTAAATAACTGTATACCAGGCCCAAAATGGATCTTGAGGTAAGAATTACATTAAACATATTTATGACTGTCAGATTCCAGTGCTAGATACTGTTTAATGTTAGAATCACTCCCTTCCTTCACATGTAGAACTCAAAGTTATAAATATATGCCTATGAGCTCCCTATGGCAAAAGAGCATGGATTTTATTTTGACTTATCACAATAGTTGGCTTCTGAAATTCTATATGGGAAGAGCTAAATGACCATATTGAAGCCAATGGGTGTATTGGTGAAGACAGGATGTTTCTCGTGAATTCACATGATATGCACATCATTTCAGGTTTATGTCAATTTTAAACTAAGTGCACATCCTATAGAACATTCCATAAATATTAGTGCTCCACATCCAATATTATTATTATCCTTTTGTATGAGGTCACCATGGAGAAGACTGGTAAATTTTCAATTAAAAACTGCTATAGCCACTGACTCCTAATATACCAAGTTTCTCCAGATAAAGAATGTAGCACAATTTTGGACCGTGTCTCTTGCCATTAATTAACTTAAAGTGCTTTAAGCCTCTCCAACCAAAAAGCACTATGTAAGGGGCACTTGTACAATGAAAAAATATTAAGAGAGTATTTGGCTCATTAAGAAAACTTATTAATGAATTAATGAACTCTACAATTCTTAAATAATCATACAAGAGGGTAATATTTATTGAAAAAATTAAATGCAAAATGAAATCCCGGAAAATGCAAATCAACTTTCATTTACTAATGACCTTTCAATCATTATAAGTGCCGGGCCAGTGCTGATTACAAGACTTATCATATGCTCAGCTATAGATAGAATGCTTTCTTTGGCCATATTAAAACCATGTTTTGTAGCTATTTTCCTGTCAATTAAATAGAAGAGTATGTAAAATTGCATCAGATATCTTCTGATTAAATATACATTCAATTTTAAATAAGGATGTAAATTGAAAGGTTTATGCTTTGCAGATGATTAAATGTTCTTCAGTTTCAGAGAGGATAAAGGTAATGGGTATTACATGAATAAATAGGTACTGAGATAAAAAATGAGTGGTAGATAAATGATAGAGAAATATATTAAAGCTTAATGTTAGATACATTCTTACAGTTGATATCCATAAAATGTACAGCAATGACTTCCTATTTCCAAGGCAACTAAACTTTAATTCAAGTGAAGAAACTAATTTACCCAATTTATAAAAGTAACATCCTACACCCAAAGTCAAGCCCACTTCTTTTTTGCTTTTTTGATGCCTCTCTCATCCTAGCACCAGAGGCTGTATCAAGAGCAGACACATCAGGTAAAGAGACAAATGATAGGAGTTTGAACTTGGTGCACCTATCTGTGATCCCAGCACTTGTGAGAGAGTTGCAGGAGCACAACCTAAGTTACATAGAAAATAAATAAATAAAAATAAATAATAAAATTCAATTCAATTAAAATAATAAAATATAAATATTAAAAAATGTAAAAATATATAAAATATAAAGATAATGGTTTCACAAGTGTGAGGGAACAGTTGTTGAAAAATAGGGGTTGTGGGAAAAGTGTGTGTATAAAGAGCATCAAAATTGTGTGGCAAAGTACAGGAGAGTGTTTCTTTCAATACAACAAAACATCAAATATGCATTGTATGACCTCAAAAAATGATGCATTCCATCACATGTTTTGCATGTGTGTGTGGCATATGCTCATATATGTGCTGTTGCTTAGGTCCTGTGCTTTTGCAAAGGCCAGAGAATGTTGAATATACATGTGTATCATTTACTAATAAGTGTTTTTCATTGAGATAGAATCACTCACTTGAATCCAGAGCTGCCTTTTTTTTCTTTTGTCTTTTTTGTCAAAATGGCTTTCCAACAAACTCCAACTATTTTCAGCTCTTCACTACCCACATGGCAGAGGTTATAGATGTGTGTGCCCAGCTGTTGATGGGATGCTGAGGAATTCATTTGTTGTTGTTGTTGTTGTTGTTGTTGTTGTTGTTTTGTTTTGTTTTGTTTTTTTGAGATAGGCTTTTGCTCTAGCCCAGGCTGACCTGGAATTCACTATATAGTCTCATGTGGCCTCAAACTCACAGCAAGCCTGCTACCTCTGACTCCAGAGTGGTGGGATTAAAGGTGTGTGCCACCACACTTTTTTTTTTGTTGTTGTTGTTGTTTTTTTTCAAGGTAGGGGCTCTCTGTAGCCCAGGCTATGTAGTTTCGGGGTGGCCTCGAACTCACAGTGCTCCTCCTACCTGTGCCCCCCCAAGTGCTGGGATTAAAGGTGTACCACTATGCCCAGCTTAGGTATTTTAAAATCTTTTTTTTAAAAAACAAATGCTTTTGTAAAAGCAGAAACTGCAGCTCTTTGCAGGATGAGGTTGTTGGTGCAGTGTTACTTGTGAAAGCCTTCCATCTAGTATTTAACTCAATGGTATTCAGGGCCTTCAGGCCCTCATATTCATGTAGTAAGCACTCTTATCCTCTGAGCATCTCCTCACTGTCATTTCATCCTTGTATTCTGTTGCAATGTTGCAGTATAGCCTTGTGTCACTATTCAGTTCACTGGAAACATTGCTCATACATGTTTGCCTGCTTCTCCTCACATTTGCCTTTATTCCAAGAACCTGAGAACCAGTTTCCATTTAGTGAAGATTTATAATCATTGCTCTAAAGCAATCCAGAGAGGAGCCCTGGAAGTTCATTTACCCCAACACATCAGATATGTACATGCCACAAAATCAGCTACCTAGTGAGTTAAAGCCCCATGATTGCAATAGTGAATGGGAAATTACTCAGGCAGATTTGGTTAGCCACAGTAACAAGACTTGCAACCTTTATGAAGGCCTTTGGGCCCTAATTATTCAGCAGCTGCTGCCAAAGCTTCAACACACCCCATCTCCTACACTTAATATGCTTCTTTCACTTCAACAAGCTGCTCTGTTCTCTTGTGTAACCTATTTTTGAAGCCCTATACCCCTGATAATAACAAAACTGGTGTGTTCTCCAATTGGAATAAGAAAAGAGAAGCCTCATTTTTTTTTCTGTTTCATTTTGTTTTTCTTTTATTTTGTATTTATTATTTATTTATTTATTTAATGAAAGAAAGAGGGAGAGAGACAATGAGCGCTCCAGGGCCTCCAACCACTGCCAACAAACACCAGATGTGTGTGCCCCCTTGTGCATCTGGCCAAAGTGGGTCCTGGGAATTGAACCTGGGTCCTTTGGCTTTGAAGGCAAACGCCTTAACTGCTAAGCCATCCCTCCAGCCCTTGTTTTGAGAGAACATCTTGCATGTTATATAGACTGGCCAGGATCCCTTAGGGCAAGGGATCTTGTAATTTAGACTCCCAGAGAAGCTATGATTATAGGTGGGTACCACTGCAGGCAGATGAAAAAACATAATTAGTAACATTTAACAACTCCAAAAGCCTTTAAAAATTAAGGTGAAAAATCATGAAGGGGAGGAAAATACTACTTTTGCTTGTCTAAATGGGTATATTATGCTCACCAAACTTATGCCCTCTTATGTCTATGCCCTTATATTAATAGTACTCTCACTTTTGGTTAGAGAAGCTTCATTTTTTTAGATGTTCGTGACCACTGGGGTGACTAAAAACTCACAAAGTGCAGAGGAGTGTTCATTACTAAATGAGACATCTTTATTATACCCTCCAAGGCTCAAGGACCATTGCAGAAGAAGTGACAGAAAGAACTTAAGAGCCAAAGGTAAGGGAGGAGTGCTTACACTACTGTCTTCCAGGCACAAAGTGGCCTTGATATTCATTATCTCTCAGTGGCTGATGCTTACTACATGAGACCTGCATAATAGGAGGAAAAGAAAATGATGGCATCAAAATAGAAGAGAAAGTAGGGTGTGGTGGCGCACACCTTTAATCCCAGCACTCAGGAGGCAGAGGTAGGAGGATTGTCATGAGTTCGAGAGGCCACCCTGAGACTACATGGTTGATTCCAGGTCAGTTTGGGCCAGAGTGAGACCCTACCTTGAAAAACCAAAACCAAAAAAAAAAAAAAAAAAAGAGAGAGAAAGTAGTTGAAAAGAAGAAGGGATTCAGTGGAGAGGGGGTTGAGAGGGGGAAAGGGAGAGTTGTCTGAGACAATTATGATTATGTCATATTTATATTTATGAAAGTTGTCAATAAATAAGTTTTTTAAAAGATCATTTAAGTTGGGAGTGGTGGTGCATTCCTTTAATCTCAGTGCTTGGGAGGCAGCGGTAGGAGGATCACTGTGAGTTCAAGGCCACTCTGAGACTACATAGAGAATTCCAGGTCAGCATGGGCTAGAGTGAAACCCTAAAATCTAGAAACTTCCCGCCTACCCTCCCCCAAAAAATCATTTAGATGGAAAATCCTGGACAATTTCTAGGTTGGTATCTCACCAGCATTCTCTCAGCAGTCATTTCCTTAACAGGTCACATGTTTAAAACACTGTATGGGAGTCATTGCCAGAAGGGAAGCTGACAGGATAAATACTCACCAAACATGATTATACATAAATATAATTTGGTTACATTAATGGCCAGCTGTTTACTTAGTGTGACAATGTCAGACATGTGAAGAATTCTTTTTTTGCTACCTTGAGTAGGTATCAAAAACTGCAGATTTGGGGCTGGAAAGATGGCTTAGCAGTTAAGGTGCCTGCCTGTGAAGCCTAAGAACACCCATTCAATTCTCCAACAAAAGCAACACAGGCATGCAATGTCTCACATGCCCACAAGGGGGTGCATGTGTCTGGAGTTGTTCACAGTGGCTGAGAGGCCACTGGCATGCCTATTCTCTATCTGTCTCTCTCTCAAATTTAAAAAAAAAATGCAGATTTGGTTGAGCAATTCTATAATCATCCCTCCTCCTTTGGTGTAAGTACTGGTGATACCCGTAGACTAGATTGTACACCATTGCCTGGATGTCTTCTTGAGTCATGCAAACTCCTGTCTTTGGTTAGAAACACTTTTAGCTCCCATTGGTTCTAAAATATTGTTCTGCATTTAGGACTATGGATCTAGGTGTAGTCTGGAGATATTTGGAGTGTAAGTACAACAAATATTTTTCCCTGCTATTTCCTCAGAATATAGATGTTCCATTCCTCTTGATGACTCCACTTTGTTTTCAATTGACCAGGCAAAACCAGGGATAGAGAAAGAAAAAAGAAAAAAAAAAAAAAGCTTATTTGCTGGTTTTGTTTTCATTTTTGAGGTTATGAATCAATATATGCATGTGGATAGTAAAGCAAAGCTGATATTTTTCTATCTTAGTTACAGAGATAGGCAAACCTATATACATAAATAGAGAGACAGACTGAGAAACAGAAAGAAAAAGAAACAGAGGAAAAGAAAAACAGAAAGACACAACTACTTCTACATGTTTTGGTAAGACTGGCTGCATTGCAAAATTGAGGCCCTTTGCAAGTACACCATTCTCTGTTCATGAATCCAGCCCAACCTATTGTGTTTTTAGTAGATTTTAGTTAAAGAGACAGATCAAGTCAACCCTACTACCTTTTCTAGCATGCTGAGATAAACAGCTTGAGTTAAACAATAGATCTTTCATTATCCAGCTCATTACTGACATTGAACTGGGGCATTTGCAGATATGGGTGGGGGGCAGGGAAGCACTTCTAATTTGCAATGAGCATTGCTTAGTTTGGTGATTGTCAGCTGAATACAAGCAGAGGGAAAAATAAGGCTGGTGCTGCCTTGTCAGGATTTAATTATTTTCCCATCTACACTTGTTTCTGAAGCTTATCAGAGCAAAGTACTGTGGGCAGCCCAGCTGTCACTGTTATCATTGTGGCTTGGAGTGTTGTAGGCCTGATTCCCATTGTCATGCAATTAATCTTTTGCTTTTCACTAATGGATGAACAAGCGTATTTATTGTAGCATAAAATACTAATTATTTTTTGAACAGATGTATAAAGGAAATGCAAATTAATGACAAGTGACAATTATAATAAATGCCTACTATATCTATAAATATCAGGATTCCTGGGGTGTAAGCTGAGCCCATACATGGATATAAAAGCTACACTGCTTCATTTACCTGTGTGACGACACTGTCCATCATACTCAAAGCTCTGTTCTTATGGGAGGCTTTCCTATCTACAACACACTGAAGAGAAATCATATGTTGACGCTGGGGAAATGGCTCTGCAGGTAAAGTACTTACCTCACAAGCATAAAGACCTGATTTCAGATCCTCAGTAACTGTGTAAAATGCCAGGAATGATGGTGCATGCCTGTAACCCTGGTGCTGGGGAGGCAGAGATGGTTGGATCCTCATGTCTTACTGGTTAACCAGTCTAGCCAAAACAGGTCTAGGTTCAATGAGAGAGCCTGTCTCTAAGAATAAGGCAGAGAAATACTGAGAAAGACACTAGACATTAAACTCTGGCCTCATATGCATACACATGTATACATTTATATGCACCTGCATACATACATATGAACATGCATATACATGAACACATGCCACATACACATGCACATGTCAAAAGAAAGAATAAAAGAAATTATAATGTGTTGACAAAGGTTTCCTCAACCATGTAGCATTTCTCAGTTTTCTCTTGAGCTATTGATTCTACTAATCTTTTTTATTTAAATTTATTTATTTATTTATTTATATTATTCTAATTTTACATTCATATTGGTGACTCCATTGTCCTCCTCCCTGTCCTCTTCCCTTCAAAGGGACCCTCATCATTGGGGAATGTGGGTCATGCATTATGGGGGTAGTCAAGAGGAATGGGGGATAGGCCAAGTCTCTGTGCATAATGACCCATCTTGTGGCTCTAACACTCTTTCCGTCCCCTTTTCCGCAAATTTCCCTGAGCCACATTGGGATCATTTTAGTTCTACTTCACTGATGAGGTTTTGGGAGCCTCTGTGTCTCTGGATATCTGGCTTAGTAGGAGTTGGATGTTCTCTGTGTTTATCTCCTTCAGCCTTTTTCTGGTGTCGTGTTCACCAAGAAAGCTGTACTCTTGCCTTTTCCGCATTACTCTATGGGCCCTGGTGAGGTGTGATAGGCTGATCTTCCCTTCAGGTTTATCATCCATCTGAAAAAGATAAGGAAATTCTCCAATGGAGAGAGAAGTTAGTTAGTACTAGATAGATAGAATGGTCATAGTTATTTTAGAGAGAATTTTATTATTTATTTATTTATTTTGGTTTTTCAAGGTAGGGTCTCACTCTAGCCCAGGCTGACCTGGAATTCACTATGTAGTCTCAGGATGGCCTCGAACTCATGGCAATCTTCCTACTTCTGACTCCCAAGTGCTGGGATTAAAGGCGTGTGCCACCATGCCCAGCTAGAGAAATTTTTATGTGTAGGCCCCCTTCTAGCCCACTTTTGGTGGGAGCTTGATCTTGGAGACTGGGCTCAATTTTTGTACATGGTTTTGACTTATTTCCCAGTTCCAGTAATGAGTTCCATAACACTGAGTGGTCTATTAACCGAATCGAGAGCAGTTGGTTATGCACCATAGCTGTGTGCCACTACTGCACTTGTTTGAGCATTATGTCAGGTTATTTCAGTTGTTTGGACAGATGTCAGTTATTTTCCCCCAGTCGCTCTTGTAGCACTCTCTAGCACTAGACTAGCTAACTGTCTGGGGACTGACCCTTTTCCAGATTCCGACCAGGTCTCTCAGTGTTTTGTCTCACCCATGTATGATGTCTTTGGCAGTAGGGTCTTACCATTAACCTTTGGTGGGTCATCAAGAACTCTGACAGAAATCTGTCTTTTGTGGGAAACCTTGTAGGACTTTCTGATCAACAGCTCATCTTGAAAGTTAACCTCGTGCTGGTACTGGGAGTTATAAGTCAGCATCAAGGAAGGTGAAGGAAGAAAAAGATAGGTAATATAAAAGAGAAAGAGAGTATAGAGAGGAGAGAGAGAGAGTGAGAGAGAGGGAGAGAGAAAGAAAAGGGAAAAGATTAAGGTTGGTCTTCATGATATTCTCTCCAGTTCCCTGTGGTTCAGGTGTTCCCTCTGCGGGCCTGCTGAAGAATCAATGTTTTAGCCTGTTGTTCAGAATATAGGATTTTATGGTACCATTTCCTTTTGGGTCCCTATTTGTGTCCCCCCTTACCCTCCCTCCCACCCTTACCCTCCTCCCCATCCCACCCTCCCCTATTGTCTAGTCCTCAAGGTACTTATTAGGTTTGGCAGCATCTCAGGCGTATTCAGGTTAGGAGCCACAGATGAATGAGACCATGCGACGTTTATCTTGTTGTGATTGGGTGAGTTCACTGAGGATTGATCCTACTAACTTTGAAAAAAAACCTATTATTAATTGTAATAAACTTATAGCAATGGAACTGTATTAGACTTAATATTTTCCTATATTTCATATTGCCTTATCCACTTCACAAAATATTTTACAAATAGTTATCTGTCAATAGAAGCCAAGTAAAATATAGGCTATATTATGATTCCACTCATAAAGTTTAATAAGAGCATGTAGCAGACAGCTTCAGGTTCGCTGAGATGAACTTCCAGACCAGGCACAGTTATGGAGGAAGGGATATTATTTATTGAAGCCTACAGATCCAGGGGAAGTTCCATAATGGCAAGAGAAGCAGCCTGCTCTTCACAGGGCCAAGCAGAGAGAGAGAGAAGCCAACTAGCCACCACAGCACACAGAGCAAAACTACAGCCAAAAGGTCACACAGCACACTTCAGGAACTCCTGCTAGGCACATTTGTATATCTTTACAATGGAATCTCAAACCATCACCACACCTTAAGACCGGGCCCCCAGTGACCTTGCCTCTAGCAAGGTGATTGCAGATGCAAACTATAACTAATAAAACATTGAATATATTGGGGGACATATATTCGAACTACCACAGAGCATAAACCGGTTTGTCCTATAGAATATTTTTCCTTGTTGAACATATGCTGTTTTCTTTGCAAATATTGTGCTTTAGTAATGGTTTCCTTCGCTCTTGTCTTATCAATGGTACTCCTTTTATTTAATTTATTATTTGGATATTTTTGTTTTGTTTTTATAAGGATAGAGATGTGATATAGACTTTCACATACACTAAGCCTGCACTCTACCCCTGAGATGCAATCAGTCCCAGTGTGGCCTGATTTTTAAAACAGATGCAGAGCTGCTAAACAGACCACACAGAAAATTGGAAATAGAACTGTTGTTGCTGTGAATCTATGACTCCTTTATCTCCATGGAGCATACTATTTCTGAACTTTTCTGTCTCTCCATACATAATGATAGGCAGTATTGAAATTATTTTAAAACACATTGTGATTGCTGTAGAACAAAGTGTGGGTGGATTGCAGGGAAGTGAGTCTTGCAATCCTCCATTTCACCTTTTACTTGCTATTTCGAGTGTTTTCCATCACATAAAAACCAATGCTGTTGTAAAAGCAGAAACTTCAGCTTTTTGCAGGATCAGGTTGTTGGTGCACTGTTAACTGGGATGAAAGCCTTCTGCTTAGTATTGTTCTGTATTTTAGACATGATAATTTCTGTGCTATATAGTTGTGATGTTAGAGTTTTGGAAGAAATGTAATCAAATTGCTTTCTCATACACGTTCAGATTTACTTCAACTCTGCATAACATGGCCCAAATCTGATATTATGTTTATGTTTCATGTTTCCTCCACATTTAAGCATTGCATTTCTTCCTTGTTTTACCCTTTTCACCTAACATGGTGATAGCCTTCCTTTTCCAATGTCTATCATGATTTGTGACGACCTTTCTCAGGAAACACAAGAATTATATATGGATTGCTTGGGATCATCTTGTTATGCCTCCACCATTTAAAAAATTATTTATTTATTTTTATTGTATGTGAAAGTGTGTGTGTGTGTGTGTGTGTGTGTGTGTGTGTGTGTGAAAGTCAGAGGACACCTTCAAAGTGTCTGTGCTCCTTCTTTGGACATGGTCTCTTGGTGCTGCAAAGACTACAAAGAACATCAGACTAGCTGGACTGAAAGCTTCAGATTCTCCCAGCTCTGCTTCCCATTGTTTGTGTCCTGGAATCACAGATGTACTCCTTTCTCTAAACAACCCGACCATTAGTGATTAACTCTGCAGTTCCCTTTAAAGTTTACTTTATTTTTATTTGACAGATTCTCATACTCATCATGCACTCTTCTACACTCTGCCCCTGGTACCTCATCATACTTTTTTCCATGTTTAAAACTTATTTTATATTGTTTTATTTTAAAGTATTTCTACTTGCTTATTTGCAAGGAGAGAGAGAAAAAAAAGAGACAGAGAGGGAAAATGGGTATACAAAGGCCACTTGTCAATGCAAATGGATTCCAGATGTATGTGTCACTTTGTGCATCTGGTTTTATGTGGATACTGGGGAGTCAAAACCATGTTGTTGGGTTTTGCAAGTAAGTGACTTTAGCCACTGAGATTTTTCTCCAGCTCATTTTATCTCATTTTAACTTGACCATTCATATTGTAATCTTTACCTTCTTCTGAACATGGCAGCCTTTGTAATAGGTTCATAGGAAAATTAAGAAAGGACACTCTTACTTTTCCCCAACAAACAAATGAGTATAGAAAAATACATGGAATGGTAATGATAACACTTCCAGGTTCTGTTTATTTTGTTTCTAGTGATCCCTCCTTCAATTATAGAATATCCTAGCAGATAAATGTCTGTCCTTCACTGAGAAAGTCTCCTTTTCATGGTTTGAATGTACAATGTACACAGGCTCAGCTATTGAATACTTGGCCCCAGCTGGTGGCGCTAGTTTGGGAAGTGATGTGAATTTATTAGACATTTCCAGCAAGAGGAAGTTAGTCACTGGGAATGAACCTTTGAAAGATACATCTACTTCCCCTGCATTTCTCTCTGTCTCTGCGTACTGTATGCTATCAGATGAGTATCCATTGTCACATGCCACTACTATGGTGAAATTCTGGCCTGACACAGCTCAGAATCAATGGAGCCAAGGACTACCAGCTGAGATTCTGCACTTGATCTTAGCCAAAAGGCTGAGAAGCGATGCAGCTGAGATTCTGAAACCTTGAGCAGAATGAATAATTCCAACCTTTAAATTGTCCTCTGAGGTATATCAGTAACAACAATGGACAGCTAATTAACACAGAAAACGCTCTTCTTGACAAAGTTCCAGGAGGAGATGGAGCCTGCACATGCCTTAGCACTAAATAGGAACCATTGAGAAATAAATGCTTTTCTTTATGGACATGCCATTCCATTCAGAGAAAAAAGCCAGACAGAGTCAAGTAGCATGCTTAATAATGCCCTGACAAAATGAACAAATTCAAGCACTACACTAGGATGGAAGTCATTTCACAAAATAGCTTTATTACTTTTTCAGCAAGTTCTTGACTTTTTAGCCTTTCTATGGAGAACTCATCAGAGTGAAACTAAATTATTTTATCTGCTACCTGTTAACAACAGTTCACATGAACTTGCGACTGCTAAAAGGTAATGAAAAAATCCTCTTAGACTGGTCTGTTTTCTACCTTTGCTTCAAATCAATACAGTGTGTGTGCATGCGCGCACACACACACATTGCTATTTCATAGGCCATATTTTATATTCTCCATTACATATATACATTTTAATTGTGCATTTTAAAAGGAAATACTGGTATTTTATGTAACAATATAATTCATGTGAAACAACATTTATCCAAAGTATTACAGAATCAATGTAGCTCTCTATTTGGTCAACACACAAAATGATATATTTTAAGAACATGGGAAATGTTAATATGATGAAAGAAGGCTGTATAATATGATATATATATATATATATATATATATATATATATATATATATATATATCTCAATATATAATGCATGCATACAATAAAAAAGTTAACAACCAAATATCAATAGTATCAGGGTTTGGCGGGATTAGAGCTCTATTTTTCCAGCACTTGCTTTGTTCTTTAGTGCTTTCCCTATTTCTACAATAAGTGTGTATTGCTTTGATGGAAAGAAATAACAAAACAAATCATCAAAAATCATTGCTTTTAATGGTTAAGAATAAAAATGCTTAGTATAAATTCTGAGTTATTGCGCCATGCCACAAAAAAATCAGGTCATGTACTGATAGCAAGTTCAATAAGATATTTTTAGATTTTTATCAATAAATTATAAGAACAGATGCTAGAAATCACCCATCTTTTAAGATAAATATTAAAAACCATAAATTAACATTTTCTGAACTACATCTATGTAGAAGCCAGTCTTAATACTTCATCAGAGGGCTAGATTCAGTGACAAGCCTAGTGCTTCTGTCATAAAAGCTCATAAAAACACTCTATGTATGGTAGGATAGAGGTCTCTCTCACTATTCACAAGTCCTTGTTGATCAGGGTCAGCTAAGGTCTAGCCTTGAAAAATATTTGTACAGGAGGCACTGGGCAGAAATGCCAATTGATGTTTTGGCATTTTCTAAGAACTGGGATGTAATGAGTGCTTCCTATTTTGATAGTATTCTTATACCTGCTGGTTATAGTTGGTCTTCTCCAGAGCTGTATGGGAAGAATCCTGTGCTCACTCACTAAATAGCTCACTGAATAGATAACTTGCTATATTAGTTACTTTCCTTTTAGTTTTGACCAAATTCCTAACAGGAAGCAATCTAAGGGAAGAAGAATTTTTATAGTTCAAGGTTGTGGTCACTCACAGTGGACAAGGGATGGACATAAGATCATGGAGCAATTAGTCAGGAAGAAAAGAACAATGAATGCTAGTGCTTAGCTTTCTTTCTCCTTTTCACTCAGTCCAGGACCCCCAGCCCATAGGATGGTTGCCACCCAAGGTTAGAATGAGACTTCCCACCTCTATTAACCTAATCTAGAAACACCTGTCTTAGGGTGTTTGTCTCTTCGGCAATTCTAGATCTTTACAAGTTGTCAATTGGAATTAACCATCACACTTGCTTATATTATCCAAAGTGGAACCTTGAAGATGGGATTTCCTTCTGTGTTTAAGTGCACAAAATTACATATACCTCCAAACAAGGGTTTTTCCCCTAGTGGTCTAGCCTAGAATTTCACAATGAGCTAGTATGTCTCTGGTAGAGATTCATGTTGGTTTCCCATTCTCTCAGACTGGAATCTTAATTTTCCAAGAGAAGAATATGATTAGAAGGTTTAGTAAGAATGATTTATGGAGTAGGCATTGTTAGATCCATCTATTCTCAATTTTCTTTTTCAAAATAGAATTCTTTTCTATGTGTAAATATTTACTATTACATAGAATTTATGTTGGTGTTTTGACAGATTTAGTTATTTTTAGTCTTAATTTGAAGGCTTTGTTGCTTGCTTTGTGGATTGTAGGTAGAGTGTGCTTTTGGTAATAGCAAGTAATGACTACAAAGATGCATTGCTACTAGTGATATTCCTGTGACATGTTCTTGTATGAAAGGTTGTGTGAAGATGACTTTTACTTTAAATGTTTATGGTTTTTATCTATGTGTGGCACACTGATTATTGGAAGGTTGTATTAGTGAGTTCTTCATCACTGGATTATGTTTCCAGATCTAGAGTGGCCCATGACTTTGGACCTCTGATGAAGGCATATCATGTTGAGGCAGTGTAATGGAACCATCCTTTCACCTTGTAAAGCAGAAAGCAATAGAAGAGGGAAGGAGCCAGAGTGTCATAGTCCCCTTCAAAGAGTCTCATATTCCCTAAGACCCAAAGGACTCCTATGAAGTCTGACCATCTTAACAAAGCTCCACCACATCTGAAAGTTCTGGGGACCAAACCGCCAATACCGAGTATCTGAGAGACACTTGACATCTAAACCTCCAACACTGAGTATCTTAGAGACACTTCACATTCAAACCTCCATCACTTGGTATCTGAGAAAGGCTAATACCCAAGCCCTACTAGAGGTCAAGAAGAAAATGACATGGGGGAGGGGGGGAAGGCTTGTGATTAATTAAAGAACCAGCAAAAGACCAACAAATAGAACTTTTCACAAAAATGAAGGAACTTATTGTTTATATTCCAAGAACAAACATATTTGGGAAAATGCACATTGTTTACATGTGTTTAACAAGTGATGAGAAAACCTTAAGCATTTATTTAGTCTGTGCTATTACTTGACTGGAGATTAACACAGAGCATAGAATGATGAAAGGCAGCAGTGCTGGATCAGGTCAGCAGTGTGTTAGCTAATCATTCTACAGATATAGGATGAGTTACGATATAGTTTCTAACTACGCCATTCCTTTTAAATGTGTGTGTGTGTGTGTGTGTGTGTGTGTGTGCATGTGTTGTGTACATGCATTTGGAGGCCACAGATTGATGTCTGGTGTCATCTTTGATGCCCCTCCACTTGTCTTTGTCTTTATTTTGCCATATAGCTATTTCCATCTGCTTACTCTTAGCCACACTTAGCAGATAAACACACAGAGAAGAGAGTAATATAATTTAACTGTAGATGATTAGGCATAAATTTAATGGAAATATATACTATAGATATGAATTTCAGACTTAGAGTTGAAGTAAAAGAAAATTATGTGTGAAGTATTGTTGAACTATTGAATCGTACTGAAATTTTTGGTTATTTGTGGAGCTAGGAATAAAAGCCACCAATCTAGACGGGCTACCACCTGAGCTCTTTAGAGAAAATTTTACTGACACTTATTTCATGAAGTGTATCCTTTTACTGGTTGTCAAATAAATTATGATGAATTCATAATAACCTACTTTTAGGTATTTTGAAAAAAATAACTTCTAAGTAACTCATAAGTTAATCATCATTTATGCAATGGTTAATAAAAAGGGATGCTACAAATATTACATTTATGTAATTACTAAAAATGGATAATTCATGAAAGTTGAACTCCAAAAGACAAATGACATTTCTAAAAAGGCAAATTTATGTTTCTCATGGAAAATATGAATCAGATACATGCAGTTATTCACAGTATATTTATATCCTATTTTAAATCAATTTTTAAAATTTATTTCTTTGGACTGGAGAGATGGCCAAGCAGTTAAGGTGCTTATGGGCAAAGCCAAAGGACCCAGGTTTGATTCCCCAGTACCCATGTACAGCCAGATGTACAAAGTGATGCATACATTTGCAGTGGTTAGAGGTTCTGATGTGTCCAATCTCTCTTTCTCTCTCTCTAATAAAAAAAACATTTAAAAAAAACTTAAAAGTTTCATATATATATATATATATATATATATATATATATATATATACACACAAAACTATGTATTTTCAGTATTACCTGATATTTTAAGATTTTACACACACACACACACACACACACACACACACACACACACACACACACAAACGTACTGTGGAAAATTTAAATCTAGCTAATTATCAAATGCATCATTTTAGATACCTGGCATTTTTGTGTTGAGAATATATAACATGCACTAGCTTCACAATGAGAAAATAATACATCATCTTCCCAGACCTTGTACTGAGCAGGCTGCCCACAATTCCCTCCATGTTCAGTCATTCCTACTGGAATAATCCCAGTGCCCATACTCAGATTAGGAATCAGGTTCATTTGGTACTGATCTCATTCTCTTGCCTGCCACCTATGCTATACTGAACATTTAAGGTGGTTGTGTTCCACAAACTGAGCTCTGAGTAGATTGCTCAGGGTCCAGGTCTCCAAATACCCATTCAGTCCAACAGGTACAACACAGACCGCTCACACTGGGATTGAGGATGAAGATTAATTGGCACTGAACTGATTCTCCAGATTGCCTACCTATGGCATCTTGAGGGACAACTGAGCTGGTTACACTCCCAGCCCAGGCCTACAGTGAGACTATACACATACGAACAAGGGTGTGCATCTTCTAGTGTTACCACCCAGAACTGTGTATAGACCACCAGCACACATCCACACAGATCAAGACTGACCAGGCCACTCAAAACAGGTCTCAGTAGAACCATTGTTGCTGCATTCTCAGCAAGATAAAAGGGCTATCTCCAGATTGGTGTAACACAATGCAAAACAAATAACACAAGAAAACAAGGCAAGATATGCCCACCAAGAATGTATAGGCCTGTAAGACTTCAATGAAAGCTACGTAGAGGAAACTCAAGAGAAATAATTTCAAAATGAAATTATAATGAGAATGTTCAACCTACTTAATGAGGTCATGAACAAATGGCTGAATAAAATAAAAACAAAAATATCTCAATAAATGGATGAATAAAATGAAAGAAAATCAAAATAAACTCTATAGATGGCTAAATGAAATTGCTGAGAACAAATAGGAACACAATGGACCATGGAATGAATTCAAAGAGGACATGGTCAAATGCAGGAATGAATTCTCAAACACAATAAGAAAGGCACTCCAGGAAATGAAAATGGAATTCAACAAAGAGATGAAGATGCTAATGAAAAACCTAATGGAAAACAAAAATGAAATAACTGGGCTGGAGAGATGGCTTATCAGATAAGGCACTTACCTGTGTAGTCTAAGGACCCATGTTTATTTCTCCAGTTCTAATGTAAGCCAGATACACAAGGTGGTACATGCCTCTGGAGTTTGTTTTCAGTGGCTAGTCATTTTGACATGCCCATTCTCTCTGTCTCTCTCTCTTTCTCTTTTCTTTCTCTCTCTCTCAAATAAATATTTTTTAAAAATTATTTAAAAGGGTCCCAAGAAAGCCTTATCAACATTTGTAGGATGGACTATCAGAACTCAAGGACAACATAGAAGAAATAGCTCTGCAGGACAAAAATGGCAATTGAAAAACAAAATCATATGAACAGAATATGAAGGAAATGTGGAGCAGCTTAAAAAGACCACACATTCAATAATGGACATACAATAAAGCCAAAAATTAATAAGGGAAACATCAGAAAATGCACAAACTTCTGGATATTGAACGACATGATTTTGAACAATAAATTGGTCATTAAGGAAATCAAAAAGGAAATAAAAATTCCTAGAATTTAATGAGAATGAAATTACAACATACAACATACCAAAACTTATAGGATAAAATCAAAACAGTCCTAAGAGGGAAGATCATGCCTCTAAATGCCTACATTATGACAATAAAGAGAGCTCAACAAGAACAATCCAGACACCAAAGTACCAGAAATAAAGAAAGAAATCAAGATCAGGACAGAAATCAATGAATTACAAATAAAGAAAACAATTAAAATATTGATGAAAGTGAGAGATGGTTCATTGAAAAATAAATAATAGTATTGATAAACCCTTGAATAAACTGATTCAAAGAAAGAAAGAAGAATATTATCAACAAGATTAGAGATGAGAAAGGAGATGTTGCAATAGATCCAATTAAATTGGGAGAACATTAGGATGTATTTCAAAAATTAGAATATATTCCACTAAATTGGAAAATATGGAATAAATGAATGAATTTATTGGTTCATATGACCTACCAAAACTAAACCCAGAACAGCTATAATATCTACCAATATTACAGAGCTATAAAATCTAATGAGACTGAAGGATTCATTAAAAGTCTCAGAAACAAGTCCAATCCCAAATGGATTCACTACAAAATTCTATAATACCTTTATAGAAGAAGTAAAACCAAGTCAGAATCCCATGGTCAGGAAACTCGGACTTCAGAGTGCAGCCCCCACTGCTTGCTAGAGAAGAAGAGTTGGCTTGCACACCGGAAATTTCTCAAATAACGTTGTGTACCCCCTTGAACCCAAGCTTTTCTCACTATTGGATGGAGAATTACTTTACAGATAGCAGAGAAGGTGGTGTAAAGCCAAGATCCATTGATAAGACTGCCCACCATGAAACTCCACACTTCTTCCTCATCTGCCAGGGCCCGGGAGAGCTTACAGTGGAAGCAGTGCCATGAATATTGCACTTGCTGCTAGCTTGACAACTACTTCATGGGTGGTGATGGCAGACATGGTGGCCAATAAAATCAATTAAAACAAGAATCCAGAGGCTACAAAGAACTCAACATTCAATCAGACTACCAATAAGCCTACATGGCTCACAGAACATTGTAGAAGAGGCATGGAAAGATTATAAGAGCCACAGAGTGGGTATGGTCGCCGCACTACCCCTAAGGACTGCCTTTATAATTGCACAGTGATTCTCAAAACCCCACTGAGGAGGGTCCCAGGGAAATGGGAGCAGGAGCAAAAGGATAAAAGTGTATAATCTGATCATATACCTATGATATATATTTAAAGTCAAATGAAAACTAATGTTGATGAGGATATAGGAAAAGAAGAACCCTAGTTCAGTGTTGGAATGTAAACATGTATAGCCACTATGGAAATCAGCATGGAGATTTCTCAAAACCATAAAAGTATATTTATCGTGTAACTTACTTCTGGGCATATTCCTGAAACACTCTATAGTTTACTCTAGAGACATTTGCTCAGCCATGTTTGTTGCTGCTCTATTCATAAATGCTTGGAAATGGAATCAGGCCAGATGATCATCAACTGATAAATATCCATGAGGTTGTGGTATATACAACCCAGTGGGATTCTACTTAGTGGTAGGGTAAAATTAAATTTTGCCATTTGTATGAAAATAAATAGACCTGGAAAAAATTATACAGAGATGCTCAAAAAGAAAAATGTCACATGTTCTCTCTCAAATACAGAGCCTATCATGAAATATTTTGAATTTTTTATGAATTTTGGTAAACATCAGTAGGATTAGTTAGGAAGCTAGAACGAGGCTTGAAGAGAGGAGAAATAGAAGATTAGAAAAGATAGTAGACAGGCAAGTGGTGAGACAGAATACAGTGAGTGGTAAGGTCTGGGGGACAGGGATAAGGCAGGGAATATACAAAACTAATTAAATGAATTAGTACTGTAAACCTACCTTTTTTGTAAGTGAATTAAAAGGCATAATTCTCTTAAAAATGAAATATATAGAGAAAGAGAGGGGTAGTTTGAGCAGACACTCTGCAGGAGTGGAGAAAACTTTACCCTAAAACCATAGTTTGTTGCTGGTAAATCAGTGTCAGAAATGGGCAAATCTCCATTGTGAGGTATTTGGTCAGCAAGGACCATGAGGTCCCCTAAGCAATTCAGGTCATAGCCAAACTACTTGTTTGCCCATTGGAACTAAATGGTAAATAGTAAGAATCTCTGATTGTACATGATGCCCACTGAGTCTGGTACTGAGAACCAAGTCAGAAGCCTATGGCTTGGGAGATCATGGACCCCAGAAAGCAGCTCCCACTATTCTTTGGCTAAAAAGAGAGGTTAAAAGACTGAAAGTCTTTTAAATGCCTGTGTGTATCCACTTTGATCCATGTTGCTCTCGCTTTTGGCTAGATGACTTGTTTTATAAAGATGGCAGTGACTATTGGAGAGATATAAGACCAATCAGAATGACAAGGAAAGAAAGTCAACTTCCTACCACAAAATGAATAACCTCTAACACATCTGTCAGGTCCTGGGAAACATCACAGAGAAATGGCTGCCATCAGTGCTACCTGGGAATTTCCTCCAGGGAGATATCTGACAATGAGCAGACTCAAAGCACATCAAAGCAGAATATCAGACGCTGCTGAGAGTATAACACTAAAGGAAATTTATAACATGCCCTCCAAGGTTTCTGAAACATTGCAGAAGAGCTGACGAAAAGAACATAAAAACCATGGGGGGGAAGGTTTACTTGGAGGCATTGTCCTCCCACCCCTATGGAGACTGCTGCATTCATGACCCACACTGTGTACTGATATCCCCACTGAGGAGGACCCTAAGTGGAACGGGCATGGGAGAGCAAACAATGGCAATATGACCAATTTACAGTATGTTCATCTGTTAAAGTTCTCAATAAAAGGAAAAAAAGCTTATATTTTGTAATATTCCTAAAATGAAAATATTTCACATATATGTTTATTTAGTTTTACATTACAATTTAGAATAAGCTATTCTCAGATAAACTCAAATATTACTTGAGTTTACAATGCATTTTAAAAAATATTTTTCTTTACTTATTTATTTATTTAAGAGAGAGAGAGGAGTGTGCGAATGGGCATACCAGGGCCTCTAGCCACTGCAAACTGACTTCAGACATGTGGCCGCATGTGCTTCTGGCTTATGTGGGTACTGGGGAGTCAAACTTAGGTCCTTAGGCTTCACAGGCAAGCACTTTAACCGCTAAATCATCTCTCCAGCCCTACAATTCATTTTTAATCTGGTATTTTATATGACTATGCCTGATATTTTGAAAAATCACTATTCTTTATACAAATAATTATGATATGTCCAACAGAAAACTATAGAGAAAAATGTTGAAGTACATAATTTGAGTGTACACTTGCATATTATAAAGTTCAAATATTGTTATATAGCAGGCAGTACAACAGGCCATGCTATATAATGTTGATAGCTGTATACTGTGTGATTAAAGCTTACTCTACTAAAATTGTATTGTAGTTCTCATATTTTCTAATAGTTTGGTGTTAAGACCAATATAGGCTTTGTGTTCTTTCAAAAGTTTACTTGGCTCGGCTTGGTGGCACACTCCTTTAATCCTAGTGCTGGAGAGGCAGAGGTCGGAGGACCCTGTGAGTTCAAGGCCACCCTGAGACTCCATAGTGAGTTCAAGGTCAGCCTTGGCTAGAGTGAAACCAAACCTTGAAGAACCAAAGCACAAACAAAAACAGGTTACTTTCTGTTGTAAAACTATTCATGTAAAAATGACTAAATTTGAAATAGGCTATATTATATTTTATTACCAGTGAACTTTAAAGTTAATTGAGTAAGAAAAAATGACATATTGCTACTGGGGAGAAGTCTCAGTGGGTAAAGTATTTGCCACACAAGAATTAGGACTATGTTTGGATTCTAGAATCAAGGTATAGCTGCTTTCGGTAGAGCATATCTGTAATCCTAACACGCATGGTAGGATGGAATCTGGGTCAGGAAAATCCCTAGAAACGCTCAGCTCAGGTCAGCTTTCCTAGTTTATTCAGTTGTGAACAAGCGTCCTTGCCTTAAGCAAGGTAGATGTTGAGCCCTGGCATCCTAGGTTGTCCTCTGATCTCCATACATGTAACATGGTACATGCAGTCCTGCACTCTTATACATAAACACAGTAACAATTATGACAAAGATGATCTATGCCAGCAAATATCACAGTGAAACACTCTGGAGGGTGATTGCAGTGAACTGACCTGAGACAGATGTAGCAGCACATTGGATTCTGGGATTTGTATTTTTCAGAATTTTTTTTTGAATATTTACAAGATAGGTAGCATATTCACTGGGATAAGGTGACCCTATTTCCTCTCCCAAATTCTGTGCAGGATTTCCCTTCTATGGCATTTCTTCCCATATTCGTCTAGAAAAGCTCACAGAGGTTGTCAAGACCCCAATGCAAATGATATTTAATGGAATCAGGGGGTTTTCACTAGTGCTTGTGTGTGACAATAGCAAAGTTCCTTAGTTTCTGCAGAAAGGACCTGACTTCACCTTGAAGTTGATTTCACTTTGCGAGGGCATTCTGACCTCAGGAGACACACATACTTGGATATGGGTTCTGTTTCCTTGTTTCTGTAACTTCCTGCCTAACCACTAAGATAAAGTTGCGGTTTTCTTTGATTCTTATCTAGCTCTTTGCCTACATAGGCTCAGAAAAATAAAGGAAAAAAATCAGTGAACTTGTATAAATAATGAAAATGACAACTACAAAAACAAAAAGCAAGCAAAAAAAAGGGTGGGAGGAGGCTGCTTATTTGATAAGTCATATGCTACAACAGGGTCATTTTAAGATTTAAAGTTTGAATGTAAAATAAATATATTGCTCATTGGCTTTATCAGAGTTATAGGGAATAGTATTCAGTGTGGGTAGGGTGATAAAAACAAGAAAAAAACAATTTCAGAGGATGGGGTGGAAAAGGCAAACAAGTGTCTTATAGGAAGTCCAGATTCCAAGGGGGAAAGTGATTTGTGTATTTTTAAAATAATTTTGCATATATTTGCCATTTTACTGAATATATATATATATATATATCCATATAGGAAATTGATATTTGTAATAGTGGATTTGTTAATACTTTTTGCATAACATTATTACTGTTTGAATGGTAAACAGATTTTTTTTTCTCAGGATTAGTTTGAAGAAGAATCTGAATTGCCATCCTAACACCCATGTACAGGGACGTGACGACCTCTGTTACTCCATTTGTTTTCTCAGCATTGAAGTGACTTCATAGAACCCTTGTTACCTGCTACGAAATTCTTTCCTCTCTAAAGAAAAGGTGTATGGTGGCGAATGATGCTTATTTTATTTTGTAAAAAGAAAATGTGCTATGTACTTTTGTGTATGCACTGAAAATTCTCTACTCATCTCTAAGAATTAACTTGCCACTGTTTCTACAGTGCTGTCTTCTTGGGTGATGGGCAGTGATATGACTTTGTTTTGGTTTCCTTTGCAGTGCTTTCTTTCCTCCCTTTCCCCTTCTTCCTCTTAGGACACAAAAGGCTGCCCCGGTCTGGGCTGTTGCTCTCAGAGACCTCCAGCTGCACCCTTGCCCCTCTCATGCTGGTTTCTGTGGCCCTGTGTGCTTGTGTTTCTCATCTTTCAGTATTGCCCAAGTCATGCTTAACTTTGGGAGAGGATAACTGTCAACAGCTTTAATTAAATCATACTTAAAAAGCTATTTTCTTATACTCCACTTTATGCTTTTGGTATTGTCGATCTTTACAATTTAATGGTCTTTGATAATGGATCAATTTTGTATTGCCTTATTAAGACCAAATACTTCTTGTCATCCCATTCTCTGCCCTCTCCTTTAATGGAATTGTTGTCTTTAATTAAAACTTTTAAACATTGACTTGTTTTAATCATACTGTAACTTTTGGTTGTGGTCAGCCTTGAGTGCAAATGAGATGTATAATTCTGTTATTCATCACAGGTTGAGTTTGAAACTCAATTGGGAATATATAACACAGTGGAATGTAAGTGATGTTTCTGATAGTGCTTTCTTCCTAGGTGAGCCCTTATGTTTAGCCTTAGTGCTCTGTTCAGTCGAACCATTTCTGAGATGAGATTCCATTATATATCTATATCTCTATATCTATATCTATCTATATCTATATATCTATATATATCTATATATCTATATCTATACATACATACACACACACACATACACATACATACATGTGAAGGACTTTTAGAGATTTTTTTTATATATACTTATGAAATACTGAAGACCAATCAGACCATTAACGGACACTCAGTGCAACTTTTTTTTTTTCGAGGTAGGGTTTCACTCTGGTCCAGGCTGACCTGGAATTAACTATGTAGTCTCAGGGTGGCCTCGAACTCACAGCGATCCTCCTACCTCTGCCTCCCGAGTGCTGGGATTAAAGGCGTGCGCCACCACACCCAGCTTTCAGTGCAACTTTTTATAATGAAAATAATGCTAAAGTTAGACCAAAACTGGTGTCATAATGAAATTTAATGATTTTCAATATGTTCATATTTTAATTCACAATGGATGTGTTCCACAACTGGAAACTCAATAATACTTGTGTAAAATGTGGAAGATTTTAAATGTGATGTTACTTTGACTGTTTTAAATTTTAGAGTCACATTTTATTCTGATTAGAATTTTTATCAAGATGTTGAGCTTTTGTTTTTTTAAAAAAACTTTTTAAAAATTTTTTATTTTTGGAGAGAGACACAGAGAAAGACAGAGAGGGAGAGGAAGACAGATAGAAGAATGGGTGCGTCCGCAGCCTGTCAGCTGCTGTGAACGAAATCGAGATGTGTGCTCCCCCTTGTGGTCAAGTGCAGCATTGCACCCTTGTGTCACTTTGCATCTGGCTAAACGTGGGACCTGGAGATTGGAACCAGGGTTTTTAGGCTTAGCATGCAGGCACTTTAACTGCTAAGCCATCTCTCCAGCCTGAGCTTTTGTTTTTTGAAACTAGTTTGTCATAACATGTTGTGCATAATCACAGTATTTATTTTGTTAGGACTGTTGTGAATGTGTAGACTTATGTTCACTGCTAAGGGAACAATTATTTATAAAATATTATTAAATCCAGTATTAGCTGCCTACTTCAGAGACTTCATACCTGCAGAGATCCATGTTACATTTACCACACTGCAGTGTTTTTAAAGACTCACCCTCATTGTTGAAAGTAAATGTACTCTTAGGGTGTAAATATTAGTGTTCCAATAAGCATGTGGTTATATTAAGGTGGTGGTAGCAGGAAGATTGTCTTGATCCATTGGGAATCTTAGGTTTTCGTAAATTTATGGTAAAATAGTTTTTCCTGTACTGCTGATGTTTCTTTTTGGTAAACAGTATCTTTGTAAAAGAAAAAGTATGAAGAAGAAATTGAGGTGTGTATACATTTCCTCAAATGACCAGCATTGTATTTGTGTATACTATGTATCTTGAAATGAGCAGTGGGAAAGCTGTTCATTTTTCAATCTGAAGGAAAATACTTTCAAGAAAAAAGAATGGAAATGAACTACTTAAAAATCTATAAAATTTAGACAATAAAAAATGAATAGATGGGCTGGAGAAATGGCTTAGCTATTAAGGCGTTTGCCTGCAAATCCAAAGGATCAAGGTTTGACTCTCCCCGCCCCACATAAGCCAAATGCATAAGGGAGTGCAAACATACATCTGGAGTCGTTTGCAGTGGCTGAAGGCCCTGGCATGTCATTCTCTCTCTCTGTCTCTCTCTTTCTCTTTCTCTCTACCTCTTTCTCTCAAATAAATAAATAAAATATATTTTTTAAAAAATGAATACAGTTTCAGGGACCCAGATGTTGTCTATGGCAAAAGATAGAAGATTCATGTCATTGGTACCCAATATGCATATCAGAAAGAGTGTTGGTCTAAAAGAGAGATCTGAGAGCTGGGAGTGGTGGCACATGCGTTTAATCCCAGCATTGGGAGGCAGAGGTAGGAGGATCACTGTGCGTTCAAGGCCACCCTGAGACTACATAGTGAATTTCAGGACAGCTTGGACTAGAGCGAAACCCTACCTCAAAAAAAAAAAAAAAAAAAAAAAAAGAGAGAGAGAGAGAGAGAGAGAGATTTGAAAAGATAATGGCTGGAACTATCCACAAATTGAGTTAAACACATAAGAGAGTTAATGAACTGATCACACTCTATAAATCCATCCTCCCAAAAAAACACTTAATCACTTAACCAGATACAAGGCAGACTACAATATGAATGTTTAAACAAAGCAAAATCTTGAAATCATTATGAGAGAAGTAATTTCACACAGGGAAAGAAAAAATAAGAATTAAAAAATAGCAGAGATATTATTTTCAATAAAATGCATAGAAAGAATAAAGTTACTCCATTTTTTTTTTTTTTTTTTTTTTTTTTTCTGAGGTAGGGTCTCACTCTAGCTGAGACTGATCTGGAATTCACTGTGTAGTCTCAGGGTGGTACCTAAAAGAAAATAAACAACCTAAAATTCTTTATGCAGAATAGAAATTGTTCAGTAATAAAAAGAATCTAGATTGTCTCAGAAGAAAAAATGAAATATAATCAAAGATTTACTTTAATTTTTTTTTATTTATAAAAGAGAGGAACTGATACAATTTTAGAGTAAAAATAAAAAGTAAAAATATAAGTAAATATAATAATATGTATTCCTTTTCCTCTTTAGTTTTCTAATTAATGTTTGGCACCTGAAACAAAAGTTATAAAATTAGAACATCCTTTTTCTTTCTTTCTTTCTTTCTTTCTTTCTTTCTTTCTTTCTTTCTTTCTTTCTTTCTTTCTATCTTTCTTTCTTTCTTTCTTTTTCTTTTCTTTCTTCCTTCTTTCTTCTTTCTTTTTTCCTATAATTTCTTCTTTCTTTCTTTCATTCTTTCTTTTTTCTTTCTCCTTCTTTTCTTCATTCCTTCTTCCCTCCCTCCCTCTCTCTCTTTCTTCTTTTTTTTGTGAGAGAGAATATAGATGGACCAGAGCATCCTGCAACTGCAAACAAATGCCAGACACATCCACCACTTTGTACACCTGGTTTTATGTGGGTGCTGGTGAAATTGAACCCAGAATGTCATATTTTACAAGGTGGGTAAGTGCCTTTAACCACTTAGTTATCTCTCCAGTCCTCTAATTCACATTTTTTCTATGGTCTTCTCAATTCATGTAGAAAATTATTATTTTTTATTACTTACGTATATAGTGTGTATACAGCCATGATGGTGCCATTGTTAGCCTTCTCCCTGTCCACCCCCATGGGTAATATGGGTTTTGCCTTATGGGGGTAGCCATCAGTTATGTGGGAGAGGCAATGTCTCTGTGCATAATGACCCAACTTATGGCTCTAATAATCTTTCTGCCCCCTCTTCTGCAAATTTCCCTGAGCCATGTTGGGTTCATTTTAGGTCTATTTCAGTGATGAGGTCTTGGGAGTCTCTGTGTCTCTGGATACCTGATTTGGTAGGAGTTGAGTATTCTTTGTGTCTATCTCCTTCACCCTTGTTCTGGTACCAGGTTCACCAAGAAAGCAGCACTCTTGCTCATTTCCCCAATAACTGGTTTCAGCAGGTGCCATGGTGAGGTGAATGAGCTGATTCTCTCCTCAGGTTCTGCATCCATCTGAAAAAGAGAAGCAAATTCTCCAACAGAGAGTGAGGTCAGTGCAATATACATGGGTAATAATTATTATTTTAGAGATAATTTAATACGTGTAGGACCTCTTATATCACACTATTGGTGGGAGCTTGATATTGGCAAGCAGGCTCATTTTTGGATATGGTTCTGACTTGTTTCCCCATTCCAGGTATGGGTTCCATTCCACTGAGCCAATTAAGCCTAATCAAGAGCAGTTGGTAACCCACCATGGCTGTGTGCCACTATTGCACCTGTGTGAGCATCACATCAGGTTGATTGCTGCTGAGTAGCTTAGACCATGAGTTGCTTAGACAGATGTTGGCAGTAGGGTCTTACCACTAACCTTTGGTGGGTCATCAAGCACTCTGACAGAACATGTAGAAATTATTGAAGAAAGTTATATTAAAGTTGGAAAAATTAAAGGTACCTAAGAGGAGGGATATATTCTCCTCTTGGTTTGAATGGTAAAATAAGAATGAATTCTAGAACCCTAGGATAAATTATGTATATACAATGCAGTATTGAGTACAACCATTAATTGTAGAAGTTGTAGGAATTCATTCAAAAATACTATAGAAAACCAATACCTACAAAATGTTTAGACAACACACAGAAAAGTAAAAGCAAGATACAGAGAAACAACAACAAAACAAAAATCCAAAGTTGGACTTAAGCCAATAGATAAGTAATTACATTAAATGTGAATGTCTCACTATAGTAAACGTATGTTGGTAGATTGCATGTCAAACTCATATTTTAGTATCCTTTTCTAAGAAATTATCTTCAAGAACAATAACAGATGAATGGAAGTAGAAATGAAAACAGGTCATGCAAATATCAATCAAAATACATCAGGAATAGCCACAATAATAGCATGTAAAACAGATGCTAAAACAAAGAAAATTGCTAGAGACAGATATACACAGCATGTAATAATAAAGGAATCCAACTCCAAAAAAATACATTTAATATGTGTAAGTGCTGAACAACAGAGTAGATCAATATAGGAAGTAATAACAGTACTGAAAGGAAAACTATTGAAATCTTCAATTTTGATTAAGACTTCAATATTGTTCCTTCATGAGTTGAGAGGAAATCTAACCATACAAGAGTAATGATATACAAAATGATCTAATCAAAATTTATAGGAAATATAGGAAATATATTAGATAGTAGTAATGTGAATTAATCTCAGGCATCCATAGAACATATACAGAGATCAATGAGCTCTTGGGTTATGAAATGAACTTTGATAACTTAAAAAAACATTAAATTACATGTGTTCTTAAAAAGACAAGAAAAGGAAACAAAGGCATATATATATATATATCATAAAATTTATGAAGTCAGACTAAAGAACTTGAATAGTGAAGAAATTTTGACAAAAGTTGAATAAAGTAGGAGGAATAAATCTGTCTGATTTCAAATTTATTATGTAACTATAGTCATCAAGATATTGTGATACTGGGAGAGAGACAGACACATAGATAAACAGAACTGAATAAGAAACCCATATATCCATCCATGCAAGTATGCCTAACTAACTTAATGGCATGAAGCCTAATCAATGGTAAAATGATATGATATGAAAGCTTAATAGCCCTACCTAAAAACCATAACACAACACATGTATTTTATCAACCAAAATATCACTTCTACCAAAATCTTGCAAAAGTTAAATATGGCTTTGAAATGTAAAATGTGAAATTCTAAAACTTTCAGAACAAAATAATTCCTGTAAAACATTTTGAGGCTATGCTAAGCAAAATGTTGATACCAAAACCAAAATCCACAAAAGGAAAAAAATACTAAATTGGACTTTCATTAAAATAAAATTTGGGGGCTGGAGAGATGGCTCAGCAGTTAAAAGAACTTACAATGCCTGACACCTTGGGTTTGATTCCCTACTGCTCGGTAATGATCCAGGCACACAAAGTGGCACACGCATCTGAAAGTCTCTAGTTTTCAGTGGCAAGAGGCCCTTGCATGCCTACAGTGAATCTCTCTCTCTCTATTTCTTTCTCTTTCACAAATAAATAAATAAAATTTAAAATAAAGCTTTGGCTTTTGAAATACTGCAATTAAAAATCACAAGAAAAGCTATAAAATAAGAGAAAATACTATTACCTCACAAAAAGAACATATAAGATACAAAAAACTCTTAATACTATAATGAAAAAGTCATACAATCCAAATAAAGACTAAACAAGAAGATTCAGACTCTTTTTTTTTTTTTCCAGTTTACCAGAAGAAACACAGAGAACACAAAATACATGAAAAGATATTCAGTCTTATTAGCTTTTAGGCAAATGGAAGCTAAAACTATAATGTATATTACCTTAGTCATATCAGAAGAACTAATACTAAAAGTAGTTAGTAATAATAATTACTATGGTAACACTACAAAATCCAGAGACACTGGGGCCCACTCACTCTGGCTTTGCATGTTAAGTGTGCCAGGTACAGGGGTTTGTAAAACTATTGGCTCATTGAAAACTAGCTGTGCAACAATTGCATACCTGGGCATGCACGCCATAGAGTTGTGCTATATGCAAGAGATCAGATCTGTGTCACTCATGATAGCTCCAAACAGCCCAGAAGTCTCTGTATAGGTGAAATGTGCTGATATACACCAGGACTGCTAAATAGCAAGTGAAGGGCAAAGTCCCCATAAACAACTTGTTTGAGCTTGTGGCTCTCCACATAATTATTTTGAGTGAGCAGGACAACCCAAAAAGGTTAAATACTGCAAATTTCCAATGACTTGAAATGAAAAAAAAGAAAGAAAAAAAAAAAAAAAAAGAAAAATTGGAGAGCAAATACATGGATGCCAGGCTTCTAAGAAGCTAAAGAAGAGACTAGTGACTGGCCTCAAAAGCCACCAGCAAGGACCCTTCTGGTAGTAGAGACAATCTGTGTCTTGAATCTGTCCATGTTGATCTCTTGGCTATTATGCTGGTCTACATTTTCTACAAGATGTTAACATTGGGAGAAATCAGTGAAGGCATGTGAGATCTAATGTTATAGTTCATACATCTTCCTCAAATTTACAATTAACTTAAAATGAACCAGTTAATTAAAACAATTAAACATTCAGAAAAAGACCTTTAGGTAGAGGTATCATAGAAATTACTGATATTTTAGAAAACATTTGAACTTCATGGAGGAACAATAAAATGATTGCTCAGAATATGATGTAGAAGATGATGCAAGGTAAAAATTAGGTGATAGTGGTTTGGCCTCCTCTTTGAAATAATTTGTATAGTTCTAGCCATCAAAGAGCAGCACTAGAAGAAATAATTGTTGTCTAAGTTAGTTTTGTTGTAAAATGTAATTATGATTATTAAACTTTAAAAAGGTGTTCTAATACTTTCTTAGGCACTTTCAAATTGACTAGTAGGATGATTAAATTAAAAGAAAAACTTTCATTGCTAAAATAAAAATCAATGTTTAGCTCCATTTATTGTGTTGTTACAAAATAAACATAATGCTTTAATATAATGTTGTATCAGTTTTGAACAATGAGATGGAGCATAAGCCCATGTTTTAATTTTCTTAGGATGGTGACAGTTAAATTAATGGTGCATAAAAATGATGTTCAAAATTATTTACACCAAATCATGGAAAACAAAGATTGTGACTGATGGCTTTTAAAAATGTGCTTTTAAATGCATTTTGTAGCTTTGTAAGTCCAAATAAAAAAGATGACATTCCCCCTCTGTGTATTGAGTCAAAGCATCCATCTTCCCTTAATGAGCTGAGTTTGCAACACCAAAATTAGTCTTCTTTCTAAGCTCCACAGCTCTCATCTTCACAAGGAAGCTCTCCAATGAAGCATCTTTGGTCAAGTTGCAGTAATTCAGCTCTTAGAATTGTGCTGACAATTCCAATGCCGAATGAACTCCATGTTGCCAGCCTATTGCTCTTTAGAA
The DNA here is from genome assembly GCA_036365145.1 of Orientallactaga sibirica. NCBI lineage: Eukaryota > Metazoa > Chordata > Mammalia > Rodentia > Dipodidae > Orientallactaga > Orientallactaga sibirica. The sequence goes on along the minus strand of JAEOAD010000023.1, from coordinate 19,439,918 downwards.
TCTGCAATGTTCGCAGGAGTGCAAAGTATTTTTGTAGATAAAGTCAGCAATTGTAGTACTAAATGCACTTCAAAACAAATAGGAGAATAGCACTGTTGAGATCATAACTGTATCTTTTCTGCTCTCTAAGCATAGGTCAAATCTGGAAATCAAAACCAGGGAGAGATATTAGGAGACAAGATGGTGACATTCATAAATCTTGGGTTGACTTGACAATGAGCACTAAATTGCACCTTAGTTGATCGATGGAGGAGAAACCTACAGATTTTATTTATATATATATATATATATATATATATATATATATATATATAATCATAAGCTCTTTATATATGTAAGAAAAATATTCCACCTATTTTATGACCAATAATACTTATCATAATTATAAAAGAGTCTAAGAAGATAAAGAAATACTATGGCAGGCATACACAAATGAACTGAATAGTAATTTGCTGTGAGAACCAAATAGTGCATATCCACAGAAAGTAATTGTGTATCTTCCTGCCAATGTCTTGACTGGATGATTTTTATGAGTAAAAATGGCAAAATGTTTGAAAGTATCTTTTTATTGAAAAAGCTAGGATTGGAGTTACTAATAGAGAAAAAATAAACATAGAGGTCTAAGCTAAGACAGTGTTGCAGAAGGAGTGGAGTAGAAGAATGAGGGGTCTCTTACAATGCTACTGTCTCCAGGCTCTGAGCATCTGGGATTACAGAGAGCTTTCTTTGATTTTGCAAGTTGTTGGAGTGTAGGTTTTAGTGGGAATATACTGTTAGGTAGGAGGAATGAGGCAGATATGACTACTTTTTTACTTTGTCTTCTTCTGGTCAATGTCATCTTTCCTGCAAGCCAGGAAAATCCTTCACTCAAGTAGCAAATGTTATTTTTGACCTTGAAAATTTTTGTTTTTGTTTCATCCTAATTTCCATAACTACAACCTTTGTCCTTCATCCCATATCCTAGGAGATATCAGTGACTCTCAGATATCATTGTTTGACTTAATGTTTCCCTTTGCTTTTCAGATTTTCAGCACATGCAAGGTATTATTTCAATCATACCAGTAGAATTAGAATGCCTTCTTGTTTTCTTGAATGAATTCTGAGTGATATAAAGACCAACAAGCTGGGATAACTATTTTTTGATTTAACATATTCTTGGAATACCCTCAAGTATGTCATGTTTGTGATTTTTGTGAGATTTATAGTTTTGCATAAAGGTCTTCAATTTTTCTATAAAGTATCACACATTTTATTCATTTTTACATTCCTTAACAAACTCTTTTCTATTTATAAATACTGTGAGATAAAAGAATAATGACTGAAATATATTAAATATTAACCTGATTATAGATACTCTAAATGGATTTTTACATTTAATCCTCACTAGAATCCTAGAAAATTGGCCTCTTACATAGTAAGTTATCAAAAGCCATGTAAGAAAGATATATAATTGTGATCCATTTGTGCAAAGGGCAGAAAGATCTGATAGCCTTCTCTTTCTATTCCTGTCTCTTTTACTTATTTATTAATTCAGCTTATTTGTTGTGTTGTGATTTATTTTGTGATAGAGCCTTAAACCTGCAATTCTTCTGCTTCCACCTCCAGACCTCTTAGGTGACAGTGTGTGCTACTATGTCTCTCCTCATTCATTCTTTCTTTCAGTACAATCCCAATTAATATTAGAACAGTCCATGCTAATTATGTCTCAAAAAATTAGTTTTTCCTTGTGTGAAATTTTAGTTGAAAGAAAGTAGCATAAAAGAAGCAGACGTTTGTATGTGCATGTCACTGAGTGTACAGAGGGAAGAGAACTGTATGATCCAACTTTGTCCACATTTGCACCTTTGTAATAACATCAGACAGTGTCACATGACCATGGGGTTGAAAGAGATCATAATGCAATAAACACTTTTCAACTGTCCTTTACCCTCCAGATAAGGAGCTATCCTTACTAACATGTGTTTTGGGATTGTGAATAAAGGGACTTTGACATTGGGGAAACTTTCATTATAGAAAGGCACAGCTATTTTTAATCAACATGTGTTTTCTAGGACAATGGAGAAGGGAAAAAAAGGATAGGTTTACAGTGAGTATTGTGCAGTCCAGGCCCTGTAGTTGTTAACTTTCTTGGACAGTTACTACCATCTCTACATACATTTTTGGAATTTGGGAAATAATAAAAGATGGCTTCTTCCCTGACTTTATACTCTGTCTCTAATGATCTGATTTTCTTAGCTGATGAAACTCAAACTACATTTGACTTTACAAAGTGTTGGGAATGTGATGTGATGTGGGGTGTGTGTATGTGTGTGTGTGTGTGTGTGTGTGTGTGTGTGTGTGTGTAAAACCAATGCCAGTCAGGAAGGCTGCCATCCCATATTCTCTTTAAACTGAGCTGTATTCTTGTCCTCACATACATGATCCTTCCTTTCTCAGCTTTGTAGCAATACTTTGCTCTATGACTTAGTTTTTTTCTCTTACAAGAAATAACAGTCTACTTTTTGCCTGTTATGATAAACTAGTAAATAATATGGGTTCAGTAAAATTTTTGGTGAAATAAAATCATCATTGTAAATTCAGCTTCCACCCCTCTCTGCCTCTCTGTGTTTTCTCTGTCCACCACTCTTCCCTCAGTCCCATTTTGGCAGTGCTTTTTGTATTCGTAAAAAAGCTTGCAGATGGAGTTAAAAATATTTAAAATTTTATTTTTGTCATCTCATTTGGCAGATTCTTTTCCTGGCTACCTCCTAGGTTGCTTACATGCCCATGAGCAAGCATTCAGCTCTTGGGTGGTTCTGCAAGCTCATAGAAGACCCTGGCAGACTCCTTAGTGCCATAGGTCTCAACTCTGAATGCTGCTCTTAAAGATTGTTCACACTGCAACTAAGGAAGCACACATAGGCCCTGAAGGACATCTTCTTAGAAAGCCTGACAGCACGATGGATAAATGTAGTGCATCTGGAGCTGTCCTTCCAGTTCCAGATTTCACTTCTTCCTTACAAACCTATGCAAATGCCACTTCTACTGTGAAGCTGCATGAGAAAAGCAAGAGTGTAAAAATCTTGGCCACCTAGAAATAGCCTTCACAGAATGAAAGGAATATAGTTGATATTCTCCAAACATATGAGAGTGACAAAAATATTTTAAGTGCTCAAAAGCTGTGAGTTGAAACCATAAGTGAACATCTTCAAGTGGGTCATATTGTTTGTCCTTGGATTATATTAGGATTTACACAGGATTGTCCCTTCAATTTTTGGCATTAAAGATAATACATACTTGACTTGATAATTTAGGCATTTAAAAAAAGCACTTTTGCTCGGCAATGTGTGTTAAGTGAATACTTATCTCATTACTGTACCCCCAGCTTCATGCAAACTATTAAATTAATAACCAACTTAGTAGTTGCTAGAGGCTAATAGCATACTGCCATGGATGACAAGATTATCCAAGTCTTATTCTGCCAGAGAATATTGGAAGAAATATTATGCATAAGGAATGCTGCATTAAATAGAGGATTTTTTTCAGAAGCTTGGTTCTCTCTGGGTAATTTAGGGGATGAGTCACCATCCACTGAACCAGTATGCTAGCACCATCATGCTAGTACTAGCACCAATGTGTGAGCCCTGTGACTGTGAACTCCATTGAACTAGCTCCAGTTTACTAGCTCCAGTGTTGTATCTAGTATTTTACCTCCATGTACTTGCTGCAGTGTACTAACTCCAGTGGGCTAGCTCCAATGTATACAATTACAATGTATATAATTGCATATAATTACCATTGTGCTATCGTTAGGATGTTAGCACCAGCATGAAAATACCAGTGCCTTGAGTACCAGTGTGTATGTATGTTCCAGTGTGTTATTTCCAGAATATGAATACCAATGTGTGACTATCAATGTGCTAGCTCTGGTTCTAGTAGGCGAGCACAAATATACTAGCTTCATGAGTTAGCTCCAGTATGCAAGCCCCAGCATATGAGTACCAGTGTGCTAGTTCTAGGATGTGAGCACCAGCATGTGGCTACTAGTGTGACTCCTCCACTGTGCTAGTACCAATGTGTGAGCATCAGTGTATGAGCTTCATTCAGAGTGTTATCAACAGTGTGTGAGTACCAGAGTGACAGCAACACTGAGCTAATTCCAGGCATATAGCTGGGAGTTTTGATTATGTGATTCAAAAATGCATCCTTTCGCTGTTTTTTTCTGAATCAGGGACTTTTTTTTCAACGTCTAAATAGTATTAACCTTCAGAAGTCAGATGCCTGTTTGCCTAGATATACTGTGTGAATTTTAGGAAAACTAGAGCAGCATAGAGGAAAAATACTAAAGGAAGACAAATTTTTGCATGGTCCCAAATGTCTACCGCAAAGCTTTCTAAGTAATAGATGCTCAATAAATCTCCATTGACATTAAAGTATACTATTTGCTTTAGTGATTTCCTGTCTTTTTCTTCTTCCCTTATATGTGGATAGAGTTGAAAATGCCCTTAAAACATTGACTATGGCTCACTGCAGATGTTTCAGGTTTAGCCCAGTTATCTATTACAGATTTCTCCTCCTTTGTCATTTGCACTTGCCAGTCTGAGGTTGACTTAGCAGACACTCGCAACCACATTTATTACTGTACACAGTTCTATTTTTTTGCACTAAGAATCTGAGGCAGACTTTATTTTTTCACATCCTCAAACATCTCTCTCATGTCACATTTCCAAAACATTAATTTTATTTTTTTTTCATAGAAAAGGTTGTTGGCCTAGAGTCAAGCATGTTGCCAAAGTCTGATCAATGAGATATAATAGGCATCTGATGGAGAGGGGCCCCTGGGAAACAAGGCAATTTTCTATATTTGTTAACTAATCCCTACTTTCTGCCTCAAATGCAGTGTGAAGATTAGATGTTCAGAATCCCATTTTGCTTTTGTGAAGGAAGGTGAAGAAAATTATAAATATTCCACTTGAGGCTCTAGCCTCCATGAGGCAATAAGAATTCCATTAGAAATGTGAGCCTGCAAACTTCTTGTTAGATGTTAAAAAAGACACCTATGTGTTTTAAGTCCCTTTTGACATGTTTTATGTTACTCAGAGCCAAACCACATGAGGTTTAATGGATGGCATGTGCTTATACAGTCATTATGCCATTTCTCTCCAATCTTCTGTTACTCTCATGCTGTTATTCTTCTTTAGTTCTTCATATTGAGATTGCTTGATGGGCAATAGGCATACATTTTTCAATGTAACTGCACAAATATTTACTATTTCAATCCTCTATTAGACATTGAATTAATTTAGTACAGTATTTTATTGCTTTTTGTGAGTCTAGTATTTTAATGAGACTTATAATAAATATTCAGTAAATTCTTTTTTATATATCTTACTATGCAAGTCTCTGTGTTCAGAGCTATAGACATAAATGTCAACATAACATGCTCATTCACTTAGTGATATATTTCAAAACTGGTTTATTAGTATGCATTTTTTTCTTTCCCAAGCACTATATTTGCTTCACCCTTATAAGTAATGAAGTTTAAAACGTAGGGTATTATACTAAAATCTTAAAGTTCTTGTGGAAGTTAACAAATATGTATGAAATAAACACCCCATACATAACCTGCCACATCATTGTTACATTTGAACTCTATAGCAATTACATAATATGATACTATCCTGATATCATCTTTGGTTGGTAACATAGTCCATTTATAATGTAACACATATCAACACTGGCAATTTTATAAATTATAGCAATTTATTTCATATAGACAAAATACTTATTTAGACTTTTGCTCATCATATAAATTATTAAATGCTTGCCCTTACATGTTTATTTAATAAATTCACACTAGTCAAGATAAGGAATCAAAATAAGCACCAGCAACATAGTTGAATAAATTTTATGCACACACACACACACACACACACACACACACACACTGGAAAACTACTCAACATTTTTTATTTATTTATTTTGATTTTTATTAAATGGACATGTAAACAACAGATGTTGGTATCATCCTTTCCCTCCTCCCTTCCCTTTTCATGCATTATGGCTGGAGAGGGACTGGCAATATCTCTATGCAAAATGTACCAACTTGTGGCTCTAATAATCTTTCAACCTCCTCTTCTGCAAAATTCCCTGAGCTATGCTGGGAGCATTTTTAAGTTCACTTCAGTGATTGGCAATCAGGAGCCCCTGGATCTCTGGTTTGGCAGGTGTTGAATGTCATTTTGTCTATCTCCCTTACCCTTGTGCTGATAGCAAATTAACTGTGAAAGCAGCTCTCTAGCTCATTTTCCCAATTCCTGTGTGGTTTCAGCTGGAGCCAGGATGGAGTATACTGGGTCATTTATCTCCTCAGGTACAGCTCCCATCTGAAAAAGAGACACACCAGTCAAATGGGATAACCATTATTAAGTTAGAGAGAATCTAAAGGGTGTAAACCCTCTTAAAATCTAAGGTTAGTGACAATGGAAAGCAGAATCATTATCTACATATGATTCTGACTTGTTTCCCAGTTCCAAATATGGTTTCCTATCAACTGAGTGTATCTGTTAGCCAATCCAAGAGCAGTTGGTTACCCACCATACTGTGTGCCACTATTACACTTGTGTGAGCATCATGTCATGTTGTTTGCTTCTGAGTCACTTAGATTTTGAGTTGCTTGGACAGATATTAGCCACTATCCCCCAGAAGCTCATGTAGTGCCTTCCAGCACTAGATGAGCTAAGTGTCTGGGGACTGGCTCTACTCTGTATTCCAACCAAGTCTCTCTATGGTCCATATTAACAGCATTTTGTGTCTTCATCATTAGGGTCTTACCATTAACCTATGGTGAATAATCAAGTGCTCTGACAGAAGTCTGTCTTGTTTGTTTTGGGAGACCTTATAGGTCTCTCTGATTAACAACTCTTTGTGGATGTAGATCACATTCTGGTACAGGGAATTACAGAAGAGCACTAAGGGAAAAGAAAGAAGGAAAAGACAGAGAAGAAGGAGAAACAGGAGAAATTTGAGATTAGTTTTCATCTCACCCTCTCCTGGGAATTGAACCGAGTTCTTTTGACTTTGCAGGCCTTAATTGCTAAGCCATCTCTCCAGCCCTCATCAATTTTTAAAATTGCTATCTTAGTTTCCAGTTCATTAATTTCTTCTCTAATCATGATTATTTCTTTCTGTCTGGAGCTCTTTGAGTTGGATTCTTCCTGTTTCCAGTGCCTTAAGGTGGACAGTCAGGTTATTGATTAGGGCTCTCAATGTCTTAGTAATGAAGACATTTAGGGCTATGAATTTTCCTCTTAAGACTACCTTCATTGTGTCTCATAAGTTTTGGTCGGTTGTGTTTTCATTATCATTCAATTCTAGGACTTTTACAATTTCATTTTTTATTTCTTATATAAACTATTCATTGTTTAAACATGTGTTGTTTAGTCTCCAGGAGCTGGTGGTATTTTTGATGTGTCTTTTGTTGTTAATTTCTAACTTTAAAACCTGATATGATGCAGGAAGTTACTTCAGTTTTCCTGACTTTATGAAGGAATGCTTTATGGACTAATATATGGTCAATTTTGAAGAAGTTTCCATGGGCTGAAGAGAAGAATGTGTATTCTGTAGAGTTGGGATGGAAAGCTTTGTAGAAATCTGTTAGGCATAGTTGATGCATGATGTTGTTGAGCTCTATTATTTCCTTGCTGATTTTCTGCTTGGATGATATGTCTATTGATGATAGTGGAGTATTGAAGTTTCTGACTATGAATGTGTTGGTGTTTATTTCTGTTTTGTTGTTGAGTAAATTTTGTTTTATAAACTGTGCTGGGTAAAGTAGCTTGGATTGGAAGCCATAGTTTTTCAGACTTTGAAGTGTTCCATTCCAGGCCCTTCTGGCTTTCAGGGTGTCATTGAGAAATCTGCTGGGATTGCCTTTGTACACTGTTAATTGCTTCTCTTTGCTGCTTTTAACCCTCTCCCTTTGTTTTTGTTGTTGAGAGTTTTAACTATCATGTGTCTTGGAGAATTTCTTCGTTGGTCCTGTCCTTTTGGTGTTCTGTAGGCTTCTTATATCTGGATGGGCTTCTCTTTTGCAAGATATGGAAATTTTTCTTCAATAATTTTGTTGAATATGTTCTCTATGCCTCTAGTCTGGATTTCCTCTCCTTCTGGTATACCCATGATCCAGATGTTTGGCCGTTTTAGGGTGTTCCACTGTTCCCTCATATTCTGTTCACTTGATTTGTTTCCCTTTTATATACTTTATATATATATATTTCTTCTTTTTTTACAGTTAAATGTTTTTATTGACAACTTCTATACTTAATTATAATAAACCATGCTATTTCCCTCCTCTCCCCCATTCCCCTCAGAACTCCACTCTCTATCATATCCCCTCCCTATCTCCATTAGTCTCCCTTTTAATTTGATGTCATCATCTTTTTCTCCTATTATGAGGGTCTTGTGAAGGTATTGCTAGGTATTGCGAGGTCATGAGTATCAAGGCCAATTTCTGTCTGGACTATTGCATTGTAAGGAGTCATACCCTTCCTTTGGCTCTTACATTCTCTCCACCCCTCATCCACAATGGACCCTGAGCCTTGGAGGGTGTGATAGAAATGTTTCAGTGCTGGACACTCTTCAGTCCCTTCTTCTCAGCACTATGTTATCTTTTGGGTCATCCCAGTGGTCATCTCCATCTGAAAAGAGAATCTTCTCTAATCAGTACAGAGAGTAGCATTAATATGTGAATATGAACATTAAATGTAGTGCTTTCAGGGCACTTTGGTGGGAATAAAATATACATTTAGCCAGACAAGAACAGGCTTTATACCCCTAAGACTCATGACTTCTTCTGCCATAGACTTTTGATTAGTTTTTTCAGTACCAGGCATGTATTCCCTCCCATAGAGCAGGCCTTCAATCCAATTAGGGAGCAGTTGGTTTCCCCAAGAGTAGACATGTCACTATTGCACCCATTTGGTCATTTGGCCTATCTGGCCAAACTTGAGGTTTCCAGTGTCCACTGTTTTCACTGCTGATGATTTCTGTCTTCCATATGGTTGCCTGCACTGCAGCTTTTTCCAGCTTTCAGTTGGCTGGTCTATAGGGAGAATGTTTTCTGCTCAGCACCAGCTTGCTTTCTCAGTGTCCTTGCTGCTCAGGAAAGTGAGTTCTTCAACAATAGGGTCTTATCATCTGTTTCTCAAGGGAAAGCAAGGTGCTTGGCAATAGCCTGTAATGTTTTGCAGGCAGCAGGAACCTCCCTGGCCAACAACTCACTGAAAGGTATTTTTTGAATTTAGCAAAGTTTTTGACCTCCCAATCAATTTCTTCTATCTTTCAGGTCAGAGGTTCTGACTTCCACATGACTAATTTTGTTGGTGAGTGGTCCTAGAGAGATTTTTATACTTTATATTTGATTTCTGGTTTTTCTTTTGTTGTGTTTTTCATTATGTCCATCTCATTTTTGAGGTATGATTTCAATTTGATTTCTGTTTTCTTGATGTCTGCTGTAGTTCATTCTTGCATTTGATCAAATCTTTATTAATGTTAATCCATTTCTTGACTTACCTTCAATTTGTTAATATCTCTTTGGAGGGTTCTAATATTTTCTTCAATCAGGTTAAGCCTACTGTCATAAGCTGAATGCTCTAGGACATGATTCTGTTCAATTTCATTGATATGATATGATTGTTGGTTCTTTGATAGATTGCTTCAAGTTCAGCATTTTTTTTTTTTTAAATCAGGGTGTCATTGGTTGTTGTGTTTTCATTTTGGGAATAAATTTCTGTTGATTTCTCTATGAATTCATTGGAGGCTTCCATTGTAAGACTAGGCATCCTTGGAAGAGATCTCTCAGTTTTCTGGCTTTTGATGGCTTTTTTGTGTTGTTGTCTACCCATTTTCAGAAGGCTCTTTATTTTATTGAGGAAGATGCCAGTTTTTGTCCTTTGGACCATTCACCCTCTGACTCAGGTGAACAGGTATGTTGGTACCTAGTGGCCAGTCAGGATACCAGAGCAAGAGTCCTGATTCCATAGCTGACACCGGGACCAGGCCTCCCCAATCAGGACACATTGGGACCTACCATGACCAGGGGACTGGGAGGAGCAAGAGAACAGTGACCTGGCTTACTTCCTTCTGAGCCCTTCAGCACACAGATCAGGGCAGGCAACTCAGACCTGGGATGTGGGAGGAGCCCAGAAATGGGTGTGGCTACTCACTCCAGTCCACTGTGTTGCCCACACACTGTCTGCACAAGGAACCTCAGACCTGGGAGTTGGGAGTAGCCCAGAAATGGGTCTAGCCAACTAACTCCAAACCGTGGTGCCCACCCACACACTGTCCAAGCAAGGAACTCTGACCCCAGAGTTGGGAGTAGCTCTGAAATGCATCTGGCCTACTCACTCCAGACCACTGCACTCCTATTCAACCTTTTTTTTTAATTTTTTGTTTGTTTGTTTGTTTGAGAGTGACAGACAGAGAGAAAGAGGCAGATAGATAGAGAATGGGCACGCCAGGGCCTCCAGCCACTGCAAATGAACTACAGATGCATGCCCCCCTTGTGCATCTGGCTTATGTGAGTCTTGGGTAATCGAATGGTGAACCAAGGTCCTTAGGCTTAACAGGCAAGTGCTTAACTGCTAAGCCATTTCTCCAGGCCCCTATTCATCCTTTTTAAAAAGATGAACATTATGTCATTTGAAACAATTAGCACAGAACTGGAGGACACTATATTAAATGAAATAAACTACTCAGAAAAAGAATTATTCACATATGTGCAATTGGAAAAGTTGACAATGAAGTCTTTATTGTACAGTCTTTACTTCTGCTTACAATGTACATCCATAGTTTCTTTTTTAAATTATAAAATTATATTGGGCTGCATTTATTGTACATGGCAATTATTTCAGAAAGATATTTTTATCTAAGTATGTTATATAATTTGACCACATATAATCCTCATCTCATCATCCCCCATCCATTATTCTCATTCATTCCACTAGCCAGTCTCAATTTTACCTTTAGGTACTATATTCATACATAATTTTATGCACCCAAATAAAATCTAGTGTACACAAAAATGAGAGAAAACCCACATTGATTGTCTTTCAGAATCTGATTTATTTCACTTAAAAATGATGAGCTCCAGTTGCATCTATTTTCCTACAAGTGAAACAATTAATTTCATTTTTCTTTATGGCTGAACAAGAAACACTATATAATTATTAAAATTATTTACCCATTCATCTGTTGACAGAAACCTAGGTTGTGAAGTGTTGCAATAAACAAGGATATTAAAATATCTCTGTGGTGTGTTGATTTAGAGTCCTTCAGGTATATTCCTGGGGGACCCACAGGTTTTTGGTTTTAAAGTTTTGTTTGTATTTTATTTATTTATTGTTTCTTTTGTTTTGAAGCCTGGCTCCTTGTGGTTGAGGTATCAGGAACACTTCAGGTGAGAGCACCCATCTACTGTGTCAGATATGAGAGTATAAGTCACATACCATTTGGGGGTACTGATCTAGACTATGTCACAATAGTCATTCTATGCCATGCATTGGTAGCTCTGGGAAGGGTTCATCTCTGTTCCCTGGCAACCACATTTGGAATTCCTGAGAGATTAAGAGGACTTCAGCATTCTCTAAAAATAGCTCCAGCATTTGGATCATTACTTATTCGAGGAAAAGTAAAGACCAACAGGCAGCAATGGAGAGAGCAGCCAAGTACCTCTTTGGAAGCAGTAGCCAAGACCTGAGCATCACAGACCAGTGAAACACAGAACCAGTTGGAAGAAAATATGATTATCAGGGCTAAAAATAGAGGAGAGCAAGGATGGGGGTTGGTTGCCACGTACAAAGCTACAGTTAGACAGGAGGGATAAGTTCTGCTGTTTGGCTGTACATTATATGCTCTACATGTAATGTTGTATTTTTAATAGTAGGTAGAAAGAGAATAATTTTTTAGGTGATGGATATAATGTACTCTGATTTGATCATTTTGAAGCTATGCATGCCTCAAAATATAGCATTGTATTCCCTAAAGTGTACAGTGAATTTCAATTACAAATAAAATACAACTAAGGAAAGAAAGAGTGGAGGGAAATAAGGAAAAGGAAGAGAGCGGGAGCTTCTCTGAGTGCTGAAGGCTGGAATGTTCAAGATAATGTGCTTAACCATTTATTCTGCAATTGTATTTGAAGTTCACTCCAATAGAAAGAATTCATGCATGATATTGAAACAGAACCAAAACCTTGTGATTGGGGCGGGGTAGTCATAGTCTCTAGAGGAGAAGTTACTGCTGTTGTTTGGCTAAATGGACATGTTTCGCCTGTGAAAGCAGCCTCTCATACTTATGTTTTTGCCTATAGATTAGTTCTGCTCTCACCTGTTTGTTAAATAGTTATTTTATTTTATTTTTATGAGAGAGACTGAGAGCAAGCAAGAGAGAGAGAGAGAGATATTTGGTGCACCAGAGACTCTAGCCACTATAATTGAACTCAAGACACGTGTGCCACCCTGTTCATATGTGTGACCTTGTACTTATGCATCACCTTGTGCATCTGGTTTATGTGGGTTCTGGGGAGTCAAACCTGTGTCTTTCAGCTTCACAGGTAAGCACCTTAACCACTAAGCCATCTTTCAAGCTCTGCTCTCACATTTAATTAGAGGAGCTTTGTGAAGATGGCAAGGACTCAACGAAGTGCTAAAAAGACGTGACCGGTAAATGCTCAGCACTAAATGAGACATCTCTATCAAACTTGCTAAGCCTCAGGGAACATTGTGAAATAGGTGGCAGAAAGAACAAAAGAGCCAGACAGTGGGTAGAAGTGCTTTGGACTGGAGTCTTCCAGGCTCAAAATATCTATTGTACTCATGACCTTACAGAAGCTATTGTTACTTGCACAATATTGGACTGATCAATAAGTACTTGCACAATACAGGACTGATCATCAAGTCATCCTCATGGTGGAGAAGAGGGAAAAGGCATCCGAATAGAGGAGGGGCTAATTAGAAAAAAGGGTTGAGTGGCAGGGCCATAGGGGAGGAACACAAAAGAAAGTAATGGGAGGAGATTAAGATCAAAATGAAGTATGAACATGTGTAAAAATTGCCCATAAAATGTCAAAAAACAAAAGTAGGCAGCAGGTTTTTTGTTTCTGAAGGTACCCTGCCTTGTTGCTGTGCCATCTGGGCAGAAGTAGCACTGTGTCCCCATATGATAGATCTAGAAGGGCAAAAAGAGCTTAAACTACTTTCTCCAAGCCTGTTACAAGAAATACATCCATTCAGGAAGGAATTAATGTTTTACCAAGATGTCCCATGTCTTGTCTTGTCTTGTCTTGTCTTGTCTTGTCTTTATTTTATTTTATTATTTTATTTTATTTTATTTTATTTTATTTTATTTTATTTTATTATTTTCTGTTCTTTTCTTTTCTGTTCTTTTCTTTTCTTTTTGAGGCAGGGTCTTGCTCTAGCCCAGGCTGACCTGACCTGGAATTCACTATGTAGTCTCAGGGTGGCCTCGAACTCAGAGTGATCATCCTACCTCTGCCTCCCAAGTGCTGGGATTAAAGGCGTGCAACACCATGCCCGGCTAAGAGGTCCCATTTCTTAGCACTCTCAAAAGAGACTACATTTCAGCATGCAATTTGGAGGCATACACAGTCAAACCATAGTAGGTGTTACTTGTATCCTGTTTCTCTGTTTTATTTTCATATTTTCTCCCTGTTACATTCATGGTAAATTTGTCAATATGTATTCTATATCTCTCTCTTTCTCAATTCTTCTACACATATTATAAGTCTTCTACACATATTTTAAGTCTTATGTATGACATAATTTATAGCATTTCACAAGTAGTCTATTATCCTTTCAAATCACAGTAATGAAATCTAAGCACAAAGTAATTTTCTATTCCTTTTTGTCTGAGTTTGTGACATAAATGATCAATATATTGTATTTATTATTCTTCTCCAAGCCTATTGCCCTTCATAGTCAGTACAGAGGGATGGTAGAAGTTGTCAGAGATTGGAAAATATCCAGAATTGGTTTGAAATGACATCTGTTTGCACTTGTCAATGATAATAAAAAAGAAATTAAGTTGTTCTAACCAAAAGATAATTGTACCTGACAAGCCAAGTTGTGGTTTATTAATAATTAAAAATATTTCTGTGTTCTGCTACTGATGGAATATTTAATCACTCTTTCAGTCAATACCAGTGTTACATTTATTATTCATTAAAGATAAATGTAGTGTAATGGCCTTGAATTGCAATGTGTTACACTGAGATTACGAAGGGCACAAAAAGTTGATTCATTATTTAGGAATTTATTAAACTTCTCTAGCAATTTCAATGAGTAGGATAACCCAACAAATCTCTACGGTGACACAGACTTTCAGTAAAATAAGAGAGAAATTAAACAAAGGGAGAAAAGGAAAGAGGATGCTGGCAGTATTTAACCATAACCAGATTCAGGAAGCTCAAAACAGAATTACGACAAAGTTTTTCTTCCAGGGTTAATAGGAGCTTCTTAGAAGTGATGGAGTGTGTTATCCAAGAGTAATCACCGCACTCTCCAGGTATGTTTTCTTCAAGATTTGGTGTGAGACTGACCCAGCTCTTGCTTTTAGCACATGCTGACTGAGGTCATTGCAGCTCTGCGAAGCTGCATTCAAGAACGTTAGAATCAGACGGCTTTTTTTTTTTGTTGTTGTTGTTGTTGTTGTTCTCAAAAAGCACTGGAGTTTCTAAGCACTTTATGAATGATTCATTTCTGTCTTTCCAGGCCTTTACAATTTTATTTTCAGATTAAGGACAAATATCAAAAAAGATGAGCTTCTCTTCCATTCCTATTCTGTTTTGCCTGCCCACCAGCACTAACAGAAATGGAAAGTTAGAGTTGAAAAATCACCTCTTCCCTCTTTTTGGAACCTAAACATTCTTTTGACTACAAGGTAGAGATGCAACCTGCTTATTTTAAAGGTCTTTTAATATCTCTGTTTAAAAGATATCAGTAAAAGTGAGAGGAGAGGGAAATTTCTTAAAAAGTCTACTTAGACAACTTGCTCCGGACCCATCCCAGCTTGTGAACTTTTCTTCTTAACTTTCCTAAAGAAATTTGTCTTTATTTTCCCATCAAAAATGTCTACTCTGCTTAAGCATGTTGTGCAAGTCTTCTCAGTGGATTCATGGCCTGAAAATGGCTCATCTAATAAGACTGGGTCGGTATTATCTCAGAGAACAGATGCACTTGAGTCACAGTACATAACAATGAGGGCTTCTTCATTTCACAGAGCATTTAACAGTTAGTAGCTGCTGCAATGAGGGAGCTTAGTTTTCTGACACCAAATAGTTCATATGCTTTTTGGTTCCTATGGGAATTTTATGGTTTTAGAAAGTTCAAGGACTAGGGAGATGACTCAGTGGATAAAGTGCTTACAGTGTCAGCATGGGGATCTTAGGTCAGCTCCCCAGAACCTATGTAAATATTGAGTGCACATGAGAGCTTGCCTTTTATTCAAGCACTCAAGAGACAGAGACAGGGTAAGCTAGATAGCTAGACTGGCCAAATTGGCTAGATCAAGTGAAAGACCCTGCTTCAGTAAATAAAGTGGAGAGTTATGGAGGAAGACTCAGAACATATGTGCACAAACATACACACAAATGCACCACACACATAAACCACTTAATACCCATATGCAAAAGTAAAAAAAAGAAATGTGATTTCAGAGGGTGGAGAGATGACTCAGTGGGTAAAGTGCTTGATGCACAAGCCTAAAGGCCCGAGTTCAGATCTCTAGCACCTGCATTGTAACTCAGAGAGGCAGCATGCAGCTGTAATCCCAGCATTGGGGAGACAGATACAGTGACCCAGGGCTCGCTGGCTAGTTAGAATAGGCCAGATGGTAGCTCCAGGTTCAGTGTGGTGGGGGGAGGGTTCAAAAAGAGCAAATCAAGGCACAATTCCACTGGAAATAGGGCAGTATCTGACAACTATCCAGGATAAGAATGTAAACTATTCTAAAAAAGACAATATTCAGAAGCTATTTTATTGGATTTTAATTTTATTACATTTGCAAACGTGTAATACATACATACCCATCCATTCTCATTACCTCAGTCTTGGGTAAAGAATGAAGACATGTAGCAGATTTGGGGGAAGTTTATTTCTGCCACTTTCAGATTCGGGGACCAAGGCTCCATTCCTCATAACTGTGACAGAGAGCATGAACACAGTTCCAGTCTGCTCTAAGAGAGAGAGACTCACTAAGCTTTCAGTGCATTTCTCTGACAGAGGCCAACTGCTTGGGTTTGTGCCATAACCTTCTATCTGGTGTTTCCAGGTGTAGATCTGGCTGTCTGGGATCATTCAGAAAACTTCTCTGACACCCGGTATCTACCACTCAAGAATCACTTAGCATTGCTTTTCACTATGAAGACTACCTATTAGATGTTGAATTAATTATTCCACTTTTATTTAAAGAACTCAAAATAGCATTTTTAAATCTTTTTTAATATATATTTTTATTAGTTATGTTTATAGTATATATGCAGCCATGATGGTACCATCATTAGCCTTCTCCCTGTCCTACCCCCATGGGTGATGTGGGTCTTGCCTTATGTGGGTAGCCATCAGTTACACAGGAGAGGCAATGACTCTGTGTATAATGACCCAACTCATGGCTCTAACAATTTTTCCACCCCCTCTTCTGAAAATTTCCCTGAACCATGTTGGGTTCATTTTAGGTCTATTTCAGTTATGAGGTTTTGTGAGTCTCTGTGGCTCAGGATATCTAATTTGGTAGCGGTTAGAGCACTTTGTGTTTATCTCCTTTACACATGTGCTTGTACCTGGTTCACCAACAAAGCAGCACTCTTGCTCATTTCCCCTATGACTCTGTGGCTTCAGCTGGTGCCCTGTTGAAGGGTGATGGGCTGATTTTTCTCCTCAGTATATGCGTCCATCTGAAAGAGAGAAGCAGATTCTCCAATGGAGTGTGAGGTCAGTTCAAGATACATGGATAACCATTATTATTTTAGAAAGAATTTAATACATGTAGGCCCTCTTGTATCCCACTATTGGTGGGAGCTTGATATAGTAGAGCAGGCTTGTTTTTGGAAATGGTTCTGACTTGTTTCCCATTTCCAGGTATGGGTTCCATTCCACTGAGCAGATCCGTTAGCCAAATCTAGAGCAGTTGGTAACCCACCATGGCTGTGTGACACTACTGCACTTGTGTGAGCATCACATCAGGTTATATGCTGCTGAGTAGCTTAGACCATGAATTGCTTAGACAGATGTTGATCGTTTTCCCCCAGTCACTCATTTAGTGCCTTCTTTCACTAGACAAGCTAACTGTCTGGGGACTGACTCTCTTCCCTATTCCAGCCAGGTCTCTCCATGTTTCCTATGAACAGCATATGGTGTCTTCAGCAGTAGGGTCTTATAATATTCTCTGGATATGTTGGCAATCCTGATGTAGAAATAGCCACAATTGTATCCATCTCAGAGTGAATGCTACTGTTTATCAACTTTTTCTCTACTTTCTAAACTTCTTCTTTTTTTCTTTCTTTTTTTGTTTTTGTTTTTGTTTTTTTGTTTTTGTTTTGGGACAGGGTTTCAAATATCCCATATTGGCCTCCAACTCACTGAAGCTGAGGATGACCTAAAACTTCTGATCCTCCTATTTCTACCTTCCAAGTGTTTGGCTTATGTGCTGCTGAGGTTTGAACCCAGGGCTTTCTGCATTGGAGTTAAGTACTCTACCAAGTGAGTACATTACCTATTCCTTCATATTCACTTTTACTATACAATTTCTGGTCAATTAGGATTTCAAACAAAACTCCTTTATTTTGGAGTCAACCTTAGTTACTGTGCAGTTTATCCTGTGTACTTTTTTTTTTTTCCTCGAAATAGAGTTTCACAATAGTCCAGGCTGACCTCAAATTCACTATGTAGTCTCAGGGTGGCCTTGAACTCATGATAATCCTCCTACCTCAGCCTCCTGAGTGCTGGGATTAAAGGCATGATCCACCATGCTTGACCTGTGCGCCTTCTTGATGCCAGATGCTTTTCCAGGCACAGGGTGTATCTATAAGGCACAAGGCATCCCTTTCTCAAGAGTTTGAAGTGTACTGGCACTTGACCAACCAGAAGAAATAGAGTAACAGACAAAAAAGCAATGAAAAGCAGCAATTAGATTTTTTCGTCATCCTAAGAGCTATGTAGATAATTAAACCTGGTAGTTTGGTACAGAGTTGAAAGATGGTCATTTAGTTTAATAGTCAAGTGAGGCCCTCTGAGGTCTGAATAGCCTGAATGAGCCAGTCATGCAAAGGTCTCTGCCTACAGAGAGAACTCCATGCTCCAAGTATAAGCATCAATAAATGAATATGTGGTGATGTTTGAAAGTCAAAGCCTATGACATAAGGTCACAGAACATTGATAGAGCTCTTGGGTGGGTGTGTTTTCAAGTTGGTTAGTAAGAGGGAAGATTGATTGATATTGAGGTGTCTTTGGAGAAATCATGCAAAGCATGTCTCAGAAAAAAGAAAGAGGAAAATATAGCAAACAGATGTTTACCCTCACCCAGTGATTGAAGGGTCTGAACCCAAGGTGTTCATCCTGTTCACTGAGTTTTTTGAACAAAAGTGAGTGCCTTGTTTACTCATGTCTTAGCACAAACATTGAAGCCTCTGAGGCATGAGGAATAACAGAGAGTAGGAAACAAGTTGCTATCACATAAAACCTCAGTGAATTCAGTCACAGCTCATCGTTGCTGTGCCTACAACAGCCTGAATCAGACAGCAAAAAGATCAAAATTGATGTATTACATACAGAATGACATCTGAGAGTTTTGGAGAAGCTGAGCAAATAAACAGCATTTCTGTGGTCTATGATGCAGTGTAGATTGTATTCTAAGAATGCTGGAAAGAGACTGAGGTTAGTAATTGATCATATGATATGTATGTTGTTTTAAGTAGATTGCTCTGTTTCATGTGGAGAACTGCATGTCATGGGGTAAGAGAAACAGACCCATGAGCACAGGTCACAAACTAAGACCTATATGTCAAATCAGGCCATTTTGATTTTGAAAATAAAGTGTTACTGGAATGTAGCCACATTTTTATTTGTATCCCACTCCTTTGCACTACTGTGAGAAAGTTTCATAACTGCAAAGGAGAACATGAATCCTACAAACCTATCCCATTCTCTGGAACAGCTTCTATTCTCTGGAAAAGCTTACCAAGCACTGTGTAGGAGCAATCTCCCACCACCATAGTCAGCAGCCATAGTACAAGGCTAAATCTCTGCCTCCAGAGCTTTGTATTTTTATTTTGGAATCAAAATTGAATAAATAGGCACTACGTGGGATACACAATGTGTGGGGCATATTTACTAAAAGTGTGTGGGCGTACATTTGCATATGTGCATGTGCAGCCAGAAGTTGATGTCCTGTGTTCTCGTACATTAATCTACCCCTTATTTACTGATATAGACCTCTCGGTTGAGCCTAGAGCTCACTGAAACCACTAGTCTAGCTAACCATCTTGCTCAGAGATTCTCTATCTTTGTCTCCCAGCACACTGGGATTATAGGAAGCCACTACTGGGCATTTTTTGGTGGTTGCTAGGGATCTGACTTGTATTGCAAACACCATATCCACTGAACTGTCTCCTCAGCCCTTACCATTTCCCAGAAATAGTAAGCAATAACAAGTTATGGGAGTTCATAAGCTTTGCCTCAGTGGTACATGCTTCTCATCTGCTAGTATTCCATTTGCTAATGCATGCCACTTGGCCAAATCTAACATTAAGTGGTATCAAAAAAGTGTTATATTGCATGGAAGTGGTGAACAAGACAAAAATTTATTAACTGTAAAGTATGTTATATTTATGTAGCAAGGATATGAGGAGAAGACAACAATAAACGCTTGCTTTCACTTGGGCTCAGTTCTAAATCCTCATTGCATTACCTTGCTTGTGAGTCAATAGAAGGTACTGGAGGAATACTGTGAGGGGGGTTCCTAACTGGAAAGGTTGCCACATTCAGCAAACAAAACTAAGGATGCCCAAGGTGGGTATGAGTATCAAATAATGATTGGTTCCTTTGGAATATATATGTCTACCCCATATATTCACTGAGATGGACTTCTGCTAAAAATATATTCATTATTTATCTGAAATTCAAAGTTAACTTTAACCCTTTCTTTTTCTGACATCACTATCCTGGTACCAACAAGTGCCTTGCCAGTGACAGCCTAGGATTAGTGAGCACCTGACATGGTGGGAGTCATAGCCATGGCTCACATGCCAACTGCACTTTCACCCTCTAGCAGGTTTCTGCAGTAGTTAGCTCAGGCTCTGGGCTCTGTCCTCTGATGGGCTTAAGTGTGCATCAGAAGGTCTGTGGTGTGGAGCCTTGGCATCTCCAAAATAAGGAAACTGTGCTTTGAGAGGAGAGGCTCTTCTAAAGAGTTTATTTCCCCTACTTTCATTTACTCTTAATTACAGAATTGACAGATCCCTGCATTCTCACATTATCTGCCCTCCAGTGTCCTCTTTTTTTTTTTTCCTGTGCCTAGGTAGACATCTTGTGTTAGCATATACTTATTTATACTAAATTTGCATGTTCAAATTTCAGGTATATTTTCTCTGGTCTAGACTGACCCTGTCCAATACAATTTGGGCATTAATGCAATTTATTGCACAAAAGAGTCATTCCCAAGCTGCCATAGAGGAAATAAATTGTATGCTATTGTATAAGTGTTTAAGGTGTCTATGGAATTCAAGCAATGGATGAAAAGTCACAGAGATACTGAATAATGCAGGTAAAATCTGTCTCATGTTTATACTTTGATACACTTAAATGTTCCTTAATTATTTTTGCAGATATTAAATCAAATGTTATTTACACATTAACTCTAAATACATAATATGTGGACTTGTCATTGTCACCGGTCATTGTCCTTTTGCTGACCATGCCTCATGATTGGGACCACTTCATTATTTTAGCAGAATTATTCCCAATTTTTAGAAGTAGGAGATAGAAGCAGATGAAATATTTAAAGCAAAGTTATTATTCTGAGTTAAATTGAGTCAACACCAAATTTCACGTTTAACTCTAGTCACCATTATTTAAAAATGTCACCTCATTTGGAGACAGGACCTTTCCAGGGGTAGTGTAACCTATTAGGACAGGTTCTGCTCCTGTATGAATGGTATGCTGATAAAGATATACCTACACTGTAGTAGTTTGATTCAGGTGTCTCCCATAAACTTAGGTATTCCGAATGCTAGGTTCCCAGATGATGGAAATTTGAAAATTAATGCCTCCTAGAGATGGTGCATTGTTGGGGGCAGGCTTATGGGTATTATAGCCAGTTTCCTCTTGCCAGTGTTTGGCACACTCTCCTGTTCCTATCGTCTACTTGATGTTGGCCAGGAGGTGATGTCCACCCTTTGTTCATGCCATCATTTTCCCTTGCCATTATGGAGCTTCCCTCAAGTCTGTAAGCCAAAATAAACTGTTTTTCCCACAAGCTGCTCTTAGGTGATTTTTGCCAGCAATGCAAAACTGACTGCAACAGTAAAGTTGGCTCTGAAGAGTGGTGCCATTTGCTGCTAAACACCTGACATTGTGGCTTTGGGCTTTTGGAGCTGATTTTCAAGAGGAATGTGGGAGGATTTGGAACTTTGGCCTAAGAAATGCCTTGCAATGCTGTAAGTACAGTTTGATGGACTACTCTGGTCAGAGTAGAAAGACCTGAATGCAGGAAGAACTAAGGACTGTGAGGTTTGGCTTGTGAGGGTGAGAAAGAGCTTTGCCTGGACTGGGCTAGAAGCAATTTGTGTAAGAGGCTTGCTTTGATGCCCCTGTCCTGAGAACTTATGCAGGGTTGCTTTGCATAGAAACAGACTGATGTGAGCAGAGGGATATGGCACAGAAATGAAATCTTTTTGGGGCTGAAACTTCTTCCTGTTCAGCTGCAATTACATGAGAGATTACAATCTGTGAGCTTGGTCCAGCTGACCTGCACAGGGGCAACAGGAAGAATGTAGACTCTTTTGAAGGTGTCTGAACACTTAAGAAGTGTCCTGTGCTTCAAAGTCTGCTTTATTCCCCACTGGTTTAACAAATTGGCACCTTACCTGGTATTATGGAGTATAAGAAATGTACGAAAGAGTGGGTCATTGAGTTTTCAACACAGTCTTATGTTTTGGAAATGGCCATGGGCAGTGTGTAGCAGGTTTGCTGGATGCCTGCATGGAGTCCTGATGGAGCCCTGAGGATGAATTGTGTAGTAGTAAGTAAAGTAAGTAAGTAAAGAGCCAGTGGAGATGCTGTGACTATGAGATGGCTGCCAAGGAGAGCTGCTGGCACCAGATGAAGTTTTCTAAGACTGGGCATAGCCTAGCTGGAGGGTTGAAATTGTAACTCCAGAGACTTGCTGCTGGTTAGAATTATCTGACTTAGTGGCTTGTCACTGGCTAGAGTTGTTGGACTTGGAGCTTGGAGCTACAAAGTTTGACTTTTGCCCTGATTAATTCTTGCATTGGTTGAATATTTCTTTGCTATGCCCAATTCCATCTTTGCAGTGTGAGTATTTATTCTGTGCCATTATTGTTTTTGAGGGGCTTTCTTTTTGTGGTATTATGGCTCAGTTTAAACATGTTGGATTATGAGGATGTTTAAACATCATTGGAATTCATAAAAACTATGGGGACTCTGAAAGTTGGACTGAATGCATTTTATTTTACATCATGGATGGTCGGTTATCAGTTTATGGGGGCCAGGGGCAGAATGTGCTTGTTTGATTCAGGTGTCCTCCATAAATTTAGGTATTCTGAATGCTAGGTTCCCACCTGACAGAGATTTGCGAATTAATACCTCCTGCAGGCAGTGTATTGTTGGGGGCAGGCTTATGGGTATTATAGTCAGTTTCCCTTGCCAGTGTTTGGCACACTCTCATGTTCCTGTGGTGCACTTGATGTTGGTCAGGAGGTCCATCCTTTGCTCATGCCATCATTTTACCCTGCCATTATGGAGCTTCCCCTTGAGTATGTGAGCCAAAATAAACCTTTTTTCCCACAAGCTACTCTTGGTCAGGTGATTTCTGCCAGCAATGTGAACCTGACTGGAACATGCACACACACAGACAGGCATTAAGGGAAGATGAGTTGAAGAGACATAGGTAGAAATCAGCCATCTATACCACAGAAAGAAGACTGGAAAGTTATTTCCTTATGTCTCTCAGAAGATTCAAACCTTGTTGTAGGACTCTGAGCCTCCAGAACTGCGTAACAGTCTATTGCTGTTCTTGAGGCCACCCAGTATGTGGTACTTTGTTGAGGTAACCCTAGAAAACTATCATAGTTACCGTCAAGGATAATCCTGCCCATAGGAAGAGGCTGCAGATTTACTGCCAGATGTTTTTCTGGTAATAGTGAGAGATATGATATTACTTTCAGTTTTCTGTTCTTTTAAGGAAAAGAAGTAATACTAGATCTTGCCAAAGATATGCCAAAGATATGCCAAGGATTTATCATGTGGTTCAATACAAGATTAATTTCTGTCCTTTTTCTTGTCTTTAAAACTTTGCTATTGTGAGGTCAACAAAACCAGCATTAACATCACATAGTGACTGGTTTAAAGAAAGAATTTTAGATCCACTTCCAACATTACTGAATCAAAATATCCAATTTAACATATATCTTAGGTGATTAATATTTACATTAACACCAACATGGGGGGGATAACTTTCTCAGAGTCTCTTCTGTTCAAAAATTACTAAAGCAGTATTTTGGACTAGTGGAGCTAGCTCACTGGAAGCACTAGTATCTTTGATTCACAGCTGCTTTGAAATCAATTACCCAAAACTAAAATGCCTCTCAAAACTCAATAACGTGATAATTGCTCATAATTGTTTCAACATGACTTCATTCCTACCTACTTGTTACTTGGACCTTAATAAATGGGCTCTCCAATCAAGGAAGAGTTTTTTATGCTGCTATTGGAAGATGCGAAGAGACTAGAGACGCACATTCAATGTGTTGCTGTAGATGTTTCCACACTCCAGTTAAGTAGATACATCAATTAAAAATTGGACACACACACACACACACACACACACACTCACACACAATCTGAGGCATTTTAGGCTATATTAGTATACGTTTGTTAACTTGAGATTCACCTTTTATAAAGTCAACTGTCAGCAGAATTCTCACAAAACACTTCACAATTTCTTTTACCAGAATTAGTATTGGAATTTAATACTTTAGTATTACATTCTATTCATGTCTTGGATTAAATTTTTCATGATATAATGGACCTATTACTTCCTTTTTGTAATTTAAAGTGCATATTTTTGGTTTTAATAGGAGCATTAAAGAATTGTCTTCTGCATTTTGGCTAAGAAAATGGTCAGAAATTATATTTAAAAGAATGAAAACTTCACTATCTTTACCTGCTAGATTTGGAGAAATTCATTCACTGCTACAAGTACAAATTTGTAAAATTTGTGAAAAAATGTAAAAAAGAAAGAAAAGTAAATGAAAAATAGAGCTATTTTGATTTACTAAATTTATAATATATTTACTAAACTAGGCAACATTTACCAAACTTACAATTACATATGTATTTTAACCTGTTTTAGACTTTTAGAATGTACTCTAGAGATGTATTTACTTCTATATTGCAGCCTGATTCATGAAGGCAAGCACTTGGACGCATCAGTGAGAATTAATTAAATGTAAAAGTTTTGGAAAATGTATTTATACATATACAAACTAATTTTTTTTTTTATAAAAAGAGGACAATGGGCTGGAGAGATGGCTTAGCAGTTAAGGCGCCTGCCTCCTAAGCCTAAGAATGCTGGTTCCAATCTCCAGGTCCCACGTTTAGCCAGATGCAAAGTGACACAAGGGCGCAATGCCACACTTGACCACAAGGGGTACATGCATCTGGATTTAGTTCACAGCAGCTAAGAGGCTGCTGGCGCACCCATCTCTATCTGTCTTTTTCTCCCTCTCTCTCTCTGTCTCTCTCCAACAACAAAAAAAGAGGACAATATCTAGGTGGTTTTAGTTGCTTGTCTTTCTATAAGTATATCTGAAAAGATGCAATATAAGCAAACAGGTTGTTCATAAATGAGGATGACATGTTTGTCTTATGTCCTAAGGTGGTTTTGATTTTGAAACCATTCAAATAAAACCTGAAAATCAGAGAAAGCTGGGGTTGTAGATCACTTACTAAAGTACTTGCCTTTGCATTCAAAATTTCCTGGATTTGATCCCAAGAAAATGCCTAAAACCAGACAACAGCTGTGATATTCACACCTGTTCTAGCCCTCAAGTGTTTAGGCAGGAACATCAGAAGCTTAAGGTCATCGTCAGCTGCAAAGTGAGTTCTAGAAGGCTAGCCCAGGATACATGATACACCGTTTCAAAAACAAAAGCAAAAAATTAATTAATTAAATTTCAGGCCTGGAGTATATTTGGGTGGAAGAGTACTTACTTAGCATACATTTGACTCCTAGCATTACAAATTTAAATAAATAAATAAATAAAATAAAAGTAAATGCTACTGGACTAGCAAGGAAAATGATTATAATAGTTTGTGGCATGAGATCAGTACAGCAAAGATCTAGGAAAAATTAATCTGGTTGTTACTATTTAGTCTGCTAAAAACCAATGCAAAAATACCTATACCACATTTAATACTGAAGCTGAGCAGTGTATATGCTTTAAGCATATGCATGGAGAAGGTACATGCTATAAAATATTCAGGAATGACTTTACACTTTTTTCTGAATGGAATGAACATAGCTGTCTTAATCTATTTTCCTTGCTTGGTTCCCCCAGTGTTCAATGTTTGTACTATCTAGCTGTGCTGGGCAACTTCTATGGAATAAACTACATGAATGATGTGAAACTCCCACTGTCCCAAAGAATTGAAATATGGTTCTATTTCATGCCTCAAGGCCTCTTGGCCACTCCTTACCCTCCAGTAATTAACTTCCCAACATTATTCCTTTGCAGTGTGGCAAGCTGCAGGAGCTAGCTGCCCACAGGACACCCTCTGGCTGGTGATTAGCTTGCTTTAGCTTTATTGGAGAATATTCTCCATAGATATTGCAAGTTAGTAGTCAAGACAGAAATATTAGATTTCATTTGAAAAATAAATGTTCTAGTCATTCCACAGTATTAGGAGAAACACATTAAGACACAGTGAAAAGAAAATATAATATCCTCTTCTGAAAGTAGTAGGGACAGTCTTGGGTTAATATTTTAAGGAAACATATAAAGTCATCTCCTCTCTCCCAGTATTAATAAAGGCATCAGTTTATGCAGGTATGAATCATTGGCTCTCATCCAAATCAAACATCCTGTTTTGTCTTTCTAAGTGTGTGAGCATATTTTTTCCCCTCCAATAAGCATGCTGTCCTGCTTTAGGTACTTTCTGAACTCTACTTAACTGTAGAAACAGAGTGAGCCTGTGTATGCAAACTTGTGTGGCTGGACCTTCTGTATCTCTGATATGATCAATTCCTCCTTCATCTATATTGCTACTATTTAAACGATGTTTGGGTTCACGTTTGGTAAATGCAAGGCCAAAATGAGCCCAGCAATGAAATAAAAGGGGCAGAAAAATGTGTTATTTTCAGCAAGTAAAGAAAGCATGTGAGTTATTATTTGCAAAGCAATTCCCTCAGTTAGCAAAAGAAAGGAGAATTTCATCATCAAGTATGTTCATATTCATTTAAGAAAACTCTTTTCCCTGGCCACATTTCTGAGTACATTGCCAGGTGGAGATGGCAAACACACTTTTTGGGCACACTTGTCTCAAGGTAATAGAACACATGGTTTGAGAGGCTAAATTGCACACCAGAATTCCTCTGGGCATGCTCAACTTACAGTAACAAGGTTTTGCTGAAAAACAAGGAACAGACATTTTGAACTTACTCTAACATAGGAGATTGTCCCTAAAAGTGATTGCCTAACTTAATGAGTAACAAGGCAATGGTAGTGTTGCAATTCTTTATTCATTTGTCACAAAACCAATTATCTTAAAAATTTATATGTGTACTGATAAATGACATATTATTTAAATATTTATACATCTGATATTCTGAAAAAGTAAATGTTATACATATAAAATCATGCTTACATATTTTATTAAAGCATACACATATAGGACTATGCTATATTACATACACAACCACACACACACATTTGTCTTATAGCTTAAAGACAGAAACAGTATTCATAAATAACAAAGGCTATGTTTTCAAGGCTTTCTTCAAGACCTCTCATAGTTGTCATCTTCTCTATTTGAGGAAGAGCCACAATTTTTGTTGAAGTGATTCCAGAACATTGCTCTATTTATGATTATGAAAGGATGGTGTCAACTGGCTGCAAAGTATCAGCACACAATGGTAGATTTCCACTTCTGCCTCTTCCCCCTCAGGGGCTGTCTTGTGTTATATACCTACAGACTGATTTACATTTAGCCCACAGGCTCACTTGTTTAGTCTAAACTGTCTCACCAGAGATTTTCATTGATTTGTGGTGCTCAGAGCAACTTGTGAAATAGTGTTCACTTGCTGTAATCTCTCAAGGGCATGTTCTTTGAGATCTTTGTTAGGCAGAGAAACAAGATAGCTTGAGGCAAGAATATGTAATTTCTGAATTTCTTTACCAAATTATCTTCTAGCACTGTCTCAATCCCCACATTTCTTCTGATATATGGATAATCATTTAGTCCCTTCAACAAGTGATAAAATAGAGTCTTATATTTATTTCTTCTTTAAAACACATTCATGCTGTCTGCTTAAATTTGGAATCACAGAAATTTGAACTTGATTAAGTATCTTTAGGCTAGGATTGTTAATGAAGCTTATCACAGTTCATCAAGTCTATAGGTAGAAATCCCAGGATTTATAAGTACAGACGTTCTGAGTTAGAGCTAGTTGAAGTATAATCACCATGTTATTGTATGTGGTAGGGGTGGAGAAGGGTTGATATAGAGACCCGTAAAGTGTACATTATCCAGAAAAGAAATTCATGTATCCTATCTCAAAGGTTCAGGGCTACAGATCTCACAACCTGAATAATGTCTTAGATTTTAGCAAAGCTAAGTCCAAGCAAGTTGCAAACTTGGACTATTTGCATTTTAACAGTTGATACAAACATGGGAGTGTGCCACAATTTTATGTTTTGTTTTCTTTTCTTTTCTTTTCCTTCTCTTTTTTTTTTTTTTTTTTTTTTTTTTTTTTTTTTTTTTGAGAGAGAAACAGAGAGAGAGAGGGAGAGGAAGACAGATAGAGATGGGAGCACCAGCAGCCTCTCAGCTGCTGCGAACGAAATCCAGATGTGTGCACCCCCTTGTGGTCAAGTGTGGCATTGCACCCTTGTGTCACTTTGCATCTGGCTAAACGTAGGACCTGGGGATTGGAACCGCTGGAGATTGGAACCAGCATTCTTAAGCTTAGGAGGCAGGCACCTTAACCACTAAGCCATCTCTCTAGCCCCTTCTCTCATTTTTTAAGGAAATGAAAATATCAACAAGTATTTTTTGCCAAATGGTTGGCATAATTTGATTGCAGTATTTTACAGTCAAATTGTGTCACCAAGATTCAGCCTGACTAATTGTCAAAAAATATATTTATCATTAATAAGACTTACCTGCATATGAAGAAAAGGCTGCACTAACAATATTTCTGGATAGTTTAGAAAAAAATAAGACCTAACTGCTCTGCTCAGAACCTAAATTTCTTTAAGAATACTAAATTTCAGAATTCTAGACTCAATATACATGATTTTTTTCTGACTTGGGAATTAATTTTGCTTTGTCTTATTTGAGACAGGATTTTGCTTTAGCCCAGGCTGACCTTGAAACTCTGACCCTCCTGCCTCAGTCTCCAAAGTGATGACATTACAAGCATCTGTCACTATACTTGGATTCAACTCTATTTATTTTACCTGTATATTCATGTTTCCTGATTACAGCACCCTAGGAACCTTATCATAAGTCACAAAGTACTTCCTAAGCTCAACATCTAGACAAGCTAATACTAAGTATACTGATTCCTCACCTAGTGTCTTTCACATTATATTTTTAAAAATGCATTTTTTTTAACTTGAGAGAGACAGAGAGAGAGACAGAGAGAGAGAGAGACAGAATGGGTGCGTCAGTGAATGAACTCCAGATGCCTGCGTCCCCTTGTGGGCAAGTACATCATTGCACCCTTGCATCACTGCATCTGGCTAAATGTGGGACCTAGAGAACCACTAAGCCATCTCTCCAGCCCCCAAAATGTGCATTTTTAATCTTGAGGTAACTGCTTACTCACAATTGAAATTCTGCCCAAAGAAGTATATGTGGTAAGTAAAAAATTACATTTACTATGTGACAGTTGAAAATATACAACAGCTTCATTATAATCCCTGCAATGCAAATAAAAGTATCTTCACTTTGTAAAGGTGAATAATCAATTCATTGAAAATAAATTTGAATTTTCATTTTTAAAGTAAGCTGTAAATTTTGAGGACAATTTACACCATTGATTTCAGAGAACTACTGACTAGCAATTTGCTTAAAAGCTAATTCCTTTACACTTATGAGATTAGAACTATTTGCTTTCATAATCATTCCACTTCTCTTTATTCATAGAATATAACTTAATGATCTTTAACAAAATTTTGACTAATGAAATGTATTCCTTTGTCTGGGATTTTACCCATAGTCCCCATTGGGTTGACCTGCATCCTCAATGAGGAAGGCATCTATAGAAAAGGGGCAGGGAAGAAGGAAAGGATGGTACCAACATGTGCTGTTTACATACAAAATATGTCCATATCTAATAAAAAATAACCTCTTCCCAAAAAATAAGCTTGTAAACTTTCATTCCTTTGAGGTGTTTGCTCCTTCTCTTGTACCAACTTGGAAACAAAACCTAAACTCTTGCAACCCTAGCAGGCATCTATATAGACAGGAAGATCAGCAGCCTCTTAAAGAAGTATCACACAATCCCAGGCCTCTTAAGAAGTATTGCTCTGGAATAGATTTCCTTGGTTTCCTCATTGAATGCAAGAGGAAAAAAAGCTCAATAAAAGCCCACGAAATTATGGGTGTCTATTCCTAGCAGTTACATTTATTCCTCAATAGATAATTTAATTCAGCCTCTGGTCACTTTTCTAATTTTAAGAATTGTTACTTAAAGCTAATAATTATTAAGTCCTTAACCATATGCCTAACATTTTCACATTTAATCTTAACCTACAATTTACAGCTAATATTACCCACAATCCACAGAGGCCAAAGCTGAAACTCTGAAGAAGGTCTGGATTTAGGATAATCCTGAGTCATAGATTTTACGTTTATTGACTCAGTTTTCTTTATCTGATAAAGGAGCGGAGCAATACTAGATGACATCATATGGCTACCCTCATGTGTCTTCCTCATGTATCACCTTCACATTTCTCCTTCATGTGTCACCCTCTCATATCTTCCTCATGTGTCACCTTCACATCTCTCTCACATGTCACCTTCATGTATCTCACACACTTGTTTCCCTCACATGTCACCTTCATGTGTCACCCTCATATTGCTATTCTCATATGTCACCATTACATGTGTCACCCTCATGTGTCTCTCTCAAATGACTTCCTCACATGTCACCCTCATGTGTCACACTTGTGACATTTTCATGTGTCTCCCTCACATGTCACTCTCACATGTTACCCTTACATGGTCACTCTCATATGTTTACTCTTATATGGTTAGTGGGAAAGATAAACAGCTTAGAACCTTCTGGGAATATGATGGGACACACATATGTTACAAGTACGGTGATATTACTTGTTCACATGGATGTTACTCTAAAACACATTAAGGACCTTAACTTCATTTTCCAAGGGAAACTGCCATGGCAGTTGCATATGAAGTCCTTTACATAATTTCATACACTTCTGAGCACAAGAAAAGGTGCTCGAACCCCCAATTGGTGTAAAGCACAGCCATTTAACAATGTGGCTTTCCTAAGTGATCCTGGTAAGGAGGAAATCTGGTTCTCTATGCAAGGTCCTGTAATTTTGTGTTATTTCTCCCATAACAACTCACATATACAATGCAACACACACACACACACACACACACACACACACACACACACACACACACAGACCAATTTAAAACAACACCACATTTGTAATCTCAATTTTTCCAACATATAAAATTGGCAACATCAAAATTTATACTTTCTAAAGCCATAAAAGTATTTTAAGTTTGAATTACTGTTGATTATGCCATCAAGCCTTCTTATTCACCAATAATTCCAGATATATCCAACGCTTTCATGAAGTAGAGTAAAACCACAGTTCTAAATTTCTACTCATAGCTCATTTGGCATTTAGTATGTATAAAAAAGAATCTCCCTTTTATTGACTAAGCATACACTAGAAAAGTTAGGGATGTTTCCTTCTACATTTTTTTTTTCTAATCATGATGTATAATTTGTATGAACATGTCAATTTCTGGTGTAGAAAATCATTCTGTTATAATCTGTCCAGAACTGAAGTGAGGGTTTACTGTGGTTTTACTGTCATGTGTTAGTACTGGTACTGCAGATAAGACATCATGCAGAAAATGATGCCTTCTTCCCAACATCTTTGTGTTCCCCAAAGGAACACATGAGGGTTTGGATCCTAGGGGAAAAAGAGGCCAAGTACCTATCTAAATTCCAATGTGAATATCACCTTGTAAGCCCTCTGAAACTTCACTGGCTTCTAGCCTCTCTTCTTCATAATTAGAATGAGGTCAAGCTGTCACTGTGCTGCAGCACGTTCCATGGGGAATTGCTGTTCAAATTGGAAAGGAGTTTCCTCTCATTAAAAGCAAAAGAAATCAAGTGTGACTAGCACTGTTGTAAGGAACAACTGCATGGCCCTGGCTCTGCTGCTCCCAGAGCTATTCTCATATTCCAAAGGGAGCCATCCACAAAGCACCAGGAACAGGCTAAGTATACACAGTTACCACTCACAAGTCCTGAAGGATACAGTGCAGAAAAAGAAAACACAGGACTTTTCTGACAAGAAAACCATATATTCATATGAAAATGATTTGTATAAGATTACATGGGAATCAGTCAGTTTTCTTTTAAAATAATGTTACAAATTATATTTACTTATGATTGAATATTAATAATTTTATTTTAGGACTGGAGAGACGGCTTTGCTGTTTAGGTGCTTGCCTAAAAAGTCTAAGGACCCATGTTCAATCTCTCTACAGATCCCATATAAACCAGACACACAAAAGTTGAGGCAAGCACAAGGTCACACATGCCCACCAGGTCTGGAGTTTGATTTCAGTGGCTGAAGCTGTGAAGCACCAGCTCTCTGTCTCTCTCAATTTCTCTAAAAATTAAAAATAAAATAATAATTTTATTTTATATGCAATTATTAGGTGCAAATAATTGTTGCTTTTGCTAAGTTATAAACTTTTTTTTTTCCATTTAGTCACAAACATAGTAAGTGAGGAGTGCAATGAATTATTTAAAATCTTGAGAACGAGAGATAAACTTCTGAGATTCAAATATCTCTGGGCACAGGGAGTATATGAATCTTAACCTTCATTTATCTTTTCAATAGTTCTTCATTCACAAAATTGGTAGGATAAACTTAAATTTATTGAAATATATTTTCTGTGTTTCCACAGCTACAGACTGAGCCCCGGGGTTCACAAATGGTCAGCACTATGTCACTGAGCCTTGCTCAGACCCAGTCATATGTTTGTTTGTTTGTATTTTTTCTTTTTTTTTTTTTTTTTGGTTTTGCAAGGTAGGGTCTCACTCTGGTCCAGGCTGACCTGGAATTAACTATGTAGTCTCAGGGTGGCCTTGAACTCTCGGCGATCCTCCTACCTCTGCCTCCTGAGTGCTGGGATTAAAGTCGTGCACCACCATGCCCGGCCATCAGACCCAGTCATATGTTTTAAATGCAATAATGCATGTAAAGTATATCAAATACTGCCTGGCATACATTAATCCTGTAAGTGCTGCTTATTATCACTACCTCATTTTAGGGATTCAGAAAGTGTTTCCAAACAGACTTTGGACAAAACAAAGATTTTCCAAATTAGACTGGGGCCATGATGCTCAGGAACTCACACAGATGATCTGTCTCATGTTCTCTATCCTTTAGAAATTATTTTATGAAGACTACAAGAGGCAGTGCATACTCTCTAGTTCTCACTTCAGTACAACTTCTTTATTTAGCTTCTAAATGTAGCTATGCTGTCCCTTGAAGCTTGAGATAATAGTCACTCCATGTTTTCATATTTGTTTCCATCCTGTCAATAGTAGGAGAGCAAACACAACTTTCTCTGTGGTCTTAATAGATATTCCAGCAGTCAAGAAAACAATTGCGAGCCTGGAGAGAGATGGCTTAGTGGTTAAGCTCTTGCCTATGAAGTCTAAGGACCCTAGTTTGAGGCTTAATTCCCCAGGACCTACTTAAGCTAGATACACAAGGTGGTGCATGCATCTGAAGTTTGTTGGCAGTGGCTGGAGGCCCTGGCATGCCCATTCTCTCTCTTTCTATGAATCTGTTTCTTTCTCTGTCTGTTGCTCTCAAATAAACAAACAAACAAACAAAAAAAGAATGAAAGAAAACAATCTGTATAAATCCCTACACATTGCCCAGTGAACTTGGAGAACATTTACTAGTAACTTACGTAGGAGATGGGCCCGAACAGGATTAGCCCCTTATTAGCCACTTATACGTTTACAGTAGTATGCCAGTGAAAATGGACAATTTACTTTTTAGCTAAATACCAAAAAGGAGGCCATTCAAATATTTTAGCTATGAATAAAATTAGTTCATAGAACAAAATTGTAAATACAATAAAAAAATGAAATTGTGCTCTCTGCTAAAATTTTTGTGGCCAACTTGTGTGACAAACACATATTTTCACAGATTTGTCTTAAATTCATTGGGTCCACTATATTATAATCAACTGGGGGAAAAGACTATGAATTCATTCCATATTAATCTTTAGTTTTAATGTAAGTTTGTGTTTCATCAAAACATTGAGAGACTGTTGAGGCAGATGTATAGACAACTATCCAGACAGTAAGCCTATGCTAGAAGGAGACCCTGCCTTGAAAAAACCAAAACTAAAAATCCAAAAAAAATCAGATTTGACCCCTTATGTAACTAAAGTTACCAATGACCACTCACTTGTACCATATGAAAGACATTTACGAAACAATCACCCATCAATTTAACTTCTCTCCAAACTTATATAACTATGCACTGGAATAGTCCTGCTGGTCTCACACACACAGAGATCCTCCTACTTCAGCATCCCAAGTGCTAAGATTAAAGGCATGCATCACCATACACAGCCAACTTTGACTTTTATAGAGAAAGGTACACTTGTAGCTCTACAGTAGGACAATTAACATAGTTAACTAATCAATGTAATATGTGAATAAAATAAGGAGCCAATGTTTAAAGTGTGGAAAATTTCACATGAAATTAAAATATTCAGTAGTACAGAAAAAGATTTAGAACTTGAATCTTTGGGGGGGCTTAGATTTTTTATTACAAAAACATAAATATGCTACTCAAATAATCGGAGGTTTTTTAGAAATATATTTTTATTAGTTATGTGTATTGTATATATACAGCCATGATGGTACCATCCTTAGCCTTCTCCCTGTCCTCCCCCCATGAGTAATGTGAGTCTTGCCTTATGGGGGTAGCCATCAGTTATGCGGGAGAGGCAATGACTCTGTGCATAATGACCCAACTCATGGTTCTAACAATCTTTCTGCCCCCTATTCCGCAAATTTCCCTGAGCCATGTTTGGTTTGTTTTAGATCTATTTCAGTGAGGAGGTTTTGGGAGTCTCTGTGTCTCTAGATATCTGATTTGGTAGGAGTTGAGTGTTCTTTGTGTCTATCTCCTTCACCTTTGTGCTGGTACCAGGTTCACCAAGAAAGCAGTACTCTTGCTCATTTCCCCATTCACTCTGTGGTTTCAGTTGGTGCCCTGCTGAGGTGCGATGGGCTGATTCTCTTCTCAGGTTCTGCGTCCATCTGAAAAAGAGAAACAGATTCTCCAATGGAGAGTGAGGACAGTGCAAGATACATGGGTAACCATTATTATTTTAGAGAGAATTTAATAGGTGTAGGCCCTCTTGTATCCCATTATTAGTGGGAGCCGGATATTGGAGAGCGGGCTCATTTTTGGAAATGGTTCTGACATGTTTCCCATTTCTAGGTATGGGTTCCATTCCACTGAGTGGATCCATTAGCCAAATCTAGAGCAGTTGGTAACCCACCATTGCTGTGTGCCACTACTGCTCTTGTGTGAGCATAATGTCAGGTTGTTTGCTGCTGAGTAGCTTAGACCATAAGTTCCTTAGACAGATGTTGGTCATTTTCCCCCTTATGTAGCACCTTCTGGCACTAGACAAGCTAACCGTCTGGGGATTGACTCTCTTCCCAATTCTAGCCAGGTCTCTCCATGTTTTTTCCAAACAGCATATGGTGTCTTCACAGTAAGGTCTTACCAATAACCTTTGGTGGGTCATCAAGTACTCTGACAGAAGTATGTCTTCTTTTGCGGAACTTGAATCTTAAGTGAACATGATTGCCTTATTTATTTTGAACTTTGACTTGAGCTCAGATGAGGGCCATCTATTGCAATGACAACCCTTCATAGAATGCACATATATAGACATCCACTTTCTCCTTGTCTACTCTGCCACCCTTTTCCTACAGCACTAATCTTGAGTACAGAATTTACATGTAGAAACATTTCCTATTTCTATCATGTCTCACAAAGTACAAATTTGAGGACAGATTATAAGTGGCATTTTTTCACTATGAAGCTCACTGAAATATACTATGCACTACTACTGCTATACTATTGAAGTTATACTTGATGAGTCCAGTTTATAGATATATAATTCCTCATAATAATTGAGAATATTTAAGTATATGGTCAGTTTTCATACAATGTGTATTAGTTATTTTTGCATAACCAGCTATTTTTCAAAACCACCACAGAATCAGTGATCAAGAACACATATGTATTACCACAGTTCTTTGTTTGAAAGCCTGCCAACAACTTAGCTGGATGTGTTATTGGTTCCTAATCACTGTAATGAACATATGACAGACATAATTTAAGGAAGCAAATATTTATCCTGACTCACAGTTTCAGAGGCCATCATCCATGGTTAAATGGCTCTATTGTTTATGAGTCTGTGAGAGGCAAAGCATCATTGTAGCAGGCAGGTAAGGCAGGCCAAAATCACATTCATGTAGCTAGGAATCATAGTATGTGAGACAAAGGGACTGGGTAAAAGATACATCCTTGAAAGTCATGCAGCCAATCATCCACATTCTCCAACGAAGCCACATTTCAGAAAGTTTCTATCTCATTTCCAAAATTCCATCAAATTATGAATAAAGTAATGAATAAATCCCTTTATTACATTATGATCAAATCCTGGGAAACATTTCATAAATGAATCCTAACAATGGATCTCCTTCTTCAGGATATCATAGATCTTCAATGTAGATCCTGGCTGGACCTGGGCTCTCAACAAAGTTCCTCTGGAGAAGTTTCTTCCTGGGCATGTGCTTGTTTGCAGTTATTTATTCCTTATGTTTTGGTGAACTGAGGTTCTCTCATGTGTACTGACTGCCTGAGACCCAGTTTCTCTAATGCATACTAACTGCCTGATAACACCCTACATTTTCTACCATATGTACCTTCCTAACAAAGCTGCTTCTCCATTAAAAAGTATCAAAGGCCTGTGATTCTTAATGATAGAATAATTCTAACATTTCCTGTCTCTTCTTATATTCCATTTGTTAAAGCCAGTCAAAATCTGTGTCACACTTAAAGGAAAGGAGTTATATAATAGAAGAAACACAGTGCCTGGAATCATGGGACTGACTTTAGAATCTGCACAGCACATGAAGTAAAAATATATAATAATCTTGACATAAATATATTACTAATAGTTGCCATGAAACAGCTTTTGATTTTGCTTACAGGGCTTATTTTTAACAATTAAAGGAACTTGTGACCTAAACTTTAGCAAGGGACAGTTGAAATAGAATTTTTTAGCAAGAAGATTATAGCCTTTAATGAAACGGAATGAGGCTGAGATTGGCCTTCTGAAGTTCCTTTCAAGGGGAATATCTGTGCTACTTACAAACATTATGACATTGTCAAATATTTTGTGCATCTAACATGAAAACAAGAAAAGGACATTTAGCTGTGTACGGTGACATACATCTTTAATCCCAGAACTTGGGAGGCAGAGGTAGGAGGATCGCTGAAAGTTCAAGGCTACCCTGAGACTACAGAGTGAATTCCAGGTCAGCCTGGGCTAGAGAGAGACCCTACCTCGAAAACCAAAACCAAAAACAAAAATAAAAAAGAGAAGAAGAAAGAAAGATAAGCAAAGGACATTTGACAGGTGCTTTTTAGTCAGACTTTTCCTCACTGTGAGAGACACCTAAGGAAGGCATGTTAAAGGAGAAAACTTCATTTTGGTTCATAGGTTTCAGTACATGTTCAGAAGTCTTCATTGCTTTGAACAGAAGGTTATGGAAAACAGGGCTTGGTTAGTATGGAAGTATAATTATATGCTAGATAGAAAATTGATAGATGATAGATAGATAGATAGATAGATAGATAGATAGATAGATAGATAGATAATAGATAGATGATGGAGTCACTCATCTGCATATTTTCAATCTGGAGCTGCTGCTCAGCAGAGAGCCTCAGCAATTCTCTAATAACTGTCTTTATGTACTGGGATACAGATTTGTGTGTACATGCCCAGGTTTTTTTTTTGCATGGGTTCTGCAGAGTTGTACTTGGAGGTCTCTAGCCCAAGAATCCATCATATTTAAGTGGCAAATGCTCTTTAAGGTTGAGTGTCTTGTCCCCAGCCTGAGGGTTCCATTTTTATGATTTAATGACATCCTAAAAATCCTACCAAATACTATAGCATTGAGGGTTAAGTTTCAATATGAATTTTGGAGATGATACAAATATTCAAATTATAAAGATAAATATCTCAAATGCTTAGCACTAAATAAATAATAACTTTTTATTTTTTATTTTTTTTTTTTTTTGGAGAGAGACACAGAGAGAGAGACAGAGAGAGAGGGAGAGGAAGACAGAGAATGGGCACGCTAGCAGCCTCTCAGCTGCTGCAAATGAACTCTAGATGTGTGTGCCCCCTTATGGACAAGTGCAGCATTGCACCCTTGCGTCACTTTGCATCTGGCTAAACCTGGGACCTGGAGATTGGAACTGAAGTTCTTAGCCTTAGCAGGCAGGCACCTTAGCAGCTAAGCCATCTCTCCAGCCCATAATGACTTTTATTTAAATATTTATACACAAAACCCTAAACATCACCAGAAGAAAGATGCCATTTTCAGAAAGGACCTTTTATCTCTTCTATGTCTGAAGTATTTCCTATAGCAGGGAACATGGGACCTCAAAAGGCACAGTTCTTTTATTCCATTGAGGTCATAGTCTGTGGTAGAAATATGGGCTACATTAATAATATTAAAATAGAGTATGAACTGGAAGATAGCTCAGTCAGTACAATGCTTGCTTTCAAGCATGAGAACCTCACTTTGATCCCAATAACTATGTAAAAATGCTGGGAATGGTGGTGTGTACCTGTAATCCACATTTTCAGGTTTGCCCCACTTTCCATAGACCTGTAACCTCCCAATAGGCTATTAAATATTAAGCCCATCAAGAAATTACACCACTGTTTAGGTCCAGGTCTTTATCATCTAGTTAATTCTGGAAATGACCTTGTAGCCACACCTAGAGGTGTGATCTACTAATGCTGGGGAAGGAGAGAGGAGTCATTAGGCAGCCAATCTAGCCTTACTGGAGAGTTCCAGAAAAAGGAGAGACTCTGTATGCAAATAACAAACAATGAAAGAAAACAAGTGTGTTGCATTCCTGAGGATGATACTCCTTGAGTGTGTATATATATATGCAGAGAGAGACACACAGAGAAAAAGACAAAGAGAGGGGAAAAGGGCACACACCAGGGCATCTACCTGATGCAGATGAACTCCTGATACATGCTCTTCTTTGTGCATGCAGCTTTATGTGGAAACTAGGGAATCAAACCTGGTTTGTTAAACTCTGCAGGCAAGTGACTTAACAGCTGAGCCATCCATCCAGTCTGACACTCAAGGTTTTCCTTGTATTTATGCTCACATGTATATGTGCACCCCCACACACACAAATGCACAGACATACAGACATGAAAAAAGACTAAATTGCAAGAGAAGATTGAAACAAACATCCTGTAGTAGATGTAAATTTGCATGTTCCTATGATATTCCTTCTTATTGGGCCCAGCAAGGAGCATGCACAAATAAAAGTACATTTAGAGGGCTGGAGAGATGGCTTAGCGGTTAAGGCGCCTGCCTGCTAAGCCTAAGAACCCGGTTCCAATCTCCAGATCCCACGTTTAGCCAGATGCAAAGTGACGCAAGGGCGCAGTGCCACACTTGCCCACAAGGGGGGCACACGCATCTGGATTTCTCTCACAGCAGCTGAGAGACTGCTGGTGTGCCCATTTTCTCTCTGTCTCCCTCTCCCTCTCTCTCTGTTTCTCTCTGTGTCTCTCTCCAAAAATAAAAATTAAAAAAAATTTTAAGTACATTTAGAACATGCACAAATAAAAGTACACATCTATGCATATTCTAAACTATTGATAGTGATTTTCATAATTATTTGCTGAAATAGGAGAAATGTTTTTAATGCTTTATTTGCAAGGCAAAAGAGAGAGAGAGAGAGAGAGGAGAGAATGGGTATGTCAGGGCATTCTGCCACTCCAGATGAACACACCATTTTGTGTATCTGGCTTTATGTGAATATTGGGATGTGAAACCCAGGCCATGAGGCTTTCAAGGTATGCA
Organism: Orientallactaga sibirica; assembly: GCA_036365145.1. Classification (NCBI taxonomy): domain Eukaryota; kingdom Metazoa; phylum Chordata; class Mammalia; order Rodentia; family Dipodidae; genus Orientallactaga; species Orientallactaga sibirica. The sequence continues at coordinate 19,399,940 of JAEOAD010000023.1, read as the reverse complement.
CTGTTAACTGTTGAGCCATTTTCCCAGACCTAGAAGAAATGTTTAAGCTACACATTTCAGGTAGAAAATCTTGCTGAATCTTGATGTACAATACTATGACCAGATAAATGCTCATTTTCCAGCAGGCACTTACTTATGGCTGTAATACATACAAGTGATGGAAGACAGAAATTGGTTAGGCAGTCATGGTAACAGAACCCCAAAAGTGAATAGTTTTGTTTCCTTGACTAAAAGCAGGAAATGGTACTAAGCTTGCAGAGACCTGGAGTTACACTCTCTAGGACAGATTTCTAGATTAAGTTTGCACCCATCCTAGACAGAAACTCTTATCCTTACCTTATTGGAAAAGCTGTAAAATCTGGCCTTTGACCATAGTAACCTGAAACATTGGTCTTTGTCATATAGCCACTCCCCATTTAAAAAAATCTTTATCTGAGTCTTGATGTGGGCTTCTCCAACCCCCTCTTCACTCTCTTGGGGCTTCTCAAACCTGCTCTTGCCTTTGTGGGAAAGAGCTCTACCTTTCTTTCTTCTCTTATGTTCTGGGCTTTAGTACTCCTTTCCTCTTAGTCCCCCTAAACTTTTAAACTATAATAAAATCATTCTGAACCTTATCCTCTGGCGGCAGATTTCACTTTTCAGATTCATAGGATTCAAAGAATCCAGGAACCTTCCAAATTATCTGTGCATTGGTATACAAGGAACCAAAAATTCTTGTATCACAAGCATCAAATACGCACACATTATTAATAGTTTTTTTTCACTACAAAACAAGTCAGTATTAATATATTTTGAAGCCAATGAAATATTAAATTAACCTTACATCAGCAATATCCAAAGTAAAGGTTGTGAACATTCCAGACTAATGTAAGCACCAAAGATGTCCAGATTTTCTTATTCTTCTCTGCATGTTTTTTCTTATTGGCAATGTTTTGTTTTGTTTTGTCTTATTTTCCACTGATGTAGCTCAACTGCTCAACAAGCCGAATAAATGCATGCTGACAAATGAAAATGCTCTAATTCTCTGAGTTTTCTTTCTGGAGTATAAGCAATACTCATGTGCATTTTAAAAGGAAGCACATAGATCAAGTAAAATGGAAACTAGGAGTGGTGTCACTGACATGGTATTATCTTGACTCTTATTTTAGATCTATATTTGTAAGAAATGGTGTGGAAAATATGATATTCTCTTGCATGAATCATACTGAAACCTGAATTTCTGAGTCTATAATTAAATGTAGCACTTATCGTAATGAGCATATGCCACTCTTCCCTCTACAACAGCCTCTCAACAAAACTGAAATAGCCCTCTGATTGCAAAGTGCATACTGTAGAATCCCAGGCAACCTGGCAGAAAATTAGTTTTTGTAACAATGTAGAGTTTTGTTTTTAAATTGTGTATTTATCTTCAGGATGCAGAGTGGAGGCAACAGGTGGTTCCTTTTCACATAAAATGCTTCTAATCCAGGATGCCATGTGGGAGGGGATCCATTCTGACAAAGAAGTTAAATCATGTAAAACTGAAGAAAGAGAAATAGGTTATAGGTGCTCCTTCAGACTTCAAACGGGCCTCAGTCCAGGATTCAACTGTTGCCCCAGAACTTAAATAGTGCCTAATGTGAATAAAGCATTTCTCTCCAAAACAACAAAGTGAAATTCTAACACTTGAGTCTAGAGAGATGACTCAGCAGTTAAGGTGCTTGTCTGAAAAGCCGAACAACCAGGGTTCAGTTCCCCAGTAACCACATAAAACCAGATGCACAAAGTGGCTCATACATCTGGAGTTCTGGTGTGGAAGCTGAAGGCACTGGTGTGCCCATTCTCTCTGTTTGTCTTCTTCACGAGTTTGCATCTCATCCTTGTGCAGGGGTCATGCTAATTTTTTCTGTATAGCTCCAATTTTAGTATATGTGCTGCCAAAGCAAGGACTGTTTGTCTTCTTTGTATCTCTCCCTGTTTGCAAATAAATAAATAAATAAATAAATAAATAAATAAATAAATAAATAACTCTCATCTATATTTTAGCCAGGCATGGTGGTGCACACCTTTAATCCCATCACTGACTGGGAGGCAGAGTTAGGAGGATTTCTGTGAGTTACAGGCCACCCTGAGACTACATAGAGAATTCCAGGTGAGCCTGGGCTAGAGTGAGACCCTACCTCAAAAAAAAAAAAAAAAAAAAAAAAAAAAAGAAAAGAAAGAAAACAAAAAACAAAAGAAAACAACAAAAAAGAAATTGTTGTAACACCAAGAACTTGTCACCATGAGTACCATTGGAAATATAATCTTTGTAATTAAAATAAGATAAAAAATAGATTGTAGCAGATTAAAATCAACCCTAAATCTAATGACTACTGTCCTTGTTGGGCAAATGAGAGGTGTGTGTGTGTGTGTGTGTGTGTTTTTGTGTGTCTCTGTGTGTATTAAAAAGCAGGTGACATTATGAGTCAGGCAGAGACTAGAAGGATAGAGCTGAAAGGTAAGGATTGCCAAGAATAACTGGCAAACATCAAATTCTAGGAAAGGAAAGATTGTCTTCCCTAGAACCTGCAGAGAGGAGGAATTGTGTTCCTGTAATGTCTTGATTTGGGATGCCTTGCCTCAATAATTGTCAGGTAATGTACTGTCTTGTTTTAGTCCAACTGGGTACTTTGATTATAGAAGTCATCATAATCTAATATGATGGTTCAGTTTAATATGTGTGCCTTGTATTTAGCTCCTTGTATCATTTACTTTCTCACTGCTGTAACAGGACACCTGAACATTAGCAGCTTATGGAAGGAAAAGGTTATTTTGAGGGGAAATTTTATCATGAGAAGGATAAATAGCTGGCCAGGCATCACATCTCCACAGCAGCAGGAAGCAAGAAATCTTATTACAGGGCTTTTAGGTGGTCTACATTGCTCTAATTATGCCCACTCTCTGTGACACACCTTGTGGTAGTTGGATTCAGGTGCCGCCAGAAACTTAGATGTTCTGAATGCTAGATTCCCAGCTGATAGAGATACAGGAATTAATGCTTCCTGGAGGCAGTGTATTGTTGGGGGTGAGCTTATGGGTATTATAGCCAGTGTCCCCTTGCCAGTGTTTGGCATACTCTCCTGTTCCTGTTGTCTACCTGATGTTGGCCAAGAGATGGTGTCTACCCTTGCTCATGTCATCATTTTCCCTTGCCATCATGGAGCTTCCCCCTCAAGCCTGTAAGCCAAAATAAATTTTTTTTTTTTTTTTTTTTTCCCCACAAGCTGCTCTTAGTTGGGTGATTTCTGCCAGCAATGTGAACCTGACTACAACACACCTCCTACAGTTAGGCTTTAAAGTCCCACTACTTTTCCAAATTGTCACTAGCTGGGGACCAAGTATCCAAAACATGAACCTGTGGTATGGGGGGGGAGTGGCATTTCTATTCAAACCATCACACTCCCAATTTCTCGATTAATCTTTACCTCAATGTCTCAATACTACTTTCTTTTGAGGAAAACAGATTATTACTTTCAGATCCAATAGTTTTCATATATTAAAAGCATTTGAATGATGTCAACACATGTACTTCATTCAGGCTACTATAATAAAAGTACCATATATTCTGTGATTTAAAGAGCAACCATGCACATTGCATAGTTTTGTAAGCTGGGGACACTAATACCAAAGCAACAAGGGATTTTGTGTTTATCTAGTGTCCCCTTCTTGCTTGTTTCATAGACAACTGTGTTTCTAATATTGTGAAGAGGGTAGGGCGCTTTCTTCTTTATCTGTATATATACATACATATATGTATTGCATAATCATTTCCATCCTTGAGAGCTTCACCATCATAACCTACCACCTCCCAAAGGTGACATACCAAATATCATAAGGGGTTATTATCTCCACCTTGGGAGGATACGAGCATCTGAACTTAGCACCAAATCTAACTAGAAACAAGATTTGTGGTTATGTTCAGTTAAACCTAAAATAGCAATGTGAAGCTAGAAAAAGAGTAAACTGAGGATTTTTGGAGGAGCTATGATTCTGCACAATTTGGTAACATTTCAGTATGAAACACTTGAAGACAGAGGCAGATCTTTCAGTGACTCCAAAGCTGAGGCCTGGGACAAACACCAGCAACAGAAAGAGACATAGACTGGTCCTTTCATAGAATTTCAGAGATCCCTGACAGTGCCTTGATATCAGGCTTCTAGCTTCTTGAGTATGAGAAAATAGTTTTCAACCATACATTTTATGATAATTAATCACAGGGTTGAAAATACACTATACACAAGACAAATAAAGGCAGTATGTAATAATTTATGTCTAAGATTGTAGACCTTTATTCTATATGTTTCCTCTACATATTCTTTATAGTTATACAAGACTATATACATTTAAATATAAGAAAATTTGAATGAAATGAAATTTAGAAAGTAGTTATACCAACCACATTGGTAATATTCAATAACAACACAACTATGACAGCCACATTTGACAATGCAAGGATAGAGCATGTTCATTATTGGATATCTATATATTCTTATTAGTTATTGACTTGTATCCAACTCAAAAATGCAGCTGAACATATAGAGTGTATTACAATGAAAAGACTTGATTGAAATAAAATGAAGAATAACTTTCAAAGTATTACTTTCAGAATTAGGAAGAAACATGTATGTAAGCAATAAATACCTGTCAGACAATCAAATAACTTGACCTACATGCTTGATTATGCATCCCTTAAATAATTAACATTGTTCTTTTATATTCAGAAGACTTATGGACATTACAGGATACACAAAAAAGATTAAAATATAAAGACTATAAAGACTTCATAAGTAATACTCTGATTTTGTTACAATGAAAATAGAAGTAACTAAAAGATTTTTTTTAAAGTTTCATTGTTGGTAATTGGCAAAAATGTTCTTATAATCACCTCAATTAAATAACATTTTAAAGAAGAAATTAAGACAATATACTGAAAGTGGGAAATAAAATACAAATAGCTCATATCAAAATTTTTGGATATCAGAAAAAATGATAGCCAATTATTTATATAAGCTTATTTATGATGAAATATTTTTAAAAATTGAAAAGAAAAACTTTCTGAGAATTTTGATAAATGAAAATATATCAGAAATATAAACCACAAGATATAAAAAGCATGAAATATGAAGACTAAAAATAGATTAAAATTATATAATTTATTTATTTTATTTATTTATTTATTTATTTATTAGAGACAGAGAGAGGGAAAGTGAGAGAGGGAGAGGGAGAATGGGCATGACAGGGCCTCTAGCCATTGCAAACAAACTCCAGATGCATGCGCCCCCTTGTGCATCTGGCTTATGTGGGACCTGGAGAATCAAACTGGGCTCTTAGGCCTCACAGGCATGTGCCTTAACTGCTAAGCCATCTCTCTAGCACTGCAATTTATTTTTTATGGAAACATGTGACCCAAAAGACCAATAGTGAGCACTATGAGAAAACAAATTAATGTATTTTAGAATAATAAGCACACAAGTTTACACACACAGGAGATATTACAAGATTATAAGAGAATAATATTTTAAATTCAAAAGCAGTGTATTTGAAAAATCAAGAAATTTCTGTTTTCATAGAAAAAATATAAATTATCAACCTTATCTAAATAGATTCTGCATTTTAAAAGTCACTGAAACAGATAGATGAGTTTAAAGCTATGTAAGTTTTAAGGTTTTACGTGGGATCTGGCTGATTATTCCCAGGGTCAGAATTGCACTCCCATATGCAGTAAGTTGTTGGTCAGGGAGAAATGAGTTCCACAAAACAATAGAGGCCATTGCCAAAAACACTTGGTTACCTGCAAAAGCTGAACAGTAAGCCCCTATTGCTAAAGACACCACACCTGCAGCCACAGGACATCAAGTGACTGAGCGGGAAATGAGAGGGAATCCAGTTCCCTCCCAGTTAGAGCTCATTGTGCTGGAAAGTTCTGTGAGAGCAGCTGGAGAATTATGATTGCCAACAGGAGATACTGCCATGTACAAAATCAACCAACTGAGCAAGAAGTATACATTTGTGCAAGCGTATCACGCAGCTGATGTAGGGAACCAACTGCTCATGGATTGGATGAGACCCACTGGGGGAGAACTCATATTTGGCTCTGGAAACCAAGCCTTATTCCCTAGAACAGGAAGCCAATAGGCTCCAGAGAGAACCTCCACTGGTTTTTAAGAAGACTGGACATACACATCAATAAGCATCTCTAATAACTACGCTTATCCTCTTTTATTCAAAGTGTTCTCTTTTGGTTGGAAAATCTATTCTGTTTTACAGATGGATGAGAATACTGTGGAGAACCAGGACACATGAATGCATCAAGAAGAAAGAGATGACTGTCTACCATGAGATGTGTCATCTCCATGTCTTCTGCCCAGACCCAGAAGTCATTACAGAGGAAGCAGTGACATGAATACTGCTCTCATGTCTAGCATGAAAACCAGTTCCAGGGAAATGTTGACTGACACTGTAGTCACTCAAACCTCATGAAAACAGAGATTCAGTGTCTACAGAGAAATCAACACTAAATCAGATCTCTATGTTGCCCACCAAGACTCAGGGAGTATCAGGGAAGAAGAGGATGAAAGATTATAAGAGCCTCAGGGTGGGTGGGAAGGATGGGAATAGCTTGAGGGACCGTATACCCCCCCCCCACCCAGAGACTGACTGAGGCTTCTTGGTCCCCACAATGAATACCAATAATGCCAGTGAAGAAGACTCTCAGGAGCATTGGGGCAAGGGACAGGGGATCTCAGAGTACAACCATTTTGTTTTAAAAAAGATCAATAATAAAAAGTAAAAAAAAGAAAAAGAAAAAGAAAAAAAATGGTGTGGTGGCTCATACCTTAAATCCCAGCCCTTGGGAAGCAGAGGTAGGAAAGTCACTTAAGTCTGTTATTTAGAACAAAATACTTAAATCTTATGCCTCATGCACTACTACTTGGGATACCCTTCTTCTGGGCTCTAAGTAGGAAGTAACATTCATCTTCAAATCCCTTAAATAAAAGTTTAAACTATTTTTTAAGGATACAAAGTACTAAGTTTCAACGTGGAAGTTTGCAAACTAAATTTGTTTTGTTTCTCCACTCTTCTACTCATTACCTTCCATATCAGCTTTCTGTATGGATTTCTCCACCAGGCCCACTGAAACCCCATGGTTGGCATTCCAAGATAATGAGGTCATGTGCACCACCTTCTCTAAGGAGTTAAGTACCAGTCTTGGAGTTGAATTTACCACCATTTCAAAAAATTAAATGACAGTTGGGAAATGTTTAAGAAAGGGACAAAGTACTGGTATGTAGTGGGTTGGTTTTGTACCTTCCTCAGAACCAGAAGTGTACTGACAAATAAACTGTTTTGGATATCTTCTCTATTCAGAGTTAGGGTACACTACAGCTCTCTGTCATCTCTTATTGAATCCTAGCCATCAGGCTTCACTGCCTTTAACCACCAAGCCATCTCTCAAGCCCTTGTCATCTCTTATCATTACATCTGTGCCATGCCCTGAGCTCACTTTTGATGTAGAATGATGTCCTGTTTTCCTATATTAATATCCATATAATTTTATTATTAGAGTATTCCTATGATGCAACATATAAGGATTCTGTCTTTACAGCTATGTCATATCCCACAAGTCATGAAGGGAGATGTTAAATTTAGAAGATAATTCAGCTTATAGAAGAGAAAATTGATAATTCTGAGAACAACTTTACTTAATTTCAAGCAACATCTAAGTCTTCCCTTATAATATAGTTCCTACTCCAATAATTCACACATTCATAAAAATATTGTGTGAAATTTGGAAACAATTATAAATTCTTGAATGAAAGGAGCAATGTACAGTTCATTTTAGTGTTAGACAACTGTGGCCTGAATTATGCCAGGCTTGAGATGAGGCACACTGAATTTGTGATAATAATTCATAACTCCTCCCATGTTCTCCCTGCTCTTTTTTGTTTGTTTTTAGGCAAAGATGAAAGCTTTTATTCAGGAAAAGCACAAACTGCCAGGGCTGGCTCACAAGAAAAGAGCACAGCCCACCTGAGTTCCCAGATAGTGGGATTTATAGGGCTTTCAGTTGGGGGAAAGTGAGGAGGAAAAGCTTGAATAACAAAGGTTCCTTGAGCTGAGATCTAAGATAGCCAGGGTGTGACTTGAGAACAGTGACCAGGTCATTTACAAAATAAGGGGCAGGGAACCATGACCTGGGGGCATTGCAGGCAAAGAGGATATAATGGCTGGGCAGGTTTCTTGAGGAATGTGGATAATCCACTTCCTTATGACTCTGTCATGATCCTGCTATTCTTTGTGACTCCATATAGGGACACATTAGGAAGGCAAGGGATACAACGCTTGGAGCAAGAGAGAGGAGGCACAGGGCATCAGTGTTTTTGTATCAGGAGAAGAGTAGGAACATGAGGGAGTTTAAGTTTGAGAGTGCCCTTTGGGGTGGCGGAGTACCTGGATGAGGTAGGGCTAAGGCAGGAAGGGGCCTGAGGAATAGCTCTGATTCTGGCTAAGGCAAGTGGGAGGATCTGGGGTCAGGGTAGGTGAAGTTAATCAGGGACAGGCAGAGGCAGAAGGCATGAGATAATGTTAGAGTTTAGTATGGTAAGTCAGCATCAGATAGGGGGGTCTATTAGTCTGAATCTTCATTTATATTGTAGTTATATTTTTCTTACTGGGTGATTAAGACCATGTAGGCTGCCAGAATTAACTGTATATTTTGGAGGTCAGTAATGGCAGTGTAGGAGAGACTTTTAGGGACCTGTGAGGAGTCCTGTGACTCTCAGCATTGTTACCTGCTAGGATAAGTCAAGGCTGTGCTGACCAGATGGCCCTCCCACTTTTGGGAAGCCTGAAGGACTGATTTGCCTTCCGATGTGACTCTCCTATTGCAGATACACTGACTTGGAGTTTATCTCTGGGTCTCCATATCCTCTCTGATCAAGAAGATAGGTAAGTTACCAGAGGCTAGAAGTGTCCCATCATCTCCTGTGGCCTTCTGACCTGGGAGCAGGAACCAAAATATTGGTTATCCTTTTAACTCCAATGTTTTTAACTGATTTTGGCTTCTACATATGGTTATTAATCACTCAGAGAGACTGTACATATCTGATTAGCAAAAAGATTAGTTAAAAGGTGTAGAACATATCTGGTTAGCAAAGCAGATCTGGTTACAGAATGACACAATAGCTTAAAATCATTCTGATTAATATTTAAGTTTAGTTGTCAGGTGACAGTGTAAGCTATACCTGGAACATAGAAAGCATATACACTTTATCTTTTAAGTATCTGTCAGTTATAAGTATAGGCAGAATGTTTTAGTAGCCCTGAAAACAATGTTTTATTAATTATTTTATCCATAACTTTAAGGCAATTGATTTAATCTAGAAATCATATGTAAGGAAAAAGACAAGACAGTATAAAAATCTTGGCATCTATTTTTGAAAATAACTTTGGGTAGTCTGTATAGCAATGTCCCAAACTGGAAGCAGAACAGCAATTTAAGATTATGTTTCTAGGACAGGAAACATGTCTTAAGTATCAATATTTTTATAAGGAGTGAACTTAAGATACTAGAAATGACACAATTAAGTGAAACCTTGACTGAGGCCAAATTATACATAGTTTAAGAATAAAATAAAACTTGTTTTTTTGTTGAACTAAGCAAGTCCAACTTTAACATTAGAGACACTATGACAGACATAAAGCAAATTTTTAAAATAAGTATGTTTTACCATTGAACAATTTTAAGGCTTAAGTAAAGAAGTATTTATGACTGTTATATACAAACAATATTAACATTGTATACAGTGGATACTCCTAATACATGGGGAGCTTTTTCAGTTTTTCTAAGAACAGGATTACAGTAAGTTATTTTTTTATAAGACTTAGATTATAGCCTCGGTGATAATCACCCAGCAAAACTGGCATGAACAAGACAAGAACCATCTTAAAATTACAGAGTTTTAGACAGGCATGGTGATGTATGCTTATTGATAGCCAAAACATCATGTACTTTATATAAACCAAATTATAATATTTTGATATCTGGAAAAGTTTGATATTAACAACAAGTAGAGTTCACATATTTAAGGCACATGAGGTTACAGAGAATAAACTATTAACAAAAGATCTGCTAACAGAATTTAAAATAAACAAGAAATCTATATCATGTAGTAACATTTTTGTCTTAAATATGATGACATGAAAATTTTACAATTTTTTAAAGTTCATCAGAATCAGGTTATCTTTATATAATATTTTATATATTTTTTTAATGAGGAGATTTAGCACTTTTAAAAGGTAAACAAGATGTCCATCTGATCCCTGCTCATTCTTGCCATCCTTATTATAATACTTGATAACTGTGGGACCATTATAACCAAAGGGGAGTTCTTTTATATACAATTAGTCAATCATTTCTTCCTGATTTTAAAAATGTTTAAACATATTAACATGTATTCATAGTGCACTTGATATCTTAGATGGGTTTCATTAATTAAACCTCAATTCAGAGTTCATCATTCTGGGGATTAAAAGTGTTGATACCACCTGTATATAATCTTTATTTTATTCCAGAATGCTCCAGGAAACCACATGAGCTGTTTCTTTGGCATTGAGTGTATGTTACAAGTCATGAAACTACAATGTTCAAAAGAATCTTAAAAAAAAAATTATTTTATTTTATTTATTTTTGGAGAGCAACACAGAGAGAGAGAGACGGAGAGGGAGACAGATAGAGATGGGCTTGCCAGCAGTGTCTCAGAAGCTGTGAGTGAAATCCAGATGTGTGTGCCCCCTTGTAGTCAAGTGCGGTATTGCACCCTTGCATCACTTTGCATCTGGCTAAACATGGGATCTGGAGATTGGAACCAGGTTCTTAGGCTTAGCAGGCAAGTGCCTTAACCACTAAGCCATCTCTCCAGCCCAAAAGAATCTTTTTTTAAAAAAGTATCCTAGAAAGGAGATAAGATAGTTGAATAGGTAAAGTGCTGGCTGCATATGTATTACCAAATAAATTTAAAAATTGCATAATAACTATTACAGTTACTTTTGTATAGCTGGGACAAAACACCTGACAAAAAGCAGCTAATCTTGAAGCTTATTTTCAAGTGTCAGAAGTATCATGATTGCAGGAAAGTGTGGCAGAACAGATGCTAGACAACATATCTTTCATAGCATCAGTGAAAGAAAGTACTCTGAGTGAGCTAGCCCTGAATACCCAGAATGACTGGACTAATAAACATAAAAGTCCACCCCCCAGTGACATGCCTACACCAGTAAGTCACCACCTCCCAAAATTTGTACCAGCATTGAGCATGATGCTTAATCACAAACACATGAGACAATGTGGAATATTTTACATTCAAGCCACCACAATAGCCATGCCAATAATGTTATAATATTCCAGACCTTAGATCTGTCAACAAAAAAATTGATTTAGTAATAACCCATGGACAAACTTTTGAGCTTCCTATTGAGAAAAGACATAAAAAAGTAAAAATGACTCAAAATATCACTCATTATTGTCATGTCTTGTCACCCACAATCCTAAGTGGAGAGGCATAATAAAAGTAATCTTTCCACGCCAGCTTGTCACATCACCAATTCACATGTTCATACAAAGAAAAAAGAATGCAATTTTATATATGTGATTGAACTTCAGTTGTCATGTAAATTTAAAGGTAATCCCAAAATTCTCATTAAAAATATACATAAAAAGCCCAAAGCATATTAGTACAAAAATATCAGCAAAACAGAGAAAGGGAGAAAATGATAAAGAAATGAGAAAATTGCAATAACAAATTGTTCTTAATTAACAATTATTTTGTAAATTAATTTTTTTATTAAACATCATCAAGGACTGAATGGGGAGAAATAAAAAAGGCCCATCTTTATGCTGCTTTAAAAGAAAATCCACATTTTACCCATAGGCGACAAGTAAAGGGGTATCCAAACCTTTTCCATGCAAATGCTAATTGAAAGGGATCATGGTTGGTTAAACTTATATTATAAAAAGTTGATTTATGAGGTCAGGAGAGATGGCTCAGCAGTTAAGGTACTTGCCTGGGAAGGCTAATGACTGGGATGTAATTTCCCAGTATCCACACCAAGTCAGATATACAAATTGGCACATGCAGGTGGAGTTCATTTGCAGCAGCTGAAGGCCATGGCATGCCCATTTTCTCTCTCTCTCTCTCTCTCTCTGCTTACAAACTGATAGAAGTTGATTTTAAGTTAAATATCATTTTAAAAAAAAAGAACATTGTATAATTCACCAGTAAGAAATAAAATTTTATATATATATGAGTTTAATATTAAATAAGTAAGAAAGCATTGTCACATATGAAATAGAAACAGATGATAATGCAATAATTCAGAGGATCCTAATATTTGTTTTAAGTAAGTAAAAGAATATCCATTCAGAAGACCCATAAAATTGGCTTAAAAACCATTGTGCATATCCCCTGGAGCTAAGGGACACATACAGTAGCATGGCACATGGCCCTTTTCTGTTATTCTTCACATGCTAAATCACAAAATATTTCTTTTTTTTTTTTTTTTTTTTTTTTTTTGGAGAGAAAGAGAGAGAGGGAGAGGAAGACAGATAGAAATGGGCCTGCCAGCAGAATCTCAGCTGCTGCAAACAAAATCCAGATGTGTTTGCCCCCTTGTGGTCAAGTGTGGCGTTGTGCCCTTGCGTCACTCTGGCTAAACTTGGGACCTGGAGATTGGAACCGCTGGAGATTGGAACCAGCATTCTTAGGCTTAGGAGGCAGGCGCCTTAACCGCTAAGCCATCTCTCCAGCCCACAAAATATTTCTTGAAGCATTTAAGCTTGAAGTCAGAACAGGGATTTTCTTACCATACAAGTAAATTTTGCAGAAATCAGGAATAGTGGGGAAACTAGAAATTTCAGTGACATGAAAATTAAACAAAGCACTTTGAATTTAGAAAGGAATAAAAAAATTCAATGTTAATTTGAAAGAAATAAAAATCAAAATGCATCCTACCAACATTTATTAGATGTAGAAAAAGCATCAATAAGAAGGAAATCCATAAGGAAAAATAGCTACATTAAAAAAAAATAAAACTAAAAAGTGTTGAGGAGATGGCTCAGTGGTTAATGGTACTTGCTTGCAAAACCTGATGATCTGGGTTCAATTGCCCAGAACCTATGTCAATCCAAATACAGAGAGTACAGGCATCTGGAGTTTATTTGCAGTTGAAAGAGGCCCCTGGTATGCCCATTGTCTCCCTCTCTCTCTCTCCACAAACCTCTCTCTCTTGTTATCTCTCTCTCTCTTCTTGCTATTAAATAAAAAATATTTTAAAGGAAAAAAAAAATTGTAAGTAAAAGAATAATTGTATTTCCCAACTAACTTGAAATTGAAGTAGAATCTATTCTAAATTTAGCAGAAAAAAAGAAATACCAGAGATTAGAAATAGAAACAAATAAAATAGGAAATGTAAAAACCATAGAAAATTAGGAAAGTGTAGCTTATTTAAAAACTTAAAAAGAACTGACAAACTTCCAGAGAGAAAGGGGGGAGGATTGGCAGAGAGATGAAATATAATCAGAAATGAAAGAAGAGACATTATAAGCCCTTCCCATGCTTTCAACCAGTCCTACTTTCCCATGCCATAGCACCATGTGCCCACTCAGGTCTTGAGCAAAACCTTTAGGTACTTTGTGATCAGCTTTACATATGATCAAATGGGCACCCTATTCAGACCTGTGGTTAGACTATCTGCACTCACTTTCCTCAAGTAAGTTGGAAGGGGTGACTCAACACGGGCCCCAGTAGATCTGTTGTTGCTGCATCCCAGTCAATTAAAAGAGATTATCTCCAGATGGGAAAACCATAACACAAACCAAGTAACACACAAACATAAGGCAAGAAATCCCCTGTGAGTATATGTGCCTACACTCACAGTTGACATCTCCAATGAAAACTACTTAGAGGAAACTCCAGATAAAAATGCAATTTTGGATAGGCTTATACAACAAAATTACCATGAACATTAACACAAGTCAGAATGAAATTGAAGAGCATCTATAAAAAGAACTCAATTGACAGAGAATGAATTTGATAAATTCAAAGAGGACATGATCAAATGCCAGAATGAATTCCAAGACAGAAAAATCAACTAAATACAGTAAGAAAATCAAACTCAGAAATATAATGAAACACAATAGAGACAGAGATGTTGACGAAAAACACAATGGAAAATTAAAAAAATGAAATAACGCAATTAAAAGTCTCACAAGAAAACCTCACTTAAAGAATTGATATCATGTGGAGTACAGAGTGTCAGGATTTGAGGAAAAGACAAAAGAAATAGATTGAGAGGCCAAAATCAATGACAAGTTAAACAAAAAACTTAGGAAAAGAACATGAAATATGGGATATCATGAAAGATCAAACATTCTACACTATGAAAGCTGAAACATTTGACTCATGAGTATACAAAAAGGAAAGGACCTATAGGCCAAGGGCATAAATAATATCTTCAATAAAATTATAGAAATTTTTTTCTGTGCTAAGTGTGATGGTGCATGTCTCTAATCCCAGCACTTGGGAAGCAGAAATAGGAGGATTGCTGTGAGTTGGAGGCTAGTCTGAGACTACATAGTAAATTCCTGGTCAGCCTGGGCTAGAACAAGACCCTACCTCCATAAACCTAAAATTAAAAAAAAAAAAAAAAAAGAATCATATAAAAGAGAGGCCCATTGTGGTATACCATTGAGGTATACAGAACACATAGTAGACAGGGCCAAAAAAGAAATTCCCCACATGGCATTATAGTTAACACTCCAAACAAAGAAATAGCACTAAAAGCCATAAGAGAGGGGCTGGGTAGATGACTCAGCAGTTAAACAAAATTGCTTAGAAAGCATGCTGGTCCAGGTTTGATTCCCTTATACTCATGTTAATCCAGATGTACAAAGTGGAGCATGCATCTGGAATTCATTTACAAGAGAACCCAATTCTCAAATCATATATACAATAGTAGTTATGGTTGGCTATCATAGATTTTCAATATTTGAAATACTTGAATCCAAGCCCTTCAGGCTTTTTCAATGGGACCATTAAAAACTAGATATTATTCTATTTCCTTTGTAAATAATGAGCTGTTTTTTGACAATCCAAAAAACATTTACCAGAGAAAAGATGGCCTGTTCAACAAATGGTGTCTGCAAAATTGGATATCTATCTACAAAAGAATGAATTTAGATCCATATGTGTCACAATATAAAAATAGCCACTCAAAAAAATAGCCACTCAAATTTAGACTTTAATCTAAAATTTGCACTACAGAAATAGCAGAGGAAAAAGAAAGCAAACAGGCTTCAAGATGCTGGCAAAGGCAAGAACTTTCTAAACTTGACTCTGGTGCACAGGAATTAACCCCATGAGTTAATAAATGGGACTGAGTGAAATTAAAGAAGTTTTTCCACAGCAAAAGAGTCATCAGCAAAGTGAATAGACAGCTGCCAAAGAGGAGAAATGCTTAGCCAGCTGTGTTTCTGACAGGGAAGCTCATATCCAGAATATATAAAGAACTTCAAAAATTAAACACAAGTAAGTAATAAATAAATAAAACAGCCAATCACCAAAAGAGCTAACAAAATGAACAGTTTACCAAATAAGAAGCACAAATGACCAATACATATTTTGACAAGTGTTCAATATACCTAGCCATCAAGAAAAAGTGAATTAAAACCACTTTATAAAGAGGAGCAAACATGGATGGAGCCTAAAAAGCTAGAACAGTGACTAAGAGCAAACAATAAGAGATGAAAAGGAAGGGGCTGGGGATAGAACATATGAATGTCAACAGAAGTGGGGATACAAGGTGGGATCAGAGATATGAAGGGGAGAGAAGAATTAATTAAAATAAAAAGGATTTGAAAATGCAATAATGATTCCTAAAGCTGTATGCTAACTAAGAAAAAAAGCATTTTGATCATTTCAGCACTATATATTATAAATGTAGAGATAATCTATTATCCATTGATGCATGGGGGTTTTAACATTGTGCTGTATAGAATGGAATAGTAGTCAGTCTGAAAGCAGGAAAATTATGCAATATATATCAATGTGATGATCCTCAGAAATATCATACTAAGTTCAACGAGCTAGTCATGAAAGAGAAATATTACATGACTGCACTTGCAAATAGGTTTTAGAAGTCAAAATCATAGGATCAGAATGAGATGGTAGTGCAAGTTGACAGCAAAGTGAAGAAATGGTACATAGAGTTTTTAAATTTTTTTATTTCTTTATTTTTCATTTGAGAGTGACAGACAGAGAGAGAAAAAGGCAGATAGATAGAGAGAGAATGGACACTCCAGGGCCTCCAGCCACTGTAAATGAACTCCAGATGCATGTGTCTCCTTGTGCATCTGGCTTACTTGGGTCCTGGGGAATTGAGCCTCAAAACAGGGTCCTTTAAGCTTCACAGGCAAGCGCTTAACCTCTAAGCTATCTCTCCAGGACCAAGAAATGGTACATATAGTTTTAAGAAAGCAAGATGTATATACTTCAAAGATCTGTGAAACATTTTAAGAACAGGTCATAAAAATACATGATATGGAATGAGGGAGAAGGCTCCACGGATAAAGCACTTACCATTCACCTGAGTCTGGATCTCTAGAACCCATGTAAAAGTTGCAAGCAAGCTGATGGGCTTCTGCAATCCCATCATACTGACAATAAAATTAGATGCAGAGACTGGAGAAATTCCCAAATATTATGGAACAGGTTGTCTGGTAAACAAAACAGGGAACCACTTACAACTAGAATGAAAGACCCTGGCTAAACAAGGCAAAATGCAAGGACCAATATCCAATTGTCTATGATTTCCATATACATGCTCTCATACACACAAACACACAAATACACACATGCACATGCAAACATACATGCGCGCACGCACACACACACACACGAAATCATACAAACCAAAAATACACATTAATTCATTTAAAATCCATTTAAAAGGGTAGATCTTACATTCAGTGTTCTTTCAAAACTAAATTAATCATAAAGAACCATGAATACCTCTCATTCTCAATGAGACTTCTGAATTTATAATTTTGAATAATCCCTGAAAATAGGCATCTTTAAAGTAATTATGCTAAGTAGTATTGTACGTGGTCTACGGACATAAGTTTACTGTGCATTCTTCAAAGAGTAACACAAATTTAATAAGGCAGGCATCCTTTCCTTGTTTTACCAGGGCCATAACACTCCTCCACTAACACATTCCTCTTTTGAACTTCTTTTCTTGTTTTCACCATCCTTTACAGCATCCAATGCATATTCATTATGTTTCATAAATTATAGATAATCTAGTTCAACTTAAATTACTTTGATTTACCTTTAGATGGTAGAAAATTATTCTAATATCAGGAAGTATAGTTGATCTCTAGTACCTTTCCTGTTTTTCACTGGCTTGAAAATCCCTTAGCAGATCCTCAGAAATTGTATTTATTTCATCAGATATAAAATTTAATGAGTTACTAACTAAATACATATTAACTTGACTAAATATAACAATGTGATGTCCATTTGATAATATGTATAGATATTTATAAGCACCTACACACATATGGTATATTTTATATAAATATTATCATGTCAAGTCTCATCCCTAAAATACATGTCAACAGAGTTAATGTAGTCACACAAGCAAGGAAATCACTTTTATATTTGTTGATTTTTTTTTAAAGAAGAAAAGAACAGAAGGAAAAGAAACAGGTTTTGATTTTGTAATACAAAAGTTTGAGACCATATAGTTGTTATTTAAAAAAAAAATCTGATGCCAAATAGATGTGAGAGGCCTGCACTTTTCTTCCTAGGTAATGGTCAGAAGAAGGTCTGCTACAGGTAATAATATCATTCTTCATTGAAATCTTCTGTTAAAAGGGTGGCAGGATAATTGGGTTACGTCACCTGTATATCACTTTAAGATTTTAATTCTATGATCTCTGATGTGTCAAATGAGCTGTGGATCTATTACAACTCTCCTTCAAAACATACATAAGTTTCTGGTCAAGATGGAGGCCTCCTAAGCATGTTTCAGCTCCTAGGGTAATATCAGGCAAGAATTTTGGGGTTCTAGTATGAGTAGGTCTTAGCAGAAGTCCACTGGGTGGGCATATGGGTGAAGAGTTGTAAATCTGCTGATTCCCATGCTCTCTGATAGCCTACTACACCTTCAGGTCCTCTCACCACTTGCTGCAGCCATACTCTTGTGTGCCAGGCACCCTGAGTACAATGCTCATCCCATGGGTGCTCATCCCATGGGTGTGCCCCTGTCTTCCTGACCCAGAGCACTGGTCACCCACACACTGTGCTCCTTGCAGCCACCCTTGAGTGTACCCTTTGGCTTGCACGTACACTGTCTTGCTGCCTTGGGTTGCCAGCCCCCACATACTATACAGTCTGAAGGCACCCTTGTATGTGCCTCTTGGCCAATGCCCCTGTCCCTCAAACACTAGCTAATTCCCTGATCCTGCCTGGTTTGTGGAGCCCAATGACTCCCACCACATCCTCACCACACTATTTTCAGTGACTACTTGGGGGCATCACCTCATCCCCAGAAGGGGAGAACACACAAGAATATTTGGCAACCATTTTCCAGGGGGAACCAGTGAGTTCTCTATATATAACCTCCCCAGCTGAGTACAGTAGGAGAGCAAGAGAAAGTGCTATGATCCCTGATCCACAGGCAAGACACAACTGTGACCAGGGCAAAGAGAGTCCAGACCTCCAAGTGTACCTTTGATATCAATCATCAGCTCATAGCTGATGGTGCACTTATGACCTCTACAACCTGTGCATCTCAAAATACAAAGACATCACAATTGTATTTTATTAAAACATGAAACAAAATAACACTATAAAGGAAAATTCTTGCTTCCTCAATTATTATAAGACTCTCACCCTGAAATGGGTAGACCCCAATGCAAACAAAACAAAACAAAACAAAAAAAACAGACAACCAAAAGCATGCACCAACAAACTGAGAGATCTCCAACAAGCTGCTTAGACCCGCAATGGATGTCTCCAATGAAAATGAAAACACAGAGGAGATAACAGGAATAGATTCCTAAAATGAAAACACAACACACTATGTGATACTGACCAAGTGAATTGTAGAACTGGATACAAGTCCCCCAAAACCAACAATCACATAAATTAAATGCACACAGCTTTCTTCACTAGGCTTAACTTAATTGACAAACACCAGAGTCATAAAAGGAGATAAATTAACTGAAGGTGATCCAAAAAATAGAGGATGTCAACAGCCGGCTGGTTAAGCCTAATGAAGACATGATTAAATGCAAGAATGAATTCCAAGATGCATTAAGAAGATCAAATTATGACGTGAAATTGGAACTCTAAAAATGGATGGATACTATACAGAAAAAGGCAACAGAAAATACAAACTTAGTACACCTTGTGAAAGCCTCTCTAGAATTTCTCATTCATAGAGTTAATCATGTGGAGGACAGCTCCTTGGAGCTGGAAGACAAGACAGGAGAAACAGTTCTGGAGTCCAAAAATTTTGATGAGTTCAAAAAAGATCATGTGAACAGAACATGAGGGAACTGTGGGATGCCCTGAAATGACATCACACCTGGATCATGGGTATACCAGAAGGGGAAGAAACTCAGACAAAAGGCACGAAGAACAAAATTATTGAAGAAAACTTTCCCACCCTCTCAATAGAGAGGACCATCCAGATATAAGAAGCTAACAGAACTCTAAACAGACAGGACCAAAGAAAAAACTCTCCACATCACTGTTAAACTCTAAAAATGAAAACAAAGAGAGAGTGGAGCAAGAAACAACTCATTACATACAAAGACAATTCCATCAGAATTATCTGAGATTTCTCAATGGAAACTCTGAAAAATAGACAAGGAATACAACACTTCAAAGCCTAAAATATTATGTCTTCCATCCCAAAGTACTGTACCCAGTGAAAGTATCCCTCATAATAGGTGGTGAAAGTAAAACTTATGATGATAAAATCCAGCTGTGTGATTATATAAACACAAAGTGAAACCTACAGAGAAAACTTCAGGGAATACACCACACAGAGGAGTCAAACAACCAATCTCAAGAGCCTACAAGAAGAAAATCGCAATCACCAAAAAGTAGACCAAGCTCAAAAATGTACAAAGCCCAAGAAAGAGTCAAACCTTGTAAATCCTGAAACATGTCAGGGATTAAATAGAACTTCACAGTTATAACCTTAAATATTAATGGTCTTAACTCACCCATCAAAAAACATGTTAGCAGGGTGGATCAGAAAAATGGACCTTTCTATCTGCTTATATAAGAAACATACCTAACCAGTAAAGACAGAACCTCCTCAGGGTGAAAGGATGAAAAATGATTTTTCAAGCAACTGTAAATAAGAATCACATGGGTGTGGCTACATTATTATCTGATGAAATAGATTTAAACCAAAAGTAATCAAAAAGGACAAAGACCATGTTTTACTTATCAAGAGAATGAACCAACAAAAGACATCACAATCATAAATCTATATGCACTAAACACAGTTGTGCCACAATTTATAGAAGAAAAAAAAAACTACTTGAGAACAAAACAGATGTCATCCCCAACAACATCAAATTAGGGGACTTCAGTACTCCACTATCAAGAGAAACAGAAAATCCAAACAGAAAATTAACAGGGAAATAATAGAGTTCAACTACACAATAGGTCAACTAGACCTAACAGACATCTAGAGAATATTCCACCACAATGCTCCAGATTGCACATTCTTCTCAGCAGCCCATGGATCCTTCTCCAAAATAGATGATCTATTAGGGCATAAAGCATGCCTCCATAAATTAAGGAAGATTCTTGCATCCTATTGCAGCACAATGCTTAAAACTAGATATTAATAAGAGACACAAAAGAAATTTCACCAACTCCTGAAGACTGAACAATACATTTTTAAACAATGAATGGGTTGTGGATGAAATAAAAAAAGGAAATTGTAAAATTTCAATTATGGAATGATAATGAAAACACATGGGACAATTGACAACAGTTCTAATGGAAACTTAAATTCCCTCATAACAAAGACAAAGAGGTCTCAAATTAATAACTTAACCATTCACCTGAAGTTATTGGAAAAACAAGAATCCAACCCTAATAACTTCATATGGAAAGACATAATCAAGATCAGAGCATAAGTTAATGAGTTGGAAACTAAGACAACAATTAAGAAAATTGAAGAAACAAGATTGATAAACCCCTGGCCAATTTTTTCAAAAGAAACAAAGAAAAGTCTTCACTTAACAAAATGAGAAATGAAAAGGAAGAGGTCACAACGGACATCAGTGAAATTGGAAGAATCATCAAGACATATTTCCAACACCTCTACTTTACAAAATTGGATTGTCTGGAGGAAGTGGATAAATTCCTAGACACATACCACTTATCAAAACTAAATTCAGAGCAGATTAATCTTCTAAACATGACTATTACATCCACTGAGATTGAAAATGTAATTTAAAAAACCTCCCCATAAAGAAAAGTCCAGACCCAGATTGCTTCCTATCCAGAGGTGATCAAACCTTCATGGAAGAATTTAAACTACTTTTTCTCAAACTGTTTCACATAATTATAGAATAGGGAATGCTCCCTAATTCCTTTTATGAAGGTAGCATCATCACCACAATACCAAAACCTGACAGAGATTCAAAAAGAGAGAGAGAGAGAGAGAGAAGAAAGGAAGGAAGGAAGGAAGGAAGGAAGGAAGGAAGGAAGGAAGGAAGGAAGGAAGGAAGGAAGGAAGGACGAAAAAAACCTATAGGTCTATATCCCTGATCAACTTAGATGCAAAGTTCCTGAATAAACCCTTTGCATACCAAATTCATCAACACATTAAAAGCATTATCCACCTTGATGAAGTAGGCTTCATCCCAGGGATGCAGGGATGGTTCAACATACTGAAATATACCACATAAATAAAATTAATCACACAAACGATATGATCATTTCAATAGATGCAGAGAAGGCATTTGAAAAAAATGCAACATCATTACCTGATCAAAACTGTGAAGAGAATAGGCATGGATGGTTTATCTCAACATAATATAGGCTATATATAAAGCACATAAAACCCAAATATTACTTAATGGGGAGAGACTCCAGGAGTTCCCATTGAGATAAAGAACAAGGCAGGGCTGCCCACTCTCATCACTGCTCTTCCACATAGTATGAGAAGACCTAACACAAGAAATAAGATAGGAGAAAGCTATAAATGGAATGCAAATTAGAAAGTAAGAATTCAAATTAGCCCTATTTGCAGATGACATGATCCTATACATAAGTGACCCAGAAGAATTCATCATAAAACTTCTAAAGGTGATAAATTCCTTCAACAAAGTGACAGGACCCAAAATCAACACAAACATCAGTAGCCTTTCTATTTGCAAAGGACAAATATACAGAGAAAGAAACCAGTGAGGCTGTCCATTTTTAATAGCCACAAAAAAATCAAATTATATGGAATAACACTAACCAAGGATGTTAAAGACATAAAAACAGTCAAGAAATAAATTGAGGAGGATATGAGAAGATGGAAAGACCTCCCATGTTCCTGGATAGGTACAATTTATATTATAAAAATGACAATTTTACCAAAAGCAATATACAGACTTAATGCAACACCAATAAACTTCCCAGAATTATTCTTCACAGAGATAGAAAAAAATGGCCTCAAAATTATGGAATGGTAGCAGGCCTTGTATATCCAAACATATCCTCAGCCAAAGAAACATCACTGGATGGATAACCATACCAGATCTAAAGCTATGCTATAAATCCATATTAACAAAACAGCATGAAACTTGCATGAAAACAGACATCTGGATCAAAGGAACAGAAGTGAAAACTTAGCCCTTAGTTCAAGTAACTACAACCTACTTGATCTTTTGACAAAAGAGCCAACAATGTACACTGGAGAAAAGACAGCATCTTCAACAAATGATTCAGAAAAAATTGGATAATCACATGTAGAAAAATGAATGTAGACCCACTCATCTCACAGTGTACAAAAATCAACTCCAAATGGATTAAAGACCTTCAATATAAGACCTGAAAGTCTTCAACAACTGGAAGAAAAAGTAGGAGGGACATTCCACAATATAAGAGTGAGGAAAGACTTCCTGAATAATGCTACAGTAGCCCAGGATATCAATTACTCAACCAGTGGGATCTCATGAAGCTAAAAAGCTTTCACATAGACAAAAATACTATAAACAGAGCCAATAAATTACCTACAGAATGGGAGTAAAGCTTCAACTATAGTTCTCAAATGAAGAAATACAAATGGCTAATACACCTTTAAGGAAATGTTAAACATTCTTACCCATCAGGAAAATGCAAATAAAAAAATTGAGATTCCATCTTACCCCAATCAGGATGGCAAGCATTAAAAATCAAATCACAATAAATGTTGACAAGGGTGACATTGCTGGTGGGAATGCAAACTTGCATAACAGCCATGTAAATCAATATGGAGACTCCTGAAAAAGATGAAAATAGAGCTTCCAACAGACCCAGTTATTCCTCTACTGGGCATTTATCTTAAAGGCTGCACTCTTCACTGCAGACACATTTGCTTAACCATGTTTTAGCTGCTCAATTCATAACAGCTAAGAACTGGAATCAACCCAGGCGCCCGTTATTGGATGAATGGATAATGAATATGTGATACATTTGCACAATGGAATTCTTCTTTTTAAGAGAGAGAGAGAGAGAATGGGCACGCCAACGGCCTCTCAGCTGCTGTGATTGAATTCCAGTCACATGCATTCCTTTGTGAGCAAGTGTGGCATTACACCCTTGTGTCACTTTACATCTGGCTAACCATAAATGTAGGACCTGGAGTATCGAATGGGCATTCTTAGGCTTGGCAATCAGGCACCTTAACCACTAACCCATCTCTAGCCCAGGACAATGGAATTCTATTCAGCACTAAGGAAAAAATATATAATGAAATTTGTAGGAAAATGGACAGACTTGGAATAGATCATACTCATCATACTCAGAAAACTCACACAAGACATAGAAAGACAAATGCCACATGTTCTCACTCATCTGTGGCTCCTAACCTGGCATAGTTTGAGTAGTTGGCATATCTGACAGACAACTTGAGGGCCAGACAATAGGAATGGAAGTGTTGGCAGAGAGGGCAAGGGGAGGGTGGAGGGAAATAAACAGAAAATTACACCCAAAATGAATTGGTACCATAGAAACAATTTTACTTGATAGTAGACTAAAAGATATAACCCTCAACAGTAGTATGAGGGATAATCTGATAAGAAGGGCTCTGGAGAGAGTGGGATGAAGCCTAAACTTAAAATATTTGGCTATGGCCTATAACTCCCAGTACCAGAAATCAGTTGCTATTCATATTGAGCAATTGATCAAGGAGACCTATGAGGTCCCCAAAACAAGACAGGCTTTTGTGAAAGCACTTGATTACCTGCTTGAGGTAAAAGGCAAAACTCTATTGCTGAAATCACCATCTCCTTCTGACCAAGAATATGGAGAAACCCAGCTGGAATCTGGAAGGGATCCAGTTCCCAGATGGTTAGCCCATTTAGTTCTGGAAAGTGCTACATGAGCTACTATGGAAAGTGGCCCACAATCTTATGAGCAAGCAGGGTCACAGCTACTCAAAAGCAACCAGCCTGACAAAATGTACACACCTGTTTAGTGGTGGCATATAGACTTGATGAGCAACCAGCAGCTTTCTGATTGGCTAAGGGATCCACTCAGTGGAAAGGAAAATCCATAGTTGGAAATGAGAATCAGGTCAGAACCCTATGGGGACCAAGATTATGGTCTCCATCGGCAAGCTCCCATTTGTCTTTGGTCAAAAGAGGGGGTACATCCATCAAAACCTCTCTAAATTAACAATGCTATTACCATTTAAAATATGCGGACTTCATTCTCCATTGGAGATTCGTTTTTCTTTATCAGAAGGCAGAAAGATCTGAGATAAACCACTCCTTCCACTTTGACCAAGGTCCCAAATGAAACCACAGAGGAATTGGGGAGAAGAGCAAGTATGCTGATTCCATGGCAAACCCAACAACCTGTGCCAGGGTGAAGGAGAGAGACACTGAGGATATTCAACACATACCAAATACAAATCCAGAAGCTCCTGAGAGACTAACACTGAAGTAGACTTAAAACACATCCACCATGGCTTGAGGAAATTCCTGGAAGAGCAGACTGAAAGATTATAAGATCCACAGGTTGGGACTGCATACCTAGAAGCATTGCCCCTCCCTCCAAATGACTAACTGCTGCTCTCATAATGCATAAACTAAAATACCATGGGTGATACAACCAATCCCATTGAGGTGGGCCTTCAGCAGGGAGGAGGGAAATGATGGTGCCAATACATGATGTGTCGATACAAAATATATTCTTAATTATATATATATATATATATATATATATATATATATATATATATATATATATATGTGTGTGTGTGTGTGTGTGTGTATGTATATGAATTTCATTAGATTCAATATAATTTACTAATTCATTGTATTATATACAGAAAATAATGAGATTCATCTCTCTGTAAATTATCACAACAATGGGAATGATACAAGTGAAATTGTGGAAGAATTTCAACTTCATCTTTTGTGTTTGTGAGTGTGTGTGTGTGTATGTGTGTGTGTGCAGTCCAGAAATAAAGTGGAAGCCAGTTTTGTTTTCCAGACACTCTCCAACTTATTATCTAAGGCAGGGTGTAGCACTGTATTTAGAACTCACAGATTTTAATTGACTAGCTAGCCAGCAAGCCCTAGAAATCTGCCTCTCTCTGCTGACCCACTATGAGGATTATAGTTAGAAGACATTTAAGTGGGTGCTGGGGTTTTCATGCCTATGTGGCAAACGCTTTACCAACTGAGACATTAAACTCCATTTTTTTTTTTTTTTTTTTTTAGGTAGGGTCTCGTTCTAGCCTAGGCTGACTTGTAATTCATTTGTTAGTCTCAGGATGGCCTTGATCTCACAGTGATCATTCTACCTCTGCCTCCTAAGAGTTGTGATTAAAGGTGTGCACCACCATGCCTGGGCTAGCCTTCATTTTTTTTTAATAAAGTTTTTTGTTTTTTAATTTGTCTATTGGCAAGCAGAGAGAGACAGAGAGAGAGAAAGAGAGAGCACATATATAAGCCAGGTCCTCTAGCCTCTAGAGATGCTCATACCACTTGCATCTGGTTTTATGTGGGTACTGGGAAATTGTACCGATGTCAACAGGCTTTGCAGGCAAGTGCCTTAACAGATGAGACATCTATCCAACCCAAACTCAATATGTTGTTTTTTAAAACTGTTTCAAAGATTTATAGTTGGAATAGAACTGGAATTCAATTGATATGTATTGTAGTCACAGATTTTTCTAGATCAGAGTGCCTGTGGCAGAATTTTACCTTGAGGAGGACAATTGCAGAAATGGGAGAGTTTTGTTTGTGGTGCATTATTGAGTCTTTGGGATCACTGGCTCATTGTAAAACTCCACAATGACCTTTCACAAAGAGAGAAACTTACATTCTTGTTTATTTTCTAAAGAAAATTTTTGATTAAATTTTATTTCAATGATGAGATAGAGATGGCCATATGCTTGTATGATATAGTTTTATAAATATTATTAAAAGAACCAAATTAGGGACTGGAGAGATGACTTAGTGGTTAAGTGCCTACCTGTGAAGGAAGGCTAAGGACCCTGGTTTCAGCCTCAATTCCCCAGTACCCACATAAGCCAGATGCACAAGGTAGCACATGCATCTGCATCTGGAGTTTGCAGTGGCTGGAATCCCTGTGCACCCATTCCCACCCCCCCTCTCTCTCTTGCTTTCAAATAAATAAATAAAAATAAAACAAAAAAATTTTATGAAGAACCAAATTAACCCTTTGGTGGCATCTTGCCCTGAAAATTTACAATAATCTTTCTATCTGGTATGTATGACTAAAATTTTTGCTCTTTCTACATCAGGCATAAGCAGCATTCTGAAGTAAGTTATAATCACATCTTAAAGTTTCCTGGAGTCTGAGCTTGTATTACCTGCTTTTGATCCAAGTACTCTAAAAGGGATAGTGGTGCAATTAAGTCTTCAGGGCAAGACAACTTTATACTTAGTGAGTTGAAGAGCAGAGTGGGCTACCTGAGACTCTGTCTCAATAACACCCTTCAAAAATGCTTCCTAGAAACTCCATTGTCTGATTTAAATGTATCTTGTACTTAGAATTTATTTACTTATTCATAAAATGTGCACTATGTCCCTGTTTTAGTTTAGGTGGTGTATTCCTAAAGTTTATGGCCATAGCACACTATCACACTAATTTAGTTAATGTAAGGTATTTGCACACTTTTTCCATCTTTAATAACACCATTTTATGAACACATTTTCTTTCTTTCTTTTTTCTTTTGGAGAGAGACAGAGAGAGGGAGAGGAAGACAGATAGAAATGGGCATGCCAGCAGCTTCTCAGATGCTGTGAGCGAAATCCAGATGTGTGCACCCCCTTGTGGTCAAGTGTGGCATTGTACCCTTGTGTCACTTTGCATCTAGCTAAAAGTGGGACCTGGAGATTGGAACTGCTGGAGATTGGAACCAGTGTTCTTAGGCTTAGGAGGCAGGCGCCTTAACCACTAAGCCATCTCTCCAACCCAAAAACATTTTCTTTCACTACTCTCTTTCATAGTACATGTAGACTTTTACATATCTGAAAAACTCAAGTAATGTAATCTATGCGTATTTGAATCAAACTTATTTTATCTTCTACTAAATTTGTTTTCATAATTAATTTTGCTTTTAACTAATGAGATGATAACATATTTTTGCAACAAAGGGTAAGGTAGCATAGGAAAGAAAAGTGGACTGTCTTCTTTGTTAATCCCAATGATAATTGCACTGTTGATGGGTTATTAATTGCACATGTGCAGATAAGACATAAGTCATGAGTTTGCAATTTACTAAAATTCCACAAAGTGAACATATCCAGACAACAGGTCCCAACCCATGGGCTTCTACAGTGTCAGCAAGTAGCCCTGTAGTTCTCTTTCCCATCACTTTCTCACAGGGTAACACTACCGGGTTTCTACAAACTTGGATTGATTTTGTCTTTGGAGGGGGCTTTTGTGAATCACGTATCCATATCTTTCCTGTTTCTTCTTTTGCTCAATGTTATGTTTATGACATTGCATAAAAATACACACACAAAACATCAGTATGGCAGATATACACACCAAGAAATACGTATAAAGACCAGGAAATAGAAATTATAGATATGCATATGGTGAATTTTAATGAATAGTGATGTTCAAAGATGATTGAACTAGTTTACATTTATAGCAGAAGTTTTGGCTTTGTGGTAGTTGAAAGTAGTTATATAGACATGTGTGGTATCTTTTCTTAATTATTCCTGTTGAATCAGTAGGATACTGGGAACATTATATTCTTAATGTATTATAAGAAATGCAAGAAGGGGTTGGAAAGTTGGCTTAGCAGTTAAGGCACTTGCTTGGAAGCCTAAGGACCCAGGTTCAATTCCCCAGTATCCACTTAAGCCAGATACACATGGTGGCACATGCATTTGGAGTTTGTTTGCAGTAGCTGGAGGCCCTGGCATGCCCATTCTCTCTCTCTCTCTCTCTCTCTCTCTCTCTCTCTCTCTCTTTCTCTTTGTCTCTCTCTCTCTCAAATAAATTAAAAATAGAACTTTATGCTAGAGAGGCTTAGCAGCTAAAGTACTTGCTTGCAAAGCCAAAGGACCCAGATTCAATTCCCCAGGACCCATGTAAGTCAGATGCACAAGGTGGCACATGTGTCTGGAGTTTGTTTGCCATAGCTAGAGGCCATAGCATGCCCATTCAACCCCCCCCCTCATTCTCTCTCTATCTGCCTCACCATCACTCTCTCAGAAATAAATAAATAATTTAATAAAAGAAAAATAAATTTTCTTTGCTAGGTTTGCTAAGAACTATCATGTCTAGGTGTATTTCGTTGCCAAATTAATTCCTATCAAGCCCCATATCCATAAATGGTACAACATTGGTAACAAAACTTCATTATGGACGGGCGTGGTGGTGCACGCCTTTAATCCCAGCACTCGGGAGGCAGAGGTAGGAGGATCGCCATGAGTTCGAGGCTACCCTGAGACTACATAGTGAATTCCAGGTCAGCCAGGGCCAGAGTGAGACCCTACCTAGAAAAAAAAAACAAAAACAAAAACAAACAAACAAAAAAAAAACCAAAAACTTCATTAGGTATGGATACAGAGAAACACTGGGGACAATGATGGCTTGGATATTCTCTTCATAATTATTTCTATTCTTTCTAAACACAAAATGCATGGACTCCTCAAGACATTCCATCAATGTTATCTTATTATGACAAAGATCAGAATACTATGTGTTGTGTTTGCTTGATAGTCTCCCCCTATTTCAAATCATTAGGGGGAGAAGAAAGACAAGAGTACCCTATACACACCTAACACTAGGATAGAGCTGTCATAATAAGCATTCCCACTTAATACAGTGAGATGTATATGGGAATAATTACTGTTATAATTCTGAACTCTCAGTGGACAAATGTTGCTGGACCTGGATAGCTCTGGATACGTCTGGAATCTTCCTTGCTAGAACTCGGAAAGCCTGATTGGGATGGTGATGCAGTCAGGTTCACATTTCTGGTAGAAATCACCTGACCAAAAGCAACTTTGGGGGGAAAAAAAGGTTTATATTGGTTTATAGGCACAAGGGAAAGCTCCATAATGGCAGGGGAACCAAGGGCATGAGCAGAGGGTGGACATCACCCCCTGGCCAACACAAGCTGGACAATAGCAACAGGATAGTGTGCCAAACACTGGCAAGGGGGGGCTGGATATGACACCCTTAAGCCCACCCCCAACAATACACTGCCTCCTGGAGGTGTTAGCTCCCAAATCTCCATAAGATGGGAACCTAGCATTCAGACCACCTAAGTTTATGGGGGACACCTGAATCAAGCTACCACATTCTGCCCCTGGCCCACATAAACTGATAACAATACATGATAGAAAATACAATGCATTCTGTCCAACTTTAAAAGTCTAAATAGTTTTTATTAATCCTAATGATGTTCAAACATCCCCATAATCCAAGGTCTTTTAACTGAGCCATAATACCAAAAAATCCCCCCCAAAACCCATAATGGCACAGAATAAACATTCATACTTCAAAAGATGGCACTGGGCATAGCAAAGAAATTTTCAACTAATACAAGATTTAAACAGGGCAAACATCAAACTCTGTAGTTCCATGTCCTACAACTCTAACCAATGACAGATCTCTAAGTCCGATAATTCTAACCAGCAGCAAGTCTCTGGAGTCCCAAATCCATCCCTCCAGGTAGGATACCACAGTCCTAGAAAACTTCATATGGGGCCAGCAGCTCTCCTTGGCAGCCATCTCATGATCCTGGCATCTCCACTGGGTCTCTACTGCAACCCATGGTTCATCCTCACAGCTCCATCAGGTCTCCATGCAGGTATCCAGCAAACCGGCTGCATACTGCCCACGGCCATTTGCCAAACACAAGACCATGTTGAAAACTCAATGATCTTCTCTTTCCTGCATTTCTTATACTCCACAATACCAGATAGGGTTCCAATTTGCTAATCCAGGGGGAATTGAAGCAGACTTTGAAGAACAGGACACTCCTTGAGCACTCAGGCCCCTTCAAAAGAGTCTACATTATTCCTGTTGCCCCTGTGCAGGTCAGCTGGACTAATCTCAAAGGTTGTAATCTCTCAATTGCAACGGAACAGGCAGCAGTTCACCCAAAGATTTTTTTCCTGTGCCATATCCCTCTGCTCACACCAGCTCATTTCTTTGCAGAGAAACCCTGAACAACTTCTCAGGACATGGACATAACAGCAAGTTTCTCACACAAACTGCTAGCCCAGTCCAAGCAAAGCTCTTTCTCATCCTCATAAGCCAAACCATATTTCTTACTACATTCAGATCTTTCCAATTTGGTAGAATAGTCCATCAAGCTATACTTATAGCACTACAAAGCATCTCTTAGGCCAATGTTTCAAATACTTCCACATTCCTTTTGAAAATCAGCTCCAAAAGGCCAAAGGCACACAGTCAGGTATGTAGCAGCAATCGCACTCCTCCATACCACTTTAACTGTTGCAGTCACATTGTTGGCAGAAATCACCTGATCAAGAGCAACTTTTGGGGGCAAAAAAGGTTTATATTGGCTTATAGACTCAAGGGAAAGCTCCATAACAGCAGGGGAAAAGGATGGCATGAGAAGAGGGTGGACATAAACCCTCTGACCAACATAAGGTAGACAACAGCAACAGGAGAGTGTTTGAAACACTGGTAAGGGGGAGCTGGGTATAGCACCCATAAGCCCACCCCCAACAATACACTGCCTCCTAGAGCTGTTAATTCCCAAATCTCCATCAGTTGGGAACCTAGCATTCAGAACACCAAAGTTTATGGGGGACACCTGAATCAAACCACCACAAATAGTAACCAAATACATTTTTGTCCATAAATCATGCATCTGCCACTGTGAAATCCTCATTATTTCCCTATCATTTTAAATCAATATAGTTATTTGAAAGTTTTGTGGGTTCTGTATGTATTGTTTTACTATTATTTAAATTTTTTATTTATTAGAGAGGGGGAGAGAGAACAAGCACAGACGGAAGATGGGAGGGAAGGAGGGAGACAGAGAAGGAGAGAATGGGCTTGTCAGGGCCTCCAGGCACTGCAAAGGATCTCCAGACACATGCACCACCTTGTGCATCTGGCTTATGTGGGTCCTAAGGAATCAAACCTGGGTCCTTTGACTTTGCAGGCAAGTGCATTAACTGCTAATCCATCTCTCCAGCCCTGTATGTATTGTTAATCAGTTAAATTTACACAAGAATACCACATCAATAGTTGCCATGGGAGCGCACCTCTCCTTCCAGCTTTCTTTGAGCATATCAAATTTCTCTTAAACTTTTTAGTGGAGAGACTCTCCTAGCTGTTACCTTATTTCTTTCAGAATTTAATAAAGTATGTGTTGGCTTTGAACTACTCCTTGTATATGTTCTCACACTGTTTTATAGGAGCTATGATTTTTGTGTCCCTAAGATATACCTGAATTTCAAATTTATATTCTGTTATGTTGGAAAATGACAAAAATATTTATTTTCCAACTCTATACGTGCTAGAAACATAATCTCTGTAGACCCTCTCCATCATGCTCGTAAGCCTCTAGTATTTTTTTGAATTTGGCCATTTCTTAGAGTATCCAGTCATAATGGACAAAACATACTGTACATTATTGAAATCTAGCAAAGAATCCTCCATGAACAACTCCATAAGTCCTTCAGGAAAACTAACTAGTTAATCACAGATAAAGGACCAATAATTGTGGGTCTATATAACATAGGTTTCCATATTCTCTATTTTCTTTTTTAACTGCAAACTTTTAATATTTGAACATATTTCACACTGGACGTATTTCCATTAGGTTATACTCTTGTGGACCTGCTTCCCCTCTCTGATTGTGCCTCCTCAGTGGGGTTCTCAGTGTTCACTGTGTGGATGTGAATGTACCAGTCATTCTCTGTGAGGATGATAATTCTTCAGAGTATACCTTTCCAAACTGTGGCTTTTACACTTTTTCCAACCCCTCTTCCACAATGTTCCTGAGCCTTGGAAGGAATGCATTAGACTCCTTTAATGTTGAGCTCTCCTCAGCCTTTGATTTTCTGTTTGATGAGTTTTGAGTCTCCTCAGAGTCTACTGCCATCTCCTTGGAAGAGGTTTCTAGGCCAACACGGAGAGAAGCACTCATATTTTATCCTCTACTTCTTCTCTAATGTTTCCTAGGCTTTGGAAGATGTAACATAAATTACTTTTGCCTTATGTGAGGCAGTCACCTATCTTTTCTTTGTCATTCTGATCATTATTGGGTCTTCCCAGTATTCATTGCCTTCTGCCAAAAGCAGATTTTTGGAGAGCAGCATGGGTTAAAGGGGATAAACACAGATATTTAGAAGACACTTTGTTGGGCATACTCTCTCTCCTTTTAGCAAAAAAACAGTGGAAGCTTCTCTCTAGGGTCTATGAACATCCAAGCCATAGGCTTCTGACTTGATTCTCAGTAGTAAGCTTGAGTTCCTCCCAATTGGTGGACCTCATATCCAATCAGAGAGTAGTTGATTACTACTGTAGCCTTTGTGCCACTGTGCCACTGTGCCACTGTACCACAGATGGAGACATCTGGCACAGTGCTTTCCAGAACTATAACAGCTAGCCAGCAGGGAGCTCACTTCCATCTTAGTTTCAGCATGATTTCTCACTGTCCTGTGACCATACCCTGCATTGTCTTAAGCAGTAGGGTCTTACCACTTAGGTATGGTGCTTAACCAATTGTTTTGCCAGTGGCATACATTGTTTTGAGCATAACAGTTAGTTTAACATTTTTGCAGACTCATTGAAGAGCCAACTTTTTGTGCTGCCTGGTGTTATTTTTGTTGTTGTTGTTGTTATAGCTGTATCATATTTTCTGGGCACATAGTTCTGTATTAGCTAAGTACTAATGCAAATACGTAGTTGTTTAGTGAAGCACTTCCCAGATCAGTGGCTGACCATAATAATAGTTTATTATCACATCTGCTTTTCTCTGAGTTGGCTGAAAGCTCAAGTACTTACATAGGGTTTTGCTGGTCTTTATTTCAGCACACACTTGGACTTCAGCCAGTCTAGAAATTTCTGGAAACAGTGAAATGAGAGAAGCATATTCTTCTTAGGATACAGAAAGAAGTGGCATGTGATAAAGATGTTTGTGTTTTTCCTGGAGTCTAATATCAAAAATGGCATAAGCTTAGTTTTAAACACATTCTAAGAACCAAAGAAAATCAAAGGCCAATCTCTCCATCAATGGGATTGGAAAATATATTTTTGTTTTTACTACATTTTATTCATCATATATTTTATTACCTGTTTTCATTTCGCTCCTTATTCTTTCATAGCAAGTACTTCTCACTAAGTAGAACTCTTTTAATAAACTAATATTTCCTTTAATAACCAGTAATTCCAGTTTAGAAGCTTGCTTATGTCAAGTTTATGAAGATAATTATCTCATGATTGCATAAAAAATACAGTGAAACATTTTTTGTTCCCATCTGTAATCTGAGTAGATTTTACTTCATTTTGTGCCATAAAATAAGGGACTAGGTTATGTTCTTTTCAATATGGATAATGAATTGACCCAGTGTAACTTATCCATTCCACTTTAGTATTACTTGTATTAAAGAAAAATGAAAACATACTTAGGGAGGTCTGATTTTGGATTCCATTTTCTATTTGCAAATTTTATTTTCAAATTCTCATTTCAATATCACATTATGTTCATAAACACAGTCTTGTATGTTTGCTCTGCAATGTGTAATTCTGCAACTTTATTGTTTGGCTCCATTTATTTAGTTCAGCTACATCTTCAATATAAATATTAGAGTGTATAAATCAATTCTCCAAACCTTCCAATTTACACAACTTTGGGGGTTTTAAATTGTTAATATTAAATCCAAAATTAAAAGTAAATTTTTAGGTATAATATTGCAGTTCAAAGCTGTGTTTCATCTTATTGACTTGTATCTTTCTAATGTCCTTAGAAAATTAACATAGTTTTTATTACATAAACTTTTCATTCATGTTTAAGTTTTATTCCTAAGTATTTTATTGTATTGTAAAATTATCACAAAATGCACTTTAGGCCTTTTCAATTTATACTTGCTGATTAAAAATAGTTTTATTATGGTTATCATATACCTATTATTGACTAATATATTTATGTCATTCTTATCAAGTGCTAATTTTATTGCAGACTATGTATAACCTAACTTTGAGCCCCCCTTTCCCTATCTTTTCTGTGAAAATGCTTTAAAAGCTATTTTTATATTTTTTTATGAATGGTGCACTTTAATGTCACTTTCAGTTTCAGCTTTCTCATTGTCAATTTTCAAAACCACATTTTGGTTTTTGTCACATAGGCACTGTGTCAAATGGTCATGTACCCTCATAGGATAATACAAATATATGACTTTTAATTATATCAGGATTTTTAAACTGAATGAATTTATTAGTATTGATCAATTGTAGTTGGGAACTAATTCATACTAAATAAATCTGAATAATATTACAGGTGAAGAGGAAGCATTGTTTTAATATTTGGTGGAGGCTGTCCTGATATGTGCTTGGCTCTACTATTCTTTTGTTAAATCTTTTTCTTTATTAGTTATGCACATACTCAGAGTGTGAACAGCACATGTTGGTACCATCCATAGCCTCCTTCCTGTCCTCTGCCCTCTGAAGGGACCCTCCTCATTGGGGATGTCAGTTAGCCTCATGTAGATTGTAGATGGTTCATAGTGGGGATATTGATCAGTTATGGGGAAGAGGCAATGTCCCTGAGCATAGTGTCCCAACTTGAAGCTCTAACCATCTTTCCTGCCCCTCTACCATGAATTTCTCTGAGGCATGTTGGGTTTGTTTTAGGTCTACTTCAGTGATGAGGTCTTGGGATCCTCTGTGTCTCTGGATATCTGGTTTGTTAGGAGTTGAGCGTTCTCTGTGTCTATCTCCTTCAGCCTTGCATTGGTATGCTGTCTTCAGCAGTAGGGTCTTCCCATTAACCTTTGGTGAATAATCAAGTGCTCTGATAGAAGTCTGTCTTCTTATGGGAGATGTTGTAGATCTCTCATATTAACAGCTCATTGTGGATGTTAACTGCATGCTGGTATAGGGAGTTACAGGCCAGTGTCAAGGGAAAGGAAGGAAGAAAAAGATAGGTAATATAAAAGAGAAAAAAAGAAAGAGAGAGAGAGAGAGAGAGAGAGAGAGAGAGAGAGAAGAAGATTAAGGTTAGTATTCATCATACCCTCTACAGGGCCCTTGGATTCAGGTGTTCCTTCAAAGGACCTGATGAAGTTTCAACCTTTTAGTCTGAATTTCAGGATATAGAAATTTATGGTACCAGTCACATTTGGGTCCAGTTTTGTGTCCTTTCCCCACCCTTACCTTCCTTTCCTATCCCACCCTCCATATTGTCTTGTCCTAGAGATGCCTATTTGGTTTGTCAGCATCTTATGCAGATCCAGATTAGGAGCCACAGATAAGGGAGACAATGTGATGATTGTCTTTCTGTGATTGGGTGAGTTTGCTGAGAATGATCTGCTCCAAGTTCAAGCATTTTTCTTCAAATTGCATTGTGTAATTTTTCCTTACTGCTGTGCAGAATTCCATTGTGTAGATATACCATATCTTAGTTATCCATTCATCTAATGTTGGATATCTGGGTTGAATCTAGGTCTTAGCTATTATGAATTGAGCAGCTATAAACATGGTTGAGCAAATATCTGTGAACTGAGGCTTGGAAGTTTTAGGGTAAATGCCAGTAAGGGAAAAACTGGTCTGTTGGTACCTCTATAGTCATCCTTTTAAGGAGTCTCCATATTGCTTTCCATAATGGTTGTACCAGCTTACATTCCCACCAACAGTGAATGAGCATTTTTTGTCATTAGATGTTTTAATGTTTGCTATCATTACTGGGGTAAGGTGGAATCTCGTAGATGTTTTCATTTGCATTCCCTGATGGTTAGGGATGTTGAACATTTTCTTAAGTGTGTGTTTGCCTTTATATTTCTTCCTCTGAGAACTCCCCATGCAGTTCTCTGCCCCACTTTGTGAGTGGGTTCTTTGATTTTTTTATTCTTTAGGTTTTTGAGTTCTTTGTAGATTTTAGAAATTAGGCCTCTGTCCGATGTATATCCAGTAAATTTTTTCTCCCATTCTGTGAGTAATCCATTGGCTCTGCTTATTGTATGTTTGTCTGTGAAAAGGCTTTTTAGCTTCCTGAGATCCCAATGGTTGAGTGATTCTTTAACTTCCTGAGCTACTGGGGTTTTGTTCAGGAAGTTTTTTCCCTCTCCTATATCATGGAAAGTTCCTCCTACTTTTTCTTCCAGCAGTATCAGAGTATCCGGTCTTATATTGAGGTCTTTGATCCATTTGGCCTTGATTTTTGTGCATGGCAAAATGTGTGGATCGAGTTTCATTTTCCTGCTTATGGTTATCCAGTTTGTTGAATACCATTTCTTAAAGATGCTGTCTTTTATCCAGTCTACATTGATAGGGCCTTTGTCAAATATAAAGTAGCTGTAGTTACGTGACCCAAAGTCCAGTTCCTCTATTCTGTTCCATTGGTCTATATTCCTGATTGTATGCCAGTACCATGTTGTTTTTATTACTATGGCTTTGTAGTATAGCTTTAGATCAGGTATAGTAATCCCACCAGAGGTATTTCTTTTGCTGAGGATATGCTTGGATATCCGAGGCCTTCTGCCATTCCATATGAATTTTGAGATCATATTTTCTATCTCTATGAAGAAGTTGGGATTTTTATTGGTATTTTGTTAAATCTATATATTGCTTTTGGTAAGATTGCCATTTTCACAATGTTAATTCTGCCTATCCAGGATCATGGGAGGTCATTCCATTTTTGCAAGTCCTCCTCAATTTCTTTCTTGAGTGTTTTTATGTTTTCATTGTATAGGTCTTTCACTTCCTTGGTTAATATTACTCCACAGTATTTTGTTGTTGTTGTAGCTATTGAAAATGGGACAATGTTGCTTATTTCTTTTTCTGTATCTTTGTCTTTTGCATATAGAAAGGCTACTGATTTTTATGCATTGATCTTATATCCTGCTACTTTGCTGAAGTAGTTAATCACTTTTAAGAGTTTTGAGATGGAGGTTCTCAGATCACTTATGTATACATTCATGTCATCTGCAAATAGGGCAAACTTAACTTCTTCCTTTCCAATTTGTATACTTTTTACTTCTTTTCCCATCTTATTGCTTGAGGTAGGACTTCCAGTAATATGTGGAAGAGCAGAGGAGAGAGTGGACACCCATGTCTTGTTCCTAATCTTGATGGGAATTCCCTCAGTCTCTCCCATTAAGTACTACTTGGGCTTTAAGAGCTTCATATATAGCCTTCATTATGTTGAGATACAAAGCATCCATGCCTTTTCTCTCCAATGTTTTGATCATGAAGTGAGGTTGTGTTTTGTCAAAGGCCTTTTCTGCATCTATCGAAATGATGATGTGATTTTTATGTTTAAGCTTATTTATGTGGTGTATTACATTGACAGATTTTGGTATGTTGAACCACCCCTGTGTTCCAGGGATAAAGCCTAATTCATCAAGGTGTATAATGCTTTTGATGTACTGTTGAATTCAGTTTGCAAGGATTGTATTCAGGGTCTTTGTGTCTATGCTCATCAGGGAAATAGGCCTGTAATTTTTCTTTTCTTGTGGCATCTCTGCCTGGTTTTGGAATTAGGGTGATGCTAGCTTCATAGAAGGAGTTGGGGATCTTTCCCTGTCCTCCGATTGTGTGGCACAGTTTGAGAAAAATTGGTTTCATTGTTCCATGAAGGTTTGATAGAATTCAGCTGAGAAGCCATCTGGTCCTGGAATCTTCTTTTTGGGGAGGACTTTAATTAACTTTTCAATCTCAATGAGTGTGATATGTTTGTTTAGGAGATTAATCTGCTCTGGGTTTAGCTTTTGTAGGTGGTATGTGTCCAGGAATTCATCCATTTCCTCTGTATTATCCAGTTTGTGGATTAGTGGTTTTTGAAATAAGTCCTGTTGATTCTCCCAAATTCACTTATGTCTGTTGTGATCTCTCCTTTTTCAGTTCTAATTTTGTTAATTTGAAGCATCTTTTCTTTTCACTTTATCATATTAGCCAGGGGTTTATCAATCTTGTTTATTTTTTCAAAGAACCAGCTCTCTGTCTCATCAATTTTATTAATTGTCTTCTTAGTTTCCAATTCATTAATTTCTGCTCTGATGTTAATTATTTCTTTCCATATTGAGCTTTTGGGGATGGATACTTCTTGTTTTTCCAATGCCTTTAGGTGGATGGTTAGGATATTGATTTAGGATCTCTCTGTCTTTGTTATGAAGGCATTTAATGTTATGATTTTTTCCTCTAGGGACTTCCTTCATTGTGTTCCATACATTTTGGTATGATATGTTCTCATTGTCATTCAATTCTACAAATTTTGCAATTTCATCCATAACCCATTTATTGTTCAAAACTGTGTTGTTCAGTTTCCAGAAGCTGGAGGGATTCCTGGCATACCCTTTGTTGTTATTTCTAGCATTATAGCATTGTAGTCTGATATCATGGAGGAAATTATGTCGATTTTCCTAAAAATATGGAGGCAGGCTTTGTGGCCCAGTAAATGATCTATTTTAGAGAAAGTTCCATGGGCTACAAAGAAGAATGTATAATCTGTGGATTTGGATTTGTACTCTATAGATGTCTGTTAGGTCTAATTGCTCTATGATGTTGTTGAGTCTTTTACTTCCATATTAATTTTCTGTTTGGATAATCTATCTATTGCTGATAGTGGAGTATTGAAGTTCCTGACTATTATGGTATGGTGGTTATTTCTGTTTTGTTGTCAAGTAGGTTTTGTTTTATGAATTGTGGTACACCTGTGTTTGGTGCATATCAGGAGCCATTTGACCTTGATTTAACTTCTGTTTGACAATGGGCTAAAGATAAGCAAGATGTTTTGTCAAGCAAGAGATCAGATACTTACTGAGATTAAGGGAATTGAGAAGGGAGTGTTCTTTGACCTTGAAGGCAAAGATTTAACTGTTTTATGATGTAGTCTTTCCAAGAAATCCTGTGTGAATATTTACCATTTGTTCTACTTGTATTCCTGTGCTCTGAGAAGAAGTATAAAAAGGCTGAACTAAATAAAGTCGGGGCTTGTATTGACCTCCCGAGTTCATCTTTTGTCTCTTCCCTCTTTCTTTTTCCTAATCCTCACTCCCCCCTCAGGTACTGTTCGAATCTGCTGGCTGCTGGAGGGCTCTGGCAGGTGCCTAAAGATGGATGATTGTGATATCTTCTTGTATTATTATTCTTTTGATAAGTAAGAAGTGGCCTTCATTGTCTTTTTTGATTACTTTTGGTTTAAAGTCTATTTTATCCAATATTAGCATAGCAATGCCTGCTTGTTTCTTAATTCCGTTTGCTTGGATATGATTTTTTCCACCCTTTCACCCTGAGAAGGTGTCTGTCTTCAGTGGTGAGGTGGGTTCCTTGATGACAGCAGATTGAGGGGTCTAATTTTCTGATCCATCCTATCAGCTCATGTCTCTTGATGGGTGAATTAAAGCCATTAATATTAAGGGTAATAACTGTGAGGTTTGATTTAATCCCTGCCATATTGTGGTGGTTTCATGTTTGTTTGGTTTTTTTTTGTTTGTTTGTTTGTTTGTTTTTGAACTTTTAAGGTTTTTTTTTTTTTTCATGCCTTCCCTGAGTTTAGTTATTGTGATCTTCTTCTTATAGGCTTTTGAGGTTGGTTTTTTGATTCTTCTGTGTGTAGAATTCCCTTAAGTACTCTCTGTAGATTTGGCTTTGTGTTCATATAGTTGTATAGCTGGGTTTATCATGGAAAGTTTTTCTTTCACCATCTTTTATGAGGGATATTTTTGCTTGGTAGAGTAGTTTGCATTGGGTGCCTGAATCTGCTGTCTTCAAGAAACCTAACTCACCACTAAAGACAGACACCTCTTCAGGGTGAAAGGGTGGAAAATGATTTTCCAAGCAAATGGAAACAAGAAAAAAGCAGGTGTAACTATACTAATATCTGATAAAATAGACTTCAAACCAAAAGTAATCAAAAAAGGCAAAGACTATCATCAATAGATAGATCATCTAAACAGAAAATTAACAGGGAAGTAAGAGAGCTCAACAACACCAAAGATCAATTAGACCTAATGCACATCTATAGAATATAGTACCCAAAATCCAAAGATTACACATTCTTCTCAGCAGCCCATGGAACCATCTCTAAAATAGACCATATACTGTGTCTTAAAGCCTGCCTCCATATATTGAAGAGGATTGAAATAATTTCCTGTATGACATCAGATCACAATGCTGTATTGCTAGAAATTAACAACAAAAGATGCTCCAGGAACCCAACCAGCTCCTGGGAACTTAACAACACACTCTTAAACAATAAATTGGTAGTGGGTGAAATAAAAAATGAAATTGCAATATTTCTAGAAATGAATGACAATGAGAACACATCGTACCAATTCTTATGGGAAACAATGAAGGTGGTCCTCAGAGGAAAATTCATAGCACAAAAGGCCTTCATAACAAAGACAGAGAGATCCCAAATTAATAACCTAACCATCCACATAAAGGCATTGGAAAAACAATAAGTATCCAACCCAAAAGGCTTGATATGGAAATAAATAATTAAGATCAGAGCAGAAATTAATGAATTAGAAACTAAGAAAACAATTAATAAAATTGATCAAAGAGCTGTTTATTTGAAAAAATAAACAAGATAGAAAAACCCCTGGCCAATTTGATATAGTGAATAAAAGAGACAACTCAAATTATCAAAATTAGAAATGAAAAAGGAGAGATCACAACAGATATAAGTGAACTTGGGAGAATCATCAGGACTTACTTCAAAAACCTTTACTCCACAAAACTGGATAATATGGAGGAAATGGATGAATTCCTGAACATATACCACCTACCAAAGATAAACTCACAACAGATTAATCTCCTAAACAAACTTACAACAACCATCAATATTGAAAGGATAATCAAAAACCTCCCTAAAAAGAAGCATCCAG
Organism: Orientallactaga sibirica; assembly: GCA_036365145.1. Lineage (NCBI taxonomy): Eukaryota > Metazoa > Chordata > Mammalia > Rodentia > Dipodidae > Orientallactaga > Orientallactaga sibirica. The sequence continues at coordinate 19,358,104 of JAEOAD010000023.1, read as the reverse complement.
GACCAGATGGCTTCTCAACTGAATTCTATCAAACCTTCTTGGAAGAACTGAAACCAATTTTTCTCAGTTTGTGCCACACAATCGGAGAACAGGGAAAGCTGCCCAAATACTTCTATGAAGCTAGTTTCACCCTCCTACCAAAACGGGACAGAGATGCCACAAGAAAAAAAACAAAACAACAACAACAAAAAACTACAGGCCTATTTCCCTGATTAACTTAGATGCAAAGATCATGAACAAAGTCCTCACAAACCGAATTCAACAGCACATCAAAACATTATCTACCTGGATCAAGTAGACTTCATCACAGGAATGCAGAGATGGTTCAACATAAGGAAATCTGTCAATGTAATACACCACATAAACAAGCTTAAACACAAAAACCATATGATCATTTCAATAGATGCAGAAAAGGCCTTTGACAAAATACATCATTTCATGATCAAAACATTGGAGAGACTAGGCATGGACAATCTATATTTCAACATAATAAAGTCTATATATAGAGAACCTAAAGCCCAAATAATACTTAATGAGGAGAGATTGAAGGAATTTCCATTGAGATGAGGAACAAGACAGGAGTGTCCACTCTCACCTCAGCTCTTCAACATAGTGCTAGAAGTACTAGCTCAAGCAACAAGACAGGAGAAAGAAATAAATGGGGTACAAATTGGAAAGGAAGAAGTTAACTTAGCCCTATTTGCAGATGATGTGATTCCATACATAAGTGACCTGGGAACCTACATCTCAAAACTCTTAAAAGTGATTAATCCTTGAGTAAAGTAGCAAGATACAAAGACAATGCATGAAAATCAGTAGCCTGTCTATATGCAAAAGACAAAGATACAGAGAAAGAAATAAGCAACATTGTCCCATTTTCAATAGTATCAAAAAATACCTTGGAATAACATTAATCAAGGAGGTGAAAGACCTTCATAATGAAAACATAAAAACATTCAAGAAAGAAATTGAGGACTTGCAAAAATGGAAAGACCTCCCATGCTCCTGGATAGGCAGAGTTAACATTGTGAAAATGGCAACCTTACCAAAAACAATATACACATTTAATGCACTGACAATAAAAATCCCAACATCTTTCTTCACAGAGATAGAAAAAATGATCTGATAATTCATATGGAATGGCAGAAGGCATCAGATATCCAAGCATATCCTCAGCAAAAGAAATATGGACTTTGGGTCAAGTAAATACAGCTACTTAATATTTGACAAAGGTTCCAACAATGTAGACTGGAACAAAGACAGCATCTTTAACAAATGGTGCTGGACAAACTGGATAACCATATGCAGGAAAATGAAACTTGATCCACACATTTTGTCATGCACAAAAATCAAGTCCAAATGTATCAAAGATCTCACTATAAGACCAGAAACACTGCTACTACTGGGAGAAAAAGTAGGAGGAACTTTCCATGATATAGGAGTGGGAAAAGACTTCCTGAACAAAATCCCGGTAGCTCAGGATATTAAGCAATCACTCAACCTTTGGTAGCTCAGGAAGTTGAAAAGCTTTTTCACAGACAAACATACAATAAGCATAGCCAATAGATTACCCACAGAATGGGAGAAAATTTTTGCCAGATACACATCAGACAGAGGCCTAATTTCTAAAATCTATAAAGACCTCAAAATCCCAACCAATAAAAAATTAAAGAACCCACTCACAAGATGGGGCAGAGAACTGCACAGGGAGTTCTCAGAGGAAGAAATACAAATGGCAAAACAACACTTAAGAAAATGTTCAACAATCCTAATCATCAGGGAAATGCAAATTAAAACATCTATGAGATTCCACCTTACCCCACTAAGAATAGCAAACATTAAAACATCCAATGACAACAAATGCTAGTGAGGGTGTCTACAAGTGGAAACCCTCATTCACTGTTGGTGGGAATGTAAGCTGGTATAACCACTATGGAAAACAATATGAAGACTCCTAAAAGGGATGACTATAGGGGTTCCAACTGACCCAGTTATCTCCTTACTGGGCATTTACCCTAAAAGCTCAAAATTTCAGTTCAGAAATATTTACTCAACCATGTTTATAGCTATTCAATTCATAATAGCTAAGAGTTAGAATCCATCCAGATGTCCATCATTAGATGAATGGATAAAAAATATGTGGTACATCTACACAATGGAATTCTACACAGCAGTAAGGAAAAATGACACAAAGCAATTTGAAGAAAAATAGTCAAACTTGGAACACATCATTCTTAGCAAACACCCATTCACATAAAGATAAGCATCACATGGTCTCACTCACCTGTGGCTCCTAATTTGTATTTTCCCAAGATGCTGACACACCTAATAAACATCTAGAGGATGGGACAATAGGGATTGTGGGTGAAAGGGCAGGTCAAGTGTGGGCGGGGCAAATAACTGCACCCAAGTGGAATTGGTACCATAAAATTCTATATCCTGGATTTATACTAAAATGTTGAACCCACATCAGGTGCTTAGAGAGAACTCTAGAGAGAATCACAGGGGCCAGGAGAGAGTATGTTGAAGACTAACCTCAAACTTCTCTCATGTCATGATGAAGACTAACCTCAATCTTCTCCTGTTTCTCTCTCTATCACTCCCTCTTCTCTCTCTTCTCTCTTTCCCTTTCATATTACCTATACTTTCTCTTCCTTCTTTTCCCTTGGCACTGACCTGTAACTCCCAGTACCAGCATGTGGTTAACACCCACAATGAGCTGATGATCAGTAAGACCTATAAGATTTCCCAAAAGAAGACAGATTTCTGTCAGAGCACTTGATGACCCACAAAAGGTTATTGGTAAGCTCCTACTGCTGAAGACACCATATGCTGTTTGGACAGAACATGGAGAGACCTGGATGGAATCTGGAAGAGAGTCATTCCCCAGACAGTTAGCTTGTCTAGTGCCAGAAGGTGCTACCTAAGTGACTGAGGGAAAATGACCAATATCTGGCTAAGCAACTCATGGTCTAAGCTACACAGCAGCAAACAACCTGAAATGATGCTCATACAAGTGCTGTAGTGGCACACAGCCATGGTAGGTTACCAACTGTTCTATATTTGGCTAATGGATCCACTCAGTAGAACATAACCCATACCTTGAAAGAGGAAACAAGTCAAAACCATATCCAAAAACGAGCCCACTCTCCAATATCAAGCTCCCACCATTGGCCATATACAAGAGGGCTTACACCTATTAAGTTATCTCTAAAATAATAATGGTTATCCATGTATCTTGCACTGACCTCACTCTCTGTTGGAAAATCTACTTCTCTCTTTCAGATGGATGCAAAACCTGAGGAGAGAATCAGCCCATCTCACCTCACCAAGGCACCAGCTGAAGCCATAGAGTTATAGGGGAAATGAGCAAGAGTGCTGCTTTATCAATGAACCTGGTACCTGCCCAAGGGAAAAGGAGATAGACACAAAGTACATTCAACTCCTACCAAATCAGATATCCAGAGACACAGAGGCTCACAAAACCTCCTCACTGAAATAGCCCTAAAATGAATCCAACATGGCTCAGGGAAATTCGCTGAAAAGGGGTGGAAAGATTGTTAGAGCCATGAGTTTGGTCATTATGCAGAGTCATTGCCTCTCCCACATAACTGATGGCTACCCCCATAAGGCAAGATCCACATTACTCATGGGAGGAGGACAGGGAGAAGGCTAACAATAGTACCATCATGGCTGTATATATACTATATACATATCTAATAAAAAAATAGTTAAGTTCTGAATCTGGGTGTGGTGGCACAGGCCTTTAATCCCAGCATTTGGGAAGCAGAGGTAGGTGGATCTCTGTGAGTTCAAGGCCACCCTGAGACTACAGAGTGAATTCCAGATCAGCCTGGACTAGAGAGAGACCCTACCTCAAATAAAAACAAACAAAACAACAACAACAACAACAAACAAACAAACAAAAAAGTTAAGTTCTGGGTCAATCCCAGGCAGATGCTAGAACCTGGGAAAAACTGTTTTGCTCTCTATGCTGTGGCTGGGGAAGCTCTCCATAGTAAGGATAAAAGTAGGGGACTACACATGAGAAGGAACCTACAATGTGTCACCAAGTGTTTTCCCCTGAAAGGCTTGCTCTGCAGATGGCCAGGTGGCTCTGGGAATAAAATGGGGAGCCTAACACACAGGCTCACTGTTGGACAGGAAGACAAGACACAGACCTCTCTGGAGCTATGCTAAAGCAGGATCAACATGACAAATAATGTTTCAAGTGTATTTTATGACAATTATAGAAGTAAATGTTTTAAATCCTAAAAAAAGTCTTATCATAAGGACAATAAAAATTTTTGTTGGTAATTATGAGATAAACTGACTAAGGAAGATAAACTGGAGAGATAACTTTAAATGTTGGATATTAAATGTTTGATAAAAAAAAAGATTGTTACAGAGTGGTTACATAGATTATAGAATAAAATATGTACATGAAGGTATCAATAAAATATAAAGGTATGAGTATATTTAAATATAAGCTTAAAGACAAAGTTGATTAACTAAATCTTAAAGTACTTGATCATATTACAGACTTCTTGATATATAAAGTGACTATTAGCCTAGGGCTTATATCAGACTAACAAAGGATGACCCTGACTGGTAGCAGGTTGCTACCTTATTCATGTTGTAAACCTAAAACTAACTCATTGATGTTAATCTGGTCATGATAATGGTTGTAAAAGACTGTCTTTAGAATACTCAACCAAGTTAGCTATTTGTCAACCTTTTAACTAAATCTGAATAATTAATTCTCCCCTTACGCTGTTAGTTGTTATTATATCTAAAACCCTGCTTCAAAAAAAATCTCACAAAGGAATTATTTATTCTCTTTTCCTATTTTATAAGGCAGATAGACCACAATTGGAGACACCAAACAGCATTTATCTGTCATACGCATGGAGAGTATTTACTTCATGGTGAACAGTAAAAGAAATTTCTAATCAAACTTGTGTTGCAATTTAAGATGTAGTTCCTCAATTCCTCCAACAATCACAATCTTAATACTTTAGATTTAATTTACACCATTATTAAGCAAGTTTACCAAAGTGCCACTGCTTATGGAGATATTGATACTTAAGACATGTTTCCTGCCCTAAAAAGATAATCTTAAATTTCTGTTCTGTTTTCAGTTTGGGGGTAATTGGTACCTGCATAGATATACAGACTAGCCAAAGTTGTTTCCAAATACAGATGCCAAGTTTTTATACTGTCTTATCTTTTCTTGACATACAATTACTAGATTAAATCAATCGGCTTAAAGTTATTGATAAAATAATTGAAAAATATTGCTTTCAGGGCTGTTAAAATGTTCTTCCTGTACTTATAACTGACTTATACTTAAAAGATAAGATGTGTATGTTTACTATGTTCCAGATATAGCTTACACTGTCACCTGACAACTAAACTTAAATACTAATCAGAATGATTTGAAACTATTATGTCATTCTCTGACCAGATCTGCTTTGCTAACCAGATATGCTCTACACCTTTTTAACTGAATCTGTTTTGTTCATCAGATATGTACAGTCTCTCTGAGTGATTAATAACCATATGTAGAAGGCAAAGTCAATTGGAACCTTCAGAAGTAAAAGGAAAACCAATTATTTTGGTTCCTGTTCCCAGGTCAGAAGGCCACAGAAGATGATGTGACACTTGCTAACTTCTAGCCTCTGCTCTGCTAAGTTACCTGTCTTTTTGATCAGGGAGGATATGGAAACACAGAGATAAATTCTAATTCAGTTTATCTGCAACAGGAGAGTCACATAGGAGGAAAATCAGTCCTCCAGACTTCCCAAAAGTGGAAGGGCCACTTGGTCAGCATGCCTGGACTTATCCTAGCAGATAACAATGCTGAGAGTCATAGAACTCACAGGTTCCTAAAAGTCTCTCCTACAGTGCCGTTATTGACCTCCAAAATATATAATTAATTCTGGCAGTCTGCATGGTCTTAATCACTCAGTTAAAAATATATATAGCTACAAAATATTACAATATAGATAAGATTCAGAGTAATAGGCTCCTCTGTCTGATGCTGGCTTACATTACTAAACTCTAACATTAACTCATGCCTTCTGCCTCTGCCTGACACTGATTAGTCAGCCACTGTTGTCTTTAAATAAAAATTCCAAAAATTATCCTCACTGGCTATGCTTACCTGATAGTTATTGATTTGTATTAGTCCAATCTATCCTTGATATGTCTTATTAAAGGAGGTATATCACTAAGGACAGAACTCCATCCTAACATGTAAAAGCAATTCAAAATTCTAGCTATTTGTACTTGCTGATGTGGGGGGGCTCCTGGTTGTTAGAAGGTGTATTTTTGTTTGTTTGATTGTTTTTTGGTTTTTCAAGGTAGGGTTTCATTCTAGTCCAGGCTGATCTGGTTGAAGGTGTATTTTTTTTTTAATTTTGTTTTGTTTTAATTTATTTATTTATTATGTTATTCTAATTTTACATTCATAATGGTGACTCTGTTATCCTCCTCCCTGTCCTCCCTCTTCCAAAGGTACCTTCATCAATGGGGAATGTGGGTCATGCATTGTGGGGTAGTCAAGAGTTATGGGGGATAGGCCAAGTCTCTGTTCATAATGCCCCAACTTGTGGCTCTAACATTCTTTCCACCCCCTCTTCCGCGAATTTCCCTGGGTCATTTTAGTTTTACTTCAGTGAGGAGGTTTGGGGAGCCTCTGTGTCTCTGGATATCTGGTTTAGTAGGAGTTGGATGTTCTCTGTATTTATCTCCTTCAACCTTTTTCTGGTATCATGATCCCCAAGAACGCTGTACTTTTGCCCTTCCCCTGCATTACTCTATGGTTTCAGCTGAGGCCCTGGTGAGATAAACCAGACTCTCTTGCTATCGATGGTGCTCCCTCAAATTTGTAACAAGGGAATCTACATAACCTCAAAAAAAAAAAAAAAAGGCCTATACCCATCAGCCAAGGGATAGAGATTCATCACACCACAGTCAAGAGTACATTGTCCTCAGCTGATAATTGCAGTTAACAAATTACCAGGAACCCAGAGGGTCCCTTCCAGGTCAAGCTCCAGAGGACGCCTGCCCATAACGAGGAGACTACAGCCCTGGTCTAGTCACTCTGAAAGCTGACTAGTCTACACATGACAGAAGCTTGAGGAACTCAATGTGAGATTAAAAAAAAAAAAAAAGGACACGATATACTCTGTGCCTGGTTGGAAAAATTACATGTTAGAACATAAGGGATTATGACTGGGAAGATAAGAGAAATGTAAAGTCATTGTAAGAGTTAACCACTAAGAAGCTGAACTTATCTCTGTCAGTAGCTGAAGGAATCCGAAAGAGGTAACTGATATCAATATTTGTTCAATTGGTCCCCCTGGTCAAGTACTCTTATCTTAACTGCAGCAGGCCCGTTATTACTTGTCTTTCTTGCCCTAACAACTGGGCCATGCAGTTCTCTGGGACATTACTAGGTTTGTATCCAGACAGATAAGAGACTGCAAAAATACTTGCTCTTTGTAAACATTATCAACCAATATAGGCAATGGAAATAAAAAAAACCCTATCAAAGATTTGACATGGATACATAGGAAAAGGGGGAAATGAAGAGCCACCCTGATCCCATTTTAACAGCAAGAGAAATTTTAGTGTAATGACTAGACTAAGTTTCTATTTCTCTGTTTCTGATTCTGAGCTGGGGCCACAAATTGCTCCCCGGTTACTGTTCCTAGAATTGTGTATTCCTAACATTCTGGGAAGTAGTTTAACTGAAATGGCTGGTCTGCTTCTGTCACTGCATTTGCTTGCTTCGATAACCCCCTACCCTCCCTACCCTGTGGTTTTTGTGGGTTTGCCCTATGAAATGATCCTGAAACACTGACTTAGTGCTACTCTCTACACTCTCACCATAGGGAGGCAGCCACCAGATTGGCTCTATTGTTCACAATTAAAAGCTTGCTTCGGGGTTGGGGATTTAGCTCAGTGGATGAGCACTTGCCTAGCAAGCGCAAGGCCCTGGGTTCCGTCCTCAGCACACACACACAAAAAAAAGCTGGCTTCAATTTTACCATAATTTGTCATTGGTGGTCTTTATTATTGCCGATTCTGGGTTAACAGTCCAGGGGTTAAGCTGCTGGGCTCTGAATGTGGGTATTGGCACAGGAAATGTATTTCTCAAGGGTATGCCTTGCTTATTTTCAGGCAAAATAAATTTTTTCTTTTGGGTTGACATTGTTGTAGAAGTCCTCAGCTGCCTTACCAAAATTTCAGTCTAACATATTTCCCAGTGAATTTCTTATATTCCTTTTGCTCTGTCATTCACTTGGAATTGGACTTGCCCTGTGATATGAAGGTTCTTCTAAACTCCAGGCTTCACCTTCTTCCAGTTACTCTTTCAGAGGCGATTTTCTTAAATTCTTTCTCTGCTGTTGCATTTTGGACAGTGTGAATTAACACAATTTATATCAAGTATCACCCTGATTATATGCAGGAAATCTAATGCATGTTTGTTTCTTAGTTTTGCAAGTGCTTGGATTAAGTGCTATTCCACTTAACTATTGAGCATTGATTGTTTTATTATAACTTAGCTTGTTAAACATAGATTTTATAATATGACTTCTTGGTTTACGATGATTTACTATCTATTACAAAAAAGTACACTTACCACTGTTTGATAACATTACAACTTAAAATTTTATGTACCACCATCCCAATTTTTGTGTTATTGATGTTAAGCTTTATCTTAGTTATTTAACAATTAGTAATCTACACTGAAATATAACATATACAAGGAAAATTACCAAGTATAAGTACACATTGACACATATTTTAATAGATTGTGGTAGTGATATAATTATCATTGACATTCATGTTATAAGAGATTCCTATCAGAACCAAAATTTTCTTGTGTTGTGAATTCTCTTTTCTTTCTCCTGGTTCTTGTAACTATACATCAGGGATTTCTTTGTTTGGGTTTTTTTGTTGTTGTTGTTGTTGCTGTTGTTGTTGTTGTTTTTTGTCAATCTGTCTTGCCATTTTCTTTCATATCGAATAAATAGTATCATAGTCTTCTCTTTTTTCTTTTTCAAAGTACTATTAATATCTATTAATGTTATAAAATGTAACTGTCATTTGCTTCTCTTTTAAAAATTTTGTTCACTTATTTGAAAGCCTTGGCCTTATTCCTTCCCATGGCTAGAATCACTAGATGTCCCCAAAATCAAGTTAATTCTGGCATAAGCACATTTCTCTGAAGTTATTTCTTAGTATATCCTAGTCTTTGTTATTCTGATTGTTTGTTGTCTGTTCACTGGGCTCAGATGACTGACTTTCATATTTTAATAAAAGCTTATTTTTCTTATTGGGAGGGGTGTTGATCTCATATCAATTTCTCAATTTTGGATGCAAATAGCTTTTTCTTCTATGACTATGAAAAATTGATATTTTATTTTCTGTGGGTATCTTACCATGTGTATTTATTTCCTAGGGTAGAAAGTTAGATCATGTAAATCTTCTTGAAGGCTATTGCTATCTCTAATCGAATATTTTAAGCTTTCCATAAAATGTTATATTATGGGAGATAAATTATAGCATAGATTTCTTCAGTTAGTCTTATAAATACTGTAGACACCAACCAGAAATAAGAAATGACATATAAACATGCATTCAAATACCTGGTTATAATTGTTATGGGTCTTAAACCTTCAATGCTGACTACTTTTCAGAGACCCCCAGTTATTAAAGTTGCCCAGGAGATTATTGGAAAATCAGTAACTTCATTTCTTTCCGTTGTCATACTGTATTAGAGTCCTATATCAATAAATAAAAACAGAAACAGTTTCTAGAACTATGACAAACCAGTAACTTCAAATGGTCCTTATCTTACAATGACATCATATCTCAGTAAATCCAATGTTAAATTGAACAAGTCAGAAATGCATTCACTATACCTAATTTATAGTAGAACATAGCTTACAAACATAGTGTGATGCAATGTTTGTATTTAGTTAATCCTCATGATATGTGGCTGGTTGCGACTATAGCTCTCTGCTGCTCAGCCACCCTCTAAAGTGAATATTGCCTGGCATTTTTGGGATTTCATTGTCCAACACTCAAGTTTCCACATTGAAATTAACTTTAACATGCTCTGAAGCCATTTCAACTTTATTTAGTGTTTAGTAATTAAGTGTGCTAACACTAGTCAATAGCTATTCTGCAGGCTTCATCGGTCACATAGATACTTTCTTTAACTTGAGCTTCCAAGAAATTGAGTCTTAAGTTCAGTTTCATCACTTGTCTTCTATGGTCCTGATATTGACTGGTACCAGTTAAGAATAGATCTGATAAATTCTGATGATGGATCTTGAAATAGAAAGCAGTTACTGTTGCTGAGACCTAGAATTTTCTAGTGGACATTGCTTCATGATTTCTAGGAAGTCTTCACAATATCCTTTCATTAATTTCCTCATTTTTCTTCAGTTAGTCAACTATGATAACCAGTTACACACATTAACATATTATCAGATAGAATGCTCCTTTTGTAAGAAATGATTCTTCCAGATCCATGTTCCTTTTGTAACAGACAGAGAGAATCAATAAGCCAGGTGCTAGAGGACAGGAGAAATGTGACTGAGAAAGAAGTGAGTTCAGGGAGATGATAGTCACACAGCACACCACATGGGGGCAGCAGATATTGCTATAAATGGAAGATATTGCCAAATCCTAAAAATTTACTCTTTTTCCCCGCTGTAGGGTTTATTCTGAAGTTGACACCCTCAAAGTATCATGGTTTCTGTTATCTCTATCTCTACTTTCTCCCTTCTTGTCTGTATAATAATAGTTGTCAAGGCAGTTTCTTCTTAGTTGTTGCTTCCCCTCTGTGAGTGTGAAAATCAGTTCGTGTTTACAACTTTGAGATGTTAAGCATAGATTTTACTATCGTCTGAACTTTGGATTCTTTGAAAAAGGATACTTATGTGGGAGGATGATTAAATGAAGTGATGCTCTACATAATGGATTGTAGGGAACTGTTGGGCACTAGGTAACCAAAAGTGCCTACATCTTGAGTAGTGACTCCATCTTGTGATAAGTTGTCTGTTCTGGGAAGTCGCAAGGTTTGCAGTTATCTATTAACCCATGCACAGAGAAAGAACAATGACCCACAGAGATTGAAGAAGTCGTTATCTTGTGGTTTTAGGGCCGGATACTTATCCTGTGAAACATCTTGTGGCTTTGGGGTCCTTGACCTGTGGTATTTGGAATTGTAGCAATACCTAAACTGTTAACAAACTTCCCTGTTCTGCTGCATAAAAGGCACTCTAAGAGTAATAAAATTCACAGCTTGATCAGATCCTTGTCTTGCTGTCGGTTCCTTGTGTCTCTTGTCCCTTTCATTTCAGGTTCTCTAGGGTCCTTGCTCCCGTTGAAGCCCCGCCAGCTGGGGCAATGGATCTGACACAATGCCTGCATTATGGTAAATTTTCAAAAAGTACTTAAGACTGATTCACCATTTGTTATTGTCTCCAGTTGAAAGGTAAATACACATTTAAACTAACATCTTATCCAAATAAATTTCTTGGATAATAAAATAAGACCATGTGTTTTGACCAAGTTCAGAATTCCATCAACACCTTTTAGTATAATATGTATAAAAATTAATTAGCTGCCTTTAATATACAAGGAGGAGTAAAATTATATAAAAAAATGGAATATTTGCCTATGAGAATTATACTATTCTTCCCCAGGGAAAATTAACCAAAGAGATGAATCTTTATAAAAGAAACTCATTTTTATATCTCTATTATAAATATTCTCTCAGGAAAACACATTATTAAACTTTGCTCAGTAGATCTGAAAATCCCTGCAAATGAACTCCAAACCTTCCAGAATAACTGTGTATTATTGGAAATAAGAGACAAGCCAGACAGCTCCACTTTGAATGAATAATTTTTAAAATGCTTCAAGAGGCCACAAAACAGAAAAAGATCTCTAAATATGAGGAGGGAAATGTGTCTAGTACATAAAAATTGTGCTTCAATTTTCTGTAGAGAAGAAACTTATAAGCTTTTAAAGACTGTGATTCAAATTGACTTCATTTATTCATTTCAAAGAAGTCATTCAAAATATACACATGGAAAAGCAGTATAAGGGATGTGTAGAAGGTACATAATGTGAAGCAAAAATGGTAGACTCAGATTGTGGAGACGATGAAATTTTCATGAAATTTTAGTGGTAGAAAGTATTTTAGATGAGTTTCCCCATTATTTTATATTGAAGATGAGGAACTAGAGAACAGCAAAGATTTAGCTGCTTATTCAAGAGCATACAATTGGGGCAAAACTGAGCCTAAGCATTCTGATTCTGGTATTATTATTTTCCATACTTCAACTGCTTAAGAATTAACTTTGACTATAAGCTAAAGAGACCCAATGGCTATTTGATGGCATTGTCGTGTTGTTTCAAAAGCTGGGGAAATTAAGAACTGGAGTATTGCATAAAACAATAGTACACTTGCTGAAAGAGTCTGTTTCTAGAAGTTGTGTATCCTCAAGAGTGAGGCAGGGGTAGAAACTGAGAGCTGAAGTTCCAGAGTCCAAGCCACCATGAGTTTTCACTTACCTTTCAAGTCACTAGGCCTCCCTTCTACTGCCTCCCTATAATTGTGGTTATCTTTTCTATATTGAAATTTAACTAATTCTTCTTTTGGCATTGGTTTTCAGAGTATGCATTTGCTAGTCCTATTGCTCAGATGTTTTATCAAATGTGTGAGTGTATTTTTCTAATTATTCAGTCCTCAAATGACTCCCCCAAATCTCTACTAACTGCTGCATCTATACCACACAGGCCTATGCCCAAAATCCTACTTCATGTTCTATATCATTTAGCCCTATTTGAGATTTGCTTATTTAGTTCTAACTTTGCACACACTTTATCTTCTACCACCCTAGGGGAAAATAACTGGATTGGAAGGAAGAAACATGATACAATTTCTGTACCAAAATACAGAGCGCTCAATATTATTTGATGCAAGAATGAAAAAAATTAACATGAGAAGTACCGGCATCTGCCCTATAATTTCATTTCTTCTTGTGATAGCTAACAATTCTATACATTTTAGGAACTCTGGGTTACTTACAGACTTATGGAAATCTAATTAATAGTTTCCTGAGGAGAACTCCTTTCCATAGACTCCATATGTTTACAGAAGAAATTGTTCAAGTGTTGTGATTTTTTAACTGTTTCTTTCAACCTCTCTGATTATGTAATTACCAATTCTTTGGCTTTTCCATTCTATTAAGCTTACTTCCTTTGTAATACCTACTGGATAATTTAACATCTACCTGATAATTGGCTAAGTGGCATATTAAATTAAGATAATATTCATAAGGAACTCGAGAAAATACAAAAGGTATATAGAGTTTGATTACTGCTATGCCATCCATAGTTACATAATCCATGTCCACACTCATTTTTGAAATTCTGGAAGCAGAATGTATTAGTTTCCTGTGGCTTCTATAACAGATACGAAGATATGTTGCTTAAAATAACAGAAGTGTGTTTTCTCAGAGTTCTGGAGCCAGGGATAGAAAATGAAGGTGTAGGCAGGGCTGTGATCTTTGGGATGCCTCTTGGGGAGAATAGGCTCCTCTGTTCCTTCCTGTTCTGGTGGCTTTTGGCACTCTTTGCCTAGGGGCCTCTTCTCTGCTTCCCTCTGGGTCACGGTCCTTTCTTCTCTCCCTGTGTGTGTGTAAGTGTGTGTGTGTTTCTAATACCCTCAGTCTCCTCTTACTAGGTGCATGTGGTAGCATGGAGGGATAGTTCAGATAACCTAGGATAGATGTCTTATCTCACGATCCTTAATTTATTTTCATCTTGGAAAACTTTACAACACAAGTAGCAGTGTTTGTTCCATGAAATAAGGCCTGATGATTTGGAAGGTCACCATTCAGTACACTACACAACATAGGAGGGATATTGATTTTTGTTTGTTTGATTCCTTCATGTCATGTGGATCTTCACAATGGCCTCACCAGAAAATATCCTTGTTTCCATCAGGATGCTGTCCACCTCCCTGATAATTTGCTCTGGTCATTCTTACTGTTACACAAATACAGATCCATTGAATCAGGACTAAAATACATGAGAAGAATCATGTTCTGAATGGGCATATCACTTGAAATCAGTGTTTTTAGTACCACATTGATCTTAGAACAACCTTTCATTCATTTGAAAAGTCAGCCCCAACCACAGCTAATTACTTATCTTCATCATTAATTTATTTTATCAGTGTTTTCTTATTTACACTTCTCATTACTTTGAGAGAGATGATTTTATTCTGCCTATTTACAGAAGATACACACATGTCACAGGGGAGTACCATAACTTGCTAAAGTTGAAAAAGCTAAACAGATATACTGTTTAGGTTTGCTAAATTATGTTTCCTTCTCTTCACCACTAAACTGAATGTTCAGCTCCCTTATGGAAGGTCATCTCTTACATTTGTTCTCCTGTCTTTTCTTTTTAAAGCTAAGCAAAAAAAAAAAAAAAAAAAAAAAAAAAAAAATCCCAGCAACTTTTCATCATATCATAGGATGTACATTTCTTCCATCCTTTCTTTCAAATTAGTTTGCTCAAAATTTATATTGTCTCCAACAAAAATTATCAATATCCATCTTGCCTGCCCTTTCTCCTTTTTTCTTTCTTTCCTTACTTATTTCTCTTTTGTCCTTCATTCCTCTCATTGCCTCTAAATTCTTTGCTCTCAACTCTTAAACTGTAGATGTATCTGAACACAAAAGCCATTGGGTTTTCTAGGCTACTGAGGCTCTAGAAGAATTACCTTTCTTTGTTTTGGAAAAATATCAAATTTGGATATTGTTTTTGCTTTCTGCAGTTTTAATTCATTAATGAAATATTCTGGTTTCCCAGAAGTAGAATCTTTCCATACACTTGCAAAAATTGTCAAGCAGAGGGCTGGAGAGATGGCTTAGTGGTTAAGGCGCCTGCCTGCTAAGCCTAAGAACCCGGTTCCAATCTCCAGGTCCCATGTGCAAAGTGACGCAAGGGAGCAATGCTGCACTTGCCCACAAGGGGGCGCACACATCTGGATTTCATTTGCAGCAGCTGAGAGACTGCTGGCGTGCCCATCTCTATCTGTCTTCCTCTCCCTCTCTCTCTGTCTGTCTCTCTCTGTGTCTCTCTCCAAAAATAAATAAATAAAATGAAATAAATTGTCAAATAGAGCACCTTACAGGGCAAACACCCTTTGAGAAGGCACTCAGTGTAAGCTCTTATCCATTTTTGTAACAATATTTTTCTTATCCAATAAAGATCTCTTATCCTCCATCATTGTTCTAACTATATATCCTCTATAATTATAATGACTACAACTAAACTAGAAATCTTGGTATTTATATATCCTTTTGTATGATTAAGAAAGGCTCTTCTCATTGCTTTCTTTGTAAGGAAAAAGAGTTCTTATAAAATAAGGCCATATTTATTTTACAATTCCCCCAAATATCTAATATACCTAGGTAACTAAAAGCCAGTACTCCCTTAAGAATGATTGAGGAAAAAAAGAAAAAGACAAAAAGAGCAGGCAACAGAGTTTGTCTATGTTCATGTTTTTGTATCTCTAGCATATCTCTATAAACCATCAGGTCTGAGATGATGGAAGAGCATTTCATTCACCTCAGACATAACTAAGTTTGATGCTCCCACACATGACTGATAGTCTTTAAGTTTCCCAAAGTTAGTAATGGAGAATCTTAGAGTCAAATTGAATTTTTCTTTCTCTCAGTAAATATAATCTGTTGGTAAATTCTGTACATTCTATGTTTACTTACATTCTAAAGATGGTTTCTTATCCTTTTTTCTCAGTTCAAATGGAAATGCTTCTGAGTATAAAACCCTTTTTACCATCTTAGCTACTCCAGCTCTGGACTGTTGTGATGCATTGTCTTACCCAGGCTATAATGGCTGCATCTCAATTGCTGCCCTGTTCTCACTTTACTTATTTACTTGATCTTCTTTGAGATAGGGACTCACATACCCCAAGTTGGCTTCATATTTATTGTGATACTGGGGATAACCTTGAGCATCTGATCCTTTTGACTCCTTTATTTTCCTTTATTCCAGTCACTGTCACCTGACTAATAACACATGGACTTTTGTTTGTTTTTCATATACCCAAGAGGACAAAGATGTGATTTGTCTTTTATATTTTTTGAGTTACTGGTTGGAACTTAGAACAATGTTTATTTCATCAGGCTTGCTTGGCAGAGCCAGCCCTATACTTTGAGTCCCACTGGTACTGTTTGACACTTACACCTCAAACTGGGCCTTATCTTTGAAACCTTCTTTTTTGATAAACACAGAATACTACTCTGTTCCATGACTTTGAGACATGACCATGTCAGATACAATCCAAAATATACACTTCTCTGTGCAGAAAGCTTCCTTGTTAACAAGCCTGGTGAGGTTGCAGAACTCCTGCTCCCCTGGACAAGCAGTGCAGGAGGAAGCAGCAGGCAGAGTGCAGGGAGGACAAGAATAGCTTTGGTACTGTCAGTGGAGGAGAAATTGTAGGAGGTAGGTGGACTGCTTCCCTACATATCACACTTTCCAACCCAGAAGGAAAACATAACTTTATATGATTGTACAGATTGGAAAATTTGTCTTATAAGCTACTGTTTCAAATACAAAAGTAGGATTTGAGTTTTGTTTCCAGTGCTGGGCCTAGTGCTTGCATGCTATGTCAGCACTTTAGCACTGAGCTACATCCCAAGCCCAAGAAGTAGCTTTGAAATATACATTATGGGATTCCAACAAGACTACTTTCTCTTTTGCACTCACTCTGGTGTCTACAAGTAGCAACTATCAGTGTTGCCTCATGCATTATATAAACTTCCAGGAAATGGGAGGGGTTGATGTCTTAATAAGAAAAATAAAACACTTCAAAACCACTTGCTAAGATTTCCATATGGCAAATTCAAATTATGAAGTTAAAAGTGATAGCTAATAAGCAATGAGTGGAAATTCAGTGACTGATGATTCATGAAGACTATGAGGGGCTAGAGAGATGGCTTAGCAGTTAAGGTGCTTGCCTACAAAGCCAAAGGACCCACATTCAATTCCCTAGGACACAAATAAGCCAGATGCACAAGGTGGTGCATGCATTGCTGGAAACCCTGGCATGTCCATTCTCTCTTTTATCTGCCTCTTTTCTTTTCTTTTCTTTTCTTTTCTTTTCTTTTCTTTTCTTTTCTTTTCTTTTCTTTTATCTTTTCTTTCTTCTTTCTTTGTTTCTTTTCTTCCTTCTCTCTCTTTCAAGAAAATTAAAACATAAAACATCTTTATAAAGGAAAAAAAGAAGAAAACTATGAAGGAGAGTGAAAGCAGCATTGTATTCAACAGTGAATGGGAAGAGTGGAGAATAAATTCTTTGGTGTTCAATAATTCCCTGTGTGTGTGTATGTGCACACAGGTGGTGTGGTGTGTGGTGGTGTGCACACAGGTGGAAGCCAAAGGAGAGCACTGAGTATCCCCCTTTAATGCTCACCCACCTGCTTGGTTTTATTGAGTGGGAGTAACTCACTGAAGGTACCCTGATGGTACATTTTCTAATATGACTCAATTTTTCACAATTTCAAATTATATAAAAATTCTCTTCAGTTTCTTCTTGGCCTCAGTTCCTTGAGCTCCCTTTGGTTTCTGCAGTACCCCAATATCACACCCCAAACAACTGCAGCCTTCTGTAATCTCAACTATGCATGAAGCAACAGTACATAATCATGGTCTTTCATTTCCAAATTTATCCTTCTGTAACTGTGATATAAGTAACTATCAGATCCTACAGGGCTTTTTATTCTTTGCTTCTCCCAATATGGCACTATCACTTCAGACTCTTATAGTCTTCATTGTTACCCACTGTAAGGTCAGTAGCCAGTCAAAATAATTTTCTGCTCATATTCAACTCCAGTTTCCTTGGGTGTGTCTTATTAATATTCTTTCAAAAACACATATAAAATGCATTTGAATCTCCTCCTACCTAATACCTATACTCACACCCCTGATTGTAAAGAAACAAAAGCTTAATAAAATAGGAAGGACCCTTTATAAAGACCATGTACAAGCAAAAACAAATTTAGGCCCTACAATGGATTTGGAAAATACAGTACATTCTATTAGCCAATTAACTCTCATAATATTCTATCTCAAAATTCTGCTAATGACCATATTTCTGAATTTACTACAAAAGTAAAGCAGTAGTCACTCACATCAACCACACATATATTCTCAACCAAGATATTAATGTTGTTATCCACACCACTGACCAAGAGATGTTCCTTCTATTTGCATTTGGGGACTGAATCCTATATGCCATATAACTAGCCTTCTGAGAAAGCAGTAGCTAATCTTTTTCTCCCTCTTTTTTTTTTCTCCTTCTTCTGATTTTCTCTCTGCCTTAGCATCATTCCCATCCATAATCAAATATGCTCAGATTTTCCCTTTAAGTAAATTTTAAAAATCCTTCCATATATTGTCATTTCCCAGACCATCCTGTATGGTATTTCATCCTCTCCCATTTGTAGCTTAATCTTTCAAACAATGTTTATTATGTCTGCCACTGACTTGTTTCCTTTCACAAGTACTTTTGTGAAGGTCACTGTGTTGCTAAAAGCAATGGAGCATTCTCAGTACATCTCATATTCTATACTTGATCATGAGGCCATGCCCTCCTTCTGGACACACTCTAGCCATTTGGCTTTGAGAACATTACTGTCTTGGTTTCTTCATATCTCACCTCTTCTCCTTTACAGTGTCCTCCCTTTTCTTGTCTACTTACAGCTGCCCTGTCCTAGTCTTCAGACCTATCTCTATTCATACATACCTCATCTGGTCTTGATGCTATTTGCTATTTTAATAGCACACATCTCCAAAAACTGATCCCTAGGCACTGGTTGATAAATACAAGTCTCTACTCAACATCACCAATGGAATGCATGGTGAGCATTTGAAATGTGGCATGTTTACTTTATGGTCTTCCTTGTAAATTTGAGTGCATGCAGAATTCAGTAACAGTATTAGGAAGGTGGTGTACTAGTTTCTAAGACTGAAAAGTTTGAATTTTGATATTGTATTTCTCTCTCAATCTCAATATCTAATTTAAATGAAGATGCTATTTGTTTAACCTTCATAGTATACACAGGATGTTATCATTTCCCACAGGTCTCCATATTTCCACTTTGATGTCCTACATTCTGTTTATAATATGGAAGCTACAGTGACTCAGTATAAAAATGCTTCTATATGCTGTTATTAATTTTTGTCCAATTTTTTTTCTAGCTTTCCTATCTTACACAAATTAAAACTCAGATGTTTTAGACATTGTAGTATTTCTGACCACAACTCAAGTATCCCTTCTACTCAGAACAAAACTCCCCTTTGCTGCTGTTCTACAGCATGACATCACTCCCTTGTTCAGCTAGCCATGGCATAAATTCCTTGTTCCAGTTGACACAACCCTAATCCCTTGTTCTGGTGGGCATGACACAACTCCCTTGCTCTAGTGGGCATGACACCACTCCATACTACTGGTGGGCATGACACCACTCCCTTTTTCTGGTAAGCATGACACCAATCCATTTTTCTGGTTGGTATGACACTATGTCCTTGTTCACCTAGGCAGGGCACCATTCCCTTAATCTGTTGGGCATGACACCAATCCATAGTTCTGGTGGACATGACACCAATCCATTGTTCTAGATGGGATGACACCAACCCCTTGTTCGGCTAGGCAGGACAAAACTCCCTTATTCTGGTGGGCATGACACCCTGCCCATATACAAGTAGGCATGATATCATTCTCTTGATCTGGTGGGCATGACACCACTCCTTTGTTCTGGTAGACATGGCACCACTGCCTTGTTCTTATGGCTATGACACCAAATCCTTATTCTGGTTGGCCACACACCAATCCCTTGTTTGGCCAGGCAGGACAACACTCCCTTGTTCTAGTGGGCATTACACCAAACCCTTATTCTGGCTGGACTGACACCACTCCCTTGTTCAGCTACGCAGGACAATACTCCCTTGTTCTGGTGTCATGACACACTTCCTTGTTCTGGTGGACATCTCACCTCTCATTTATTCTGAGTGGCAACACACCACCCTTTTATTCTGGTTAGCATGACACCACTCCTTTGTTCAGCTAAGCAGGACAACACTCCTTTGTTCTGGTGGGCATGACAACCCTCACTTGTTCTGGTGGGTTTGACACTAACCCCTTGTTTTGGTTGGGATGACACAAATCCCTTGTTTGGCTAGGTAGGACAACACTTTCTTGTTCTGGTGCACATGACACCACGGCCTTGTTCTGGTGGGAATGATACTACTCCCTTGTTCTGGGGAAAAGACACCTCTCTCTAGTTCAAGTGGGCTTGACAATACTCCCTTGTTCTGGTTGGGGGACATGACACCAATCCCTTGTTCTGGTTGGGATGACACCAATCTCATGTTCAGATAGGCAGGACAATACTCTTTTGTTCTGGTGAGCATGACACCAATCCCTTGTTTTGGTGGGCATGACACCAATCCTTTGTTAAGGTTGGCATGACACCACTCCCTTGTTCTTGTGGGCATGACACCAATCTCTTGTTCCAATTGTCATGACACCATTCCCTTGTTATGGTGGGCATCCACCACTCCCTTGTTCTTGTGGGCATGACAGGACTTGCTTGTTCTGGTTGGCATGGCACCATTCCCTTCTTCTAGTGGGCATAACAACACTCCCTTGTTCTGGTATGCAAAACAGCACTCCCTTGTCTGGCTAGGCAGGACACCACTCCATTTTTCTTCTGGGCATGACACCATTCCCTGTTTTTTGTTTTTGTTTTTTGTTTTTGTGGGCACATCACCACTTCCTTCCTCTGCGGGGAAGAAACTACTCCCCAGTTCTGGTAAGCATGACACTACACACTTGTTCTGGTGAGCCTGATACCACTCCCTTTTTCTGGTGGCATAACAGCAATCCCTTTTTCTGTTGGGCATGACACCACTTCCTTGTTTGACTAGGCAGGACACCACTCCCTTGCTTTTGTGGGCATGATACCACTCCCTGGTTTTGGTTGGTATGACACCACTCCTAGTTCTGGTGACATGAAACCATTACCTTCTTCTGGTTGGCATGATTCTATTGGCATGACATCACTCCCTTTTTGTGGTTGGCATGACACCTATCCCTTTTTCTGTTTGGTGTGATACCACTTCCTTGTTGGGCTAGGCAGCACATCACACCTTTGACCTGGTGTGCATGACACCACACCCTCGTTCTGGTGTGCATGACACTAATCCCTGTTTCTTGTTGGCATAATACTACTGGCATAATATCACTTTTTCTGTTTGGGATGACGCCGATCCTTTCTTTTTATTGGCATGACACCACTTCATTCTTTGGCTAGGCTGGACACCACTCCTTTGTTCTGGTGGGCATGACACCATTCCCTTGTTCAGCTAGGCAGGACACCACTTTCTTGTTCTTTCTTGTTCTAGCAGGCAATACACCACTCCCTTGTTCTGGTTAGAATAACACCACTCACTGGTTAGGCTAGGCAGGACACCACTCCCTTGTTCTGGTGGGCATGACAACAGTCCCTTGTTCCGGTAGGCATGTCCCCACTCTCTTTCTCTGGTGGGCATGACTCCAATCCCTTGTTTTTGTGGGCATGACATCAATCCCTTGTTATGGTAGGAATGACACTACTTCTTGCCTTATGATCTTTGCATTTCTTATTCTTTTTCTTATAAACACTCCCGTCCCACCAATTTTCCAACCTCAAATATCCTTATTCTCCTCAAAATTTTAAGATTCACCTTTCCATAATGTTTATTTGGCAAATCAAATTTACATTACGTGTAATTCCATCAGCAACCACACCTTCTCATACCTCATCAATTATTCTAGTCTTCCTATTCCCCCATAGTGTTTATGTTATGGCATGCTTATTTATTTTACTTTTATCAGATATATGTATTATATACTTTTTAATACCCTTATATTTGATGGAGGGATCACAATAGCTGGATGTTTTTTATTGTATGTCTCTATTTCCTAGAACGATGTTTAGAAAATGATTAATGCTCTGTAAATAAGTTTAGAATCAGTGAATTATTGAATTACTAGATGAAATGGCTCATGTTAAATTTTCTCTAAGCTTCTCATGTCTCAAAGAAAGAACATAATCTTTAACATCCTTAAGACATGGATTTCTGACCATTGAACTTACACAACTGCTTAATTTTCTAATGAAAAGTGGAATAATGCAATACATGTCTTAGGATTATTCTGATGGAGAATGACTTAGCACTTTTCACAGTTCTGTGTGCAAAATAAATGCTCAGTACCAGTGTTCCTTTGCATTACAAGTTAGCATTTCTGGTAATTGAAACTATGGCTTCTGATGAGATGGTGTCAAGTGTCCCCGAACTTGGTGTGTGAGCTCATTGTTTGCCAAGACAAAACACCATTGTCTCCTTGTGATATTTCTATCTGGTTAGAAACATCTATTTCTTCTCCATTTTAAGTCCTGTTCAATAACAATGTAATGTTTCTGTTTCTGTGGTGTATATTAGATGGAAATAAGCTAGGATTTCCTTTTTCTGACAGCCTGGCTTCAAGCCTAATAAAGGTAAAAGCAAAATACTCCTACAGGAGATGTGAGTGCTATTTATTTTAAATAGGTTATCATACTACAAAAGCACAAAGAAATGGCTTAATAAAGACATTTCATTCTTTAGAATTAGAATGGCAGGGATGAACAGAAATGAAGGTTAGTATACCACATTGGTTTGGGAAAACATTCAAATAGAAAATGGACAAAATTGAGGGAATCTCTGGTTCAAACAATCAACACAGCATTTCAAAGGTCTGTCCTCTCCTCTCCTCTCTTTCCTTTCCCTCTCCATTTCTCCCTGTTTCCTTCCCTAGCTTGCTTTCTCTCTATTTCTCCCTCTCAATCATTTCTGAGATCAGTGAAGAAAATAGTAATTAACATGTTAAAAATTTTTAAAAGAAAATGTAATAAAAAATTCCTCAAACTTAGTTTGTGTCTATATGTGAAAAAATGTTAATGAAATTTGTAGCAGACAGCTTTAGGTTTGCTGCGATTAACTTCCTAAAATCTTGTTTGTGTCTATATGTGAAAAAATGTAAATGAAATTAAATCTTTATAAGTATTCATTTACATTTACTTCCTTATGTTTGGAAAAGACAATTTGTTGAAAATTATTAACTAACAAGAACCGGTGAATAAGAGTTGAAAATAATTGAGAAATTGTTTTTTCATGGAATCACAATGTGTTGGTATGAGAAGAGATCTTTTCTGAAGATGTTTAAGTGGAGAAAAATGTCAACATGCTAATACTTTATCAAAGTTTAGGTCTTGGATATATATCTGGTTTAGAACATTCATATTCCATCTACCCTTCATCTTCTGTTGTATCACAAGAGATGTGATAACACTGTTCATGACCTCTTAAAGAAAGAAACAAACTGACAAAAGAAAAAGAGACCTGAAAACTTTCTACTGGAATTAAAAATTGGAGGAACTCTCCATGATATAGGAGTGGGGAAAGACTTCCTGACCGAAACCCCAAGAGCCCATGAAATGACACAATCACTCAAACAATAAGATCTCGTGAAGCTAAAAAGCTTTTTCACAGACAAAAGTACCATAATCAGAGCCAATAGATTACCCACTGAATGGAGAAAATCTTCACCAGCAATACAACTGAAAGAAGCCTACTATCTATAATCTACAAAGTACTCAAAAAACTAACAATAAAAAAAGAAGGCTAACAATGGTACCATTGTGGCTGTATACACATTATATAGATAACTTATAAAAATAAATAAATACATAAAAATAAATTTTAAAAAATCAAACAACCCACTCCACAATGGGGCAGAGAATTGAGTAGGGAGTTATCAGAGGAAGAAATATAAATAGCTAACACACACTTAAAAAAATGTTCAACATCCCTAAACATCAGGGACATGCAAATTAAATCAACTATGAGATTTTACCTTGCTGCAGTAAGGATGACTATCATTAAAAATTTAAGAATAACAAATGTTGGTGAGGACATGAGGAAAAAGCAATGCTCAAACACTTCTGGTAGGGATGTAAACTTGTATAACCACTATGGAAATCAACATGGAGATTCCTGAAAAGGATGAACATAGAACTACCAACAGACCCAGTTGTCCCCTTACTGGGCATTTTTCCTAAATGATCCATGCATCAATACATAGATATTTGCTCAACCATGTTTATAGCTGCTCAATTCAGTACAGATAAGAACTGGAATCAACCCAGGTCCTCATAATTGGAAGAATGGAAAACGAAGTTGAGGTTCATTTACCCAATAGAATTCTACTGAGCAGTAAGAAAAAAAAAAAACTATACAATGAAATTGGTAGAAAAAATCAACAAACTTGGAAATGATCATACTCAGCAAACTGACACAGTCACAGAAAGACAAATGCTACATAGTGTCACTTATCTGTAGTTCATAGCCTGGACCTGCTTGAGTTGCTGACATACCTGTATTAGCCAGGGTTCTCTAGAGGAACAGAATAGACAGAATGAATTGTATTAAAAGGAGATTTATTGGATTAGTTTACACAGTCCAGCAATAGTAGGTTGCAGGTCCGAGAGTCAAGAAACCCGGTAGCTGCTCAGTGCACGAGGCTGGAGGCCTCGGCAGTCCCAATCCAGCACTGAAGGCCTGGAGGCTTCCTGGAGAGACACTGCTCTTCAGTCCACCCTGGTCTTCAGTCCACACTGGAGAGCAGCAACACCAAGCAGCAGGTACCAAGCAGAAAACACCAAGCAGCTAGTAGCACCGGCAGCCAGGTGGAAGAGAGAGAGCCTTTCTTCCCAGAGCTCCTTTTTATCAACCAGCCCCCTCCTCCAAGAGGGGCCGCCCACTCTGGGCCGCCCACTCTGGGGGAAGGCTTACCCCTGGGGGAAGGATTCTTCCTTTAGTTAATCCTTCCTAGAGGCAGCCTCAGAAACACACTTATGAGGAATGTCTGTGGATTCCTAAACAAATCAAATTGACACAAACTTAACCATCACAATACCCGGTAGGCAACTCAGGCCAAGATAATAGGCATGAAAGGGTTTGTTGGCAGGTGTAGGGGAGGAGGGAAAACAAACACAAAATTGAATCCAAAATGAACTGGTACCATAGAAACTTTATCACTGGAGAGACTAAAATATACAACACTCAAAAACTGTAAGATGGGAGCCCCTGAAGAAAAGGGCCCTGGAAAATGCAGGATGAAGACTAAGCTTAAAGAAAAAACAATGTCTCTGTTGTGTAACTCTCAGTTCCAGCAACTGGTTGCTACCCACATTGAACTGTTGATCAGAGAGACCTATGTTGTCCCCCAGTCAAGACAACTTTCTTTTAAAGCACTGTATTACCCACCTGAGGTAAAAGGTAAGACCTATTGCTGAAGACAGTATATGCTGCCAACACAGACCAAGGATAGACCTGGCTGGAATCCAAAAGAAAACCAGTCCCCATCTCCTTGGTCAGTGGGGTTAAATAGGACATTTCTGGCTGGTACCCAAATAGGTTTGGGTTGGTCCTGTGAGAAGAAAAAGCAAATCTTCTCCCTCTTGTGAGGAGGGGGTCAGGCCCTTTCCATTTTCCATCTAGGGGGTCTCACCATAGTACAAGGATGGGGGAGCAATTTTTGGTGTGTTCCAGTGAAAGGTGATAGAGGGATGTTGGGAATTTTTGCATATGTTAAAAATATTTAGGGCTAGAGAGATGGCTTAGTGGTTAAGGCACCTGCCTGCTAAGCCTAAGAACTGGGTTCCAATCTCCAGGTCCCACGTTTAGCCAGATGTAAAGTGATGCAAGGGCGCAATGCCACACTTGCCCACACAAGAGCGCACACATCTGGATTTCGTTCACAGTAGCTGAGAAACTGCTGGCGCACCCATTCTCTATCTTCCTCTCCCTCTCTGTCTGTCTCTCTATGTCTCTCTCCAAAAATAAATAATAAATAAAAATAAATAAAAATAAATATTTAGAGTGGCCAGTGCAATGGCCAGTTGTAGGTTTTGCAGATAGTTATTCATCTGTTGTTTTTTAAGTTTGTTTTTAAGTATCTGATGTGTTCTTTCTATTATGCCTTGGCCCTGAAGGTTGTGTGGAATTCCTGTGTGATGTGTGATGTTCCATTGCACACAGAATGTTTTGAAGGAGGAGCTGATAAAATCCAGGCCATTATCAGTTTTTATTTGGTGAGGGATGCCCTTGCTGGTAAAGGTGGATAGCATATGGCATATCAGCCTTTTTGTATTTTCTCCTGTCTGTGCCATGGACCACATGAAGTGGGAGTATGTATCCACCATCAGAAATACATGTTTTTTGGTGACCAAATTGGGGAATATGATTGACATCAATCTGCCAGAGGGCATTCGCTTTAAGGCCTCTGGGGTTGGTGCCCATAGTCTGAGGAGAGCTGGTATGGTGATGAATGAGGAACAGGAGTGGCAAGTTTTTAAGATACGTTGGAGCTGACTTTTAGGGATGTGGAGAAAATGCAATTGAAGCCCTTTGAGGTTTACATGGGTATTAGCATGGACTTTTTCAGACTCCTCAAGAATGGTTAAGAAGGTGTCTGCCAGGCTTCCGTGTGAGGCCACCTGATCTGCTAGTGCATTTCCCTCTGAAAGGGGGCTGGGCAGGGGGCTGTGGGACATTATATGTTGTACATGTGTAGGGGCTTTTCTGTTACAAATGAGGTTAAAAACCTTTATCAGAAGTGTTGAAAGGGGTTTTTCATCTAACCAGATATGTAAGTGAGCAAGGCAAGGGAGCAAGTTAACAGCATATATACTACCTGAAAAAGATAGAAAGAGTCATCTTCCTCTAATAGGGCCAGATAAATGGCATATCATTCTTTGCATTTTGGGGATCTTTCAGGAAGCTCCCTAAAGCAAATGGTGGGGGATTGATCCCCTGGGTGGTAGAGAATTACAGCTCCTCCGCTTTCTACCCCATCTGCAAAAATGGGGGGTGCCCTGGGGATGGGTTTTCTTGAAAACAGGTCTGGTGTGAGCCATTTTAAGACTGGTATTGCAGGTATCCATTTTTCATTAGGATAATGGTTCTCAGTTTGACCAGGGAAGCCCAGTAGACTGATTGCAAATTGAGAGTGATTCCTGAGTAGCCATTGTATGTCAGAGAGGAGGAAGGGGGTTATGATAGTGTCAGGTTCCTTGCCCAAGGTCGGGGGGGGGCAGTCTTGTCTGATTTTAATCATGGTCACAAGGGCATCAACCTCTGTTAGTATGTGTGGGGCTCCACCAATAGAGGTGTGGAGCCATTCTAGGACCCCTTGGGGTTGATGTAGTTCCCCCATAATGTTCAGGAAAGAGTTAAATATTAACAGTTGCAATGGCTTTTCTGGTGAGTATAGGGCAAGGGCCATATCAGAGAAGATGTTATTAATGTTGGATAATGCCTGTTTTGCTTCTGGGCTTAGGGAGCAGGGGGAGGATGGGTCTTTTTCACCCTTTAATATGTTGAATAGGGGCTGTAGATAATTGGTAGGGATGGGGAGCCATGGCTGAAGCCAGTTGAGGTTTCCCAGATAGCTCTGGAGCGAGGCTAGTGTGAGCTTTTGGGGAAAGGAGAGGGTGGGCTTTAGGGGCCATGCAAAAGTGAGGGAGAGCTCTATTCCCAGAAAGGTTATGGGTGGGATTAGTTGGGCTTTGTTTGGGGAGATTTTAAATCCTACCTCAGTGAGGGAAGGTAGCAATTGGTCTCTTAATTCTATTGATAAAGTGGAGGAGTGTTTCCAAACAAGAATATCATCCACGTAATGATAAATAAATGTTATGACCTTGGTTTAAATGAAGCCTTAATGTTGTAGCAACCACCTCTTGGCATATGGTAGGACTGTTAACCATGCTTTGAGGCAGGACCATCCATTTGAAACGTTTGGAAGGTCCCGAATTTTTGACAGAGGGAACTGAGAATGCAAAGTGCTGTTGTTCCCTAAGGTGCAGAGGGATGGAAAAGAAGCAATCCTTGATGTCAATAGCAAGGAGGGGGTTATTGGCCAGTAAGTCCAAGACAAGGGGCAGTCCTCTTTGAGAGGCACCCCAAATAATCATGGCCTTGTTATTGACCCTAATGTCTTGTAAGAATCTCCATCTTCCTGAGCTCTTCTTAATTACAAACACAGGAGTATTCCAAAGGCTTTGAGAAAGGAGGATATGGTTAAGTTGAAGTTGTTCTGTTACTGCTGATTTAAGATTTCAAGTTTCTCCCTTCATAGAGGTCACTCTTCAACCCAGACTGGCTCATTAGAGAGCCATTTTAGGCAGAGTTTCATATTTACAGTGGCCTTTAGGATTGGGGTTGACATTGGTGGAGATAACGCTCATAATCCTGTTTCAATGCATTCTCCTTCAATGGTGCTGGCAATAACTACATCTAGGGCTTCAAGAATATCTCTTCCTAGTAGGTTAGTTGTCACATCAGCCACTAGTGTTCTAATAAGGCCTGTAGTGCTATCTGGGTCCTTGCATTTGTAAGCCTCTTTGGTAACATATGCTTGTGAAGGACCTCCTATCCCCATTAGTTGGGGTCCTGGGATCAACACCCAGTGTCAAGGGACCTCAGATTGTTTCAGAATGGTTTTATCTGCTCCAGGGCCAATTAAACATTTAAAATTTTTTCCTCCTATTTCCAGAGCTAGTTTTGGGTGGGTGCCTTTCAGGATACTTGTGGGTCTTTCTCTTATTGATGGGGCTAAAGGCTGACCCTTTGAAGTTTAAAGGCTCCAAGGGTTTGCCATTTATACCATGAGTAGAATGACAATCCCTTTTCCAGTGAAATCCTCTGTGGCATCTAGGGCAGACTGTTTTCTTTATGGGGGCTCTGGAATTCAGTCGAGGGCCTCCGGGACATTCCCCTTTCCAATGTCCATCCTCTCCACAATTGAAATATATTCCTTTAGTTTTTAGGGCTGCTGCAAAACCCTGGGCTAAAGAGGCAGCCTTGTGTGAGGCAGTACCAATGTCCTGGGTGGCAACTATCCATTTATCATAATGCTCATCTTTGAGCCCTTGACATGCTGACCTGCACTCAGAGGTCATTCCCTCCTATACAATACTTTTGAGGAAGAGGTCCCTGGAAGTAGGGTTGGGGTTTTTCTTTCTAAATTGGTCCTTGTTTTAAAATGAAATCAGAAAGCATTTCTTCTGGTTTTTGGTGAAGAAACAGAAGGGAAGAGGTATTATCTTGGGAATTGGAGGGCCGGGTCAGTCTATCCCAAGCCTGGAGGGCACAAAGGCAGACTTGGTCATAGAATCCTGGGGGTTGTCGAACCTGTTCAACCCCCTTGGAGAAATCACCATGTCCAGACATTTCATCAAAGCCCCCGGGACATTTTGGTTTTGGTTTCTTTTTTTTGTAATTATTTTTTTTTTATTGACACCTTCTATACTTACATACAAAAACATATGATATTTTCCTCCCCTCCCTCCATTCCCCTCTGGAACTCCAGTCTCCATTATATCCCCTCCCTCTCTCCATTAGTCTCTGTTTTAATTTGATGTCATCATCTTTTTCTTCTATTTTGAGGATCTTGCGAAGGTATTGCTAGGCACTGCAAGGTCATGGATATCAAGGCCAATTTCTGTCTGGGCAGTTGCATTGTAAGAAGTCATACCCTTTCTTTGCCTCTTCCATTCTATCTGCCCCTCTTCCGCAATGGTCCCTGAGCCTTGGAGGGTGTGGTGTGACAGAGGTATTTCAGTGCTGGGCACTCCTCTATCCCTTCTTCTCAGCACTATGTTGCCTTTTGGGTCATCCCAGTGGT
The DNA here is from genome assembly GCA_036365145.1 of Orientallactaga sibirica. NCBI lineage: Eukaryota > Metazoa > Chordata > Mammalia > Rodentia > Dipodidae > Orientallactaga > Orientallactaga sibirica. Next base: position 19,328,199 of record JAEOAD010000023.1, on the reverse strand, counting down.
CATCGCCATCTGAAAAGAGAAGCTTCTCTAACCAGAAGTGAGAGTAGCATTAATATGTGAACATGAACATTAAGTGTAGTGCCCCCAGGGCAGCTTGGTGGGAATAATATATACATTTAGTCAGACAAGAGCAGGCTTTATACCCCTAAGGCTCATGACCTCACCTGCCATAGACTTTTGCTTAGGTTTTTCAGTACCAGGTATGTATTCCCTCCCATAGAGAGGGCCTTCAGTCCAATTATGGAGCAGTTGGTTACCCCAAGAGTAGACATGCCTCTATTGTACCCGTTCAGTCATTGGGCCTGTATGCCAAACTTGAATATTCAGTGTCCACTGTTTTCACTGCTGATGACTTCTGTCTCCCATGAGGCTGCATGCAGTGCAACTTTTCCCAGCTTTCAGTTGGCTGGTCTACAGGGAGAAGGTTTTCTGCTCAGCACCAGTTTTCTTTCTCAGTTTCTCTGTTTCTCAAGGGGAACCAACGGCTTTGGCAAAAGCCTTTAATGTTTTGGAGGCTACCAGGACCTCCTTGGCCAACAACTCACTGGAAGGTATTCCATCCCAGGCACTGAAATTTTTCTAGTAACAGTCTACAGCTTCTGGATGTGCCATTATTCACAAAAGTAGGTTTACTTAAGTCTTATTCACAATATCTTGAATTTAGATTGACCCTCCCCCTGCCCTTCTTTTATGCATTCTCTTTTATCTGTTGGAGGCATTCATCTCTGTAGAGAGCCACCCATTGGAGAAATAAGGGGCTAGGTAGTGATGAGCGACAGATACCACACCAGTCTTGGGGAATGTTAAGAAAGCCCTGTAGGCTCTGGAGCAGGGATTTAGTCCAAGGTGTGTGGATCCCATCCTCCCTGACTGCTGTCCTGAATTCCTTAAGGTTATTAGCCTTATATGGATACCAGGCTAAGGGCCAAGTTCAAGTTGGTTGGAGATTAACAGGAAAGGCTGTGATTTCTTGATTGTAAACAGCCCTGTTGTTATATCTAGTTTCACAGAGCTGTTGGGTGGGGGACTTTTCGGGGAATTTTTCATGTTAGGGTTTTTCTGTTCTAGTAGCACATGTTCGGGGGGGGCAGCTAGGATGAGGGGGTTGATATGGTGGTAAGGGTGGATAGAGTGGAGTGGCTGTGCTGTCTGAAGTCATCCTCTTTTCAATGTCTTCTTTTGCTTTTTCTAAGGAGCTGGATTCTTTTAATTTTTCTAAGGATCTGAGATCTTTTTCTTTTTTAAAGGCACTGAGATCCACCACTGGATGGTCCTCAGCACTGTCTTCCTTAGAGTCATTGTCTGACTTGGGTGCGTAAGCATTTTTTTGAGGGGCTGATACATTGTCTAACAGCTGCAATGATGGGAAGAAAAGAGAGGGAAGGTGAGTTCCACTCTTGGGTTCATGATGATAAGGCCAGCTGCAACACCCCACAGCCCAAGGTCCCCGGCCATATCTAACAGGCCACTGCCTCACAGTCCCTGCCCATGTTTAGCAATGCCCAATACTACTTAGTGTAAAGGAGCACATTATCTGGAATTGGAAACCAGATCAGAATTCTATGGAGACAAAGATTTTGCTTTCCATTGTCAACTTCTTAGTCTTTGGCTAAAAGAGGGGTTAGAGCCATCAAGTTCTCCCTAAAATAATAATGTTTATCCCATTTAAACTATGCTGACTTCCTTCTCTGTTGGAGAATATATTCTTCTCTTTTAGAAGGTAGCAAGACCAGAGGAGAGAAACTACCCCTCACACTTCAGCCAAGCCACAATTAAAACCACAGAGAATTTGTGGAGTTGAGCTTGAGTGCTGCTTCCATGCTGAACCTGATAATCAGTGCCAGGGTATAGGAGACAGACCTGACCAAACAGAACACCTACCAAAACAGAAATCCATAGGCTCCTAAGAGCTTATCACTGAAGTAGACTTAAAATTTACCCACCATGTATCAAGGAATTTTGCAGAAGAGGGGGGCCAGAAAGATTGTAAGAACCATAGGTTGACACAACATGCCAGGAGGCATTGCCTCCTCCAATAAATAACTGACTGCTGCTCACACAATGCATAAACCACAACCCCCTACGGAACACCTGTAACTCCGATGAAGAAGGTTCCCAATGGAATGGGGCAGGGACAAAGGAAAAGAGGGTAACAACACATGATGTGTCCATAAGAAATGTGTTGTCAATAATAAGAAAAGAAAAAAAAATTAAATAAGTAAAATCATGAGCTAGGAAAAAAAGTTCTCCTGAGTTTGTCTGAGTTCTTAATAACTTGTCATAGGATATCAACTTAAGAGCTTAAAAAGTGGAAGGATGTATACACACAAGAGCATTTTCCAGGGCTGGACCAGAACCAGGGTTGTAGAAAACACAGTAACTGCAGAATACATATTTATGTATTCCGTAGACAGAAGATATGTGGGGCTCAGAAGGCTGACAAGGTGATTTGTGCAAAACCCTTTCAGCATGTGCCTGATACATAGTAGTTGGCCAAAAGTCACTACTATCCCCATGATCTCATTTATTCACTCAATATGTATTGCCACTTTTCTCACTCTGACAATAGCACTCAAAGCTAAACCAACTGAAATATACATTCACATTTACATCACTCACTGTCATGGCCAGAAATTAATAAATTCCCTATTACTTAAGGATGGAACATGGATGGTGTAGAATATTCAGAAATGACAACAGATGAGATTATTATAAATTGTAAACCTGAAGAAGCAAAGGGAAGGAAGAGTTATCATAATCCAGTCTGAGAGCAACTGTAGCAATAAAGGAAAACTGGCCATGACAAGTTATGCATTTTATTATTTTTGAATTAAGCTTTTGGCTCAATTGCACAGAAAGCATAAGGTTGTGAATTTGGGTCAGCAGCACCCACATAAGAGCCATGCACCTATAATCCCAACTCTGGGGAAGGGGAGACAGGAGCATTCCTGAGGCTCACTGGCTTGCTAGTCTGTCTCTCTGAGTCATTGATCTCCAGGTTCAGTCAGAAAAATGCTAAAAAAATTAAGGTAGAATAATTAAGCAAGGCACCTGATGTCAACTACCAGCTTCCATGTGTATGCATATGGATATCCACACACATGGAAAATGCATATATATAAGCATATCATGTACATATAAATATGCAAAAATTTTAATTGAAATCCTCATATATTTTAAATTATGTTCAGATTTTCCTGAAGTTGTGTGAAAAAATGCAAAGAAATCCCATGTGCACTTTACTCTGTTTTCCATGAGGTTATATGTTGAAGAAGTCCAAGATCACAAATTGGATGTGGTTATTGGTGGTGTCAAGATATAGGACATTTCCATCATCTTAAAGTTATCTTCTGTTGTACTTTAACACCTGCACCAATTCCACTCTCTTCTCCTCAAAATCATAAGCACAGACAACCATTCATCAGCTTTATAGCCATATAAGTTTATGATTCCAAGAATGATATTAAGATGTAATTTTGTAGCAGACAATTATTTGGAGTTGCATTATTTCTCATTCATAATTATTTGGAGATTCATATATGTTTTGATATATATCAACTACATATTCTTTTAAATTGCAGCGATTATTCTATGGTTTGGATATACCACAATATTTTAAACCCTAACTCTCCCTGATTTGTTCAGTGGTTTAAATGTTGAAAGGCTTCTGGGTCATTCAAGCTTTGAATTCATTTGCATAAAACTTGCTATGGTTTTATATGAACATAATTATGCATACCTCTGAGATAAACAGCAATGAATGTAATTGTTGAGTCAAAAGGTAGTTGTATATTTAATTTTAACAGAACTGCCCTTTTGCTTTTCAAAGTGTCCTTACATTTGTCATTGTTGAACAATGTGTGAGTCATTTAGTTTATTCACATCTTGGTCAGTGTTTGGTGCAGTGTTGTCATTGCCTTTGGTGTTTAATATTAATCACTATGGGATGTATGTAGATATGCCCTCATGGTTTCAATGCTGTCTATTCATATCAATCACTGTTTGACATCTTTTCAGGTCCTCTGTGTGTGTGTGTACATTTAATGGCATGCTTGTCATGATACATACGAGGAGGTCAGAGGACAACTTTGAGTTATCTGTGCTCCATTTTCTTGGGAATGTACATGCATGGGTCACTTTGTATCCTGGTTTACATGTGTGCTTTGGATTAGAACCCAGGCCGTCAGGCTTTGCAAGCAAGCAACTTTAACAACCAAGCCATCTTCCCAGCTGTGTATTTGACATTTCCATGTCTCCCTTGCTAAGTGTTTTTTATACATTAAATGTCATTTTTGCCAATTTTGTAATTAGAGTGTTTGTTTAACTATCAAATGTCCCTATCAACAAAACTTGCATTCATTTGATTTCGACACAAAATGTGAATCTGAATACTCAGGAGTTCTTCTTATATTCTTATTTTTTAAAATACTCCACTTGGTACTCCTGAAAGTTAAAACATGAATCAAACTCATCTGGGTGCCGAGGGAGAAGTAGTAAAAGTCAAAGAATGAAGGTGTTTGCAGAAGTGAAACACCTGGGATATTAAAATCCTTTTTAATTTAGTACTTCAGAGAATTGTATAAATGTAATATGAATTGCACAATGTCTCAACTGAAAAGAAGCATGCTCTTTGCTATAGTTTAATTCTGTTTTGAATGTTGCTTACTCTTTCTTGATTGATAAAGATGGAAACACTACATCAAATCTTTCAATTTACTTTGTATTTTATTTGACATTACATTCATGGACAATGTGCAGTAACACCTCCAGTGAAATGAATACAGGACCATCAATTCTTTTTTAGGAATTTTAGGAATTTGGGAATTTTAGGAAAGAAGGCCTGTGAAGACTTCATTATATGAAAGGTTTTTCTTTTATTTTGGATAGAGACACAGAGAAAAAGAGAGAGAGAGAGGAAGAGGAAGACATAGAGAATGGGCATGCCAGCAGACTCTCAGCCATTGTGAATGAACTCCACATTCGTGTGCCCCCTTGTGGGCAAGTGCAGCATTGTGCCTTTGTGTCACTTTGCATCTGGCTAAATGTGGGACCTAGAGATTGGAACTGGTGTCCTTAGACTTAGCAAGCAGGCGCCTTAACCGCTAGCCCATGAAAGCTTTTTTAACACAGTAGTGAATACATAAAAGGACACCATAGCTCTGTATGAAATGAAAATAGAACCCTAAATAAAAGCCAGTGTGGTTTTCATTGTCTTAAAGAAAAGGATATTCACAGTGAAACTTCCTTTGTGACCAGGTTACTTGATCCATCCTTAGCAAAAATGATTAAGTTATTATTCTAAACCCAAGTTTTAAACAATACCTCACTCATTATTGCTTGCTCACAAGCTTAGAAGTTGTGCCCATCTCTTGACACTGAATGGCTCTGCACTCCCTTGGTCCGGAAACACTGGGACTTGGTTATGTATACTATACCTCTCCATCTGTTTCTCTTTTCTATATTCTCAATGGCCAGCCCAGGCTTCAGACATATGGAAAAACCTAGTCTGTTAAGAGTTGTATTCAGTTATTAAAATAGGTATGGTATTAATATGTACAGTAACTTTTAAATAGAGTAGAAATAGAGATTGAGACACAAAGTAACTATGCTATCTTCCCCTTTGTTTCTGCAAAATTCCTGCTGTCATAAAGGATCAGGGGAAGTTCCTTCCTCTTTGAGATCACTATTCATATGATAGTTAGCTCAGATTAAACAGGAATATAAAAGGTTTCCTCCTCTTTTGTTAGCTAATATCTTCCTTGAGAAAAATACCAACTTTTCGTTTAAGTTTTCATCTAGAGATAAACATTATCATAGAAGGACACAAAGTAAAAGAAAAAAAGAAAACCTGTTGGGCAGGACTGAGATTTTGGGGTGGAGGATTGTTAGTGGACAAACTCCTTTCCCTTCCGAACTGGTTTTCCTATTAAACGTTATTAATGAAAAAATGTTGAACATTACACAGGGTATGATATTATACTTTAAGAAATGCTGAACGCTTACACAATTTATGCTTGGGAAGAAAAACTGAAAAAAAAATGGCTATTGATTTGTTAGGTAAGATTCTCTGCCTCAGCCTGAGGCTTAGGCTTGGGGAATTGAAAAGATGGTCTTTTTGGTGAGATAAAGTGAGTTGAACTTGCTTCTCTGTTTGTTACTGATTTTGATATCCAACCATCTTTAACTCTTCCTGTTGGACATGTGGATCCTACTCTTGGAAAGCTAGGTCATTTGGAACATAACATTCTCTTTTTAAATTAATTAATTAATTAATTAATTAATTAATTTGACAGAGAAAGAGGGAGAGAGAGAATGGGCATGCCAGGGCCTCCAGCCACTGCAAATGAACTCCAGATGCATGCGCCCTTTGTGCATCTGGCTAATGTGGGTCCTGGGGAATCTAACCTGGGTCCTTTGGCTTTGCAGGCAAATGCGTTAACTGCTAAGCCATCGCTCCAGCCCCAGAACAGAACATTCTCTTTAAGGTGCCTCCCAGGTGTTCCTCGGAGATGAATGTGTGAAGAAAGCACACTTTAGCTGTAGCAAGAGGGCAAATGGGAATAGATGTTTCAGGAGAATCTGCTGTTCTTCCATCCACCCAGATGTCAGGTGTGTATGAAAAGGTTCACTTCACTGTTAGTTTTCTCTGACTGCAATCACATGAAAAGACCTTCATCCCCCAATATAGACTGTCTAACCTGGCTTGGCCAAATGTGTTAAATGAGAAAAATAACTTTATGTTTACCATTTCAAAGACTAGAGGCAGGATATAGGGAATATAAGAATGCAATAGTTTAATAAATAACATTTGTTCAAATGATTTACAAAATAAAAATTACTTAAGATGGTAAATAAGTTTATATATAGAAACAATGAAAACAAAAGATTTACAACTTTTTCTCAAGCAATGTCTATAATTTACATTGGATGTTTAGCAAGCTGACAATCTTTATTCCAAGTTCCAAATTTAGTTCTTGGTTTTAAAATCACAAGTTAAATCCACAATTTTTTGTCTCTTCATGTTTAATATGGAAGCAATAATACTACCTACCTTATAGAATGTGAATAGTTAGTATAGACTGGCATTTAAGGTGACCTATATAACTGATTGCATCTGTATTACCATTTGACCTTGTTTGACCCCAAAAGCTAGAATAGTTAAAATTCTCTTCTCTAAGTTAGAAACCAGGACAGAATTCTTTCCCTTGTTCTTACCAATAGGTTGCAGTGCTATTTATTCAGGAAACTAGCTGAGAAATAATGAGGGGAGGCTATGCATTTCTCCTCCTAAGTATTCAGAAAATAGATTATCAGCTCATCCCATCCACATCACCAAAAAGGTGCCCACAATCCTGTAGCGACTAATCCAGACACCCCATTTGCATAAAATTTTAAATTCAGTTTCCTGAAAACTAAATACTCTTTCTTATTAAATTTGTTTACCCACTCATGTAACATTCAAAATGTGTGAAGATATAGATTTTACCTTGACATGGTTTTTATTGTCAACTTGACAGGACATAGAATCACCTGTGAAGGGTCATGTAGATTAGGCGAGCCCCACCTTAACTGTGGGCAGCACTATTCCCATGGGCTGGGATTCTGGACTGTATTAGAAGCAGAACTGGTTGAGCAGCTATCAACACTCTCTACATCCTCACTGGGGACTGAAAGTGACCAGCTGCCACAAGCCCCAGTTGCCATGCATTCCCTGCCATGGTGGACTGTAACCTCTAACTATGATCTGAAATACCCCTTCCTCCCTTAAAGTGATTTTTTTATTTAAAATATTTTATTATTTATTTGAGAGAGAGAGAGATACAGAAATAGGCAGGTAGAGAGAGAGAGAGATAGAGAGAGAGAGAGAGAGAGAGAGAGAGAGAGAGAGAGAGAGAATGGACACAGCAGGGCCTCTAGTCACTGCAAACAAACTCCAGATGTGTATGCCCCCTTGTGCATCTGGCTTACGTGGGTCCTGGAATTGAGCCTCGAACCGGGGTTCTTAGCCTTCACAGGCAAGCATTTAACTACTAAGCCATCTCTCCAGCCCCCTTAAAGTGATTTTTGTCAGATATTTTTTCCTAGAAACATGAAGTTGACATACTTGAGGGGATAAAATCATTCCATACCATGTCATTCTTTTCACCCCTTCACATGCATTTCATGATTCTAGGGTTGCAGTGAACTTCTACTTATATGAAAATCTATCTTTCATGAATCTTTTGGGTCATTTCAATAATTTTTTAAGTTTTGTAAGAGCCTGTACCATGTGAGTACAGGTTATACACTCAGGACAGTGTACATAACTCATCCTCACAGGTGATCAGCTGTGCAAGCTTGACTTTACTTGCATCACTAGACAGCCAGGTAAAATAAAGCACATCTAGTTAGATTTGAAATTCAGGCAAATACCCTTTTAAGTGTGTCTAGCACAATGTTGCACAGAATATTTTCATTTGAACTTCAAATTACCTTGTAACTTTGTATCATTGTTGGTAAAATCTAGCAACTTTATACCAAAATATACTCAGCATCCCCAGAATTAAGGGGAAATAATACTGGCTTCCCAGGGTTACTTTTATTTAAAACTCATGGTGCACATTAGTCGCTCATTCTCTATAGCTCTTTACTCAACTGACATTTTTGAGAAGTGCATAAGGTTAACTTGTCTAAAATATTGAGGGCATGAGTATAGATGTAGCTCAATAGCAAAACAATTGCCTAGCATGAATGAGGTCCTGAGTTAAATCCCAATTACAACACACACATACACACATACACACACACACTCCTAATAGCCTTTCCATCATCTCATATTCATCCTTGTGGTAGTTAGAATATAAAACCATAGGTTTATGTTTTTGAACAATTGATCCCCAGCTGGTGGTGTTGTTAGGAAAGGTTGTAGAACCTTTAGGAGGTACAGCCATGCTGGAGGAAGTGGGTAACTGGGGGCAGGCCTTGAAGTTTTTTAGCAACCTGACTTTCTGGTCTTCCTCGGCCTACTTATTGACTGTACTGCAATGTAGTCTTGGCTTCCCAACTGTACCACCATGCCTCTCCACCATTAAACTTTCTTTTGAAACTGTAAGTTGAACTAAACCCATTTCCTCCCATAAGTTGTTTCTGGTCAGATATTTGTTCAAACAACAACAAAAAGGTGAGGAAATCCCCCTGAGATTTGCTTTTCAGTCTATCCCTAATCCTTTCACAAGTAACACATGCCACATACTTTACATGGTATCTTGGGTATTATCTACCCTTCTCATGAGGGCAATGGCTTTCACTGGCTTTGATCACTGCTATGTACTGAGTGCTGAAAAAGTGCCTGGTGCACAAATAAATTTCTGCTTTGGAGTTAATAAATAAATGACTGAGTCTTCATTTTGCTACTGTCATCTTTCTTTGTCATAAAGCAGAGAACACAGCCCCTAGTTCAATAAAATTATTAGTTCTATGAGCCATTGAAGGTTTGTGGGCAGAACAACAATGGGCTAGTATACACATTAAATAAACAGACCTCTGATAGCCTAGGCATGAACAAGAGTAGGTAATAGAGTGGGAAAGAAATAAGCATAAGGTAAACCTGCTGCAGTTTTAGAAATGAGCCGTAAATCACATATCTACTCCATTCTCAATGGGGAAATATTCCTTGGAGACATAATTAAAATACACAAAACATTTTTCATTTGAAAAATCTGAAACTAAAATTGAATTAAAAGATTTAACTAAGTCCATACCCTAAAGGGTTCTACCTTCATCTTTCATTCTACTGTAGAACACAGCTGTTCAGGCCCTATGAGGAGCTCTGAAACAAATTTTTCCTAGCCTTGAGCAGATTCATAAGCCTACATTTTATAGAATACTTATCCATAAAATGGGATAATGCCACCATCTGCCTCCTGAGGGGAAAGTAAACAGATTTACAGGCTAGGTTTGCAAATAGTTCAGCAAGACACAGCACAACTTCACTGTCATCAGTCATCATTTTATATAACCTCACAACAGAAATCCTCAATTTCCAGTAATTTATTTTAAGCTCTTTTTGATCAATGACCAACCCTTTATTTCCTTTCTCCTAACATAAGGTATGTCTGAAAAATTCAGAATTATTTTATATTGAAAATTTAGTCTTTGAGTCTTTCAGTGATATAAGTCACTGATATATGGAGAGAGAGAGAGAGAGAGAGAGAGAGAGAGAGAAATTTTTGCTGAGATTTTAATTTGACTTATTATCTATGGGCATTTTTACAAATGCCTCTGTTGTTAAGATTTGGGAGTGACCAAGACCACACAAACCACTCTGAGGTAGAGATGTAAACTTTTATTTGGAAAAAGCATGAGCTGCCAGGGCTGACAAGAGACAAGCACAGCCAAGCTGAGTTTTCAGGCTTTATAGGGCATTTCAGTTAGGGGAAGGTGAGGAAGGAAAAAGAACTTGTTTGTTAAGTTGAATAGAAAAGTTCCTTTAGGGGAAATCATTACATTCACCATTTAAAATAGCTAGGGTGTGACACCAGAACAGTGACCATGTAACTTACTAGATAAAGGGGCAGGAAACCATGACCTGGGGCATTGTTAGGCAAGGAGGGAATAAAGACTTTGTGGTTTCTTAAAGAATGTGGATAATCCACTTTCCTATGCCTCTGTCACCATTCTGCTGACCTTGGTGACTCAATCTTGGGAGCCCGTCTGACTTAACATTCCATTCTTTTGTTAATGATAAAGGATGAAGAGAATTTCTCTTCTCTAATGTCTTCATGCTGACTGTGGTAGGCAATGAGTTCTTATGGGAGAGGCTGGATGATGTGGTTGATGGGTCTTCCTTCAGGACAAGTGATGAGGAGGCAGTTCCATGGTGGCTAGATATGACAGAGTGGTAAGGCTGACAGTGAGCACCCTCTGACAGTGCTAGTGTAGCACACTGTTATGACTTGGTTCTGAACAAAACAGACATTTCTCTCATACCATTCCTGTATTGAGCTGGCTTCAGGCATTCGCTGGCAACATCTGTTATAGAGAAAGTGAGAGAGATGGAGTCCATGCACCCTGTAAGAGGGCAGAAGGAAGAATTAAGGAGCTTGTTATCCTTGTCAACAGGTATGATGTCAAAACACCAGGTGCAGGGGTGGGAGGAGGATAAGCACTCAGAGGGCTTGGGGGAGAAGAGAGGAGGCAGAGGGACATCAGTGTCTTCAAAAGGAGCATTTTGGGATCAGGGGGAAGAGTAGGAATATGAGAGAGTTTAAGTTTGAGAGTGTCCATTGGGGTGGAGTTGTACTTATCCTTTAATAAGGTATGGTAAGATGGAGGTGACTTGACTCTCAAACTCTGATAGGTGGATCCAACTGGGGATGCCCTGAAGCTTTGTGGCCACAGGAATGGTTAGGATCACCAGATGAGGTCCAGTCCAGTGTGGCTTGAGTTCCTGTTGGTAAGACTGCTTAAGGTAGACTTGATCTCCACAGTTAAGTGAGAGAGTTGTGGCTCCCTCTGATGGGGGAAGAAGGCAGTTAGCATGTTCCCAGAGAAGGTTTTTTTTTTTTTTTTTTTTTTTGCAAGGTAGGGTCTCACTCTGGTCCAGGCTGACCTGGAATTCACTATGTAGTCTCAGGGTGGCCTTGAACTCTCGGCGATCCTCCTACCTCTGCCTCCCGAGTGCTGGGATTAAAGGTGTGTGCCACCACGCCCGGCTTCCAGAGAAGGTTTTGGATGAAAGTGAAAGTTGGTAAGTACCCATGGAGAAGAGTTTTTGGTAGTGGGGGAAGGTTGTTTAACAGGAAGGGCGCCTTCCTGTTCAAAAGGGCAAAGGAAGGTGGGGGTCCGGAAGTAGCTCTGATGCAGGTTAAGGCAAGTAGGAGGAGCTGGGGACAGGATAGGTGAAGTTCAGAACCCAATTTAGACAGGTGAGTTTTGAGAATAGAATTTGGTCTTAGAGGACAATGAGTTGTTGCCCAAGTGAATTTCTGTGTCTCTTGGGCCAGAAGAGAAGCTGTAGCAATAGCATGTAGGCACTGTTGCCAACCCAGACAGAGAATTTTAGTTGTTTAGAAAGATAAGCTACAAGGGAAAAGGATGGCCCCTTTATTTGGCCCAGAACTTCCAATGTCATACCTCCTTTTTTGGTGGAATAAAGAAGAAAAAGCTGCTGAAGTTCTGGAAATGCAAGGGCTGGAGATTCCAAGAGCAGGCAGCAGAAGGCAACATCTTTCTCTGACTTAGGGCCTAGGGGTTCATGAGGGTCTTCCTTAACTATGTCTTAAAGGGGATTTGCCAGGAAGGAAGTTTGGAATCCTCATTTTAAGGAACACAGCAAAACCAAGAAAAGAGAATATTTGGGGCAGGGGGAGGATTGAAAATGTTGTTTGTGGTCTAGGGTGAGATGTTGTGAGGTGGGGATAAGGAGAAAGCCCAGGTACCTAACTTGGGTAAAAGAAAGTTGAGCTTAGATCCAAGAAAGTTAAGAAATCTGCTGGCGTGTAGTTTAGATAGAGAAAGAGAGGGTGAGCAGAACAAAAGATCATCTACATGTTGTGAAAGTGTGCTGGGTGACAGATCCCAGGACAAAAGATCAGTGGAGAAAACTTGAACAAACAGGTGGGGGCTGTCTCTAAAACCCTGGGGAGGGACAGTGCAGGTGAGTTGAGAGGCAGTATGAGTACTGGGGTTCTCCCAGGTGAAAGTGAAGAGAGTGTAGGAATAGGGATGGAGGGGGGATGGAGAAGAAGGCATCTTTGAGGTCAAGAACTAAAAAATGAATAGTAGAGGAGAGGATGTGAGAGAGGAGAGTATACGGGTTGGGGACTACTGGATGAATGGGCATAAAAGCAGCACTGACTGGGTGCAAATCTTAGATGAAGTGGCAGGTCCCATCAGGTTTGATAACAGGCAAGATCAGAGTATTGTATGGGGAATGAGGGGCCGGCTTGGAACAACTGAGAAATAATAGGTTTGAGTCCTTGGTGATGTTTAAGTGAGATTGGGTATTGAGGATGGCAGGGAATGGACATGGGGGTCTTTGAGTCTGATGAGGACTCAAAGGTGTGGTGTGTGGTGAGAGGCCAGTGCTTGCAAGGAAGTGTCTCACACTCTGGGATCAACCTCAGGGACAGGGAGGGGGAAACTTGGATCCTTTGTAAAGGTGGGGCTGGCATGAGGAAGTCAAAGTGTGAGCAGTAAATCACAGAGAGAGAGAGAGAGAGACAGAGAGAGAGAGAGAGAGAGTTTGCACAAGAGCTCAACACAGGAGAAGAACAGGACAAGAGGGTATTATGAGAAATGAATGGGAGACAGGAGTGTTCCAGATTATACAGGGTAAGGGGAGGGGGTAATGCATGGGGAGTGGGATAGGCCATCAGTCCCTGACACAGAGATCTGTGAGGGAAAAGTCTTACCAGAGTAGGATGGTAGGACAGACTAACTAGCTCATGTATTGATTACAAATGAGACATGCCTTCCTGCCAGCTGGACTGTGACCCTGGGCTCCTCCATTGTGATACGGAGAGTGTTGACGGGGGCTGAGGTCCCAGGGCACTGGGATCTTTGGTTTCCAGGCCCAGAAGATGAGTGATTGTCTCTCATGGGGTTTGAGGGGAAGGGGCTGACCTACCTTGTCAAGGCAATGAAGGACAGTTGACCTTCCGGTGTCTAGCAAGTCTGCAGTGAAGATAGGGTCCTGTCAGTGGGGGTGGGTTGCAGCAGGCTTTTGCCCAGTGACTGCTGTGGCCACACTTGAAGCAGGGTTCTGGTGGTGAGTACTACAGCCCCATCATCTTCTTCAGAGGAGGCCACAGGGCTGCAGCCAGGAGCTGGAACAGCTGTCTGTCTCTGGCTATTCTCTCAGTCTGTTCCTGGTCCTCTCTGTTATTAAAAGCTTTGAATGCCAGGTCAAGCAGACCACTGAGAGGGGTTTGAGTGATGTTTTCTGGGCATTTAAGTTTTTCTTTGTGATGTCAGGGGCAGATTGGCACAGGAAATGGGTATTGTGAACTATCATGCCCTCTTGGGAAGCAGGGTTAAGGCAAGTGTATTGGATGAGTGCCTCAGTTAGGCATCCCATAAGCTCAGCTGGATTTTCATTAGGCCTCTGAGTAATTGTTTGGAGTTTGTCAAAATTGACAAACTTATGGGATGTCTTTTGGAGGCCAGCCAGGAGGCAAAGAACCATTCTATCACTGGCCACCCATCCAGGGGAGTTAATGGGAGAATGATAATTTTAGTCAGGGTCCTCTCTGGGGAAAGCAACTGCCCCTACTGAGAAAGTGTTATCAGTTAAGTGAGTTTTATTAGCATTGGCCAGATGTGTTCTTGGTTATCAGGAATGAGAGTGAAGGAAAGAACCATAAAGAGATCATGTCAAATTAGGTCATAGGTCTGAGTGAGGTAGCAAAATTCTTTGGTATAATGTGTTGGATAAGTGGTGAAAGACCTTAAACATTTTTCAATCTGGGATAAATCAGACATGGAAAAAGGAACATGAACTCAAACAATTCCTTCAGCACCTGCAACCTAATGTAAAAGGTACATTCCATCCTGGAGAGAACAGTATATTGGGCATGAAGGGGAAAAGGAGGAGAGGAGATGGGAGATGGTGGTGGTGGGGGACACAAAGGCAGAACAGGAGATTGACAAAGACAGATGAAGTTGTTGGTGCCAGGTCATCTATGGTGTCTGTCTGGGTTAAAAGCAGAGGATGAGGATGAGTATGCGGGAGGGGTTGAATGAGAGTGTATTACTGAGGCCTTGGCCAGAAGGCCCTGGTGAGAAGAGCAGGTAGAGCAAAGAAAAAGAGAGAGAGAGAGAGAGAGAGAGAGAGAGAGACAGGACTGTTCACACAGAGTGAAAAGTGTCTGAATATAGGGTATTTCAGACCACCTGCCTGTACTTTGGCAGAAGTTTTCTAAATCAGTGAGAATTTGGAAATCAAAAGTACCATTCTCAGGCCATTTGAATCCATTGTCCACCTTATATTGTGGCCAGGCAGAATTGCAAAGAAAGATCAGACAACAAGGTTTGATGTTGTCCAAGAGTCGTAGAGGCTTTAAGTTCTTAAGGAGAGAGGAAAAGAGCAAAACAAGGGTGAGAGAAAGGAACTGGGCTTAAGCTGGGTTTACACATAGCACCAATATGACTCCTGGCCCATTAAGGTGAATGGGGCTTGCACCTCCCACGTGGGCAGAGGCTATACAGGTCACAATTGTTGACTGTTTAGCTTGTTAGTGGGCAAGGCAGGCACCTGTGCTCCCTAAGGAGTAAGCAGCTGGCAGTGAAAGATAAGACCTCAGGAGGTGGAGGGAGAGGTAGAAGGGAGAGGAAGTGTCCCGAGATGGTGCAACGAAACCAAAAGGCACCCTTTAGGGTACAGCAGACCAGAGAATGAGAGACCAGAGGTGACAAGAGTGTGTCTTTCTTGAGACCTGGGGTTGGGGCTCAGAAAAGGCAGAGGGGTATATCCTGGCATGCGAGTACAGCTTTCATGAGGAGGAATTAAATCTGAGAGCAGGCCAACTCAAGAGGGACACTTACTGAAAAGAAGGGGGAGATGAAGAAGGGAGGAAGAGCAAGGCTGAATGGTGGTGGATGTGATAGGCAGAGATAGTCAGAAGCCTTCAAAAGGTCAGTGGCAGTTTGGTGGTCTGATCAGGGAAAAGGAGGTCTGGCCACCCAAGAGGGCAACTGGAAGCCTCCCATCTGAGTCATGGCACCAGATGTAAGGTTTGGGAGTAACCAAGACCAGGCGAAAACACTCTGAGGGAGAGATGAAAGCTTTTATTTGTGAAAAGAATGAGCTGCTAGGGCTGACTTGCAAGAGAGAATAGCCAAACTGAGTATTCAGATAGTGGGTTTAAAGGGCTTTTTCAATTGGGAGAAGGTGAGGAAGGAAAAAGAACTCGTTTGTTAAGTTGAACAGAGAAATTCCTTTAGAGGAGATCATTATATTAATCATTTAAAATAGCTAGGGTGTGCCTCCAAGGCTCAGGGCCCATTGCAGAAGAGGAGGGAGGGATAGAATGGAAGAGCCAAAGGAAGGGTATGACTCCTTACAATGCAACTGTCCAGACAGAAATTGGCCTTGATATCCATGACCTTGCAGTGCCTAGCAATACCTTCACAAGACCCTCATAATAGAAGAAAAAGATGATGACATCAAATTAAAAGAGAGACGAAGGGAGAGAGGGAAGGGATATAATGGAGATTGGAGTTCTAAAGGGGTATGGGGGCAGGGGAGGGAAATATCATGCATTTTTTGTATGTAAGTATAGAAGTTGTCAAAAAATAATTTAAATAAATAAATAAATAAATAAATAAATAAATTAATACCTCATTCCTTCCATAAAAAATAAAAAATAAAATAGCTAGGGTGTGACACCAGAACAGTGACCATGTAACTTATTAGATAAGGGAGCAGGAAACCATGGCCTTGGGCATGGTTAGGCAAGGAGGGGATAAGGACTGGGCAGTTTTTTGAGGAATGTGGATAATGCACTTTCCTATGCCTGTCACCATTCTACTGATCATGGTGACTCGATCTTGGGAGGTTGTCCCTATCTAATATCTGTCAGTTTTTCAGAATAGATAGCATTCTTGGGACTATATCTTGTAATTTCCCACAAACTCAGGCCTGACCATCATCCCCCACAACATTTAATCTGAAGTTTCCTCTATATGTAAAGTTAACACAAAAGGTGTTACCTGAAATTGAATGAAAAAGTGGAGAGATGCCAGGTGAGGATGTGTTGTCAGGCAGAAGGAAAGCAAGGTTACATCTGCATACCACCAATGAATGATCAAGATAGATAAGAGCTAAGAACTGAGCATATCCAGTTTAGGTTCATTTGCTAATACATTCTTATTTTTGTTTTTATTTATTTGCAATAAAGAAGAGAGACAGTGAGAGAACAGGCATGCCAAGGCCTGCATTCAGCCTCTGAAAACAAACCCCAGGTGCATGCTCCTCTTTGCACATCCCAGCATTACATGTGTACTAAGGAATCAAACCTGGGATATTAGGCTTTGCAGGCACAGGAAAGTGCCTTACCCACTGAGCAATCTCTACATTGCAACATTCATATGGTGCAGGCAAAAATGTTAGATTTTTCTTGCATATTGTTGCTCTTGTTCTTGTTCAAAAGCAGATAAATGTGAAGGAACTAAACCCTCTGTACATCCTAATCTATTCCATATGTATATCCATTTCCATATGTAAATCCATTAGTAGGAGTTACACAGCACAGACTGCTACCAGAAAGAAGTATTTGTGCCAAGTTAATTTACATGCATCAGATAAACAATCCCTGGAGACATATTAGTAGGTAACATTTATTTGGTGTTGACTATATATGTTAATCACCTAGGTAGTTTCTTTTATTGAATTGTTTAGCCCTTAGAACAAATGCCAAAGGGAGAAACCTATAACTGCTTCCATTTTACAAATGAGAAAGCTGTGGCACAGAACACTTAAGTAACTTATCCAAAGTTGTACACCTTGTAAGGGGCATAGCTGATATTTGAGCTCAGACAGTGTATTTCCTAAATTCCCCCCGAAAGAAACTCAGGAGAAAGCTAGCATCTTACATACCTGAATCTGATGAAAAAAAACTATTTTCAATTGACCATAAAGCCTTGTCCATGCTGGTCTCTGTTTCTCTCTGCTCTGTAATATCTGTCTGGACACATTAAGTCTGTCTTTCCTTTACCAAGCTAGACTGTGTAGGGGAGCGTTGTTTTTTTGTCTCTGAGCAATTTTCTGCTTGCCTTTGCTTTATGCTTTCTGATAACTTCTCAGTTTAATTTCATGTATGATTTTTCTCTAATCTTTGAGTCTGCCACATGTGTATTTTATATACACTCTAGATCTAACACTTGGGTATCCCTTCTAAGCTCTGGATCTGATACCTGTGTAATTTCTCTAAACTTGGGGCAATTATGGGTGTAGCTGTCTTTATTGCCCATTTCTCATCTGAATTTCCTGGTCTCTGCTTGGTACTTTTCCTCTGCTATTCTTCATTAAGCCATTACCACATGTTTTCTTAACTTTCTTCCATGGGGAGACTCAAGGTGGATGAGATGCCTTCCACATAACTGGGTATTTCTTCTAAATCTCCCTACATAAGCTCCTACGTTCTTTCTTCCATGTGCTTGTGGCTCTGCTCTAGACTTTTTCTAGACCTCCATTTCACTTAAATGAACCTTATGAAGCATGTTGTAACTTTCACATGAATGTGTGTTTCCTATCTTCCGTGAGCTTGTGACTTAACTCCAATTTCTCTCAAATAAACCCTACAACTTATGATTTCTTCCTAACTGAACTCAATAATTCATAATTTATTATTCTTGAGTTCATTTTTATCAATTCTTTGTTAAAAATAGAATAAGGACCCAAATTGGGGTTCACAAGTTTTGGAGATCCCACCTAAACCCCTAAATCCTGCATCACTCCTGACCTATCAAGGGTCAGTCTGAGAGACATCAAGGTGTCTCCTCATGGAGAGGTAGTCTTAATGTCCAGAGGCTATCATGCAGTAAAACTTTGAGTTTTAAGTTGCCACTTAATAATTTGTTATCTCCTAAGTTTGTAAAGAAAATTGACTACAAATAAAATAGTTCATCTATTTGATTTGGGTTTATATATTTACTTTTATAATATAGCAGTAGAAGTAACCTTGCTAAAACTCCACTCTAGTCCAGAAAAATCCTCTGAGTATCTTTACTAGAGTATAGAGTAGAATTGTCAGAAAACTCATCAAAGTGAGATACAAAAAGCTTAGTTAACTTGGTCTATTGTCACACACCAAAAAATGAAGGAACTGGGACTCAGAACAATTAGTTCTAGCTCTAAGCCTATGTGACTTATAATAGCTATAGCTAATATTTGAAAGCTATAAAAAGATTCATAGATGTGGTTGTGTGAGTGTCTATTCATGTAATAAAACTACAACCTGACAGGAAGGAATGTAATTACACACCTATTAAAGTCAAATGTGGGCAGGTTTGGAGGCTGCTTCACTAAGTACACTGTAACTGTGCATCAGTATTTTTCATTTCACCTTTTTCTTTTCCCACAGTTGTGTCAACGTTGAAGACATGGGACAAAACAATACAAAGTCTGGGTGCTGCCTTATATCTTTGTAAATTAATATTTTCCAAGTGCTTTAAGAATTTTGCACTGTTTACCTTATATTCATAGGCTCTCCTTAGAGATAAAAGTGAGCTAGCTAGTGTCTATTGCTTAGCTCTATTAACACTTGAATCCTGCTGAGTTTCTGGTTACTTTGGAAGAGAATGGACATGGTGTGTCACAAAGCATGACCATCCTAATATCCGCTAGAAGTGAATATTCCTTTTCCAAACCTGGAGAGCCAATGTTTGTACCTACTCCTGAGCACAACAGTTAATGATTGGTGGACATCAGTATGAAATCACCTTGCATTTTCTTGGTGGCTTACATTTTTTCTCTAAAACTTCCTTTAAAAGAGGACTTCACCTCTTTTCCACTAAATATTTAAAGGGCACCTGGTAAAAACATTTTGTGCATAATATGATGATTGTTTTTACAGTCTGACTGGGGCACTTTTTCTTTATTTTTATTTTTTTTTAACTTATGCTCTTTATTCTCTTGTTCCTTCATTGTTCCATTATAAGATAAGCTTAAAGATTTTTGATTGTACCTTCTTCAGGAACATTTTCATTGGTGGGCCAGTTTTCTTGAATTGTGTTATGCTAAGAGGATAATGAAGTTTATCAAACGTAAGAGCTTATTTGACAATAAAATACTGAATGCCCATATTCATAGCTGATCCTTCAGATACCACTTTTCTGGCCTAAAATACTGATGGCAAAATTTTGTTCTAATGGGCCTATTCGGATGCACTTGTAACATCAGACTGTGGTTTGATATTAAAGGAATTCTATGTTCATGTCTGAGTTGAGCAGAAGTTTCAAGAGCAATTAGTGGTGTATGCCAGTATTAGTGAAATGAAAATTGGTTACACTCTGTCCAGACCCTATTCAGTCCTGAATTTTTCTCTAGATGATCTGTAAATGTACTTCTATAAGTTAACTTGGATTGTCCTATATTGTCATAATCTTCAGCCATGCCCAGCACAGTTGTATTATTTGCGAGCTCTTGCTAGTTTCTTATGTGCATAGATTTTGTATCATTAAGAAAGACTTCCACTTCTTTACTTCCACTTCATCTCTGTTCACATGCATACTTGCTATACAGCAATTCTTATAGACAGAGACTTTAAAGATGAAGCTTAGGGGAAGAAGCATGGAGGCTGCAAATTGGAACAACTGCAATTGGGGTGTACATTTTGTTATATCTGCACGCTGAGAGATTTGTGTTTTCAAGAAAAACAGACATTCCTGTTTATCACAGCAGGAGGAATCAGAGATTTCTGAAAAGAACACAAGAGTACAATAACACTACCCACAATGGAAAACAAATTTGACCCATTTTATAACAACACCAAAAAATAAAAATAAAAAAAAAGAAACCTTGGAACCTTGTGACCCTATTAGCTGCCTTTGGGTGGACTGAAATTAACAAAGCATATTGCCCAATTATTCTGCACTGTCTTTCATCACAGCCTGTTTGGAGTGGAGAAAATTTTACAAAATGTGTGTCATCAGTTGGCACAGACAACACAGATGGAAAGAGATAAAAAGGGGCATAAAATAACTTCACAAGAAGATAATTGATATGTTGTGTAGGTGGGAAAAGAACTTGATTTCCATCCAGTTTAATAATCTTTAAATCATATGCAAATTAGGATTGAAAGAAAAATGGAATTTGAATCTGTATGAGAGATGTTGTAGATTAAAATAGAAGGGAACATAGGTTTAGTGACTTCTTAGGCTTGCCAGGCATTGCCATGCCTCTTTTCTCCATGACTCTTGGGGCTCAAGGAACCAACCAACAGCAGTCTCCCCATTCCTAACATGGGTTCAAAATCACTTGAAGGAAAGACGTAGGATCAAGAGATGCAGACGAAAGTACAAGTTTTGTGATGAAGCACGCCGAGAAAGGCTATCATTTAGATTCAACCACCTGTACTTTCAAATAACATTGGAACTTATCTCAAACTGAGAAACCACTCTGTGGAAGAAAGCAGAATGAGAATCCAGATCAGTCAGAGAAAAGACATATCTGAGTCTTTTAAATCTGGTTGTTTCTTATAAGCTCAGCAAGCAAAAGAATGACTCCTCTTCAAGTAGGGAAGAATGGGAGAAAAAAGCAGTGATGCAAGATTTGGGAGCTCAGGGGTATCCTAGGCCTGTGAACCCCAACTTTTAGGTTTCTGTCTTTTTCAACAAAGAATTAAGGAAACAGGCTCTGAGAAGGGTAGAAGATAAATTATGAGGTTTATTTTAGGGAGTATCAGCATCTAGGGGAAGGCTAGAAAACCTCAAGCTATAAGGGAATTCTCTTTACCCAGCAGGAAGGGAAGAGGAGAGAATGGAGAGATATGGAGAACTCCAGGGGAGAAACCCATGAAAAGGTCACACACATGCACATATTCACACAGGCGCACACACACACACCCACGGAAGAAAAACCATTTAGATTCTTTTTAGGAATCTTTTAGTATCCAAGGGAAGGCTAGAGAGACACAGGCAATATAGGAATTCTTTTCCTTGCCTAGATAGAAAGGGAGGAGGGGAGATGGAAAAGATCTGCTTCACAGAAAATCTCCTCTTGAACACACACACACACACACACACACACACACACACACACACGAGAGAGAGAGAGAGAGAGAGAGAGAGAAAGGCAAGATATGAGAGCCCAGATGGAAAGATTCAGAAGAAACACATGCACACATGTGGTAAGCAGGTTATAGGTGCAAAAGCCCTTCACCTTCACACTCACATTGAAAGGGAGTCAAGCTTTGTTAAGCATTAGGGTGACTGGGGCCCTGAAAAGGCAGAAATGTCTGTCCTCTGCAATCTGCACTTGCTAGTGATCAAATTATCATCTGACTCCTTATGTCTTACATAAAGGAGATCTGTTTTTCCACAAACAACCTGGGCCCCTCCTGGGAGGTAGGTCCCCTTTCCAAATCCTGACATAGTGGTTGGTCAAGTTTAACCCCTAGAAATTGGCTTCATGACTAGCCTCTTCCTGAGACAGGCCCTAGCCAAGACCAATCCACTAATCTGGTTAAACCTAAACTGGAAGGAAGGGCCCACTGCCATAAGGTTATGCACGCCTTTGTGAGAGGAGGGCAAGCTCTCTGGGCTGTCTGACAACTCCAGTACTTCTAGCTTCTGGTGAGTTTCTCCTCAGTCCATGCTGGGCTGGACTACTTTCCACATAGGCTCTTTACCCATTCCTACTCTCCACATGGCAGGACGTCTTTTACTTTCTTTTCTTTCCTTTCTAACTCTCTTTTTACAGTTTTTCCAGGCCCATGTGGATATATTCATGCTTCTTCCCTTGGTTCTGTACTTCCCTCAGTAAATATAATAATCTTTGGATAAATGCAAACCCAAATCTAGGGTTTGGGGTTCAAGGACTTTCCCAAACTCATAATACCCCATTTTAATATGGGGATCAGGAAAGACTAAGAAATAAGATAATAATGGATTTAGGGCTTAAAGAAAGATTACATATATACCAGTGCTAGAAAACACCAAAAACCAGATGAGAAAAAAGAATACCTTACCCCTTCCTAGTCAGGCTGGTATGGGGGAAGAGCTTACCAAAGCAGGAAGCAGAAAATTCAGGTGCCAAGGGAATATAGCCAAAAGACAAATTACACATGTGGCAGACCCACCATACCCATTTATATCGTCAGACATCTAATCAAGATGGATCTTGTCACCAGACAGATGTGAAAGGGAGAAGACACTCTCAGGCCACCCCAAAAGTGCAAATCCTATTTAAGTACATTTGTTGGCAAGATGATGCTTTATCTGAACACAAATCAGAGGGAAAAACCAGAGGAAGTCACATGAAGCTTGGTAACTTCTCTCATATCCATCTATCAGATAACTCACCACTTTGGGGAAAGGATTGGCAAGTTGAGGGAGTTAAAAAGAATTCAGAAATAAGGTTGAAGAATTTTCTCAGCCGTAAATGTACTTGCTTGAAAAGACTGATGGCATGGGTTCTGTTCCCCAGTACCCACATAAAGCCAGATGCACCAAGTGGCTGGTGCATACCTTGGGAGTTCCTTTACAGTGGCAGGAGGCTCTGACCTGCCCATTCTGACTCTCTTTCCCCTTTTTCTCCTAAAAAAAATTTGTCTTGGGATTTATGGCAGAATATATTGCTTATGTATGGAAAGAAGATTTAGTAAAAATAAACTAACTCTCATTGCTGTCTCTCATTTATGGTTTTTTAAAATTATTATTGTTTTGTCCTCCACTACAGTTCAGGGAGGCTCTCATCAGATTACTGTGCCATACTCTGTTTTTTTTTTTTTTGCCTGTAGAAATATGATCTAAATAAACCTTTATTGTTTATAAATTACCCCATTATATATATACTATTGCAGCACTATGACGCAGACTAAAACAATCCATAGACTCTCAGATCCAACAACCATCACCAGCCCAACATGTGGGAAAGAAAGAATACATGATATTAAAATATGAGAGTCTATACTGAAGATCCTAGAAAAATATGGAAGAAGAAACTCTAGAGATATATGCATCTCATTACTGGAGACCATTAGAACATGGGTGTGGTTAATTTATAAGAGGACCTGTTGACAGAAATGAGGCAACCTTGAATTATAATATTACTCTCTTATCTATGCATCTTCCTGACTTCTTCACAAAACCACACTCCTGACTGGAGCAGGAACAGAAACACCCTCCTCCTTAGAGAACCTTTACCTCCCACTCTCTCTTCTATCATCTCTGTAACTTAATTCCCAGTCTTATCTAAGGCACATTATTTTCCCTTCAGGAACTTATAGGACCACCTCACATTCATCTTAAGATTTCTGGAGTGTCTGTCTCTTTTGGCATTTTCTCCCTCTAACTTTCTGGCTTCAGACCCTACAATGTCAACTGTGGTATGGAGCTACAACTCTCTTAAAACTTTTATTCTAAAAGGGTAATTCTTGTCAGATTCCTCTCAGGAAACCAGACTGCTCTCACCCTCTCTTATCTATCAGAAGCACAAATGTTGGAAATACAGCAGTTATTTGTTCATGGGCAGGAAAGTTTAAAATATGCAAAGGTCATTTATAGAAACTAAAATGTGAATGTTCCTTCTCATGAAGATATCAGAATATAAACAGAGGAATCAGGACAATCAGTACATCCTTCATCAAAAGCTAATGGGAGGATGAAATGGAAGCCTACCCTCCAAGGGAAGGTCTAAACAATCAAGAAATGACCCATAGCAAGAGACCATGACAGCACCCATTTTAGCACTTCGCTCATACCTGCTCACCAGAAAACATGAAGGCTGCTTGTAGACAGCACAAGCTCTATCAGTGCTATAATTCTAGAAGGGAAAAGTTCCAGGAAAGGGAAAAATAAAGGTATTTAATACAATGAATGAAAAACAAACAAATAAAATTCTGAAAGACAACAAAGAAAATCAGGCAACCATGAATGCCTCCAGTGCTACATTTTTAAGGAGACAGTAGACAGTGTGTGTAGACAGTGTATGGCATACATGTAAGTCCACAATTATCTCTTGAATGAAAATTTCTGTGAATTAACTTCAAACTCATACATTAGGCACAAATGTCACAGGATGACTTCACCTGGAGAAAGAAACCAGGATTTGATTTCAGTTTTTGCTCCCAGCCTCCTTCAGAGAGAACTGACATCTGCCTGCTCTTTGAGTGACAGTGGGCTTGGATTACAGAAAGATCTTGGTTGTGATCATATCATTCTTCTTGGAGGATTCGAGCAGGTCTGAATATTTGCTGACGTTTCTAAATGTGATAGGTAAGGTTTGATGTGGCAAAACTTGAGCTTCTGATATCCACTTTGCACTCTACAAAATGTGCTCCATGGGGTAATGCTTGCAAACAAAGGATGACATGTGTTTAAACACTGTCAACAATGTGTAATCTGAAAGTGATTATGACAAACATCACTGAAGACTTTATGAAATCTCTCCTCTTCTCTCCTCTCCTCCCTTCCCCTCCCCTCCCCTCCTCTTCTTTCCTCTCCTCTCTTCTCCTCTCCTTCTTCTTCTTCTCTCTCTCTTTCTGTCATGTATACACACACACAAAATAAATAAATAAATAAATAAATAAATAAATAAATAAACATTTGAAAACATCATGGACCTTGATACAACTCAGGAAAAAAGTGGGATGAACAATGAAGTCTAGACAGACCCACAGATTTAATCATATAATTGTATTAGTATTAATTGCCTAATTTTGAGTTAGATACTATGCTCAAAAAAGAGAATGTAGTGCTGGAGAGATGACTTAGTGGGTAAGGTGCTTGCCCAGGACCCACATAAGCTAGATGCACAAGGTGGGGCATGTGTCTGGAGTTTGCAGTGGCTAGAGGCCCTGCCCATTCTTCCCCCATACTACCTCTGCCTCTTTATCTCTATCTGCCTCTCTCTGTGTCAAATAAATAAATAAAAATTTTTAAAAAGAGAGAATGTACCTATAGAGGTAAAGCAACATCATGTTTTCAATATAAATTATTTTTTTCCCATTTTGATGTAGTTTAAAAAAAAACAAGCAAACTGTTAAGATGTGGGGATTATGATTAGAGAGTATACAAGTATGATTACCAGATTTTGCAAATAAAAATATAGTACAATTTAAATTGACTTAGAGATAAATAAATATTTTAGTTACAAATGCATTGCAGCTATCCCAAGGGAAATATTTGTATTATAAAATATTGATATATAATTCCTATATACCTTGGTATATGGTATTTCATTTGTAAAATATGAGTTATATTTATACTGAAACTTTCTCCTTCTTTATATGAGATTCAAATTTAACTGAATGTCCAGTGTTTTTTTTTCCTGCAGCTTTATATATGAATTTTTTGATATCCTACAAGGAAATTTTATAATCACTTAAAATATCTAAATTCTACTAAAATAGAAAGTCAAAAATTGAATAGAACCTGGGAAACTTGGAATGGTTCTATCTTAGAGGCTTTATGGAACTTGCATTAGTGCAGAAAAAAATCCCAGGTTACTACATTGGAAGGAACATTGTCAATGCAAAATATGAGTGAACATCCTCTATATGACATGATAAAATAGAAATCTGGAAGGATTTTAAGACATGAGAGGTTTAACTTCCTTGGACATTATCATGTAATGTTTTAAGTTCCTGTAGAAATTTGGTAAGAAGAAGATTATATTCTTTAGTTCTTTAGTTGACAAAGTGTTACTTGAGATTATTTATGTTATCTTTTAAATGTGTTACCTACTTTCTGGGCAGATGTATTGGACACACTGCATAGTTTGAGATGAGAAGTTGAAGTATTAACTTTAAGACAGAGGTATAGCAGGGCCTTGGAGTTTCTGATGTGGTAACCTGAAATTTCTCTAATTTTCTGATAGCAAGAAGCAGGAAAACTGCTGTCCACTCATGGTGCCAGGAAAACTGCCCAAGCAACAGCTCTGGACACTACAGGAGGCTTACAGTTGTTTGCAATGACTGGACAGGTAAACATGTCCTTTTAGGGGAGAAATACTCATAACTCAATTACAGTTTCTTGAAGCTGCCTCATCCAATCAGCTATTGCAGTAAGAAAAAAAAGAGAGAGAGAGATTTATCTTTACTCTGAAAATTGTATTATTCTGTCTGCAATACTAAACTTCAGATGAGTAAGGAAGAATATTTTCTGCTCCCTCCCTTTTCCAAAATTTTCCAGCTCCTCTATATGAAGTAAATACCAGTGGGGTTACAGAAATTTCCTTGCGTTATCTTCTGTGAAGTTGCTTCTAGTCAAATTTTTGTTGATTTCTTTCTTTTGTTCTAGCAATCAGAAAGTAAGTGATACAACTACTGATTTTGATCCATCAAACTACTTTTTGTGTATCATCTCATTTTTTAAAGAAAATAACATGTGACACTGCCACTGAACTACTCTGTCTGTCCTCTTTCCCATTGTACAGTTTGGTTACTAACATTTCTTGCTAGTATTATAAGTTGCTGGTACTTTAGTTATTAAAACTAACTCATTTCAACTGCTATGACTATCTTACAATTGTGTGTCATGTACAGCCCCCTATTCTGCTGCGCATTGATCAGACTTGCTGCTCTCTTCTGAGGACTGCAAAGGAGAAAGGCTTTGTGTGGCTTTCCATGGCTTCACCTCATTCCCATGTTTACTCTTCTCACCTGAAAATAGAAAGGGAAATGCAATTAGCCAATGGCAAGTTGGCCATATCTTTTTTCTCAGTCATAGCTAATGTTCTAACCCATGGCTATGGTTTGCCCTGTGAGGTCTGTGGGCACCACAAACACTATCTACTTTACCTTTATACAATTCCCCACTCTCCCATAGATAGTTGTTGTTCCTTACTCAGCTCCTTGGCACAAAATATGTGTCTGGGACTCAGCTGCTTCTCTACAATTATCCTGACCTTGATTCCAGCTAATGATTTGCTAAAACCTCTCCTTTCAGATTCCTAGTTTAAAGGATCCACCTTTAAGCAGAATGAGGTGGACAATGAAGGCAGAAAGCCCTAGCTGGAAACTGTAGGTAATGTTTGTGCCAAGTGGAAAGCTTCATGCTTTTTGAACACTTCATTACTTCACTGTGCATCAACTGTTTATCAAAGTGAAAAATCCATGGCATGAACCATTTATAAGAGGAAAGGGTTATTTTTGGCTCAGGGCTGCAGAGAGCTCACTCCATGATTGGTTGGTCCATTTCTTTTGGGTGCATCATGGTAAGAGAGTATGGTTGAGAAAATTGCTTACTTCATGACAATCACACGGCAAAGACAGAGCAATAAGAAGAGGCTGTGGTTCCAATAGAGCCTTCTAGGGCACTCTGCCCACTCAGTGGCTTAACTTACTCCCACTATGCTCAACCCACTAAATGTTTCACCACTTCGAAAAAGTACCCTAGGCAGGGGAACAAACCTTGAATGCATGGGTCTCGGGGGGCGGGGGGAGCGGTTATCACATATGCAAGCCAGTGTCCTTGTCAGCTCTGTTTCTCATGCAGACATGCACGGATAGGTCCATAGATCATTGTTTTAAGGCATATTAGGTAATTAATTATTCAGCTTTCTTTCTTGTTAACTTTACCACACATGTTGAGTGTCCTTCTAAGGGTAGACTCTCATCTTCAAAACTATTGTTTTTCTCATCTTACCCATTATTTTCAACTATAGGCCAATGAATCCACTGGATGTGTACAACACTTGTTACAAGTCTGTAATCTCACACAAAGATCCATATTTTCCTCAAATACTGCCTTGGAGTACTTGGTAAGTTCTCCATAACAGTATCTTTACAATGGCTGTCTATATCATTGAATGGCAAGTATATTTCCCACCTGCATGGAACTATCGATTCCTGCTAATCTTGGAGCATAGTCAGGTAATTTTTGTTTGCCCATGGAATGTGAACAGGTGTAACTTAACTAGTCTTTAAATGTCCTTGTGTAGTTTGCCCTGCTACTCTTCCTGAGTTGGCTCCAGAATGGAAAACCACAGAGCTCAAACTTGAACCCATGCCCATATAGCACAGTGCTGACTCATTGTCCAGGAAATAACTGTGATTTAAGCCCTGTGATATTGAAATTATTTGTTGGCATCACGCAACAGATCTATATAACCTCAAATATTTCTATTATACTATTCTATAACCTCTCAGGACCTTATTTACCAAACGTACTCTATAATGAATCAGCCTTCTTGTAATGTGCAATTATACATGATCTATTGCATTATTGAATGTTCTGTTTCACCATCTTGAAAATTTTGACCTTCAAAGTATTTTCTTATTTTAAAGCAGTATTTGGGCTGGAGAGATGGCTTAGTGGTTAAGGCATTTGCCTGCAAAGCCAAAGGATCCAGGTTTGCCTCTCCAGGACCCATGTAAGCAAGATGCACAAGGGGGCGCACGCATTTGGAGTTCATTTGCAGAGGCTGGAGGCCCTGGCATGCCCATTCTCTCTCTCTCTCTCTCTCTCTCTCTTAAATAAATAAATAAATAAATAAATAAATAAATACATTCAACTCCACCAGTTTTTGTGCCTGATATAGGAATTCAAATGATATTTTGGTTAGAAAGTAACAGACTTTACCTAAAAGTACCATTACTGACTTAGGCTTTATTGTATAAGAACACAAGTGTTTGAAAATATATGCCTATTGAAGTAGCTCTTCTGTCTAGTAGAATGACTCTTAACTGTGAGACTCAATATTTATCACCATCTTAAAATGGCACTTTAATTCACTTACCCAACAGTGCTTTGATTGGTAAATGGTTTGAATAACAATGTCTGTGTTGCAGAATGGTGTGAAAATTACATGGTTAATGTACCAGAGTAAAACAACTCCAACTATGCATGATGTACATCATCTGCATGATATAAAAGATCAATCTCTCCACTGCCACCTTTTTACAAAATTACTATAACATGTTTTATAAAATTTCAACTGAATCCAAGCTCTTGAGGAGCTATTAAGAGATTGGAAGAAAAGAGAACAGAGAAAAAAAATAGAAGAGAGAAAAGAAGATAGGAGCCATTGTAAACCACTGTTAGATCAATATGGCTTCACCAAAACATGAAAAGAAAGGTTGTCAACTGTGATGAACACAACCATGGCATTGATAAGAAATGCATCAGTTTCTACTGTTCAAGTTGCATGTCATGGCTTCCAAACATTGTAATAATGGTTTAGTTTTCTTTGAGGGATCAACATAGTAGAACACTATTTCTGTGATTGTCTACTTTCATCAGGAATAAAGTTTGCATATCACTATCCACAAAAAAAAAAAAAAAATTGTATCAAAGCAGCCTAGCACAAATGCCCCAACTTCAGTATGCTCAAACAAGCTCACCTTGGGTAAAACAAAGGTAGTCAAAGGCATCTATCTGTGTGTATTTACTCACTATTATATTATAAACAACCACAAGGACAAAAAAGTTAAAAAAAAAGATTTTCCACAAAATTATTTCTACAAAATTTTCAAAAATATTTAACTTATTTATCTGCAAGCAGAAAGAGACACAGAGAGAGAATAGGTATGCTAGGGCCTGCAACCTCTGCAAATGAACTCCAGATGCATGTGCCACTGAGAGCATCTGACTTCATGTGAGCAGTGGCAAATTGAACCAGGGTTTTTAGGCTTTACAAGCAAGTACCTTAACTACTGAGCAATCTCTCCAACCCCCTCTACAAAGTTTTAATTGGTTCATAATCAGTGTAAGCACAAAGGTAGAATTACTTTCACTTTAATTTAAAGGTAATATTTTGATTTTTAAAAGAAGCATTTACTTGGGCAAGCAGCAAAGGTTAAGCAATGAATTCTGAATGGTGTATCCAACTTCAAACAGTAATTGAGAAATATATAAAAGTCACAATTCCTTTATTATTTCCGTTTTCAGTTGGGTTGTGATGTAGTTACTTCTTGTTGCTGGGATAAAACACCTGACAAAAACCAAATGATTGGAGGAAAGTTTATTTATTTTTTATTTTTTTTTTTGGAGAGAGACACACAGAGAAATACAGAGAGAAAGGGAGAGAAAGACAGAGAGAGATGGGCGCTCCAGCAGTGTCTCAGCTGCTGCAAACGAAATCTAGATGTGTGTGCCCCCTTGTGGTCAAGTGCGGCATTGCGCCCTTGTGTCACTTTGCATCTGTGTAAACGTGGGACTTGGAGATAGGAACCGCTGGAGATTGGAACCGCATTCTTAGGGTTAGGAGGCAGGCTCCTTAACCGCTAAGCCATCTCTCCAGCCCAGTTTTTTTTTTTTTTTTTTTTGACTTATAGTTTCCATGATAGCAGAAAATAGAATGCCATGAGCACACACTAGATCACCTCTGCCATAGCAGGTGGAAAACAGCAGCAGGAAAGTGAGCTGAACTCTAGCAAGGAGGAGCTGGCTATAACATCCCAAAGCCTTTCAGCAAAACATCTGCTCTAGCAAGGTTTTACCACCTAAACTGCCATACATTCAGGACCAATCATTCAAAACACATGAGTTTATAGGACACATCTAATAAATATGACCACATTCTACCCTTGGCCCCCCAAAACACATGACCATCCATATTATAAAAAGCAATCATTCAGTCTGATTTTCAAATTGGGGACCTATGAAAGCTTCATTTGCCCATCCATCCACCCTACTTTTACCTACCCCAAAATATGTGTATTGACTGAGTATAGTGATTGCCATTTAAGACTCAAGGACTGAACACAGGGTTAAACAGATCATCTTAATATCCCACATTAGAGGAACTGTTTCTATCTCATAGAAACACATAGTTATTCTCTCTTAGGCATTGTGCTAGTGCCCATGGCTATGTGATGAGCAGAACAAGCTGTGTGCTAGTGGATGATGTTCAAGGAAAAGGAATATGGTCAGATGAAGGAAAGAAATCTGCCATCATTGAACTAGCAGGGAAAGATTGCCCTCCTAACTGTAGAAATTTTTAAAAAGCTTCTAACAAGGATACAATTTATATTTTTGATGATGATGAATATATACTCGATCATGGCATTCTGTGAACCTATTTTAACCACTTTTGGGAGAGAAAATTGAGTCTTAGAATGTAAAACCAAAGAGCTGTTATCTGGATGGAAGATTCTTATGACTCTAAGCACAGGGATCAAGAGAACAGTGGAAGCTACATGGAAACAACAGAGGCTGCCTTGAGTTCCCTGTCATGAAAAGTGTGTCAACAGAGGATGCACAGAGACTGAGCAAGAAGTTCAGATTCCTTAAGTTCTGGGGCCCTAGTTTTATATCTCTCCTTTTCACTGTCCCACTGTTGTCAAATGTTTAGGAACTTCATGGTGATTAATTAAGCTCAATAAAAACAGATGCCTTGGCTGAACACAAACCTAAAGAATGAGAATTTAAAGTGATGAGGTCCTGGACCCTGTTTATTAAATCTCTCAGGTAGTGTTGATGGTGACCCAAGTTAGGAACAACTATATTACACCTGAAGCCTCTTGCCTATCCCTAAAAACACTTTGAGCAAGTGTATTTCAAATTATTTTCTAGCTATGAAACATGACTATAAGTGAGTATTTACATACCACTGCATAACAATAGAATAATAATTTTATAAAGCAGCACTCCTCTTTACTACATAAATTGAACCTTATCTTTCCTTCTTAATTTTGTCAATGCAGTTGTGATTCCATCAGTTCATGTTACTCCCCACTAATAGTCATTAGTTCAAAAAGCACAACATCTAATATAAAGCCTCAGAGAGAATGTGAATACACAACTTCAATTATGTGTTTTTTTCCTGAGAGTTCTCAGTGTTTTAAATTTATCTAAATATGTTCATTCTTTTTCTAACCTCCTTTAGTTATAGAAAGCTGCCTGTTACATGTTTTGCCCAGAAGGAGATGAGAAAGATGAAGTGATATTTGTCCTAAAGCTGTTTTTCATGTAAATGATGAGCTGTGACTGACCCATGCAAAGCAAACAGTGGGTAAATCAATGTGCACTGGGTATGTTGGGATACAAGACTATCTCAGGCTTTGCAGTTCTAAGGCAGACATTCAAAGTTCTGGGTCATTGAAATTTCCCAGTGTCTGCTTTCATTTAGAGTTTTATTCAGGAAAAGAAGAGATGATTAAGTTGTAGCTTTACTCTTTAGGGAGCTAATGATCTAGAGGGTAAAAGAACATCTGTAGAAGCTTTTTTTTTTTTCATTCAGATGTGATCTATGTTATAAAAGACAAGCACAGGAACATAAAATAGGCAACTTCATATAGACAAAACAATGTGGAGGCAGGGAATTTTTACCTTGGAGGTGTGAACATAAGCTGAGTAGCAATTACTCAAAAAGAAAGAGAAAAAATGCCAAGTAAAGGGACTTATGAGCAAGTAGTGGAACTACTTTTGTGGTTCTTGCAGGCTCGAGGGCTATGTGTATCAGGCAGAGGCTGAAGACCAGATATGCACTTGAGGGAAAGTATGGCTGATGAGTGGAAACAGGAGAAGGGACACTAGTTTGCAGGAAAATATGACAGAACAGTACTGGTATTCCGTATTCAAATAGGAAGAAGTCAAGGTACCAACTAAGCCATGGGCCAGTGTAAACAGAACTGAAGAGAGAGGAAGAGCACAAAATGACCAGGGCCAAGAACTGCTGGTAAATCAGGGTAACTTTGCCACCTGGAATTACAGGTTGGGGTAGGTCACTTAACTAGCTTTGTATACTCAAAGTGGAAACATCAGATAACAACAACCTCTGGAACTGGAATGATGGCCCAATGGTTAAGTTGCTTACCTGAAAAGCCTAACAACCTGGGTTCTGCTCACCATTACCCATGTAAAGCCAGATGCACAAAGTAGTGTGTGCATCTGGAGATCATTTGTGCCCATTCTCTCTTTCTCTGCTTGCAAGTAAATTAATAATACATAAAATTATTTTTTAAAAAGAAAAGAAAAGAACAACCTCTATGAGTTTTATGCTTGCTCCAAGTTTTTAAAATTATACATTTTTAAGGAATTCCTGAAGGAGATGGGCAACTATTATGAGGACTGGTAATTATAGGTGTTGAAAATATTGACTCATATTTAGATTTTAAGATGGGTACAAGCTGTGATAAACATACTAGACCTAAAAGGCATTGAAATGCATTGACTTATTGAATAAACCTTAATGTATCACTTTGCAAAAAATTAATTATGAGGTGAAGAAAATATTCCTCCCCCTTCCTAGTATCCTTCTTGGAGCCTTCTCAGTTGTCTCCAAGGTTTTCCTTGGGAGCTAATTGTAGCTTAAGACTTGTCTACTTGAAGTCTAATTTTTGTCTACTCTGATAATTGTCTCTAAAAACATGTGTTGTAATTGTTGAATAACTTGTAGCTCACTATAGCTGTTAACACTGTTTGTCTCTTGTAGCTGACTAATATGCTTATGTTAGGTATCTCATTTGTTTGATGGTAAAGATTATGCGCTGAGAGATATTGAGTGTTAGTTTTGTGGAGAGATATTGCTCATGCTAATTTGTGTGCCTGAGTTTTTAATTTGGTGCATTCACAATTCAGCAAAATAATTTGGTTTTTTTTGGGGGGAAAGATTTGTATAGAGTCTGGACTATTATTAAAAGTGATAGGATCTAGAAGCTAGTAATCATAGTAATCACTACCATTTATCAGCTACTTACTGAATGCCTGGAGTGATTCTGGGTACATTTGTATAATTTTTTGTATTTTCCTATATAATGCTTTCAGAATTCTTGTGGGTAGGTGCATTACAATTCCTATTTTAGAGATGCAGGAACTCAAGCTTGTTAGTTCATATTCTACTCTAGGTAACTCTATTTTATAATTGCAAAGGACCAAATGATTGATTGTCATTGTGCTTCCCCTCCCTTTCCTCTTCTTTCTCATCTTTGTCCTTCTCTTAATCTTCAGTTATCTCTTTCTCTTTATTGATGACTTTAGGAATACTTTCTCTTTAGGAATACTTTATCTTCCTGATGCATATGAGTTTCCTCTTGATTGAAACATTCTCTGGTAGAGGATTGGGCAAGTTCTGGATTCAAGTGTGAGAAAATTACTCAGTAAAATGAAGGGGGAAGTGATCAAGGAAGACACCCAACATCAACCTCTGGCTACCACAGGCATCCACACACATGTGCAGCCTCACACATATGAACATACACACACACACACACACACACACCAGATGGACCTATAGAAAACACCAATAAGATTAGATAACTCACTAAGTCCCTCCTAAGAAGATTAGAAAGCTCACTAGGTCCCAATTGCTGGGGACAAGGAGACTCTTTAATGGTAGAGTTGCCTATAGCTTGTGTAGAGAATGACAGTAGTGTTGCTTTCTGGAGGGGTCATCCATGCTTGGGGTCTATGCCCAAGCCACTCATGCTTTCAAAAGTAACACCAGTGTACTCATGGTTCACTGAGACATATTCCTTAGTCCATTATTGCCCTTCTACGTGTGAATGCACACCTTTTTGTGTCTCTCTGCTGGAAAAGTCACACTTCAATGTCTAATGCAAAGAGGTCAAGTCCTCCAACTGTGAGGCTGGGACTCAGAAGGACTAACTGATATGCGTGGGTTTAAGGCACACTCATTACTTAAGATACAGAGCACAATCTCTGATTACAATTTGATAAAGTTTTGTGAATAATTATGACTTGCAGTTTCCAACATGTTAGTCAGTTCAGAATTTAACATTTTAAAAGTACTTTAAGGTCAATTAGTGGTTTCCACTACTTGATGCCACACAGGAGCTCTCTAGGAATGATCCCCTCTCTT
The DNA here is from genome assembly GCA_036365145.1 of Orientallactaga sibirica. Classification (NCBI taxonomy): domain Eukaryota; kingdom Metazoa; phylum Chordata; class Mammalia; order Rodentia; family Dipodidae; genus Orientallactaga; species Orientallactaga sibirica. The sequence goes on along the minus strand of JAEOAD010000023.1, from coordinate 19,292,792 downwards.
TTCTAAAGTTGTATTTGCTCTGTGCCCACTGATTGATCAACACCAGCTCTTCAGTGTTCAGAGTGTTAGCTGTCCATTCAAAGATACTCCTTTGGTTGTTTCTCCATGCAACTACTCCAAACAGACAGGGCAAATTATTTCTAGTGCAGATTTGCAATGAATGATATAAAGATGTGAGAACTATATCATGGCCAGGAAAACTAGCAGGTAAATTAAAGTCTTTTGAATTTAAGGAAGCAGGAAGTGAGCAAGGTACTCTGAGCAGGTGCTAGAAACAGGAGCCTCATAGTGGAAATCAGATCCTACAGAGAGGATGGAGAAAGAGAGACATATATACTAAAACTGCAAGTGTCAGATGCCCATAGTGCTCTGTGGACATAGCTGACTTCTAAGTCTGATTTTTGTTTGCTTTTATATATATATATATATATATATATATATATATAACATTTATTAAAATTATTATTAACAACCTGTTTCATATAAATAAATCATGTGTTGGTTCCCTCTTTACCCTCGTCCCTGCCACCATTTCATTGGGGACCTTCCTCACTGGGGTTGGAGGTATTCCCCATGGAGTTGTGGTTTGTGCATTGTGGGAACAGCAGTCAGTTATTTGGGAGGAGAGGGAATGAATCTGGGCATGATTCCTGAACCCGTGGCTCTTACAATCCTTCCACCACCTCTTCCACAAAATTCCCTGAGCCATGATGGGTGAGTTTTAAATATACCTCAGTAATGAGCTCTTAGGGGTTTCTAGATCTCTGCTTTGGTAGATGATGAGCATCCTCAGGGTCTGTGTCCTTCACCCTGACACTGATTATCAGGTTCAGCATAGAAGCAGCACTCATAGTCATCTCCCCAATTCCTCTGTGGTTTCAGCTGTGGCTTGGTTGAAGTGTGAGACAAAGTTATCTCCTTGGTCTCATTACCTTCTGTAAAAGAATGGGTTCTCCAACAGAGAGTGAAGTCAGCATAGTTTAAATGGGGTAAGAATTATTAATTTAGAGAAAATTTGATGTACTTGACCCCTCTTTTAGCCAAAGACTAGTGAGAGCTTGACACTGGAGAGCATAATATTTATCTCCATAGGACTCTGATCTGGTTCCCAATTCCATATATGGGTTCCTTTACACTGAGTGGATCTTTTAGCCAATCAGAAAGCTATCGGTCACCCTCCAAGGCTTTGTGCCATTATTGCACTTGTGTGTACACTTGTCAGGGTTTTTGCTTCTGAGTAGCTTAGAACTCTGCTTGCTCAGACTGTTGTTGGCCATTTTCCTCCAGTAGCGCATGTAGTGCCTTCCAGCACTAGACAGGCTAACCGTTTGGGGCAGGCTTCCTTCTGAATTCTATCCAGGTCTCTCTGTGCCATGTGTCAGCATCATATGCTGCCTTCAGAAACAGTGTCTTAACTTTTATCTAGGGGAAGTAATCAAGTACTTTGACAGAAAGATGTCTTGATTTGAGAACCTTGTAGGTCTCTCTGATTGACATCTGAATATAGGTAGCAACCAATCTCTGTAATAGAGTTACAGGTCAGAGGCAGAAAAAGAATTGTTTTAAGCTTAGGCTTCATCTCATCTTCATTACTCATTTTGAGGGTTATATCTTTTAGGCTATCTCCGAGGATAAAGGTTTCTACAGTATCAGCTCCCCCAACCCCTTCCAGACATATTGTCTGGGAAATGAGTTGCCTATCAGGTATGACAGCTACTAGAGGAGGTCCATGTTAGGAAGCATATATAAGTGATGCCATGTGTCAATTGTCTTTCTGTGATTGTGTGAGTTCACTGAATATAATCTGTTCCAAGTCTGTCCATTTTTCTACAAATTTCATTGTATCATTTTTTCTTACTACTGAATAGAATTCCATTGTGTAAATGTATCACAAATTCATTACTCATTCATCCAGATGGACATCTGGGTTGATTCCAGTTCTTAACTATAATGAATTGTACAGCTATAAACATGGTTAAGCAAATGTCTCTTTATTGATGAATGGAACATTTAGGATAAATGCCCAGTAAGGGAATAACTGGATTTGTTGATAGCTCTATGTTCATCCTTTTCAGGAATCTCCACATTGATTTCCATATTGGTTGTATAAGTTTACATTCCCACCAACAGTGGATGAGGGTTCCTCTTTCCCCACATCCTTGCCAACATTTGTCATTGTTAGATTTTGTAATGATTGCCATCCTTACTGGGGTAAGGTGGAATCTCATGGTTGTTTTAACTTGCATTTACCTAATGGTTTGGGATGTTGAACATTTTCATAAGTGTGTGTTAGCCATTTGTAATTCTTCCTCTGAGAACTCCCTATTCAGTTATGTGCCCTGTTTATGGAGTGGGTTGTTTGATTTTTTTATTGTTTAGTTTTTTGAGTTCTTGGTAGATTCTAGATATTAGGCTTCTGTCAGTGGTATAGCTGGCAAATATTTTCTCCCATTCAGTGGGTAATCTATTGGCTCAGTTTATGATGTGTTTGACTGTGCAAAAGCTTCATGACATCCCATTGGTTGATTGTTTATGTTCCTGAACTATTAGGGTTTTTTTCAGCAAGTCTTTCCCATACGGTATCATGGAAAATTCTTCCTATTTTTACTTCCAGTAGGAGGAGAGTTTCAGCTCTTATATTGAGGTCTGTAATCCATTTGGACTTGATTTTTGTGTATGGAGAGATGATGAGTGGTTATAATTTCATTTTTCTACATATGGTTATCTAATTTGTCCAACACGATTTGTGGAAGATGCTGTCTTTTTCTCCAGTCTACATTATTGACACCTTTGTCAAAGATCAAGTAGGTATAGTTAATTGATCTAAGATCCCAGTCTTCTATTCTGTTCCATTGGTCTATGTTTCTATTCTTATAGTAGTGCCATGCTATTTTTGTTACTATGGATCTATAATATAGCTTTAGATCATATATGTTGATGTCTCTAGAAGTTCTCCCCCCCCCCGAGAATATATGTGTATATCTGAGGCCTGCTGCCATTCCATATGAATTTTGAGAACATGTTTTTCTATCTCTGTGAAGAATGCTGCTGGTATTTTTATTTGTATCACATTAAATCTGTCTGTATATTACTTTTGGTAGAATTGACATTTTCACAGTATTAACTCTACCTATCCAGAGCATGGGAATTATTTCCATCTTCTCAAGTCGTCCTCCATTTCTTACTTTTTATTTTTATTTTTTTCCTTTTTTTATTGACAACTTCTATACTTAAGACAAAAAAAACATGATAGTCCCTCCCCTTCCCTCCCCCCATTCCCCTTCAGAACTCCACTCTCCATCATATCCCCTCCCTCTCTCCATTATTCTTTCAATTTGATGTCATCATCTTTTTCTCCTATTATGAGGGTCTTGTGAAGGTATGGGTAGGCACTGCGAGGTCATGGATCTCGAGACCAATTTCTGTCTGGGCAGTTGCATTGTAAGGAGTCGTACCCTTCCTTTGGCTCTTACATTCTTTCCACCCCCTCTTCTGCAATGGACCCTGAGCCTTTGAGGGTGTGACAGAGATGTATCAGTGCTTGACTCCTCCATCCCTTCTTCTCAGCACTATGTTGCCTTTTGGGTCATCTCAGTGGTCATCTCTATGTGAAAAGAGAAGCTTTTCTAACCAGAAGTGAGAGTAGCATTAATATGTGAATATGAACATTAAGTATAGTGCTTTCAGGGCAGTTTGATAGAAATAATATATACATTTAGCCAGACAAGAGCAGGCTTTATATCCCTAAAGCTCATGACCTCTCCTGCCATAGGCTTTTGATTAGTTTTTTCAGTACCAGGCATGTATTCCCTCCAATAGAGAGGGCTTTAATCCAATTAGTGAACAGTTGGTTTCCCCAAGAGCAGACATGACACTATTACATCGTTTGGTCATTGGGCCTATCTGGCCAAACTTGAGGTTCCTGGTGTTCACCACTGATGATTTCTGTCTCCCATACAGCTGCATGCAGTGAAGCTTTAAGCTTTCAGTTGGCTGGTCTAAAGGGAGAAGGTTTTCTGCTCAGCACCAGCTTGCTTTCTCAGTGACCTTGCCACTCAGGCAAGAGAGGTATTCATCAATAGGGTCTTACCATCTGTTTCTCAAGGGAAACCAAGGGCCTTGGCAATATCCTTTAATATTTTGGAGGCTACAGGGACCTTCCTGGCCAAGAACTCACTGAAAATTTATCCCATTACAGCCACTGAAAATTTCCTAGTAACAATCAAGAGCTTCTGGATGTGCCATTATTACAAAAAGTAGGTTTACATAACTCTTATTCAGAATATCCTGAATTCTGATTGACCCTTCCCCGCCTTTCTTTTACATGTTCTCTTCCCCTGGCCTTGCTTAGGCCTTTCCCCTCCCTTTAATTCATGTGAGTTTCTTAATGCTTCTTGGAATTCATCCTTGCATTTATTTATGTATTCATTGAGCTTAGTCAACTGATTATTGAGGTCCTCTTTCTTGGGCTGTCCTTCAGCTCTCTTAACTGTCTTTGGAAAACTCCATGTTTTTTTATTATTGGGCCCAACCTAGTATGGGCAGTATTCTCACGATTGTTAGTCTTTTGGTGATTTTCACCATGTTCTGCAAACTGCTTGGCCAGGGTCACATAGCTGTGTCTTCATTTTGAGGTTATAATCATGTTGTCTCCTCTATGTTTTCATTAAAGACTTCCATTGTGGGACTAGGCAACTGTGTCGGGGTTATTTCCATTTGATGTTTCATGTTATTCTTTTTGTGCTGTGGTCTGCCCACCACAGTGTGGAAATCTTATTTAATACAGGAGGAAGCTGTAGCTTACTCTTGAGGTGTCTTCAGTGATTGTTCCCTTTTATGTTTGACAAGGTTAGGCTTTTGATGGCAAGAAGGCCTGTCTGCTCAGGTGAGAGGACTCCTGAAAGCCCTAGTGGGGACCCAGAGACCCAATGGCAGGGTGGGAAAAGCAGCCTCTAAAGTGTGTAGTCTTGGAGGTAGGTGGACAGGTAGGGGGATAGGATGGGGCAAGGGGAAAATGGGATAGCATGGGCCAGATGTAGATCTGTTGATGTGGACCTGATGATAAGGACCCTGTAACATGGACCCAATGGTGCAGACCATGTGACATGGACCTGATGGCCAGGTGATATGACCCCAATGGTGTGCACCCAATGGCATGGATCCTGTGATGAGGCCTCAATGGGGCAGACCCTGTGATGCTGGGGTGAGGGGATGGGTCAGAGGTCCTGATGGCAGGTAAAACAAGGAAAGTCTCAGGAGGGAGGGAAGAATGTGAATCAGATGGCACAGGGGGAGGTGAAGAGCTCCTGGCCCAGATCTGAGGAGCTTGCATGTAGCGCAGGAGTGAAACCAGTCTGCAGTGGTGGCTGGCAGGACAGTTGGATGACTGCTTGAGGGGTTTGGGGGACTGGTGGGCTACCCAAGAGAAGGAGAATCAGCTGATTCCCTACTGTACCTCTTCACGCCCTCCCACTGTAGGTCTGCTAGGATCTGAGGACCCTAAAACACCCACAAATCATGCCAATTATTGCCCAGTGAGTTGAAACATGGTTAGGCAGACACCATGTTGACCAGAAGTCTATTTGTTTCTCAGGTGGTTGCTGGTTTGTTTTCAAAATTCTTTTGACTATTTGACATACTTTATTACAACATATGTTAATTTTACACTCAGGTTGTTAATTTCCCTCTTAGGTCTGTCTTCATTGTGTCCCAAAGGTTTTAGTATGTTGTATTCTCATCATCATTTGATTCTATGAATTCCTTGATTTCTTTTTTAATTTCTTCAATTACCCATACATCGTTCAATAGTGTGCTGTTTAGTCTCCATGAATTTCTGTATACTCTGCAGTTTTCCTTGTTGCTGATTTGAAATTTAATCCCATTGTGGTCAGATAGTGTACAAGGGATTATGTGAATTTTCCTATATTTGTTAAGATTTGATTTGTGTCATAATATATGTTCTATTTTAGAGAATGTTCCATGTGCTGCTGAGAAAAATGTATATTCTGAAGCATTTGGATGGAATGTTCTGTATATATCTGTTAGGACCATTTGCTCCATGACATCATTAAATGCAGAGGTTTCACTGTTTCTTTTTTGCTGGGTTGACCTGTCAAGTGGTGAGAGTGGGATATTGAAGTCACCCACTACAATTGTGTTTGGAGTTATCTCTGACCTTAAGTTTAATAGTGTTTGTTTGATGAAATTGGTTGCCCCCATGTTAGGAGCATATATGTTTAGGATTGTAATGTCCTCCTGTTGGAGTGTTCCTTTAATCAGTATAAAGTGACCTTTTTTATCTTTCCTCACTAATATTGGTTTGAAGTCTATCCTGTCAGAAATTAGAACAACCCCTTCTTGTTTCCTACATCCATTTGCTTGAAATACCATTTTCTATCCTTTCACCCTAAGAAGGTTTCTATCTTTTATTGGGAGGTGAGTTTCCTGGAGACAACAGATGGCAGGATCCTGCCTTTTAATCCAGTCTGCAAGCCTGTGACTTTTGCTTGGGGCATTGAGGCCATTGATATTAAGAGTTATTATTGACAGATATGCATTTATTCTCTCCATTCTTCTTGTTTTGTAGTTCTTCATGTTTTCCCTTTACTCACTTGTTTTAACTATTATTTGAGTATGGGTTACTTTTTATTATTTCTTTCTGTGTGTGTTTTTCTTTCTCTTCAGTGTGAAGGACTCCTTCCTTCAAGTATTTTCTATAGAGCTGGTTTAGTTGCCATAAATTCCCTTAGACTGTTTTTGTTGTGGAATATCCTTATTTCTCCATCAAATTGGATAGATAGCTTTGTAGGATAAAGTAATCTTGGTTGACAGTTTTTATCTTTCAGAACTCATTCCAAGCCCTTCTGGCTTTTAAAGTTTGTGTTGAGTAATCTGCTGTGATTCTGATGGGTTTCTCTTCTAAAGTCACTTGCTTTTTCTCTCTAAGTGCTTTCAATATATTTTCTTGGTTTGTGTGTTTAGTAGTTTAATTATAACATGGAGAGGAGAGGGTCTTTGTAGGTTTAGTCTGTTGGGTGTTCTAATAGCTTCTTGTATCTGCATTGGCATTTCTTTCCCAATTTGGGGAAATTTTTCTTCTATGATTTTTTTTGAAAACACCTACAAAACCTCTGGATTGAAATTCTTCTCCTTTTGCTACACCCTGAATTCTTATGTTTGATCTTTTCATAGTGTCCCGGATATCTTGGAATTCCCATTCATACCTTTCTATTAGCTTGTCTTTCTCTTTGTTGGACTGTATTAGGTCTGCCACCTGGTCTTCTAGTTTATATATTCTGTTCTCTCCTTCATCCATTCTACTGGTGAGACATTCCACAGAGTTTTTTATTTCACTGACTGTGATCTTCAGAGCTAGGATTTCAGCCTGGTTTTCTGTGCTCTCTTTCAGGAGTTTGTTTTCTTCTTTGAATACTTTCATTTCTTCTTTCATTTCTTTGAGCATAGATATAAGCATTTTTTGAGGTCTTTGTCAGGTATTCCATCTAAAATAGTTTCATTGGTGATCATTTCTGATGGATTTATAATTTTTGGTGGGATTGCGTTATCTTCATTCTTCATGTTTCTTGTATTATAATGTAGCAACTTTTCCATCTTAAATTTATTTGATGCTTGGGTTTTCTGCTTATCTTCAGTGTTCTTAGATGTGGTGATCCACCTTTGTATACTTTCAAGATATGCGTTTAAGGTGACAAGTGTAGCACTTGTACCCCAATCCAACTGCAGAAGGAATCCTAGGTGTTGGGTTTGCTTGCTAAGCAAGTATTATAGTGGACTGGGTAAAAGAATATACTGGCAAATTCTAAACTTCAACTGAGCAATATACACCTTCAATAAAAACCAGCACAGAGTATACAAGTGTGGGGATTAAAATAGTCTTATAAATCCAAAATCCCTAAGGGTGTGTGTTGCTCTAAACCCTTAATCCTGTCAGCTAGGAGTTAGAGAATTCTGATCTGAATTGGGTTCCAGGTCATCCTGGGTCTGGATCAGACCCTGTCCCCAATAATGACCAAAGCAAAAGACAAAGGCCCTATAAATCTGTAAGGATTAAAGGCAGCAATATTCAATACCCCATGTACAACTTATTTGCAAATATGTAACCCATAACTTGCCCTGACATGGAGAGAGAGATTAGCACTTCCAATGCAGGACTATGTACTTTTTTGTGTGAGTCAATCAGCCTTGTTACCTTTTGGTGTGGCTTCCAATCTCACCAATGCTGAGTGCCCACCTTGATCCCTCTGTATTGTGCTGTGGAGCTTGAGCTTGGCTCAACTGTGCTGGATGCACTGCCCTTGGGAGCTGAATGGTGGAGGTGCACAGTTCAGATGTTTGGGCGATGGGAGAATTTAGGAAGCCTATAGTTGCTCACACTGTTCCCCTGTATCTCTTTCAGTAGCTCAGCAGACTTTTCTTTAGATTTCTGGGCTCTGCAAGGATGAGGTTAGAAAGTATCCTTCTTTTGTCTCTGCTGCTGCTGCTGCTGCTGCTGCTGCTGCTGCTGCTGCTGCTGCTAGGCATGCCTGGCAGGTAGTGCTGGGTGAGCAGATCATGTGGATCCTGGCTGCCATGGACAGGGATCACCATGGACTGGGGCTGCAAGCTCCTTAGTGGGATTCTGGCTGTTTTCCTCCTTTCTAGTGAATCTTGGTCTCTCCTACTCTCCACTGTGTCTAAGAAAAATCTATTCTGCACTTTTCAGAAGAAGAGTGTATTTTGCTGTAGTGTTGCTTAAATCCCTCCCTGGGCTGGCTTAGTATGGTTCTTATGCCACCATCTTACCCTCCTCCATTTCTTTTTGAGGATTTTAATGTTTTCTGTATATTGGCCTTTCATATGGGTAGTGTTATTCTGAGGTATTTATTTATTTTTTTGTCATTGTTGCTGTTGAAAATGGGATGTCCACGCTGATTTCTTTCTGTGTATATTTGTCCTTTGACTATAGAAAGACTACTGATTTTTGTGAATTAATTTTGTGTCCTGCCACTTTACTGAAGGAATTAATCACCTTCAGAAGTTTTTAGATGGAAACTTTTAGGTTTCTTAGGTATAGGATCATGTCATCTGCAAATAGGGCTAACTTGACTCCTTCCTTTCCAATTTGAATCCCTTTTATTTCTATCTCCTGCCTTATTGCTTGGGCTAGTACTTTTAGTACTATGTTGAAGATCAGTGGTGAGAGTGGGCAGCCCTGTCTTGTTTCTGATCTCAATGGGAACTCCTTGAATCTTTCCCCATTAATTATTATTTGGGCTTTGGGTATTTTAAATGTAGCCTTTTTTGTGTTGAGATATAAACCCTCCATGCCTGTTCTTTCCAGTGTTTTGATTGTGAAGTGGTGTTGTATTTTGTCAAAGAATTTCTCTGCATCAATTGACATGATTATGTGGTTCTTATGGTTAAGTTTATTTATGTGGTGTATTACATTGACTGATTTCTGCATGTTTTACCATCCCTGCATGAAACCTAATTTATCAAGGTGGATAATGCTTTTGATATGTTGTTAAACTCAGTTTACAAGGGTTTTGTTCAGGATCTTTCCATCTAAATTCATCAGGGCTATTGGCCTATAGTTTTCTTGTTGCATCTCTGTCTGATTTTGGTATTAGTGTGATATTAGCTTAATAAAAGGAGTTGGGGAGGATTCCATGCTCTTCAATTATGCTAAACAGAGAAAAATTTGGTTCAGTTCTTCAGAGAAGTTTTGATAGAATTCAGCTGAGAAGTCATCCAGTCCTGGACTTGTCTTTTTGGGAAGGTTTTTGATTACCTTTTCAGTCACCATGGATGTGATAGGTTTATTTAGGAGGTTAATCTGCTCTGAGTTTAGTTTTGGTAGGTAGATTAGTGGCTAGGAATTCATCCATTTCTTCCAGATATTACAATTTTGTGGAGTAGAGGTTTTGGAAATGTGCCCTGATGATTCTTCCAGTTTAATTGATGTCTGTTGTGATCACTATTTTTTCATTTCTGACTTTGTTAATTTGAGGCTTCCTTTTTTTTTTTTTTTTTTTGATCAGATTAGGCAGGGGTTTTTCAATCTTGTTTATTTTTTCAAAGAACCATCTCTTTGTTTCATTGATTTTTAAAAAATTGCTTTCTTAGCTTCCAATTCCTTAATTTCTTCTCTGATCTTGATTATTTCTTTTCATTTGGAGCTCCTAGAGTTGGATTCTTCTTTTTTTTTTCAATGCCTTTAGGTGTATAATAACATTATTAATTTGGGATCTTTCTGTCTTTGTTATGAGGGCATGTAGTGCTATGAAATTTCCCCTTATGACTGTTTTCAGTGTGTCCCATAAGTTTTGGTAGGTTGTGTTTTCATTATTATACCAGTCTAGGGATTTTACAGTCTCGTTTGATATCTTCCACAACAGATTCGTTGCTGAAAAGTGTGTTGTTTAGTCTACAGTAGCAGGTGGAGTCCTTGATGTGTCTCTTGTTGTTAATTTCTAGCTTCAAAACATTGTAGTCTGATATAATGCAGGAAGTTACTGCAATTCTAATAAATTTATGTTTTATGACCTAATATATGGTCTATTTTGGAGACTGTTCCATGGGCTGCTGAGAAGAATGTATATTCTGTAAAGTTGGAGTGGACAGTTCTGTAGATGTCTTTTAGGTCTCTTTGTTCTATGGTGTCATTGAGCTATATTATTCCAGTATTGATTTTCTGCTTGGATGATCTGTCTTTTGATGATAGTGGAGTACTGAAGTCTCCAACTATGATGCTATTGGTGCTTTTTTTCCCCGTTTTGTTGTTAAGTAGACTTTATCAATTGTGGTGCAACTGGGTTTGGCACACATAGATCTATGTTTTAGATATTTTCATATTGTATCATTCCCTTGATGAGTAAGAAGTGGCCTTCTTTGTCCTTTTTGATTAGTTTTGGTTTTAAGCCTATTTTATCAGATATTAATATAGCAACATCTGCTTGATTTTTATTTCCATTTTCTTGGAATATCATTTTCCATCCTTTCACCCTGAGTATGTGTCTTTCTTTAGTGGTGAGGTTGGTTTCTTGAAGAAAGCAGATAGAAGGGTCCATTTTTTAAAATTTATTTATTTATTATTGACTTCCTTAATTGTAGACAATATCCCATGGTACTTCCCTCCCTCCCCCCACTTTTCCCTTTGAAACTCCAATCGCTATCATATACCCAACCCCTCTCAATCTGTCTCTCTTTTCATTTTGATGTCTTGATCTTTTCCTCCTATTATGATGGTCTTGTATAGGTAGTGTCAGGCACTGTGAAGTCATGGATATCCAGGCCATTTTGTGTCTGGAGGAGCATGTTTTAAGGAGTCCTATTCTGAGTTTTCCATTGTCCAGAAAAGTAGGTTTCCATATGACTTATTTATAGCCTCTTAAATTTTGATTAGCTCTCCCTCCACCTTTCCTTTACTCAATCTCTTCTGGTGTCTTTTGATGGGTGAGTTAAGACCATTAATATGTAAGATTATTACTGTGAGGTTTGAACTAATACCTGCCATGATGAGGTGTTTTATGGGGTTGGTGCTCTCTTGTGTTTAGTACTTATTGAGCTTGGACTATTTTTGGTCATTGTGATCTTCTTGTTGTTGTTGGCTCTTGAGATTGGTTGTTTGACTGTTCTATGTGGAGTATTCCCTTATGTATTCTCTGTAAGTTTGGCTTTGTGTTCCTATAATCATAGAGTTGACTTTTTTCTTGGGAAATTTTCCTTCTATCATCTATTATGAGGGATACTTTTGCTGGATAGAGTAGCTTGGGGTGGAAGCCATAGACTTTTTAGACTTTGAAATGTTTCATTCCACGTTCTTCTGGCTTTCAGGGTTTTCATTGAGAAATATGAGGTAATTCTGATGGAATCATCTTTATATGTAGTGAGTTGTTTTTCTCTTGCTGCTTGTATCACTCTCTCTTTGTTTTCATTGTTCAGAATTTTAGCTATGATGTGCCTTGGGTAGTTTCTTCTTTGGTCCTGTCTGTTTGGTATTCTGTGGGCTTCTTGTATCTAGATGGACCTCTCTTTTGAGAGACTGGGGAAATTTTCTTCAGTAATTTTTTGAATATGTTCTCTATGCCTCTGGCCTGGGTTTCCTCTCCCTCTGGTATACCCATGATCTGGATGTTTGGTCATTTAGGATATCCCACATTTCCCTCGTATACTACTCATTTGAATTTTTGAACTTAGCAAAGTTTTTGGCCTCCTGATCAATTTCTTCTGTCTTTTCTTCCAGGTCAGAAGTTCTGTCTTCCTCTTGAGTAACTCTGTTAGTCAAGGGTTCTATAGTGGTGGTTTTCTGTTGTGTTTTCTGGTCCATCTCTATTTTGAGGTATGATTTCAGTTTGAGTTCTGATTTTCTTGCTGTTCCTGGAATTCATTCTTGCATTTCATCAAGTCTTCATTAAGCTTAATCAATCAGTTATTGAGATCTTCCATTTGTTGACTCACCTTCAATTCTATTATATCTCTTTGGATGGTGCAATGTTTTCTTCAATAAAGTTAAGCCTACTGGCAAAAGCTCAACACTCTATGAGAACATTTTGCTCAATTTCATTGATATAATTGTTGGTTTTTTGATGGTTTGCTTCCAGTTCAAACAATTCTTTTGATCAGGGTCTCATTGGTTGTTTTTTAATTTAGGGATTGAATTTCTGTTGATTTCTCTATGATTTCTTTGGAGGTTTCCATTGTGGTACTAGTCATCTTTGGTGGAGAGCGCTCAGTTTTCTTTGGTTGTTTTTTTTGTATTTTTTACCCATCTTTGGGAAATACTTTATTCTATTGAGGAGGATGCATGTTTTTGTTCTTGTAGGATCTTCTGAGTGTATTCTGCTTTAAATGTGAACCCAATTGGTGTACTTGTGTACAACAGGGTTATAAACACAGTCTTGTAGATTGTGGAGAGTGCAAGTACATAAAAGGTACTTGGGGAAACTTGAACTCTGGCCTACTCACTCCACTTGCATCTACTCTTCAGCACACAGGGATCCCAGGTTAAGGAACCAGGATCCAGGAAGCTGGAGAGGAGGTGCAAGAGGCCAGCTCCTACAGTGGCCCGTGCACCCTCTGGCTTAGGGGAATAAGACTATGGGTACCCAGGGGCCAGTTAGGACACTAGAGCAAATGGCCTGCTTCCACAGCCCCCACACAGGGGCCAAACCTCCCCAAAGCAGCAGCAAGGGTAATGGAACCAGGGAACTCGGAGATGGGGCACCAACCAGGAGTTCTGGCCTACTATCCACAGAGCACACACCCTCCAGGATGGGGTATCTGGGAAATGGGGACCCAGGGGCACTTTAATAAGGAAGGTGGAGCCAGGAGCCTGCTTCTTCAGCAAGCATTCAGGGTCCAAGCAACCACAAGTCAGCCACAGGGGGTCCTACTGGGATCAAGGAACTGGGAGGAGTTGGGGTACAGGGAGCTCTGGCCTACTCCAAGTGTGTACCCTCTGATATAGGATATCTGGGAATTGGGGACCCAGGGCCACTTCAACCAGGAAGGTGGATCCAGGGTCCTGCGTCTGCAGCAACCTTGCAGGGCCCAAGTAATCCCAAGCCAGCCAATGGGGACCTAACTGGGTCACAGAACTCTTATGTAATGTTTAAAAGATTCATGCTAGACAGAAAAATAAGCTTAATTTATGTATAAAATTATGATGAAGGCCCTAAAAATTAGGTCATTTTTCCCCACTGGCAGTGGTATACTGATTTTGTGGGTACTATTAAGAATGGCAGGGGATGTGGCTATAAGCAGTTCCACTGCTTATGTTTAAGATTAAATTCTGTAGTATACAACTATCTTCACATTTTACATGACTTAACCTCTTCTAGCTCAATTTTCCCATCTGTAAAATAGTCATAATAAGAATCTCCAAAATGAGTTTAAACAAGATAATAAATTAAGTAGAAGATACCATGACTGCATAAATTTGATATTCTTGTTTTCATACATTATTAGGCCTAGGAAAAATGACTTGCCTCATTATGCATTATGGTGCATTCTGCTTGAGTTTTTTTTTTTTTTTTTTTTTAATTAGTATATCAGCTGGGGTTTTAGCACAGCAGACATGAAGTCTTGAGTTTGATCTCCAGGAGCAAACCAAAGTGTCTTGTTTTCTGAAATATTATTTTGGATTTTAACACAAACATGTTTTATGCAAATTTGATCATATTTACAGCATCTTCCTGCCCTCTTGTGGCTTCAATAAGAAATTCAGTGTATGTATAAACTAACTATATACTACATTATTCTTATTTTGTTCAGTGGGTACCAAAGTTTACCACTTCCCAACATATAACTGACGAGGTATATGATTGTAATGTTTGGGATGAAGATGGAAATTAGCAAAAATCTTTAAAATTTTTTCTTTTGAAATAGAAATTTTATTCTATTATTTCTCAGAATAACCATTAAATAAATAATTTAAACAGGACCTCAAGTTAGTGCAAAGATTGAAATCTGAGATCATTAAATTCTCTGAGATAGTCAGGTGTTTTAAATAGAATTTGCATTGATACTCTTTGATTATGGGGGTGGGAACTCATGGGCTAAACATCCACTTCAATCAGATATTGTGTTTGATTTTAACTAATTTCCCCCCTCTCAAAAAAAACATACAAAATAATATATTTGGGAAAGGTACTAAGATATGAACCAAAGAAGGACCAGGCATGAGTTTTGCAGGGAGGGTAATGCAGACTGACAGACAAATGTGGGTGCTCCCTTTTGATTTTCAGTCACAGTACAGTATCAATTTCCTACACCTCTGAGAGGGTCATGTTTGAAGTTACCTGCACCATCTCACACACAGACACGGATGTTTTGGCTCAGCAATGAAACAGAAGTTTGTGTTGGTGAATTCAAAGGAGCCTGAAGGCAACTGGCTGTGACCTGACCTGGCTGGCTGGCTGGCTTATTCAGTCAGCACAGATCTGTCTGTTAAGCAGGGGTCTTACACATCTCTGGGCTTCCTTCCACTGGAGAGGATGAGCCACATGGAATTAAAGGAACACTGGAGGGGAAACTGAGTTGTCATGATGTGAAAAGAACAAAAAAATCACAATAATAACAGAGGTCTGTCTAATGTCAACTATGAATTTCCACCTACATCTCTCTTTGTATAACACAGATGGCTCCACAATTGAAGGGTGATAATCCTTTTCATTATGTTGCAACCCATCCTGTTACTAATGTCTGAGCTACATATCATTCTGAGATTTCCCCTTTCACAGAGATAGCAAGTGCATATACAATACAAAACCTTACTTGGTCATTGAGACATGTGAATAAGCCCATGTAAATAACCTTGTTTGAACAACAAAGCACCATGGGAATATCTCCTTTACCAAACACTGAAAGGTACTTTAAAAGTAAGCAATGCATACAAAAATTTATTTTTGTGTGCATGTGTGTGTGTTCAAGCATATGAGTGTGGGTGCTCACATGCCACAGCATGTGGTTGGATGGTCCACACCTTCCACCTCACATTAAGCAAGATCATTCATTTCCTGCTGTTTCCTAGGCTAAGTGGTCTAAGAAATTCAGTTGTCTCTGATCCTCATCTCATGTGCTAGGATTACAGAAGTCCATCATACCTTCTGACTTTTTGTTTTTCACATGGTTTGGGGGATCTGAGCTTAGGTATTCATGATTGCATGAGCACCCTTAGTCACTTTTCAACTCCAACATTATCCTTGGATATGAGGTCTCTCATTAAACCTACACCTCTCCAGTACAGCTAGGCTAGGTAGCCAGTGAGTGTCAGGTACCCCTTGTCTTCATTATCCTGGGTCAGGGATTAAAGGCATGTCCCAAAATGCTTAGCATTTTAAATGGGTGATGGAGATCCAAACATAGGTCCTAATGCTTGGAGAGAAAACACTTTACACTCTAAGCCATCTCCTTAGCCCCTAAACATTGTGAGATATTTTGTGTGTGTATAATCAAAAATGAACTTAATTTAAAAAAATTGTCCTGACACCAAAAGGTACAAATGGAATAAAAGGCTGAGCAACAAATTCTAACCTGTCATAAATATGACATAAATTCAGGAGCAAACAATCTTCAATTATAGGAATAATATAATTGCATAAATGTTTGGGAGAAAATATTACCACTTTAATTAACATTTGTCAAAATGCATCTTGGGAAGGCTGTGGAACTAAATTGATCTGAAAATGAAATAAGTAAGTAAAAGTTAAATCATAAGGCTATATGCATATAACAGTGTATTTTATCACCCCAATGGGACGTTTTAGATTTATTCTCAAAATAATATAATTATGTCACTTATAGTTTTCAGGTGCAAATCACAGAAATATTTCTATCTGGCTTACATAGAAAGAAAATTTTCTAAGGAACTATCTCACATGACCTCTAGGACATTCAGATAATTATAATCTGAGGACATACAACTAAGAAAGAGTGCCCTATGTGTGCTCTGAGTATAGATACAATTCCATCCCTATGCAAAAGCTTCTGAATTTTTTCCTTAGATTCTGAGTGGGTCCTACCATAAATCCAGTAACCCTGATATTGAACAAAACCCCTTGCCTCTTGTCATCCACTCTACGGGGTGAAACATGTGGAGCCCTTTACTGAGTTTATCTCAGACTGGCTTTAAACTCATACCTAAGCATGTACATCTGCCTTGTCAGTGCTGGGGATCAAGGTGCATTGAATCACATCAAGCTCAAGGGATTTAGTAGACTCATGCCTCCTGATGGTGGACTCTTTCTCTTCAATGTCAGATTTGGAGTTTTAATTCTTTTGTGCATCACGTCAGGCCACCACAAATTCTCACTGTGTTAATAGGGGTCCTGGTGTTGTGTACTGACCATGTTTTCATTCCTGATTGCAAGTGTGACTGAATGAACAAATGGCATATTGGCGATTTTTCCATACCTTGCCCTTGTTGTGGTCCATCACCACACCTGCATCCACTGTGTTGTCAGGAAGGTTCTCAAGCGCCTCCTTGTGGGGACACCATGCCTCAGGGTACACTTTCCAAGTCTGAGGTTCTCAATTCCTTCTGCCCACTCTTCAGCTCATAAGGCTTATAAGGCAAAAGGAATTTGTGGGCTGGAGAGATGGCTTAGAATTTCTGGCTGGAGAGATGGCTTAGGGGTTAAGGCACCTGCCTCATAAGCCTAAGAACACTGGTTCCAATCTCCAGCGGTTCCAATCTCCAGGTCCCACATTTAGCCAGATGCAAAGTGACTCAAGGGCGCAAAACTGCACTTGACCACAAGGGGGCGGACACATCTGGATGTCATTCTCAGCAGCAGCTGAGACACTGCTGGCGCGCCCATCACTGTCTTCCTCTCTCTCTCTCTCTCTCTCTCTCTCTGTGTCTCTCTCCAAAAAATAAAAATAAAAAATAAAAAGTTTTTTAAAAAGGATTTTCTGTAGATGCATATGGGTTTAAGATGCCCCTATTTTTTTTCCTTTGGGGACTTAGGACACTCCACCATGTCTGCTGGGTTACCAGAAGTGTGAGCCTCAGGCAGAAAGGGTGCTCAAAACTCCTACCAAACATCTCAAATCCTCTGTCAGTTCTGGAGGTCCCAGACAGATGTGAGCAGATGACTCAGGTGCTTGTCGGGAGCCCCATTTTTCTACCACGCAGAGAGTCCCTGGATCTCCCAGGCCTTCTCCTGGCCCAGTCCAGCTCCAGATTCTCTAACCTCGGGTGAATCAGTCATCCTGAGGTTAGAGAATCTTTCGTTCAAAAAAATGCTCAAAATGGCCGCCTGAGAATGGACTGCTGAGCCAGGGGACAGGTGGTGCGCAGAAGGGTCTTTTTGGAAATGGAGCGATATCTTAGATTTCATGCCATCACTCGAAGTTACGAGCCTACCGGAAGGGGGATGTCTGAAAAATGAACAAACAGGCCACAGAGGGTGTGTTTTCCTAGGAATAGCCCAGCGCAACTAAGGAGATCATGGAGGGCTGATGGGCAAGGGCCTCGAGGAGTTAGAAGCCAACCGCTAGAGAGCGAGGCCCTGCTTCAAATACTAAGGTAGAGAGATTTAAAAATCTTCCCGGGGCTTTGAGTCCAATTACTTGGACCACTGACTCGCCTGTCATTGTTGTTGATGACGAGAGGGACTCAGCTTTTCTGAAGTGCACTCGGTTGTCGGTGCAGGACCCTGGAAGGAGAGGCAGAACTCCGTGTGGTGTGTGAGGAGCAGTGTTCTTTTACTGCCCACTCACCCAGGCCAGTAGGAACCTGATTCCTAGGCTGAAGGCCAGTCACATTGTCATTCTCGCTTCTTTAGTTGCTTATTTTTATGACTCTTTTACCCTTTTCATTTCAGAGGAACCCCTTGTAAGTGCCCACCATACGTTGGTACCATCATGCCCGTCTTCACCCCGGCCAGGCGATGGAGGACCCGATCGCTGTGGGATGGTGGGCATTCCCCATGTTGCTCTGGTTCCTAACTTTTGGCAGCAGCAGTCCACCAGTGGTGGGATTCAGTGCCTGTCCATGTTGCTCCATGCCCTCTGGTTTCTGCACACTCTCTTCTGCACAATCTCCTGAGCATTGGTGGCTCTGTTTGATTTTTGGTGGTGCGTGTTTGCTTTTTAGTTATAGACCCACTCAGTGAGTGTGTAAACAGCACGTGTGGGTTCCATCCTTACCCTCATCCCCGCCCCTCCCCCCAAGGGACCCTGCTCCCTGGGGATGCCAGTTACATCCCCATGGGTATTGTGGGTCGTGCATTTGGGGTAGCCGTCAGTTATCAGGGCGAGGCCATGTCTCTGTCCCACCTTGTGGCTCTCACAATCTTTCAGCCCACACTTGCATGAATCTCTCTGAGCTGGCCTGGTTGAGTGTTATGCCTACTTCACTGATGAGGTCTGGGAGCCTCTGTGTCTCTGGATCTCTGTGACTCTGGACTCCGCGGGAGTCGAGTGTTCTCTGTGCCTATCTCCTTCACCTTTGTGCTGGTTGGAGTCTATTCTAATACTCAGAGTTTAGCAGCCTCTAGAACTCTGCTCCGTCATACATTTTGTTTTTCCTCCCCATCACACCAGTGTAGGTTTCCAAAGTCTGCCCACAACCAGCCCATGTGGCTCTTCTCCTCAAGATCTCTGTGCAGTGTCTGGGGTGCTGTTTCAGCTGGCAAGCTTGACTTCTCTTTTGATAGGGGTTCAGGTATCTTTTCATGAATTTTGTCCAATTTGTCCTTGGATCTCATTGCCTCTGTGCAAGAAAAAAAAAAAAAAAAAAAAAAAACAAAACACGCAGTCAGCCGCAGTCTGCATTGTCGAATCAGTTTCTATGCCACAGAAGGCAGTGGGATTTTATAGGAGAGCCACTGTTGTGGTTTCTGTACCATCCGGCCCCCATTTCTCTCACCTGGAAAGCTTCTGAAACCAACTCTGAATTTTCTTGATCATGACAAAGGCCTGCATAACAGTCTGGGTCTCTCCTGCAGAGATAGAGCTCATAGAGTTTTTCTCTAATTTTCAAAGAATATCGAGTCCTTTCCTTAGCAGGACCTAATAGACCTTGGCCAAATGTGTTTCTGAATCACTTGTTGATTCTATTGAATGATTGATTGATTGATTGATTGATTGATTTCTGAGAGACAGAAGAAGATGGAGAGGGAGAGAGAATGGACGCGCCAGGGCCCTCAGCCAATACAAATGAACTCCAGATGCATGCGCCACCATGTGCATCTGGCTAAGGTGGGACATGGGGAATCGAACCTGGTTCTTTTGGCTTTGCAAGCAAATGCCTTAACCACTAAACCGTCACTCCAGCCCTTCTATATTTTATTTATTTATGTTTTGGTTTTTAGAGGTAGGGTCTCACTCTAGCTCAGGCTGACCTGGAAGTCACATTCTCTCTCTCTCTGTCTCTGTCTGACTCCTTCTATCTCTCCTATAAATAATAAAAATAATAAAATGAAATAATAATAATAATAATAATAATAATAAAATAATAAAATATATCTATGGTGGCGCTCACGCCTTTCATCCCAGAAGCACTAGGAGGGTGGCAGAGAGTGAGGAGGGTCGTCGCTGTGAGTTCGAGGCCACCCTGAGACGACAGAGTGAATTCCAGCTCAGCCTGGGCTAGAGCCAGTCCCTACCTCAAAAACAAAAAAAACCCCAAAAACCAAAGAAATAAATGTAACATCTACCCTAAGTACAGTGTCATGCAGCCAAAAGCAGGAGGAGGTGTTTAGAGCATGATATATATATATATATATATATATATATATATATATATATATATATATATGATGTATTTTCTGTATTATACATTATTCATAGTATATCCACATATAAATATATATTTAAATTTATATATAAACTTATATGTAAATGTGTGAGTTCATATATGAATATACATGTAAATTTGAACATACATTATATATATGTGATATATATTTACATGTATGACATGTATAAAATATTATTACATGTATTATAGATTATTATACGTTATTTATACTACAAAATATATACATATACAAATATATATAATTATATGTGAATCTATAAATTTTTATATATATCATAATAGGATTAGGTTTAAGGCCATATGTTAATTTATATCCATAAATATATACATATATATAATTTTGGGTGGGGGTGCGAGGTAGGGACTGGCTGTAGCCCGGGCTGACACAGAATTCACTGTGGCGTCTCAGGCTGGCCTTGAACTCACAGCCAAGACCCTTCTAACATGTACTTATTCACAATTGGTTTCCAGGAAAAGTGAGAATAACTTCTAAGAAGTATCAATCTCAGAATTAAATCCTTCTAATGTCCTAACATACATAGTAAGTGCCAGCGAGCATTCTTGGATCTCAGTTGAAGGGAGGCTTCTATGTTGTCGACTTTTCATGTGATGACACCAGGTGACACTGGCCTTGTGTCTGTGGAATTTTCTTTCCCAGGAGATCTTCTGGAAAGTTTCTGAAACCAACTCTGAATTTTCTTTATCATGACAAAGGCCTGCATAGCCATCTGTGTCTCTCCTGCAGAGATAGAGCACATAGGGTTTTTCTGTAATTTTCAAAGAATATCGAGTCCTCTCCTTAGCAGGACCTAATAGACGTTTGCCAAATGTGTTTTATGTAATCGCTTCGCTTACAACTATTCCTGGCATTTAGGCTATGTAACGTCAAAGCTTCAGTCTGTTTCGATCGTAATTTATTTTATTTTATTGTATATTTTGGTTTTTCTTTCTTTCTCTTTTGCTTGCTTGCTTGCGTCTTTGCTTTCTGTCTTTCTTCCTTCCTTTCTTTTCTTCCTTCCTTTCTTTCTTCCTTTTTCTTTCTTTTTTTTCATCGTTATTTTGGTTTTGCGATGTAGGGTCTTACTCAATCTGAGGCTGAAAAGGAATTCAACATGGTGTCTCAGGGTGGCCTCAAACTCTCTGCCATCCTCCTACCTCTGCCTGCCAAGGGCTGGGATTAAAGAAGTGCGCCACCACGGCCGGCTATATTTTGGTTTTTCATGGTAGGGTCTCACTCTAGCCCAGGCTGAACTGGAACACACGATGTTATCTCAGGCTGGCTTTGAACTCATACCTAAGCATGTACATCTGCCTTGTCAGTGCTGGGGATCAAGGTGCATTGAACCACATCAAGCTCAAGGGATTTAGTAGACTCATGCCTCCTGATGGTGGAAAATCACAGACAAAAATCTCGAGATCGCATCATAGGTCAAATTTCACACATAGTTTTTTCAATACTTGTAATTGAAGTGAGATGCCCTGGAAAGGAACGTGTGATTGCAAGAGACTTGTCCCCAACGCTAATGAGATCCTGTCCTGGCAAGTAAAGGTGTAATTCTACTGAGAAACCTTTTAAAGTGTTTCCAGACAGTGGAATCACTGTCTGAAATGATATTTTCCATAGAAGTGTAAAGCATAACTATGCGCTTGCTCTTTCTCTTCAACGTCAGATTTGGAGTTCTAATTCTTTTGTGCATCACGTCAGGCCACCACAAATTCTCACTGTGGTAATAAGGGTGCTGGTGTTGTGTACTGACCAAGCTTTCATTCCTGATTGCAAGTGTGACTGAATGAAGAAATGGCATATTGGCGATTTT
This sequence comes from Orientallactaga sibirica, assembly GCA_036365145.1. Classification (NCBI taxonomy): domain Eukaryota; kingdom Metazoa; phylum Chordata; class Mammalia; order Rodentia; family Dipodidae; genus Orientallactaga; species Orientallactaga sibirica. The sequence continues at coordinate 19,270,706 of JAEOAD010000023.1, read as the reverse complement.
TCCATACCTTGCCTTTGTTGTGGTCCATAACCACACCTGCATCCACTATGTTGTCAGGAAGGTTCTCAAGCCGCCTCCTTGAGGGGACTCTGTGCCTTAAGGTATGCTGTTCCAGTCTGAGGTTCTGGATTCCTTCTGCCCACTGTTCACCTCAGAAGGCTTATAAGACAAAAGGAATTTCTGGGCTGGAGAGATGGCTTACGGGTTAAGGCGCATGCCTCCTAACCCTAAGAACACTGGTTCCAATCTCCAGCAGTTCCAATCTCCAGGTCCCACGTTTAGCCAGATGCAAAGTGACACAAGGGCGCAATGCCGCACTTGACCACAAGGGGGCGCACACATCTGGATTTCGTTTGCAGCAGCTGAGACACTGCTCTCATGCCCATCTCTGTCTTCCTCTCTCTCTCTCTCTCTCTCTCTCTCTCTCTCTCTCTCTCTCTGTGTGTCTCTCCAAAAAAATAATAAAAAACAAAAAGTTTTAAAAAAGGATTTTCTGTAGATGCATATGGGTTTAAGATGCCCCTATTTTTTTCCTTTGGGGACTTAGGACACTCCACCATGTCTGCTGGGTTACCAGAAGTGTGAGCCTCAGGCAGAAAGGGTGCTCAAAACTCCTACCAAACATCTCAAATCCTCTGTCAGTTCTGGAGGTCCCAGACAGATGTTGAGCAGATGACTCAGGTGCTTGTCGGGAGCCCCATTTTTCTACCACACAGAGAGTCCCTGGATCTCCCAGGCCTTCTCCTGGCCCTTCCAGCTCCAGATTCTCTAACCTCGGGTGACCATGACGCGTTCACCCGAGGTTAGAGAATCTGCTCATTCCAAAAAAACGCTCAAAATGGCCGCCTGAGAATGGACTGCTGAGCCAGGGGACAGGTGGTGCGCGGAAGGGTCTTTTTGGAAATGGAGCGATATCTTAGATTTCATGCCATCACTCGAAGTTACGAGCCTACTGGAGGGGGGATGTCTGAAAAATGAACAAACAGGACACAGAGGGTGTGTTTTCCTAGGAATAGCCCAGTGTAACTAAGGAGATCGTGGAGGGCTGATGGGCAAGGGCCTCGAGGAGTTAGAAGCTGACCACTAGAGAGCGAGGCCCTGCTTCAAGTACTAAGGTAGAGAGATTTAAAAATCTTCCTGGGGCTTTGAGTCCAATTACTTGGACCACTGATTCGCCTGTCGTTGTTGATGATGAGAGGGACTCAGCTTTTTGAAGTGTGCTCGGTTGTCAGTGCAGGATCCTGGAAGGAGAGGCAGAACTCCTTTACTTGTTGCAAGCAGCAGTGTTCTTTTACTGCCCGCTCACCCATTCCAGTAGGAACCTGATTCCTAGGCTGCAGCCCAGTCGCATTGTCATTCTCGCTTCTTTATTTGCTTATTTTTATGACTCTTTTCCACTTTTCATTTCAGAGGAACCCCTTGTAAGTGCCCACCATACGTTGGTACCATCATGCCCGTCTTCACCCAGGCCAGGCGATGGAGGACCCGTCGCTGTGGGATGGTGGGCATTCCCCATGTTGCTCTGGTTCCTAACTTTTGGCAGCAGCAGTCCACCAGTGGTGGGATTCAGTGCCTGTCCATGTTGCCCACGCCCTCTGGATTCTGCACACTCTCTTCTGCACAATCTCCTGAGCATTGGTGGCTCTGTTTGATTTTTGGTGGTGCGTGTTTGCTTTTTAGTTATAGACCCACTCAGCGAGTGTGTAAACAGCACGTGTGGGTTCCATCCTTACCCTGGTCCCCGCCCCTCCCCCCAAGGGACCCTGCTCCCTGGGTATGCCAATTACATCCCCATATGTATTGTGGGTCGTGCATTTGGGGCAGCCGTCAGTTTTCAGGGCGAGGCCATGTCTCTGTCCCACCTTGTGGCTCTCACAATCTTTCAGCCCACACTTGCATGAATCTCTCTGAGCAGGCCCGGTTGAGTGTTATGCCTACTTTGCTGATGAGGTCTGGGAGCCTCTGTGTCTCTGGATCTCTGTGACCTTGGACTGCGTGGTAGTCGAGTGTTCCCTGTGGCTATCTCCTTCACCTTTGTGCTGGTTGGAGTCTATTCTAATACTCAGAGTTGAGCAGCCTCTAGAACTCTGCTCTGTCGTACATTTTGTTTTTCCTACCCATCACACTGTTTTAGGTTTCCAAAGTCTACCCACAACCACCCGTGTGGCTCTTCTCCTCAAGATCTCTGTGCAGTGTCTGGGGTGCTGATTCAGCTGACAAGCTCGACTTCTCTTCTGATAGGGGTTCAGGTATCTTTTCATGAATTTTGTCGAATTTGTCCTTGGATTTCGTTGCCTCTGTGCAAGAAAAAAAAAAAAAAAAACAAAACACGCAGGCAGCTGCAGTCTGCATTGGCCAATTGGTTTCTATGCCACAGAAGGCAGTGGGATTTTATAGGAGAGCCACTGTTGTGGTTTCTGTACCATCCGTCCCCCATTTCTCTCACCTGGAAAGCTTCTGAAACCAACTCTGAATTTTCTTGATCATGACAAAGGCCTGCATAACAGTCTGGGTCTCTCCTGCAGACATAGAGCTCATAGAGTTTTTCTCTAATTTTCAAAGAATATTGAAACCTTTCCTTAGCAGGACCTAATAGACCTTAGCCAAATGTGTTTTTGAATCACTTGTTGATTCTATTGAAGGATTGATTGATTGATTGATTGATTGATTGATTGATTGATTTCTGAGAGACAGAAGAAGCCGGGGAAGGAGAGAATGGACGCGCCAGGGCCCTCAGCCAATATAAATGAACTCCAGATACATGCGCCACCAGGTGTATCTGGCTAAGGTGAGACATGGGGAATTGAACATGGTTCTTTTGGCTTCGCAAGCAAATACCTTAACCACTAACCCGTCGCTCCAGCCCTTCTATATTTTATTTATTTATGCTTGGGTTTTTAGAGGTAGGGTCTCACTCTAGTTCAGGCTGACATGGAAGTCACATTCTCTCTCTCTGTCTCTGTCTGACTCCTTCTTTCTCTCCTATAAATAATAAAAATAATAAAATGAAATAATAATAATAATAAAAAAAAATATGTCTATGGTGGTGCTCACGCATTTCATCCCAGCAGCACTAGGAAGGAGGCAGAGAGTGAGGAGGATAGTGGCTGTGAGTTTGAGGCCACCCGGAGATGACAGAGTGAATTCCACCTCAGCCTGGGCTAGAGCCAGTCCCTACCTCGAAAACCAAGAAAACCCCAAAAACCAAAGAAATAAATGTAACATCTACCCTAATTACAGTGTCATGCAGCCAAAAGCAGGAGGAGGTGTTTAGAGCATGATATATATATATATATATATATATATATTATATATATATATTTATTTATTTATTTATTTTATACCATGCATTTATTTTATGTATTACACATTATTCATATATGCACATATAAATATATATTTAAATTTATATATAAACTTATATGTAAATATGTGAGTTCATATATGAATATACATGTAAATTTATACATATATTATATATATGTGATATATATTTACATATATGACATGTATAAAATATTATTACATGTATTATAGATTATTATACGTTATTTATACTACATAATTTATATATATAATATATAATTTTTATATATATCATAATATGTATTAGGTTTAAAATTTATATAATATATATATATATTAGGTATATATATATATATATATATATATAATATAATATAATATATATATAAATAATTTGGGGTGGGGGTGCGAGGTAGGGACTGGCTGTAGCCCGGGATGACACAGAATTCACTGTGGCATCTCAGGCTGGCCTTGAACTACAGCCAAGACCCTTCTAACATGTACTTATTCACAATTGGTTTCCAGGAAAAGTGAGAATAACTTCTAAGCAGTATCAATCTCAGAATTAAATCCTTCTAATGTCCTAACATACATAGTAAGTGCCAGCGAGCATTCTCTGGATCTCAGTTGAAGGGAGGCTTCTATGATGTCGACTTTTTACATGATGACACCAGGTGACACTCGCCTTGTGTCAGTGGAATTTTCTTTCCCAGGAGATCTTCTGGAAATTTTCTGAAACCAGATCTGAATTTTCTTTATCATGACAAAGGCCTGCATAGCCGTCTGTGTCTCTCCTGCAGAGATAGTGTACATAGGGTTTTTCTGTAATTTTCAAAGAATATCGAGTCCTCTCCTTAGCAGGACCTAATAGACATTTGCCAAATGTGTTGTATGTAATCGCTTCGCTTACAGCTATTCCCAGCATTTAGCCTATGTAACGTTAAAGCTTCAGTCTGTTTCGATCGTAACTTATTTTATTTCATTGTATATTTTGGTTTTTTTTTCTTTCTTTGTTTTTCTTGCTTGCTTGCGTCTTTGCTTTCTTTCTTCCTTCCTTTCTTTTCTTCTTCCTTCCTTCTTTTCTTTCTTTCTTTCTTCCTTCCTTTCTTTCTTTCTGTCTTCCTTTTTTCTTTTTGTTATTTAGGTTTTGCGATGTAAGGTCTCACTCAATATGAAGCTGAACAGGAATTCACCATGGCCTCTCAGGGTGACCTCGAACTCTCTTCCATCATCCTACCTCTGCCTGCCAAGGGCTGGGATTAAAGAAGTGTGCCACCACGCCCGGCTATATTTTGGTTTTTCATGGTATGGTCTCATTCTAGCCCAGGCTGAACTAGAACACACGATGTTATCTCAGGCTGGCTTTGAACTCATACCTAAGCATGTACTTCTGCCTTGTCAGTGCTGGGGATCAAGGTGCATTGAACCACATCAAGCTAAAGGGATTTAGTAGACTCCTGCCTCCTGATGGTGGAAAATCACAGACGAAAATCTCGAGATCGCATCATAGGTCAAATTTCACACATAGTTTCTTCAGTACTTGTAATTGAAGAGAGATGCCCTAGAAAGGAACGTGTGATTGCGAGAGACTTGTCCCCAATGCTAATGAGATCCTGTCCTGGCAAGTAAACATGTAATTCTACTGAGAAAGCTTTTAAAGTGTTTCCAGACAGTGGAATCACTGTCTGAAATGATATTTTCCGTAGAAGCATAAAGCATAACTATGCACTTGCTCTTTCTCTTCAACGTCAGATTTGGAGTATTAATTCTTTTGTACATCACGTCAGGCCACCACAAATTCTCACTGTGGTAATAAGGGTGCTGGTGTTGTGTACTGACCAAGTTTTCATTCCTGATTGCAAGCGTGACTGAATGAAGAAATGGCATATTGACGATTTCTCCATACCTTGCCCTTGTTGTGGTCCATCAGCACCCCTGCATCCACTATGTTGTCAGGAAGGTTCTCAAGCGCCTCCTTGTGGGGACACCATGCCTCACGGTATGCTTTCCAAGTCTGAAGTTCTCAATTCCTTCTGCCCACTCTTCAGCTCATAAGGCTTATAAGACAAAAGGAATTTCTGGGCTGGAGCGATGGCTTACGGGTTAAGGCACCTGCCTCCTAACCCTAAGAACACTGGTTCTAATCTCCAGCGGTTCCAATCTCCAGGTCCCACGTTTAACCAGATACAAGGAGTTTCAAACCTACTGGAAGGGGGATGACTGAAAAATGAATAAACAGGACCCAGAGGGTGTGTTTTCCTCAGAATAGCCCAGGGCAACTAAAGAGATCATGGAGGGCTGATGGGCAAGGGCCTCGAGGAGTTAGAAGCCAGCCGTTGGGGTGTGAGACCCTGCTTCAAATACTAAGGTAGAGAGATTTAAAAATCTTCCCGGGGCTTGGAGTCCAATTACTTGGACCACTGACTCACCTATCATTGTTGTTGATGATGAGAAAAACTCAAAAAAATTGCGCTCAGTTGTCAGTGCAAGGCCCTTTGAAGGAAGGCAGGATTTTCTGTGAGATGCAGGAGCAGTGTTTTTACTGATGCCCCAGGCCAGTAGGAACCTGATTCCTAGGCTGATTGGGGGTAAAGGTATCTTTTCATGAATTTTGTCTGGGTGTCCTGGAAGTGTGAGCCAAAAAAAGAAAGAAAAAGAATTTTAAAAAAGAAAACCAAAAAACTCAAATGCAGTCAGCCAGAGTCTGCATTGGCAGACAGATTTGTATACCAGATGACTCAGGTTTTTGTAGGAGAGCCACTTTTCTACCATGTTTCTGTACCCTGGATCTCCCAGGCTCTCTCCTGGAAAGCTTCTGGAAAACTCTGAATTTTCTTGATCATGACAAAGGCCTGCATCAACAGTCTGGGTCTCTCCTGCAGACATAGAGCTCAAAATGTTTTTCTCTCATTTTCAAAGATGGACTGCTGAGCCAGGGGACCTAACAGACCTTGGCCCAATGTGTTTTTTGGAAATGGAGCATTGTCTTATTGATTTGTTGATTGATTGATTGATTGATTGATTGATTGATTGATTTCAGAAGGGGAGATGTCTGAAAAATGAACAAACAGGCCACAGAGGGTGTGTGAACTCAGATGCCCAGCGCCATCATGTGCATCATGGCTAGGGGGACGTGGGCATCGGCCTGGATCTTTTTGTTAGAAGCAAATGCCTTAACCACTAGAGAGCTCCAGCCCTTCTTCAAATACTAATTTATGTTTTGGTTTTAAAATCTTCCTGTAGATCAGGCTTTGAGTCACATTCTCTCTTGGACCACTGACTCCCTGTCATTGTTGTAAATGATGAAAATAATGAAATGAAATAATAAGCAATTTAATAACATAAAATGCATCTATGGTGGTGTCAGTGCAGGATCCCAGGCAGGAGGAGGGAGAACTCCGTGACATGCAGGGAGGGTGTTCTTTGACTGCCCACCTCACCCAGGCCAGTAGGAACCACCTCAGCCTGGGCTGAAGCCAGTCCCATTGTCATTCTCAAAAACCCAAAACCAAATTTTTAAATGAACATCTTTAATCCTGTCTTCATTTCAAAGAGGAACCCCTTTAGAGCATGATGTACCATACAAATATATACCATATATGCCTATCTTCACCCGGGCCAGGCAATGGATACCCATATAATGTGGGATATGTATTTATTTTATGTATGATATATGGTTCCTAATATATACACATGTAAATCCATATTTGTTGGGATTCAACCTCCTGTAAACATGTTGCTCCATATGACCTCTGGTTTATACACATTATCTTCTATAAAATCTGTGATATTGGTTACTATAATTTGATTTTTGGTTACATGTGTTTGCTTTTTAGTTATATACCCACTATATAAGTGTACAATACAATTATATATTATTCCATCCTAACCCTATAAATTTTTTATATATCATAATAGGATTAGGGGGGATGCCAGTTAAATCCCCATGGGTAAATACAAATGTATAGATATATTTGGGGGAGCTGCAGTTATCACTGGCTGAGGCCATGCTGACTCTGTCTTCACTGTGGCTCTCAGGCTCTTTCAGCCCAGCCAACACCCTTGCATGAATCTATTCTGAGCTTGGTTTCCAGGAAAAGTGTTATAACTACTTCACTGATCAATCTCTGGGAGCCTCTGTGTCTAATGATCTCTGTCACTCTGGACAGCCAGTATTCTTTGGATCTAAGTTGAAGGTGCCCTTCTCCTTCACCTTTGTGCTGATTGAGTCTATTCTGACACTCAGCCTTGCAGCCTCTAGAAGACTCTTTCCATGAGATCTTTTGTTTTTCCTCCCCAACACACCATTTTCTTTTTCAAACAAAGCCCTTCACCAGCTGTGTGTGTCTCTTCTCCTCAAGATCTCTGTGCAGTGTTTGGGGTGCATTTTCAGCTGGCAATATCGACTCCTTTTTGATAGGGGTTCCTAATATCTTTTCATGAATTTTGAATCACTTTTGTCCTTTGATTGATTGATTGATTGATTTCTGAGAGAAAAAATAAGAAAGAAAAAGAAAAATGGACGCATTCAGGGCCTTCTGCATTGTCAAATAAACTTGAGATGTATGCAGAAGGCAGTGGGATTTTATAGGAGAGCCACTGTTGGGTTTTCTGTACCATCCAGCTCCATTTTCTTCTCAATCAAATGCTTAACTGAAACCAACTCTGAGTTTTCTTGATTTTGACAAATGGCCTGGTTTTTTGGAGTTGGGTCTTACCTGCAGAGGCTGAGCTGGAAGTTTTACTCTAATTTTCAAAGAATATCATGTCCTTTCCTTACCGGGACCTAATAGTGCTTGGATTAATGTGTTTCTGAATCACTTGTTGATTCTTCTTGAATGATTGATTGATTGATTTGAGAGACAGACAGACAGAGAGAGAGAGAAGCAGGTAGAGAATGGGCATGCCAGGGCCTCCAACCACTGCACATGAACTCCAGATGAGTGCGCCTCCCTGTGCATGTGGCTTGATGTCCTGGGGAACTGACCCTCAAACTGTGGTTCATTTGCGCTTATCAGGCCAGTGCTGAACCACTGAGCCATCTTGTCTCCAGGCCTACTCATCCTGTTTACACCACAGAGAGTTTCCAATTCCCTGATCACAGGAACCCATTCAAGCTAAACTTTAGTCTAGTTGTAAGCCCAAAACATGTGTGTGTGTGTGTGTGCTGTGTGCTGGGGCTGACCTGAGAAAAATCACAACATGGGGCCCTTGAGTCTTCATCTGCTGTCTCTGTCTGACTCCTTCTATCTCTCCTATAAATAATAAAAATAATAAAATGAAATAATAATAATAAATAATAAAATAAAATATATCATATGGTGGCGCTCACGCCTTTCATCCCAGCAGCACTACAAGGGAGGCAGAGAATGAGGAGTGTCATGGCTGTGAGTTTGAGTCCACCCTGAGATGACAGAGTGAATTCCACCTCAGCCTGGGCAAGAGGCAGTCCCTACCTTGAAAACCAAAAAAAACCCAAAAACCAAAGAAATAAATGTAACATCTACCGTAAGGACAGTGTCATGTAGCCAAAAGCAGGAGGAGGTGTTTAGTGCATGATATATACATACATACATACATACATATTATAGATATATAATGTATAATATGTATTTATTTTATATATTCATTATATAAAATATATACACATATAAATATATATTTAAATATATATAAACTTATATGTAAATATGTGTGTTCATATGTGAATATACATGTAAATTTATACATATATTATATATGATATATATTTACATATATAATATGTATAATATATTATTACATGTATTATATATTATTATACTTTATATATACTACATAATGTATACATATACATATATATAATTATATGTAAGTATATAAATTTATATATATCATAATAGGATTAGGGTTGAGGCCATATGTAAATTTATATCCATAAATACATATGTATATACATCATGGCGGGGTTCGAGGTAGGGACTGGCTCTATCTCAGGCTGACACAGAATTCACTGTGGCATCTCAGGCTGGCCTTGAACTCACAGCCACGACCCTTTTAAGATGTACTTATTCACAATTCGTTTCCAGGAAAAGTGGGAATAACTTCTCAGAAGTATCAATCTCAGAATTAAATCCTTCTAATGTCCTAACATACATAGTAAGTTCCAGCAAGCATTCTTTGGATCTCAGTTGAAGGGAGGCTTCTATGTTGTCAACTTTTCACGTGATGACACCAGGTGACACTGGCCTTCTGTCTGTGGAATTTTCTTTCCAAGGAGATCTTCTGGAAAGTTTCTGAAACCAACTCTGAATTTTCTTTATCATGACAAAGGCCTGCATAGCCGTCTGTGTCTCTCCGGCAGAGATAGAGCACATATGTTTTTTCTCTAATTTTCAAAGAATATCGAGTCCTCTCCTTAGCCAGACCTAATAGACATTTGCCAAATGTGTTTTATATAATCACTTTGCTTACAACTACTCCTGGCATTTAGGCTATGTAACGTCAAAGCTTCAGTCTGTTTCGATCATAATTTATTTTATTGTATTGTATATTTTTGTTTTTCTTTCTTTCTTTCTCTTTTGCTTGCTTGCTTGCATCTTTGCTTTCTGTCTTTCTTCCTTTCTTTTCTTTCTTTCTTTTTTCTTTTTGTTATTTTGGTTTTGCGATGTAGGGTCTCACTCAATCTGAGGCTGAACAGGAATTCACCATGGCATCTCAGGGTGGCCTCGAACTCTCTGCCATCCTCCTACATCTGCCTGCCAAGGGCTGGGATTAAAGATGTGCACCACCACGCCTGGCTATATTTTGGTTTTTCACAGTAGGGTCTCACTCTAGCCCAGGCTGAACTGGAACACACGATGTTATCTCAGGCTGGCTTTGAACTCATACCTAAGCATGTACATCTGCCTTGTCAGTGCTGGGGATCAAGGTGCATTGAACCACGTCAAGCTCAAGGGATTTAGTAGACTCATGCCTCCTGATGGTGGAAAATCACAGACAAAAATCTCGAGATCACATCATAGGTCAAATTTCACATGTAGTTTTTTCAATATTTGTAATTGAAGCGAGATGCCCTGGAAAGGAACGTGTGATTGCGAGAGACTTGTCCCCAACTCTAATGAGATCCTCTCCTGGCAAGTAAAGGTGTAATTATAATGAGAAAGCTTTTAAAGTGTTTCCACACAGTGGAATCACTGTCTGGAACAATATTTTCCATAGAAGCGTAAAGCGTAACTATGCACTTGTTCTTTCTCTTCAACTTCAGATTTCAAGGGTTAATTCTTTTGTGCATCACGTCAGACCACCACAAATTCTCACTGTGTTAATAGGGGTCCTGGTGTTGTGTACTGACCATGCTTTCATTCCTGATTGCAAGTGTGACTGAATGAACAAATGGCATATTGGCTATTTTCCATACCCTGCCCTTGTTGTGGTCCATCACCACACCTGCATTCACTGTGTTGTCAGGAAGGTTCTCAAGCGCCTCCTTGTGGGGACACCGTGCCTCAGGGTACACTTTCCAAGTCTGAGGTTCTCGATTCCTTCTGCCCACTCTTCAGCTCATAAGGCTTATAAGGCAAAAGGAATTTGTGGGCTGGAGAGATGGCTTAGGGGTCAAGGCGCCTGCCTCCTAAGCCTAAGAACACTGGTTCCAGTCTCCAGCAGTTCTAATCTCCAGGTCCCACATTAAGCCAGATGCAAAGTGACGAAATGCCGCACTTAACCACAAAGGGGCACACACATCTGGATTTCGTTTGCAGTAGCTGAGGCACTACTGGCGCACCCATCTCTGTCTTCCTCTCTCTCTCTGTCTCTCTCTGTCTCTGTCTCTCTCTCTCTGTGTCTCTCTCCAAAAAAATAATAAAAAATAAAATGTTTTAAAAAAGGATTTTCTGTAGATGCATATGGGTTTAAGATGCCCCTATTTTTTTCCTTTAGGGACTTAGGACACTCCACCATGTTGGCTGGATTACCAGAAGTGTGAGCCTCAGGCAGGAAGGGTGCTCAAAACTCCTACCAAAAGTCTCAAAACCTCTGTCAGATCTGGAGATCCCAGACAGATGTGAGCAGATGACTCAGGTGCTTGTCGGGAGCTGCGTTTTTCTACCATGCAGAGAGTCCCTGGATCTCCCAGGCTTTCTCCTGGCCCATCCAGCTCCAGATTCTGTAACCTCGGGTGACCGCGACTCGTTCACCTGAGGTTAGAGAATCTGCTCATTCCAAAAAAACGCTCAAAATGGCCGCCTGAGAATGGACTGCTGAGCCAGGGGACAGGTGGCACGCGGATGTGTCTTTTTGGAAATGGAGCAATATCTTAGATTTCATGCCGTCACTCGAAAGTACGAGCCTACCGGAAGGGGGATGTCTGAAAAATGAACAAACAGGCCACAGAGGGTGTGTTTCCTAGGAATAGCCCAGCGCAACTAAGGAGATCATGGAGGGCTGATGGGCAAGGGCCTCAAGGAGTTAGAACCCAACCATTAGAGAGCGATGCCCTGCTTCAATTACTAAGGTAGAGAGATTTAAAAATCTTCTTGGGGCTTTGAGACCAATTACTTGGACCACTGACTTGCCTGTCATTGTTTTTGATGACGAGAGGGACTCAGCTTTTTTGAAGTGCTCTCAGTTGTTGGTGCAGGACCCTGGAAGGAGAGGCAGAACTCCGTGACATGCGAGGAGCAGTGTTCTTTTACTGCCCGCTCACCCAGGCCAGTAGGAACATGATTGCTAGGCTGAAACCCAGTCACATTGTCATTCTCGCTTATTTAGTTGCTTATTTTTATGACTATTTTACCCTTTTCATTTCAGAGGAACCCCTTGTAAGTGCCCACCATACGCTGGAACCAGGGCCAGGAGATGGAGGACCCGTCTCTATGGGATGGTGGGCATTCCCCATGTTGCTCTGGTTCCTAACTTTTGGCAGCAGCAGTACACCAGTGTTGGGATTCAGTGCCTGTCCATATTGTTCCACGCCCTCTGGTTTCTGCACAATCTCTTCTGCACAATCTCCTGATCAATGGTGGCTCTGTTTGATTTTTGGTGGTGCGTGTTTGCTTTTTAGTTATAGACCCACTCAGTGAGTGTGTAAACAGCACGTGTGGGTTCCATCCTTAACCTCATCCCTGCCCCTCTCCTCCCCCCAAGGGACCATGCTCCCTGGTGATGCCAGTTACATCCCCATGGGTATTGTGGGTCGTGATTTGGGGTAGCCATCAGTTAATGGGGTGAGGCCATCTCTCTGTCTCACCTGTGGCTCTCAAAATCTTTCAGCCCACACTTGCATGAATCTCTGAGCAGGCCCATTTGAGTGTTATGCCTACTTCGCTGATGAGGTCTGGGAGCCTCTGTGTCTCTGGATCTCTGTGACTCTGGACTCCTCGGGAGTCAAGTGTTCTTTGTGCCTATCTCTTTCACCTTTGTGCTGGTTGGAGTCTATTCTAATACTCAGAGTTTAGCAGCCTCTAGAACTCTGCTCCGTCGTACATTTTGTTTTTCCTCCCCATCACACTGGTGTAGGTTTCCAAAGTCTGCCCACATTCTCTCTTTCTCTCTCTCTGACTCCTTCTATCTCTCCCATAAATAATAAAAATAATATAGGCTGGAGAGATGGCTTAGCAGTTAAGGCGCCTGCCTCCTAAGCCTAAGAACACTAGTTCCAATCCACAGCGGTTCCAATCTCCAGGTCCCACGTTTAGCCAGATGCAAATTGAGGCAAGGGAGCAATGCCACACTTTCCCACAAGGGGCGCACACATCTGTATTCGCATCATAGGTCAAATTTCTCACATAGTTTTTTGAATACTTGTAATTGAAGCGAGATGCCCTGGAAAGGAACTTGTGATTGTGAGAGACTTGTCCCCAACGCTAATGAGATCCTTTCCTGGCAAGTAAAGGTGTAATTCTGCTGAGAAACCTTTTAAAGTGTTTCCACACAGTGGAATCACTGTCTGAAATGAAATTTTCCATAGAAGCGTAAAGCGTAACTATGCGCTTGCGATTTCTCTTCAACATCAGATTTGGAGTTTTAATTCTTTTGTGCATCATGTCAGGCCACCACAAATTCTCACTGTGTTAAAAGGGGTCTGGGTGTTGTGTACTGACCATGATTTCGTTCCTGATTGCAAGTGTGACTGAATGAACAAATGGCACATTGGCGATTTTTCCATACCCTGCCCTTGTTGTGGTCCATCACCACACCTGCATCCACTGTGTTGTCAGGAAGGTTCTCAAGCGCCTCCTTGTGGGGACACCGTGCCTCAGGGTACACTTTCCAAGTCTGAGGTTCTCGATTCCTTCTGCCCACTCTTCAGCTCATAAGGCTTATATGGCAAAAGGAATTTGTCAGCTGGAGAGATGGCTTAGGGGTTAAGGCACCTGCCTCGTAAGCCAAAGAACACTGGTTACAACCTCCAGCGTTTCCAATCTCCAGGTCCCAAGTTTAGCCAGATGCAAAGTGATGCAAGGTTGCAATGCCGCACTTGACCACAAGGGGGCACACACATCTGGATTTAGTTTGCAGCAGCTGAGGTACTGCTGGCGCGCCCATCTCTGTCTTCCTCTCTCTCTCTCTCTCTCTCTCTCTCTCTCTCTCTGTGTGTGTGTGTGTGTGTGTGTCTCTCTGCAAAAAAATAATAAAAAATAAAAAGTTTTTAAAAAAGGATTTTCTGTAGACGCATATGGGTTTAAGATGCCCCTATCTTTTTCCTTTTGGGACTTAGGACACTCCACCATGTCTGCTGGGTTACCAGAAGTGTGAGCCTCAGGCAGAAAGGGTGCTCAAAACTCCTACCAAAAGTCTCAAATCCTCTGTCAGATCTGGAGGTCCCCGACAGATGTGAGCAGATGACTCAGGTGCTTGTCGGGAGCTGCGTTTTTCTACCATGCAGAGAGTCCCTGGATCTCCCAGGCTTTCTCCTGGCCCATCCAGCTCCAGATTCTGTAACCTCGGGTGACTGCGACTCGTTCACCTGAGGTTACAGAATCTGCTCATTCCAAAAAAACACTCAAAATGGCTGCCTGAGAATGGACTGCTGAGCCAGGGGACAGGTGGCGCGTGTATGTGTCTTTTTGGAAATGGAGCGATATCTTAGATTTCATGCCATCACTCGAAAGTACGAGCCTACTGGAAGGGGGGTGTCTGAAAAATGAACAAACAGGCCACAGAGGTGTGTTTTCCTAGGAATAGCCCAGTGCAACTAAGGAGATCGTGTAGGGCTGATCGGCAAGGGCCTCAAGGAGTTAGAAGCCAACAGCTAGAGAGTGAGGCCCTGCTTCAAATACTAAGGTAGAGAGATTTAAAAATCTTCCCGGGGCTTTGAGTCCAATTACTTGGACCACTGACTCACCTGTCATTGTTGTTGATGACGAAAGGGACTCAGCTTTTCTGAAGTGTGCTCAGTTGTTGGTGGAGGACCCTGGAAGGAGAGGCAGAACTCCCTGATGTGCGAGGTGTGAGGAGCAGTGTTCTTTTACTGCCCGCTCACCCAGGCCAGTAGGAACCTGATCCCTAGGCTGAAGCCCAGTCACATTGTCATTCTCGCTTATTTAGTTGCTTATGTTTATGACTATTTTACCCTTTTCATTTCAGAGGAACCCCTTGTAAGTGCCCACCATACGTTGGTACCATCATGCCCATTTTCACCCATGCCAGGCGATGGAGGACCTGTCGCTATGGGATGGTGGGCATTCCCCATATTGCTCTGATTGCTAACTTTTGGCAGCAGCAGTCCACCAGTGTTGGGATTCAGTGCCTGTCCATGTTGCCCATGCCCTCTGTTTTCTGCACACTCTCTTCTGCACAATCTCCTGAGCATTGGTGACTCTGTTTGAATTTTGGTGGTGTGTGTTTGCTTTTTAGTTATAGACCCACTCAGTGTATGTGTAAACAGCACGTGTGGGTTCCATCCTTACCCTCATCCCCGCCCCTCCCCCCAAGGGACCCTGCTCCCTGGGGATGCCAGTTACATCCCCATTGGTATTGTGGGTCATGCATTTGGGGTAGCCATCAGTTATCGGGGCGAGGCCATGTCTCTGTCCCACCTTGTGGCTCTCACAATCTTTCAGCCCACACTTGCATGAATCTCTCTGAGCCGGCCTGGCTGAGTGTTGTGCCTCCTTCGCTGATGAAGTCTGGGAGCCTCTGTGTCTCTGGATCTCTGTGACTCTGGACTCCACAGGAGTCGAGTGTTCTCTGTGCCCATCTCCTTCACCTTTGTGCTGATTGGAGTCTATTCTAATACTCAGAGTTTAGCAGCCTCTAGAACTCTGCTCCGTCGTACATTTTGTTTTTCCTCCCCATCACACCGGTGTAGTTTCCAAAGTCTGCCCACAACCAGCCGTGTGGCTCTTCTCCTCAAGATCTCTGTGCAGTGTCTGGGGTGCTGTTTCAGCTGGCAAGCTTGACTTCTCTTTTGATAGGGGTTCAGGTATCTTTTCATGAATTTTTTCAAATTTGTCATTGGATCTCATTGCCTCTGTGCAAGGAAAAAAAAAGAGAGAGAGAAACAAAACACGCATTCAGCCGCAGTCTGCATTGGTGAATCAGTTTGTATGCCATAGAAGGCAGTGGGATTTTGTAGGAGAGTCACTGTTGCAGTTTCTGTACCATCCGGCCCCGTTTTCTCTTGCCTGGAAAGCTTCTGAAACCAACTCTAAATTTTCTTGATCATGACAAAGGCCGGCATAACAGTCTGGGTCTCTCCTGCAGAGATAGAGCTCATAGAGTTTTTCTCTAATTTTCAAAGAATATCGAGTCCTTTCTTTAGCGGGACCTAATAGACCTTGGTCAAATGTGTTTCTGGGAATGGTGTCCTGTGGTCTCACTAGGTTTATCAGGCTATTTTATTTACATTGTGCCCTTGTCAAATGCTAAAATGATTCTTAACTCATAGTTAAGGAATAGTCTTAGAGGCTTATTTACCATACACTCTGCTCTCACAAATTATAACATTAAGGCAAAATAAGCTTTCTAATGACATAGGAGTCTTCAGTGTCTTTTCACGTTACTAAAATCTGGATGCTAAACATTTACCAAGCTATTATATATATTAAATTGATCAGATGCCAGCTGGTCCCTCCTTGTGAGGCAGAAAGTGGGTTGGTAATGAGCACTTGCTTATGCAAGTTTCTATTGTTTTTGTTTAATGATTGTTTTGTTTAAAATGCCATATAACCAGGTGTATTTGAAACTATATACAGTCATCTTCCCATATGGCATCCTGGGAGATTGATGCCCCCAGAATATGTCCACACTGAAGCCAGAGAAGTCATGTAATTTTCTCAATGTCACACAGTTTCTTCATTGCAGACATGAAGCCTGCCAGGTAGCACAAGTTGTCAATTGAAATGATATTTAGTAATTTAGATTATTTATTTTTATTCTTCCTAATGTGAATTAGATTCATGTCTGAGCCCATTATGTATTCTACTACTCGAACATGGCTTTCTTTCTGTTAATAAAATGTAAAATGGTAAAAATATAGGTTTTATAGTAAGAATCTCTGATTCATGAGGTGTAGTGTAAAATCCCCTGTAATAATTATATACATTTTGGCTTATTATATATTCCTGCCTTTTTATTATAGAACTTGCAATTACAGTAAATGCCCAGTATTAAAAGAAAACATAGAGATTAATGTCATTTTTTCAGTTGGAATTAGATCCTAAATATGACACAGTTGTTATGTCATATAACCAGTAGGTTTTGAAAGATTTATGCTAGGTATGTTTTATACTCTCAAAAATGGACAAATATACTTGATTCCTATGGGGATGGAAAAAGATTGAGGCTTATAACTGCCTCCAAAGATCATCTAAGCATCATCTCAAACATGGACAGAATGTTTTCCAAGAGAGGGCCCTGAATGCTTTACAGCACCTTTCCTCAACCATTACAGGAATCTGGAAGCTTGGAGTGCTAGATCCTTGTGGTACAGTTGGGGTGGGGAATGCAAGAAACAGGCAACACCACTTCATTGTGTCCTAGTATCTCTCAGTCACTCTCTAAGGAGCAATGTACATCTGTCCAATTCCTCATTTTCTGTACAGCCCATGTGTTCAGTTTTCCAACACTGAGAAGGCTAAGTGATTCTTCCTAATAATGCCACAGATGCACTGAGTTTTCATCATCTTTCACTTGGCTTTCATCTTCTCTAACTGGACTTGCATAATTTCACACTGGGCTTCCCTCATCTCTCACTAGGTTTTCATCATCTCTTACTGGACATGCATCTTCTCTAACTGGACTTGCATCATATCTTACTGGGATTGCATCTTCTGTCACTGGGTTTGCATCTTCTCTCACTGTGCTTCCATCTTCTTTCATTGGAATTGCATCATCTCTCACTGGGTTTGCATCATGTCTCACTGAACTTACATCACCTCTCACTGGGGATTGCATTATCTCTCACTGGACTTGCATCATCTCCTACTGGACTTGCATTATCTCTCACTGGACTTGCATCATGTCTCACTGAACTTGCATCATGTCATCTCTCACTGTACTTGCATTTTCTCTCACTGGACATGCATCTTCTCTCACTGGTTTTACATCATCTCTCACTGGACTTGCATCATTTCTTACTGGGCTTGCATCTTCTCTCACTGGACTTGCATAATCTCTCATTAGGCTTGCATCATCTCTCAGTGGGCTTGCATCTTCTTTCACTGGGTTTCCATTACCTCTCACTGGACTTATATCTTCTCTAACTGGACTTGCATCATATCTCACTGGGTTTGTATTTTCTCTCATTGAATTTGCATCTTTTTTCCTTGGACTTGCATGTTTTCTCACTGTGTTTCCATCTTCTTTCACTTGAATTGCATCATCTCTCACTGGGCTTGCATCATCTCTCACTGGGCTTGCATCATCTCTCATTGGGTGTGCTTCATCTCTCAATGTGCTTGCTTCATCTCTCACTGGGCTTGCATCATCTCTCACTGGGCTTGCATCATCTCTCACTGGGCTTGCATCATCTCTCACTGGACTTGCATCTTCTTTCACTGGACTTGCATAATCTATTACTGGATTTTCATTTTCTCTAACTGGAATTGCATCATATCTCCCTGGGTTTGCATCTTCTCTCACTAGGTTTCCATTACCTCTCACTTGACTTATATCTTCTCCAACTGTGCTTACATCATATATCACTGGGATTGCATCTTCTCTTCCTGGATTTGCTTCATCTCTCACTGGACTTGCATCAT
This sequence comes from Orientallactaga sibirica, assembly GCA_036365145.1. Taxonomy (NCBI): domain Eukaryota; kingdom Metazoa; phylum Chordata; class Mammalia; order Rodentia; family Dipodidae; genus Orientallactaga; species Orientallactaga sibirica. Next base: position 19,252,215 of record JAEOAD010000023.1, on the reverse strand, counting down.
CTCTCCCTTTGCTTGCATGATCTCTCACTGGACTTGTGTCATCTCTCACTAGACTTGCATCGTCTCTCACTGAGCTTGCATCTTTTCTCACTGGGCTTGAATCTTCTCTCAGTGGGCTTCATCATCTTTCACTGGGCTTGCATCATCTCTCCATGGGCTTGCATCTTTTCTCACTGGGCTTTCACCATTTTTCACTGGGCTTGCATCATCTCTCCATGGGCTTGCATCTTTTCTCACTGGGCTTTCACCATCTTTCACTGGGCTTGCATCATCTCTCCTGGGGCTTGCATCTTTTCTCACTGGGCATTCACCATCTTTCACTGTGGTTGCATCATATCTCACTTGGTTTTCATCATCTCTCACTGGACTTGCATCATCTATAACTTGACTTGCATCATCTCTCACTGGTCTTGCATCTTTTCTCACTGGGCTTTCAGCATCTCTCACTTGGCTTCCATAAACTCTCACTGGGCTTTCATCACTATCACTGAGCATGCATCATCATCTCTCACTGTCTTCAATAATCTTTATCATTGTGCTTGATCATCTCTCTCATTTTGCCATTGATTTCATAGTGAAATCTCAAGACTTACAAGAAATTGTCTTCATTTTATGTTTTTGCTCTGAACATGATTCTGTATCTTCTTCAAGGTTCTTGTGGCCTTTTATTTTTATAATTCTGCACTCTTATTCAAAACATCATTTGCTTCCTGACCTATTCAAAATATATTTTTTTGAGGCAAGCCAAAAGACTGGCCTTTTTTTAAAGGAGACACAGAGAGAATTTGTGTACCAGGTATTGCAGGCAGTGTAATTAAAGTCCAGACATGTGTGCCACCTAGTGTGCATGATTGTGTCACCTTGTGTGTCTGGCATATGTGGGACCTTGAGAGTTGAACATGAGTCCTTAGGCTTCACAGACTGGCACATTAACCATTAAGCCATCTCTCCAGTCCCAGAAGATAATTTTGAAGTATTAATTTTTAATCTCTGGGCTGGTGTCTTGACTTACAGGGAAAGAGTATTTGTCATGCAAGTATAAATATTTGAAAGAATCTGCATTCAATTTCATAGTTACTACATATAAAGCTGGGAATGACCATGCAGCTTATATTATACTCCTCTATATAGTAGAGACCAGAGAAATGCTTGGGCTATCTGGTCAGCCAATCTGACCAAACATGGCAGCTATGGGTTCAGTGAGAACCCACCCTAAGAAAACATGTGAATGAGTAATGGAGGCAGATCCAGTATGATCTCCTTCAGTTTCTCTATGCATGTGCACCAGGCACCTGCATCTGTATACACATGTGCTTTCACCACAACGCACATATCACAACACATATACACTATACTATACATACACACACACAAAATGTTTGTAACTGCTTTGTTAGTGTCTTAACCAACCACCACTTGACCTTCCAAATTTTCCTTTTCAAATAGTCTACTAGGATGTGAGGGCAATCTGGCTGTGACATATGTCACCCCATTGATTCCCAGGGTTGATTTGGCTGATCTGGCTGGCTAGGCAGATGTCCCCTTTCTCCCTCACCACTCCATGTGTGTCCCTCCCGAACCTTTCCTGAATAAAGGTGTACAAGTAGCTGAGATCCCCTGCTAGAACCTCCAAACAAGCTCCAAATAGTCTAGTAATTGTTCTTCATGGATCTTTTCTAGGTACTACAGTTCAGCTATCATTTTGTTTCCTGCTTTCTCCATTTATTTGAATAAGTAAATTGAGATCCTCAGACATGATGTATCTAAAGAATAGAATTCTGCTTATAAAATTATCTCAGTAAATATAGTTTAATATTTTACACTTATGAAATTTAACCTAAATTTGTGGTTTTGAATGTGGTGTATGAACTAGCAAATGTACAGAAGTCTGTTAAGCTTAGGAATTTCAGGTACAGATCTTATTGCATGCTTTTTGCTACTGTGATAATCTTATTTTTGATATGAATGATGTATTCTTTTACTGATTAACACACACACACACACACACACACACACACACACACACACTGAAGCCAGTTGTATCTTGGGCTTTAGGCTAAGCTCTGTTTGGTGGTAGTATAATTTTCCCCTTTGTGACAATTATAATCACCTTCTAGATGAGGATACTGTGACAATCTGGTTGCAAACTGGTAAACTTGATGGGATTTAGAAACATCATGGAGACAAGTCCTTGAGCATGTTTGTGGGGGATTGTCTAGGTTATGTTGATTGAGGTGGGACAATCCACCATAACTATAGGCAGCCCCATTCCATGAATGCTGAATGCCAGAGTCCATCACACTGTTCTTCCTGATTAAAGATGCAATGTTACTTGCTCTGCTTAATATTCTCCCAACACATTTCCTGCCATGATTAGTACATCCTCAACTGTGAATATAAGTGAACCCTTACTTTTCTATAGTACTTGTGTAGCATTCTAAGATGGGCTCTAATTCACTAGACTCTTTTCTCAGGATTTCATTTCATTTTTAATACTCACATCAGACTGTTCTTTGGAAAATGTCTCAACATCCTTAGGTAAAGGTCTTCTGTGTTTCAATATTATATACACAGTGGAGCTCAGCCTTCCATAGTACCTTCATAGAAATCAGTTTATAATTTTATTACTTTTGGTAATATAACCTAAACACCTTGTCCTGCTTGTATCCTGCCCCCAAGACTCAGTATGCTCTCTGGAGTAATGCAGCAGCTCATCTAATTGTCTTATATCTGACATCATGGTGAGAACTAAAGGAGATCAACAGGAAAAACTCAACTTACTTGCCTATGATCTCACTCAATTTAGGAATATATATGAAAGAATATAGCAAGAGAATTTACTGTCATTTTTACACTGACATTTTTATATTAGAGGATGCATTTCCACTTAGCATGAAGTTATCCTTAAATTCCAGCATAGTGGTCTCTCACCCTAAAATAGCACTGGAAAACTGCAGCCCCATGATAGGAGGAAAAGTCTTTCCTGCTAATCTTGCTCTATTGTCTAGATAGGGAACATGAGCTCTCTGAAGGCAGGTTAACAAGAAATGAGGGAAGCAACCAAGATATGAAAATAATTCAAGTGCTGGGCAACAGAACAGAGAAAGGTATACTGTATTCACAATAAACTATTACTTAATCTCAAAATCCCAAGAAATCCTATCACTAGCACAGATAAACTAGTGTCACATTATGCTGAGTGAAATAAGACCAACACAGAAGGACATATATTATTTGATCTAATTTACACCAAAATATTTTGAACTTGTATTAACAGTAAAATTGTTGTTATTACAGACTTAGGGAATATGAGACTCAGCAGTTATTAAAATAATACAAATTTACAATTATAAGACAACTAAGTTCTGGAGACATAATGTACAGAATGATGACTCTAGTTAATGATAATATATACATGAAATTAACTGATATTAGATATCAAGAGTCTTTACCATAAATAAATAAAAGTGGTAATGGCCTTGTGTTAATGATTTTACAACACATGTGCATGCCCCCTGACTCAAAATCATCTTGGGCATCTAGTTACAAACGATATTTGTTTTTTAACACACCCTCATTATAATTAGAAAACCCCTTAAAATTTATTTAATCATCCTTAAAATTACTCTGTGAGTCACCAATTCCTCTTCTAAGAATGATCCTAAATAATTCAGAGTCTAAAGGCACTTGATTAACATGACAGTATTTTCTCTAGTAGTAAGAAGAAAATAGTATAAGGGTTCCATAATCAAAAGCTAACAAAAAGAGCTGTGGATATGCTGTGAGAATACAACACTCAATGCCCCAGCCTAAGTACCCAAGTTCAGATTACCAGTCCTTACATGCAAAGATGGAAGCTATAGTGGGCTTCTGTAGACCCAACACTGACTGAAAGACGGAAGTCAAAGACAGGAGAACATCATACACATGCATAAGTACTATTAATATTTTTAAAAGCTGAAAACATGAGTATTTGTCATTCAGCAAACAGCAAAATAGACAATACACAGCTCTGATCACCTTCAAAATCATCAGTCACATAAAGCAGCTCTTCTTTTCCATTGGGGAAAGTACTTATGGGACAGAAAAGGCCATCGGTTCCACAGAAATAAAATCCATTCCAAAAACCTAAATGTTTTTGAATCAGCAATGAAATATATATGGAAAAGGTACCACTACTACCTGACCTTATTGGGATGCTTTCAGTTTAAGTGGGTAAGGGAGCAAAAATGTCATTTTACTCACCTTAAACTGAAGTGTGGAAGTGATTAGCTCCCAAAACTGAGAAGCATGTTGATAGAATTTCCACTGGGTGAAGTTGAGTGGCTCCAGGTATTCAGTTCTTGCTCTGTGTCCATCTGTAGTTTACTTTCAATGTGAACTTTAGGCATGTTCTCTCCTTACTGAGCTAAGAGAATGAGATGACTATCAGCATCTAGGAGCTGTTTCATAACTTCATTATCCTTGTGGAAGAGAGCTTTACTTCCTAAAATTTCTCCACTGCAGCTGTGGTCGAAATGAAGGTCCACTGTGGCTGAGCTGAGAAGTGTTTTAGCACAGAGATATCAACATGCATTTCAGAAGAAAGCATGTCTCTCTGGGGCATGCAGTGATCCTGAATGTCCCACATGCATGTCGTGAACAAATTGGTACCCTACTTGGTATTATGAAATATAAGAAATGCAGGGAAGAGAGAGTCATTGAATTTGCAACACAGTCTTGTGTTTTGGAAATGGCTATGGGCAGTGTGCAGCACTTCTAGATGCTGGCATGGACACTCAATGGAGTCATGATGGTGGACTGTGGGTTGAAGTCTCTACTGGAGACCCAGTAGAGATGCTGGGACCACACGATGGCTGCTGGAGAAAGATACTGGCCCCAGATGAAGTTTTCCAGGACTGTGAATAGCCTAGCTGGAGGGGCAGAATTGGAACTTCAGAGACTTGTTGCTGGTTAGAATTATCAGACTTGGAGATTTGTCACTGGCTAGAGTTGTTGGACTTGAAACTACAGTTTGATGTTTGATCTGGTTGTTTTAAATCTTGTAATAGCTGAATATTTCTTTGCTATGCCCAATGCCATCTTTTGCATTGTGAATGTTTATTCTGTGCCATTATGGGTTTCAGGGGGATTATTGTGGTATTATTGCTCAGTTAAAAGGCCAGGATTATGGGGATGTTTCAACATCATTAGGGTTGGTAAAAACTATGGAGACCTTTAAAGGTGGACTGAATGCATTGTATTTAATATCATGTATGAATATCAGTTTATGGTGGGCAGGGGTGGAATGTGGTGGTTTGATTCAGGTGTCCCCCATAAACTTAGACTTTCTGAATGCTAGGTTCTCCCCTGATGGAGATTTGGGAATTAACACCTCCTGGAGGCAATGTGTTGTTGGGGGCAGGGGTATTATAGCCAGTTTCCCCATGCCAGTATTTGGCACACTCTGCTTTTGCTGTGGTTCACCTTATGTTGGCCTGGAGTTGATGTCCACTGTCTGATCATGCCATCGTTTTCCCTTGCCATCATGGAGCTTCCCCTTGAATCTGTAAGCCAAAATAAACCTTTTTTTTTTTCCCCTCACAAGCTGCTTTTGTTCAGGTGATTTCAGCCAGCAATGCAAACTTGATTTGAACAGTATAGTAATGTTGTGGTTTGATTCAGGTGTCCCCCATCAACTTAAGAGTTCTGAATGCTAGGTCCCCAGCTAATGGAGATTTGGGAATTAATGCTTCCTGGGGGTGGTGTATTGTTGGAGGTGGGCTTATGGGTGTTATAGCCAGTTTCCCAATGCCAATGTTTGACACACTCTCCTGTTGCTGTTGTTGATCTGATGTTAGCCAGGGAGTGATGTTGCTATCATCCACCTTATGTGGGCCTGGGGTTGATGTCCACCCTCTGCTCATACCATCATTTTTCCCTGCCATCATGGAGCTTCCCTTAAAGTCTGTATGCCAAAATAAACCCCTTTTTTCCACAAAAGCTGCTCTTGGATGGGTGATTTCTACCAGCAATGCTAACCTGACTGCAGCACTATAGTTGGTACCAGAGGAGTGGAGTTACTTTTACACACCTGACTGTGTGGCTTTGATCTTTTGGAGCTGATTTTCAAGAAGAATACACAAGGATTTATAACCTCAGCCTAAGAGATGCCTTGTAGTTCTGTAAGTACAGCTTGATGGACTATTCTGGTCAGAGTTTCAAGACCTGAATGTAGTAAGAACCATGGACTATGAGGTTTGGCTTATGTGGGTGAGGAAGAGCTTTGCCTAGACTGGGCTAGAAACAGTTTATGTGAAGAGGTTTGCTGTTATGGCTATGTCTTGAGAAGATGTGCAGGGTTTTATTGCATAGAAATGGACTGGTGAGATCAGAGGAATATGGCACAGAATAAAAGATATATTTGCATGAAATTATTGCCCATTCAGCTGCAATTGGGAGATTATAGTCATTGAGATTGGGCCAGCTGACTTACACAAGGGCAACAGGAAGAATGTAGACTTTCTTTTTCTTTTTTTCTTTTCTTTTCTTTCTTTCTTTCCTTTTTATTTTTTTTTTATTTGGTTTTTCGAGGTAGGTAGGGTCTCACTCTAGCTCAGGCTCACCTGGAATTCACTATGTAGTCTTAGGGTGGCCTTGAACTCATGGCAATCCTCCTACCTCTGCCTCCCAAGTGCTGGGATTAAAGGCATGTGCCACAACGCCTGGCTTGACTCTTTCTTTTGAAGGGGCCTGAGTGCTCAAGAAATGTCCTCTTCTTAAAAATTTGTTTTATTCCCCCATGGGTTAACAACTTGGCATCCTACCTGGTATTGTGGAGTATAAGAAATACAGGAAAGAAAGGGACATTGAGTTTGCAATGCCGTCTTGTGTTTTGAAACGGACATGGGCAGTGTGAATCAGGTTTGCTTAATGCCTGCGTAGAGACTCGATGGAGCTGTGAGGATGAACCATGGGTTGCAGTGGAGACCCAGTGAAGATTCTGGGACCACAAGATGGCTGCCAAGGAGAGCTGCTGGCCCAAGATGAAGTTTTCCAGGACTGTGAGTAGCCTAGCTGGAAGGGTAGAATTGGAACTCCAGAGACTTGTCCCTAACTAGAGTTGTTGGACTTGTAGCTACAGAGCTTGATGTTTGCCTTGGTTGTTTTAAATCTTGTTTTGGTTGAATATTTATTTTTTCTTTCCAGTGCCATCTTTTTCAGTATGATTGTTTATTCTGTGCCATTATGGGCTTGGGGAGGGATTTTTTTATTTTTTATTTTTTGGTATTATGGCTCAGTTAAAAGACCTTGGATTTTAGAGATATTTGAACATCATTAGGATTAATGAAAAAATATGGGGCTTCTAAAGTTGGACTGAATGCATTCCATTTTACATTATGGATAGTTATCAGTGTATGGGGGCAGGGTCAGGATGTGGTGGTTTGATTCAGGTGTCCCCCATAAACTTATGTGTTCTGAATGCTAGGTTCCCAGCTGATGGAAATTTGAGGATTAATGCGTCCTGGAGGCAGTGTATTGTTGGGGCAGTCTTATTGGTGTTATAGCCACTTTCCCCATGCCAGAGTTTGGCACACTGTCCTGTTGCTGTTGTTGTTATGATGTTGGCCAGGGAGTGATATCAACCATCATTTTCCTCTGCCATCATGGAGTTTCCCCCTTGAGTCTGTAAGCCAAAATAAACCCTTCTTTTCCCCAAAGCTGCTCTTGGTCCAGTGATTTCTGCCAGCCATGTGAACCTGACTGAGGGCATATGAAGGACTGTGGGTGTTAGACAATTGGTCTTTAAAGGCTGCTCTCACTTTAGAATTCTATGTAGGTCTGTGAGCACATTGTTACCATCACATTACTGGTCAACTTCTTTCCTGATCCATGGCCTTTCCATCACTATGCATGAGATTGATCAACACATCCCTGAACACATTTATGCCTCCGTCTAAGGCAGGCATCCAGAATAGGCACCAAACAACTATATAATGTGAAAGTAATTTACCAGAAACCACATAGATTGTTCTACCAGTGAGTGAAGTAAGGAGGAAATATCAGGTTGTCTTTTTTTCTATTGATGCTACACCTGAATACCAAGCACAACACTGCATCAATTATGCTAAGAGCAATTTATCAAAGAGATTTGTATGTGCAGCTTGGAGTAAGCTCTATCCCAAATTCTGTTGGCTCACAAGAAATAGGAGCAGAGATTTTATTGGTCTCTTTTTCTTATTCTATGCATAAGGAGGGAAATGTGGTTGTCAATGCCTAAATACTACTTTCAGTAATAGAAGTACCTTCTGGGAAAAGAATTCAAGACAGGACTAGAATATGGAAGGAAGCTTAAAAGTATTTCACTCTTATTTCAAAATTGATTTATAAAAAAGAGAGAGAAAAGAAGAAATAATTCACAGCAAAGCCATTTTTTGAGGACTGTCACTACACTGGGGTATTTGAGTTATAATATTAATCAGCTTGTGGTCACCTACCACACACAAATTTACAGTTACTCAGTTGGCATACGAGCAGTGCTCACATGTCACCTACAGTGTCCCTTCATGAGAACATTTTTGTTACAGTAGAGTTAGCTATTCTCTGAACCAAAAACACTTGTTTGTAAAATAAGAACTAAAACGTGTCGCTAAGATAATATTAGCTCACATATTTACTTCTGATTACAAGTGAAAATTCATGACCAAAAATGAAAGAAAACAAAGTGTAGTAACTTACTGAAAATTAAACAAAAAGGCAGCTAACTGGGGAAAGGTGTCAAACATTGACAAAATACATTGAAAAAAATTAGTTCGCTAGTGTGTTTTCTCTCTCCCCCTCTCTCTTTTTCTCTTTCTGAGAAATAGCTACATAACTCTAAGCCCCACAAGTAAACAATTCTTACAATTTAAAGTTTACCATCAAAATATATGCACAGAAGGTTTAGCTCTTGCAATAAAATAAGGAAGGAAAGTAAAATGCATCTAAAGTAGAAAAAGAACAAAAACTAACTTGCATTTATTTATGATATACTTATCCCAATAGGAAATACCAGTGGCTCTATAAAAATATTCTTTGAAGTAGAAAGTATATTTCTGGTAGTGGAAATAAACCAATGTAAAATCATGTATATTTTAATAATATCAACGAACAATTAAATATCCATACTTTCAAGGGCTCCAAATATCATAAAACAGGCAAATAGGTATAAATATGAAAAACTATATGCAATCTCTCTATAGGAAAACTTACAAAACAATGGTGCAAATGACCAAAGAAAACTTAAATATATAGAAAGGTCTATACATTTCCTAGCATCAACACACACTCACTTCCACAATAACACACATATAAAAGGTTCGAATATGGGATCCACATATCAGAGAAGACATACAGAGTTTATCTTTTTGTACTAGGATTACCTTTCTTATTATGACATTTTCCCCCTCACATCCAATTTCTAGTAATTTTCATAATTTTATTTTTGTTTATGGCTGAACAGAATTCCACTGTGTATATGAGCTTCATTTTATCTATTTCTCAGTTGATGGACATCTAGACTGTTTCTATTTCCATACTGTCTTGAAGAGAGCATCAATTATCTCTGAAGAAAGGTATCTTTGTAGTAGTAGGGTAGCGAGTTCTCATGCCAAACTAGAAATGGGCCCATGAGAGTTACAGAGAGGAAAAGGCAGATAGAGAAAGAGAGGATGAGAATGGGTACATGAGGACCTCTAGTCACTGAAGATGAACTCCAGACACACATGCACTTTGTACATTTGGTTTATGTGGACAGAGGGGAATAGAACCCATATAATTAGTCTTTGCAACCAAGTACTTAACTGCTGAGCCATCTTTCCATCCCTCTCATTCTTTTCTAATAATGCTGTAGCAATTACCTTCTCTTTACTGGGATAAAACACCAGACAAGAAGCAGCTTATGGGAGGAAGAAGTTTATTTTTGTTTACAGTTTGGAAGAGAAATTTAATCATGGTTAGGAAAGTATGGAAGATCATAAAGCTGTCTCATATCTTCATTCATCAGCAGCAGGGCAGGAGCACCAAGAATGAACCAACTCTCAACATGCAGTGGGCTAAAGTAATAAACCTCAAAGGCCAACCCATGACACACTTCCTCTAGCAAAGCTCTACTTCCCACAGGCTTCATTAGCCAGCTAGGGACCAAGTATCTTAATCACAAACATTCAAATCTATGGGAGAAATTTTACATTCAAACCACCATATATTGTCCTGGATCCCTACAGACTCACAAGCATCTCATGATGCAAAATGCATTCAGTCCAACTTTAAAAGTCACAAGTCTAACACTCCCAACATGTAAAATTCCATTCTCTTCTTAAACTCAAGAAAATCTCTTAACTGTAAGTCCTTGATAATCAAAACATAAGTTACATATCTCACATGTAATGTTACAGAGTAAGCACTCCCATTGTAAGAAGAAGACATAGCAAGGAAAGCATGTGCCAATGCAAGCTAGAATGCCAGCAAGGCAAACTGGAAGTCTTTTTTGCTCCTAAAGGCCTAATTACATTCACCCAGCTGTGCTGCTTGCATCCCAGGTAGATCCACCTGAGCCTGAGAAAGCAGCTTTCCTTGTGGACATTCCATAGTCCTGGCATCTCTAAAATCATGGTGTCTCCATTTCATCCTGTGATTCATGTTCACAGCATAATGCATGGTTTCACAGGGCCACTGTGTGGGGACCACATCACTACTTCATATTAAAGTATCTTAGTGGTTCCAGGAACCATGGTTATACTTCATTACCTCATATTTTACATTTGTTATGTTTCCAAAACAAGTAGCAGGTGGGTGTCACAGTCGAATTTCTAAATCAAAAGTGAGGAAGCTTGCCCTCCAGGAGTAGGAAACTTCTTTCTTAAGGCCACTCCTTTCAAAAGAATTTGCATTCTTACTAGTTTATGCCTTAATGGATGTCACAGAGTATTGCTATTTTCTTGATGCAGAATGATTGGCCCATCCTCAATGGTCATCATCTCTTTAGCAATTTTCACCTAAAAGCCAAAAATTAGTATCTGTGCCTGGGACTTTGAACTTGCTTACATTTTTTTCTATTTTATATTTTTTACATCCAAATATTATATCTTTCACATCTTTCTTCTCTCTAATTTGTTCCACAAAACACACTAGTTAATTCCTTCTATGTTTAACTATGCTCAAAGTTCTGATGGCATGAGCATAATGGAGCCAATCTCTTTACCAATAGCCTAATTCCAGCAAAGTCTTTTCTTGTCCCTTCAAAACTTCATAAGCCATGCCTCCACAGTTCTCAATTCTCTCTACATTTAGGTCTTTCAAACTCTCACACCACTCTCTTTTTCTAGGACTACAAGGCTTCTCTAGTCTAAAGTTCTAAGTCCTTCCATATTTCTCCTATAAACCAGTTCCAAAAGATCAAAAACTACTTAGTCAGATTTATCACACCAAAAACTCCACTCCTGGTACCAATTTTCTGTTGCAGTTACCTTCCTCTTGCTGTGAGGAAACACCTGACCTGAGGAGAAGAGTTTACTTTGACTTACATTTTCAAAGGGAAACTTAATCATGTAGGAAAACCATTGAAAAGCATACAGTTGGCTCACATCTTCGTACAACATTAGCAAGACAGAAGCAGCAAGAGTGCTAACTCTGAATATCCAGCTAGTTGAACTAGTACACCTCAAGCCCCACTTCCAGCAAGGTTCTACCTCCCAAAGACTCCAATACCTGGTAAATATGTATGGGGCTTAATCACAACACCTGAGTTTATAGGGCACATTTTACACTCAAACCAACACACAATCCTTGCTTAAATTGCCTTTCTGCTGTGTGTCCACTAGTCATTCTTTATAGGTTGAAAGACAATAAATTCAAGATTTCCAGATTGGGGCGTTTTAGTGATACTTTAGTGTCCCTCATTCTAAGCCCTAAGTTAAATCCATTCAGAGTCAAAAAGGCTAAGTTGCTCTGAGCACAGTAATAGCAATGACAACAACAACAGTAATAACAATGTATCAGAGTTTTCAAAGGGTAGAGGGATGGGAGAATGGTGCAGCTAAAGATTTTTCTGTGTAAGCAAAAAAACAAAACAAAACAAACAAACAAACAAAAATAAAACTCGAGTTTTGATCCCTAGGACTCATGTAAAGCCAGATGTGAGAGCACAAGTGTCTTAGTTACTTCCTTGTTTAGTGAACAGACACCTGACTAGAAGCAGCTCAAGTAGAGAGTATATTTCAGTTTACAGTTCAAGGTTACAGTCCATCTTGGTGGGGCAGGCATGGCAGTAAGAGTTTGAGACAGCCTGTTATATTCAGTCCATAGTGAGGAGACAAATTGTGATGAAAACAAGTGCTCAGCTAGATATATTCTTTTATATAGTGCAGGTCTCTGACTATGGAGTGATGACACTCACTGTTAAGGTTGTTCTTCACAAGATATTTAATCTAATCAAGGTAATCCATCACAGGCATATACAGAATAACCCTAGGTAATTCTAGGTGCTGTCAAGTTGACAATAAAAAACATCACAAGAAGCCTCTGTAACTTCAGAGTACTTAAGTAAAAATAGGAGAGCAAGAAAGAGAGACAGGAGAATCTTCAGAAGAATGTCGGCAACTCATCTGGTGTTCAAAGCAGAAAACAAACAAACAAACAAAAGGCTGCACCTCAAACAAGGTGAAAACAACACCCTATGGTATCCCCTGTCCCATATGTTCTCAGTGGCATGCCTACACTCACACATATATACATACATCACACACATACACACACACACATGGAAATTAAAAATTTGGGAGAGAAAATACACAGAAACTTCCCCAGAGAAAATATTTAGATACAAACAAGCATATGCAAAAATATTCACACCATTATTAACTGTATTAGTTTTCTGAGACTATTACAATAAATTATCACTAGCTGGGTAGCTTAAATAATTCTGGTATGTTTTGAGAACAAAAAATAAGAAATCAAGATGGCTTGCAGATATAAGTTAGAGGTAAAGTGCTTGCCCAGCATGAAATAAGTCCTGGACCCCACAAGAGTACTTCAACAAAAGCAAAAAAAAAAAAAAAAAAAAAACACTTACCATATGATCAACATATCTTACTCTTATAGATTTATCTAAAAGAAATTAAAAATTATTTTCACACATAAACCTCCAGTAAAATTATTATGTTTATGATGGCTTTATTCTTAATTGTTCCAAGGTAGAAGCAATACAAAAGTCCTTCTAATGATTATGGACAAACTATGTAGTTACCATAGAATAGAATATTATCCAACAATATGAAGGAAATTATGATATACATAATGGTATAGATTACACTCAAATGTATTATCTTAATTGAAAGAAGCCAGATTCAAAAGACAATATATTACATGATTCTATTGTTATAAAATGGAAGAAAGACATATAATGGCAATGTCAAATAATTGCTTATCTTATCAGTGTTGCTAGTGCTGATGATCACAAGAGAGATATGTTACAAAGGTTACAAAGGAATGCTGGTGTGGTTATTAATTATATATACTAGTCTTGTTGGTAATTACCCTATTTATTTGTCAAAATTTATAAGACTGTCACAAAAGCAGTGAATTTTATGGTATGCAGCATACATAATTTTAAAACTAAAAAATGGGGGCTGGAGAAATGGCTTAATGGTTTAAGGCATTTGCCTGTGAAGCCAAAGGACTCAGGTTCAATTCCCCAGGACCCATGTAAGCCAGATGCACAAGGGATACATGCATCTGGAGTTTGTTTGCCGTGGCTAGAGACCCTGGCATGCCCATTCTCTCTCTTGCTTTCTCTATCTCTCTCTCTCCTTCAAAATAAATAAATAACATTAATAAAATAAAAAGAAAAAATGATACATGATGTCTGGCTGGCTCATGTTTTATACACAATCATGTTTGCATTTACCTTCATACCTAAATGACACCCACGCTTATTGCAGATTAGTGTCCTCATTTTAAACATTTACTGTTTCTTTCTTTTATTTAGAGTGCTTTTCCCTCCCCCATGTGTCCATTCCTAAGAATGTAATAAACTCATCTCTTAGAACATTCTTGTTGTGACATGGTTATAACTTTCTGTTTTGTGTTTCTTCCTGTGTCAGGGACTTAAATCCAGTCTGGCTTGGCATTTCACACTTGCTGCCAAAATGATACCTCTTATACCCTGTAAGTCAATTGATGGCATATGTCCCTTGAATTTTATTCAAGAGTATCTTCTTCATTCTAATTTCAAGTTCCACTGAGACAGATCAAGAGACTCCCAGCTCTTCACAAGGGTACCTGTTAAGCATTGTTAAACAAAGTTTGATCTTTGGCACAAATACTTGAACTTTCTGTGTTGCTATTGATTCTCAGGCACAGTTGGTTGGCTACTTGATTGACAGTGACCAGAGCTTTCCCTGATTAGCTATAGTGGTAATTCCAAGCACAGTAGCTTCCTGAGCTAATAAACAAGAGCTGTTCCAGGCCTGGCCAGGACAATTGGCTAGATGGCAAATGTAGCTGTGGTCCCTGTGGTTCTTGAACACAGTGGGCTGGTGAGCTACATTTCTGCTGCTCTCCAAAGCCCATGGGTACAGCAGCAGTCACAACTACAGACATAATTTTCTCAAACACCGTGGGAGTTTGAACCTTGAAGGTACTTTAGAATGATAGCCATGGCTGCATCTAACACTTTGAGACTGAATGGAGGAGATCTGGATCCACTGTGGATGGAAGGAAGAGATCTCATACCATTGAGAGAAACACAACAACCACCTCAGCATCTGTATTTGAAGCTACAAGTGTGGATTTTGTTTGGAAAGACTGCTTCAGCCATAGCAGCTCCAGATGTCCTGCAAGAGTTTATTGTTCTCTATAACCTCTTTGGATAACCCCCAGATGATCCTGCCTACAGCCAGTCTTGCCATCTCAAAAGCACTCTTCAATCTTGTTAGGAAAAAGCTTCTTATCCATTAAGATTGCATTATCAAGACAGCTGGGACAGGCAGGCCTCGTTGAGCTTGTACTGACTAGGATGACTAAGCAGAAGGTTACGATTACCATAAAGGAGGCAGTGGGTTAGTATGACTGGCTATGGAAGGCAGGTGTCCTTTCTGCTCTCCTCTTGTCAGTCTGGAAGACTGTATACACTGCTCCCTAACCATTAACATCCTGTAGTGCAATAATATGCTGCAAATGTTCTGTTGTCTACTAGTGTAGTGGTCTTTATCATGGATAGAATGTACTGACATGGTAATAGGAAGAACAGACACTTCCAGGAATTTCCTGCCCCAGCACGGTTAGTAAAGTAGCAGCTGATCAAAGGTGGCTGAGGGCACTGTGGAGAGGTGAGACTATAAGGACTGAGGAAATGAGAAGCAGGAGACCCCAGAGGCTCACAAGACAATGGGTTGAGAAATGCTGAGACCATGAAAAGCAGTATATCTGGTTGCTAGTTGATTTCCAGATTGTTACTGAGAGTAACTCACCATGGCTGCCAAGGAGCTACCTGGAGTGGCTTATAGCTGAAGGCCATTGGCACTGGGATTTTGAAATTGTAACACTGAGGGCAGTGGGCTCCAAAGCAGGTTTACTGGCACTTAAAGCCAAAGCCTAGGATCGTACACAACATGCTTGAGAGTCCTGATGAGCAAGGTTCCAGGGAACTCCAGAGCTCAAGCTCCTGGCTTTATTGAGCTGCACTTTGCCTAGGCAGCTGGTATTCCAATGAAGCTCCAAATGTTAGCATTTGTCACAGCTTGGGATCTTCTGGAACCATCTTCCCACCATCATAGAAATTGTTTCATCGATGTTCTGAGTACATTCCCTGCATAACTTCTTTGCAGTGGTGTTGTTGTTTTTCATGGACAAAACTAAACATATGAAGTATCTCTAGATTTAGCATATTTTGATAAATATTTGTGATAAAAAAACAATCATATCATCAACTTGGACATTATTCAACTTCAAGAGTAATGTTTATGCACTGGTCCATGTCTGAAGTAAATTGAAGTTTCCCACAATAATCTGCTGTATAAAAATCTCTACTGCATTTCCAAACCCATCCTTTCTTTTCTCGTTTCATGTTTTTGCCTGGATTCCTGATGGAATCCAAGTCTTGGCATCTCACTTCCTGTTCTGAGATGCTTCAGGACAACTCTGAAGGTCAGAGTCTTCCCAGAAAGCAAATAATAAACTGCTATGAGGAAATATACTGTGGTGGTTGGAATATATGTCCCCCATAGACTCTGGTATAATACTGAAGCTTGTAACTTGGGTTTCTAGCCACCTGGCTGGAGGAGGTGTTACTGTGGGTAGATCTTAGGTTCCAGCCCAAATATACATTTGCTGATAGATCTGAATTCCTGCCCAAACATATGTAGAGAGGCCTGAGTTCTGGGGGTCCTGATTGCTGTAGGTTAGTGCTAGATGTTCTTTGGTATTTGCTGGCCAGTGGTGGTCTCTCTCTGTGCTCATATTTATGAATGAAAGCCAGCTTCCTCCACTATAGAAGGAAATTCCCCTGTACCTGTAAGCTTGAAATAAATCCTGTCCTCCAATGAACTGTGTTTGGTTGGATGTTCATCCATGTTGGGCATTGCTAAACATAGGCTATGACTGTGAGGAAGCTGGCCTGGGCTGTTGGACATGGCCAGGAACCTTGGGATGTGGGGGTTGCAGCCACCCTTATCCTTGGGAACCCACTCTGGTGACAGAGTTGGCTCTCTTTTCTCTCAAGGTCATAGTGAGCACCATCTTCACCCAGAGTGGGTGAAACTGGTGTGCCCTCCCCATCCCAAAAGCACCTGAACATTCCATAGTCAGGTTTTGTGCCCCCACAGTTCCTGAACTTATGGCTAGCTGCCCAAGAGACCCTTATATGGTAGTAAATAGTCTCCCTGCAGCTGTAGCCATCGAATATGTGGCTGAAGTCATGTAGTTTTTCCTGCCACTTATGTTATATTCCTTGAAGCTTCTCCCTCACAACTTCTGCCTTCCAGCACTACCCAATTAGATAGCAACTATAAGCCTATGTATACAATCAGCTTATAGTCTGTATGTGCCTTCTCCACCTTTCTCAAGTGTTTATAAACCCATCCTCCTTTGAATAAAAGAGAGCATGCTATCCATCAGACTGTCTCTTGGGTGATTCATTGCCCATTGCACTCACCTGCTCCAAGACCCTGCTTCCCCTCAGCTCCTCCTGTGGTTTGGACGTCAGTGCCAATGACCCCTGGAAAAGCAAGGATCCACACATCCCAACATTGTGAAGCTGCCTATTATAGAAATAATTTTACCAGAGAAGTGGTATCTTTTGGAATGATCAATCTGACCATGTGGATTTTGTTCTTTGGAACTTTTGTGCTGGAGGAGGAACATGAAGGCATTGATACTTTTGACTTCAAAAGCCTCACAATGTGGTAAACCAAATTTTGAAGGCTATTCTGGTGAAAATGCTAGGTGCAGAGAGAATTGTATTTGGATGGTTTGCTTATGAAATTTCCCAGAGGAAGGAGAGACAGCAGAGCACTTTCTTGGAACAGGGATATTGCCATAATGGCTTATTGTTGTAAAAGGCTGATCTAAGAGCTTGATCAGGGTTGAATTTAAAAGTATTGACTGGTATGCTTGGCAGAAGATATATAACTAAGATATATAATATTTAACGTTGGAAAATTTTAAGCAAGTTTAAAATTACTGACACAGAGAAAAGTTTTAGGTTACTAAAGCTGATATTGTCAAGCAGATTACTACCATTAAGGATGGCTCAACTATTTTACATTGAAACAATTGAAAAGATGTCTGAGGAAATTCCACCCTGGAAAGACAGAAGGGTATAAGTATAAACTCTTTTGAAAGGTGATCACTGGGAGGAAGAATTCCAAAAGCTGAAGGTCAATATTAACTTCCTCCCTGGATTAACAAATGGATGTATTGCTGTAAACATGAAAAATGCATGGAAGCAGGTCATGAAGTGCACTTGGTTCCAGCAGCCAGTTCTGAGATGTAGCATAAAAAACACAGTGTGATGTCCCTCTTAGAGAATCCTATGAGGCCATTGTAAGATGGACTGTGGTTTGCAATGGAGACCCAAAGATGTTTTGGATATACCAAGACTATGCAAAAACTATCATGGAGTGCTGTTGGCTCATTATAAAAGTATTCCCTGTCTACTCATCCCAGATGGAATGATGGAAATCCAGAGACTATTGTCTTTGGTAATAGATGTTGGGCTTGAACTGCAGATGTTTGATATTTACCCGATGGCTATTTATTTTGAATTGGCATAGTCTCTCCTTTTTATGCCTTATAGCAATGGAAATGTTTTCTCTGTGCCATTAAATGTGGGAAGTAGGTAACTTGTTTTGATATTATAAAACTTACAGTTAAGAAACAGTCTTGAATCTCAATAAAACTTGGGACTGAAATAGTCTTAAAGTTGGTAAAGACTGGGGAGGTTTGAAGTTGGGATGAATGCAATTTATATTGTTATATGGTCATAAATTTATGGGGTGTAGGACAGAATGTGGTGGTTTGAATGAATGTCCCTTATAGACTGTAGCAGACTGCTTGAGGTTCGCTGAGATGAACTTCCAGACCAGGCACAGTTATGGAGGAAGGGATATTATTTATTGAAGCTTACAGATCCAGGGGAAGTTCCATAATAGCAGAAGAAGTGGCTTGCCCTTCACAGGACCAGGCAAGAGAGAGAAAAGCCAACCAGCCACCACAGTACACAGAGCAAAACTACTGCCAAAAGGTCACACAGCACACTTCAGGAACTCCTGCTAGGCACATTTGCATATCTTTACAATGGAATCTCAAAGCCATACCATTAACACCTTAAGACCAGCCCCCAGTGACATTGCCTCTAGCAAGGTGATTGAAGATGCAAACTATAACTAATAAAACACTGAATATATTGGGGGGACATATATTCAAACTACCACATAGACTCAGGTATTTTATTGAAGCTTCTAACCAGGATAGAGGAGGTGTCACTGGGGGGAAGATCCTGGGGTCCAGTCCAAAGGTATGTTTGGGGTTGGACCTGAGTTGCAGCCCAAAGGTATGCAGAGAGGTTTGTGCTCTGGTTGTCCTGCTTGCTGCCAGTTCTTTCTTGCTGCTTTTTTGGTGCTAGAGGTTTCTATCTCTTCTTGGATTTATAAATAAGATCCAACATCTTTCACCATTGATGGAACTTCCCCTAGATTTGTAATCTTGAAATAAATCCCTTCTTCTTATAAAATTGTGTTTGTTTGGATGTTTGTCCCAGCATTGTGAAGTTGTCTACTATATACTTATATATTGATCCAATCTATTATAATACTTATCACTCAGTTTTAAATATCTTTATGCCAATTTCTCCTATTCTATGAAGATTAAGTTTTATTCCTCATAATCTTAGCACAGTGGTGGCTGTATAGCAAATATTCAATAAATGAGTGAATTGACAGTCAAATGCTGTTTTTTAGTTCATTTTACTCTTGACATATCTGAAACATTATCCCTCATCATTTTCTTGCCATTCCATCATGTTTTTTAAGGCCCTTATATCTGTTTGCAGGTACATCTCTGAATAATTTTCTTACTTCTCCAGGTCTTGGTCCACAGCACAACCTAAATCATATTTACTTCTCCATTCCCCTCAGTTCATTGAAGACAGGGCTTTGTTTAATATATTTTTATGTAATTTTAGTACATGGTTCCCTCCCTTCCAATGGAAAGGTTATAAACCTTGGAAGTACTCAGCCTGTGTTTATTAAATGATGATAATTTTAAAGTTTCTGATGATACAGTAAGGACTCAAAGAGACAAAATTCTTCCATTAAAGAGCCTATATTCCAAAGGGAGATATGCAAAATAAATGTAAGACATAAAAATACAAGGTGGGTAATAAGTACCATCCAGATAATGTGGGGTAGGAGGATAGGTAAAGGAAAGAAAAATACAATCATGGATTCTTGTAACTGTATAGTACAAATTTAGGAAACATTCATCAAATGGATATAATTCTATTTCTATTACTCATGCAGATATGTTTCTTGAAATTTCTGCTTTTTACATCAGAAATAGTCACCATATATATATATATATATATTAATAATAATATTTTAATAATATTTTATTTAATAATATTTTATTTAATTAATATATATATATTAATATATATTAATGAAACATGTCAGTAAATTTTATTATAATAGAAAACATAAGATGTTCATTAACAGATATAAATATTACACACAGATTTCTCTACCATGTTAATATCAATAGGGCGGCAGAATGCATATAAACCTAAACTTTAGCTTTATAAATGTTTCAGCAATCTACTTTACTTAGAAATTATCTAGTTATCTAATGAATACACATTAATTAGCTCAATTTAGTAACAGTCAAGTTTTAAATTAACTAAAGAGCTTGGAAATTATCTTCAATTTTTTTTGCTAGGAAATGTAATTACCATTGAAATAATCTGTTGAAATTATGATTAAATATGGTTAAAGCTAAATAAATTATGTTAGTAAATATTAAGTAGGATAATACTAGTTTATTTGATCTATAAGCCTGTAAGTTTACAAAAACAGAG
Source organism: Orientallactaga sibirica (assembly GCA_036365145.1). Classification (NCBI taxonomy): domain Eukaryota; kingdom Metazoa; phylum Chordata; class Mammalia; order Rodentia; family Dipodidae; genus Orientallactaga; species Orientallactaga sibirica. Next base: position 19,231,625 of record JAEOAD010000023.1, on the reverse strand, counting down.
AATAGAAGCAAAATGAATGTTAACATTACACTAACAATGGTGATAATTAAGAGAAAAATAGTTTTTTATAACACACTTGATTTATTAAGCAGATCTTGTTTGCTAAAGTTATACCTAAATTATTAGGAGGGGAATGCTTAAATATTTCTGTTAGTTTCAATAAGAATATTTTGTTTTCAATTGAAGCCAATATTAAATTTCTCTTTGAGAAAATTAAATATCTTATTTCTACTTATATGAGAAAGTGAGAAAGAGGCAGAGGAGAGAGAGAGAGAGAGAGAGAGAGAGAGAGAGAGAAGAATGGGCACATCAGGGCATCCAGCCACTACAAACAAACTGCAGACACATCCTCTTGTGTCCTTTGGCTTTGCTTAACTTCTAAACTATCTCTCCAGCCCCAAGATTAAATTTATTAATCTGGGAATGTATAGATGCTCACTTAAATTTGTTCTGATCACAATAATGTTCCTTTTATATAAAGTTTTTGAAATCTAAAAAAATTAATACCATCCAAAGGTAGGAAATATACTGCATACACAATATTAGGTAGGTAAACATATAGAGTGATATCATTAGCTTATATTGTTAGCTTTAAGATTCAATCACTATTCAAACTTTCTTCAAATCTAAAATATGCAGTTCCATATCAAAGACCTAGTTTATTCTCAACGAATTAATTCTTAATCATTTTGATCTCAAAAGCGGTAAAGAAAAAGGACTTAATATATCAGATTATGTTGGTTAATATTTATTGACAACTTGACAGGATTTAGAATTACAAAGGAGACAGAACTCTGGGTTTTTCCATAAGGATATTTTAGGAGAGAATTAAGTAAGAAATGAATACTTGCCCTGAATGTGGGTGGCACCATCCCATGTGCTGGGAATTCATCTCAATGGTCTCTAACTGAAGAGGAAGGAAAAAGAAAAAGTGAGTTAACCATTTATCTCTCTTTTCCTGTTTTCTGATTATGAAGATAATGTCACCCTCTGCCACCACAGTAAGTGAAACTCTCACTGCCACAGCTTCCCATAAAATGGACTATACCCTCAAGCTGTTGATCTAAATAAGTCCTTTATTATTTATGTTGAATAGATCAGATATTTGTCACAATAATGAGAAATATGATTAATGTATAAAATTGGTACCAAGGAGTGAGTCTGTTCCTATGATAAACTGGAATGGGTGGTTCTTTGCAATGTTTTTTGTTGAAGGAATGTGGAAGACATTGGTGGTGAAGACTGGAATGTTGTAAGCAGATGTTCATAGGCCATTTTCATGGGATTTTTAAGGAAAAATGTTGATAGAAATGCAGATAATGGGAGCCTGTATCATGAAAATTTAGGAGAAATAAGAACTCTATTGGGAAGTAGGCTAGAGAGTATTTTTACTACTTCTGAAATAGAATATGGCTGCATTGTGCCAAGCTCTTGAAAACTCGAGTGCTGCTGAATTCAAAGTCAAGTACAGACCTGATTGTTGAGAGTTTCAAGAGATTGTGTCAGGCATTGGGAGGTCATGGATATCCAGGCCATTTTGTGTCTGGGGGAGAACATTGTAAGGATTCCTACCCTTCCTTTGGTTCTTACATCCTTTCTGCCACCTCTTCTGCAATGGACCTATACAAGACCATCATAATAGAAGGAAAAGATCATGACATCAAAATAAAAGAGAGACTGACTGAGAGGGGAGAGGATCTGATGGAGAGTAGATTTTCAGAGGGGAGATTGGGGAAGGGAGGAAATACCATGGGTTATTGTCTACAATTATGGAAGTTGTCAATAAAAATAAATAAATAGAATTATAAAAGAGTGCAACATCAGGGTTTGTCATGGTTACTGCTCACTCTTCTGAAACCAACTCTACAGTGAGAGACAGAGAGAGAGACAGAGAGAGAGTGACAGAGAGAGAAAGAAAGAGAAAATATATGAAAATGGGTAGTTTAGTTAGGAAAGGAGCATGGGCATATTTCAAGTTGTAATCAGGAATTTTGAGGAGAAAGCCACTTTAAGTGATAGACAGATTAGGATCATTAAACAGACATCCGGTGCTCTACATTGGAACCATAGGAAGGGTGCCCCCAGGGAAGGATACTACCCAAGAAGATCCCATTTAAATGCAAATTCATTTGAAAGAAGAGACCTATGGCTGAGATTACAGTTTAAAGGGGTCCCTACTCAAAAGCACAAAGAACATACCTCAGCCAAGGAAGAATAGGGCAAAGTTACATCTTGCACTGATAGTACCCTCATACACGTGGTCTTGATTGTGTGGGCATCCTAAATTCAAGAGATATGAAGCAATGAAGGCTTGCATGAAAGTACTCAAAAGCCACTGAGGCCACACAATGTGTGGCAGGGTCAGAATCCACACAAGAAGGACTCAAGAGATCATTGCATGAAGCTGTGAGGGTGAAGCCCTCATTCTAATGGATACCTCAAGATGTTGGTGACACTAGGATGGTGGGAAATCTACAGGAAAAAGCTGTAGGCAAGGATCTCGGGCTGGCTCAAAGAGAGGTTCTCTATGTTGCCACGGGAAGAACAGGAAGGCTGCAACTAGTCAAGGCTGTTGGACTCCAGATGATGCCACCAAATGTCTCAGTTTCCAAACATGGAGCAGAAGGGTTTATTGCTTACCCTGTTGTGTTTCTTCCTTGCTTTTATCAGGTCTTTCGTCAAAATCCTCCTATTCTTTCATTTTGTAAAGGGAATACTTATTTAGTGTCATTGTATATAGGAAATCTGTAACTTTATTCTTGATTTTATAGAAGCTCATTGTTGAGAGTTTATCGTGAGTCTTAGAAGAGTCTTTGAACTTTTGGACAGTGTTGAAACTGTGAAGGTGTTACAGGCAGGTTCACATTGCTGGTAGAAATCAACTGACCAAGAGCAGGTTGCAGAAAAAAAGAGGTTTATTTGGGCTTAAAGGCTCAAGGGGGAAGCTCCATGATGGCAGGGAAAACGATGGCATGAGCAGAGGGGGCAATCACCCCCTGGCCAACATAGGTGGACCATAGCAACAGGAGAGTGTACCAAACACTGGCAAGGGGGAGCTAGCTATAATACCCATCAGCCTGCTCCAACAATACTCTGCCTTCAGGAGGAATTAATTCCCAAATCTCCATCAGCTGGGAACCTAGCATTCAGAACACCTAAGTTTATGGGGGCACCTGACTCAAACTACCACATCCTGCCCTGGACCCCATAAACTGATAACCATACATGATGTAAAATGCAATTTATTCATGTAACTTTAAAAGTCCCTGTAGTTTATATCAATTCCAATGATGTTCATACATCCCCATAGTCCAACATCCTTTAACTGAGCCATAATACCCAAAAAAATCCCCCCCAAAGATGTTATTGGGCAAAGCAAAGAAATATTCAACCAATATAAGATTTAAAACAACGAGGGCAAACATCAAACTCAGTAATTACAACAACTCTAGTCAGTGACAAATCTCCAAGTCTGATAATTCTAACCAGCAACAAGTCTTGGGTAGCTTTCCTCAGCAGCCATCTCCTGGTCCCAGCATCTCCACTGGGTCTCCACTGCAACCCATGGTCCATCCTGATGACCCCATGGGATCTCCATGCACGCATCCAGAAAACCTGCTTCACAATACCCATGGCCATTTCCAAAACACAAGACTGCATTTCAAACTCAATGATCCTCTCTTTCTTGCATTTCTTATATTCCATTATACCAGGTAGAGTGCCAGTCTGTTAATCCAGGGGGGAATAAACAGACTTTGAAGAACAGGGCACTCCTTCAGCATTCAGACCTCTTCAAAAGAGTCTGCATTCTTCCTGTTGCCCCAGTGCAGGCCAGCTGGCCCAATCTCAAGGGTTGTAATCTCCCAATTGCAGCTGAACAGACAGAGTTCACCCCCAATTTTTTTTTCTATGCCATATCCCTTTGCTCACACCAGTTTATTTCTATGAAATGCAACCCTGCACAAATTCTCAGGGCATGGTCATAACACTAAGCTTCTCAAACTTCTTCTAGCCCAGTCCAAGCAAAGCTCTTTCTCACCCTCATAAGCCAAATCTCACAGACCATTGTTCTTATGGCATTCAGGTCTTTCAACTCTGACCAGAATGCCCATGCAAGCATTTCAAGGCATCTCTTAGATCAAGGTTTCAAATCCTTCTGCATTCCTCTTGAAAATCTGCTCCAAAAGGCCAAAACCACACAGTCAGGTGTCTAACAGCAATCCCATTCCTTGGTACTACTTTACTGTTGCAGTCAGGTTCATCAGCTTCACATTACTGGTAGAAATCTCTAGACCAAGAGAAGTTTGTGGGAAAAAAGAGGTTTATTTTGGCTTACAGGATCAAGGGGGAAGCTCCATGATGGCAGGGAAAACTATAGCATTTGCAGAAGGTGGACATCACCCCCTGGCCAACATAAGGTAGACCATAGCAAGAGGAGAGTATGCCAAACACTGTCAAGGGGGAGCTGGCTATAACACCCATCAGCCCACCCCCAACAATACTCTGCCTCTAGGAGGCATTGATTCCCAAATCTCCATCAGCTGGGGACCTAGTATTCAGAACACCTAAGTTTATGGGGAACACCTGACTCAAACCACCACAGAAAGTTATGGGTACTTTTAGAGACTCTGAATGGACTTTACATTAGGAGGAAAATATGGAATGGTAGGGGCTAAAGTGTGTTATGGATTAAAGTGATAAACTTGGTTGTAAAATTGAAATGGGGAGGGCTGTTGGTTGTTACTTTTCATTCTCAACGTTGTTAGATTTAGAATTGTTCTGACTACATTACCTTAGGCATGTCTGTAAACATGTTTTCAGAAAGGTTTAACCAAGGAGGGAAAAACCTACCTTATATATGGGTGGCACTATCCCATGGCCTGGAGTCTTAGGCTGAATAAAAAGGAACAAAGAACAGCAAGTAGAGCATAAGGATTCATTTATTTTTCTTCCTGACTATGGACATAGTGTGGCCAGCTGTCTCATGCTCCTTTGTCCAACCCACACTGCCATGATAAACTGTAATCTCACACTGTGAGCCAATACAAACCCCTTCCTTCCTTAAGTTTTGTTTTGTTTTGTTTTATTTATTTATTTATTTAATTTGCTTATTTTAGGTAGAAAATATGTAGCCCAGGATAGCTTCAAATTCGTTATGGAGACAAGGCTAGCATTAAATGTCTAAACTTTCTGCCCTCACCTTCTAAGTGCATGGATTACAGCTTTGCACCCCCAGCCCAGCTTGTAACTGGCATTTGTCAGACATTTTATCACAACAATGAGAAAAATAACTAACACACAAATTTTCCATCATCTTTTGCTCAATACAAACAAGTTTTCTCTAAAATCATTAATCAAGCCAGGTGTGGTGGCACATGCCTTTAATCCCAGCACTTGGGAGGCAGAGGTAGGAGGCTTGCCATGAGTTCAAGGCCACCCTGAGACTACTATATAGTGAATTCCAGGTCAGCCTGGGCTACAGCAAGACCCTACCTTGAAAAACCAAAAAAAAAAAATAAATAAATAAATAAAATAAAATAATTAATCATAGGATTCAATAAATATTGAGATTAAGTTAAAAAAGGAAAACATATAGGGGTATAATAAGAGTCACTAGGCAGAATGGAAGAGGGTTGGATCTCTGAGAAAGGGAGAGTCATTTGTGCTTAGACATTTCTAGAACATGAAAGAATGAGAGATTTCTTAATGACTATGGATTTCCATGTCATAGTGTTTGGGGCAGATCATTTTCATAGCTGTTTAGGAAGATTCTATTAAAATTCTCATAGTCTGTAATGAAAAACCATGGTTCCTCTTTCTCCTAATCCTCAACCAACATTTGTTGTTATTAGATTTTTAGTGATTTCCATCCTTTCTGAAGTATGGTGGAATATCATAGTTGTTTTACTTTTTATTTCTGTAATGGTTAGGGATGTAGAACACTTTCTTAAGTGTGTGTTAGCCATTTGTATTTCTTCCTCTGAGAACACCCTGTTCAATTCTCTGCCCCATTTTTGGAGTGGGTTGTTTGATTTTTTATTGTTTAGTTTTTTGAGTTCTTTGTTAATTCTAAATATTAGACCTCTGCCAGTGGTAGAGATGGTGAAAAATTTTCCCATTCTGTGGGTAATCTATTAACTCTGCTTATGGTATATTTACCTTTACAAAAGCTTTTAACTTCATGAGATCCCATTGGTAGAGTGATTGTTTAATATCCTGACCTACTTGAGTTTTGTTATGGAAGTCCTTCCCCACTCCTATATTGTGGAATGTTCCTCCTAGTTTTTCTTCCAGTAGAAGAAGAGTTTCAGGTCTTAGATTGAGGTCTTTAATCCATCTGGACTTGATTTTTGTGTAGTGAGATGAATGGGTCTACTCTCATTTTTCTACATATGGTTATCCAATTTGCCCAGCACTATTTGTTGAAGATGCTATCTTTTCTTGATTCTACTTTATTGGCACCTCTGTCAAAGATCAAGTAGCTGCAGTTACTTGATCTAAGGTCTGGGTCTTCAACTTCAATTCTGTTCCATTGGTCTATGTTGCTATTTTTATGCCAGAACCATGCTGTTTTTGTTACTATGGCTTTGTAACATAGCTTTAGATAGGGTATGGTGATACCTCCTGAGTGTGTGTGTGTGTGTGTGTGTGTGTGTGTGTGTGTGTGTGAGGATGTTTGGATATCTGAGGCCTGCTGTCATTTCATATGAATTTTGAGATCTTTTTTTCTATCTTTGTGAAGAATGATTGTGGGTATTTTTATTAGTACTGTATTAAATCTGTATATTGTTTTTAGTATAATTGCCATTTTCACAATATTAATTCCTCCTTTCCAATAGCATGGATGGTTTTGCCATCTTCTCAAGTCCTCTTCAATTTCTTTCCTGAGTTTCTCGTTTTCATTATATAAGTCTTTTACATCCTTGTTTAGTCTTATTCCAAGGTATTTACTTATTTTTTTGTGTGGTTGTTGTTGTTGCTATTGGAAATGGAACAACCTTGCTGATTTCTTCCTCTGTATATTTGTCCTTTGCATATAGAAAGGCTACTGATTTTTGTGTGTTGATTTTGTATCCTGCCACTTTACTGAAGAAATTAATCACCTTTAGAAATTTTGAAATGGAGACAACTGGGTCACATATATATAGGATGATGTCATCAGCAAATAGGACTAACTTGACTTCTTACTGGGCATTTATCCTAAATACTCCATGCTTAACTACAGAGATATTTGCTCAGCAATGCTTATAGCTGCTCAGTTCATTAAAACTAAGAACTGGAATCAACTCAAGTGTCCTTTATTGGCTGAATGGATAATGAAGTTGTGGTACATTTACACAATGGAATTCTACTCAGCAGTAAGAAAAAATGATATTATGAAATTTTTAGGAAAATGTACAGAATTGGAACAGATCATACTCAGTGAACTCACACAATCACAGAATGACAAATGCAGCATGGTCTCACTTATCTGAGGTTCAATACCTGGGCCATTTAAAGTTGCTGATATACATGATAGGCAACTCAAAGCCCAGACAATAGGAATAGAAGGTTTTGGAGGGGTGGGGAAAAACAAACACAAAACTAAATCCAAAATGAATTGGTACCAAAGAAACATTTATTCTTGGAGATAGGATTAAATATATAACCCTCAAAAGAGGTAAGGGGAGAGTACCTGAAAAGGAGCACCCTGGAGAGGGTGGAATGAAGCCTAAGCTTAAAAGAAAAAAATTGGGGGGCTCTGGGCTGTAATTCCCAGTACCAGAAATCAGTTGCTACCTACAATGAGCTGTTGATCTGAGACCTATGAGGACCCCAAAACAAGACAGTTTTCTGCCAAAGCACTTTGATTACCCACCTGTGGTGGTTTGATCCAGGTGTCCCCCATAAACTTATGTGTTTTCAATGCTAGGTTCCCAGCTGATGGAGATTTGGGAATTAATGCCTCCTGGAGGCAGTGTATTGTTGGAAGCAGGTTATTGGGCATCATAGCCAGTTTCTCCTTGTCAGTGTTTAGCACACTCTCCTATTCCTGTTGTCCATCTAATGTTGGTGATGTCTACTCTCTGCTCATGCCATCACTTCACCCTGCCATCATGGAGCTTCCCTCTAGAGTCTGTAAGCCAAAATAAATCCTTTTGTCTGTAAAGCTGCTCTTGGTCAGGTGATTTCTGCCAACAATGTGAACCAGACTGCAACAGTATAGTGATACTGAGGAGAGGGATTGCTGGTAGACACCTGACTGTGTGGCTTTGGCCTATTGGAGCTGATTTGCAAGAGGAATGTGGAAGGATTTGGAACTTTTGCCTAAGAGACACCTTACAATACTTTCAGTACAGCTTGATGGACTATTCTGGTCAAAGTTGAAAGGCCTGAATGCTGTGAGAACTATGGACTGTGAGGTTTGGCTTATGAGGATGAAAAGGAGCTTTATCTAGACTGGGCTAGAAGCAGTTTGTGTGAGAGGCTTGCTGTTATGGCTATTTCCTGAGAAGTTGTGCAGGGATGCATTGTGTAGAAATTGACTGGTGTGACCAGAGGGATATGGCACATAAATAAAATTTTGGGGCCAAAACTGCTACCAGTTCAGCTGCAATTATATGAGATTACAACCTTTGAGATTGAGCCAGCTGATGTGCACAGGGGCAACAGGAAAAAAAAAATGTAGACTCTTCTGAAGGGGCCTGAGTGCTCAAGGAGTTTCCTGTTCTTCAAAGTATGCTTTATTCCCTCCAGGATTAATAAATTGCCAACATACCTGGTATTGTGGAGTATAAGTAATGCAGCAAAGAGAGGGCCATTGAATTTGGAATGTCTTGTGTTTTAGAAATGGCCATGGGTAGTGTATTGTTAGAAGTATTTTTTTCTGCATGCCTGCCTGGAGACCCAATGGAGCCATGAGGATGAACCATGGGTTTCAGTGGAGATGCAGTGGAGATGCCAGTACTGTGAGAAGCCTGCTAAGGAAAGCTGATGGCCCTGGATGAAGTTTCCCAGGACTGTGAGTAGCCTCAGTGGAGGGGCAGAATTGGAACTCCAGAGACTTGTTGCTGGTTAGAATTATCAGACTTGAAGAATTGTCACTGAGTAGAGTTGTTGGACTTGGAGCTAAAGAGTTTGATGTTTGCCCTGGGTTTTAAATCTTGTGTTGGTTGAATAGGTCTCTTCTATGTCCAATGCCATTTTTTTCAGTGTGAATGTTTACTCTGTGTCATTATAGGTTTTTGGGTTTTTTTTTGTTGTTTGTTTGTTTGTTTTTTTTTGCTATTATGGCCTAGTTAAAAAAAAAAACTTGGATTATGGTGATGTTTGAATATCATACTCAAGTCATACTCAATGCATTATATTTTACATCATGTATGGATATCAGTTTATGGGGGCTAGGCGTGGAATGTTGTGGTTTGATTCAGGTGTCCCCCATAAAGTTAGGTGTTCTGAATGCTAAGTTCCCATGTGATGGAGATTTGGGAGTTAATGCCTCCTGGAGGAAGTGTATTGATGGGAGCAGGCTTTTGGGTATCATAGCCAATTTCCCCTTGCCAGTGTTTGGCACAATCTCCTGTTCCTGCCATTCATCTGCTTTTGGCCATGGGATGATGTCCACCCTCTGCTTATGCCATCATTTCCCCCTGCTATCACAGAGCTTTCCCCTTGAGTCTGTAAGCCCAAATGAATCCTTTTTGTTCCACAATGCTGCTCTTGGTTGGGTGATTTCTGCCAGCAATGTGAACCTGACTGCAACACCACCTGAGGCAAAAGTTAAGACCCTATTGCTGAAGACATCATATGCTGCTACCACAGAGCATGGAGAGTCCTGGCTGGAAAACAGAAGAAAGTCAGAGTCAGTCCCCAGACAGTTAGCCCATCTAGTGCTTGAAAGTGCTACATGAGCTACTGTGAGAAAGTGTCCAACAACAGTCTGAGCAATCAGAGCTCTAAGGTTTTCAGAGGCAAACACCCTGAGATGTACATGCCAGTGCAACAGTGGCACACAGCCTTGGTGAATAACCCATTGCTTTTGGTTTGACTAAGACATCTGCTCAGTGTAAAGGAACTCATATCTGGAATTGGGAACAAGATTAGGATCCTATGGAGACAAGGATCCTGCTCTCCAGTGTCAAGCTCTCACTAGTTTTGGCAAAAAGAGGGGTTACATACATCAAATTATCCCTTAATTAATGCTACTTATTCCACTTAAACTATGCTGACATCATTCTCCATTGGAGAATGTGTTCTTCTTTTTCAGAAGGTAGCAACACCCCTTACACTTCAGCCAAGCCCCTGCTGAAATCAGAGGAATTAGAGAAATGAACAAGAGTTCTGCTTCCATGCTGAACCTGATAATCAGCACCAAGGAGAAAGAGATAGACCCTGAGGATACTCACCACTTACCAAAGAAGATATCCAGAGGTTCACAAAGTAGATGTAAAACTCATCCACCACAGCTCAGGAAATATTGCAGAAGAGGGGGCAGAAAGATTGTAAGAGCCACAGGTTGAGACATCATGCCCACAGGCATTCCCTCCCCACCCCAATAATAACTGAATACTTCTTCCACAATGCATAAACCACAACCCCATAGGGAATACCTGTATACCCACTGAAGAGGGTAATCAGCAGACTGGGGCTAGGGACGAGGGAGAAGAGACTACCAACACATGATGAATCCGTACAAAATATGTTTAATAATAACAAGGAAGAAGAAGGAAGGAAGGAAAGAAAGAAAGAAAGAAAGAAAGAGGAAAGAAAAAGAAGGAGAAAGAAAGAAAAAACAGGGGTATGAATTGAATAAGTAATTTTCTCAAATTCACATTAGCCATGCACTAAAATATGGAAAAGGAACTAGACTTTTGAATTTATTCAAAGTAGCTCATATTGGTAGAGCTTTTCACAGGTGAAGGTATTTTTTTTACCTAGTTCACAACTGTTTTTAATTTTATTTTCATTGATATGGTCATATTTAGTATGTAAACAACACATGTTGGTACCATTCTTTCCTCCCTGCCCCTTTTCTGAAGATGTCTTCCTTGTTGGGGATATAGTTCAACTAGATGGGGATTGTGGATCATGCAGCAGTGGGCAGCAGTCAGTTATGGGGGAGAAGCAATGTCTCGTTGGAAAATGTCCCAACTTGTGGCTCTAACAATCTTTCTGCCCCCTCTTCCACAAAATTCCCTGAGCTATGTTTAATACATTTAAGTTCTACTTCAGTATTGGGCACTTAGGAGCCTCTGGATCTCTGGTTTTGCAGATGTTGAGTGTCTTCAGTGTCTATCTCCTTCACCCTTCTGCTGATTCAATAAGAAAGGAGCACTCTTGCTCATTTCCCCAATTCCTCTGTGGTTTCAACTGGGGCTAGAGTGGAGTGCACTGGGTCATTTATCTCCTCAGGTACAGCTCCCCTCTGAAAAACAGTAGCAGATTCTCTAATGGAGAGTGAAGTTAGCACTGGGTAAATGGGACAACCATTGTTAATTTAGAGCGAATTTAAAGGTGAAGATCGTCTTATAGCCCAAGATTAGTGGGAACTTGACAATGGAAAGCAGACTCACTATCTGGATATGATTCTGACTTGTTTCCTACTTCCAGATATGGTTTTCTTTCCACTGTGCATCACATCAGGTTGTTTGCTTTTGAGTCACTTAGACTTTGAGTTGCTTGGACAGATGTTGGCCACTTTCCCCAGGTAGCTCATGTAGTGCCTTCCAGTACTAGATGGGCTAATTGTCTGGGGACTGGATTTCTTCTGGATTCTGGTCTTTTATTGAGAACTTTGATCTATTTGGACTTGATTTTTGTGCATGGTGAAATGTGTGGATCAAGTTTCATTTTCCTGCATATGGTTATCCAGTTTGTCCAGCACCATTTGTTAAAGATGCTACATTGTTGGGGCCTTCGTCAAATATCAAGTAGCTGTAGTTACTTGACCCAAAGTCAAGTTCCTCTATTCTGTTCCATTGGTCTATATTCCTGATTTTATGCCAGTACCATGTTGTTTTAATTACGATGGCTTTGTAGTATAGCTTTAGATCAGGTATAGTGATGCCTCCAAAGGTATTCCTTTTGCTGAGGATATGCTTGGATATCCAAGGCCTTCTGCCATTCCATATGAATTCTGAGATCATATTTTCTATCTCTGTGAAGAAGTTTGGATTTTTATTGGTATTGTGTTAAATCTGTATATTTTTTTTGGTAAGATTGACATTTTTACAATGTTAATTCTCTGTATCCAGGAGCATGGGAGGTCTTTCTATTTTCTCAAGTCCTCCTCAATATCTTTCTTGAGTGTTTTTATGTTTTCATTGTAAAGGTCTTTCACCTCCTTGGTTAATGTTATTCCAAGGTATTTTTTTATGCTACTGAAAATGGGACAATGTTGCTTATTTCTTTCTCTGTATCTTTGTCTTTTGAATAAAAAAAGGCTACTGATTTTTGTGCATTGACTTTGTATCCTGCTACTTTACTGAAGGATTAATCACTTTTAAGAGTTTTGAGATGGAGGTTCCCAGGTCACTTTTGTATAGAATCATGTCACCTGCAATAGGGCTAACTTAACTTCTTCCTTTCCAATTTGTATCCCTTTTATTTTTTCACCTGTCTTATTGTTCGAGCTAGGACTTCTAGTACTATGTTGAACAGCAGAGGTGAGAAGGGACTACCCTGGCTTGTTCCTGATCTCAATAGGATTCCTTCAGACTCTCCCTATTAAGTATTATTTGGGCTTTAGGATAGATCCTTTACTATGTTGAGATATATACTATCCATGCCTAGTTTCTTCAATATTTTGATCAAGAAATGATGTTGTATTTTGTCCAAGGTCTTTTCTGCATCTATGGAAATAATCATGTGGTTTTTGTGTTTAAGCTTATTTATGTGGTTTATTACATTGACAAATTTCCTTATGTTGAACCATCCTTGCATCCCTGGGATGAAGCCTACTTGACCCTACTTGATGTGCTGTTGAATTTGGCTTGCGAGGATTTTGTTCAGGATCTTTGCATCTAAGTTCATCAGGGAAATAGGCCTGTAGTTTTCTTTTCTTCTGGCATCTCTGCCTGGTTTTGGTAGTAGGGTGATACTAGCATCATAGAAGGATTTGGGGAGCTTTCTCTGTTCTCCAATTGTGTGGAGTATTGAAGTCCCCAACTATGATGGTGTTGGTGGTTATTTCTGTTTTGTTGTCAATTAGATTTTGATTTATGAATTGTGGTGTACCTGTGTTTGGTGCATAAAGATTTATGATTATTATTTCCTCTTGTTGGATTTTTCCCTTGATGAGTAAGAAGTGGCCTTCTTTCTCTTTTTTGATTACTTTTGGTTTGAAGTCTATTTTATACAATATATATGTAGCTACACCTGCTTGTTTCTTGTTTCCATTTGCTTGGAATAATATTTTCCACCCTTTCACCCTGAAGAGGTGTCTGTCTTGAGTGGTGAGGTGGGTTTCTTGAAGACAGCAGATTGAGGGGTCTAACTTTCTGATCCACCCTGTAAGCTTGTGTCTCTTGATGGGTGAATTAAGGCCATTAATATATAGGGTAATAACTGTGAGGTTTGACTTAATACCTGCCATATTGTGGTGGTTTATGTGGTTTGGTGTTTTCTTGGTCTTTGTAGGTTTTGTGCCTTCTCACAGTTTGATTATTGTGATCTCAGGCACTTGCAGTTGGTTATCTTATTCTTCTGTGTGGTACTGACGATCACTCATGGGTCAGAAAGGCTAGGGCAGGGACACTGGCCTGCTGGCCTGTATCCCTGCTTGGGGGCAGGACCACAGAGTGGGATCAGAGACACACACAGGGCTCAGAAAGGCTAGGGTGTGGACACTGGCCTGCTGGTCTGGATCCCTGCTCAGAGGCAGGACCACAGAGTGGGACCAGGGACACTGGTCTGTATCCCTGCTTGGGGGCAGAACTGTGGAGTGGGACTGATGACATTCTTGGGGCTCAGAAAGGCTAGGGTGTGGACAGTGGCCTGCTGGCTTGGTTCTCTGCTCAAGGGCAGGACCACGGAGTGGGACAGGAAAACCCACAGGGCTCAGAAAGGGGAACTGGTGGGCTACCATAGAGCTTGGGAATCAGTAGATTCCCTATTTTGCTCCTCCACACCCTCTGACTGGGAGTCTACTAGAATCAGCAATCCCCTAAAAATTCCCTTGAATCTTAAGGGTCTTGCCTTTCCTTCCCCATGAGGTGACCCGATGTTAGGCAGGCGCCATCTTCTCCATATGAATTTTGAGAACATTTTTCAATCCTGGTATTTTTATTAGTATTGCATTAAATCTGTATATTGCTTTTGGAAGAACTGACATTTTCACAATGTTAATTCTACCTATCCAGGAGCATGGGGGTCTTTCCATTTTCTCAAGTCCTCCTCTATTTCTTTTCCGAGTTTTTTAATGTTTCCATTATATAGATCATTCTCTTCATTGGTTAGTGTTATTACAATGTATTTATTTATTTATTTTTGCTGGTACTGAAAATGTGACAGCCCAATAATTTCTTTCTTCTTTACATATAGAAAAGCTACTGATTTTTGTGAGTTGATTTTGTATCCTGCCACTTTGCTGAAGGATTTTTTCACTTATAGAAGTTTTGAGATGGAGACTTTTTGGTCATTTATGTATAGGTTCATGTCATCTGAAAATAGGATTAACTTAACTCCTCCTTTCCAATTTGTATCCCTTTTACTTCTTTCTCCTGTCTTATAGCTTGGGCTAGTACTTCTAGTACTATGTTGAAGAGCAGTACTGACAGCAACTCTATCTTCTTCCTGATCTCAGAAGGAACTCCTTGAGTTTTTCCCCATTAAGTATTATTTGGATGTTAGGAGCTTTATATATATCCTTTATTATCTTGAGATATAAACCCTTCATGTGTATTCTTTCCAGGGTTTTGATCATGAAGTGGTGTTGCATTTTGTCAAAGGCCTTCTCTGCATCAATTGAGATGATCAACATGATCATCTTATGGTTCTTATTGTTAAGTTTGTTTATGTGGTGTATTATGTTGGCCATTTTCCATGTTATACCATCCCTTCACCCATGGGATGAACCCTATCTGATCAAGGTGGATAATGCTTTTGATGTGTTATTGAATTCTGTTTGCAAGGATTTAGTTCAGGATCTTTGTGTGTAAGTTCATTAGGGATATAGGACTATAGTTTTCTTTCCATGTTGCATCTCTGTCTGGTTTTGGTATTAGGGTCATGCTAAAAGGAGTCAGAGAGGATTCCCTGGTCTCTGATTATGTGAAACAGTTTGAAAAAATATAATTTCAATTTGAATTCTGATTTTCTTGATGCTTCTTGGAATTCATTCTTATATTTGATCAACTCTTCATTAAGCTTAATCAACCAGTTGTTAGATCTTCCATTTTTTGACTCACCTTCAATATATTCATATCTCTTTGGAAGTTTCTAATATTTTATTCCATCATGTTAACCCTACTGTCAAAAACTGTATGCTTTAGGGGATAATTCTGTTCAATTTCATTGAAATGATTGTTGGGTCTTTGATGGTTTGCTTCCAGTTCAGTATTTTTTTTTTTTTATCAGGGTCTCATTTGTTGTTGTGTTTTTATTTTGGGAATGAATTTCTGTTGATTTCTCTATGATTTCATTGGAAGCTTCCCTTGTAGGACTAGAAATCTTTGTAGATCTCTCAGTTTTTTTTTTTTACTTTTGATGGCTTTTTTGCATTGTTGTTTACCCATTTTAGGGAGACTCTTTATTTTATTGAGGAGGAAGTAAGGTTTTGTCCTTTGGCCCTTGCACCCTCTGACTTGGATTCACAGGGATGTTGGTACCCTTGACCAGTGAGGATACCAGAGCAAAAGACCTAATTCCACACCTCACACAGGGAACAGGCCTCCTCAAGCAATGCACAATGGGGACTACCAGGACCAGGGGAATTGCAGGAGCTAGGGAACAGAGATCTGGCATACTCACTCTGCACTGTGCTCTCCTGTACACAGTCTGGCCCAGGCCCAGATAACCTGGACCAGGGAACTGGGAGGAGCTAGGAATAAGGTTTCTGGCCTACTCACTCCACACTCTTGCCCTTCTGCACACTGCTCATGCAGGGATCCCAGACAAGGGAGCTTGGAGTAACAGGGAAACAGAGGTCTGGCCTAATCACTCCACACTGCAGCGCGCCAGTCTGCACACCAGTCTGTGGATATCCAGACCAGGGAACTGGGAGGAGCCAGGAACCAGGCCTGGCCTACTCACTCCAAACCATGGTGCCCATCAACACAGACTGGTGCAGGGAACCCAGACCAGGGAGGTGGGACAAGCTGGGAAAAAGGGGTCTGCCCTAGTCACTCCACACTGCTGCATCCACCCACACACTGTGTGTGCCACAACTGTTTTTATTTACAAGACTAACTTAGTAAACACTCAAACAGCACTTCATAATTACTGTCATAAACAGTGAAAGAAAAAAGAAGGTAGAAAAATAAATATATAGAGAAAGTTAGAGAGCCAATAAAAGCCAAGCTAAATTTACTCTCTTTTTTTTATACCAGGATTTATATATTATCTCAGTCTTTCTTAGAAACAGTGAAAAGATACTTCATGTAGACCAGTATTTCTCCAATTGTTAGTGAACTCCAAGCATTTTTTTAATCATTTACAGATATGCATTAATTATACCTGAAAGTGAAAAATGTAAATAATCTTATGCTGTTAATCAAAACAGAGAAGCATTGTTCAATTTATAAATTTAGTTACTGATCTTCCTTACAGTAATTAATTGATGTAAATGCTTTTTTCTTTGTTTGGCATACATGATATCATTCAACCCTGAATGTTCATCATTTTGTATAGTGTCTGGCAGAGTAGATAAGAAAATAGATTAGACAACTAAAATGTTCTGAAATGTCCTGTCCCTTTTGAAAAAGGAGAAAAGCAAGCATTAATTCCCCGTTGATATGATCTATGTATATTTCAAGTACACTTGGAAAAATGGGTAATTTGTTATAACTTCCCAAATACATTTTTCAATCATTGTTTGATATGTGGCTTTAGACTCTACACTGGACCCACAAGGCACACAGCACACACAGGGAGATCATGCTGCTGATATCATCTCCTCTGATAAAGACTGAGTTGTGAACACTGAATTAGAAGAGAAGCCAGAAAAAATATAAAGGTAAGGTTTTGAAAAACAAAAGAAAGTTCTATCAAAATCTTGGATTTGCTTTTATGATTAACATATTAATTGTAACTGTGTTCAAGTAATTGTATGTTTAAATATTTTTAGGTATTCATAACATAGTGAGATGGCATAATTTCTAAACCTGGGTATTTAGCTTTGTTACATACTACTGTAAAGTATTGGAAATTTTTCTTAGTTTTCCAGTTGATTGAAAGATGTTTTGAGGAATAGCTCCAAACAACTTTTACATATTTAGTGAAGATGCATATGATTTTTCCTTGCCATTATGTCTAAAAAAATACAGTATGACAATTGCTTACATAGAATTTACCTTGTATTAAGTATTATGAGCAGTATGGAGATAATTTGATGATTTAAAATACAGTTAGGAAAACTTTACATTTGTGACAAACACGTGCAGACTTTGTTCCTTGTCATTATTCCCCAAACAACCCAGTGTGATAACGATTCACATAGTTTTAGCAATGTGTTAGTGGTTGGAAGTAGTCTTAGATGTACAGTACATGGGAAGATGCATCACCATTTATACAAGGAGCTGGAGTTTTTGCAGATTTTACTATCCACAGGGCATGGTAGAAAAAATCCTCCATGGATATCAAGGGAAGACTATAATTTGCATTTTATTCTTTGTCATAATATTAATAGTAATATTGTAAGGGTGCTTTAGAGTGTTTATAATGATATCTATAAAGATTTTGTGTGCACCACAATATCTGATTCCTACTATAATCCTGTGATATAAATAGCTTATTATAAAAAATTAGCTTTGGGGAGTTGGTGAGGTGGATCAGTAGTTAAAGGCACTTGTTTACATAAGTTGCTAGCCCATGTTTGATTCCTCAATACTCATGTAAAGCCAAATGCACAAAGTAGTGCATGTGTTTGTTTATTAGTGGCAAGAAGCTCTGATGCTTCCATACATTATCTCTTTCACTCTTTCTTCATATATAGGGACACAGAGGTTCCCAAAACTTCATCACTGAAGTAGAACTAAAATGACCCCAATGTGGCTCAGGGAAATTTGTGGAAGAGGGGGCAGAAAGAGTGTTAGAGTCACAAATTGGGGCATTATACACAGAGACTTGGCCTAACTCTTGACTAACCCCACAATCCATGACCCACATTCCCCATTGATGAGGGTCCCTTTGGAAGAGGGAGGACAGGGAGGAGGATAAGGGAGCCAAAACTATGAATGTAAAATCAGAATAATACAAATAAAAATAAATTATAAAAAATATTTTTAAAAATAAATAATTAACTTTTCACATGAAAATAAGTGAGAGAAATTGATCTAATGACCTATAGATAGTAAGCTTTAGAAACTGACTCCTAATCCAGTGATCATATTAATGTAATGACCCAGTTGGCTTATATTCATACTTTTATGAAGCCACAAAATTAACAAATTTGTTGGGGATTATCATTCTGCTATCAAAATATACCATGAGTTGCATGATGCAGCTTGTACCAAAATGAATCCTATCTATTTAAATCTCTTGTGCATGAGAGGGGCATCCTTGCTCTCCTCTGGAGATGTCTATGGCATGAAGAAGGTCATGAAGAGGGACAAAGGGTCTTCAAAGTATGACATTTCCAACTTCCAAGGAAGTGTCTAATGAAGAAAAAAAAAAAAAACCCTCAAGACTGAAAACTGAAGACAGAAACACTCTATGCACACAAGTACCTGTCATCATTGCTAGATTCCTTACTTAACTACTTAAACTGTTTTTTTCTCTCTCTAGGGAGGAAAAGCATGTAAAGGCACCCTGGACTCCAGTGCTTGGAGTGAGGAACAAGAGACAGACATTTTCCATCTACTTGATGCTTAAGTATTCCCCAGAACAGTATGTTTTTGCCCGCATGTGTTTATTCTCAGGGATGTACTTCAGTTAAACACTTCTTGTACAGGTTCTCTCTTGAAGTTAGAAATGATATTTACATGAAGAATTTCATCTTCAAAGTTGCTTATCATTACTTAGCATAAGGCACTGCCTTCAAAAACATTTTTTTCTATAGGAAGTCAACTACTAGCCTTCTTTAATTATTAGAAGTCAATTACAGTAAAAGAAATTCAGAATATTATTTGGCTTTTGAAATTGTATTTTTATTGTGAATTTTACTATATAAACATATTGCGTATTGGTCATATTCCCATCAGTTTATACTCATGTCCACCTTCCCACACTTGCATTCCACTGAGGGCCATTTTCACTAGGGTTATGAGTATTCACTGTGGGTCATGGATGGACCAGCCAGTTTCTGTGGGGAGGACAATGCCACAGGATACCTCTTCCCACCTTGCAGCTCTTATAATAGTTCAGTCCCTTCTTCCACAATGTTCCTTGGGCCTTGGAGGGTATGAATAACTTTTAGTTTTTAACTCTCAGCAGCCTATAATTTTCTGTTTTGATACATTTTATGTCTTCTCAGCATTTATCACCATTTCCCTGGAGGAAGTTCCCCGGCTATCAGTGAGCAACACTCATATTTAATCCACCACTTCCTCTGAAATAATGTATCCTGGGCCCTGGGACATGTGTTAGAGATGGTTCATGTAGTGCTAGGCAGTTGGCTTTCTTTTCTTGTCATATTGATGGGACTTCTATCTCCCTTATATTCACTCCCATCTGTAAAAAAAAGCAGATTCTCTAACCAAGAGTGAAAGCAGCATGGATCAAAGGGGATAAACTCAGACATTTAGAAGACTGATGGGTGAGGATACTACCTCAGTTTAGCTAAAGAACAGTAATAGCTTCTGTCTATGGGTGATGGCATTCTAAGCCATAGGCTTCTACTTGTTCTCAGTACCAGTATAAATTTCCTACCACTGACAGTGCCTCTTTAATCACAAAGCAGTTGATTACTCCCATAGCATGTGTGCCACTATTTCAACAGAGAGTACAACTTACCTGCCTTATTGAATTAGTAGATTGAAGGATCCACTGTTTATTCAAGGTATTTTTGACTTTTACTCACTAGCTGCTCACATAGCACTTTCCAGAACTATGGGAGGTACCTTGCAGGAAACCTGCTTCTATCTCAGTTCTAGCATGATATCTAAATGTCCTACAACCACAGTCTATGGTATCTTCAGCAATGGAATCTTATGATTTAGATATACTGTGTAACCAAGTGCCTTGCCAATGGCTTGCATTATTTGTGGGCCTCATAGGCCCTCTTAATATACCCCTATAGCACTGGAGTTCACAACAAGGGTCTATGGTTTTAGGGTTTAGCTTTCTCCACTCCCTATAGTGTACTTCTGGCAAGACTCTCCTCTCTTATTGAAAGTTATATCTTTTAATTAGGTAACAAACAGATAAGTTTCTGTGGTACTAATTCATACTATCATTACTTTTGCGTATTTCTACCCTCCCACTTCTCTCAAATCAGTTCCCCTAAAGCCCCTTCTATGCCCTGAATTCTGTCTGTCCACTTGCCTATCAAGTATCCCTCCTCTTGTCCTTTATTGCTCCCCTTTTCTCTAAGCCCAATTCTAGTTTCCTTGCCAATACTACCGATGCTTACTACACCTTGTAAACAAATAAACTGTTCCATGTTAGGAACCACATATCAGAGAGAACTTGTAGCATTTGTCTTTCTTAGCCTGGGTAACCTCCCTTAGTATGATTTTTTTTCAACTGCACAATTTTTCTGCATTTTTCTTTACTGCTGAGTAGAACCACAGTGTTATTTGTACCATATCTTCATTACCCATTCATCAGTTTATGGGCATCTCATCTGATTCCAGTTCTTAGATGTTGTGAACTGAGAAATTTTGAGGGTGTTTGCCCAAGCGATAGCTGGAACTTACAGTGGATTTATGAAGAACTGCAATACTGATTTCCATAGTGACTGTTCAAGTTTACCCTCCCACCAACAGTATATAAGAGATCCTCTTTTCCTTTATTCTCACCAGCATTTGTTGTCATTTATTGCTTTAATGATAGCCATTCTGACACGAGTGAGATAGGATCTCAAAGTAATTCTGGTTACATTTCCCTGATGTCTAAATATGTTGAACATATTTTTAAATGTTTATTGGTCATTTGTATTTTTTCCTTTGATATTTCTCTGTTAGGTTTCCTGTCCCCCTTTTTGAGAGGATTGATTGCTTTTGTTGACTAGTGTTTTGAGTTTTTCATACATTTTATATATGAAAACTCTGTCAGATGTTATCTAGGAAGATTTTTCTCCAATTATCTAGCATGCCTACTGACTCTGCTGATGGGTTGTTTAGCTGTACACTAGCTTTTGAGAGTCATGAGGTCCCATTAGTCAAGTGTTTGTCTAATTTGTTGTGCTCCTGGACCCTTATTTATGAAGTCTTTCCCTATTTCTATATCTTGCAGTTGAGAAGGATTCAGGTAGATTTGTTAGGTCGTTTATGGTGACTGGGCACCCTAAAGTGTAAAGCTGGGATTTCTTTGGGCCTATCATTGCAGTCTCCACTTTGTTAGAAATCAACATATGATCTGACTTCTTATCTCTTGTCTAACCTATTTTTCCATGAAATACCTGAGCCCATCCCTGAAAGGGAGGTCTGCTTTCCTAAAATTCAAATCTAATCCTGGCATTTTGATTGGTCAAACTCAGACCTCAGGACTTGATGTCATGGCTAATCTCAGAAGAGGCTTGTGAACAAGCTAACCTCTAGCCCAGACCATTCAGCCCTCACTCAGGTTCACCTCAGTCAGATGTTGAAGCCCATCACAGTAATTATTAAAATGCTTACTGGGGACAAGCTTTCTTGTCTGCCTGTCCATCATTCCTGACCTTTGGGGTTCTGGTGATTTTCCCATTGTCTCGGCCAGTTTGGGCTGAGGTGAGGAGAGAACCCCTCTCTCCCTATTCCCACATGGGCTCTCTACCCACTCCTACCCTACATATGGCAGGAGCTCTTTCAACTTTCTTTTCTTTCTGCTCTAACTCCCTTTTCACATTACTTCCAGGCCCACCACATAGGCTTACAGACCATATGGGTGTATCAATTTTCTATCCCTTGGCTTTGTACTTCCCTAAAATAATATAATAATTTAATGATTGTCTTTCTCAGTTTGATTTGCCCAATTCTTTGGTTAAATATGAGCACAAACTTAGGGTTTGGGATTCAAAGACTTTCCTGGACTCATCACTGACCCTGTATCAGAGTGTTCTACTTTCTGTTCTAGTTGTTTTAGAGTTTTGGGTCTTATATTGAGATCCTTGACCCATTTGGAGTTGAGAGATGAAAGTCTAGATTAATTCTTCTAAAAGTAGTTATCCAATTTCTCCAGCAACATTAATTGAAAATATCTTTTCTCCAGTGTGTATTTTTGGCCTCTTTGTCAAAAATCAGGTACCTTTTGTTACTATAACTTATAACTGGACCTTATCTTCCATTTTATTGATGGATATGTTTGTTTATGCACCAGTCCAGTGTTATTTTTAATGCTGTGGATTTTACTATGTATTGAAATCAGGTGTGTTGATACCCCTATTAATATTCCTTTTGCTGAGTACATTTTTTAACTATCTCAATCCTTTTGTGCTTCCATATGAATTTTGAAATTATTTTTTTCCTCTGAAGAATTGTGTTAGAATTTTGATCAGAATTGTACTGAATCTTTATACTGCTATTGAGTTTTGTGTGTTTTATATTTCCTGCCACTTTGTTGAGAGTCTTTCAGTTCACTTATGTACAGAATCATATCATCTTCAATAGGGCTAATTTTTCTTCTGCCTTTCCAAATACTATCCCTTTTATTTCTTTCTCTTGTCTCATTATTTATGATAAGACTTCAAGTACTATAGTGAAAAGTAGTGGTGAGAATCAAAACCCTTGTCTTGGTCCAAACCTTAGTGAGAATGCTTCAAGCTTTTTTTCTTATTTAGCATGATATTCACTTTAGTTTTATTTTATATAGCCCTCATTATGTTGAGATATAATTGTCCCATCCCAACTCTCCATAGTGTTTTCATCATGAAGAGATTTTATATTTTATCAAAGGCCTTTTCTTGACCTATTGAAATGATCATGCTATCTCTGTACTTGCTATTTTATCCAGCATCTTTGGGCTGAAGTCTACTTGACCCAGGCAGATGATACTTTTGATATGTTCTTGGATTTGATTTGAAAGTATTTTATTGAGAATTTTTGCAACTAAATTCATCAGGTATATAAATTTATAAATTTTTTCTTGTGTTTCTATTTGGTATTTTTATTAGTATAATGCTGGCTTCATTGAATGAGTTAGGGAGCATTCCATCCTTTTCAATTGCATGAAATAACTAGAGAAGATTTGGCCTTAGGTCTCTTATGAAAGATTGGTAGACTTCAGCAAGGAATCCTTCTGGGGCTGGATTTTTTTGCCCATCTTGGCTCTTAATTATTCTTTCAATCTTGTTAGAATCTATTCAGGTAATTTATATCTTCTAGATTTATTTTGGGTAGATCATGAGTCAAGAAATTCATCCATTTATTATACATATTCCATTTTTGTGGAGCACAGCTTTTTGAAATATATCTTGATGATTCTCTCAAATTCATTGGCATCTGTCATAAATTTTTTCATCTCTAATTTTATTGATTAGAGTCTTATCTCTCTTCTTTTTGATGTTTGACCAGGTATTTATCAATGATATATATTTTTGAAGATCCTGCTCTTCATTTCACAAATTTATTAAATTGTTTTCTTCATTTCCATTTAATTCATTTCTATCCTGATTTTTATTAGTTATTTCCTCCTGGTGTTTTTGGGTTTGGATTTTCCTCATGCCTTCAGATGGATTGTTAAGTTATTTATTTGAGATCTCCCTATTTTTGTAATATACTCATTTAGATCCATAAATTTTCCTCTTAGGACTGCCTTCATTGTGTCCCATAAGTTTGGGTATGTGGTCTTTTTTTATTGTCATTCAGTTCTAGGAATTTTTAAATTTTCTTTTAATTTCTTCATTGACCCATCATTATTAAATAGGCCTGTTCAATCTCTGGGAATTAGTTTATTTTCTCTTTTTTTATTTTCTTATTGTTAATTTCTAGCTTTATTGCATTATGATCACCTATTGGAATGATGTCAATTTTCTTGGATTTGTGGAGACATCTTTGGGCCCTGATACGTGATCTATTTTAGAGAAGATTCCATGAGCTACTAAGAAGAATGTTCATTGTGTAGAGTCTGGATAGAATGTTCTGTAGATGTCTCTTAAGTACATTTGATCTATGGTGTTGTTTAGCACCGTTATTTCTCTGTTCATTTTCTGTTTAGATTATCTATGTATTGATAGTGGTACATTAAAGTCACCTACTGTTATTATGTTAAGAGTTTTTGTGTGTGTTTTAATAACTATGTAGATTTTGCTTTATAAAGTTTGGTGCAACTGTGTTTGGTACATATAAGTTTATAATTATATTTTAATATTCTTCAGTTTTTCCTATGATGAGTGTAAAGTGACCTTCTATGTTATCACTTTTTAATTTTCTTTTTTATTTTAGAGACAGCAACAGAACAGAAGAGAAAATTGATGCACCAAGGCTTCAGCCACTGCAATCAAACTCCAGATGCTTGCACCACCTAGTGGGCATGTGCAGCCTTGCACTTGCAACACCTTTGTGTGTCTGGCTTATGTGGGATCTGGACAGTCAAACATGGGTCCTTAGACTTCAAAAGCAGGTGCCTTAACTGCTAAGCCATCTCTCCAGCCATAATCTCTTTTGATTACTTTTGGTATAGTCTGTTTTTTTTTTTTTTTTCCCAGACATTACTATATCCATACCCAATTGTTTCCTCTTTTCATTTGCCTGGAATAACTTTTTTCATCCTTTCACCTTAAAGTGGTATCTGTCTTTAATAATACAATGCATTCCTTGAGGACAGCAGATGGTTGGATCCAAATGTCTGATACACCCTTCTCTAACATGTGTCTTTTGAATACAGAATAGAGTTATAATTGAGAGGTGTGAGTAAATCACTGTAAAGTTGAAGGTTTTGTGGAGTTGGTGGTATTTTCTTGATTTTATTTACTTTACTATCGGTTCCATCTTTGTTCATTATTTTTTTCTCTTCTGTAGCCACTTGAGTATGTGTATTCTTCTTTTGACAGGGATATCTTTGTTTTTTTAATTTTTTCCTTCAATTTTAATCCATTTTATATTTGGTGGTTCTGGTTCTGGTTAATGTATTGGGAACTTACTACTAGTAGATGAGTTTTTTTTTTTTTTTTTTTTTTAAATTAAGAACACACTTTGTATGGATATATCATGTGTTGGTACCATATTGTCCCTCTTCCCTGCCACAATTCTGTAGTGTGCCTTCCTCAGTGGTGATGCTGGTATTCCCCATGGAGTTGTATGTTGTGCTGTGAGAGCAGCAATCACTTACTGGGGGGAAGCAGTGCCTCTGGGCATGACATCCAAACCAGAGGTACTTATAATCTTTGTGCCCCCTCTTCTGCAAAATTTCCTGAGCCTTCATGGGTATGTTTTAATTTTACTTCAGTGATGAATTTCTTGGATTCATGCTTTGGTATGTATTGAATATCCTGTGTCTGTCTCCTTCACCATGGTGCTGAATGTCAGGCTCACCATGAAAGCAGCACTTGGGCTCATCTCCCTACTTCCTCTGTAGTTTTGCCTGGGCCTTGACTGAAATGTGAGGGATAGTTTATCTCCTTGGGTCTAGCTACTTCTGAAAAAGAAAAATATGTTCTCCAATGCAGAGTGAAGTCAGCATAAGTTAAATTGGATAAGTGTTGTTAATTTAGGGAGGGTTTGGTGGATGTAGCCCCTCTTTTAGTGGAAGAATAGTGGGAGATTGACATTGGAGAGCATACTCTTTGTCTCCATAGGATTCAGACCTGCTTCCCAATATTGGTTCCTTTTCACCAAGCAGATCTCTTAGCCAATCAGAAAGCCATTGGTTAACCACTAAGGCTATGTGCCACCACTGGACTAGTGTGTACTTCTTATCAGGCTGGTAGCTTCTGAGTAGCATAGACCCCAGCTAGGTCACATGGTTATTGGCCACTTTCCCCCAGTTGCTCACGTAGTGCTTTCTAGCAGTAGATGGGCTAATTGTCTGGAGACTGACTATCTTCTGGTTTCTAGCCAGGTCTCTCAATGTTCTGTGTTGGCAGAATGTGGTGTCTTTAGCAATAGAGTCTTACTTTTTACCTCAGATGGGTAATCATGTGTTTTGACAGAAGCCTGTCATATTGTAGGGACCTCATAGGCTTCTCAAATCAATAGATTAATATGGGTATCACCTATTTCTGGTACTGTGAGTTACAGGATGAAGCCAAAGTTTTTACGGTTAGGCTTCATCCCATTTTTTCCAGGGCCCTTCTTCTTGGGTGTTCCCCCTATACTCCTGTTGAGGGTTATATATTTTAGTCTACCTTCAAGGAGAAAGCTTTCTATAGTACCGGTTTATTTTGGGTTTAGTTTTATGCTTATTTTCCCCCAATCTCCCAATCCTCTCCTCCACCCACCCTTGGGTCTCAAGTTTCCTATCTGTTATGCCAGCAACTAAAGATGATCCATGTTAGGAATCAAAGATTATTGAGAACACACAGCCTTTGTCTTTCTGTGATTGTATGTGTTCAATGAATATGATCTGTTCTCAGTCCATCAATTTTCTTACAAATTTCATTGCATCATTTTTTTCTTACTGCTGAGTAGAATTCCATTGCATGTAGGTACCACAACTTCATTATCCATTCATCCAATGATGGGCACTTGGGTTGATTTCAGTTCTTAGCTATTATGAATTGAACAGCTATAAACATGATTGAGCAAATATCTCTGTAGTGAAGTGTGAAACGTTTAAGTTTTATCAAGTAAGGTAATAACTAGTTCTGTTGGTAGTTCTATATTCATCTTTTTTTCAGGAAACTCAATATGGATTTTGTTTCAGTCAGGCTTGCATTGCTGACAGAAATCACAAGACCAAGAGCAGCTTGTGGGAAAAAAAGGTTTATTTTAGCTGAAGGACTCAAGGGAAAGCTCCATGATTGCAGGGTAAATGATGGCACCAGCAGAGAGTGGACATCACCTCCTGGCCAACATCAGGTGGACAAAAGCAATAAGAGAGTGTGCCAAACACTGGCAAGGGGAAACTGACTATAACACTCATATGCCCACACCCAACAATACACTGCCTCCAGGAGATATTAATTCCCAAATTTCTATCGGCTGTGAACCTAGCATTCAGAACACCTAAGTTTATGAGGGACAACTGCATAAAACTGCCACATTCTGCCCCTGGCCTCCAATAAACTGATATCCATACATGATATAAAGTACAATACATTCAGTCCAACTTCAAAAGTCCCCATAGTTTTAATCAATCCTAATGATGTTCAAACATCCCCATAATCCAAAGTCTTTTAACTGAGCCATAATACCAAAAAATTAAAAAATCCCCCCAAAGCCATAATGGCACAGAATGGCACTCCCTGAAAAAGATGACATTGGGCATAGCAAGAAAATATTCAATCAATACAAGACTGAAACAGGGAAAAAACCAAACTGTGTAGCTCCAAGTCCAACAACTCCACTCAGTGACAAATCTTCAAGTCCAATAATTCTAACCAGCAACAAGTCTCTGCAGTTTTAATTCTGCCCTCCAGCTAGGCTACTCACAGTTCTGGAAAACTTTATCCATTCCCAGAAGCTCTCCTTAGCAGCCAGCTTGTGGTCCTGGCATCTCCACTGGGTCTCCACATGTTTAAAAGATTCAGAGGAATTCATGTGAAATTGTTTGTCCTTGTCTGACATCTTGGTATTTCTTTTCCTTGTCAAATGAGTTACAATTGTTGTTTAATAATCAATAGTCCAGAAATTCAATATCCAGGCATTGAAAATGATCTCAATTATAATGATAACTTACTGTGGCCTTTTATGGTATTGCTAATTGCACTGTAACTATTTCCTAGGGTAATTTTTCACCTTGTATCTTATTCAACTTGGGCTACTATGCAAAGATAGTTGTTGGAGATAATGAAGAGTTCACTTTCCAGGTATCACCCACTGTTTGACCAGTGATGAGGGTTCTCATCCAGATTTGTGAATGTTCTTCTCTTCTGTATTCACACATGGCATAAAGAAAGCTCATCTCCCTTATGTTTCTTCTTATAACAAAACATCTTACTCACAAAGGCTCCATCTTCATGAGGTAATACCTCCCAATGCCCTATGTGGAGAAGAAAAGACAATGTCTTTTCCTAACTCATCATAAAGTTCCCACCTGAGGCCTCTACAGCAAGAGAGAAAAGCACGCAAATTTAATTAATATAACTTTAATCTGAGTTGTGGGACTTTAGAAATAAAGAAAACAGGGAAGTCTTAAATTTTGTTTTAAGTTTGTGAAAATAGGGTAGGAATGAGCTGATAGCTATAAACTGGGGAAAATTTATCAAGGCCCTTTTCATCAGATTCTTCATGTGTGTGTATGTCCATATCATTAAGAACAACACTGTTCCTCAGAGTAACACAGGGCACCTCAGAAATGAAAGCTTTGCAACCTGCTTCAGGAGCTAGGTTAGATAGCTGTTGTAGCCTATTTCAGGAGAGAAGGGACAAGGGGAAATTTAGAGTGACTTGCTTATATACGTGTGTGTGTGTGTGTGTGTGTGTGTGTGTGTGAGTGTGTGTGTGTGTGTGGGTGGGTTTGGTTTGTTCAGAAGTTTTTTTTTTTTTTTAATCCCAATATCCTGCCCCCAAATGTCATCCACTAGGGATTAGGAATTCCTCATATGACTTAATGAGACATAGGCATTTAGTTCATTGCACCTTTTTAAGCAATAATTCAAAGAAAATACTGATGGTGGAGCATTTAATTTTTATTAAATTTTCTTACTAAATGCATTCTACTTGATTCCAGATTTCAGGCAATCAAGAAAATACAATCCCCACCCTTCCATGTGTATTGTGACATGATAGGACATGTGTATAAATAAACATTTACAGAGTTGCCAAGTGTTATATTACCACTGGCTGAGAAAAGTAAGATCAATACAACTATTTATAAAAATAAATTTAAAATGCACATATTTCAATTTAAGAGGAATTAACTGATTTTCTTTATTGATGGTCCATTCATATAAAGCTCATAGAGTAAGAATCAACATCAACTTTGTTATCCATAGGTAGCACATAGAGACCCTTACATTATATTATATATATATATATATATATATATATATATATATATATATATATGTGAAACATTATATATATGGCACACTTGTGTTAGGAAATATATTAAATGCATAATGAATATTTATTCACATTTATTTAGGTATTAATGTCATTTTAAAGTAAAAGAGAAAAATGGGGGGAAGTGTCACCCAAATAAAACAAGACAAAAACAAATGGCTTATAGAGATTAACTATCTGACTGAAGACAAACGTGAAATGTGAACCCAGTACTGTCTGAATTCCAAAGACCAAGCATAGTATTCTATTGATATTTGGACCAATTTGAATTATGAAGTGGTGGGCGCTCATTAGTTTCATTCAGATAAATTAAGAATATTTTGATATGTCAGTTGCTTTTCTAAATGTTGAACCATTAAGCACAAGGTCTGCAGCTGTGACTCAGAGTGCAAATTAAGCAAATAAAATGTCCTGGGTTCAAATACCAGCACCAACAAAAGCTAAGCAAAACAAAAATAGATAATAAATTGATAACAACCAAAATTCTTTCTTCACTTTACTTGTGTATATATTAATAATGTTCATATGCCATGCATATATAATACTTTCAAATTGATTTTTATAGATATCAAGAAGAAACATAACTATTGCTTTAAATTAATTACATCATACAATTTACTTATAAATACTAACAACTTCATTTACTTTCTATGTGTATGATTTGTGACTTCATTCTGTGATTGTTATGTTACAAAGAAAATACTGAATTATTTATTTCACAGAACAATAAAGTCATCAGGGATGAACATCTAATTTTAGTGGTGGGATATTTTTTTCTAGTGATAATAATCTGCCATAGTTATGTAAAATGGTGACTTTAGAGACACTTGGAAAAATATGATGCAAAAATATGAAGCTCTTCTCTGAGTACTTTCTGTTATTTTAAAATTATCAAAGTTCAAATTTTCATATTATCATCATCAATTTTATTAAAAATCTGTGTTTACTTGGTTAAATTAAATGTTTGCCTTTCCTTGTAGAATTCTTTTCTCCGTATCTTCTTTGGGACATCTGCTGGTATCTCTTAGTATTACAACTGCTCCATCATTCTCTCTTACCTGCCCTCTCCATTTGCACAATTCATTTCCCAGAAATACCAAATTCAACTTAGGAACCCAGTGAGTATCCTTGATGAAAGAAACGGTATTGAAATATGAGAGTCCACCTTAGAAGAGGAAAATCAGCATTCTCGATGTTCAGGAGTATTATTAGCATATTGTACATTTATTTCATTTCAGAGTTTATAATAAAAAGCATATCACATTATTCCATCATTTGAAAACTGTAAGCACACTCCATGTAAGCATAGGCAATATTTACTATTTCTGATTGTCAACCAATCCCCAATATTAGTGTGACACTCAAATATTCCCTACATTTTGATAACTATATAACAAAAAACATATATTAAAGTAATAGTAATACTGCAGGGTAGGGTCTAAATCCTGCGTTTTAAAAGAATGAACGGACCTAGCTATCACCACACATTGGCTTTAGGATACAAAACAGACACATGAGCAAACTTTTTATGTCAGGAGAAATGCAGGTTGCCCTCCCATCGTTCAAGTAAGGATACTTGTTGCCAGCTCTTACATTTACAGGCTAGAGCTGGGTTTTGAAATTGCTTTGTATTTCCATTTCACAGCTAGGGCAGCAGCATGTTAAAATTTTGGCTTGGTCTCCTTGGAGCCTATTTATAAAGTGAATTTTCCCCACCTTTTTCAAATATCAGCTCTTGGCTTCCAAGGCAAAGTCCCAGCCCTTACCCCCACGCCACAGCAACCCCCTTTCCGCACACACACTTCTTTATCCCAAGCAAACAGTGTGAGAGCAAGGGTGCAGGACAGAGACGCCACCCGTGGTGACAGTCCTCCTGGGAGAGCTCAGGCATCTTCCTGCAGGAACTGGATTCAGCCGAGTCCACATCCACTGTACCGCATGCTGACCGCCTTGAAGAAACTGTAGCTAACCACCTCATTAGTATTCACGCCCCCACTGTGTCTCACTGGCAGCTTGGAGGGCTGAGCAAGATGCAGAGGACAGGGACACAGGCTCCGCTCTGGTAATCATCTCAGCGCAGGCTGCCGGGTGGGGGTAGGGATGCAGCACAGCAGGATTCATAACCTTGCCATAATCCGGGCACTGTGCCCGCGGATACCTCGGAGTAACTCCTTCCTGGCATGAGGCAGCTGGCTGGAGAAAGGACCCTGACTCTGGTCCCGGGGTTCCCCCTGATTTTTATGTGCTTTTGATCCTGCGCAGACCTGGGAAGGTAATGCGAGCATCCGCAGTGCACAGCTCTTGGAGGTTACTACTGACAGTTTCCATCACACAGGCTGGGAGAGTGTCTGTGTGGGTGAACGTGAACGTGCATCCCTGCTTCGCGAACAAGAGGATGTGAGAGTGTCCATCCTGTGACTGTATGCGTGCGTGACAACCCAGGCAGGCATACCGTACAGTGGGAGATGGCTACAGCGTGGAGATAACCTGGGAGCATAGTCTACCCCCATCTCTCATTGCCTCCTCTCTGCCTCCTGTTTCCCTCTTCCTTTTGCCTTTGATGAGTTTTGGCTTACTTTTTGATGGAGTCTCTTGGACATGGTTTTTGCTGGTGCTGGAAGATCCAATAAATGGAACATTTTAAAACTGATTTTTTTTCTCCTATGTGACAAAGAAAAATATTAAAAGAAATAAACAAAAAAAAAACAGAAGAGGAAAAGAAAATAGAGTGGTGTGTTTTCAGCTAGAGGATTTAAAATTTTCCTTGGTGAACTTTGGGAATTCGTCCAGAAGGTAAGTCACGAGACTTCTGGCTGCTTGTTTTCTTACATGGCTTGTACTCTTCTGCTTGGTTTTGGAAATCCATATGCAGTTTATCAAAGCATTCTGAGAGTGTTAGGCTGAGGAAAACTCAGTGTGGCATTTGGGGGGATTCACATGCCAAGGAGCTTATTTCGAATAGAAGGATCAGCCTCCCCCATCCCCCTTACCATTTCTTTAATACCTCGCTTCTTTATCTGACTTTTCACAGTGAATTTTGAATATACCAAATCTGTAAAATAATAATAATCATGATGATGATGATCTAATGATCTGAACATTCTTTTTCCTTGAAATAAGTCACTAAAAGTGACAAAAAAAAATTCATTCCGAAAGAATTGCTGCTTGCATGGCTCTAAAAAAGGCAAATCAGCCTGTTCAGAAACTGGGTGGGGGAATAGAGACTTATGACAAGTTAATAGTAGACCACCTGCCCCCACTTCCACCACCAGGGATCTTTTTTTTTTCTCCAGTAGCTGTATCTCCTCTGTGAGTAGTGAAAAGCTGCCTCAACAGCTCTTAATAGAAGCAAATGAGAAGAAAGTAGAAATTGTTTAGTATTTTCAACGGGACTTTTTTTGTACTAATTCTCTTGCTACTGCATCTCATTAACCTTTTTGAATGCATTGTCCTCTAATTAAGACTAGTGTCTGACATTTTGGAACATCCTCTCTCCTTTCACTGTCCCTGGAGTAGGGAGGGTGGTTACCAATTCTCTCAATCTGTATTCTTGACTATAAAAGCAATTGACATCAGGAATTCAGGTGACTCCTCAAGCAACTTGCCACCTCATTCAGCTTTATTCCCAGTCCCTCTTTCCTTCAAAGTGAAATACAGATTACATTTTACCTGCCTGGAAGTCAAGGTTATTTAATTAAAGCAAAATAATATTTCATTGTGACTGGACATGCATATTACTATGTTTGTATTTTTATCTCTGAATTGGTACCACTTGGCTTCTCTCATGAATTGAGAATAACTTGTAAATAGATTTCTAAGGTGCTAAATCCCCAAGTGGATGTGACAGAATCTTAGTTCCTCAATGAACACATATGAAGAGTTATCCTGAAAGGAATGGTGATATTTCCTGGACTGCTTCTGACTTTAAAGGTTATTATGAGTATGTTCATGGCATATGACAGGTGTGGTTAAGCTGGTAAAGGAGGGCACACTGAGTTGGCTCTCTAAAAATACTGATGAATATATTTAGGTAGAAAGTATAAATTATAACAAGATGAATTCAGAGATGATTAAGTGAATCAAAGATTTATGTGAACATCTAAGTTGAGTCATGTCAGATGTCATACTAAAACACTGATATTCTTTTATGTTCTAAATGATAATTATTAAAAGAAAAAAGATGAGGTTATATATTCTGTTATTTCTCTCATGGATTTCCTATACAATGATTTTGCATAATAATATTAGAAAAGCTTAATTACAGCTGTTAAAGATGTCCTCTATCCCCAGTTAGCTCTTTAACTAATGTCCCCCCTCCACACACACAGACGCAATGCCCTGATGAATATGCTTTTGGAAAACTCTCTGAGGTGTAACTCATGGTCTGCCCTTGCTGCTATTTCTGATGAGGATATTTTTATCTGTTACCCAGAGATGACAGTCATAGTTTCCTTATCAGGAAAGGAGTTATTTTATTTTTCATTTTAAACAGCTTGAACACAATAGCAGTCGTGAAGAAAATTTCATTTTCTTTGTGGAGAAAACAAGCTGGCAATCATGAAACCTGAAAGCAAAGATAAGGATGTAAATAACATTGAGTTTACTATTCTAAAGAGAGACTGATGCAGATGTTCCAAATGCCGGTCATAGCAGGTGCTTGGCAGGCTCTTCCTTTACCTGCAGCTCAGTCCAGATGATAGCGTCTTAGGTCATCTATTTTGTGTTAGAACTGTTCTGAATAAAGAGAAGCCCTTTGTAAATGCCACTCTTTTATTTGAGGTTATCTAATATTGACTGTTCCTCCCCCAATTCACATTCTCACCCAGTGGGAATATATTTAGACTTGTGGTATTTGGGAATTTAATTGTATAGATTATTTTCAGCGCCATTTCAAAGCAAACAGATAATATAGTCTCTGTCTTTTGTGGGCTTAAGTTTTAATAATTGTAATGAGTAAATCTTCTAGAAAGAGTGATGTTTTCATTTGCGCTTACTTTAGGCTAATAATAGAAGTAGAGTACAAGCCAACCCAGAGTTTTCTGACTCCAACTCATGCAATATGCAAAGCTGGCCCTTTGTATCTCAGGGCATCCTAGTGGAGGAGGAGTTTGTGTCACAGTGACTTCATCTTTATTGTCAGCTCAGGTCACAGCCATAAGAAATAGCTTTGGATCAGACCTGGCTCCATACCCACAGTTGACTTTCTTGAATTTTGTTTGATGGTAGAGAGTGTTTTGAGGTTTAACAGTTATGGTTTGCTTGCTTAATAAACTCATAATAGAAAAGCAAAGAGAAGAAGGAGGGAGGGATCTTCCACTGCAGCAGTGGTAACACATCAGAGTTGCCAATGAAGAGTGAATGAAGTTTCTCAGAAGAAATATATGCATACTTTTTTTTTAAATGAATTGAGGAAAGGTTGCTTTGAATTTATTGGAAAGAATGAATAGAACTCCAGTTCTTTTTGTTTTATTTTAGTCATTTGGTAGGCCTTTTTCTGCTCAAGTCAGCCAACCAGGCCCAAAACTTTTCCTTTGTGTTTGTGTTTCTATGTTCTTAAGACTGGACACATGAATAACTTCTTCCCTCTGAAACAAATGGGTCTGACAACTGGAAAGTCATCTGCTGAGACCTTTTGGGAAGCTATGAGGATTATCTGAAGTCAGCTCAAGCACAGAAAGGGCTCTGGACTCTCTGGTTCTTGGGTTGGGAAGGACCATGAGGCCTGAACTTGAAGCTTTGCTTACTGTGTCATTACAGCATCCCAGAGAGGTGGGTGTGGGTTAGTTCCCTGAATATTTGGCCTGATGACAGGACTGAGGCTAAGATAAAGAGGTTGAGAACATCAGCATATAGCACAAAATATATACTCTTGTGAGGACAGAGATAGACTTTGCTGACATGTTGTATGCCACATTGTCCTTTGTCTCAGAGATTCTCAGAGTCCCCCATACTGCCCCCACCATAGATTATAAAAGAAAAGACAATTGATTAGGGAATTTGCAATAGATGAAATCAACTCATTCAATTATCTGCACTGTGCTTGACAGAGGCCTGGGTTACAACTAGGAGATGGTAAACACTGGGTTAAATAACAGATGTCAATCAAGTACTAGTTGTGCTATTTAATGATTAGTTGGTCCTTTCAATATAATTCTTCACTTATTGTGTTATCATAAAGATTATGATAGTGTACAATGAAATGAATTGAAGTATACATTCTTGGAAAAATGTAAAGTGTTATGGTATTAACTTCATATATAGAGAAAACTTATTTTTTTATCAGTGATCAATATTTGTGTTGCTATAGTTTGGCTATTATGTCTTGGTAATTTTCTTGGTATATTTTTAGTCACTTGTATGTGTGTGTGTGTGTCCATCTGCATATGTACATGTATAAATTTATAAGCAATTGGCCAATCTATAGGAGTATCCAGAAAGGACAAAAATGGAAGGAAAGAAGGAAGGAAGGAAGGAAGGAAAGAAGAAAGGAAGGAAGGAATAGATGGAGGGGAGTATTGAGGGAGCGAGTCAGGAAGAAAAAGAAGGAAAATACTGAGTCTCTGTAGCCTTGTCTGTAGAAATACACAGGAGATTACTGAATTTGAAGGACTCAAGAACCACTGTCTACAATAAAACTGTTGACTAGAATTTAAATTAAATTTGATAATCGCAAATATATATGGTGTTTGTCTGTAATAACAGACAAGTCAGAGTAGCTACACTTATCACACAGAGTTCCATTTATAAAACAGGTCATAATTCAAAGGCAGAGAAGGAGATAATAATAATAGCAGGCTGACTATGGTACTAAGTATTAGTGTTAGGACTGGACAGATGTGGAGCCTTAGTTATCTAGCTTTAAGTAGGAGTAATCAATCAGAAGGGTTTCTGTGATGAGTGGATGAAAGATTGTATATGATGTACTAGTTAAATCCTTGAGACAAAAATTTGATTCTGTAAGTACTTCCCATATATTCCTTTATTCTTATTTTAATAGTATTATTTATTTGTAAGGAAAAGAGAGAAAGAGAGAGAGAGTGAGAGAATGAGAATGGGTATGCCACGTACTCTAGATGTATGTGCCACCTTGTGCATCTGGCTTTTCGTGGGTACAGGGGAAATTGTACCCACACTTGTGGGCTTTGCAATAATGTGCCTTTAATGACTGAACAATTTCCCTGGTCCTTTCCATCCTTCTTAATCTGGATTCAGAATTAAAAAATTCAACCTTTTCAGTGTATTTCAGTGTATTCTTATCCTTATTCATGTGGCCAGTTGAGAGCTGAGTAAAGGTTAGGAGGTAAAACTATATTTCTATAAGTTAGTTTTATGTCTTTATCAGACTGTCTCTTAGAGAAGCCTAACCATTTCCCAGATGTCACCATACATATGTTTACAATTTTCACTATGACACTGAACACAAGTCACTAACATCATGAGCATCCATCCGTATGCTGTTACATCCATCTGTAAGCTGTCAGCAAGTGATGTTAACATCAGTCTTTACCCAGCATCTCACTTGTTCACAGACAATGAAAGTATGTCTGTTTATTAAGCAACTAATACCAGGAAGTGACACTAAAACCATTATTGTGTGAAATATAGAAAAATTCTATTCTCATTGTATTTGCTGCAATTCTAAAATTTGAACTGTGTATGCTCCAGTCTTTAAGACTACTCTTGGAATTCTGACATGATAATTAAAAGGAACAGATTTCTCTATAAGAGTTTGACCTGAGTGCAGTTATGCCATTGTGTATGACCTTTATGTACTTCAAGAACATATTGCTAAAGTTGTGA
Organism: Orientallactaga sibirica; assembly: GCA_036365145.1. Lineage (NCBI taxonomy): Eukaryota > Metazoa > Chordata > Mammalia > Rodentia > Dipodidae > Orientallactaga > Orientallactaga sibirica. The sequence continues at coordinate 19,194,447 of JAEOAD010000023.1, read as the reverse complement.
AAAGCCTTGTTCCTATTAATGTAGCTAAGCTGAGCTGTCAGAGATGAGGCCATTTCTGCTTTGCTAACTGCACAGCTGGTACCACTTGATCCAGGTATTGCTGGGTATTTCTGCCACATTAGCCTTTCCCTGTGCATGAAGAAAGTAGAAATTTGTCTTTCAAATTGTGGGGTCTTACTATCAGTGTCATGGATGAATGAGGTTTATTATATGGTTCATATGGAAGGAAGAACAGGTCCACACTCCCTACATTTTAAACCCATTCCTAAAAATTCCCATTTTAAGGTAGGAAGAAAGGGAGGAAAGATGGAAATTAGTTAAAATAACAAACCAAAGTTCATTTGCCTTGAGCACCACACTCTGTGCTAGGAGTTCTGCACTGAAATAAGTAAATTTTCTGAAATATATAGAACATTATACTGACAGCACACATCAAGTTAATATAATAAGTTATAATTATCACAAAATATCAACAAAAATCAACATATAGGATATATAGGTTGAATTATTATTTATTCATTCTCATAAAATTAGTGAGGTATCACAATTATTCCCACATTATAGTAGAAGCAGAAAGAAACTTGTTTCTTGGCCTCAGTTACTGGTTCATTACAAAGCTGATATATTTTTCTACATCCTGGTTGATTTTATGTTTAAAAGAAGAAATGCATTTTTCCCACATATACCTCTGAGCAAGCCTTCTATAAAAGTAAATCAATAATATTGTTCCAGAACTAGGACTCACCCCATCAATGTAAATATATATTTTGGTTACTCTAAGGGATCACAGAAAAGTCCTTCCTTGAATCATTGAGTCCCTGACATAGAACATTATCAGTGCCACAATTTTATGATCAGTTGCAAAGTTGATACACTGGGGTTTATGTCTATTTTATGATTTCCTGAGATTACTCAGCTATTATTGGAAAAGTTTATATCAAGTAGGGTATTGTCCAAGACTTGGAAACCTTGCAAAAATGGACTTTATGAGAAATATCTTTCAATATGTGTATGTACTCTCTTGTGACATAACTCTGGGCAAATTAATTTTGTATATATACTTTCATATCTTAACTTGCACAGCTGTAAAAAGCTTAAGAAAAATGTTTATGAAGCATTAAGGACACAAAATAGAGTGAATTTGTTGCCCAATAAAAGTGATCTCATTATGATAATTAAATTTATGTACTTATAATCATTAGCAGAAGTAATTAGGATAACATCTTGCAATCTTAGTTTGCATAGCTATTTTGTATTTCAAAGGTTATACAATTGTTACATCACATGGAAGGTTATACAATTGTTATATCACATGGGTGAACTGAAAAATGAGTATGTTTGTCTGTCTTCCATACAAACATAAAGTAGATGAAAAGAATATTTTCTAAATATTGATGACAGTAGGAAACATGCTGATAAAATCAAGTCATTAATACAGAAAATGCAAGGAGACTAAGATAGAAAGTAAGGCAAAATAGAATTTCACAAACTGAGCAACTCTTTCTAAAGACACATCCTAAAATGTAGTACACATGGGAATGCAATTCATTATTTTGATGTAGACAGGAGAAAACATCACATTTTGGAAGCTGTCATGATAAAGAGAAAACATATTTATTTTTCTTTGACTCAGTGCTATCAAAGAAAAGAAAAAATTTCAATTCTAATCTTTCTTTAACCCCCCAAATCCAGCTTTTCTACGTAATATAAATATTTCATCATACTTTGATCTCTTGTTACTGTTTCAGCTTCTTGTTTATGCATATGGAACTGTTTAGTATTTTAATTCTTGATAGTAAACTACTTGAAAATGATAAGGTTAGTCCTTCCTTGTATTGGTCTTTCTTGACTTACATATTAATATTTCAAGTGACAGGTTATAGAAACAAGGGTGGAGAAAACACAAAATATTCAAAGCATAATTTTAATATGTTTTAAATCATATTATCATATATATTTGGTCATAATCAATATAGAAATCTTAAGTAAAGGAGACTTTCCACACATATTAAGACAATATTTGAAATGCAATGAAAGAAAATATGTAAGGGCAAGTATTTTGAACAATTATTCTAACAAAGGAAAACCCTTGGCTAAAACCCTAAATGCAAGCAAATGATTAGTTTCATAATGCATACTTTATATACTTTTTTGCCTGATGGAGATATTCATGCATAATGGTCATAAACGATTTCAATAGAAATACAAACATGGAAATTAAAAACACGGTCCTTTTTCCCAAGGAGAACCAAGTTGATAGAGGAGTTTTGGTTTGGATCTTTTGTCTGCCATAGAATCTGGGCTGTTAGTAAGCATTAAATATCTTATCAATAGACTTATTCAGAACTCAGTGCCAAAGATCAGAACCAATGTGAAAGCAGCTTTGAGTGTACCCACGAAGCAGCCTGAGTGTCCTCCAGGCTGACAGCACTTTCCTGAAACAGTGAGCAATGGTTGAGTTCTACCTGTCTCTGGTTTCTCTTGCATTTTTAAGACCTCTTGTTCTTCACTCCTGACTCCTGAATGTGTCTTTGTCTCTCTAAGATGATTCTTTCCTCACTATCAACATAACTATACCCTCCCACAAGATTCTGTAAAATAAATGAGTTTCTTTTTTCTGGTATGCAATTTTTATCTGGTATGCATTTTCCTGGCACTGTAGTTTTAAAAGCAGTCAACCAACAAATATTCCCAATTGCCATTGCAAAGCTCAAGATTATGTCAAGGATCTAGGTCCATGACATTTTACATAAGTAGATATGAATTGTGAATTTTCAGTGAATGTTTTGGCAGATATTGTGCTTTTATTATCATTTTTCTGGTATTATTCACTCAATGTTTGTTTGCTAATTACACACTGGGATTACTCTCATCAAAAATACAGTGTAGAGCACAGATACAAGCTGTAAGATTTCCACTCAATATATGAACATAGTACAGTTGAATTTACATTTTAGCACCCAAAATTGATGGAGTCCATATATGAAATTCAAAGAAGAGAGATATTACTGAGGTATTTGTGGTTGGGATTTTTGAAGCAACAAATGACAGTTTAATCTTGGTAGTAAATATATAGTTCAATGCAGCAATATTTCTAAGAAGAAAACAAAAGTAATTAGAGCTTCTCATGTATTCATGGATTAGAATAACGTCATGTATCAAACAATCGATGGAGAAAAATGAAGATATGGGTTGGGATTTTATGGAGGGCTTGAAAATCCTCCACAAAATAAACACTTTATTATGATATGACAGTTCAGATGATGTGTTAAGAGCTTCACAGTGTGTTCAAGGGCATGCTCATTCTCCATTAACTGAGAGGAAAACCGACCTTGATGAAGCCTGTGGTTTTCCCATAAAGATGAGTCCACACAGATGCTGCTGATTTCTGTCACGTTGTTTCTGGCTACAGAGATCAAGGACACAGCTCCTCCAATTTCAGCCTTTAGCTTGCTTAAAGTTTAGAGTTTTACATGTTTCTCTATTTTTTTCATTTTCTTCCTTCTAAATTTTCTTGTACTCTTTTGCACAATTTTTTTGTCATTACTAGAACTTTTCACCTAAATCAATCTTTCTAGACTCCATTTACCTTAGTTATTGTGAGAAAACTGTGAGCTTGGAAATAAAAATACAGTTAATACCCACCTCTTTCTCTACTGCCAGATACTTCTGTTTGTTTCCTGAAAGAGGTACTGGTACCTAAAACTGGTAGCCTGTTGAATTTTTCTCATGGAATATTCCGAAGGAAAGTATGATGAAGAACAGACAGGTCAGATGGAAGAGCAATTCACACACCTTTGAAAAGTTGTTCAATGTCTCTTCTCTGGTTTTACAGTGTTGACCCTGATATTTTAGATTTCTAAGTTCTTCAAGATGTTAGAGATACTGTTTCTTCTTCTAGTAAATGCAAGTTTTCTTTCTGGCAAGCAAGAGGCACTTCCACAACCATTAGTTTTAAAATTTGTTGGCATTCTCCATAAGAAAGCTTCTTTAAAACAGACTAATCTAATTCAATTCTCACCATGTACTTGAAAAAGTAGTACATTCCTTAGTCATTTCTATCAGGTTTGGTGAGGCTCCTGAAAAGTCACTGTTGGACTTCTGTTTGAATAACACTTGGTTCTCTTGCAAGATGAAAGTCAATGTATGAGTTTCATAAAAAATAAATAGGAGTTAATTTTTTTTTTTCAAGACCTGGGGATGGCTCTAGAAAATCTTGATAGCCCTACCTCTCTTAGTGATTTTGATCACTTTCTTACCTCTTCTCCCATTTCTTTTACCTCTATAGTGATGTTTTATCAAACTGAACAGGCAGAATCTGAGCAACTGTTTTTTCTTCTGTAACTCTCCCATAGATGCTGTGGTGGTTTGATTGAGGTGTCCCCCATAAACTTAGGTGTTCTGAATGCTAGGTTCCCAGCTGATGGAGATTTGGGAATTAACACCTCATGGAGGCAGAGTATTGTTGGGGGCAGGTTTATGGGTGTCATAGCCAGTTTCCCTTTGACAGTGTTTGGCACACGCTCCTGTTGCTATTGTCCACCTTATGTTGGGAAGGGGGTGATGTCCACCCTCTGCTCATGCCATCATTTTCTCCTGCCATTATGGAGCTTACTCTCAAGTCTGTAAGCAAAAATAAACCATTTTTTCCCAAAAGCTGCTCTTGGTCAGGTGATTTCTCCCAGCAATATGAACCTGAGTGCAACAGTAATGTTGGGGTGATGTCACTTGCTGCTAGACACATGAGTGTGCCTCTGGCTTTTTGGAGCTGATTTTCAAGAGGAATGTGGAAGGATTTGAAACCTTGGCCTAAGAGATACCTTATAGTGCTATAAGTACAGCTTGATAGACTATTCTGGTCAGAGTTGAAAGACCTGAATGCAGTAAGAACTATGGACTGTGAGGTTTGGCTTATGAGGGCAAAAAGGAGCTTTGTCTACACTGGCTAGAAGCAGTTTGTGTGAGATGCTTGCTGTTATGCCCCTGTCCTGAGAATTTGTGCAGGATTGCTTTGTGTAGAAATGGACTGGTGTGAGTAGAGGGATATGGCACAGAAATGAAATCTTTGGGCTGAAAGTGCTGCCCATTCAGCTGCAATTGAGAGAATAACACCTTTGAGATTGGGCCAGCTGACTTGTACTGGGGCAGCAAGAAGAATGTAGACTCTTTTGAAGGGGTCTGAGTGCTCAAGAACTGTCCTGTTCTTCAAAGTCTGCTTTATTCTCCCCCTGGATTAACAAATTGGCATGTTACCTGGTATTTTGGAGTATAAGAAATGCAGGAAAGAGGTCATTGAGTTTGCAACATAGTCTTGGGTTTGGAAATGGCTATGGGCAATGTGAAGCAGGTTTGCTGGATTGCCTCCATGGAGACCTGATGAAGAGGTGAGGATGGATCATGGGTTGCAGTGGAGACCCAGTGGAGATGCTAAGACTGTGAAGCAGCTGCTAAGGAAAGCTGCTGGCCCCAGATAAAGTTTTCCAGGACTGTGAGTAGCCTAGCTGGAGGGGTAAAATTTGAATTCCATAGACTTGTTGCTTGTTAGGATTATAGGACTTGGGGATTTGTCATTGACTAGAGTTGTTGGACTTGGAGCTACAGAGTTTGATGTTTACCCTGTTTAAATCTTGTATTGGTTGAATATTTCTTTGCCATGCCCAATGCCATCTTTTGCAGTGTGAATGTTTATTCTGTGCCATTAAGGGGTTGTGGGGGATTTTTTGGTATTATCGCTCAGTTAAAAGATCTTGGACTATGGGAATATATAAACATCATTAGGAATGAAAAAAAATATGGGGACTTTTAAAGATGGACTGAATGCATTGCATTTTACATTAGGGATGGTTATCAGTTTACGGGGGCCAGGGGCAGAATGTGGTGGTTTGATTCAGGTGTCCCCATAAAATTAGGTGTTCTGAATACTAGGTTCCCAGCTGGTAGAGATTTGGCACTTAACACCTCTTGGAGGCAGAGTATTTTGGAGGGTGGGCTTATGGGTATTATAGACAGTTTCCCCTTGCCAGTGTTTGGCATACTCTCCTGTTGCTATTGTCTACCTTATGTTGGGTAGGGGGTGATGTCCACCCTCTGTTCATGCCATCTTTTTCCCCTGCCATCATGGAGCTTACCCTAGAGTCTGTAAGACAAAAATCAACTCTTGTTTCCAAAATCTGCTCTTGGTCAGGTGATTTCTGCCACAATGCAAACCTGATTGGAACAGATGCCCATCCAATGCTAGAATTTGAGTATCAGGTCATATCTCCTGAGTTTATCCTTTACCTGCTGGATACCAAGACTTTAACTTTTTATTTTGTTTATTTACTAATTTGAGAGAGAGAGAAAGAGAAAGAGGTAGAGAAAGAGGCAGAGAGATCAAAAATGGGCATACCAAAGCATCTAGCCACTGCAAAAAATTCCAGAAGCATGTGCCACCATGTGCCTTTGGCTTACATGGGTACTGGAGAATTAACTCTGGGTCCTCTAGGCTTTGCAGGCAAGAACCTTAACTGCTTGGTCATCTCACCAACCTGACTTCCTAAACTTTCAGCTTCCTACTTCAACTCCAAATTCCCAACAGTTACCTCAAGGCAACTTTCTCTTGGTGATAGCTTTGACTGATTTCCACTATATATTATTGTTTTAGCTTCAGATATGTGCACTCATATATTTAACCAAACTATGCCTTCAGACTAGAGACACTGATTCTGCTGCTAAAGACTGGCACAACTGGCCCTTCAACTTCTTGACAGGCATGGCAATGTGATACTGCCTGGCATCATGAACTCTAAGTCTTTGATATGTGTTTGACAATATCTCAATTCTCTGTCAGTAGATGTAAACATCTTTTAAAAGGGACAATATTCAATCTGCCCCATATGACGCCTATCAACTAACACGTATTATGTGTTTACTATTTATCTACAACTTCATATTTCTTACAAAAAATCTTCTCCCTGGAAAAGCTATCATAAAACTATCAATAGGAATTTTAAGCATATGGAAGTTTAAGTTCAAAGAGGTTAAATAAAAGTCCCAAATCTTGTAGAAAAATGGTTGGACACATCCTATACCTATGCTTGGAAATATTTTTAGAAATATGCTTTACAAAGTCATTTAAATATTCTCTGTCTTTATTTACACAGAAATATATGGGGTTTGTGTGCTTGGATTTATAATAAAAAGCTGTATAAACTTCAAAATTCTATGCAAATGATAATTTTTGTTATGTTTTATCCCAAAATTATTTATGGATGATACTGCATATGTTTATGTAGCCCAGCAAAACAAACAGCTGATTAAGGGGCAATCACTTCTCAGATTTAAGGCAGAAGCATTGTGAGTGATTATGAAACAGAGCTGCAGGAACAGATGTGTGCAGCAGCCTGGCTGGTGTGTCTGTGAAATACAGAAGAACCTGAATAAATTGCACTAATGAGTTGGAGACCCATTACAAATGATCACATTTGCCCAATTAGTGAAGGGGCAACATAGAGAACAAAGATAATTAGGCAAGTCAGCTGGTATGAATGGAAAGAAAACTGTCCAGTGAACCAAAAAGATACCACTATCATATTTATAGACACAAACATACACATTCCTGGATGTTCATTTGCACACTTATACCTCTCTGTGGTAAATGAATTAATTGCATTATCAAGGCATACACTGGTATTTGTACAATGTTGTTTTCACTTTTTTTTACACGGAAGAATGATGATTAGATGATAAAAATTTTGTGATTCTTAGCAAATTATATTATCTTTTGTGGACATGGAATTTTGCGTGAATGATGGAATATTATTGGCTATTGGTTTTGGTATTGTATTTAGTGAAATCATATTATATGCTACAAAGAGTGCTCTACTAATGTTAGCACGTCATTACCCTTGGGTCATGTCAATTGCAGTACTTTTATAAGAGATGATATTCTTCCCATATTCTCAGAAAGAAAGTGCCTTTTATTCCCAAATTTATTTGGTAACCTTAGTTTATGGACAAAATAAAAGATATATTATCTACAAAATTCCTTGAGGTTCTAAAATATCACTATTTTAGAACTTATACAATCATATTAATTTCAAATAATTAAGTATGACTTTGGAAGTCAGGCAAATGTTTAGTTTACATTAGTTGCACATTAATTTAGCAAGGTTATTTCTTGAATATCAACTCTATGTTAGTAACACATATGTTCATCACCACCATTCCACCCTGTGAAGGTGACACTACTGTTACATCTGGTTTACAGATGAAGAAACAGAAATCTGGACAGTTTAAGTGATCTGTCAAAAATATAGCTTATTCAGACAGGTGGTGCTTGCCTTTAATCCCAGCACTAAGGAGGGTGGATAGGAGGATCACTCTGAGGCCAGCTTGCATTGCAGAGTGAGTTCCAGGTCAGCCTTGGTGAATATGAGACCCTCAAGCCAATGCAGATAGGGAGCTTGTTGTAGTTACTTTCACACTGCTGTTATAAAAACCTGAACAAAAGCAGTTGATAAGAGGAAAGAATTTATTTTGGCTTACAGTCTCAAAAGGAAGATTTAAAATGACAGGGACAAGATGGTAGAGCAGAGACTGGGGATCATTTCTTGCCACAGCAAATGGCAGAAAGTAGCAAGAGAGTATGGTGGACTCTGCCAAAGGGATGCTGGGCTACAACACCCCAAAGACTGCCACCAGAAACACCTCTAGCAAAGCCTCACCTTTCAACCTGCCACCAGCTGAGGATCCAGCATTTAAAGCAAAGAGTTTATGGGTGATATGTTTTCAAACCATTGCAGCGTTTGAGAAATAGTTCTATTTTAGAATGCTTGTGCATGAGCAAACCCATAGGTTCAATCCCCAGCATCACACACACACACACACAAACACACACACAAACACACACACAAACATGTGTGTGTATGTATTTATTAGGATTTGATAAGGCTGATAAGGTAGTATATGTTGTATATATTGTAAATATATATATATATATATATATATATATATATATATATATATATATGATAAAGTATGTGTCTTGTTTTAAAAGGGTTTATAGTCTACCAGACATGTGGTCACTTTATTTGTATATGCATACATTAGGACAATATTATGGCTTACAAGTCAAGATCTTCTTCATAAAGACAGTCTACTCTGTCTTCTGTGTTTCCATTCTCCTTGTAAGTGGACTTTAGATATTCAACATAATTCCATTTTCCTCTTAGTTCTTTAACTTAAGAATGTTTTCTCACATTACTCATATGTTTCTTTAATGGAAATCCTTCTTTGATAACTACAATCTAGTAACAGCAGTCTGCTTGGAGATGTTACTATTGCTAAGTGGTCTTCTATCTCACATGTTGCTGGGTCACTTTTCAAAATGTGTATTAATTTATTTACCTGCTACTTGCCTTGCATTTAGTGTGTCTAAATCTATAAAATATAAACCCATAAAACAGAATTTGCATCTAGTAATAATGAGCCCATGAAATACAGTAGATTTTCTATATACATCTGTTGAAATGGTAAATAAGAAAATATGCCAATATAAAGACCCAATAAGAAAATGAGCCTAATCATTAAGTACATCACTCTCTATATGCTGTTAGCAGAAATTTTTGGTATCTTCTTTCATCAAGTTCCTCCATATAAAAAGCATGGGAACTCCTCTAAGACCAGCATTATATCATGCTTCATAATCTTTCACTCAAGGCCCAATATAATATCTATCATATATACCACATAATAACAAAGTAATTAAAAGTGTAATGAATGAATGAGGATAATCATAAATAAACTGATTATTAAGTAGGGTAAAATAATTTCTAGGGATGAAAAGATATTCTAGTCTAAAAAGGGACATGGAGGTGAACTTCCAAAAGGCTTTCAGGCTCTGTACAAATATAAACTGTGCTACTTTTAATTTTTTCCACCACAGAGGACAATTCCTGGCCTGTATGAGCATGAATATTATGAGAGCATGGTAAGGACAAAGAAGACAACAAAGGTTGGGAGATAATATTGGAAACAGTAAATGACAACATTATGTTGTCTAGATTATACAAGTAATTTATTTGAGTCTTATCTATTCAGCAGCGATTGGCCTCTGAACATTTTTATTTCCAAAGGTAAGCCAACCCAGGGTGCTAGAAGAGGGTGGAGGTAATAGTTTGTTGTTAGTTCCTATAAAAGCCAATCTGTAACATTCATTTCCAGAAGTTCAGGTATGTTTTTTGTTAGCTATTATGCTGGATTTAGTAACAGCAACTTATCTGTGCATAGATTGAAAAGGATAGACTATTTCAGGGCAGCGTGGAGAGATTATCTGATGAGACTAGCACAGGGCACAGCTACTTTCACCTATTTACATCTCATCAGATTTGGGGATTCATCTGATTTAATGGACTATCAAATGGAAACCTATTATAGGAAAAATGTTCACAATTAGATCCCCCTTCTTCTTAAATGTTAGGAATTGAAACCTTAATAAAGGGTCAAGGTGCCAGTTTGAGAGTTGTGAAAAATGAGCAGAATTTCTGGGAAACCTTGGTAGAGATCATTTTGAGCTGGGCTGTGGTGTGCAAGGAAAGATAATTTGGAGAAGTAGAATTTGTTAATTTGAGTTCCACCCCTTAGCTTTTGAAGTAGCAGCTAGTGTAAAAGACACTGTGATGACTATGGCCCCATTTAAGATTTCTGTCCAACATCAGGCAGTGGAGGCTGAGGATTCACTTTTGTAAAAGATGCTCTATTGTTTCAAACCAAGTTCAGAGTTGTTTCTGCCACGTGAGACATTGGCAATATGAATGTCTTTATTCAATAAGCTTCCCTAGGGGCTGAGATGGCTCAGCGGTTAAGGTACTTGCCTGCAAAGCCTGACAAACCAGGTTTGATTTCCCAGGATCTACATAAAGCCAAATTCACAGAGTTACATATGCATCTCAAATTAGTTTGCAGCAATTAGAGGTCCTGGCACATGCATCCTCCCTCTTTCTCCTTGCAAATAAATAAATAAAAATATTTTTTAAAACTCTTTCTTTTCTTTTTTTTTTTTCTTTTTTTTTTTTTTTTTTTTTTAAGCTTCTCTATGAGAATGAAAAACATCAGAATGCCTGGGTTTGGGGAGGAATCTTCTCAAGAAGTAGAAGGTATCACTAGGTTGACATCAACCTTGAGTCTCAGTGGGGGTGGATGCCAGAGTATGTGTGGTGGTTTGATTCAGGTGTCCCCCATAAACTTAGGTGTTCTGAATGTTAAGTTCCCAGCTGATGGAGATTTGGGAATTAATGCCTCCTGGATGCAGTGTATTGTTGGGACGAGTTTATGGGGGTTATAGCCAGCTTCCTCTTACCAGTGTTTGGCACACTCTCCTGATGTTGTTGTCTATCTGATGTTGGCCAGAAGGTGATGCCCACCCTGTGCTCATGCCATAATTTTCCCCTGCCATCCTGGAGTTTCCCTTTGAGTCTGTAAGCCAAAATAAACCTTTTATTCCCACAAGCTGCTCTTGGTCCTGTGTTTTCTGCCAGCAATGTGAACCTGACTACAACAGTGCAGCATGGATTATCAATGAAATTATGGACCTCTCACCCCTTCCCTGGTACTCTTTAGTCATGAATGTCAGTTTTGTCTTGAACACTATGAAAACAACAGGAACATTAGAGAGGCTAAATGAATTACAATAATGTTGGGGAAAATAACATGGTTTCAGCACTATAGGCTTTTAAAAACACATTTTATATATTTTTAAAATGCAAAATATTACTATATATTTAAGGAAGAAACTGATCTTAGGTCATCACTTTTGAAAATGTCCCATACTATTTTTTGTCTTTTACAAAAATACATAAAACATGGTATATGAAGAATTCAAGAAGTATTGAATTAAATGGTCATGTTTAGTTTGATTTAATTCTGTGTTTTGCAAATTCACTCAACTATGAAACACTTTTTATAGAATATCTGTTAACATTTAGAAAATTAATAGTGCATATGAAACACTTGTGGGAAACAATGACCTACACAATAATCATATTATGAATGGAAATATGCTTATTGAAATATACTCATGAGAATTTTATGTGAGCATATGATGATAAAATATTGTTTTATGGCATAAGTTCTTGGGCAATGTAAGCTTTCAGTATCTATTCTTAAATAATGTGCATAAAGCATATAGCAGAATTTATTGGTTTTTTTTTTTCTTTTCTTTTTTTTTTTTTTTTTTTTGGTTTTTCAAGGTAGGGTTTCACTCTGGCCCAGGCTGACCTGGAATTAACTATGTAGTCTCAGGGTGGCCTTGAACTCATGGCGATCCTCCTACCTCTGCCTCCCGAGTGCTGGGATTAAAGGCGTGTGCCACCACGCCTGGCTTTATTGATTTTTTTATAGGTATTTTCAAGTTAACCACTAATGAAATGTAAGTTCAAACTGAAAAACCAACCTCTTACAATGGCTGGTACTGGTGGACTGATGATAAAATGTGGAACCTTCTGAAGCCTAATAGTTGCTGTTCAAGCACAAGAGGATTATAGTTCTTGACTTGTATCCATCAGTTATCTTTAATATGCATGAATACCTGCCATGGTAGTAGCAGACTTACCTTGTGGTAAACTATTACTACAACATTTGATTACTGTTCCAATATGCATGTTGTCTTCCATGTTCAACAACTTGTACATATTGATACCATATTTGAATAATAGCATTGTCTTTAGTCCTGTAAAGTTTTCATTACTCTTAGTGATTATGATTACAAAAAAGGAAGAATCAATAGATATGTCTAAGGGAATCTCATGAACCCTGTGGACATTTTTTTTTCCATTGAGTCCTTCAGATGTTGGCTGCTTCCCTAGCAGTTGAAGTTGTATGAGAGGCTCCACCCATTTATAAAACACAGGATAACATAAGATACATTTAGATGCTGTTTATTTCCCTAACACCTCAGCCTGTAAACAAAGCAAAACAAAGAAAAACAAGGAGCAGGCAAGAATAGAAAGAGTATTCTTAGCTGAGCCAGCATGTGATGAGTGCTGCATTACCAGCTGCTCACTGAGCCACAGCTGAGCAGATCTGCAGACTTCATGTTTGTAATGCTGAATGCAGAAATTCCTAGTGTGATTCCAAAGCAAGAAGTCTCACTTCCCCAGGGTTACTCTCTAAAAGAAAGGGTAATCTCCTGTCTTGACCCCACAGGATAGGATCTTCTAGGACCCAGAAGGTAGGAATACCATTAGGCAGATCACAATAGCAATTCATTCTTCTATTTGTCCAATGTAATAGTCACAATATTGGTATGTATTGTATTACCAAGGGCTTATGAACAGAAAATATTATTTTGCAGTACAAGAGTGAGGTGGAGGGGCTCTGGGACTTGACCATATATTGTTATACTCAAAGTCAGCACCTGCCCAAGATAAGCAAATAGAAGTCAGAGGAGAAGGTTTTAAAATCTTATGGATTTCTTTGGAAATAAATATCTGGGGAGCTTGTTAAATATATTTCACTCCCTCCTTCTATTTCCTCAACTCCTACTACATTAGGCTATTGTGAAGGCTTGGAGCTTTATGGAGTGTTCTATAGCAGTGCTCTGTGGAATGCAGTGCACTGACACTTAAGTCTGGGAAACTGGGCAGAAATATGAGAGTTTATATGTGAAGAAAGAGCCTGGGGGACAGCCCTCATTGAGTCTTCTGGGGTTGCCATGGGGTCACGCATGTAGAAAAGTACATTAAAGATCATCATCCACCTGCCACCTTGGACATTCAATAACTAGACTCACAGTGGATCTGATATGCATTTAGCCAAGGATATTAGAAATGCAGAATTATGGGTTCCTGGGAGCTACTTTCAGAGGAGAAAATGACAACTATGGAAGCCCAATTTGAAATTCATGTTAGCTTTCTTCTTTTAGCATTACTGGTTTTAATTTAAGCCTATCATGAAAATTGCAGACTAATCAAGAGTGGCAGGGTTTGACTAACATTGAGGGAAAAGAAGAGTTGTCTGTGCTGTGGGAGTATACTTTTCTTTCTTTCTTTCTTTTTTGCTAAAACTACAAGGATGCATGTCTCAAAATTAAATAATTTCATAAACTGAAAATCAGATAATACTGGTGTATAACTTCTAAATTTAACTAATTTGATAAACATTCTTGTGCAAGTGTTCTAGTGTACTCTTAAAGATGACATTATTTTCTCATTTAAGACATTGGACTATTATTTATTAATATGAGAGAATTTAATGGGGTATTGAGAGTTGAAGTCTCAAGGTGACTTTCTGTAGACTACTTCTTCCTCTATCTAATGTCTTCTAAAGAAATTGTTATCCCTATCAAAGTATCAGGTAGAGGTGGACAATATCCTTTGTGTGTTTAGGTGCTTGAGATGATGTGTATGTAGATAGTACGGCTTTATTATAATCCCCCCTGCTCCTTCTCCATAGGAGGAAAAGTTAAGTACCAACTGTCTCATTACATTGGATTTAGATTTAAAGAAAGCAAAAATTATTTAACCTTAAAATTCATGTAGAGCATTAGCCACAAAGACACTGTGGTAGTTTGAATATATGGCCCCCAACATATTCAGTCTTTTATTAGTTTATAGTTTGTATCTGCAGCCACCTTGCTGGAGGCAATGTCACTGGGGGCAGATATTAAGGTGTGGTGGTGGGTTTGAGATTCCATTGTAAAGATATGCAAAGTGTGCCTAATAGGAGTTCCTGAAGTGTTCTGTGGCTTTTGGCTGTAGCTTTGCTCTGTGTGCTGTGTGCCTGGTTGGCTTTTTTTTTGTTTGTTTGTTTTCTCTGCTTGGCCCTGTGAAGGCAGGCCAGCTTCTTCTGCCATTATGGAACTTCCCCTGGATCTGTAAGCTTCAATAAATAATATCCCTTCCTCCATAACTGTGCCTGGTCTGTAAGTTCATCTCAGTGAACCTGAAGCTGTCTGCTACAATAAAGTGGTACCAAGAAGTGTGGGGTGAGATGAACCAGACCATGTGGATGTTCATCTTTTGCAACCTTTGTTTTGGAGGAATGGGCATGGACTTGGTGCTTGCTGAAGGTGGAGGATACTGAATGGGTAGTAGAAGAAGGCAGTAACAAATACCAGCTAAGGCCACGGGACCAGTTACAAAAATGTGGACTGTAATTGCCGTGAGTGTTTCTGTCTTACCTTTTTAAGAGTATTTGTACATATCTACACCAATATTAAGATGTTTTGTTCTTCCTCTATTTCTAGGTAATTAATACTGATTAAGATCATATTGCTAGTTAACCACTGTTGAATTTATATTTGACTTATGAGACTAAGCCTTCCTCAAGGAACTTGCTTTGTGTGTGGGGAGAGGGGATGATTGTGCATTTCTGGTTGTACAAGGGATAGTTATATCATGTTAGGTGGAATTATGACCTTGTCATTGTCTTCATTTGGAAACTAAGTAGGATGTAAGGATATATGGTTTGGTGTCAAGTTGACAAGGAGTGGACTTGTGATGGTTAAGGTTGTGTCAACTTGATTTGTTTAGGAATCCAAGACATTCCTCATAAGTGTGTCTCTGAGGCTGCCTCTAGGAAGGATTAACTAAAGGAAGAATCCTTCCCCCAGGGTGAGCCCTTCCCCCAGAGTGGGTGGCCCCTCTTGGAGGAGGGGGCTGGTTGATAAAAAGAAGCTCTGGGAAGAAAGCCTCTCTCTCTCCTCCCACCTGGCTGCCAGTGCTGCTGGCTGTTCACTGCTTCTGCTTGGTGCTTGCTGCTTGGTGTTTGCTGCTATCCAGTGTGGACTGAAGACCTGATTGGACGCCTCCAGACCTTCAGTGCCGGATTGGGACTGCTGAGGTCTCTAGCCTTGTGGACTGAGAAGCTACCGGGTTCCTTGACTCTCAGACCTGCAACCTGCTATTGCTGGACTGTTGTAAGCTAATCCAATAAATTACCTTTTAATACAATTCATGCTATCCATTCTGTTCCTCTAGAGAACCCTAACTAATACAGACACAATCTTCTGGCAGGTTAGAAAGGGAATATCCACATTTGTATGCCTATGCAGAGGGGTTAGAGTCATGAGTTTGTGTGATTGGATATGTGTGTTCATTGCATCTCTCTCCCTTCTTTATTAGTTTAAATTATATTTCTTTCAACACCATGTGCTTTTTCAGAGTTTTAATGCTACAATGTTCTTTTTTTTTTTTAAATTAAAATCAGGTCATGTCTGATGTTATTGTATCACTGTGACAGAAATCAAGTACTTTTATATAGCCCAAACTGGTGTGGAGCTCGAGCTGATACCATATGTAGTGTTACCTTTCCCATCATTCCAGCATTTTTGATGTATAAATAAAGCCATAGACATAGTTTCTACTTCCTAATATTGTTAATTGTATCACAATAAAAATTTTAGGAGGAAACTGAGTAATAGTGGCTATTGCTAAAGATTTCACCTTTTAGGTAAACAGAAATGCTAAAATCATACACATAAGTAATTATTTACTTAATCTTTTTTTTCTAAGAATTCTTTACTGTCTCCTTGATTTTCATACCAAAGTTTTCCAACCTCCCAAAAAAGGAATGTGCTACCAGTTCAAAATTATGGAACATCTCATCCTGACTTTTTTTTTTTTTTTTTTTTTTTTTTTTGGTGAGCATCCTTCCTGGCACACAGCTCATGGGCCTCTGTAGAAATGAACCTACTTTTACACTAATATTATTATTACTGATGATGTGCTCTTGAACCTCACCACTAGATGTCTCTGTAATTACATGCTGGACCAAATAAGAGTGCATGGCCCACCACAGCTACAAAAGGGGTCATTAGACTAATCCTGAAACTCCACATACCTACTGTAACACAGTAGAGTGCTATGAAATAAACATTAGGTGGTGGCTCTAAACATGAATCACTGGCTCTTTCCATGTGATTTTCTAGCAATATAAACAGACAGGTAAATCCATCCATTTTCAACAGAACTTGTGGGGATGAAAATCTGGTTTCAACTAATCATATGTGTCTGAATATACATGGATACTTGCACACACATAACATACACAGAGTGACAGTAATTAGTCTTTGAACCTTATAGCACATGCAAACATAAATATCTAAATATTCTGTTTAATTTTCAAAACAAAATATGAACTGTGAGTGAAATTGTTCTAAGAACTCTGGACATACTGTCCTAGCATGTTATTCCTTTGGTACTGGACCTATTGGCCTTCAAAAAATGTCTCCCTTTCTCCTTCCAGTTTTCACTGCCTTTTCCAAAGTTCTCACTTTCTACTTCTTTCTCTTTTTCTTTCCTTCCTTCTTTCTTTCTTTCTTCCTTCCTTCCTTCTTTTATTATTTTATTTATGTTTTGGTTTTTTTGTGGTAAGGTCTTACTCTAGTCCAGGCTGACCTGGAATTCACTATATAGTCTTAGGGTAGCCTTGAACTCATAGAGATCCTCCTATCTCTGCCTCCCTAGTGCTGGGATTAAAGGTGTCCTCCACCACTCCCAACTTCACTATCTCTTTCAAAAGTAATAGGATTTAAGGAAGTATCACAACTTTATCTTGGATCTTGATTATTTGTTTTTAACCCTAGTAGTGAAATAGCAGCACACATGATGCATAGATGAGAATGATTTGTTTATACAGTACAAATGTGAAATTTTGAGTTAATGTAAATAAATACTGATACATAATAAAATTAATATGATTGCATAAATATATAGATTATATAAATATCTTTAATTATTAAAATTAAATATTTTTGCTTTAAAATTAAGTATTTCAAATTTGCTTGCTAATGCATGCTTTGATCAGATTAGAAAAGTACTACTATAGTTTATTAAGGTCTGAAAGATATTGTTTATCAACTTATGGGAGTTAAGCATTATGAGAATTCCATATAATATATGCTAAATAAATGCTGTTAGTGAATCATACTTAAATGGTTGATTTTTGTGGGTCCTGAACTAGCCACCCAAAGAATGGAGTGGACAAAAGGTGAGGGATGAATAAGCAAAGATTTACAGGAGAGTGTTAACAGGAGCAGAAAACTGACCTAAGCTCTCACAGGCAGTGGTTTACCCACTGAGAGGATCCAAGACTGTTTCAGCTCTAATGCTCAGCTAGTATTGGGTGGCCCAGCCAAGAGGACACAAAGGTACTCAGCTCAGAATCCTGGACAAGTTTCCTGATGCCAGTCAAGAGGCAGTGAAGCAGGAACTGGGATCCTCAGGGCAGCAGCAGGTTCCACTGGAGTAAGTGCTGAGGGAACAGCAGTAGGTCTCCTCTAAGCCAGAGTCAGTGGGTTCCAAGGCAGGGTGGCTTTAGCTCTCTCTCCCTGGCAGGAGTAGGCATTGAGTACCAACAGCACAAATCAGATGCAGGTACATGTCCAGTACCCTGAACCCAAGTCAGGTGCAGATCCAGTACCTTGAACCCATGCCATCAGGGTTGCAAGCAAGCACCTTTAACCACTGAGCAATCTCTAGCCCAACATTGTCTTTCTAAATTTAGGTAAGGTAAATTTGTAATGATATTCTGGCTGGTGTTTTATGAACAAAAGTACATCACATCTACAAGACCACATCAAAACTGAGCTCCAGCCCTGTCCAGCTGACATAATAACAGTTTTACATGATATAATAGATCTAAACATCTGTTGCTTACCTAGCATCTTTTATTTCAGTGGTTCCTTGTGTATTTGGTCAGTAGTTCAGTGGGTCTCCATGATCTCCTTTGAATTCCTGAAGTATAGGCCTGTCCTGAGGGCACACAGCAGTCTGAGTTCATTTTTTAGCATTCTGAAAGGAACCACAATTTCTAGAAAAAATATCATTGGTTTATTATCTTTCCTAGTATAAAAGAAGAAATAAAGTGTGTTATTTTCAATTCTGAAGGATATAAAAATGGCTAATAGCAAACAACAATTACCTAGGTTATTATGAGATTTAAATTATAAGCATACATTAATTAAGTGCCTTTTACATACCAGCTGCTGTTCTTCAGACTATGTAATAAATATTTCATGTTCAATTCAAAGCAACCCTATTACTGCAACTAGAAACCAATGAACATAAATGTTAAAAATTTGTTACGCCCCTAGAAATCAGACTTGAAGCCAGTTTAGTTCTGTGCCTCACTGATTTCAATGGATTCATAAGAAAGTTCTGAGTATTGTATTGGTTGCTTTAATCTCTCTCCCTACTTACTTCCTAAACATCATCACTGTCCTATTTAGCCAGAACTATAATACCTTCACTTTAAGCCTCATTTTTCCTCTCAGGTCACCTTGTGGAATTTTATTTATTTTTAAATCTGTTGCATTTTGAACCCTAAACAGCTACAGGATGTCTTCATCTATTTTATATTGTAAGCTGTAATATATAAACATACTGTAATTTGATCATATTCCTGTCCCAGTAGCCTCATCTCTC
Organism: Orientallactaga sibirica; assembly: GCA_036365145.1. Lineage (NCBI taxonomy): Eukaryota > Metazoa > Chordata > Mammalia > Rodentia > Dipodidae > Orientallactaga > Orientallactaga sibirica. Next base: position 19,175,044 of record JAEOAD010000023.1, on the reverse strand, counting down.
CCCTCCCCCATGACCACACTCCATTCTTTATCAACCCTAGAAGTCTTTTGATGGAGTCTTTGGGGTCTCATAAATACAGAATCATATGTGCAAATAAGGCTGATTTGACTTCTTCCTTTCTAAGCTTTATTCCTTCTATTTCTTTCTCTTGTCTTGCCACTCTAAAACTTCAAATACTATATCAAAGAGCAATGGGGAAGCAGACATCTTGTTCTAGACCTTAGTGGGAACGCTTTTGACTTTATCAATTTAGTATGATATTGGCTTTATGTTTTTTAGGTAAAACTTTTCTTATGTGGAGATAAGAGTCTCCATCCTAATTTCTCTGAGGTTTATGTCATCAATAGCTATATTTTATCTAAAGCCTTTTCTGAATCTACTGAGATGATTATGTGATTTCTGTCCTTGTTTATTTATGTGATATACTGCATTTATTGATTTTTGTATATTGAAATGTCCATACATCTCTAGAATTAAACCTACTTGATCAAGATGAATGATATTTTAATATGTATTTGCATTTCATTTGCAATTACTTTACTGAGAAGGTTTTGTATCTAAGGTTGTATCAGGAATATTCGTCTATAGTGTGTGTGTGTGTGTGTGTGTGTGTGTGTGTGTGTGTGTGTTCCTGCTGTTAATGTAATATTGGCTTCATAGGAGGTAGGGAGCATTCCCTCATTTTAGTTTTATGAAATAACTTCAGAAGCAGTGGTTTTAGTTTTTCCATAAAGGTCAGAAAGAATTCATAAAAGTCAGAAAAGAATAACATCATCTGGGATTGGACTGATTTGTTTGTTTGTTTGACAGATTTTTAATTACTGCGTCCATCTTGATATTTCTTATAGCTCTATTTTAATCATTTTTAGCTTCTGAGTTTAACTTGTTTAGATCATTTGTGACAAGAAGTAAATCCATTTCTTCAAAACTTTCCAAATTGGTGAAATACAGGATTTGAAATGTGTCCTTCTCCTTATGATTCTGTCAGTGTCAGTGGTATCTGTTGTAACATCTCCTTTTTTATCTCTAATCTTGGTGATCAGGGTCTCCTCCCTCTTTATTTTAATTTGTCTAGGGTTTTATCAATCTTATTTATCTCTTCAAAGAACCCACTCTTTATTTCATCATAGTTTTATGTTTTCTTAATTTCTAATTAATTTTATGCAGACTTGACCTCGATTATTTCCTTTTGATACTTTTGGATTTTGATTGTTCTTGGTTTTCCAATGTCTTCAAATGGATCGCTAAGTTTTTTCCTTGAAATCTTTCTATTTATACTGTAGACATTTAGAGATATAACCTTCCTTCCTAGGATTGCCTTCATTGTGTCCCATAGATTTGATAGGTCATGTTTTGATTTGCATTTAGTTTTCTTCCATTCTCCTCTTGCTTATATTGAATACATTTATTCTTCTTCTTCTTTTTTTTTTTTATTGGTTTTGCGAGGTAGGTTCTCACTTTGGTTCAGGCTGACCTGGAATTCACTATGTAGTCTCAGGGTCGCCTCGAACTCTCTCGGTGATCCTCCTACCTCTGCCTCCCAAGTGCTGGGATTAAAAGCGTGCGCCACCACGCCCGGCTTGAATATATTTATTCTTATCTTCAATGTGAAGTATTCCAATCAGATTTCTACAGGGCTGGAAAGGTACTTATATGTTTCTGTAGCCAGTTTTTATTATGAATAGTTTTCACTCCTACTTGTAGTAGGAGGGGTCATCTTGTTGGGGAGAGTAGTTTGGGTTGGTCTTTCAATGCTTGAAATATTCCATTCCAAGCCCTTTGGATTTTAGAGTTTCCTTTGAAAAAGTATCTATTACTCTGATGGATTTTGTAAATGATGAGCTATTTCTCTCTTGCAGGTTTAGTATACTTGTTTTGTGTGTTGAGTGTTTTAAATATTATGTAATTATAGTGTAGGGGATTTCTTTTCTGTTCCTATTTGGTGTTTTGCATGCTTTTTGTACCTGGATGGGCTTTATAGGACTAGGGACATCTGCTTTGATAATTTTACTGAAAACATTTTCTATGTCATTATCCTCAAGTTCTGTATACCCATGATTCAAACATTTGGTCTTTTTAAGGTGTTTCACATTTCTCTCTTGTTTTGCTCATACATTTTTTTTTTTTTTAATTTGCCACTGATTTTGATCTCTAAAGCTTTTTCCTCTGCCTTGTGTGCAAATCCCATATTCTACCCTCCATGTGGATTATTCTATTCTATTCTATTCTATTCTATTCTATTCTATTCTATTCTATTCTATTCTATTCTATTCTATTCTATTGGTATGACTTTCCTTGGAGTTTTGTTTGTTTGTTTGTTTGATTGTTTGTTTGTTTGTTTCTCAAGGTAAGGTTTCTCTCTAGCTAAAACTCACCTGGAACTCACTCTGTGGTCCCAGACTGATTCACCTATCTTCTTATTTCAGCCTCCCAAGTGCTGGAATTAAAGATGTGCACCACCATACCTGGCTTCCTTGGAGCTTTTTAATTTTTAATTTTTTATTTTTGTTAGGTTTTTCTCCAGCATTTTCTGTCTTTATAGTTCATTTTTCATTTCTTGGTTTTACTTTGTCATTTGTTTAGTTGGTTATTCATATTCTCTTGTATTCTTTCATGCATTTGTTCATATTCTCTTTCAGGTTGTTGTATATATTCATTGTAACCATGTTCTGGAATTCATTGTCTGGAGTTTCCTTTAAGTAGTTCTCATTGGAGTCTTCTGCTAAGGGACTAGATGTTCTTGGTGGGGAAATCTTACTTTGGTTCCTTGTGTTTCCTGTTTTGCCAAGGTTTTTTTTTTTCCATCTGAAGATAATCCTTTTGATTTGCTAAAAAGGTAACAATAGAAGATCCCCTGGGGGACATAGCATGGGCTGGGACTGATCCCATTACAGATATACATCTGTGTTTGGGAGAGGGAGTAGGTGACCACACACTCACTAGGATTGGCTGAAATGCTACTGGAAGTCTACTTGCATCTGTGTTGTGTGCCTGTGTGAAGTGGGAGTGTGAACTGGGCCCTATGCTAGGCAGGCCTTATACTCCTCATCTTCTTAAAATTCCATTTTATTATTTCCTTGTTATTTTGTATAATCATTGTACTTAGTACTTAGTTTTATAAGGATCTAGCCCTATGAGTAGATGATATATAGTGACCATGCCCTCCCAAGCACCTGTACCTCCTGCCTTACTGTCCTATTTTCCTTAGTTCTCTTCCGTCTGTGTTCCCATAAGCTTAGCTTCTACTTTCTTATGTTTTTTTCTTATTTCCATTAAAGAAAACTTTATAAAAATAATTTACATAATCCTCTTTCACCAACATCTTTCAGTTTCCCTTCTCTATCCTTCTCCCTCTTTTTAATATTTTTAAGATGTATATTTATATTTGAGAGAATCAGAGAGAGAGTCAGACAGACACACAGAGAGAGAGAGGGTGAGCCAGACCTCCATCCACTGCAAACAAACTCCAGAAGCATATGCTACCTTGTGCATCTGGTTTATGTGAGTCCTGGGAATAGAACCTTGGTCCTTTGGCTTTGCAGGCAAAAGCCTTAACCACTAAGCCATCTTTATGCCTTATTCTATTTTAGTGGCTTTTTTTTTTTTTTTGGCCTTCCTTCATCATCAATGACAACCTGTTAATAAACTCAAAATTATGTGGTCTTATTCAGATAATGACAACCATTGTGAAGTCATGAGTACAGTCACCAATTTGTATCAGAGCACTCCACTCCATCCTTTCGTTCTTACATTCCACTATAGTTCCAGAATCATTGGAGAATGTGATAGAGATGTTTCATCAAGTTCAACTCATCCACTGTAAGTTCTCAGAACTTTGATAAGTACTGAGTCTTCCCTAGCAGTCAAAGCCAGATACTGAAGAGAAAATTCTCTAGCAAAAGCACCAATTTCTCTAACAAAAAGCACCAAAAATGACAAAAGTGGTACTCAATAGACCATATGCATCTCAACTTTGTAGGTCTGAGGACAATATAATTACATTTGCCCCTTCAGCTATGTAAAATCTAGCATCCTCAATGCTAAGTCTATACCTAATATAAAATAGTTAATTTATTATTTGTGAACAGAAGGAAGGGGCTAAAATACAGAGAAGAAATATGGTACCCAGTACAACCTAAGTATAACTATGTTTTTGTTGAAAGAATGTGCTTGTCAATCACTGTGAGAACTCTGCTAACACTTAAATACCTGCAAGAAGACACTCAATCCTTCCTATGACTTTTTAAGTTTCCATGGACCTCCCAGGTGATTTCATTCCAGTGGCAGTAGTAGCAGCAACCACCCTAATAAAAAGAAGCTCTGTACCTCACTGGGCATTTAATGAGTATTATCCATAAAGCTGAAATTCCACAGAAGTATTAGTAAACATCTAAACCTTACATGTCAAAAAGAGATCATATGCTTTTTTTTTTTTTGCCATACATTTTTTTCTAATTTTTTCAAATATTATAAATAGTAAACATTGGGCTGGGGGTGGCAGATGGCTCAGCAGTAAAAGGTGCTTGCTTGCAAAACCTTCTGCTCATGTTCACTTTCCCAGCTGTCCCTGTCAAGCTGGGTGGGCATTTGTTTGCAGTGGCAAAAGACCCTGGCATGCCCCTTCCACATACATATGTGAGAAAACAGATAAAATAAAAATAGTACCCTTATTTGTGTGGTTGTTCAAGGCAGAGTGAACTAACCTTAATTACTCTTTCTCACATCACACATGAAAATCATTAGTCAATTTTCAGAGTTGGCTTCAAAAATACAAGTTAGAAGCATCCTAAAACCATACCCTGATGGTTTCTACTAGACCTGGAATTTAATCCAGACTTTTGAAAACTGCCCACAGATAACTCTAATCAGGCCTTGGCTGCCCTTCTGCTCTTTTTCTGCAGTACTTTCCATCTATGTTCATGGATGCCAATACCATCTACTCCCTGCCGCTCCAAAACCAAACTTGCCATTTCCTTGAGCTATGTTACTAGGTCTCAGCTTATATAACCTCCACCTTGGATAAGCCTACTCAGATTTCTAATCAGCATTAGATAAGTTGCCATGCTAATTCTCTGCAAAGCATGTATCACTGAAGTGTTTTTTGTTTATTTATTTATCACCTTCTTTATTGCACATTAATGATGCAATCTAATTTCCATAGAAGAAAAAAATCCCATCTTTTATTCATTATGGTATTTTCCCATGTCCTACAAAAATGTCAGCTATAAAGTATTTACAGAAATAAACCAACAAATGAAATATAAATAAAAATATCTGTGGTAGTTTGAATATATGTCCCCCAATATATTCAGTGTTTTACTAGTTATACTTTGCATCTGCAATCACCTTGCTAGAGGCAAGGTCACTGGGGGCCCCAGTCTTAAGGTGTGGTGATGGTTTGAGATTCCATTGTAAAGATATGCAAATGTGCCTAGCAGGAGTTCCTGAAGTGTGCTGTGTGACCTTTTGGCTGTAGTTTTTGCTCTGTGTGCTGTGGTGGCTGGTTGGCTTTTTCTCTCTGCTTGGCCCTGTTGAAAGCAGGCTGCTTTTCCTGCCTTTATGGAACTTCCCCTGGATCTGTAAGCTTCAATAAATATAATATCCCTTCCTCCATAACTGTGCGTGGTCTGGAAGTTCATCTCAGCAAACCTGAAGCTGTCTGCTACAATATCTAATAAGCAAATAATTTAATAAACTATGCTACCCAGAATAAAAACATGACTCCAAATTTCAAATGAATATAGGTGCTTAAATATAGTAGGTCATCTCCCAACATAGCTACCACCAAGTGCTCTCTCTTCCTGAGTTCAGTCAATTGCCCTGATCAAAAGATATTATGTGTCTATTACCTTGAAGTATGATACTGGCTGTGCAGTTTTCTTTGACAAAACCAATGGAGTAGAAGTGAGGATCTTGAACTTTTAAGATTGGTCTTATTTTTTTTTCTGTTATTTATTTATTTATTTATTTATTTATTTATTTATTTATTTAGAGAGTAAGAATGAGATAGAGAGAGAGAAAGAGAGAGACAATTGGAGCCACTGCAATCAAACTCCAGACACTTACACCACCTCATGGGCATCGTGTGATCTTGTGCTTGCCTCAACTTTGTGCGTTAGCCTTATGTGGGATCTGGACAGAGATTGAACATGGGTCCTTAGGCAGCACAGGCAAGCACCTTAACTCCTAAGCCATCTCTCCAGCCCTGTCTTATATTTTTGTTTCAAGGGCTGGTCCTCAAATTCATGGTCTCATGAACATTCTACAACTGAGCTCTACCCCAATCCCTCATACATAGTCTTAAATAAGATTTTGAGTTTTAGTTTCTGCCCTGGGATCTCCAGTATCCATGCTGATAAAAGTATGTGTTCTATGATGAAAAGTTTTCAGACTATATTGGAAGAGGCCAAGCAACATATGCAATTCCAGCTCCAACAGACCACCCTCAGGTCCTTTCCTATGAACACCTCCAGTCAATACAATGCAGAACAAAGAAATGAAGAAATGAATCTTGACCAGGAGAATTATTGTTGTTTTTAAGTCATAAATTTCAGTACAGTTTGTTACACTGCACTAGATAACTGACATATATAGCTAATATAAAAATGTGAACAGGTACTAGTTAGGAAAGTAGGCTCTGAGCCTGCTTGTTTTTAGAGGAAAATAACTCTTACCTAGTCACAGTGCCTGCAAACTTAGTGTGGACCAAAGGAGTAGCTGAAAGAAGCACACACATGGGCCATGTGTTGCTGTCAGTTCATTGCTACTGCCCTAAAATATTACACTGCTTTGGGGACCATTTGTATAATGCTGTTTCAGCATAGAACTGATAGAAAGAATTCCAGGTGTGGACAGAGCCAACTCTAGACATCAGTATTGTGGTAAAATCTATAGATCCAGTTTAAGTTCAACATCCTAACCCATGGCATCAGTCCAGGAAGGCATCAGGGGACATGAAGCATGGCAGCTATAGAGTATATCAGAAACTGAGGCACAAATAAAAATAAAAATTAAGTTAACATGTTATATGGCAGATGTCTGGGAAAAAAACCACCAGGGTGTTCTGACTATATTTTGCACAGTATTGTCTTCATTACATTGAATCCTGGAGGAGCAATACAGACCCTGTCCCATGTTCTTTAAACATTTTACAAAATGTAACCCCAATTTCCCAAATTTTATACCCACAAATATATGAATGTATGTCTTGAACAGCATTCAGGTTTAGGATCGTATTTTCAATTGTCATGCTTTCTTATGAAATGTTGTCACATGCTCTGCTGGTCTTAAAAAGCTGGTCATTCTATCTGAAAGAGATACTATTCCTCACTTTTTACTCAACTAAATAGAACAGCCACCTGAAACCTAGGCACCAGTCTTTATATATTGGACTTCTTGACAGAAGCACATCACCTCTCTTGTATTTCAGCTATCACATTTATAAAACTGCAAGAGGAGCCCCTTCCTCATGATGCTAGACTGCAAATAAAGTAATTAGGAATTCATTAAACACTTTGAAGATGAAAATGCTAAGTATTCTTATTACCTCAAGGGCAATTTACTTCTTATGATTCATTTATAATTATTTCATCAACACATCATTCAGTAAGAACTGTTCCATTTATAAATGTTTATGAGTCTTCCTTACAAGACTTTTGTTATCAAGTTGACCAATTAGAATGGTTTTACACCTAAGCATTTCCAATAGTGTGTCAAAGCATGCCATCATACAGCTCCATGCATGTGGGACATCGACAATGCCTAGAAGAGTGACATCTTTGTCTCTGTCTGTAATTGTTCCTTTCCAGAAAAATCAAAGAAGAATCCAAACGAGCACCTGGGAACTTGACTAAATTCCCTTTTAGCCTTTTCCTTGAACCATTGAACCTGTTTAGGAACTCCTACTCCTGATTGCAGGTGCCTAACTCTGTCTTTATAGAAGTTATGCAGCTATATATACTATTGGAAGATTAATCTAATGTAATGGGCTCCTTGGTAAAATTAACCCCAATGACTCCTAATGAGTAGATTTTTCAAGTTTTCAAAGTACCCCTTATTTAGAGCAGAAGGATTGAATAGATATCTCTGGATACCCTTAAGTCATTTGATGCAGGCAATGAGAAAGATGTATCTTCAAAGTATGCATCTTTTCACTCTCTGTGTTTTTTTCTCTTTATTTTTTACATGTGTAGCATTTTTTGGTGGTATATATGCATTGTGCAGTGTGTGCACCCTGTGTGTCTGTGGGTGCAAGTACCCTGTGTGTGCATGGCAGGGGCCACAGGAAGGTATTGGATACCCTCTATCACTCTTATGCCTTTTTCAGAGACAGAGACTCTCACCAAACTGGATATTAAAAAAAAAAAAAAATTAGGTCAGCTGATTGACCTGGAAGTCTGTCTCACCTGTCTCAACTCCCCTCATGATGTGGTCAAAGCCATGGCCCAGTCCCCAGAAGTCTATATATTTTTAAAAAATCACACACACACACATATATATATTTTATGTTTATTATTTATTATTATTATCAACAACATGCTTCATATGGCTACATCATGTGTTAATACCCTCTTTTCCCCTCGTCCCTGACCTATCCCATTGAGGATGCTCCTCAGTGAGATTGCAGGCATTCTCCATGGAGTTGTGGTTTATGCTTTGTGGGAGCAGCAGACAGTTATTTTTGGAGGGAAGTAATGCCTCTGGGCACAATATCCCAACCTATGGCTCTTACAATCTTTCAACCCCCCCCTTCAACAAAATTCCCTGAGCCATGGTGGGTGAGTATTAACTCTACTTCAGTGATGAGCTCTTAGGAGCCTCTGGATCTCTGCTTTGGTAGTTGTTGAGTATCCTCAGGGTCTGTCTCCTATACCCTGGCGCTCATTATCATGTTCAGCATGGAAGCAGCAATCATGCTCATCTCCCTAATTCCTCTGTGGTTTCAGCTGTGGTTTGGCTGAAATGTGAGGGGGGAGTTTATCTCCTCCAGTTTCACTACCTTCTGAAAAAGAATAGAGTCTCAAATGGAGAGTGAAGTGATCATAGTTTAAATGGGATAAGCATTATTAATTTACTGAAAACTTGATGGCTGTCACCCCTCTTTTAGACAAAGACTAAAAAAATCACATACATTTTTATTTTCTCTTTATAAAAGTTAAGGTTTAATATTACATATTGGCTAAACTACATAATTTCTTACATCTACATTTTAGCTTCTGGTTTTAGGAATACCGAGTACTTTTACCATGAACTTTGTAAAGTTTCAAACATCCTCTGAAAGTGTCTCTGTCCATGTGGAAAAGCCACATGGCCTCCAGTCTGACCTGCTTGGAAGGACATTATTTTGAACTTCCTTCAGGTTTGAAGTTAATTAGAGGGAAAGCTCTTTATACCTGCTTATCCTATAAATATGTAAATTAAACACCAAATTGATATCTTTCTTTTCAATTCCTCCATTTGCCTTTGCTTTGTTGAGATATTCTTTGGTTAATGGTTGCTAACATGCCACAGACTACAAGTCATCATGGACTCTGACCTGATTCTCAACATCAAATCTGTTCACTCAGTTCTACTGATTTGTATTTTACTCTAAATCAATAAAAACTTATAATAAAAACTTACTATTCCTGCTTCCATATTTTGAGTCAGGTACTTTCAGTTGTAAGAAAGAGAAATCTCAACAAAAAATATTTTAAATAATAATGAATTTAGTGGTTCAAATAAATACCAAGTCTTCAGGTGATGACAGTCTTATGTATGCATGATGTAGTGCTTTTGTGATATGGTCAAAGCCACAGCGCATCGATTGATGTCTACTCGTGGCCCTTTTTTGGTACTTTTTTTTATTCAGTACGTCTTCCTCTTTAGTTAAGGTCTGGCTTACTTCAATATTCAGAACTTAAAGTTTTCATACTTGTGTCTTTTACAAAGAAGTTGTGTATTTTATAGTGCTTACTAAAGTAAGGTAAGGTTCCTATACTCTCTACCCCTTTCCAAAACCCCCACCCATCACGCAAACTGACACCATGCAGGTATGCTTAACTCAATCACTGTGGCTGGGGAGGAGATTTGGATTAGCACAAACCATCCAGCTCCTACCTAAATCTACATGAGGGTCTGTACATGATCATGATATTCCTATTGCCCACTCCTCCATGGAAAAGTTATTACCATTACACCTGTGGACTGCAAGTTGTTTGGCAAAGCCTATGCTGATTCACTGCTGTTGTCTTAGTTCAGGTATTTAATGTCTCCTTGGAGCACTATGGACGTCTGAAAAGTCGTTTTGCTGCCCAGCATTTGTTTCCATTTGCTTCTCTGAACTTACTGCCTTCATTTCTCTCTTCCATCATTTTTCCAGAGTACTCTTTCTCAGACACCTTTATTTCTTGTAACTTTTATAGTTAAAACAATTAGATGTCACCACATCTTACACACAATGTGGATTTTAAAATGTGCCTAATATGATCATCCAGAAAACTCTACCTGCTGTAATGCTTTCAGACATATCCTTGTTACAAGACAAAAGTTAAGGATAAAGAAAAGTTATAAATCACAGAATGAAGTTAAAGTTTCTATCCTAACTTACAAGAGTTATTAGCAGTTGGCCCATTTGCCTCTCTCTGACTTGGCTGCCAGCTACCTCACTTCCTCTTTATTTAATATTCCATGACTGGTAGTGTCTGTGAACCTCCAAATAGTGCATCTACACCTAGATTTCTTGTCCTCCACCACTCCTACAGACCATTCTTAAAATATCTGTGTTCAGTTAAATACATCTTAATCATTGCTACCTGATGCTTCATGTTTCTTGCCATTATTTAGTACCATGTACTGTATTATAATCATTAATGGTCATGATTTTAATCACACTGTTTCTGGAAGTTTCTGTCTGGTTGTTCCTAAGTTCATTAAGTCTTATTCAAAGAAAACAAAGCAGAAAGAAACAATATTAAAGAGTTCAAGCAAAAGTAAAAAAAAAGGGGGGGGGCAGATATATGTTACAAAAGAACAGTGAACTAGTTGAGCAACACTGCCTGAGAAGAGCCGACTGCTGGATATGGTGTCTTCTTATGGGGCTCATGAGAAGGAGAAATCAGTTGCAAAGGGGAATAGTTTAAATGGTTCTCTATTTTCACTGATAGACTTGGACTGTATAAACTTTTCTTTACTATACAAGCACTTTCCCATGATACATTTTTATTTTAATCATAAGTATGCCTAGTTATGCACAGGCATACTATAATAGCTAATTGCAATAAAAATTCACTCAGAGGACACAGTTGTCTTACTCAGTATGCACATAAAACCAGCCCAGGCTGGATGGCCTCATACTGTTCCAATCCTAGATCCACCTAAGATCATATACGAGTAGCAACTGGTTACAAATAATGGTTACTAAGGGAGGAAAACCTAGCTCATTGTTAGGATCAGGATGTATTTGCAGATATGGTGCTGGTAGGGGTTCCAGGTTGCTAACAGGTTGCCCAAGAGCATTGTGAGGAAAGGGGCATGTTTACTTCCCAAGCCAAACATTGCCCCAGTTTGCTAAGCTGTTTCCCTATGGCTGCCTGCCTCAGTACTATGAAAGCATTGTAATTATTTTTATACTTCTATTCTTTTCATTTAGAATAAAGCTTAGCAAGAAATAACTGTTACACCAAAATCAATAGAAATAACTATATTCCTCCCATGGGAACATGCAGCATAGTGTAGTGTAGACCACAGTTTTTGTGTAGTGGAGTGTAGACTACTGCTTTCCTTTTTCCCATAGTTGTTCAGTTCAGTGATGTTCCTGACTAGATGTTTTACCACTGGCAAATTAATTATATTATTTGAACTCTTTCTTTTTGTGTTTGTAAAAATGGGCATTATCTTTCTAAATAAATCATTGTAAAGATATATTAATGCCATTCAATTCTGTTTATGTTGAGAAAAAAGTATTTTAAATATGATTAAAAGAAACCTGATGAAAATTGTCTATAAATGGGAAACAATTTATAAATATAATATTTATATGTAGTATATAATATATAATAGAATTTATTAACATAAATATAAATGGGAAAAGGGAGGTGTAGTGAGCAGAGTAGATCTAGTTTTAGTGAGTTAGCCACTCAAGAACATCATTAAAACTCTGGTCTCTCCTCTTTTTTTATTACCATTTTCATTCAGAATTTTGAGAATCAACCTCAAGTATGTTGTTCAATGTCCTCAACATGATTGCATTAACCTCTTCTATTACATTTGCCCACAGGTGTTACATATCTCACATATCTCATTTGGAGAACAAGAAAGCTTTACTGGCATCGTTAGCAGAACTCTCTATAAGTCTATGCTGAACCACTACATCACAAAGTCTTTTCCAAATCAATTTCTGACAAGATGAAAGATAGTTGAGGCCAACCATGACTAGTGAGTGGGGCCAGGAGAATATCAGTATTCTGTCAGTGTAGAAGAAGCAGAGAAAAGGCAATTGGGCAGCAACTGATGAAGACCTCTTCCTCCAGACTTGTAGTTATTTTGCTAATCACCCACATCTAGAGAAGAGAATATTTTCTCATGGAGGTAGTTTCCTTTGCATTGACCCATTTTATTTGTTCAGTGTTTTCATTATCTCTCTTTGGGTTCTTATTAGGTCATATGACTAGGGATGTTATTTCCTGAGCAATAGGCAATGAAAGCTAAAAGAAGGATGTGGACTACTTAACAGTCTCACTTTGCTTCTGTCCTGTGCACCAGAACTCCTTTCCTGAGTTATGAAAGCTGCATGGGAACAGTATCACTGTAAGTCAGTTCAGCTTCAGAATCAACAATGATACTAATTCCACATTCATAATTAATTCTCTCCAGTGTTAAGAATGGAGACTTTGCTGATTACAGCTTCTTGCTGGTTCTTGCAGATGTCTGATTTGCTGAAACAACAGCAGCCATGCAGTATGTCTTCTTGATCTATATAGATTTAGGATGTGGAAGAAGAAAAGAGACATTTTGCTTTCCTCTCCAGAAATATCACTTGACATTTAGCAAGGGACATTTGTTAGAATGTCAGTTTGATAAAACTGTTTGCAGGATTCATCCAGCATTTGTTACTGAGCTATAACAATTATTAAGAGCCATAATTACCCTAGCAGTTTTAAGGAAAAAAAATCTTATCAGAAGGCTTGGGGAAAATACCCTCAAGCAAGTAGCCATGCTTCTTTCTGTACAATTAGTGTTTCCCTGATATGCTGCAACTGAATATGAATTCTTCATTAGTGCCAGCATTACCAATGGCTGTTCAGTGGTTAGGAGCCAGTCATGTCTTCCAAAAGGTTAAGTAAAATGGGAGGAGATATCCTGGGAGTGGGATTCTAGATAAGAATACACACATATGTACATACATACCATATGTATATGTGTATATATATATATATATATATATATATATATATATATATATATATATATATATATGTGTGTGTGTGTATATATACATACAGATAGATAACACAAGCATTTGTGTTTTAAATATGAACCACTGTACTGGCATACAAACTTTACATAAAGGAAATCATCTCAAAATTCTAATCCTATAGAACAGGAACTATAATTATCTCATTTTGAAATCAGAAAACTGAGGTATGGAGAGGTAAAGAAACCTGACAAAGCACACTAAGATTTAACCTCTGAAATGTGATTTTACCATAATCTCACTCAAAGTTGGAGGAGTATTTCATTTTTTAAATGTTTTCTACACATTCTTATATATTCTTGTGTCTTATATCTGTATAGTGAGTCTGTGAGCAGTACAAACTCTTTCCCTATCTACTGATCTGTTGTCAAAAAAAGGGTTCAAATGCACTGAGAACTTACTATGTGATGGAAACTATTCAGGATGTAGTGCTGTCTTGGCTAACCTTTACAGTGACCTCACCATCAGACAAGTATATTTATTAACTCTTTCATGGCCACTTAGACTTGAAACCATACTCAAGTCTTGTTTCTGTTTATGGCATAGTATGGCAAAGCTTGAGAGACCCAAAGGGGCAGGAGACCTGTCAACATTAAAAAGAGGGCTCCTTCAGAGTGCCTGGAACATTTCAAGAAAAGTTGTTTTTTTCTTATCTCAAGGTTCTACTATCCCAAAATGCCGTGCCCAAATCTATTAAAAACTGTTTTTCCACAAGTTCAAAAGTGCTGGACACACAAAGTAAGATGTTCCTGACTAGGAAAAGCATTTCTTTGTGATACTTACAACTGGCCTCTCATATGCTGAGTTGCTACTATAGTTCAAAACCAGTTTGGGCTACAAAGTGAGACCCTGTCTAAAAAAGCAAAGCAACTGAGGCAACAGTAGAATTGAAATGGGAATATACAATCTGGAGTTTAGACATAAGGAACCTTGGGCTTGAATTCTGGCCATAAAAATGATAGGCTTATAACCTTCTTATGTTAGTTAAACTACCCCTGTGTCGATTAACATGTGTTAAATGGCTTATGAAGTTTCGTGGTGATAAAAGGAACAAGCATTTACAATGTGCTTGAAGAGTAGTTAGAACAGAGTGGAGGCTCAGTCACAGCTCTTGTCATGAGTTGTCACCTCAGGACTCTCATGCCCATAACCTTTCTGGGTTTCCCTGCATATTTTGCTTAGAACTTCCTCTAGAGTCTCTTATTTCAGTGCAGATATGGTCCCTCACAGCCTCAGCCCTGATACCTGCAGTCTTCTATTCTCAGCTCCTTTACAAGTTCTAGCAGTTTTTCCATATTTCTTAGTCAAAATTCCCAAGAGAGATCATTTTCTGGTCAGACTCATCATTGCAAGCAAGAATTGTGGATATGCCATCTATGTCTGCTCCAACTAAGGGTGTTATGGATTTGAAATATTTAGAAGAGCTTGTTCATTCTGTGGGTAAGCATCTTTCTAACAGGGACATTCTAGATACAATCTGTCAGGTGCAAATATAGTCAAGGAATAGGATGGAACTCAAGGATATGGAGTTGTGGTTAGAAATACTATAAGGTAAATATTTTGTTTGTATTTTAACTATTTCTTCATTACTACTTCTCAACTCCACCTCAATGCTGGGACTGGTTCACCTTTGTATCATCTGATGCAAGCATGATACAACATGGGACACATTAAATGCTTAAATAGGTACTAAGTTTTATTACACAATTGCAAATGAATTACTAGGTATTTTCTACTTTCACTTATGAAAGTAATTATTTTAAATTGATGTACTTATTTACATCTAAATTATTTTAGTAATTTAATTGTATATTTTGTATTATGATTTAATTTATGTTATGTAATTTAATTTTTCCAATGGCCCCATAAGACAGAATTTATTGTTTCCATTTAGCATATGAGAAAATTGAGGACTAGAAAGTAATTTATTTGGATTCAGGTAAGTATTAAGGCAGGAAAGCAGGTCCTATTATTCCCTAATCCCCAAAGGCTCCTTCAGAGCTCATGCTTTTAATGACAATTATCATATGTTTATGACAGTTCATACTGTTGACTTTGGGATCACTCTTATAACTGTCAATGTTTCTCTGGTATTTATTGCATCTTGTACCATATTATCTGTCTTCCTACCCCTTTGTCATAAGAAAATTCACAGATTGTGCCTTATGTTTGACATTATAATTTCAAGTACATAACAGTGCCTGGCATCCACATGAATGCATATGTGTATGTTTTCAGATTCTGTAGACTAATGCTATACCTGAATGTATGGCACATTTACCAAAATTTTGAAAGTTAATATGCATTTCACAGAGGTATTCAGACTACATTTCAGATATGTTTATCTAAATGTGATAATTCTTAGGGAAAGTAGTACATTGTTTAATTTAGAAGCATTAGAATTTCAGCTTAGGCTTTTTGCTGAGATGATGCAAGGATTTTGCAGAAAGTAATATTGGACTAGGTAGGTTATTTTCTGATAGGGTATAATAGATGTGTCCCAGAAAGTTTACATGCTTTTTCTTGAGAATGGCAATATCAGATAGAACAGCTACACTGATAAAATGAAAAAGATGGCATCAGGGAATACCAAATGCAATCAGTGTTCAGAAATTGGATGTTTGAAACACTTATTTTATACAAATAAGATGCTTATATCCAAGACTGACTTGTCCTACTGTAGTTTATATTTAGTAGTACATTTATATAATTTGGGCGTAAGGGAGCTAAATATTGGGAATTTTGGTAAACCCTAACAGTGTATTCCACTTGATTGAAGCTAAAGTCTTTTATTAATTTCAGATTCTGGTCCTGACAGACTGGGCTCATTTGCTGATTTATAGACTTGCATGACTGCTAGTCATGATTGAGAAAATAACCTTAAAGATATACCAATCTCTCTCATACTAGATTTTAGTAAGAAATTTGCTTCTTCCAGAGTCACTCACATAATTGGTGTCCTAGAAAACTTGACAAACAACATTCAGTTGCATCTCTGCCCCAAGGTCAGTGCTTATAAAAGGCAGACTTATTTTATTTGCCAGAGCATGAGCTCACCATTTCTCTTTCAAACCCTGTATATGTGTGTTGGGGCTATCACTGAGTATTGCTCTTGAGGGTCAGGGTTGAAAAAACAGTCAATGGTATGGATAGCTTCTCTTCATAATCTCCATGATAATTATGATGTTTCAATTAGAGTGTGCAGAGGTCTATAAATGAGTTTTAAGACTTTTGCTTGGTTAGGAACATCTATTTCTATTTTATTTATCTAAGGAAATGACAAAATGCCTTCCTTCTGGAATTATAAATCCTCTATTTTTGTTGAATAAAGCTGTGCTTCTACCACATCTTTAACTTCCCTCATTACTCAATTGCAGGACATGGAAAATATCTTAAACAACCCCACAGGTATGTGGGGCATTTTAAAATAAATTTTAATACATTTTGGCAAATGGATAAATAACACAAGAGAACATCGTGTAGTAAGGTAGTAATGACATGCTTCAAAATAAGAAAAACCAGTGAGACAGTATATGCATGAATGTGTGAGGTGGTTTGAATTAGGTGTTCCCATAAATTCATGTTTGGAATACTAGGTCCCCAGCGGATGGCAGTTTGGGAATTGGAGCCTTCTGGATGAGATTTTTTATTGGAGCAGGCTTATAACCAGCTTCTCCTTGCCAGTGTTTGGCTCCCTGTCCTGCTGCTGTTGTCCACCTGATGTTGGCCAGGAAGTCATGTTAAGTGTCTGCTCATGCCACATTTTCTTCCATCATCATGGAACTTCTCCTTGTGTCTGTAATCCAAAAAAAAAACCTTTCCTCCAACAAACTGCTTGGCCAGGTGCTTTGTGCCAGTAATGATAAGGTGACTGCAATAATGCAAATTTATGGACATTACGTGGTTTGCTAACTTCAGAGTTGAGTGCCCTGACTTAAAAGCATGGTTTATTCTCTTGAACATATTATCCCACACCTGTGAAAATATGAGCAGAAAGAATAATGAGAGAGTCAATTGCCACCAAGCACAAGAAGCAAAACTTGCATTGCTTTGTTTGAAATGGGCATGCTCATTTTGTGCTGGGTTAAAAGAGAAGCAGTTTGGTTATGGTAAAAGCTTCAATATTAAGCCAATCATGCTATGGAGCTTCACAAACCCTTTTGACCAGTTTCTTCTCTGTATAATTAAGATTAAAAAGACAAATGGTCATGAAAAAATAAGATGGATTAGGGATGGAGAGAAGGCTTAGTGGTTAAGGCGCTTGCCTGCAAAGCCAAAGGACCTAGATTCAATTCCTCAGACTCACATAAGCCAGATACACAAAATGGAACATGTGTCTGGAGTTGGTTTGCAGTGGCTGAAGGCCCTGGTATGCCCATTCTTTCTCTCTCTCTCTCTCTGCCTCTTTCTCTCTGTCTCTCTCTCTCTCTGCCTCTCTCTCTTTCTCTGTCTTTCTACCTGTATGTCTTTCTCAAATAAATTAAAAAATAAGATGAATTGGACAGAGTAGATTCTTGGGCTTCATTTTCAGGAAGGAAACCTAAAAGCAGACTAATTTCTAGGTTTAAAATATGACCAGGTGTAGTATGGCAGGTTGGATCATTTGCACCCATCCTTCTGTTTCTTTCTCTTCTCCAAGACATTGATTTGTGGAATATACTTGTAGTGGTTTGGATAGATGGTCCCCAATATATTCAGTGTTTTAGTAGTTTATAGTTTGCATCTGTATCTACCTGCCTGGAGGCAATGTGACTGGGAGGATCTTAAGGTGTGGTGGTGGGTTTAGGATTTCAATCTAAAGATATGTAAAGTGTGCCTAGCTGGAGTTCCTGATGTGTGCTATGCTATGTGGCTTTTGGCTTTTGCTTGTGGCTTTTCTTTCTCTGTGTTTGGTCCTGTGAAGGCAGGCCAATTTCTTCTGCCATTATGGAACTTCCCCTAGATCTGTAAGCTTCAATAAATCCCTTCCTCCAGAACTGTGCCTGATCTGGAAGTTCATCTTAGTGAGCCTGAAGCTGTCTGCTACAATACCCATCTAAAAGCCAAATATGAAAGAACCAAACAACATTATATAAGGATCCCACAAAATAGTAAGATTGCATATAATGGAGCCTCCTGTTTCTTCAAACTCAAGCATGAGGCTCAGATGATAACATCAGCTATGGATTCACATGAGGAAGGTGGAGCAAAGAAAATTAAGTAGTGATTGAGGGTGGGGAATTCTGCTTATATCAATCATACCTGACGTGGAGAAGGTCAGAGGAATAACTCATCTCACAATGCAAAAGTATAGCTTAGTGGTGCACGCCTTTAATCCCAGCACTCGGGAGGCAGAGGTAGGAGGATCGCCATGAGTTTGAGGCCACCCTGAGACTACATAGTTAATTCCAGGTTAGCCTGGATCAGAGTGAGACCCTACCTCGAAAAAACAAAAAAAAAAAAAAAAAAAAAAAAAAAAAAAAAAAGAAGCTGTACTTCCAAAAGAAAGTGGATCCAATAAAAAGTAAACAATGGAGTCACACATCACACACAAAACTGTTTAGGTTAGGCAGCCAAGTTGTACTCATGCATATATTTTTTTTTGGTTTTGCGAGGTAGGGTCTCACTCTGGTCTAGGCTGACCTGCAATTCACTATGTCGTCTCAGGGTGGCCTCGAAATCAAGGCAATCCTCCTACCTCTGCCTCGCCAGTGCTGGGATTAAAGGTGTGCGCCACCACGCCCGGCTCATTATTTCTTCCAGCTCAGGGATATATAGAGGCTGGGATCCTACCCTGGGGCTGGCCCCTGGTGAAGTTCTGTTCAGGCTATGGAATCCTGGTGAATGAGCTCCTGTCATCTTGTGTATCTATAGTGATCACTCTTTGGGGAAGTTGTTTTCATAGGCTGTATTCTGGGGGAACAAGCTGCTCTTATGGGTAATTGAGGTTCTTTCCAGAGCAGGTTTATCAGATGATGAATTCAGTGGAAACAAACTGTTCTTGGTGTTGGTCACACACTGGGGTGCCTCCCTGGAGAAGGTTTTTTCAGAGAGTAAATTCTGGAAAGAGAACTCTTCTTGGGGTAGGTCATACACTTGGGTGCCTTATTGGAGAAGTGTTTCTCAGGTGGCATTTCCTGGAAGCATGTGCTTCTCTTTTTGTATTGTGTGCCACCTGTGGTCACAACCTGGAGGAGCCCACTGAAGAGGGAGTGTTCAGATAGTGTACTGAACCCCTGCAGGTCATGCCACTCTCTCTTTCCAAAAGTGCTGAGATGAGCAGCCATATGTCCACATTGGGTCCCCTTCTGGTGGCAGCACAGGGTGTCTGGCAGAAGTCTGGTGACTTCTTTGTTTAATGCTTGCCATCCTATTGGGCAAGGTAAGGTCGTAAGAGTAGGCTCACTTGCTCTCCTCCTTAAGGGAAGAATGAAGGTGAGAGGATCTTAAGGGGTCATGGCAGCACTCAGCTGCATGGGCTTAACTTTCTGGTCATAGATGTCCTCCCAAGGTGAGTGACAATTTAAAATGAGATATGTGACCATGGTCTCATTACACTTTTTTACTCATAAATAGTCACTAATGTCATGAGGGGTTTACCCCATTATTTACATTGCCATCACAGTGCTGAGTTTTGGGTCTCTGGGGACTGTCTATACGTAAGCTACTACTACACATTTCTTACCATATATTCTCCATAATGAGGTCTATTGTGCCTCTACCTGTGGTCAACATTTAACAACTGACTAGTGACACTGAAATGTATATGGAAAAACTGGGATGAGATGGAAAAGTGTTTTATTATTAAATTATTATATTTACTGAGGGAAGTACACAATCAAGGAAAGGCACCCTAGTGGCTGGAGAGCCCACGTGGCAGGCCTGAAAAAATCTGTAGAAAAAAGAAGACAGAAATGAAAGGTAGGAGTTATGTTATGTGAGTGTCCAGTGCCTCTCCTTCTCCTCACTACACTCCACAAGTGCCATCTACTAACCATGGTTGGGCGCGTGACCGTGGCAGGCCTACGAGCGTTCTGAGGTAAAGGCTCCGCCCCCTCCCTGGGCGCCAATGGACTGGTTTCTGGCAGTGGTGTTGGGGCTGGACTTCCCGGAAGAGCCTCACACAGGTGTTTCCGGCTGCTGCCCGTGCCTCCAGTCACAAACTTTTGAGCGTGGGTGTTGTGGAACGAGGGCAAGTCAGCCGGCTTAACTCACGCAAGAACGGGTCTGGAGCCCCGCACTGCTGTTACAAACAGCAGAAAACGGCTGCAGGGCCTGGCCAGGGTCAGCCCGCTCCAAACACAAGCTTGTGGGACCAGAGCGCACACAAAGCAGGTTTGCCTTCCAGTGGACAAGTACCTGAGATGCAGAGACTGCTGGTCAGCATGGCTCACCTGGTCTTCACACCAGCTCAGTGAGTTTTACCTTCTCACCTGAGTATTTCCGAGAATGTCAAGGTTCTCAGAAGACCAAAGGATGGGGCTGGAGGGATGGCTTAGCAGGTAAGGCGCTCACCTTTAAAGCCAAAAGTACAAGGGGGCGCATGCATCTAGAGTTCGTTTGCAGTGGCTGGAGGCACTGTGTGCGCGCCCCCATTCTCTCCTCAAATAAATAAATAAGAAAGCCCAAGAATGCTCTTGGTTTATTATGACTTACTCTGAGTATTGAAACCATGTTTCAGTCAGAGTGTATTCAATGTTAAGGCTGTTAAAGGGCCGAGAAGGCCCCCATCTTTACATCTAAGCCACCAGGACTTTTTAAAAATGACTTTAAAATGTAAAATGGTGCTGAATGGCTGAAGTGAAGGAAACTTGAGGATGGAGGAAATTGTCTCACACTGACGGATATTAGGAAGTAGGAATTCTTGGGCTACTTAAAATTTTTGTTAAGGCCGGACGTGGTTGCCCACACCTTTAATCCCAGCACTCGGGAGGCAGAGGTAGGAGGATTGCCATGAGTTTGAGGCCACCCTGAGACTACATAGTGAATTCCAGGTCAGCCTGAGCTACAGTGAGACCCTACCTCGAAGAACAAAAAAAAAAAAAAAAAAAAATTTTTTTCTTAAAGTTCTGGTTGGGTTCTGATATTGTCACCATACCCAGGATAGGATAGGGTTAATGCCTAATTTACCCCTTCCCAGATCTACTCCAGGACCATAAACTAAATTGCCTTGTCTTAGAAGCATATCAGGAGGCTAAGGACAAAATGTGACTTATATTGAACATGTCATGGGCAGTGGAACACATGTTTGCTAGCTGAAGGCCTTCCACTTAGGTGCAGCTGGCATTCTTAACACAGCTGAAAAGAATTTCAGGCTGATTCAGAAGCAGAGTCAATGAGACTGAGTAGGAAAAAGGACGGATCGTTGAGTCAGGAGAGGATTGCACCCAAGTTCCTCAGCAGCAGCTGCATCAGTGACTGGTGCTTTTGGAGTTGCGTTGTTTAAAGGCTGTGGGCTACTCAGTTCCTTATAAAAAGATTTTATAACAAAATCATAGGGTTATTTATAAGGGTACTGGACTGATTTGCATATAAGGAAATATATAACTAAAGCAAAAATGGTTAGCATTAAATTTTACAAATGTTTTACTTCCAATTATTTATTTGAGAGGGGGGAACAGATAAAAAGAGTAGGGGTGCCAGGGCCTCCAGGTACTGCAAACAAACCCCAGACACAAGTGCCACCATGTGCATCTGGCTCTTTGTGGGTACTGGGGAATCAAACCTGGGTCCTTAAGCTTCGTGGGCTAGTGCCTTAACTGCTAAACCATTTCCCAGCCCAATAAATTTTTCTAAAAAAGACAAAGTGTAAATTTGCTATACATAGATCACAAAGATGTAAAAGAATGTGGTAGGGCCATGCATGGTGGCACATACCTTCAATCCAGCATTCAGGAAGCAGAGGTAGGAGGATCACTGTGAGTTCAAGGCCAGCCTGAGACTACAAAGTGTATAGTGAATTCCAGTTGAGCCTGGGCTACAGGGGGATCCTACCTAGAAAAACCAAAAAATTTTTTAAAAATGTGGTAGGGAGGGCTTTTTCCTCCAGGTATAACCTGATGCCAGTAGAGAATGCCTTGTAGTAGGCCTGGCAAAGTAACTGAGCAGAGCTATGAGTCTGCTGCAGTGGGAAACCCTGTTTTGAAATTTGAGCGACTCCCATCTTTGCTATATCATACCCTGGACATTTAATAATGTTCTAATTGTCAGTAACTGCTTTGGTCAGGTACCCCCTATTGCTCAGACATAAGACCTTATCATTATATATATATATATATATATATATATATATATATATATATATATATAATTGTATATATATGACCATGCCCAAAAAAATATATTTTTTTTTTTTTTTTGTTTTGTTTTTCCCACGTAGGGTTTCACTCTAGCTCAGGCTGACCTGGAATTCACTATGTTGTCTCAGGATTACCTTGAACTCATGGTGATCCTCATGTCTCTGCCTCCTGAGTGCTGGGATTAAATGCATGTGCCACCACACCCGGCCTTTATTTTTTCTTTCTTTTTTTTTTTTTTTTTTCGAGGTAGGGTCTTGCTCTAACCCAGGCTGACCTGGAATTAACTATGTAGTCTCAGGGTTGTCTCAAACTCATGGCAATCCTCCTATCTCTGCCTTCCAAGTGCTGGGATTAAAGGCATGTAGCCACTACAAGTGAGCTCTAGACATAAGAGCCACTATATACATCTGGCTTATGTGGGTTCTGGGGAATCAAACTTGGGTCCTTGGGCTTGGCAGGCAAGTGCCTTAACAGCTAAGCCATCTCTCCAGCCTATTATTTTTAAATGTTTATTTATTTATTTGAGAGGGAGTGGGAGAGAGAATGGCACACCATGTCCTCCTGCAGCTGCAAATGAACTGCAGATGCATGCACCCCTTGTGCATGTGGCTTACATGAGTCCTGGAGAATTGAACCTGGGTTCTTTGGCTTTGTAGGCAAGTGCCTTAACTGCTAAGCCACATCTACAGCCCTCCCTTTCTTTTTTTGAGAGAGAGAGAGACAGAGAGAGGGGGAGAGGAAGACAGAATGGGCACATCAGTAGGCTCTCAGATGCTGTGAATGAAATCTAGATGCGTGTGCCCCCTTGTGGGCAAGTGTGGCATTGCACCCTTGTGTAACTTTACATCTGGCTAAACGTGGGACCTGGAGATTGGAAGTGGCATTCTTAGGCTTAGGAGGCATGCGCCTTAACCACAAAGCCATCTCTCCAGCCCCCTCTCTTGTTTAGAAAGAAGCAGAAACTCACTTTATTGGCCAGGTTGGCCTCAAACTTGTGATCTTGCTGTAGATAGGATTATAGGTGTACACAACTGCACCTGGATGAAGAAATCCCCATGAAAGGACCCAGTGCAGCACTGGAGAGTCAGCCTTGGAGTCGAACGTGATCATCATCCACTGACATAGGATGTAGTCAGTAATTGAGGACAAGTTTAGGTTCTGGGATGAAAGGTGTGTGCCACCCTGCCTGGCTATATCAGCCATATTTTTAAAATTTCTGAGAATTCATGTGATTTAAACATTGAAGAGAGGTACAAAGTTGTAGGTCTACTATCACCCTCTGTGCCTATACATCCCGTTCTTCCCTATTGTCCCCTAGAGATAAGCTTTTGTGTCAGGTTAGGACTCTTCCTGAGTGAGTGTGATAGTATAAACATTGAAAAATTGACCCTTTTAAAAACCGTTTTTATTTTATTTGCAAGCAGACAGTTAGAGAGACAGAAAATTGGCATGACAGGACCTCCAGGTGCTGCAAACAAACTCCAGATGCATGTGCTTCATTATGCTTCTGGCTTTATGTGGATACTGGCGGATAGAATCTTGGTCATTAGTCTTTGCAGGCAAGATTGTTATCTGTTGAGCCATCTCATCAACCCAATTGTCCCCCTTTTTAAGACTTGTTATTAACAACTTCCATAATTACAGGCAATAAACCATGATAATCCCCTCCCCTCCCCTACTTTCCCCCTCACAAATCCATTCTCCACCATAACCCCTCACTCTCTGCATTAGTCTTTCTTTAATTTTGATGTCATCTTTTCCTCCTATTATGAAGGTCTTGTGAAGGTACTGCTGGACACTGTTAGGTCATGGATATTGTGGCCAATTTGTGTCTGAACCATTGCATTGTAAGCAGTCCTACCCTTCCTTTGGCTCTTATATTATTTCTGCCACTTTTTCCTCAATGGACCTTGAACCTTGGAAGATGTGGTGGTGGAAAAAAAAAAGTATAGCTTAATGAAGAGTAGCTTAATGTCTCCAAAGCTTTTATTGAAATATATTTTGAGTTTGGAAACATTCATAATGTGACAGAATAATGGATTTTCATGGGAACTTTAAGATTATACATTTTGGTGGTTTACTTACTCTATTAGATATAGAACTAGTACAAAATTTCACAAAAATAAAACATCTACAATGAACTCAGTTGTTACTGGTCTCCTGAGCCAGAACCAGAACCATGGCTGTGCTGTTTGACTTATCCCCATCAGGGGTACATAGCATGCTCTCATTGTACTTTGGAAAGCATGGAGCCAATCCAAGCAGCCAGTTGCACATTTTAGAGGATGAAACCATAAAGAGACTGAATACTTTTCAGAGTCTTGCAAGTGAAGTATTAGGTAAACTTCAACAAGGAACTCTTTATAATTCAACATGCTTTTTGGTCAGTCATTTTTAGACTCTTCTTGGGAAATTATTATAAAATAAAAGATCTGAGACCACTGCTTTCACTTGAAGAGTAATTATCTTTTCTTTTAGTTGATATCCATCAACAACTGTCTGACATTCACATAGAGTTCAGGATATCAGGAAGAAAATGTCAGGGTGTACAAAATTTACTTTTGACTTAATCTTCCTAGTTGCTTCTAGATCCAGTTTCTACTGCACAAAGCCATATCAATTATTTATGGACATCTTTTCCATTGACAGAAAGGCTAGAGAGTCATCCCCAGAAGATATACTGCATGTGCAAAGAAAAGTGCATCTAAATAGGCTACTTTCTCCAGTATTAATTGGCCTAATTACTTCATGTTTGTAAAGTATTTTGAAGAAAAAAGGTGCTATATTGATGTTTCTTTTTATTATTTAAAGTCTCTCTGCCGAATTTTCTGTTTCTTAAAGTGCCTCTCTTTAAATGAGCTACTAATACAATTGCCAGGGAAAATTTTTTTCTTTCTATTTAATTCCTTTTTCTAGACTACTATTATTCAAACCCAAGAAAACTTTGGAGATTAATGACTTTCCTTTGGTTGGTCTTATTATCCCAGTATCTGTCCATAGTTGAAGGTAAACTGGGTCTTTCCTGTGATTTATCTCCCCAAATCAATCTATTCAAGTGTTAAAACCCAACTTTTCTAGAGGACATTGTCTGCCAGGAAAGTATTCTCCTGGGAATCTCTTTAACGACCTAGGATTCTGGGGTACATAGAGATACTCCTGCAACCTTGTACTAGAAGACTAAAAAGAAGTGGCCAACTCTTTCCTTTCATCTCTGACCTTGCATCATAAGGGAAGGAGGACAACACTCAAGGGGGCATCCAAACTAACTAATACTACTTGAGAAGACATGGTCCTAAGGAGATATTTGTTTTCTAGGATAAAACCAAGCTCTTTCCTTTTATCTTCAATGTGCTTGATTTTAAATTGAAGGCTTAATTTTCCAGAAAACCTTCTCAATTTCCAAATTAAGAAGAATTACAATTAGAAATTAGAAATAAAGAACATGTTGTCTCTAGGCTGGAAAAGTCTTGTCTTGCTCCCTCACTTCCATAGATGCACAGCAGAGAGACAATACCAAAAAGGAAGCAAACATGAACATCTAGAGCTCCAAACTGGCAATGAACACAAATAGTATTTTGACTACAAATCTGTCCCTACCCAGTGACACCTCCTTTAGTAGGCTGCTGGAGGCTCAAGTTGCAAGCTTAACTTGAGCCTTCAATGGGTGAATTTCAACCTCCAGCATCTTTTCAATTGTCCCAATGCAAATCAGTTAGACCACCCTTATTGGTGGTAATCAACTTAACAATTGCAGCTTCAGTAATATAAAACCTGTCTACACCAGTACTTTCAAACTTGTTTGAATCATTCCTGTGATAAACTGTACATTGTTCATATATCTCTCTTCTATGCCTTCTGCCAAGAACACCTGTCCATTACTTTTAAATTCAACCATGACTGAACTCTCTGGGCATGGACAGAAGAATGCTACTAGCCATTATGACAGTAATCCAGTTCCCACAAGGAAAAAAAAAAAAGTTCATAATCCAAGCCATTACAGTTCACAATTCTCTCTGCATTTAGCACTTTCAAACTCTCATCAGAATAGTTCATCAAGCTCTGTTATAGCACTGCAAGCTTTCTCTAGTCCAAAGTACCAAATCCTTCCACATTGCTGGGGAGAAACAAAGGACTGTTGGAGGTATAGCTGAGCCCAGTAAGGGGTTTTGGATATTTGCCAGAGAATTGTCCTGGTAGAATTATGCAGTCCTCATAAGAAGGCCATTAAACTCAGGTAATCATGGTGGCTGGGAAGGTAGGGAAAGAAAGAGAAGCAAGAAGAATAGGGTGGAAGCCTGAAACGCCTCAAGGCCCTAAGGGACACACAATGTTTCAGCAGTTACTGGTCTCTGGAAGTCTGAGGCGTGCTGATGGCTGATGGCAGGGGCTTTTGTTATTATTTATTTATTTATTTTAATATTTCATTTTTCTTTATTTATTAGAGACAGAGAGAGGGAGAGAGAGAAAGAGTGAGAATGGGTGCACAAGGGCCTTTGGCTACTGCAAATGAACTCCAGACACCTCTGCCACCATGTGCATATGGCTTATGTGGGACATGGAGAATTGAACTGTGGTCCTTAGGCTTCACAGGCATGCACCTTAACAGCTAAGCAAGCTCTCCAGCCCATTATTTGTTTTCTTGTTGGAAGAAAGAGGGAGGGCAAAGTAAGGAAAGGGGAAGAGTGAGCGGTTTTTTTTCTGTTCAAGGTTGTAGTCTGTGAGTATCTCCAGCCAGATTGTTCAAGGTTGTGTGACTGCTTGTAACTTCCAGACAGACTTTTTGTGTCCAAAATCTGTTTTCTGACTCCTCTACTATTTGCTAACCCTTTCACTTCCCATAAACACTTTCCAAAAAACCAAAACCCACATGGTCAGATCCATCAACCCTACTTCTTGGTATCAATTTTACTGTTGCCTTTGCTTTGTTGGACAAACACCAGAACAGAAGCAGCTTATTGGAGTTATGGGTTCAGGCTTGAAGATCCAAGGGAAGTTCTATCAATGGTGTAAGAAGCTGGTTATAGATCATAGTAAAGAGACAAAACCAAACAGCCAGCAAACACAAATAGCCAGACCTCGAAGTTGGCTCTGAACATACCTAGTAGGGCTACACTACAGGATCTGCCCCCAGTGACATCTCCTCCTGTAGGCTGTCAGAGACTCAAATTATAAGCTTAACTTTAATCAAAAATCCCTGAGGCTTTTGTTTTCATTGTATTTTTAATGTTAGCCATCCTTACTGAGGTAAGGTGGAATCTCATAGTTGTTTTAATTTGTATTTCCCTGAAGATTAGGGATGTTGAACATTTCTTTTTTTTTTTTTTTCATTTTTACTTTTTATTTTTTATGCCTATTTTTTATTAGTTACTAATATAATGTGCATAGAGCCATGATGGTACAATCATTAGCCTTCACTCTGCCCTCCCCCCTCAGGGATTGTGGGTCTTGAATTGTGGGGATAGCCATCAGTTATGGGGTAGAGGCAATGTCTCTGTGCATATTGACCCAATTTAAGGCTCTAACAATCTTTCCACCCCCTCTTCTGCTAATTTCCCTAAGCCATGTTGGTTTTATTTTAGGTCAATTTCAGTGAGGAGGTCATGGGAGTCTCTGTGTCTCTGGATCTTTGGTTTGGTAGGGGTTGAGTGTTCTCTGTGTCTATCTCCTTCACCCCTCTACCAGGTTCACTGAGAAAGCAGCACTCTTGCTCATTTCCCCAATTATTCTATGGGTTCAGCTGGTGCCCTGGTGAGGAGACATGGGCTGATTCTCTCCTCACGTTTTACATCCACCTGAAAAAAAGAAGCAAATTCTCCAATGGAGAGTGAGATCAGTGCAAGGTACATGGATAGCAATTATTGTTTTAGAGTGAATTTAATGGGTGTAGGCCCTCTTGTATCCCACTATTGGTAGGAGCTTGATATTGGAGGGTGAACTCATTTGTGGATATGGTTCTGACATGTTTTCCAGTTCCAGGTATGTGTTCTGTTCCACTGAGTGGATCCTTTAGCCAAATCAAGAGCAGTTGGTAATCCACCATGGCTGTGTGCCCCTATTGCATTTGTGTGAGCATCACGTCAGGTTGATTGTTGCTGGGAAGTTTACATTTCAAATTGTTTAGACAGATGTTGGTCATTTCCCCCAGTTGCTCATGTAGTACCTTCTGGTACTAGAAAAGCTAACTGTCTGGGGACTTTCTCTTCCAGAGTCCAGCCAGGTCACTCCATGTTCCATTCCAATAGCATATGGTGTCTTTGGCAATAGGGTCTTACCATTGACCTTTGGTGGGTCATCAAATACCCTGACAGAAATCTGTCTTCTTTTGGGAAACCTTGTAAGTCTAACTGATCAACAGCTCATTGTGGATGTTGACCACATGCTGGTACTGGGACTTACAGGTAAGTGCCACAGGAAAATAAGGAAGAAAAATATAGGTAGTATGAAAGAGAAAGAGACAGAGAGAAGAGTAAGAAGAGGGAATGAGAGCGAGGAACAGGAGAAGGTTGAGGCTAGTCTTCATCCTACCTTCTCAAGGCCCTTGTGATTCAGGTGTTCTCTCTAAGCACCTGATGAAGGTTCAGTCTTTTAGTGTGTCTTACAGGTTAAATGATTTTTTGGTACCATTTCCAATTGGGTCCAGTTTTTTGTCTTCCCCTTACCCTCCTTTCCCTCCCCACCATTTCTATTGTCCATTGGAGAAATAGGAACAAGCTCTCACTGTTGGTGGGAACATAAAATGGTTCAACCATTATGGAAAGCTACATGGAGACTCCTGAAAAGGATAGCCATAGACCTACCAACAGACCCAATTATTCCCTTACTGGGCATTTACCCTAACAGCTCCAAGCCTCAGATCAGAGAGATATGCTCAACCATTCATAATATTCATAATAGCTTAGAGCTGGAACCCAGATTTCCATCATTAGATGAATGGATAACAAAGATGTGATATATCTATACTATGGAATTCTAAGTAGCAGCAAGGAAAGATGAAATAATGAAATTCGAAAAAAAAATGGTCAAACATGGAACAGATCATCCTCAGTGAGCTCACCCAATCACAAAAAGATAATCGTCACATGGTCTCATTCATTTGTGGCTCCTAACCTGAATCCGACGGAGATGCTGCCAAACCTAATAAGTACCCTGAGGACCAGACAACAGGGAGGGTGGGATGGGGGGAGGGTAAGGGTAGGAGGGAGTGAGAGGGTGGGAGGGAGGATAAAGGATCAGACACAAATCGGGACCCAAAAGGAAATGGTACTATAAAATGCTATATACTGAATAACAGGCTAAAACATTGATCCTTCAGCAAGCCCACAAAGGGAACACCTAAACCACAGGAAACGGGAGAGAACATCATGAAGACAAACCTTAATTTTTTCCTATTTCTCTCTCTATATATCCCTCTCTCTCTCTCTGTCTCTCTCCCTCTACTCTCTATACTCACTTTCACTTTTATATTACCTATCTTTTTCTTCCTCCACCTTCCTTGGCACTGACTTATAACTCCCAGTACCAGCACGGGGTTAACTTTCACGATGAGCTGTTGAACCAAGAGACTTACAAGGTTTCCCAAAAAAGACAGATTTCTGTCAGAGTTCTTGATGACCTACCAAAGGTTAAGGGTAAGACCCTACTGTCGAAGACAGCATATGCGGGTAAGACAAAACATGGAGAGACCTGGCCAGAATCTGGAAGAAGGTCAGTCCCCAGACAGTTAGCTAGTCTAGTGCCAGAGGGTGCTACATGAGCGACTGGGAGAAAATGGCCAACCTCTGTCCAAACAACTCGCAGTTTAAGCTACCCAGCAGGAAACAACATGACACAATGCTCAAACAAGTACAGTAGTGGCACACAGCCATGGTGGGTAACCAACTGCTCTTGATTTGGCTAATAGATCCACTCAGTGGAATGGAACTCATTGCTAGAACTGGGAAATAAGTCAAAACCATGTACAAAAAATGAGCCCAGTCTCTAATATCTTGCTCCCACCAAATGTGGGCTAGAAGAGGACCTACGCATATAAAATTCTCTCTAAAATAACTATGGCCATTCCATCTATCTAGTACTAACTTTCTCTCTCCATTGGAGAATTTGCTTATCTTTTTCACATAGATGATGAACCCTGAAGGAAGGATCAGCCTATCACACCTCACCAGGGCCTCAGCTGAAACCATAGAGTAATGTGGGGAAAGGGCAAGGGTACAGCTTTCTTGGTGAACATGATACCTGAAAAAGGCTGAAGGAGATAAATACAGAGAACATCCAATTCCTACTAAGCCAGATATCCAGAGACACAGAGGCTCCCAAAACATTACCACTGAAGTAGAACTAAAATGATCCCAACATTGCTCAGAGAAATTCACAGAAGAGCAGCAGAAAGAGCGTTAGAGCCACAAGTTGTGTCATTATGCACAGAGACTTGGCCTATGCCCCATAATTTTTTACTATTCCCACAGTGTATGACCCACGTTCCCCATTAATGAGGGTCCCTTTGGAGGGGAGAGGACAGGGAGGATGATAATGGAGTCACCAATATGAATGTAAAATTAGAATAATATAAACAAAATAATAAATTATTTAAAAAATCCCTGAGGCTATGGGGGACATACATCATATTCAAACAACTACACTTCCAAAGGTAATAGTCAGTATAAGCTCAGGAACATAGGCAGGCGTACACATATAAATAGCTGCATGAGAACTTCTTCATTCCAAGCAAGATGTTTCACATTATTCATACATTCTTCCCATTTTCAAAACAAACTCTGGCTAATTTTAGAAGTTGGGAAGTAGCAAGTCAGGAAGATGGGCACTTGCCTATATCACATGGTGGAAGGAAAGGAGCCAGAATTGAAAACCAGATGTGTTATTCTACAAGGTACTCAAACAAGTTTCTCTGGAAACAAGCTCTCAGCATCTGGCAAGCTTTGCTAGGAAGTGCTGAACTGATATCTTATAGAATTCACACCCTAATTTCATAGCAAAACTGATATCTCATAGAAATCACATCCTAATTTCATGGTGGTCTTCCTAAGTCTCTTACAATTACCTCAGAGATCTCAAGGAGAAGATTCAAGTCACATCCCATTTTTATGTACTTATCCAGAGTTTCTTACTGAATTTTGTGATATCGCTGAAATTTAACTCATATCTATTCACTGGAAATTCTCTAATTTAAATTTTAATGTCCTTTTTTTATTGTACTCTATCTACCCACAGATTTCTGTCTTATGCCATGTGTATGGTTTTTTTGTATACATGTTATATGATATGATAAGTAGCTAACAAGCCAGTCTGCCAAAGATGGATAAGATGCTGACAAATGTGTAAGTGGAAAAGTTACTTGTCTTATTGATTAAATTGATTCAACTTTCTAAATTCATGTGCTTCACGGGCAAGAAATGGGGAAGATGTGTTACAATAATAATTATAATAACCACAGTAAGCAGCAGGCTGAACTAGTGCTTACTGTGGCACATTTATAACACTTTCCAAGAACTAATTCAATTCTTAGAACAATTCTATTCCTACATCATCATTAGCTCTGTTAAATTAAGGTATAAAAACAACCTGGTGGTGATATCCACAGACATTGGAGTTAAGTGGGTACTTGCCAAAAATTTCAGGTTCTTGCAATAAAAAATTGGACAAAGACATGTAGATTGTAGCAAGCAAATCAAGAAAACTTATCAAGAAAGAATCTGCTTCCAAAGGAGGAACTGGGCCAGAGTAAGCAAAGGGGTAAGAAGTTCCATAGCAAGTACTGAGCAGCTCTTTGGGGATTTTCTGTTATATTAATCAGGCTTTGGGGGTCTTTTGTATGTTGTAGGTTTTTTTTTTTTTTAATACAGGTTCTCAAATGCCTATAGTTCTATAAATAAACAATGCCAAGTGTTACATGTCTAATTAGCATCTTAAATCTACACCAAGGTATGTGTGTTTTAGTATTGTGATGAGTCACAGGTCACCTTCAGACTCTCTGGATTGCCTCTGTGCCTGCCTGCTTCTGTGGCTCCAGTCAGGTCTAGTGGGCCTTAGCCTGTGGGTGGTTTCCAACCTTCTTTTCAACAGATTTTTCTCCTATGCTCATATCTCCTATGCTCATATCTCCTACGCCAATCTTGCATCTTTCTTTTTAAGGGGTCTGGACCTCACCCTCTGCTCTACTGCCTCAGTGGTTTCAATGAATGGAAGGAAATTGTAGTCTTAGTGTAAAACCCACTCTAGTATTAGACTTTAATACTTTTTAGCCCATTATCTCCTGGCTAAGAAAAATTAGACCTATGAGTCACAAGGAGTGATGCATAGCAGATGTATTTTAAAAATGTGAAAAATAACTCCAAGTTTAAGGGCATACATGCTTAGGATTTCAGGTGGCACACAAAGAAGCGGAGAGAAGGAAAAATATTATTGGTTAACTTTCAGCACTTTCATCAGAAACAGCTGTGCTCTTATGCCCTGAGGGAAGCAACAGTACATATGGATCATATGTGGAGGAAAGGGAATGTCAGACATCTTTAGACAGTAAGCTTCCCAAGTCCAGAGATCTCTGCCATGTTCCTTTGTAGCACTTGTCTTAACCAGCACACAGAATATACCCTAGCAATGATTGAAATTTAGGACATGAACACACACACACACACACACACACACACACACACACACACACACAGATATTGTTTAAGATATTCTTTAAGATGTCCTTCCATGACACAGAGAAGAAACTTTTTGGATAGTTTCAAACAATGAAATTACATAATATTTATCTTCCTTTCTTATATATTTTCATATTTCTATTATAAGCTATATTTATGAAATTGACATTATTGATGTCATGATTTCCAAAATCAGTGATGCATATTTAAAATTATATTTGCTTGATGTTAGAATCGTAAATTTTATTTTGTATTTTATCCAATTAGTGATTTGTTTTATTTAAAAACATAGTATTTACAAAAGAACTCCAATCACATGGGTTTTTATTTATTTAACAATATTTTAGGTAGTGGTAAACCATATTTTGTTAAACTCATCATTTATGGAGATGTTGAGACAGTGGAGATTTAAATACCACATACTAACAAGGTAGTATATGTTATGCACATTCTGAATGAAGTGCATTAAATGTATTAAATGATTGGAATGTTTTGGTAGGTGTTTTTCACTGGCAATCAGAATGCTCTGACATTCTGGACACAAGTGGCTTTCTCATTTTACATTTGATTTCTTATTTCAAGGCTCATGGTTTGCATATCAGGTGCTTTTATGCAACCTATTATTAGTTGACAGTCTGAAACTCCTGTGACTCCATCAAGAAATACCATCACATGTCTGTTCAGGACAGTACACCAGCCAAAGTACAGACGTTGACAGAGTAGTCCTTATATCCTTGCCACAGTTTCAAATCTCTGATGGGAATAAAGAACACATGTATTTTACAGCAGAATGTCATGTAAGCTTGTTATGCACCTCTTGTAGATTACCAGAAGTACTTCACAAACTGCCTAGAACAGCTCTAGAGAAACCTGGGCAAGCTCCACTGATCCAATAATTAGTCATAATTGAAAGTACTTGACACAAGAACTTATTGAAGAAAAAGCATGATCTTTATAGATCTCTACTCCCTTTGGTGCAATTAATAGCTCTTTTCTTAGGGATGTGTGGGAAAATCTTGTCAGAAAAGACTGGAAGGGACACCACAAAGGATCAATAAGCAGTCTTCCTGATGACAGAAGATGTATTATTTCTAACTTTCAGCATGTCAGACAATGAAAGCAATGATTGTACCACTTTTACTGTCCCCCGAATACATCTTATGACACC
The DNA here is from genome assembly GCA_036365145.1 of Orientallactaga sibirica. Lineage (NCBI taxonomy): Eukaryota > Metazoa > Chordata > Mammalia > Rodentia > Dipodidae > Orientallactaga > Orientallactaga sibirica. Next base: position 19,140,484 of record JAEOAD010000023.1, on the reverse strand, counting down.
TCTGGCAACTCACCTCTCAACTGTGCTGCATGTATCATTTTCAGTCCATATCAGGGTATTCTTGTCACAGGGTCACTGTCAATGTGTGTATGTGTGCTGTCTCTCTCTGAATCTTGCACAAATGTGTATGCATGGCTCTTGCTCTTACACACACACACACACACACACACACACACACACACACACATTATAGGATAGAAAACACATGTTTCTAAGCCTCTCTTATACATGTCAACTGATGTGAAACAAGCAGATGATAAAATGATGGAGAGTGTAAAATCCAATCCATAGTGAATGACAGTAACACAGTTCTCAATGGAGTATTAATAGGGAAGATGACAAAAATCAACAGTGTGTTAATTTTCATGTTGTAGAAATACAATAATATACCCTGGCAACAGAGCCCTAGGGGAAGAGCCAAGTTTAGTTGTGCATCTAAAGCTGATCAATTTGGACTTAATCAGATACTTGTCACTTCCAGGCACAGGAGCTTATAGAATTCTCACACATTTATCCCCTTTTGTGGGGAACCAATGTGTCAGTCTTGCTGGCATAATTGAACACTTGAATTCCATAAATGCTTTTTTTTTTTGTACTGTAAATTCAGCTGGTGGATTTACTATATTTATAAAACAGGACATTCATTCACACTTAGAAAAACAAAACACATCTACAAGTGCCTGTATATATTTGTGCACTTGAACTCTGTCTTAGTTACTTTCTTGTTGCTAGAAACACATACTGAAGGAAGAAAGGTTCTTTTTTTTTTTTTTAAGCTCATGGTCTTAATGGGTCATTTTATGATGGGGAAGGCATAGTGGCATTGGATAGATTCCAGCAAACTTACAAACAGGAGGCACAGAGGGTGAACAGGAAGTGTGGCAGGGCTATAAAACCTCAAGCTCATTTCCCTCCACACAGTGACCCCTGCAAGGCTCTACTTCCTACAGGTTCCATAACTTTCTGAAATAGTGTCACCAGCTATATGATCAAACTCATGATACTATAGAGGTATCGTTCCCATTCAAACCACAACAACTCTGTGACTATTAGATTTTCGTTATCTTTTCTGCTAACCTTTGCTACAGTTTTAGCAAATTAAAAGTCTGAGGTATTGCTAGGCATGCTGGCACACACCTTTAATCCTAGCACTCAAGAGGCAGAGGTAGGAGAATCACCATAAGTTCAATACCATCCTGAGACTACATAGTGCATGTTAGGTCAGCCTGGCCTAGAGTGAGACCCTACCAAGGAAAAAATAAAAAGAGGTATAATAGCCTCCTAATTTTCTGACTATTGTGATGTTAGCGTGTGTAAAAGGATGATTATACCAATCATGTACTTGGTGTTTAATTGCTTCAGAATAATTTGGGGGGAGAAGACACTGAACTAAATTAAACTTTTCGTCCAATCCTGGAAGAGTTTCAGCTAATATTTTCTCATATCTTATATGTTTCTTCATATGTCTAGCTAGGTTATACAAATACTGTTCTTCACTGTTTGATTCCAGAGTCAAAATATTTCTAGATGACAGTGTTTGTAATTTTATTGATAGTTTGAATTTAATGATGTTGTATTAATTTTATGACTTCAGGTAAATTACTTATGTTAAGTTCTTTGATGCCCATATTCCTCATATTCAAAATGGCTTAATACTTATTATTGTTTTTCTAAATAAGTAATGCTGAAGATACAAGGCTCAGTACCAATCTCATGGCAGTCACTGGTGAAATACTATCCAGTTTCTGGTTTTCCTTTGGAACACAGTTTCATGTATTTGTGGAGTCATTCTTAATTTTTTCTATATATAAACCTTACCATTATTTCCTGATGGGGATATTTTCTTCTCTGAGAATACTTCTCCTTTCTTGTCTTTTCTTTTTTTCCTTTCTTTTCTTTTCCTTTTTTAAAAAATAAGTATATACTTTGTAGGGATACAACATGTGTTGGTACCATCATTTCCCTCATCCCTGCCTCCATTCTGCTAGGGTCCCTCCTCAGCAGGGGTTGGTGGTATTCCTCATGGGGTTGTGGGTTATAAGTTATGAGAACAGCATTCAGTCACTAGGGGGAAGGGGATGCCCTCCCAACCTGTAGCTCTTATAGTCTTTCCAGCCCCTCTTCTGCAAATTTCCCTGAGCCATGGAAGGTGTGTTCTAAGACTACTTCAGTGGAAAGCTCTCAGGAGCTTCTGGATTTTTGCATTATTATATGTGGCGTATTCTCAGTGTTTGTCTCCTTCACCTTGGTATTGATTATCAGGGTCAACAGGGAAGCAGCACCATTGCTCCTCTCCCCACTTCCTCTGTAATTCCACCTATAATGTGGCTGAATTGTGAGAAGTAGTTTATCTCCACAGGTCTCACTACCTTCTGAAAAAGAAAAACAGATTATCCAATGGAGAAGGAAGTCAACATAAGTTAAATGGGGTAAACATTGTTAATTTAGGGAGATTTTGATGGATCTAGCCCCTCTTTTAACCAACAACTAGTAGGATCTTGTCATTGGAGACCTGTTTTCTTAAATCATATTGACAACTATTTCCTTTAGACAGAAGTGGTTTTCAAGTCATATATACCAATTACAAATTCTCTGAGGCAAGGAATAGCCACACACAAAATTTCTGTGGGCCTGAATAGCCATTGTAGAAATGTCTACTAAAAGGAATACTTCATATGAGAAGACATAAGTACAGACCTAGTTATATATAGTTCAGGTAGATTCTGTTCAACAGTACAAGCAGAAATCCTCAACACCAATGACTCTTCCTTCTCATCTGTCTTCCCTGGAGTTGTCTCAGTGGTTGGTGTGGGATAGATTGCTATTTGATGGATAATAACTAAGCATGGCTTTATATAGTGTGTAAGAGTTTGATCACTGTTTGAGATAATATATAAGTTAAATGCATCAATTAATGGATTAATAATAGGGTGGACTATCTCCTTGAATGTCAGTTTGATATGTTCTATTTTATTCCATAGAAATTCCACACCTCTAATATATTGCATTGTAATTTATTATTTATTTATTTATTTATTTATTTATTTATTTATTTATTAGAAACAGAGAAAGGGGGGAGAGAGAGAGAGAAAGAGAGAGAGAGAGAAAAAAATGGGTATGCAGGGTCTCTATCCTCTGCAAATGAATTCCAGACACATGTGCCACCATATGCATCTGGCTTATGTGGGTACTGGGGAATCGAGCCTCAAACCAGGGTCCTTAGGTTTCACAGGCAAGTGCTTAACCACTAAGCTATTTCTTCAGCCCCACATTGTAATATTTTTGTATCATTGCTATCTTACTAGAATTTTATGGACAAAAGACATGACATTCACTTGTATATATTTATTTATTTATTTATTTATTTATTTATTTATTTATTTATTTATTTATTTATTATAGACAGAGAGGGAAAGTGACAGAGGGAGAATGGGCATTCCAGGCCCTCTAGCCACTGTCCACAAACTCCAGATGTGTGCACCCCCTTGTGCATCTAGGTTACATGGGACCTGGAGAATCAAACTGGGGTCCTTATGCTTCACAGGCAAATGCCTAATCACTAAGCCATCTCTCCAGCCCTCACTTGTATATTTTTAATCTGATAATCTGGTACCTATTAGGTAGGAAATCTCGAATAGTATTGGTGCAATTATTTCATTATTTTGAGGCAGAGTCTCACTCTAGCCCAGGCTAACCTTGAAATCTTGGTGATACTCCTACATCAGCCCCCTGAGTCCTGTACATTATCTTCAAAAACTTGCACTAATTCCCTTTCTTTCTGTTAATGCATCAGCACATAGTAAAATTCTTTTGGAATAAGCTTTTTATCACATGACAAATTTGGCTTATTTTCTTGGCATTCCCCACATGATACACAGTTGTCTAAACTAAACTCTTCTTTAGAGTCACTTGTGAAATCAATATTAACCCCAATGATATATAATTCCTAAAGTATTTACCTCTTGATTTTTATAGAATTGCTAACAATCCTGTGTCTGACATTGTGCATAAAGACCTGAAAAGAAAACCACAAAGAATTATTCACAAAAAACCTCATTTCTTATTTAATAGAACATAATGAGATTTCATAGTATTTTGGTTTATCAGGAAGTAGGAGAAATAACTGAGGGAAAAGTATGTACCTGGTAAAGACTGGGATCAGTTACTTAGCAAAGGAGTATTTACTAAAAGTTACACAGTGAGCTTAGCTTTTGTAACCCAGTTACAATTCACTTTTACCAAAACCATTGTCCAATACAAAATTTCAAATTTTCCATAATTCACATGACTATCCTATGGTTTGTCAAGGTCTTAATATCTCATCCCTAACCAGAGGGTTTTCTAACTTACTACAATAGATGTTCCTCAGATTCCTGACACTGGAGAAGCCTGGATTTTCTTCACTGTCCCTCTCCTCCAACTTGACTCTACAGTTAGCTTGTATCTCTAGTGATCTGCTCCTAAAGAATATTCTAATTATAATTTTTAATTCATCAGTCTTTTTTTTTTTTTTTTAACCTTTCAGTTACATCACCCAACTCCATTAGAAAGGGACATTGTTGTTCTGCATCCACTAAGAAATCTTTGGTTGCTACAAAAATAAATAAATAAATAAATAAATAAATAAATAAATAAATGAATGAATAAATGAATAAATAAGTCAGTAAGCATCAGCCAACTGCTTCTGTATCTCTTTTAAGTGCCATATCAAATTGATAGATTGATAGATACCATTGAGTATTTCACAGAAAAAGTTCTTAGAATGAAAAAATGTTATTAAAGGTTTATGTCCTCTTCCTGTAGCCCAATAAACAACGTTAATGAAAAAACCTGCAAAAGATTAATAGCTCTTCCCTGCAAGAGACCCAGTTACAGCAATCCCTAAGAATTCTGCAGGCTAAAATATGAGCCTTCCCATACTTCTGAAACATAAATTAGTTGTGTATTCTTCTCCATGAAGGAGAGCCTGTCACTCCAAAGACAGTTATTCTTTTTGATTCTCTGTACTGTAATTTCATGCCCTCACTGAGCTGTGCCCTCCACCGAGAGTGTGTTCTTCTTCCACCTTCAGACTATGCAACATTCTTCTATTGTGGTTTACCCTCAGTCCCCAGAACATGCTTCCATGAAACTTGACTTATCCCTTTTTTTTTTTTTTTTTTTTTGTTCAAGATTTGTTAAGAAGCATTTTATGAGAATGAGGACAAAAGTGAGGCAATATTGGAATGAGAAAGCTTCTTTGATAAATGCCACCAAGCCTGAAACTGTGCCTCAGGGAAGGTCTTTATCATTCAGGGATGCAGCTCTCTCCATTTGTGAAGGGGATTCAAGTCCAAACTCACATGGAAATGAGGTGGCAGAGTGATTTACATATTTCACATGCTTTCTTCATTACCTTCCAGAATATTGTAGCTTGCCCACTGTTGACCTTATTTTCTAGGAAAGTGACCTTAATACAGATATCTTCAACCTCTGCCCTTGGCTAGACAGAAATAAATTTGTCTTTGCTCACTGAGCCTACAAGATAAATAAGCAAATCTGGAGATGGCTGAATTTGATAGTTTGAGACAACTGTTGTAAAGATTACCATTGAAATTCAATCAATGAAGACCTGGGGAGCTAGCATTACTATTATTATTACTATTGTAATATAGTTATCATCATGGTCAGAGTCATCACCAAGTTATTTAATGTCTTAATATTCTTGTCTTCAAATACTTTTAATAACCATATAATTAATGTAAAGATTAGATTGGGCAGGGGCTGGAGAGATGGCTTAGGGGCTAAGGAACTTGCCTGCAAAGTCAAAGGACCCATGTTCACTTCCCCAGGACCCACATAAGCCAGAAGCACAAGGTGGAGCATATGTCTAGAGTTCGTTTGCAGCAGCTGAAGTCCCTGTAACATCCATTCTCTCTCTGTCTGTCTCTTTCTCTTTCTATCTCTCTTACAAACAAATAAAAAAATTGAAAAAAAAAAAGATTAGATCAGAAAGTTCACTTGACCAAAGTTTACAGCACAGTTTTATCATGTAGCAATCTTCCTTTTCCTATAAAATGGGGAGACAACACCATTTACATTTTTATTAATGAGTCAACCACCTGCTAAGAAAACAATAAAATATTCAGATTAATTATAATATATTTAAATAAATCTTAAGAAAGAGCTTAGGTTCAGATCACATAGACCTGACAGACTACAGAGAGTATGTTATAGGATTTTTACTTTAATTTTTTTTTAAATTTTATTTATTTATTTTTAATTGATAAAGGGAAAGAGAGAGAGAGGGAACTAGAGAATGGGCATGCTAGGGCCTCTAGTCACTGCAAACGAATTCTAGACACATGCACAATCTTGTGCATCTGGCGTATGTAGACATGAAGAATTGAACCTGGGTACTTAGGCTTCACAGGCAAGTGCCTTTACCATTAATTCATCTCTTTAGCCCCTTTATTTATTTTTAAAATGTTTTTGAGAAAGAAAGTATGACTGCACCAAGGCCTGCTGCCTCTGTAAATGAACTCTACATAGGTACTAGAGAATGAACACCAATCCATGAAGCTTTGCCAATAAGCACCTGTAACCACTGAGCTATCTCTCCAGCTTGGATTTCCATTTTAGTCAGGCATTTGTATATGAGGCTACATTTAGATATTCTAAAGCAGAGCATTGTGAGAAATAAATATGAAAATTGTGTTTTCATCTTTAGAGCTAGACAGACTACCCTTAACTACATGCACTGACACCCCAAAGGGATTTTAGAAAAGTGAGAAGGGTCATTTGTGGTTATAATTTGGTATTTGATGCCTTCATCCTATAATTTCAAATGCCTACATTTTGTGAGATACATACTGCATTAAAGACTCATTCAACTTCAGAGTTCAACAGCATAACCCTATTAAGCAGCATGATGAGGAGGAATGTAAGAACAGGGGATGGGGCAATGTGTTGATACAAATACAACCTGAGGTTGTATTAGGATCCTTTGCTTAGTCATGTAGACATATAACATATATTAGTCAGGCAAGATACAATCATTTACTCTCATGTCAATCTCTTTATTCCCATGGCAATCTCTGTTTATTCCTAAGTCAATTACCTCTGTTTATCCACATGTCAATCTCTGTTTATTTTCATGTCATTCTGTTTATTCTCATGGCAATTATCTCTGCTTATTTTGCCATAATTTAACACAGAAACAACAGCATCATTTTCTAAAAGTTATATTAACCTCCTTCTTGGAATATTTTTGCTCTTCACTCCTCTCATTATCTCTCCCCTGATTTTTTTAAATTCATTTATTTTTTTATTTGAGAGAGATAGAGAAAGAGCCAGAGAGAGAGAGAGAGAGAGAGAGAGAGAGAGAGAGAGGGAGGGAGGGAGAATGGGCAGTCCAACAGCCTCTCAGCTGCTGTGAACGAACTCCAGACACGTGAACCCCCTTGTGGGTAAGTGCAGCATTGCACCCTTGCATCACTTTTTGCATCTGGCTAAACATGGGACCTGGAGATTGGAACCAGCATTCTTAGGCTTGGCAGGCAGGCAGCTTAACCACCAAGCCATCTCTCCAGCCATTCCCTGATATTTCTTATTTTTTTAAAAATATTTTATTAATTTATTCAAGAGAGAGAGAGAGAGACATGCCAGGGCCTCTGGCCACTGCAAACTCCAGATGCATGGACCACCTTTTGCTTCTGGCTTACTTGGGTTTTGGGGGAAATCAAACCTGGGTTTTTAAGCTTCACAGGTAAGTACCTTAACAACTACACAATTTCTCCAGTCCTCCCCTGCTATTTTAACCTTTTAACCACCTTCATCTTGTTTTATATATTACTCCCTCTTTATTATCTTACCTTGATCACAAAATGGGAACAAGACTGTTACTGAAAAAGGAGAAACATGGAAAACATACCATTCCTTATGTATTTAATGAAACCTCAAAAGAGGTATATATATATATATATATATATATATATATATGAAAGAAAGAGAGGGAGAGGAAGGCAGATAGAGATGGGTGTGCCAGCAGCCTCTCAGCTGCTGCAAACAAAATCCAGATGCATGCGTCCCCTTGTGGTCAAGTGCAGCATTGTGCCCTTGCGTCACTTTGCATCTGGCTAAATGTGGGACCTGGAGATTGGAATCTCTGGAGATTAGAACCAGCATTCTTAGGCTTAGAAGGCAGGCACCTTAACTACTAAGCCATCTCTCCAGCCCAAACGAGGTGCATATTTTTAATGTTATTTGAAAGAATCACATTAATGAATATGTATGATGAGGCACTGAAAGACAGGTGATAAATTTAGGAAGCAGGTACAGACTAGACCAGGATGAAAAAATTTTGGATTTACTTGGAATAAAAGACTGGTCTCATGATCAGAGAACCTTAGTTTTTCTTTTTTCTTTTCTTTTTTTCATCTCATTCTTTTATTTTTAATAAATCAATTTATTTATATTTTTGTGTGAGCAAAAGATAAGGAGAAAGAGAGGAGGAAAAAATAGGACAGGAGAGGACAGTATGGGCATACAGGGGAATCTTATCACTGCCAACAAACTTCAGACACATGCACCATTTTGTGCATCAGGCTTGACATGGATACTGGGGAACTGAACCTGTAGCAGTAGACTTTGCAAGCAAGCAACTTTAACTTCTGAGCCATATTCCCAGATCAGAGAACCTTAGTTTAATCCTAGATTAAAATTTTCATGTGAAATTCAAAGATAACTTGGAATGGGGCATATAAATATGACCCTTTTAAGGGATATTTTTGCAAGAAAGTGAACCAGTATCAGTTTAAACCTCTATAATATAAGGCACTAAAAGTTTCACAGATGTTATTACTTGATTATTTAACTATAGTTCACTTGAAATATAGTGCACTTGAAATGAATGTGTGTATATGAGTATGTATGTGGCTCACAGCCATAAGGCTGTAGAATGATTTCTGTTCTGAATAGTGCCATTTCATTGTGGGAGATGTTCTCCACCAAGCCCACTATGCTAAATGGCAGGGCCAACTTTACTGTTGAGTGTCTCCCAGAAAAAAACAATGAAAGTAATTGTTTAGTTATGCTGTCCCACTGAATTCCTCAGGGACAAAAAATAGATAAAAAATGATTTAAGTTCTGGGTCAGTCCTGGCAGATGTACCTGTAATGTGTTACTTAGTGCTTTCCCTTGAAGGGCTTGATCTGTAGATGTCCAGGTGGCCCTGGGAGTAAGAGAGATGGCTAACACACAAATCTCATTGTTGGGCAGAGAGACAAGACACAGATCTCTCTGGTGTCCCAGGAAAATCCCTATTGGCTCTTTCGTAGCTTCCCTGCCTTGCAGAGCCAGGGAGCTGCAGGACAGGGAATCTCAGGATCCTGGACCCAGCATAAAGGGTGAATGCCAAATTGCTGTGAACAGATGGGGTCTTCTTATAAGAATTTGCAACTGTTTTAAGTTTACTTTATCTCTCTATGCTTCTGTGGGACTACTAACAGAAAAACAGTCTCAAGATTAATGTTTAAATTTAAACATGCTCGATATTGAATTTGTAAGAAAATTTCTAATAATGTTTGAATGTGCTTTCATATTTTAAAAATGTATTTCAGGAAAGTTATAAGAAACAATGTTCCAAAATCAATAAATGATAAAATCTATGTTTATTCTGGATGAATAGTAATAAGTCAACTCTGGTCTACTCTTTTATTAAAAAGTTATTTCAAAAGGCCTTTTAAGCCGGGTGTAGTGGTGCACACTTTTAATCCCAGCACTGGAGATGCAGAGGTAGGAGGATCACTGTAAATTCGAGTCCACCATGAGACTACATAGTGAATTCCAGGTCAGCCTGAGTGAAAACCTACCTTGAAAAACAAAAACAAAAACAAAAACAAAACAAAACAAAAGGCCTTTCATTAAAAGTCTTATGGTAAAGTTCAATGAATGTTTTGGTTGGTAGTTATAAGACAAACTGCCTAAAATGCTGGGTGTTAAATGTTTGATGAACAAGATTGTTATGAAGGTATGAGTAAGCTTGTAAACTTAACTTTAACTCCTTGATGTTAATATGGTCGTAATGGTCATGAAAGACTGAATTTAGAGGACCCAACCAATTTAGCTAGGTTCCTCCATTTGTCAACCTTTTAACTAAATCTTAACATTAAAATTGACATATTAATATTTTATTCTCTCCTAAGGTTCTTATATCTAAAACACTGCCTCAACAAAAATCTCAGAAAAATTATCTACTGTCTTTTTTCCTATTTTATATTTCTATAAAATTGATTTGGAGTAGATTAAAAATATTTCTTTTTGGCTCAGCAGTTAATGGTGCTTGTTTACAAAGCCAGATGCACATAGTGGAGCATGCATTTGCAGACTGCAATGGCAAATGGCCCTGGCATGCCCATTCCCTCTCTTCCATGACACTTGTCTCCTTTTTTCATTAGATCATGGTAGTTTAGTCCAGCTCCTCTATTCTTTGGGCATATTATATATAGCTGAATTAATTTCAGAAACTGACTTATAGGTTGGCTGAACATCTTATTTAGTTTTTAAAAGTGCTAAATCTTCTCAATGTGTGTGTGTGTGTGTGTGTGTGTGTATTATAAATGTACCCTGATGAACTTTAAAAATTGTAAATTTTTTCATGTCTTCATATTTAAGCCAAAAATGGTACTACATAATATAGATTTCTTGTTTATTTAAATTTTATTAGCAGATCTTTTGTTCATAGTTTACTCTCTGTAGCCTCATGTGCCTTAAATATGTGAACTCTACTTTCTGTTAATATCAGACTTTTCCAGATATTGTAACTTGGTTTATATAAAGTACATGATGTTTTGGCTATTCCATAAGCATACATCACCATGCCTGGCTAAAGCTCTGTAATTTTAAGATGGTTCTTGTCCTGTTCATGCTGGTCTTGCTGGGTGATTATCACTAAGGTTATTATCTAAGCCTTGTAAAAAGTGACTTATTGTGAACTTGGTCTTAGGAAAACTGACAAAGCTCCCCAGTCTTAGGGAAATCCACTATATACAAACAATGTTAATATAGTTTTTCTAAGCTTCATATAACACTCATAAATATTTCTGTAGGTAAGCCTTAAAATTGTTCAATGATAAAAGGTACTTATTTTTAAAATTACTTTATCCATAAGCTATGTATAATCAGTCTCAATCAAGGTTTCACTTAATTAATTGTGTTATTTCTGGTATCTTAAATTTATTGCTTATAAAAAGATTGATACTTAACACATGTTTCCTGCCCTAGAAAAATAATCTTAAATTGCTGTTCTGCTTCCAGTTTGGGAGGTAATTGACACTTGGTATACAGACTAGCCAAAGTTGTTTTCAAACACAGATGCCAAGTTTTTTTACTGTCTTCTTGTCTTTTCCTGATTTACAAATTCTAGATTAAATCAACTGACTTAAAGTTATTGACAAAATATTGTTTTCAGGATTACTAAAATATTCTGCCTATACTTATAATTGACAGATACTAAAAAATAGAATATGTTTTTCTATGTCCCAGGTATAGCTTACACTGTCACCTGAAAACTAAACTTAAATATTAATCAGAATGAGTTTTAAAGAATTTTAAATATTTATTTATTTATTTATTTATTTATTTGGGAGAGAGATAGAAGCAGCAAGAAAGAGAAACAGATAGAAAAATGGGCATGCCAGGGCCTCCAGCCACTGAAAATGAACTCCAGTCGCATGTGCCACCTAGATTAGGTGGGCCCTGGGGAAACAAACCTAGGTCCTTTGGTTTTGCATGCAAGTGCCTTAACCACTAATCCATTTCTCCACTCCCAGAATGATTTTAAACTATTGTGTCATTCTCTAACCAGGTCTGCTTTGCTAACCAGAAATGTTCTACACCTTTTAAACTAATCTGCTTTGCTATCCAGATAGGTACAGGCTGTCTGATTAGTAACCATATGTAGAAGCCAAAATCAATTGGAAACTTAGGAGTTGAAAGGATAACCAATATTTAGTTCCTGCTCCCAGGTCAGAAGGCCACAGGAGATGATGGGACAGTGCTAATTTCTAGCTTCTGGTAAGTTACCTGTCTTCTTGATCAGAGAAGATAAAGAGACCCAGAGATAAATTCCAAGTCAGTGTATCTGCAACGGGAGAATCACATTGGAGGAAAATCAGTCCTCCAGGCTTTCCAAAAGAGGGAGGGCCACATGGTTAGCATGGCCTTGGCTTATCCTAGCAGATAACAATGCTAAGAGTCATAGAACTCCTCACAGGTCCCTAAAAGTCTCTTCTTCAGAGCCATTATTGACTTCCAAAATATACTGTTAATTCTGGCAGCCTATATGGTCTTAATCACCCAGTAAGAAAAATATAAATACAAAAATATAACTATAATATAAACAAAGATTCAGACTAATAGACCCCCCTATCTGATGCTTACTTATAACACTAAGCTCTAACATTAACTCATGCCTTCTGCCTCTGCCTGTCCCTGATTAACTTCACCTATCCTGATCCCAGCTCTGCCCACTTGCCTTATTCAGAATCATAGCTATTCCTCAGGCCCCCTCCATCCATAGCTGTTACCCTACCACATCCAGGGATGATACACTGCCACCCCAATAGGCCCTCAGAATGCTCCTCTTGACACTGATGCCCCTCTGCCTCCTCTCCCTTGCCCCAAAGCCTCTACCCCTTGCATCTGAGTGCTCATTCTCCCCTCCCCCACACTAGCATTTTGATGTCATAACAAGCTCCTTAATTCTTCCTTCTGTCCTCTCAAAGTGCGCAGAGCCCACTTCCCTCACCTTCTCTATAACAGATGTCACCAGCAACTGCCCTGAAGCCAGCTCAATACAGGAATGGTATAAGAGAAGTCTGTTTCATTCATAACTAAGTTGTAATAGCATGCAACACTGGCTGACGGATGGTGCTCACCATCAGTCTCACAACTCTGCCGCCTGTAGCCATCATGGAACTACTTCCTCATCATCTGTCCTGAAGGGAGACCTATAAACCACACATTATCAGCCTCTCCCATAAGAACTCATCACCCCTATGGTCAGCATGAAGAAATTACCCTTCATCTCTTAACATTAACAAAAGGCTAGAATGTTAGGTCAGGACAGGCTCCCAAAATGGAGTCACCAAGGACAGCAGGATGGAACAGAGACATAAGGAAGTCAATTATCCACATTCCTCAAGAAACTGCCCAGCCATTATCCCCTCCTTGCCTGCAGTGCTCCCAGGTCATGGTTTCCTGCCCCCTTATTTTGTAAAACACCTGGTCACTGTTCTGGGGTCACACCCTGGCTATCTTAGATCTCTCCTAAAGGAACTTTTCTTTTTCAGCTTTTCTTTTCCTCACCTTCCCCCAACTGACCCTGTAAAACCCACTACCTGAAGAACTCAGGTTGGCTGTGCTCCTCTCCTGAGAGACAGTCCTGGCAGTTCATGCTTTTCTCAAATAAAAGCTTTCATGGTCATGGTCACTCCTGAACCTTACATTTTGGTTCAATCATAATCTTATTGCTAAGCTGTTATTTAATTATATGGCTGAGAAAGGTCACTGGGGCCGGTCTTAAGGTGTGGTGAGGTTTGAGAGTCCATATGTAAAGATATGCAAATGTGCTTAGCAGGAGGAGTCCTGAAGTGTGCTGTGTGACCTTTTTGCTGTAGTTTGCTCTGTGTGCTGTGGTGAATATTAATTATGATCTTATCAAGATGCCATCTCAGACATTGTTATTCACTGGGTATGTAGAAAACAGTGACATTCCTCAAGAACTTTTTCCCCTCTTGCCTTTTTCTTTTTTGTTTTTTGTAAAACACCTGGTCACTGTTCTGGGGTCAGGGTCTCACTCTTCCCCCAACTGCCCAGGCTGACCTGGAATTAACTATGTAGTCTCAGGGTGGCACTTGAACTCATTTTGGCAATCCTCCTGCTAAGCTGTTATTTAATTATATTGCTGGAATATTAATTATGATCTTATCAAGATGCCTCCCGATTGTGCTGGGATTAAAGGCATGAACTTTTTTTTTTTTTTTTTTTTTTGGTTTTTCGAGGTAGGGTCTCACCACGCCCTGGCTTAGAAAGTGACATAGAACTTTTAAATCCACATTTTAATAACTTATTTTTCCCATTTTGTAGGAAACACCTCAGTTTCTGATGAAATACCTGCTTCAACATAAGACACTTTGTAAGGTGTCTACAGTAAGCATCCATGTGCTGAAATATAAATACTCATATAGTCTCTACTCTGTCATGTAGATACAAATACTTCAATGTCTTTGTTTTGTTGGAAGATGTGGTAGTTTGAATATATGTCCCCCAATATATTCAATGTTTTATTACTTTATAGTTTGCATCTGCAATCACCTTGCTAGAGGCAAGGTCACTGCCCCCCCCCATCTTAATGTGTGGTGATGGTTTGAGATTCCATTGTAAAGATATGCAGATGTGCCTAGCAGGAGTTCCTGAAGTGTGCTGTGTGACCTTTTGGCTTTAGTTTTGCTCTGTGTGCTGTGGTGGCTGGTTGGCTTTTGCTCTCTCTGCTTGGCCCTGTGAAGAAAGGCCAACTTCTTCTGCCATTATGGAACTTCCCCTGGATCTGTAAGCTTCAATAAATAATATCCCTTCCTCCATAACTGTGCCTGGTTTGGAAGTTCATCTCAGTGAACCTGAAGCTGTCTGCTACAGAAGATATGGAGATCAGACCTTGAAAGAAATCAGCATGTGTAAAAGACATTTTTAACAGATACTGATATCATTTACACTTCACCTTCCCCTTTATTTAATAAACAACTGAACAAATTTTAAGAATATCTTCCTTCAGTGTTAAACATTTATGTAAATGATAAGTCATGATTCTGTTCAGCTGGCTCCTGTTCAAGAGTACAAAGGGTAAAACAATAGCATTAGTGGTATTAAAAACATCAGGAACAATGTTAGATGCACTAAAGTTAAAATGAAATGTTAATCATTCCAATGATAGCCAAAAGTTAATGAGACCTGATTTAGCATATATATATTGTTCAATTCAATGACTCATTCAATTTTTTAAATTCATTTCTGAAGTTGGTGTTGACTTACAAAAGTCAAAATATCCTCACCCCACTGCCATGCTTTATTTTCAGTAAGATGATTGTAGACCATGCCTGGCTCAGGAGCCAGCATAGCTTCTTTGGACATAGGCATGATGTGGGGATTGATGTTCCTCCTTGCCTTACACAGCCAAACAGCTTTAGGTTTTTCTTAATGAGAGGATAAGACCACACAGTGCCTTAAGTCCTCTCCTCAGAGACACAAATCTAAAAACAGAAAGAATGAAGAGATTGCTTCCTATTTTTATTAACTTGCTTCATTTAAAATCCACCAACTAGACACCTTCTTCTCCTTTTTAGTGGTGGAGTAAATGAATAATGAGTGGACAAAATCCGGAAAGTTCTCTTCACAGAATTCCCTCCTGAAAGTAGTCTGCAAGGTGACTCACTAAGGAACCAATTCACACAAAGTAAATGTCCCTTCATTGCACCCCACGCTGTTAAGACCTCCACTTTACAGATGAAGAAATGCACGTTTTGGGGCAGGAGAGATGGCTTAGTGATTAAGGTGCTTGCCTGAAAAGCCTAAGGACCCATGTTCGATCTCTCTCCAGATCCCATGTAAGCCAGATGCACAAAGGTGACATACATGCACAATAGGTGGCATAAGTGACTGAACTTCAATTGCAGTGGCTGAGTCCCTGGAGCACCAATTCTCTCTTTCTCTCTAAAGAAGAAGAAGAAGAAGAAGAAGAAGAAGAAGAAGAAGAAGAAGAAGAAGAAGAAGAAGAAGAAGAAGAAGAAGAAGGAGAAGGAGAAGGAGAAGAGGAAGAAGAGGAGGGAGGAGACGAAGAAGAAGAAGGAGGAGAAGGAGAAATGCACATTCTGAACACAAATCAAATCTACCAGTTCAGGCACATGGATAAAAAGAAAAAGATTGGGCTGGAGAGATGGTTTAGCAGTGAAGATGCTTGCCTGCAAAGCCTAAAGTTCCCAGTTTGATTCCCCAGGACCCACATATGCCAGATGCACAAGGGGACACATGTATCTGCAGTCCATTTGAAGTGGCTAGAGGCCCTGGTGTGGCCATTCTCTCTCTCTCTCCATATATATATATATTCCTTTTTCTCATAAACAAATAAAGTTTTAAAAAAACAAAAAATAATTAGACATTGTTTCATCCTAACTCAGGTTTCTGATGTCTCTCTACCCACTTAATGCCTTGCAATATACTTGACAAGGGAGGCAAGGGATGAAAAAGTCTTGCTGGCTTATAGCCCTGTAAGAAATATTGTGGGATTTTTTTTTTTTTTTAAAATTATCATTGAGGACTGGAGAGATGGCTCAGTGTTTATGACGCTTACTTGCAAAGCCTGATGGACTTGGTTTGATTCCCCAGTATGATGTAAAGTCCAATGTACAAAGTGGCACATGTTTCTTGAACTTGTTTGTAGGAGCAGGTGACCTGCAGGCCGTTCTCTCTCTTTAACTCACTCTCTTTCTCCTTGTAACTAAATAAGTAAAATGTAGATGTATAAAAGAAAATTATCATTGAGTTTAAAACAAAGTGATTAAATGTGTATATTCTTTGGTGTAGAGAAAATATATTCAAGGCAAGGGATGTTCCAGAATTCACTTGCACATGAAGAAATCACTAAATCTACTGTAAATTCTCCCTTCCAAAGTTACAAATATGAGATATGATGTTTCTTGAATACACAATGTGACAGGTTACTTTGTGATCACTTAAGAGATAAATGTGGCAGACTCATTCACACACATTTCCGTCAATATTTCCCTTCAAGTTGATGGCCTCTAGCCATATTGTGTGGCAACACATAAGATATGAGAGTGCTTGGGATCTGTGCTGAAATGTTTATATATATATATATTTTTTTTTTTTGAGGTAGGGTCTCACTCTATCCCAGGCTGACCTGGAATTCACTATGCAGTCTCAGGGTGGCCTTTACCTTACAGTGAACCTCCTACCTCTGCCTCCTGAGTGCTGGGATTAATGTCTTGTGCCACTATGCCCAGCTTGAAAAAAAAAAAATAGATAGATAGATAACTTTTAAATTCAGCATTGTTACAGGGTGGAGAATTGTGATTGCTCTGAAAATATTGGTGTTCTATTATTTCCAAAAACAGAGGTGATCAAAACAAGAGAGATAATTCCCTCTCCATCCCATTTCCACACTTTATTAAGACATAGAATAGAAACTATTCTATCCCTCCACTTGGCTCTATCAACCTTGTGTGAACCTACATTTTCAAAGCTCTGTTTTTTAAAAATGTTTTATTTAGTTAGTTATTTGAGAGAGAGAAAGAGATAGAGACAAATAGAGAGAGGGAGAGGAGGGAAGGGAGAGAATGGGCACACCAGGCACTCTATCCACTGCAAACAAACTCCAGATGCATGTGTCACCTTGTGACTCTGGCTTTATGAGGTACTGGGAAATGGAACCTGGGTCCTTTGGCTTTACCAACATCTCTGTTTTAAAATATTATTTTTAATTTTTTTTAATTTTCAAGCTGAGAGAGAAAGAGAGAGAAGGACAGACAGGCTTTAAACAAACTCTAGATGCATGCATTAACTTGTGCATCTGGCTTTATGTGGGCACTTGGTAATCTAACTCAAGTTGATGGGGTTTGCCAGCAAACCGCTTAACTATTAAGCTATTTCTCTAGCCCTAAAACATTTTTGATGGTTAATCTGTAAAACTATGTAGGCAAATATATTATTTACTTCAGCATGTTAATTATTCAGGGAAACAGAAAGGCCCAGATAAGTCATTATCTCAAATTTCTGGTTTGCAGGTCTAAATGAAACATTCCTTCTTTCAGTTCCCCAAGTGGCAGCAATGGTGTTAAGGCAAAGGTCTGAATCCTGAGAGCCAATCTAAGCAACAAGGACTTTTGCATAATTTGAATTAAGACAAGTACTTATCAAATGAAATCTTGATTAGGATTTATATAATGTTTTTGTTTGAAATTTTAATTACTTTAAAAAGGAAATTGAGACTAATTTAACAGTCTTTATAAGAACATCTATTTGTAAGTCAATTTGACATTACATATTACACATAGAGAGATAGACTAAATAAAAACCAAAGATTTTGTAGCTTTTATTAAGATGTATCATTGTTAGTTACTATTTTAGATATCAGTCTGGCTAATTTTTTAATTTATTTTTTCATTAGTTATGTATATAGTAAAAATACAGCCATGATGGTACTGTTGTTAGCCTTCTCCCTGTCCCATGGGTAATGTGGGTCTTGCCTTATGGCAGGAGAGGCAATCACTCTGTGCATAATGACCCAACTCAGGGCTCTAACAGTCTTTCTGCCCCCTGAACCATGTCAAGTTCATTTTAGATCTATTTTAGTGATGAGGTTTTGTGAGTCTCTGTGTCTCTGGATGTCTGATTTGGTAGGAGTTGAGTGTTCTTTGTGTCTATCTCTTTCACCCTTGTGCTGGTACCAGGTTCACCAATAAAGCAGCACTCTTGCTCATTTCCCTTATAACTCTATGGCTTCAGCTGGTGCCCTGGTGATGTGCAATGGGTTGATTCTCTCCTTAGGTTCTGCATCCATCTGAAAGAGAGAAGCAGATTCTCCAATGGAGAGTGAGGTCAGTGCAAGATACATGTATAACCATTATTATTTGAGAGAGAATTTAATAGGTGTAGGCCCTCTTGTATCCCACTATTGGTGGGAGCTTGATATTGGAGAGCGGGCTGATTTTTGGATATGGTTCTGACTTGTTTCCCATTTCCTGGTATGGGTTCCATTCCACTGAGCGGATCCATTAGCGTACCAGGCACTCTATCCACTGCAAACATGGTTGTCATTAGACTTTTTAATGTTTGCTATCCTTTCTGGGGTAATGTGGAATCTAATAGATGTTTTAATTTGCATTTCCCTCATGATTAGGATGTTGAACAGTTTCTTAAGTGTGTGTTTGCCATTTGTATTTCTTCCTGTGAGAACTGCCTGTGCAGTTCTTTGCCCCATTTTGTGAGTGGATTGTTTGATTTTTTTATTATTTAGGTTTTTATTATTTATTTATTATTTTATTATTTTATTATTTAGGCATTCTTTGTAGATTTTAGAAATTAAGCCTGTGTTCAATGTGTGTCCTGCAAATTTTTTTCTCCCATTCTGTGGGTAATCTATTGTCTCTGCTTATTGTATGTTTGTTTGTGAAAAAGCTTTAATTTTATATCTATACCTTAAAAAGATATGACTTAACAAAAATAAAACAGAATTTTTAGATCTCAAAAACAGAGCCTTTAAAATGACTTTTAACATTAACAAACATCTTTTTAAAAATCTCAAAAAAACTTGTTAGGACAGGCTCCCAAAATGGAGTCATCAAGGACAGCAGGATGGCTACAGAGACATAAGGAAGTGAATTATCCACATTCCTCAGGAAGCTTCCTAGCCATTATCCCTCCTTTGCCTAACAATTCCCTCCAGGTAATGGCTTCCTACCTCCTTATCTCATAAGTCACCTGGTCACTGTTCTGGTGTCACACCCTGACTATCCTAGATCTCTCCTAAAGGAAACTTTCTTAGCTTTTTCCCTTCCTCACCCTCCCCCCAACTGAAGAAGCCTATAAATCCCACTACCTGAGAAACTCAGGTTGGCTGTGCCTGTCTCTTGAGAGTCAGTTCTGGCCTCTCATGCTTTTCCTGAGTAAAAGCTTTCATCTTTGTCTCAGAGTGGTCTACATGGTCTTAGTCATTCCTGAACCTTACAAATCTCTTTTGAAGGAAAACATAGCCAGAAAGGAAATATTTTTTACATACTAAAGTCACAGCTGTAAGTTAAAATTCTAATCAGGTGAAGTTAAGCAGAAGGCATGAGTTAATGTTAGAGTTTAGTATTGTAAGTCAGCATTAGATAGGGGAGTTAGTCTGAATCTATTATTCTATTAGTCTGAATCTTTGTTTATATTGTAGTTATATTTTATAGTTGTATTTTTCTTACTGGGTGATTAAGACCATGTAGGCTGTCAGAATTAACTGTACATTTTGGAGGTCAATAGTGGAGCTGTAGGAGAGACTGTGAGGAGTTCTATGACTCTCAGCATTGTCATCTGCTAAGATAAATCAAGACTGTGCTGACAACATGGCCCTCCCTCTTTTGGGAAGCCTGGAGGACTGATTTTCCTCCAATATGACTTTACTGTTGCACATACAGGGACTTGGAGTTTATCTCTCGGTCTCCATATTCTCTCTGATCAAGAAGATAGGTAAATGACCAGAAGCTAGAAGTTAGCACTGTCCCATTATCTCCTGTGACATTCTGACCTAGGAGCAGGATCCAAAATACTGGTTATCCTTTTAACTCCAATGTTTCCAATTGATTTTGGCTTCTACATATGGTTAGTAATCACTCAGACAGACTTTATATATCTTATTAACACAATAGATTAGTTAAAAAGCTGTAGAACATATCTGGTTAGCAAAGCAGATCTGGTTAGAGAATGACACAATAGTTTAAAATCAATCTGATTAATATTTAAGTTTAGTTGTCAGATGACATTATAAGCACACAGAAAGCATACACATTCTATCTTTTGAATATCTGTCAGTTACAAGTATAGGCGGAACATTTTAGTAGCCCTGAAAACAATATTTTATCAATTATTTAATTAATAACTTTAAAGCAATTGATTTAATCTAGAAATTGTGTGCCAGGAAAAAGACAAGACAGTATAAAAACTTGGCATCTGTGTTTGAAAACATCTTTGTCTAGCCTGTATACCAATGTAAGTACCAATTTCTCCCCAAACTGGAAGTAGACAGCAATTTAAGATTACTTTTCTAGGGCAGGAAACAAGGCTTAAGTATCAATATCTTTACATGCAATGAACTTAAGGTACCAGAACTGAGACAATTAAGTGAAACCTTGACTGAGACTGATTATACATAGCTTATGAATAAAATAAAACTTGTTTTTTGTTGAGTTAAGCAATCCCAGTTTTAACCTACATTAGAGACCATTTGACAGACATAATGTAATTTTTTAATAAGTACCTTTTACCATTGAAAACTTCTAAGGCTTAACTAAAGAAATATTTATAAATGTTATATGAAGTGTAGACACACTATATTAACATTGTTTGTATACAGTGGATTTCCGGAGACATGGGGAGCTTCCTCAGTTTTCCTAAGAATGGGATTACAATAAGTCACCTTTTATAAGGCTTAGGTTATAACTTCAGTAATAATTACTCAGTAAAACTAGCATAAACAAGACAAGAACCATCATAAAATTACAGAGTTATATCCCGGCATCATGATGTATGCTTATTAATAGCCAAAAAATCATGTACTTTGTATAAACCAAGTTCTAATATTCTGATATCTGGAAAAGCCTGATATTAACAAAAAATAGAGTACAAATATTTAAGGCACATGAGGCTACAGATAGCAAACTATGAACAAAATATCTGCTAACAGAGTTTAAAACAAATAAGAAATCTATATTATGTAGTAACATTTTTCTCTTAAATATGAATATATTTATATTTATATTAAATATGAATATATATATATATATATATATAATCACTTTTAAAAGCTCTGTAAGATGTCCATCAAGTCTATAAGTCAGTTTCTGAAGTTAATTCATCTATATCTAACTTTGTAGGAACTGGACTAAAATGCCATGATCTAATGAAAAAAAGGAGGCAAGTCTCATGGAAAGAGAAGGAATGGGCATGCTGGGGCTATTTGCCACTGCAAAAAATCTCCAAATGCATGTTCCACTATGTGTATCTGGCTTTGAAAAAAAAAACAAAAACAAAAAACAAAACCTTTAACTGTTGAGTCAAACAAAATATTTTTAATCTATTACAAATCAATTTTATAGAGCTATAGTGAATTCCAAACATACACAAAATTTCATGACACAATCTATAACTATCAAACCTCAACCAACTGTATAATTTTGTCTGTAGTACTTTGGTAAACTTGCTCAGTAACGACATAAGTTAAATCTAAACGAGAAATTAAGGAATTACATCTTAAGTTATGACATAACTTCATTTAGAAATTTTTTTTAGTGCTAACCATGAAGTAAATAGTTTTTAAGTGTATGACAGATAAGTACTGTTCAGTATCTTCAAATGTAGTCTATTTATCTTATAAAATAGGAAACAAGAGAGTAGATCATTTTTTTGAGATTTTGTTTTTGAGGTGGTGTTTTGGATATAACAACCTCAGGAGAGAATTAAATATCAATGAATCAATTTTAACCATAAGATTTAGCTAAAGGGTTGAAAAACAGAGGAACCTAGCTAACTTGGTTGGGTACTCTAAATTCAGTCTTTCGTGACCATTACAATGAGTTAAATTTAAGGTTACAATTTGAACTCCATAGCAACCTGCTACCAGCCAGGACCATACTTTGTTAGTCTTATATGAGCCCTGGGCTAATAGTCATTATATATATCTCAAGAAATCTATAATCTGATTAAGTACTTTGTCTTTAAACTTCTGTTTAAGCTTACTCATTACCTTCATCCACATACTTTTACTCTACAATCTATGTAACCACTTTGTAAAAATCTTTTTCAAACATTTAACATCTAATATTTAAAGTTTCCTCTCCAGTTTATCTTCTTTAGTCAGTTCATCTTAAAACTACCAACAAAAACTTTTATTGTCCTTATTGTAAGACTTTTAATATGACCATTTAAGTTCTTTATTTTTCCTCAAAGGGACTTTTTTTTTTTTTTTTTTTTTTTTTTTTGAGGTAGGGTTTCACTCTAGCCCAGGCTAATCTGGAATACACTATGTCATCTCAGGGTGGCCTTGAACTAATTATGATCCTCCTACCTCTGCCTCCCGAATGCTGGGATTAAAGGCGTGTGCCACAACACCTGGCCCTCAAAGGGACTTTTGAAATAACATTTTTATGAAAGAGTAGACCAGGTTTGATTTTTACTATTTATCCAGAATAAACATATAGATTTTATCATTTACCAATTTTGGAACTTTGTTTCTTATAACTTTCCTGAAACATGTTTTTTTTTCTTAATTATGAAAGCAGATTCAAATATTATTAGAAATTTCAAAATTTTTCTTACAAACTCAGTATTGAGTTCTTCTAAATTTAAACGTAATCTTGAGACTGTTTTTCTGTTAGTGTCCCACAGAAGCATAGAGAGATAAAGTAAACTTTAAAACAATTGCAAATTTCTTATAGGAAATCTCATACTTTGTTTCTTGCTATGGAGAGATGCCCCAGCCACAGCAGTTTTTCCCCAGGTTTTAGTATGCCCCTAGAGAACACAGTGGAACAACATAACCTCCTTTTTTTTGGTTTTCCGAGGTAGGGTCTCACTCTGGCCTAGGCTTACCTGGTATGTAGTCTCAGGGTGGCCTTGAACTCCCGGTGATCTGCCTCCCAGGTACTGGGATTAAAGGTGTGCACCACCACACCCAGCTTTTTTACAACTCTTTAAGAGTAGGAGAATCTTACATTTTTCCTTGCCTATGAGCTTAATTACTTTTAGTGTTCCTTCTGGGGGACATGCAACAGTAAAAGCTGGCATGCCATCTAGTAGAGTGGGCTTGGTGGAGAACCTTCCCCACAATGAAATGGTACTGCTCAGAACAGAAATCATTCTGCAGCCGTAGGGCTGTAAGCCACACTCATACTCATACATACACACATTCATTTCAAGTGCACTTTTCATTTAGACTACAGGCAACCATTTTCTCCCTCATTCATTCATTCATTTATTCAGAAGCTATGCATTTTCATTTTAAATTTCTTTTCTATTTACAACTCTAGAGACAAAAAAAAAAAAACCAAAACAACAACAACAAAAACAAAAAAAAAAACAAAAAAAAAAAACAAGCCTTGTTAGTGGGAGCACAATAGAGCAGAGGGAAGGCCATGCACACAGAGTGAAAAATTTCAGACCATTAACCTGTAGATTGGGAGAAGTTTTCTAAATCAGTGAGATCTGGAAATCAAAAGTACCATGTTGAGACCATTTGGACCCATTGTCTAACTTATATTGTGACCAGGTAGAGTAGCAGAGAAAGATAAGACAATGAGGTTGATGAAGTCCCAGAATCATAGAGGCTTTAAGTTCTTAAGGACACAGGGAAAGAGCAGAACAAGGGAGACAAAAAGGAACAAGGGCTTAAGCTAGGTTTACACAGAATACCAATATGACTCCCTGGCCCATTAAGGTGAATGGGGCCTGAACCTCCCATGTGGGCAGAGGCTATACAGGTTGAAACTGTTGGCTTTTTAGCCTGTTAGTGGGCAAGGTGGGCACCTGTGCTCCTGTTGGCAAAAGTGTCTGGCAGAGAAAGGTGAAACCTGAGGAGGGAGAGTGTCCCAAGATGGTGCAACAAGAAAAAAAAAAAAGCTGCCCCTCGGGGTGCGTTAGACCAGAGAGCAAGAGACCCAAGGTGTTGAGAGTGAGTCTTTCTCAAGACCTGGGGTTGAGGCCTAGCAGCAGGCTAGGGGTGTAGCATGGCATGCCAGCATGGCTTCCACAAGGTGGGATTAACTCATAGAGCAGGCCAACTGTGCATTGCCAAGCTGACAAAATATTTTCGTATTGGCATATGAATTTGTATCCCTCAGTTTTTCACTCACACTCATTCTGTGATTGTAGATGTGAACAGAGAACTCTACAGGAAAAAAAAATGGTAACCATGGTGATAGTAGGGTGCCTTCTGCAATAAGTCCACTGTACAAAATAATTTATGCATGAATGTAAAACCACAGATGTTTTGAACTATATACAGGCTATATTTAACCACAGTGCAAGTGACAAGTTACTTGGGAGTTACTAACTGAAGAAGGTAAGCTCCAGTCAGATAGTATATTTTTCCCCTCATGCCCTTATAGAAAAATAATAGGTATAGGGAGGGCCTCACTGTTCTTGGGAGTAAACTGTGAGTGTATGTGGTTGTCTACATGTAAATGTGTTTGAATTTATACATGTGTACATGTCTGTGGGTAAGAAAGAAGGGTTTACAGAAGGAAGTGTGTAGATAATAATAGACTGAAGATTGTAAAAAACAAGAATTAATGGTAACATAGAAACAAAGGCAAAAATCCTTTTCCTTCTTTCTTATATTCCTAAATGCCTTGGTTGCAGCTGTAATGAAGTGTAGGTATATCACTAAACTATCTATACCCAAATCACTTAAAATGTTAATTTATATTTAATATAATGCACTTGTAAATACAATAAATATGTAATTAATTTATAATTAAATATATATATATACATATATATCCAAATTTTCCATTATTTTTTTGTGTAAATTCTTTAAAGGACTAAGTCCTTTGATACCTCAGATCTCAATCATATCTTACAAACTTTTACCAGGACTGGCTCCTCAAATTGTATTTGTAGTTATAAGAAATGAATAACTTTCTAAATTATTGCAAAACTTGTAACACTGACTGCTGCTTTTAAAATTGGTTTTCTAAAACAGAAGCCATCAGAAATCACAAAAGTAATGCAACACATTTTGGAATAGGGCTATTTTCAGTACCACATGCCTTCTAAAATTCAGAGACAATGGAAAGAAATGTGAAATGGAAATGAATAGCATAGCATTTCTTTTCCTATGACTGTTGAGTCTGTTGCATTTGTTCTTTATCTCTTAGAGAAGTTTGCTTCTGCCTATTTTGATTAATGTCTTCCTGTACTCTTACCCCTTGCCTATGTCTTTGATTACTGCCTTTAGTTTTTTTTTTCCTTCCTCACTCTCATTTCAATATAAATTGCCTATCTGGTAATTGAGTATATTTCTTCTGATCCAAGATAAACTTGTGTTAGGCCATTATGTTTCCCTCCCTGATGACATCTTTATGAAGCATTAATGCACAACTAGACATTTACAGGGAGACTCAGCTTTATCCCTATTTAAATTTAATAGAGAGGATTAGTTCTTGGGTTGAGAGGGAGATTGTCTATTTGCAGCTTTGTGTTCACTATCAGTAGAATGTGCTCAATTTAAAGAAAACAGGAAGTCACCATTACAATACAGGGACTGGGTGATGTCAGAGCCAATTGAACTGTACTATAATAGGCCTTGCATTTTCTGTAGTCCACATCAAGATAAAAGATGTCCATAGCCAGTAAAGAATCACCAGGCTTTCCATGTAGGCCAAATCCTGCCACCTTTAGTATTGTTGAGAAATTGTGCCCAATGGTACTCAATCTTGAGATTCAGTTCAGTCTTATTGACCTATCCTGTATCATTCCATGGAAAAGAGATGGAAAATATTTAGCATAAACATAGATGCCTTGCAAATTTCTCTCCTTTCCTGAGTCCTTCAGAAATGTTAATGCTGCTGATGATGGTGCTTTCCATTGTACTGATGATAGAAACAGAAACACTGTCTTTGAAGTAGCCCATATTGCTTATCCATCATCAGTATGTATGCCTATTGTGCTTTTGTATTGGGAGGGGGAATAGATGCTCCCTATTTGAAGGAGAAAGAGGTAAATCCTTAAACATTATCCGTGGATTTTTGTCTAGTTCCTGGGACATGTTAATTATTATTTTATAAGAATGTGGAAAAAGAGAAAAAGAACTTAATAAAAGGTTAATTTAAAATAGACATTGCTGGGGCTGGAGAGGTGGCTTAGTGGTTAAGGTGCTTACTTGCAAGGCCTAATGGCCCAGGTCAAATTCCCCAGTACCCAAATACCAGATACACAAAGTGGCACATGCATATGAAGTTCCTTTGCAATGGCTGGAGGCTCTGGCACACACATTCTCTCTCTGTCTCTGCTTGCAAATAAATGAATTAATTAAAAAATATTTTCCATGTAGTTTTCTTGAAATCTTTATATCAAACATAATTCAGTGTCCTAACTATTTCAGTGTATATTAGACTTATGACCCCTAAAACAAGTTACACCATTAGGATATCAGTTGAGGCTTCAAAATACTGGAATATTAGTTGAAATGCTTTTTTGTTAAATGACTTAAGTATCCTTTCATTCTATATGTTTCCTATTGAAATTCAGTTGCTGCTAGTCTTCTCTTTCTCTCTATTACCAACATCATATTGTCAGTCTCCCAATCTGTCTCACAAAAAATGAAAATTTTAGATAATGTAAGAAAAATGTGTAAATCACTTGTAAGTACACTACTAAGAACTCCCCAGTATTTTATTAATACATTTAATATGTTCATCTTTGTTTGTATCTGTCATGTGTTGCATATCCTCATTCCATCTACTCTCTATGGTCAGAGCAAGAGAAAGAAATGAAAGGAGAATAGAGTGGGTATTTACACTGTGATTCTGCTGGGAAATAGGTTCAGTTTCAGAGTTGACAATTTCTATTTACTTTCTCTGAAGAGCAAATTTCTTCTTCAAGAGAAAATTTTGTGCAAATATAGTTAATGATCTTTTTTCTTACTGCTTGATTTTCATACTATCTAAGACTGTTTACATTCTGATATTAAAATAAATGTTCAATTGCATATGAATTCTTTAGTCTATCACAGTATTCAGAATGTGATACACACTTTAATTCCTGCTATTCTCTCTGAAAAGTCTGAGCACACTGCATATGAACATAAAACCACACTCATACTTTTGTTAAAAATTCTGTTTATTTGGTTGAATTTAGATATTGATTCATTATCCTTATAAATCATTGATACTGCTTATAAATTTTCCCTGACCTATAACTGTTTACCCAAATTTTTATAAAAGCTTAGACTATTAATATGTTGATTATTTTTACAATATGGAACTTCCCACACTGAAGGGATCATAAAAATTTGTATTATTGGGTTCAAGTCATATTATTACTCTAGCAAGAAATATTCTGACAACATTGTTGTAATGCAAAGAAGAAAAACAACTATGTCAAAATATAGAATTGACATAAGAAATGAAATATGAATAACCTTAATTTTTCTATATTTTAATCCATATTCAAATAATGGGGGATGCCATTCTATAAGCTGAGGAATGCTTAAATTTATAACAACTAGATGTTCATGAATATGCATATACATTTTAAGAAGTTGTGTGTATATGTATGCAATATGCACAATAAAATGAATACTTTGTTTATTAAAAATATAGCCTCAGCAATTTTAACATAATAACTACAGAGATCTCTGTGCTGCTAACATGCTAAAAGCAATCATAAAACATTTCATTGTATATTCAGTGTGCTCTGGATCTAGTTGTCTAATATTATATGATAGTACAAACAAATCCTTGTGACTAAAACTGTCTGATATGCATTGAGTGTGGACTGGATCTGACTGTCTAAAAGTATATGATGTCCCTAACAGACTCTAATGACTTCTATTGTCTGATGTCTTACTCTGCTATCCCGAATGTGATATATATATATATATATATATATATATATATATATATATATATATATATAAATCTATCTTCAGAATATTTATTAAATGGATATGCTAGTTTAATCATAACTTTATTCAAGGAAATTATAATTTGTATAGATTTTAAAGAAATAAAATAAGTTAATTTTTACTAAATAGATAAATCTAGGGCTAGATCTTACCACTATGATAGGTATTAAGGATGAAATTAGACACAAGAATGAGTAGAAATGTGTCTTTGTTCTTAAACTTGAAAGTATATGTTTTCATAATGTGAGTTATTTTAAAAGTTGTACTTGGCCTCACCTATCATTTAGGCCTCTCTT
Organism: Orientallactaga sibirica; assembly: GCA_036365145.1. Lineage (NCBI taxonomy): Eukaryota > Metazoa > Chordata > Mammalia > Rodentia > Dipodidae > Orientallactaga > Orientallactaga sibirica. Next base: position 19,111,759 of record JAEOAD010000023.1, on the reverse strand, counting down.
TCTAAAGTGGCCTGTTTGGATTATAAGTCTATTATTTGATATATTAAATGCATCTTATCTATCATGATATGTCATCAGACAATGTACCACTAACATAGAACATCACATATGTTATAGAATCGTGTCAACCTTTAGTTCTCTCATATATCTAAGATAAATTATAGCTGTCTTTGAATTTGGAATTAAATAACATGTTATTCAGCTTTATGCTCCTATCATTCAGTATTGAGTAATTTTCTGTTCACACAAAATGAGAGAACACTTCTGTCAGAACAATCTCATGTTAGATTGTTTCTTTTTGTTTGGCAAAATCAATGTGATCAGAGTGAAATATCTGAATATACTATAAGGATCCCTGAGTTCTCTAACAAGGTTTTTGAATGGGCTTGGACAAAGTTTTGATGTGTTCTTGGTTTATTCTCTCCCATGAATATTTGTGTTTTTTTTTAAATGCTCCATTAATTGAGAAAACTCTTTGAAGAATTAATCTCTGTGTTTAAGCATGAAAATCTGGCTTTCTATTATAAATGTTAACAAAATACCAAAACTTGGAGATTTTGGAACGTTTTATTTGCTCCTTTATCCATCTTTCCATGGGTCTTCTAAAAGATTTTCAAAGTAGAACAGCTCCCAATTCAAAGGTATTAAATTGCACTGGACATTGTATTAGCAGTGTGCCCAGGAGTAACTCAATATTATATGACTCTTGCCTAGAAACCATGGCTTTAAATAAAATGATGGTGTCAGGTAAGATGCATTTAATATATCAAGGTACTAAAGAAATTTTGGGTAAATAACTACATTTTATTTTTATTTTTAATTTTCATTTTCTTTTTTTCTCAGCAGGGGGTGGGTAATCATCTTACTGGAAGAGAAGTTGGAGGAGGGTCAAGAGGAAGCAGAAATATTTTCATTTTAGTAAATGAGTAAAACTGACATTCTTGTTTTTTCACTTTCATTAATTTATATATATATTTATTATTTTTATTTATTTTTATTAGATATGGACATACTTAGTATGTAAACAACACATGTTGATATCATCATTTTCCTCCTCCCTGCCCATTTCCCGAAGAGGCCCTCCTTGTAGGGGATGCAGGTCAACCCCATGGGGATTGTGGGTCATGCATTGTGGGGGCAGCAGTCAGTTACAGAGGAAAGGGAATATCTCTGTGTATAATGTCCCAACTGACTCTAACAATCTTTCCATCCACTCTTTCACAAAATGCCATGAGCCATGTTGGGTGCATTTTAAGTCTATTTCAGAGATGGGTTCTTAAGAGCCTCTGAATCTTTGGTTTGGGAGGTGTTGAGTGTCCTCATTGTCTGTCTCCTTCACCGTTGTGCTATCAGGTTCACTGAGAAAGCAGAGCTCTTGCTCATTTCTCCAAATCCTCTGTGGTTTCAACTGGGATTGGGGTGAAGTAGTTGGGTTGTTTATCTCCTCAGGTTCCACTCCCCTCTGAAAAAGAGAAGCAGATTCTCCAATGGTGAGTGATGTCAGCACTGGTTAAATGGGATAACCATTGCCATGCATGGTGGGCATGCCTTTAATCCCAGCACTCAGGAGGCAGAGGTAGGAGGATCGCTGTGAGTTCAAGGCCACCCTCAGACTACATAGTGAATTCCAGGTCAGCCTGTGCTAGAGTGAGACCCTACCTTGAAAAACCCCAAAATAAATAAATAAAATAAAATAAAATATAAAAAGGGATAACCACTATTAATTTAGAGAGAATTTAAAGAGTGTAGACCCTCTTATAGCCCAAGATTAGTAGAAGCTTGACATTGGAAAGCAAAATTGTTATCTGGATATGATTCTGACTTGTTTCCCAGTTCCAGATATGGTTTCCTTACCACTGAGCAGATCCATGAGCAAATCCAAGAGCAGTTGGTTACTCACAATGGCTGTGTGCACCTATTGCACTTGTGTGAGCTTTGTTTCTTGTGTGAGGTTTGTTTCTGACTAGCTTAAACTTTGAGTTTCTCAGACAAATGTTGGCCACTTTTCCCCAGTTGCTCATACAACACTTCCAGCACCAAATGGACTAAATGCCTGGGGGCTGGCTCTCTTCTGGAATCCAACCAGGTCTCTCCATGGTCCCTGTTGACAGCCTATGGTGTCTTCAGCAGTAGGATCTTACCATTAACCTCTGGTGGATAATCAGGTGCTCTGACAGAAGTCTGTCTTGTTTGTTTTGGGAGACCTTGTAGGTCTCTCTGATCAACATGTTAATTATGTGCTGCTACAGGGAATTATAGGCCAGTGCCAAGGAAAGAGAAAAAAGAAAAAGACAGAAAAAAAAAAAAAAATAGGATAAATTTAAGGTTAGGCTTCATCTCACCATGTCCAGGGCCCTTCGAATCAGGTGCTCCCCTAAGGTCCTATTGAGGGTTCCATTTTTTAGTCTAGGTTCCAGAATATAGGATTCTATGGTACTGGTTCAATTTGGGTTCAGTTTTGTGTCCCATGCCCCACCCTTCCCCTTCCCTCAAGCCCTACCCTACCTATTGCCCAAGCCTTAAGAGGCCATTCAAATATGTCAGCAACTTGGGCTGATCCAGGTTAGGAACCACAGATGAGTGAGACCATGTGACGGTTGTCTTTCTGTGATTATGTGAGTTCACTTACTATGGTCTGTTCCAAGTGTGACCATTTTTCTACAAATTTTATTGTGTCAATTTTTTTTCTTACTGCTGAGTAGAATTCCATCATGTAGAATTAGCATATCTTGGTTATCCATTCATCCAGTGATGGGCCCTTGGGTTGATTCCACTTCTAACCTATTATGAATTGAGCATCTATAAACATGGTTGAGCAAAAATTTCTGAACTCAGGTGTGGAGCTTTTAGGGTAATTGCCCAGGAAATGAATAACTGGGTCTGTTGGTAACTACATTCATCCTTTTCAGGAGTCTCCATATTGATTTCCATGGTGGTTGTATCAGCTTACATTCCCACCAGTAGTGAATGAGTGTTTCTATTTCTCCAACAAATATTTGCCAACATTTGTTTACATTTGAAGTTTTAATGTTTGCTATCCTTACTGGGATAAGGTAGAGTCTCACAGTTGTTTTAATTTGCATTTCCCTAATGTGAGGGATGTTGAACATTTTCTTAATTATGTGTTATCTATTTGTAATTCTTCCTCTGAGAACTATCTATTCTGTTCACTGCCCCACTTTTGGAGTGGGTTTGAATTTTTGTTATTTAGTTTTTGAGTTCTTTGTAGATCTAGATACTAGGCTTCTGTCATTGGTATAGCTGGTGAAGATTTTCTCCCATTCAGTGGATAATCTATTGGATTTGCTTATGGTATATTTGTCTGTGCAAAAGCTTTTTAGCTTCATGAAATCCTATTGGTTAAGTGTTTGTTTAATTTTCTGGGCTACTGGTGTTTTGTTCAGGAAGTCTTTTCCCAGTCCTATATCATGGAGCATGTCTCCTATTTTTTCTTCGAGTAGTTGGAGAGTTTCCGGTCTTCTATTGACGTCTTTAATCCATTTGGAATTGATTTTTTGTATGGAGAAATGAGTGGGTCTAATTTCATTTTTCTACATATAGTCATCCAATTTATCCAACACCATTTGTTGAAGATGCTTTCTTTTCTCATGTCTACATTATTGGCTCCTTTGTCAAATATGAAGTAGCTGTAGTTACTTGACCTAATGTCTGGGTCTTCAATTCTGATCCATTGGTATATGTTTCTTTTTCAATTCCAGTACCATGCTGTTTTTGTTGCTATGGCTTTGTAATATAGCTTTATATTAGGTATGGTGATACCTCCAGATTTTTTTTTTTTTTTTTGCTGAGGATATTTTTGGATATTCAAGGCCTTCTGATATTCCATATGAATTTTGAGATCATGGATCACTTTTAAGATCTCTGTGAAGAATGATGCTGGTATTTTTATTAGTATTGCCTTAAATCTATATATTGCTTTATTTATTTATTTGTTTTTTGTTTAAGAGAGACAAAGAGGCAGAGAGAGAGAGAGAGAGAGAATGGGTTCAACAGGGCATCCAGCCACTGCAAATGAACTCCAGATACATGTGCCTCCTTGTGCATCTGGCCAACATGGGTCCTCGAGAATTAAACTGGGATGCTTTGGTTTTGCAGGCAAACGTCTTAACCACTAAGCCATCTCCCCAGCCCTATATATTGCTTTTGGTAGAATATTATTATTAATTCTACCTATCCAGGAGTGTGGGAGATCTTTCCAAATTCTCATGTCCTCTTCAAGTTATTTCTTGAGGTTTTTTTTTTTTTTTTTTTTTTTTTTTTTTTTTTTTTTATGTTTTCAGTATATATGCCATTCACATCCTTGGTTAGTGTTATCCCAAGGTATTTAATTTTTTTCATGCTATTGAAAATTGGACAGACTCACTGATTTCTTTCTCTGTATATTTCTACTTTGCATGTAGAAAAGCTACTGATTTTTGTGCATTGATTTTGTATCCTGCCACTTTATTGAAGGAATTAATCACCTTTAGAATTTTTGACATGGAGACTGTCAGGTCACTTATGTACAGGATCATGTCATCTGCAAATAGGGTTCACTTGACTTCTTATCCAACTTGAATCCCTTTTATTTCATACTCCTGTCTTATTGCTTGGGCTAGTTCTTTTAGTACTATGTTGGAGAGCAGTGGTGAGAGTGGGCAGACCTGTTTTGTTCCCAATTTCTGTGGGAGCTCCTTGAATCTTTCACTATTAAGTACTATTTGTGCTTTAGGAGCTTTATATATAGCTTTTATTGTGTAGAGATATAAACTCTCCATGCCTATTCTTTCCAGTGTTTTGATCATGAAGTTGTGTTTTATTTTGTCAAAGACCTTTTCTGCATCAATGGAGATGATCATTTGGTTCTTATAGTTATGTCTATTTATGTGGTATATTACGTTGAGCAATTTCTCTATGTTGAACCATTTCTGCATCCTTGGGATGAAACCTACTTGGTCCAGGTGGATAATTCTTTTAATAGGTTGTTGAATTCGGTTTGAAAGAAATTTCTTCAGGATCTTTGCATCTAAGTTCATTAGGGATATAGGCCTATAGTTTTTCTTTCCTTGTTGCATATCTGTCGGGTTTTGGTATTAGGGTGATGCTAGCTTTATACAAGGAGTTGGGGAGGATTTCTGGGTCTTTGATTATGTAAAACAGTTTGAGAAAATTTGATTTCAATTCTTTAAAGAAGATTTGATAGAGTTCAGCTGAAAAGTCATAAGGTCCTGAACTTTTCTTTTTGGGGACTTTTTGATTGTCTTTCAGTCTTCATGGAGCTGATAGTTCTGTTTAGGAGATTAATCTGCTCTGGGTTTAGTTTTTGTAGGTTGTGTGGGTCTAGAAATTCATCCATTTCTTCCAGATTATTTAATTTTGTGGAGTAGAGGTTTTGGAAGTATGCCCTGATAATTCTTCCAATTGCTTTGATGTCTATGTGATCTCTCCTTTTTCATTTCTGATTTTGTTAATTTGAGAAGTCCCTTTCCTTCTGGTATACCAATGATCCAGATGTTTGGTCATTTTAGGGTATTCTTACAATTCCCTCACATTCTGCTCACTTGATTTTTTTGAACTTAGTGAAGTTTTTGGCCTCTTGATCAATTTCTTCTGTCTTGTCTTCCAGATCAGAAGTTTTATCTTCCACATGAGCAACTGTTCATGAAAGATTCTTGAGAGGTTTTTATCATTTCTACTTGATTTTTGTTTTTTGTTATGTTATTTTTCAGTGTGTGCATCTCTTTCTTGAGGTATGATTTTAGTTCAAGTTCTGATTTTCTTTACACTTCCTGGAATTCATTCTTGCATTTGTTCAAGTCGTCATTAAGCTTAATCAACCGGTTGTTGAGATCTTTCATTTCTTGACTCACCTTCAATTCGTTCATATCTCTTTTGTGGGTTCTAACATTTTCTTCAATAAAGTTAAGCCTACTGTCAAAAAAGCTCAATGCTCTAAAAGACAACTCTGTTCTATTTCATTGATATGATTTTTGGTTCTTTGATGGTTTGCTTCCTGTTCAGCAATTCTTTTTACCAGGGTCTCATTGGTTATGTTTTCATTTTGGAAATGAATTTCTGTTCATTTCTCTATGATTTCATTGTAGGTTTCCATTGTAGGACTAGCAATCCTTAGTGGAGATCTCTCAGTTTTCTAACTTTTGTTGGCTTTTTTGCATTCTTGTCTACCCATTTTAGGGAAACTCTTTATTTTATTGAAGAGGAAGCTTGATTTGTCCTTTTGCACATGCACTATCTGCCTTAGGTGAACAGGGATGTTGGTATCCAGTGGCCAGAGAGGATACCAGAACAAAAGGTCTGATTCCACACCCCACATACAGGCCAGGCCTCCACAAGCAATGCACAGTGGGACCTACCAGGACTAGGGAACTGAGCAGAGCCAGAGAACAGAGATCTGGCCAACTCACTCTTCCCCAAGTCTGCACGTACACACTCCTTCAAAGGGTACCTGGACCAGGGACCTGGGAGGAACCAGAAATAGAGATGTGGCCTCCTCACTCCATGGTGCCATGCCTGCCTACACACAGTCCATTGTAGGAGACCCAGACCTTGGAACTGGGAAGAGCTGAAAGCAGTAGTCTGGTCTACTCACTCCATATTTGCAGGCACAATGTCCTGTGCAGGGCACCAGGACCAGGAAGCTGGGAAGAGCAGTGAAACAAGGATCTGGCCTACTCACTCCATTCAACTGCACACATCCACACCCCATCTGGCACAGGGAACCTTGACCAGGGTTCTGAGAGGAGCCAGGAAGCAGGAATCTGGCCTACTCACTTCACACCATTTGCATTCTTATTTCTTTTTCTTTTAAATTTTTATTTATTTATTTATTTATTAGAGACAGAGAGAGGGAGAGAGAAAGAGAGAGAATGAGTGAGTGAGAATGGGCACACCAGGGCCTCTAGCCACTCAAATGAACTCTAGATGCATGCGCCACTGTGTGCATCTGGCTTATGTGGGACCTGGAGTATCGAACAGAGTATTTAGGCTTCACAGGCATGCACCTTACCCACCAAGCCATCTCTCTAGCCCAACATTCGTATTTCTAATGGAAGCTACTGAGAAAGAGAATGGTAGGCACAGTGTTCAAGTAAAATATATTCATATGAGTTACATTTTAAATGGTGTGCAGTCTTCCTGGCAGTCTTAAATATAACACTCAATGAGATTCTTAAATGTAAATTTAAAGTATGCCATATGTAACTAAATTCATGAATTATATTCATGAACATACTTTTCCTTTGTAGTGCCTGGTATTCAAGAATGACATACTTTAGCACAAGAAATAAAACTGTTTCTTGAATAATTTAGAATGTTATTTCTCTATATTTGGATCTCTATTGAAAGTCAAAGTCCTCATTAGCTCTAACATAAAGTGCTGCAACAACTACCTAATTAGTCTCTTCTCCATGCACATAGTCCTTCTCACCTTGCAATCTACCCTACACATTATTTACAAAATGGTCCACTGAAAGGACAAATCTAACTATATGGCTCTCTTGCTTTGAGTATCTCTCTTTATGTACATAATGTGATTCAGTTTTCTCTGCATGCACAATAATTTAAGTTTTCTCTGTATGTCTGTATGTACATCACATGACTGAGTTTTCTATGCAATCATGTAAATGCAACCAAAGCTGTCTCCATCATTATCCTACTTCATGAGTCATCATTGTCTTCTTCAGTCTCATCGTGGGTCGGTCTTTCTTTCTTTCTTTCTTTCTTTCTTTCTTCCTTTTTTATTTCTTTCTTCCTTTTTTCTTTCTTCTTTCTTTTGAGAGAGAGAGAAAAAAAGAGGCAGAGAGAAGAGAAAAAGAGAGAGAGAATGGGTGTGCCAGAGCCTTCAGTCATGTGCACCACCTTGTGGCACATATGAAATATTGTGTGCTTGTGTCACTGTGCATCTGGCTATGTGGGACCTTGAGATTCAAATATGAGTTGTTAGGTTTCACAGGCAAGCGCCTTAACTGCTAAGCCATCTCTCCAGCCTTTATTCTTGACAATATGTGCATATTGAACACTTTTGGAACATGGATTCACCTCCAGCTCCTGCAAATTCTGAAAGCAATTCCAATGTCTTCAGGAATCCTTCTATGTCTGCTCATTTCTACTTCTCACTTGTGCTTCCTGCTTCTCATTCACCTGTAATACTGTGCTTGAAATTCTAAGCATTTGGTATTATGCTAAAATTGGTATTTTTATGAATGAATTCATCACTCACAATAATGCATATTTTAGGAAGAACAGAGATCACTATTGTGTTATTTTTTAGTACTTAGATTAATTTCACTTAGCATATGATTGTTGTACAACTTGAATTTCTAAAACAAAAATGACCAAAAATGCTCTAAGAGGGTTGTGTGCTCTTATGTTTTGAGTGACTTCCTTTTTTTTTCATTTTTAAATTTTTGTCTTGTTGTTGCTTAGTTTTTCAAGATACGGTATTGCTCTAGCACAGAGTGACCTGGAATTCACTATGTAGTGTCAGACTGGCTTCAAATTCAGACCAATCCTCCTATCTCTGCCTCCCAAGTGCTGGGATTATGGGCTTGCACCACCACACCGAGCTCATTTTTATCTTTTGTTAAAAAAAAATATTTTTCTCCATGTTTATATGTATTTATTCTATATTTTGATCATATTCTTCACAATTATCTCTTATCCCCTCTTCTTCCCATTATCAGCCTTCTTCTTCCGTTTATTAATCCTCATCTTTCATGCTTTTTTCTTTAGCTTATTGTTATAAACTAAGGTTTCTTGCATGACCATGGGTGGAAGGTTATTTAGAATGTAATGGGAAATATGGGAAATGTACCAGTTGCTACATCCCTGATGAACCTGACTCCCCTTCTCCCATTAGCAGCCATTAGCTGCCATTATCTATCCTAGAAGGTCTGAGATCTCATTTGTTCTGCCTCTATACATGGTGAAACATTGGCTGGATCAATCTTTTACGGGAAACCCACAGCTTTTTTTTTTTTTTTTTTTTTTTTTTTTTTTTTTTTTGAGGTAATGTCTTGATCTAGCCCAGGCTATAGGCTATCCTGGAATTAAGTATGTACACACAGGCTGGACTTCAACTCATAGAAATGCTCCTACTTGTGTGTCCCAAGTGCAGGGATTAAAGGCATGTGGCACCATGCTGGCTGAGTATAATGCCCATGTTGTATCCCCAAAGCAGCATTTCTCAGTCCTCCTCCCATTCTCCTACTCTTACATTTTTTCTGTCCCCCACTTCTTCATGGTTCCCTGTTTCCTAGAGTGAGTGGTTTGGATGTTCAATTTTAAGTTGAATACATAGTCATTTATTTTCCACAGTTTTGCCAGCTATGAATTTCTGCATTAACCACTGCCAATTGAAACTAAAAAGAAAAAAAAAAAAAACTGCTGTGATCAAAGCTTCAAAGCAGTATTAAATTTATGGGGACAACTATAGATATTTAGAAGCAGTTTGACTTACTGTTGAGCATAGAGTCATAGTAAACATTGGGTCAATGGCCCTAACCATAGGCTTTTGTCCAGGTTTCCAGCATCAGGCATTAAATTCCTCCTATAGAATGGGTCTCAAATACATCCAGAAAGCAGTATATTCTCATTACTTTCATGCCACTATAGCACCAGTGGGCACATCTTGCCTAGAAAGATGGTTTTAGAAAACAAAATGTTGACAGCTAGGTAGGACCATTGATGACTTTTCTCCTGTAACTGCTCCTGGGATGAAGAAAGCTAGCCTTGATGGAAGAAGCTTCCAACTAAGTTTTAGCTTAGTTTCTCTATGTCCTGCAACAAAAACATGTGGTGCCTTTAGCAATAGGAATTCATCATCTGGTGTTGGTGAGTAACCAAAAGCAATGACAATAGCCTATATTGTTTTAGGGGCATGTGTAGCCTCTATAAGCAACATCTCATTGGGCAGTATCTCATATCTGGCTTTGGAATTTATGATTCATAACCTTTGCCTTTCTGGAAGAGTGTTATCCATTAATATAGTAGACTTTGGTTCAAACATTTATATTAATTGGCCTGCCAACAAGTGAGTTTCCATATGGCTTATCGTATATCTTTTCTAAATATTTTATTTATTTATGAGAGATAGAGAGGCAGATAGAGAGAAAATGGGTAACGGGTACACCAGTGTCCCTTGCCACTGAAAACAAACTCCAGAAGTATGAGCCACCTTTTGCATATGGCTTTATGTGGGTACTAGGGAATGGAACCTGAGTCCTTTGGCTTTGCAGGCAAGTGCCTTAACCATTAAGCCATTTCTCCAGCCATATCTTTTGTTTTGATTCATCCTCCCACCACCCTCTTAGCTCCTTCCCCTCCCCAACCTAATACATACTAAACTTTTCCCTGCCTCTGTTTTCTTTAGACCAAAATGGATTTGAGAATAGAGAATAAATGAAAATAGACAATAAAAGGATAAACCATATTTTATTTGCTTGTCTAGAAGTGAAAGCTCAGGATTCTTAAGTCTGCTTGTGTGTAGTTTTTTATAGTGGATATTTAAGATGCAGATAAAAACCAGTTGTTCCTTTGTCAAATACTAAACAAAGGAAGACTTCCAAAACCTACAAATGCTAGAAAGATATGTGGTATAAAATGATGAATGCAGTCATCTCTATGAGTACCCTCCTGCCCTTCCTTCTTCTGGGCCCATGTAAGGCTTTAGATGAACCATTGCTGCCCTTCCATAGAAAGAAGTCTCTTTTTTCCTAAATATTTTACAAATACAGCCATTAATGATTAGCAGATCAAACTTGCATAATGATTCATCTTAAAATAAAGCCTTTGGAGTCTTTGCTTAAAGTAGCATTTCTAAGTCATAATTTAGAATCTGGGTTTAGAGAGAAACCTAATTGAGTTTGTTTGGTTAGGACTCAGTTATTCTGCATATAGATCTCCCATTCCTTGGTGTGGATATGTGAGGAAGTCATGTTGGACATTTGAAGTAATGGGATTTTTCTTCAAGTGCTTTTGCAATTCAGTTCTCATAACAGTGAGAAAGATGGCACAAAGGAGAGCCAAGGGAAATGGTGTTTTTAGAAAATGCTAAAAGGCAAACAGATTGTACTTTGATTGTTCAAGATAGAGTGACAGAAAGAATAATGGGTGAATCTCATTCTATTTTGTAGGCAATTTATTGGAGTATAGGCTTGTCAAGCTTATTCTAGCTTTCAATTGTCTGAAACAATGAAGAAGAAATTTGCCTTGATTGGTGCTTTGGTATATGTTATGATTCAAGGCCTTGGATTTGAGGACCCTGTGAAATTTCTACCAGAAATAGATGAAATGCTAACTCAATATGAGGTTTTGGCTTATCACATTAAAAGTAATTTCCCAAGCACTTTGTAAAATGACTTGGTATGTTTTGGCTGTAAATGAAGACAAAAGGATGCTTTGGAACAGAAGCCTGGTTTTGGATAAGAATTTCAAAGTCCTATAGGGATTTCAGTGGATAATTTTCTTCCTAGGCTGGTAACCTTCTGAAAGTGGGATCATGAATCATTAAGGCAAACATGTGCCTGCTAGACTCAATAACTGGGAATCCATATGGCAGGGAGGCCTTTGGATGCTCTCCGTGACTAGGACTGCCAAGATGCAAGAGCCAAATGTAAGCCGAGTTGCTAAGAGTAGATGCTGAAACCACATTCCCAGAGAGTTTGTACCCAGTTTTTAAAAAGAAATGACCTTGTTAAATCAAGCAAGGGAGCTGCTGTCTGAAGAAGGGGTCCATGCAATCTGTGCTACATATAAATGTGGGCATATAAGCACAGACAGCGGTATGCAGTCACCATTGGCAATTACTGAACATATAATGTTTATGCAGGCTGCTCCTTATGGTACCTATAAAGAATCTGCAGTGTAGAATTATTAAGTGAAGTATGAACCAGGGGTAAAATTTGAGTTCATATTTATTTCTGCTTCAAATCTCATACTTTGTTAACTATGTATACCTGACATTCTCAAATGTTGCATACTAGCTGTCAGAATTATTGGGAATATTCCATGCAAGACAATTTCTTCAACACAACCAATAACACCATGTTAGCATCTAATTAGTGTTTCTTAAATGAATGTCCTAGAGTTGATATTGTAAAACATAAGCCAATATTTATGCATATGTCTTCAGCCTTGACTATGCCCAAGTCACACTTTATAGCAAAGACCAGTGTAATGTTATATGAAGAAAGAGATGTAAAAGTGTAAAAGTGTGATTCTATTTTTATAACTCAATCTGCTATATGCTAATCTGTATAACAATATACATTTTTATTTTATTAGACTCATCTTAGAAATGGGTATAATACATTATATAAGATTGCTAGGACTGCTCTAGCAGAGTACTATCATCGAAGTATTTATTTGAACAAAATAAACTATATTACAATTTCCAGGGATAGAAGTTTGATGACAAGCCTATCACCTCATCTTTTAGATGGCTCTTTTACACCAGTGTCTTCTCAGTGTTTCCTGTCTGTACATTTGTACTCCACATGAGGACAACAGCCATTGAACCAAATTGAACAAGCCCAAAACTCTATAGAAGCTGTCAAGAAAAAAGTCAGTCATGTGGAGGATAGAAACTCAGAACTAGAAGACAAAATAGAAGAAACAGTTCATGAATCCAAAAGTTTCAATGAGTTCAAAATTTTTTGTGAACAGATCATGAGGGAACTGTGGGGTACCCTTAAAGGTCCCAACAGTTGCATTATGGGTATATCAGAAGGGAAAGAACTTCACAGCACAGGCCTAGAGAACTTATTCAACAACATTTTCAAAGAAAACTTTCCCAATCTCTCAAAAGAAAGTCCCATCAACTTACAAGAAGCTAACAGAACTCCAAACAGACTTGACCAAAGGAGAAATTCTCCAAGATATATTATCATTAAGACTCTAAACATCAATAACAGAGAAACTCCTAATAGCAGCTGGGGAGAAACATCACATTACCTGTAAAGCTAACCCCATCAGAATTACTTCAGACTTCTCAATGGAAACCGTGAAATCCAGAAGGGCCTGGAATGTAGCACTGCAAAGTCTAAGAACTTATGGCTTCTAACCCAAACTACACTATGCAGCAAAAGTTTCCTTCATATTAGATAATGAAAGAAAAACTTTCCACAATAAAGCTCAGCTTTACAACTATATGGACACAAAGACAAACCTACAAAGAGTCCTCCACTATCAGCAATAGATAGATCATCCAAACAGAGAATTAACAGGGAAGTAAGAGAGCTCAACAAAACCATAAATCAACTAAATCTAAGGATATTTACAGAACATTCTACCCCAAATCCACAGATTACACATTCTTCTCAGCATCTCATGGAACCTTCTCTAAACTAGACGATATACTGGGTCATCAAGCCTTCTCAATTAAATCAACATAATCTCCTGCATGGTATCAGATCACAATACTGTATCACTAGAAATTAACAACAAATGATACATCAGGAATCCCACCAGCTCCAGGAAACTGAACAACACACCTTTAAACAATAAATGAGTAGTAGGTGAAATAAAAAATGAAATTGAAAAATTTCTAGAAATGAAAGACAATGAGAACACATCATACCAAAACTTATGGGACACAATGAAGGCAGTTCTCAGAGGAAAACTCATAGCGCTAAATGCCTTCATGAAAAAGACAGGGAGATCCCAAATCAATTACGTAACCATCCACATAAAGGCATTGGAAAAACAAGAAGAATCCAACCCAAAAACTCTAGATGGAAAGAAATATTTAAGATCAGAGCAGAAATTAATGAATTGGAAACTAAGAAAACAATGAAGAAAATTGATGAAACAAAGAACTGGTTCTTTGAAAAAATAAAAAAGATTGATAAAACTCTGGCTAATCTGATCAAGCAAAAAAAAAAGAGAGAGATGCTTCAAGTTAAGAAAATTACAAATGAAAAAAGGAGAAATCACAACAGGCAAAAGTGAAATTGGGAGAATCATCCGGACTTATTTCCAAAACCTCTATTACACAAAACTGGATAATATGGAGGAAATGGATGAATTCCCACCAATACCACCTACCAAACCTAAATTCAGAGAAACCTATCACACCAACCAAGACTGAAAAGGTAATCAAAAACCTCCCCAAAAGAATAGTCCAGGAACAGATGGCTTCTCAGCTGAATTCTATCAAACCTTCATGGAAGAACTGAAACCAACCTTTCTCAAAATGTGCCACACAACTGGAGTACAGGGAAAGCTCCCCAATTCATTCTATGAAGGTAGTATCACCACAATACCAAAACCAGGCAGAGTTGCTACAAGAAAAGAAAACTATAGGCCTTTTCCCCTGATGAACATAGACACAAAGATCCTGAACAAAATCCTTGCAAACTGGATTCAACAACACATCAAAAACATTACCCACCTTGATCAAGTAGGCTTCATTCCAGGAATGCAGGGGGGGTTCAACATACAGAACTCTGTCAATGTAACTCTGTCAACCATATAAATAAACTTAAAAACAAAAAACACATGCTTATTTCCACAGATGCCGAAAAGGCCTTTGACAAAATACATCATTTCATGATTAAAACATTGGAGAGAATAAGCATGAATGGTTTATATCTCAACATATTAAGGGCTATATATAAAGTTCCTAAAGCCCAAATAATAATTAATTGGGAGAGACTGAAGGAATTATTGAGACCAGGAAAAAGACAGGGGTGTCCACTCTCACCTCAGCTCTTCAACATAGTACTAGAAGTACTAGCTCAAGCAATAAGACAGGAGAAAGAAATAAAAGGGAAACAAATTGTAAAAGAAGAAGTTAAATAAGCCCTATTCACAGATGACATGATTCTATACATAGTGACCAGAGAACCTCCATCTCAAAACACTTAAAAGTGATTAACTCCTTCAGCAAAGTAGTAGGATACAAAATCAATGGACAAAACTCAGTAGCCTTTCTATATTCAAAAGACAAAGATACAGAGTAAGAAATAAGTGGCATTGTCCCATTTTCAATAGCAACCAAAAAATAAAATAAAATACTTTGGAATAACATTAACCAAGGATGTGAAAGACCTTTACAATGAAAACATAAAAACACCCAAGAAAGAAACTGAAGAGGACTTGAGAAAATGAAAAGACCTCCCATATTCCTGGATAGGCAGAATTAACATTGTGAATATCACAATCTTACCAAAAGCAATCTATACATTTAATGCAATACCAATAAAAATCCCAACATTTTTCTTCACAGAGATAGAAAAAATGATCTCAAAATTCATATGGAATGGAAAGAGGCCTTGTGTATCCAAGCATATCCTCATCCAAATAAATACCTCTGGAAGCATCAACATACCTGACCTAAAGCTATATTACAAAGCCATAGTAATAAAAAACAACATGGTACTGGCATAAAAAAAAAAAAAAAAAAAAAAGTTGTAGTCAATGGAAGAGAATAGAGGACCTAAACTTTGGGTTCAGTAACTACAGGTACTTGATATTTGACAAAGGTCCTAACAGTGTACACTGGAGAAAAGAGTATCTTCAACAAATGGTGCTGGACAAATTATAACCATATGCAGGAAAATGAAACTAGACCCACACATCTCATCATGCACAGAAACCAAATCCAAATGGATCACAGACCTCAATACAAGACTGGAAACTCTTCTACTACTGGAAGAAAAAAATAGGAGGAACTTTCCATGATATAGGGGTGGGAAAATACTTCCTGAACAAAACTCCAGTAGCTCATGAAATTAACAATCATGCAACAACTGGGATCTCATGAAGCTGTAAAGTTTTTACAGAAAGACATACAATAAGAAGATACAATAGATTACCCACAGAACGGGAGAAAATTTTTGCTGGCTATACAACTGACAGAAGCCTAATTTCTAGAATTTACTAAGTACTCAAAAACCTAACCAATAAAAAGTCAAACAACCCACTCACATAATGGAGAAGAGAAATGTACAGTGAGTTCTCAGAGGAAGAAATACAAATGGCAAACACACACTTAAGAAAATGTTGAACATCCCTAATCATCAGGGAAATGCAAATTAAAACAACTATGATATTTCACCTTACCCCAGTAAGGTTGTCAAACATTAAAAAACCTAATGAAAACAAATGCTGATGAGGTTGTGGAGAAATAGGAACCCTTATTCACTGTTGGTGGGAATGTAAGATGGTACAACCACTATGGAAAGCAATATGGTGACTCCTAAAAATGTTTACTATAGAGTTACCAACAGATCCAGTTATTCCCTTTACTGGGCCTTTACCATAAAAACTCCTTGCCTTAGTTCAGAGAGATTTGCTCAACCATGTTTGTAGCTGCTCAAGTGATAATAGCTAGGAACTGGAATCAACCCAAATGTCCATCATTAGACAAACTGATCACCAAGATGTGGTATATCTACATGATGGAATTCTACACAGCAGTAAGGAAAAAAGACACAATGAAATTTGAAGAAAAATGTTTGAACTTGGAGCAGATCATTCTCAGCAAACTCACCCAATCACAGAAAAATAATCGTTGCATGGTCTCCCTCATCTGTGGCTCCTAACCTGAATCTCCCTGAGATGCTGACATACCTAATAAGCATTTTGAGGACCCGGCAATAGGGAGGGTAGGGCAGGAGGGGAGGTTAATGTTGGGGGGGGGTGGCACAAAACTGGACCCAAATGGAAATGGTACCATAAAATCCTATATCCCCAAATATAGACTAAAAGGTTGAATCATCATCAGTTCCTTAGGGGGAACACCTGATTCACAAGGCTCTGAAAAGGGTAGGATGAAGAATAAAGACTAACCTTAATCTCCTGCTTCCCTCTCTCTCTCTCTCCCTCTCTCTCTCTCTCTCTCTCTCTTCTTCCCCTCTCTTCTCTCATTCTCTTTTATATTACATATCTTTTTCTTCCTTATTTTCCCTTGGTGCTGACCTGTAACTGCCAGTACCTTCATGCAGTTAATATCCACAATGAGCTGTTGATCAGAGAGACCTACAAGGTTTCCCAAAATAAGACAGATTTCTGTCAGAGTACTTAATGAGCCACCAAAAGTTAATGGTAAGACCCTACTGCTGAAGACACCATATGCTGTTTGGTACAGATCATGGAGTGACCTGGCTTGAATCTGGAAGAGAGTCAGTCCAAGACAGTTATCTTGTCTAGTGCCAGAGGGTGCTACATGAGCAACTGGGGGAAGTGATCAACAACTGTCCAAGCAATGCATGATTTAGGCTTCTCAGGGCAAACAACCTGACATGATGCTCACATAAGGACAATAGTGGCACACAGTCATTGAGGAAAACTCAAAGATCCCTCCCTGCCATTCTATAAATGATCATTTTCACGGTCTTACCATATGCTGATTTGCTCATACGCTCATCAAAGAAAAAGTATTATTCCAGTTGAATAGAAATATTTTATGCACAATTGCATACACATTACACCATGGCATCTCTGCTTTCAATGAGTAATATATCAGTGAAAAAAATTCTTTATCAAGGGGATTTCCTACCCAACCTAAGGATAAGTCCTCACTTTGTGTACAAACCATGTCGAAAGTTTACATTTAAACTCTTAGTGATGTTTTTTATTTGGTGGTTTTATTTCAACAGGTAATTTACCTCATGTGTAGATGGGTGAAAAAAACATACTTCTTTTTTGACTCATTTTTTTTCAAAAAGATGTCTTAAAAATAGAGCATAATTTATTGTTTTGAAAAATTTGAAGGAGACACATGCAGCAAGTTTGTCTGGGTCTCATCTCCCTCTGCTAACTGGAATATTATAAAGTTTTGTTTCACTGAATACTATTGCATTTGATAATCAATCATAGTCTCATGTGTGTTTTCTGTCTTTTACACAATCATTTTGTCGTTCTTTCTTAACATGTAGCTTTGACTCAGCTTTTCTCCTTTTGCCTTAACATCACGATTTTTTAACTTAAATTTCATTCTAGTCAGTAATAACTAAATTTTCTGAATATATATTATATGCTAGATAATGAGCAAAAGTTGATTCTTGGTATGTAATATTATCTAAAAACTGACAAAATTTTAGAAGGACACAAATACTGACACTGGAAGTGTCTTCCTGCTTTCTGAAAGGACATCTATTAGGGGAACATATACTTTTCAAGGTAGAAGTGCTTCAATGGGCTTGCTATCACATTTTTTTTTAAATCCTCCTAAAAATAGATATCTTTGCTCATTTTTGGTCATTATTGTAGCAAATGTTGGCATGGTTGCATCTTGCATTCAATAATAAAGGGCACTTGTGAAAACAAGTCAATATATTTGCTACTGGTATGTGGAAGGAGTAGGAATTTAAAAGTCACCAACTATACCATGGCATTGAAAAAATAAACTCCTAGAAACACCAATTAAGAAACCACCACATAAAATGTGTAAATTTACCTTGCTCTTTCCTCTTGCTTCCCAGTTAGCTGAGGCTAGATTTGTAAAGAAATAACATTTGGATGGGTACATTGTGAGAATTCTCAGTGATGTGGTTATAATCTTCCCCATTAGGTGAGGATAGGTTTAGAGCGATGGACATGTGGAGAGAGTCCACTCATTGATGGACCAGTTTCTGTAATCTACTGCATACTTATTGACAACAACCAGGACACAGGTCTTGAGATATCAGAATTCAGATTGACTAAACCCGAGGAGTCACTATAAGAAACCACTGGTGGGGATGAAGCCCAGCTTTGCAGTGGCCGAAAGACCATGGTACCAGGTCCCTTTCTGAAGAGTAAAATGGAACTGCTTAGGAATTAAACTCTCATAATGGAAAACTATTCTTTCAAGTAGACTAAGAGATGCCAAAATATGATGGGTGAGGCATAGAGATGTGTCAGGGAGTACTCACTTTCCCACAAGCAATAGGATGCATCCTGACTCTCAAGGAATTCAAGTCTTAACTGTAAACTCTGTGAGTGACACTTTGTTTGGCAAAGGAGATTTGCAGATATGATCTTGACATGGAGAGATTCTACTGCAGTGATAAGAAGGCCATCTGACAGAAGCAGATGGAAGCACAGAGAGGCAGAGTCAGACTGAAAAGAAGTTACAGTCCTGGCTATGAAGATGAAAAGAAGTGCTATGAGCCAAATACCTTGGGAATTTAGTTCTATAAGCTGGAAAAAAAAAAAAAACTGGACCATAGATTTATTGCCACATTTTTCCATGAGAATGCGGCCCGCTAACACTTTGACTTTAATTTATCAAAAATGATCTCAGACTTCTGACCTACAGTTGCAAGGGAATAAATTGTGTTGTTTGAAGACATTAAATTTGTGATAACTTCTTATAAAGCAAAATAATATGCCCCACAAAGATTAAATAGGAACACTGAACCCTCCATTATGATTTTAAGAGATTCTGTTTTATTGACCACAACCTGTGTCATATATCATCAGACACAGAGAGATATTAAGTGAATTTAATAACCTCAGAGTTTAAGGCTATGATGTTTGGTGTTCAGTCAATTGGCCACTGTTTTCCATTTATATGTATATATAATAATATATGTTTATAATATATATGTATTACATATACACATATGTATGTATATGTCTGTGTCCTCTATGCAGAGAATGTCTCTTTAGATACATGTGAAGTACAAAGACTGAGGGAATGCTGTAGCCTCTGTCACAGAGATGTGATTTTTTGAGCAAGTAAAATTTAAATGTGTGAAAGACAGGGAGTCCAAGACTTGTGAGCTGTGAATTTCTAAAAACTGGACTTCCTCCTGGACCCATCAGGAAAGGCACTGTAATATGAGTGAGAGATCCTTATGTCTACATATTAGTCTTTTTAAATAAAATATGCATCATTACAAATTCTCATTCCCTCATTTTTGTAAGAGCAAATAATATGAAAAGTGTAAAAAAGTTTACATATTGTATATGTATGTATCATAATATGTCAAGAATACTATCACTTATTATTTGTCTAAATGAGTTTTCTGTGGAAGCTATTTCCACAAGATTTTTTTCTGATTATAAATATAGTATGCTCCCTGAAGGAAAACACATCAATATATACCAGAAGAAAGGAATATATATCTCAGTGGACATTAAAACAAAGTTGTGCACTTACAGCTGCATTTATGAATAGCTATTTTTCCTAATGATACAAAAATGTGTTTCATCACTAAATTTAGTTTCAGACCCTAAAATACAAAGTAGTATTCTTCTATAAAATTTTAACCAGTTTAACAATATGTTTCAGCTACACATTGATATTCATGTATAATTTATGCCTATGAAATCACCAATAGTTCCCCAAGTCAATCATCTTCTATAGTCCACACACAATCATAAATGTTATCATTGCATAATTAGCACTTTTGATTTAAAGACAATAGCTGAGATGCTAGCGGTATATTTCTGCATACACCTGATATGTGTCTGACACTGTATTTCACCAGCAGACAGACAGACAGACAGACAGACACACACACACACACACACAGAGAGAGAGAGAGAGAGAGAGAGAGAGAGAGACTGAAATTATTAGGATAAATGAAATACCTAGGTTGGGATTTTTGTATAAGATGCTCAAATATAATATGCCTAAACCGTATAAACATTTACATTTCCTATTCTTCTGGTAAGCTACCTTAAATGATGACATTAAAGCAATTTGAAGAAAAAGCATACTAAACTGTCATAGGTTCTTGATAAATCCTACCAGATCATGTAGATAGCATGGATTGTAGTTAACCTTTGGCATCTTTTTCTATTGGAATCATAATGAAAATAAAAACAGTGGTCAGGGAGAAGCCAAAGGTCTCTTTTCCAAAGTGGATTCTGTTGTCCAGAGCAGCACTGTGCTGGTGACATCATGTGTCATAAGATGCAAGTTCTCCAGTCTTTGCAAATATGACAATGGTAAATGCTATCTTTTCATGTTAAAACCAGTCCAAACATTTTATCACATACTTTTTGATTTAAAGTCATGTATTCATGCTATGGGGTTCTAACAAAATTTTAGTAAGAAGTAATTAATACATGGGTGCCTAACACTGTGATTATCTGTGGGGGATACCAGTAAATCATTATTTAAATATCATATAATAAGTCTATCACTATAGATATATAAAATTTATAGCTGTGGAAAATAAAATAATTATATAAAACATTAAAAGTATCTACTTTTAAAAGGCACTCCTGGGATAAACATGCTTCCTGCATATTTTTTTCATAAACCAGTCCCTAACTCCCCCATATCCTTTGTTCAAGTCCCCTTTACTTTTTTTCCAATTAGATGTTCTTTTCATATGCTTCTTCCTTCCAATGCATTTAATTAACCCATTCTTTTCATTCAATCTCAGCTTAAGCATCACTCCTGCAGGGAATACATTTAAGTTCTTCAACCATACCATTCATTCATATTCACTTAAAAGCATGTAAGTAACTACATGTCTTTCACATTTCAGCTTAGCATTAGATATTTTCCTAATTTATTGAAAAATAAGATATACATATTATCTCCCAAAAATTGTAAGACAAAATTAAAGACTGAGTATATTTCATTTTTTTAAATGTATTCAGAGTCCCTTGAAAATTCCTGGGTTGAAAGAGATCAATCATAATACAGGTGAGAGGCCAAATTCAATGTGTAGAAGTAAGTGTCAGCCTAGCTAATAAGTTTTAAGGGGGCCCAGGATGGAGAGGATATATATGAATGAAGGGAGTGTCAAGAAATTCCAGGCTGGAGGGGAGATATCTGAATAAAGTGGGCTTTAACATGGCTCAGGATGGAGAGGAAATATCCGAACAAAACCTGCTTTTATTTTATTTTTTAAAATATATTTTATTTATTTATTTGAGAGAGAGAGAGAGAGAGAGAGGGAGAAATAGGCTGAGAGAGAGAAAGAGGCAGAGACAGAGAGTGAGAGAGAGAGAGAATGGGCCTGCCAGGGCCTCCAGCCACTGCAAATGAACTCCAGATGCATCTGTCTTACGTGGGTCCTGGGGAATTGAACTGGGGTCCTTTGGCTTTGCAGGCAAATACATTAACAGCTGAGCCTCATCCTTTTTATTAACTTTTTTTTTTTTTTTTTTTTTTTAGATTTTAGGAAACATAGGTAGTCTTAAAACCATGAGCTAGTTTATGAAGTGTTGGAGAAGACAGGATTTGAAACCAGGAAGCCTGAGTTTGAAGTTTGCTGGAGGAGCATGTTTTCTATAGACCTTGGCTCTCTATTTTGCTTTGCAAACATTTTTTTTATTTTAATATAAAATAATTTTTCCTATAATTGCTACAATGTTAACACAAGGTACTATATTTTTCCAGTTTAAGTCCTTTACATACTATCTTCATGTATTATTACACGTCTATGTTTCACCAGTTTTGATTATTTTTAACTCAGTTGTACTTGTCCTCTTTACTTAATAGTTTCAACTTTTAGAGAAGTTTCAGGCTTACAGCAATATTGATATCATTTATTTTAGTTCTGGGTCTTGCACATACTAATCAAGCTACATCCTGAGCTGCATTCCAGCCCATATGCACTCAGAAGTCTCACAGATTTCCTATATAACCCATCAACAAAGATGTCCAGCTCCCTTATTATTAACATCCCCCACCAGTCTGTTACATTTGTATAATTAACTCACTGACATATATTTACACTCAAAGCTAATAGTTTATGTTAAGGTTCATCCTGTGAACCTTATATATTGTGCTTCTGTGGGTTTACACAAATAAATGTATGATTTCATGCATGTTCAATAACAGTATCTTATGTAACACTCTTATTTTCCCCCATTGTGTGTTCTCTGCCTATTGCCTACTCCCCAAACCCAACTTTGCCTTTCTTCACTTTCTCACCTATATTTACTAATAAGTCAGCTTCATGTCTTTTTATGACTAAACAATTGAGAGTAGTGGAGAAGAACTGCTAAGCTCGGGTTTTCGGAGTCATGAGAATGAGGGTCTTGGTTCTGCCACTATGGAAGAGGCCATAGACACTCTCAAGAAATGTTTCAGCAACCAGTGACCAATGGGATATTAGATACCCTGGCCAAATTACATGTTATTCTAGTCAGTCATTTATTTTGGTTTTATTTTTCTCATGTAAAGACACTGAGGAAAGCATCCAGAACCATTCCTTTAGGGTTAGTGAGGTAGTTCAGTGGTAGGACACTTATCTCATAGGCATAAGACATTAGGTTTCATTGCCAACACTACAAAAAGAAAACCAAGCAAGACAAGCATCAAGAGAGTAATCTTAATCATCTAAAAATATTCAAAAAATGAAGAATTAAGCTGAGGAACAATCTGAAAGAGAGACTGAGCTCCCATGTCTCTCTGCTATGCCACTTGTTCTAAGAGGCTTGCCAACAACAACAACTTCATACACTCATACAGCACATTTTACACCCCCCCCAGCTTTTTTTTTTTTTGACAATGAGCACTCCAGGGCCTCTAGCCACTGCGGAAAAACTCCGGATGCATCCACTGCCTTGGGCATCTGGCTTTATGTGAGTACTGGGAAATCACTTTTTACAGATATTTTCCTCTTATTTTGTGATGCTGGCAGAGGAAAGCAACCTCATACAGCACACTGTCTCTCTTAGCAGATACTTTCCAAATCACTCTTTTCAGCATTTCTGTGTTTCTTGTCATTCTTTTCACAATCATTTTAGTTCGTTGCAAAATCAGAGCGTATATTTCATACTTAAGTATGTAGTACTCCACTAATATGGGCTGGAGTTTTCCAAATAGAAATCCTGTTTTTGAAGTAGCTTACTTATGTGGAAATTTTTACTTTACAAAGGTCATTAGGTCTTTAAATTTAAAGCCATCCTTATATATAAGGGATGTGGTCAAAGGTATTTATTATTATTTTTTACTGTAGGGAGTTGGGCATGCCATAGATCCACTGTGTGTATGGACGACCAAGTCTGTTCCCCACATTAACTACTCACCCACACATATTAAAAAGTGAAGTTCTAATGCTCTCTTTCAGTCCCCATATTCATTTAGCAAACGGGCAGCATATGGATGGTTTTCTGAACCCTTTTAACTATTTTCCTCCAGTGGTCCCATGATGCCACATGCATGATGTTAATGCATGGAAAGTGAGTTGTGAATGATAGTCCCTTTTAGTACACATAGCATCTTTGTGTCAGTTAATGGAGAAGTATACTTTCCAATCTAATTAATATCAAACATCTCTTAGTCTTCTCCAGGAGTATCAACTCAACTATATAAACATGAAAGCAAAAATAGAATTCTTGTCATTTTAGACATTTTCATAATCAGTGGAATTAATTTTGAGTAGTAACTATAAACTCAATAATTTAAACTTGAATATAAGAATGAGGAATTTTTACTAAACACTTTTATACCACATACATGCATGCATACATACATACATACATACATACATACATACATACATACATACATACATCTCTCTTTCTCTTTTCCAGGTAGGTCCTCACTGTAGCCCAGGATGGCCTGGAATTCACTCTGTAGTCTCAGAATGGCCTTGAACTCATGGTGGTCCCCCTACCTTGGCCTGACAAGTGCTGGGTGAAAGGTTTGAGCCACCACACCCAGTTACAGCTCTTAAATTCTTTCATGGGTAGTCCATTCCACTCATCCTTGTCAACCAGCCCAGGAAGAAAAGGAGCACCATGTTCAGCCCAGTTTAGACTTTAGGCCAAACAGCTTTGCATGGGATTCTTTAGAACATTTTAAAAAAATTTTTAAATTATTTTTTATTTATTTTTGGAGAGAGATAGATGGAGAGGGAGAGGGAGACAGAAAAGGGCACACCACAGTCTCTCAGCTGCTGTGAACGAAATCCAGGTGTGTGCGCCCCCTTGTGGGCAAGTGTGGCATTGCACCCTTGCCTCACTTTGCATCTGGCTAAACGTGGGACCTGGAGAT
Organism: Orientallactaga sibirica; assembly: GCA_036365145.1. Lineage (NCBI taxonomy): Eukaryota > Metazoa > Chordata > Mammalia > Rodentia > Dipodidae > Orientallactaga > Orientallactaga sibirica. The sequence continues at coordinate 19,086,840 of JAEOAD010000023.1, read as the reverse complement.
TGGAACAGCTGGACATTGGAACGAGCATTCTTAGGCTTAGCAGGCAGGCACCTTAGCCACTAAGCCATCTCTCCAGCCCTCTTTAGAACATTTTTGAGCCTTTTAAAAGCTAAAATATGTTATGAAATTCTAAGAGAAGAGTGGAAGTGCAGTAGTTTTCAAAGTTTCCTGCAGAGTAAAATTTTAGTTCTAGGAAATCTAATACATTTATCATTAAACATTAAACATGCTTGCATTATTCTTGACTTTTTAGAGATTATTTTGTTAGAACATCACCCTTTATTATTTTTGCTAAGTAGAAACAGAATATGGCACCAGGTAAAACACATTTTGTTATTATTTTCTGCTTGAGCACAAAAAGTTAGGCAAATCGGCCTAGCAAGACTTCAAAGTAAAAAAATTCTTCCTTTTTGTTTAATCAGTGGTTCTTTTTTTAAATTTTTTTTTTTTTATTTAGAAATTCTGTACAGGACTTCTGATTGTGAAATGAGTAGAATGGCTGTCAGTTTTCATTAGAAGTTTGAACACTACTCATTTTAAGAAACACCAGCTTCTGCATCAACATCCAACACTGCAATTCCTCTTTTTAAAATGCTTTGTTTTGGTGCCTCACCAACCCAGAAAGGTGAAAACCCCCTTGGGGCCTTAATAGAGTATAACTTGCTTGGCAATTTTAGTGGAAAACAGAGTCATAAATTAGAGAGTGTGATGAATATGCATGGAAGCACCCAGAATTCTCTGACTTCTGTTCCTTATAACTTATAGTATATCACCTTCACAAATTCTCTAACGAAGTATATAAGGATATAGCTCACATGTGACTTTCAGGTCACTCTCTATTTCTTTGTTAAGTACTGTCACTTAAACCTGCATTTTATTTATTTGAATTTTACAAATACCTTTTAGATACACCTTGTTATTCTAGACTGTATTAGGTAACAGTTCCTACTATTTTATTTACAGTGGAAACACCTCATTCATTCTGATTCTATTGTTTCTAGGGCAGAGAATATAATTGAGGTCAGAGAAATCTGCAGGGGTCAGATCCTGTGGGAGCTCATAGGCCATGAGAATTTAGATTTTTTTAAAAAAATTAAACAGAAAACCAGTAGTATCAAAGGAATATTTTCTATTCAAGGTTGTACCAGCAAAGTGCTTGTAAATTTAAGATTGGGGAGATTTTCCTGAAGATTTCATTTGCAGATTAACCCATCTGTATAAGAACAGAAGGTGTTGGTCAATGCTTTGAGTAGGTCACATCATAGCCATATCCTTATGATTTTTAATCAGTTCAAAATGAAAACTTTTCAGAACTGAGAAGTGATATCATTTTAGAACACAAAATGAGGGACAAATAGTTAGGAAATCAGAATTCCATTGTGTCAGGCTAATGTAAAAAAAAAAAAAAAAAAAAAAAATGGCAAGGTACTAGACCTCAACAAATTTACATCATTCTCGGAGAACATTAATATTTAAATAAATACAATTGTTGCAATGATTTGGAGTGGAAACCTATGTGTTGGGAGAGTACAGCTGATAGAATTTCTTTCACAGAAAGAAAAAAAAAAAGACATTCTTTTTCAAATGAATTTCTGATGATCATTATCACACATTTTTCTTTCAAATTCAAATGTTTATTTTAAATTGTGTTCTAAAGAGCTAGAACACATAAAATTTACTCAGAAGAGGGTTGAGTCTTTTTCTTGGTCATTTGTGATCATTTTTGAGGGAGGGTTTCAATTTCCACACTCAGATTAATTCCCATTTTCATTGAAGGCATCACCATAACCTTCAGCAAAATAATATTTGTTTCTTCTCCTTCATTTACAAAACTTCTTTCTGTGCTTCCCCATTTATTTCTTTTACATGAAAGTACTTTATCCACTTAAACAGAGTAACTAATGGCAAGACCGCAGCAACCACACCTTCAAAGTTAGTGGGTTGTCTTTTACTCCTTCAGAAATTCTCAACACAAATAAAAATGTACATATGGTTCAGATATAGAAATGTCCCAGCATCAAAACAGACTTTCTAATCAAATCAATCTAATAATACTAGCACTTAAGGAGTGCTCACTCCACCTGAGGTAATTTCCTTAATGCCATTTATAATTTAATATCCACATGGATGCTATATGATGAATCTATATTATCATGTTTATTTTCTAAAAAAGAAATCATGGAATACACACATGAAGTAAACCTTATTAGGATTCATTATTAAGAACTAGCAGGTGGTAACTTGGTCCTCATTCTATGAATCTGTTTGGATAAGGATTAGAAGATATAATGTGATAGACAATGCATCTAAATATACCCCATCTTTTATAAATCTGTTAAAACTACCAAGGGGTCCAAATGCAAATTTCTATAAAAGTAAGACACATTGAAACTAGACACACTTTTGTTTTTAAAATTTGAGAGTGACAGACAGACACAGAGAGAAAAAGGCAGATAGACAGAAAGAGAATGGGCATGCCAGGGCCTCCAGCCACTACAAACAAACTCCAGATGCATGTGTCCCCTTGTGTATCTGGTTTACGTGGGTCCTGGGGGATTGAGTCTCCAAGTAGGGTCCTTAGGCTTCCCAGGCAAGCACTTAACTGCTAAGCCATCTCTCCAGCCCTAGAGACACTTTTGACATCAAATTCATATGTTCTTTGTGCTTAGGAGATCCATGATGTCTTATGCCCAATATGCTTTCTTTGGAAAAAAAAAATTTGGAAAAATGCCATCAAAGATTTACATTGTGAATTTTTCTAATCTTATGTTTTAATCAGGAACACTAGAATCTTTACCAAGTTATTTTATCTGCACATACTTGAACAATTCAGAGTTCTTTCACCCTTATGACTCCCTTCATAAAGATGAGCTAGATCTTAATTTACAGGACTATTCTGAGAACTAAAGAAAGCAATTAAGTCTATAATATGTATTAATTAAATTAACATTTCCTCCTAAATAAGTTGGTGTATTTAATAAATGTTAGGTACTGTGTGATATATGCCTGGCAACATTCCTGTACATTTTGTCTCTGATCTTATTTTTATCATTCTCAATTCAACCTTTTTCCATTTTCTATACTCAATTTAACCTTTCACTGACATTGATGGTTGTCAATTTCCATTGTTGGAATATCAGTTATAAGGAGATGTTAAACCTCATTGAGCAACCTCTAATAATTTCTGTACAATTTTGTGACACAACTACAGAACCTGGAAAAGCTGTTGCTGCTATTGATGCATAACATACTGCTATTATTGGTCTTTTTATATAAATATAAATATATATACATACATATATCATTTTAATTTTTGGAAACTTTAGCTGTGCTGTCAACTTTGGAAAAAAAAATCCCTGTTTACCATGTTGAGTTGCCATTGTACAGAAATTAACAGCCATGTTGATCTAGAAATGTTAAATTTAATTTTTTCCATTTGTACAGGGGTAACACACTGTATTAAATATATAAGGTCTTATCTACATGGGTTTGATTACAGAAACTAATAAAGTATTCTCTAAAAAAAACAAAGAGTACAGGGAAGAAAGCTAATTATCTCTGGCACAAGCTGTCTTACTTGTCATCATTCCACATGCAAAGAGCATTTCTATAGCTCAAATTTTGATTATGTGCAATTTTAAACATAAATAAATTGCATGTGAGTTTTTATTTTATACTGTTCAATGATTTTAAAAAAGCTAATGCTTTTAAAAGAAGCTTGGCTCAGGGTTGTGTGTCAGGTTATCAAATCAAAATCTTTTGATATAGTACTAAGTTGACAGGAGGAAGAAAGGAATGTTGATTGACAGAAACTTTTTTCATTGTTTTGTTTCTAGGCACTAAATAATTCTGGTTCACTGATGCAAGAAACTGGAAAATAAATTTAACATTTCATTTTCATTTCATTTGACCTCTGTGCTGGTGTCATCAGATAATGCTTGCTTATTGGAGAGTTCTAAGAGAAGGATGTCTTCAGGGATGTCGTTGATATGTAGAGTGTCTATCCCCAAATGAAAGATGATATTAAACAATGATTTATGCTTTCTTCTAAATCCTTCTCATGACTTATTCAAATCCATGGGTATTTTTATGTATAATTTTTGTAAAAATATTTATAAACTTCCAAATTAGAATCCCTCTTCTACCTCTAATATTTTATTCATATAAGCTCAAACAAAATGAATGAGGTGAAGACCAGTGAAGGGGTTTCCTTTGATATGGATTTGCTAATCTAGATAAATAAATATTTTTCCACTTTAAATTATCACGATAATTTTAAACATACTAATCTATCAGAATTGCATCAGTTACAATTTAATTAGTATTTTCAATATTTTAATTTTACTATGTTATAGCTGTTTTATTTGCATAATGTTTCTTAATATATATGCTCTTTAAAAATTGTTTGCTTGCATGCATGAGTATGTGCGTGTGTGTATGTGTGTGTATGTGCATGCGTGTGTGCATGCACCTGGACCTCTTTATTGCCACTGCAAATGAACAGCAAAGGCTTACAATCCATTTTATTTGGATCTGACATGGGTGATTTGGGAATTGAACCTAGTCTGGCAGGCTTTGCAAGCAAGCACCTTTAACTTCTGAGCCTTCTTCCAGCCCCTCACATAGTATTTCAGTGTATTCTAATCACAGACTTTGGAGGGACATTGTTATCTCAATAATGAAGATGAAGCTCTGACACAAAGCAGTGTGATGTGAAGAATGTCCCTGAGATTACTAGTTGGGTTTCAGGAAAGTTGAAATTCAGTTAACACCCATATCACTGCATAAATTTATTTGCTTTTCTTTTTTGTCTTCCAAGTGCTCTATATAATGCCAGGACCATAGATGGTACTCAATTAAGCACTATTTGCCTTTAAGACTTATTTTTAATTTTTTCTGAAGGTTTTTGTTATATTTGTTCCTATTCCATTTTAGTTCCCTTTCTCTGTTCTGTATTTACACTTTCCTGAGTGTGATAATGTACTGTGTTGGATAATTTTAAGGATCAAGTAAGATCCTGTCTTTGCAGTAATTTCTTCAGAGCCCAACATGATGGTGATGGTGAATAATTGTTGGGCTCTCTCTCTCTCTTTCTTTCCCTCCCTTCTCCCCTTCACTCCTTCCCTATCTGTCCTTGAGATAAGACCTGAGAGCTGATCAGCCATGAAGAGATAGGAGGGTGGATGATTAAAATAATTCTTAACTAGTGTTAAGATAAAAAAAACTTTCACTTTATTTCCATCTATGTGTCTGTTTATCAGTCTTTGAGAGCTGCACATTAAGAAGAATGAATGAAACTGAAGAGAAGATGCAGATATGCTCAAACAATGCTGACCACTTTTCAGGATGACTCATGGGGTAAAAATACCCTGCCACCTTCTGTCATATTTGGCATTTTGATGGTAGCTCATGGCTTCTGGCTTTTTTTCCCCGCCAATGAAAGTCCTTGATGAGATTGCATGCATGGAGCACCAAAATTTGAATATACACTCATTTGAAACAATTTTTTTGCTCTTAAACATTTGTGGGAAAAAGTTGCTTATTTTAGTATACTAAAATGATTTCATTTTAAAGAACAAAATACAATTCCAAGTGTATTATCTTTTAGAGCATTTTTTTAAACTGACTAATTTTCTTCTTTTCTATTATTTCTGTATTTTGAACATTGGTGTTATATCCTGATTACATCTAAACTATTTCATATAGTTAAATTGGAAGGCTCTCTGGCAAAGCCTGTGGGATGGCAGAAGGAAAATGTAGGCATTCAGGTATAAATATACTGAGTTTAGTCCATAAATAAGATGCCCTAAATTTCTGTTTCATTTGCCTAGATGTGCACATCTACTGTTAAGAGTGTGTACAATGAGACAGAGGCTCTCTTCTCTAGGGTTCAGTATGTAGTGATATAGCCATACTCACAAAATAGTACATGCAAAGCACCACAAAGAAATCTGACAAGAAACAAAATTCAGTGACTGAAAACAGGAGAGAGATGAATGTGTCTGAAGAAGCTTTAGTCCCTTACACATTAATCCACTTATTGAATTAAAAGACAATTACATACACAGTTGCTAGAGCTAAAGTAGGGAATATGAATACACACCTAATAACTTGTCAAATATGTAAAAGAATAAATGTACAGGATTGGAACATTTGATGGAGTGCTTATGTAGCTAACATGAAGCCCTGGGTTCCATTCCTAGCACTGCATAAACTATGGAGGTTCATGCCTACAATTCCAGCATGCTGGAGGCGGAGGCAGGAGGATCAGAAGTTAAACAATACCCTAGGCAACATATTGATTTCAAGGTCACACTAGGATACATAAGAACCCTTTAATAAAGGAATATATGTACACATAAAATCTTTTTGTTAAATTTTGTATTGATATTTTCCATACTTACAGACAATAAACCATGATAATTCCCTCCCCTACCCCACTTTCCCTTTCACAACTCCCCTCTCCATCATATTCCCTCCCTCTCTTCATTAGTCTCTCTTTTGTTTTGATGTCATCATCTTTTTCTCCTATTATGAGGGTCTTGTGAAGGTATTGGTAGGTATTTGCCATTTGCCAAATATTTGGAAATGGGTAGTAAAGATTAACATTTTTTTCTTATTTTATTTTTGTGTGAACTGTAAACTTAGAAAAACAGCCATTCAGAAAATCTTACCTAGGATGGAGAAAATCATCAATTAGTTACCAAACAGAATGTGACAAATAGTGCATGTCTGATGAGTCCAGAGTTACAAAACTCTGCAAAGCCAGCTACTGTAGAAGCTGCAACATGATGCCAAGTATACAATGATAATGAAATAGACAAAGGCCTCTACTTGGAGAACTGAACTTGGCTCCTCCAGGCTTCCATCTCAGTCTAACTCCACACCCCTTCATACAGTAACTTCCTAATCAAAATTTGAGGCTCTGTGTCTTTCCTCCTGAAATCACTGGTTAAATCAACCTAAGGGTTAGAATTTCATAGGGAAGTTGTGGAAAGTAAAGGCAAGACATCAGGAATGTTCAGGAAGCAGGGGTAACTTAGGCTACAGTCTGGCTCAGAGTTTACAAGTCCAAATTCTGAACCCTGAATTGAAGACGTTCTCATAATTGATGCTTTGGGTTGTGGGCTTTAATAAAGAGAAAATCCTAATTGGTTTAAAACTCAGACAGTTTTACAAGAAGTGGGTGTCTTTCATAAGACAGGGAAAAGAAAACGTAAAAAGTTTCTGGGTGAGACAGACAAAAAAGGGAAGCTCCTGTTAAGAGGAGGGAACCACAAGATAGATGGTTGTAGCTAACCACAAGCCTCTTAGCCGACTTGCTAACAGAAGTGGAGAGGGAAAATAAAATCCTTCTTTAAAAATCTTTGTCTCCCTTCCATATCAGGGGAGGAGTGTCAATGATGAAACATTCTAGAAACAAACCACTCATAATTGTAGAAAAATGCAGAATTGGAGTTGTCCACATAGTACTCACAATATTGAGAGTTTTCTGTGTTTGATGCTAAGGATCAGACATAATACCTTGTATATGTTGTTAAGGACTCTACCATTTAGATACACTCACAAAACCAATAGTGAACTTTTTTTTTTGAGAAATTATTTCCTGTTGCTTATTGTCATGAATTGACACATTATGCCAATATGTCTCATTAGCATTTACCACCAACTGCAGGGTTCCAGCTTAATAAAAGCAGATTGGTGTTGATATTAAAAAAGGACAAATTAGGCTGCAGAATAAAACATGTAAGTAGCTTCCTTTTATTTCTTGGTCTATAGGAAGTCCTTTAATTTATCTGTAAAACATTACTGAATGAAAGACCTTTTAGCTCAGTTGTTTTAACATCACTATTAGAGGTGGTGAAGCTGTTCTGTATAGCTGGTTGGAATGTAAAGAAATTTTAAGAGAATGAGGTCTTCTGAACATTTCCAAACTCATGAGGTTTAGCTAAAGTATCTGTTATTGTTGGTCATGTATTGATGCATAAATTTTATAAACGAATGTCTGGTATTGAAAAGTGAGCTAGGTAAGTTTTTCTGGAATATGCTTCTTGTGTGTGTGTGTGTGTGTGTGTGTGTGTGTGTAAGCATGTGTGTGCATATTTAAGTGTATGTTTGTACATATGTAATTTTGGTTGGGTATACATGGGTGTATGCATATATGTAGAGGCCATAGGACAATTTCTGGTATGGTCCCTCAGTGCTGTCCATTTTTCTTGGGACATGATTTCTCAATGGCCTGGAATTCACTATGTAGGGTAGACAACCTTTTATTAAGCAACCATTAGTTAACTTTTTTGTTTCTAAATTCAGAAACTTTTATGAGAGGAATTCTTACTGATATCAAATATAATTTGATCTGAAATGAAAGCTCAGAGCAAATTTTTGAGTCACTCAAACTGATATAAAAGCATGATCAACCTTATTTGTGGAAATGAATTGAGATTTGTTCTAATTGGGATCACAAAAATATTTTGAAGGCCGTTGGTCAGGATGAAAGTGGGCAATCCTTAAGTTGCTGCCAGAATATAGACTCCAGTGTAATGGGGGAAATTGGGGTTCTGGGGTACTTCCTGGAACCCCAAAAAGAAAAAAAAACACATAAGAAGGGATTTTACAAACATTTGCTTCCAAGAACCATCAAAAGTGAAGATAGTAATAAAAGGGGGAAAAAAATGTTTCTTCCCACCCTGGAATGGCTGCTGGGATGGGGAGAGAGGTCTTACCCATCTAAAGACCCCAAAAACATTGCTGCCAGCTCTGGAGAGAGAGGGGACAAATGGCCCACTCTCTCTCTGTGAATTCGGGGGGATATAGGATTTGCACCATCTCACCTGGTCACACCTACACCAGGTGTCCCAGCCAATCAGCCTGGGTTTAGAGAAGAAGTCCACCCATACCTGGGCAGGGTGTACACTTAAGAGAGAACTAACTTGGTGACCTGGGCAATTGGTGCAGGCAGGGTAAACTGAGAGGCCTGGCCAGCTGGGATAGGCCAGGTGAGGTGTGACATCCTAAGTTCCCTCCCTTTATGGTCTGTTCTGAATCTGCTTATTAATCTAACTGCCTGCTCTGGCACCACTTCCCCCTGCCACACACAAACAAAAATATTCAGGTATTAGAAAAGTTGGCAATTGTGAAAGTATTACACATTTTTTTTTAAAAGAAAGGTTAATTTTCATTCTCATGGGGAAAACAACTAGTAAATGTGATATCTAATGTAATATTTACTATTTGTCCTATACATTTTTATTATGGTGTCATGGGAAACTCTTTCCCTGGGGACACATGGACACATGTATTCACCCCAGATAGGGCTCAAATGGCAGACAAAAGTACAATTATACCAATATCAGTTTGGCGAATGAATCAGTTTATTGGGGTTACTTACATAGCAGGGTGAAGGGGTCAATTACCAGGAGCAATGGAGATCCAAAGTAGCCAAACCATGGAGAAGTCTCCTGTCATCCTAGATGATGCCCTCCCCATTGCCACTTAGGTGCAACTTCCTATGTTTGGATTGACCTCACATGCTCTTCCCTCAGTCTCAGAGCAAAGGCTTATTAAAGAACATAGATGACTCAAAGGCTGCTGCACTATCCCTTCATAGGCAATGACTCAGAGAAGCTGCATCTCTGGAGCACAAGACACAAGCTGCAGGCAAGCTGTTCTGGTCGGGGAGTTTTCTTCCAAGCAGTTGTTTTCTCTTTATATTAAGGCAGGTGTTTCCACCTTTTATCAGACTCATGGACTCCCTGAGTTTTCTGAGCTTCCTTTCTCTCTCCAGACCGGAATGTTTCGATTTCTAATTAACATTGGTCAAAGTCTTCCTTTAAACAGTTGTTTAGTATTTCTATAACTTTGGAAAGTGGTACTGTGACCTAAAAAACTTGATTTCCGGAATCCCCAGTGCCTCCTTCCTGTCTTCAGGAGGGAATATTTCAGTTCAGAAATTTGTTATATAACATATGGAAAAGACCCATACATAAGCAAGGAAAATGTTCAGTATTTTGTTGGCTACAACACAAGACTACTTGAAGTTGTATTAAAAGAAAAATGGCTAGAAGTTGATATCAGTGTAGTTTGTACATGCATTATTTTTCATTTTACAATGTGATGTCCTGGAATAGAGATGCAAGGCACATGCCCAGGAGAGAACAAAGAGATAACAGCAGCCATGCCTGGAGAAAATTTTAGTGTAAAACTGAACAGTGAGTTTTGCTTTTGTCAATATGGCAACTGGGCATTTACATATTTTTTGACATTAATAGTAACTGTAATGTTAAATATATTTGTGGTACTTGTACAATTGATATGAACTATAGTTTATGTATAATATGAATATTATACATTCAATTATTTCTGAAATTGCTATTCAACAATATTTAAGATACAAATTAAGTAACTTGGATTATAGTCACAAATTATTTTTCCAAACATTCATTCAATTCATTAAATATTTATTAAGCTGCAAGTAAGTGCAAGATGCTGTTGTGATGTCCTAAAGTGAAGACAGTGAATAAGGTAGAGAAGGTTATGGTTGCATGAGTTTTACAACTCAGAGCATGATACTAAACAATAAACAAATGCACATATACTATAGAAGTGATGTGGAAGAAGAATAAACCAGGAGTCACCACAGGAGTGTGAACAATTTTAGGTAATGTGGTCCAGGTTTGAGCACTATTTTGAGTAGATAATTAAGAAAGGTGAATCAACGATTGCACACGTGGCACCTTAGACTCCTGAAGATGGACCTTCCTCTGTGTGATTTATATCAGCTCAGTGTTCATTTTTGAGCAGCCCACAGTTATGCTTGTTTTCACCCAGTGTTTGATTTCTCAGTTGAGGATGTAGTGCTCACACTTTATAAATATCAGATGTTTAAAAAAGAGATAAACCACAAGAAGTTCTGGAAGAAAAGATTTTAAGGCAGGAAAATATGGCAAATATCCTGGTCCAAATAATATTTGTATGTTAAGAAATAACAAGACATGCTTGGAATATAGTGAATGGATAGAAAAGCCAGACTATTTTTGGTTCTAGAATATTCATGTTTAAGAGAATAATACTTGGTTTGATTTTCTTTTTTTCCTTTTTCTTTTTATTATATTATATTATTTATTTATTTGAGAGTGACAGAGAGAGAGAGAGAGAGAGAGAGAGAGAGATGCAGAAAGAGACAGAATGGTGCACCAGGGCCTCCAGCCACTGCAAATGAACTCCAGATACATGTGCCATCTTGTGCATCTGCCTTATGTGGGTACTGGGGAATGAAGCCTTGAACTAGGGTCTTTAGGCTTCACAGGCAAAGTGCTTAACCACTAAGCACTAAGTCTTGGTTTGATTTTATATCCATCCATTCATGTCTTTATTTTTAAAATTCATTAAATATAGTCTGAAAATGTACCTTAATGATAGAGTGCTTGCCTAGCATATGTAATAGCCTGGGTTTGAATTCCTAGAATCAAAAATAATTAGCCGGACATGGTGGTGCACACCTTTAATACCAGCACTCAGGAGGCAGAGGTAGGAGGATCAACGTGAGTTCGAGGCCACCCTGAGACTACATAGTGAATTCTATGTCAGCCTGGGCTAGAGTGAAACCCTACCTTGAAAAGTAAATAAATAAATAAATAAATAATAACATGAAAGTTATAAATGTTCTTTGCATATTTTGATTGCAAATACTAGCAGAACTGATATATATATATATGGATATACATTTATGTATCCTTAATCAAATTCCTTTGAGTAAATAACCTTTCATAGGAAAATTTTGGAAGGGCATAAGTTGTTCACATAAGCATCATCAGGAAACAGAGACTGGTTAAAATTAAGAGCCAGCAAAGATGAGGAAGGAAGAGGAAGCTAATGGAAGCAATGATCTCATAATGGACATATTTTGTTCAGAGCATTAGTTCACAAGCAATGAAGTAGAATTATGTTGAGTTTTGAATTAGTTCACTTGTTTGCATCTTTCAAGTCCAGAATTCAAGACAGCATTTTTATATATATATATATATACATACATACATATAGATGTGTGTATACATGTATATATCAATGTGATAAACAGACCATATATGCATGATACATTCACATATAATTTAACTTGTTCCCAGGGAAAATTTTAATAAATTTGTGGACATGAAGCATGCATATGTCAAAGCAACATTCCATACAGAAAGATTATCCCATGTTTAAAGTCTATATCTGAATAGAAATCTAGGGTGTTCACATATGAGTAGATAGGATGACAGAGGAAAATAAGACTCAATATTGATGCTAAAATTGCATTAGACTGAACACTTCAAAAATAGTGTTCAAACATTTTACACTCAATAATCCTAATCTACATTTTGAAAGTTTTATAACATTTTCTTTAATAACATGAAATTAAATATGTAGATAATATAACTATGGAAAATATGAAAAAACAAATAAAAATACACTTATAATTAAAATAAAATGTAACTTATAATGGAAGAATATATTTTAGAGTAGAAACCCCTTAGCAAAATTACAGAAAACAGTAAGCAATTAGGTGCTTCACCTCTACCCAGACCCCAAATCACACTGAAATGAGTATGTTCCATGACTAAGTTAGGTGCTGCTACTTGCCTGCATGTGTTGATGCAATTTTCCAAAGTGATGAACATTTTGCAGCAAGTACCAAGCACATTTTCCTTCCCAATTCTCTCAGGTACTAACATTCTTGGAAAGTTTATTATACAATCTGATGATTCAATGTAAAATGGAATTAAAATAATATCAACTATGTTTCCCTTTTTTCTGTATCAGGAAAGGGTTTCTAAGTTTCCGAGTGACATTAGCCCAATTCTTCATCATGTATCCTCTAAAGTTGCAGCACTTAAATTAGTCTGGCATATCCAATATCAGTAGTTTTTCATCACACTGAGAACAGGAGAGATCCACATTTCCAAACAGTATGCTAACAGATGAGAGTTCATCATTTGAGAACTTTAAGTAGGTATGAGGAGGGACTGGGCATATCTTTTTTTTTTTTTTTTTTTTTTTGCTTTATTAGTAATGCAGAGGAACCTTCAAGGAACCAGGGTAAATGGAATATAAAGAAAGGAGATATTTGAAACTATTTTAATCCAAGAAATTTCTTGGGAGTGAATATTGAGGAAAGTGAAGCATTGGAAATTTAGGGGCTAAAGTTACATTTTTAAATTGCATGACTGCATGACATTAACTAGAAGTTATGCAATGTGAGGTAGTAAATGCAGTTCTTAACATGAAATGTGATGTGCAACTAAGACTCCACCTGATAGCCAGAAATTTTGGTGTGTAGCTCAAATGGAGAGACAGACTTTCAGATCTAGCCTCCACAAGTGAGCTTACCCAGCTGAAATCTAGAACATAGGGCACTTCATAGGTACATATATGTACATACACCACACAACCCACAGATACCCACACATAAAACAAAAAAGCAAAGAAAAAATTATCACGGACTGTGAGATGGATGATTCACTGACAGGGTCATGCGAGAAGTTAACTAAGCCTTCTAGCAAAAGGGATGGGTGGCATGAACAAAGCACAGGAAAGAGCTCTGTTATGAGGCAAATTATGTGATTGGGTGTTGAGTGTTGGCTTTGACTTCACTGTGTCCTTAACCCACATTTAGGTACACGGATGCACGCATGCACGCACGAACGCACAAAGCTTAGGAATAATGGAATTCTAAGTAAAATTTAAAATGCCTATTTCTGTACTCTTTTTTTTTTCCTTTTTAGCAAGTTTTTTTTAAGTGACACTCAAGAAACACTCATTAGGAATGCATCTCAAAAAGGGAGGCCAATTAAGCCAGTTAAGTGATGGAGCTCTTATCTAGCATGTGCAAGGCCCTTGCTTCCATCCTCAGCATTTAAAAATCATCTTATTAAATTTGCTTAGCTGATTAATTAATTATACAAGAAAAAGATTTTAAAAAACAGTAGGAAGGAGAGGATTTCTGTAGCCAGTACTGATGTGACATTGTTGTTTTTGCAAGGAGAGGGGACCCTTCATGACTGCATGAGGACATTGTAATATGCAGAAGGAGTCTAAAGGGCTCAGCATGTTAGAGAACACTTTGCAGAGCAGAGGACAAGGAGTTACTATCAGGTGTCCATTTGCTTATGGACATGCCTAGGTCTTCAGAGCACTTACCCAGATCCAGCTGACCTGTCAGACGTTTGGACATGGGACTCACAGGATAAGTTTGAAAAAAAAAAAAAACAAATGAGAATACACATAGACAGGCAGACATAATAATAGTGAATGAATTCACACTGTTATAAAGCACAGGTTAGGTTTTGATATATGGCAAAAAATTTAGAGTATTAAAAACAGTTGTACTAGTCAAAACTTTATTTATCCTCTATAGGGATGATTTGTTTGTATATTTGGATTTCTGCCAAATTTAATTCATTGGATGAAAAGAATAACAAAAGGTAAGAGACAAAACAAAAAAAAAATCACATATTGTGATATTAAATACCAAAGAGAGGAAGAGAGTAGGTTTCAACCGTTTGTTCTTCAGAAGGTGTCAGTCCCCTTAGGAGGCTGCCTGCTACTCCACCAAAGAGCTGGCTGCATTTTGATAGACAGGAAAATACCAGATACATTGTAATTGAAAACTCAAGAGAGATTAGCCCTAACTTTTCTTAATTAAAATAGTAATTGTGATACCCAGACCATGAAGAGAATGGGTAGTCTTCTCCTCATAATATGTTATTATGTAAAGAAAGAGAATGGGGTCTAATGAGTTCCATCACATTTCACCTAATTAATTTCTGAGTCTCCTCTTGGCCTTGAAGCTCATAAATAGTTACTGGGACCTGATCATTGACAAGGCCACTGGAGGAAATGGGCTCCTTGCCTGAGATGTGTATTATGATTGACAGTGTAATTTATGAGAATGTTGTGGCGTCAGGAATTTCCTGAGATATGTGATGGCTCTATCCTGCTTACCAGGCTTTTCTTAAATGTGATTGAGTACAGGGTGTTACATGTGTTGAAATGCAAAACCACAAGGGATGGAGTTGGCCCTATTCCTTAACATTTAGAACAGAAATGTATCAGATTGCTTTGCAATATAGAAGCATTAAGATTTTTGTGACTTGGGTTTAATGTGTATGTGTGCATGTCTGTGTGTATATACTGGACATCAATAATAATGTAAAGTCCTGTAGACCTTACTATGTATCATGTCAGAAAAAAATATCTGCAAAAGAGAGTTATTATCCATCTGAATAACTTGTTCTTACCTTTCATAATTTTATTTTATTTTTGATATTTTATTTATTTATTTGCAAGCAGAAAGAGACAGAGGGAAAGAGACAGAGAGAGAAAGACAGAGTGAGAGAGAGAGAGAGAGAACAAGAACCAGGGCCTTTGTCATGTCAAACAAGCTCCAGATGTGTACACCAGTTTGTGCATGTGGCTTCACGTGGGTTCTGAGGAATTAAACTGGGGTCATTAGGCTTTGCAAGCAAGGGTCTTAACCATTGAGCCATCTCTCCAGCCCTATAATTTTATTGTTTATTTTTTCTTGTTTAAGACAGGGTCTTACTCTTTAGCCCAGGTTATACTCAAAGTTGTAGCAATCCTCCTGCCTCAACTTCCCAAATGATGCAATTATAAGTGTAAACCACCATACTTGGATACTTCATTTTAACTGTTATGAGCCACAAGTCCAAGTATAATCATTCACCAGTTTTTGAAACAATGCATGTAGTCAGACTTGTTTCTATAATTATACTTATTATCTAGAGTCCTGAATATACATTCCAAAGAGAGCTCTTCTTCCTTCTTTTCTGAAGGAGACCTAGAAATACATGAACAGTTTGGAAGAGTTAAAAAAATCCCTTTAATAAACATGCCTGCCTGCACACACAGACATATTCCAACTATAAGGTTATGTGTCTTTCCTTCTGTTGCAGACAGCTTCAGGTTCGCTGAGATGAACTTCCAGACCAGGCACAGTTATGGAGGAAGGGATATTATTTATTGAAGCTTACAGATCCAGGGGAAGTTCCATAACAGCAGAAGAAGCAGCCTGCTCTTCACAGGGCCAAACAGAGAGAGAGAAAGCCAACCAGCCACCACAGCACACAGAGCAAAACTACAGCCAAAAGGTCACACAGCACACTTCAGGAACTCCTGGCTAGGCACATTTGCATATCTTTACAATGGAATCTCAAACCATCACCACACCTTAAGACTCGGGCCCCCAGTGACCTTGCCTCTAGCAAGGTGATTGCAGATGCAAACTATAACTAAAAAAAAAAAAAACACTGAATATATTGGGGGACATATATTCAAACTACCACACCTTCTAAGTGAAATGTGAATGATTATTATCTTTATTGCATAGGAGAGTAAGTTTATGAGGGCATAAGCTCTAGAACACTATTTTGCAAGAATTAGTGAAATTTAAATACAATATTAAGCATTTTCATTTTGAGACACATAACACAGAATCCCTGAGCAAATTCCAGTGATGCTATGCAGTGTTGTATCAAAAGTTGAATTCTAATAAAAATGAGTTTTTAGTGACTTGGAGAGAATGTGTCTACTCTACAGCATCTACTCACAAAAATAACTGAATATGTATTTTGCATAAATGACCATATTTTATTTTCCTCTGTTTCTCTTTGATCCTTTATCATTTCTGAAAAGAGAAAGTAATACACCTTTCTTGGACTAAAGTGATTCCTTTTGAAGAATTTTTTTCCAAATACAGTATATGATGTTTTGCAAATATCACAATAGAAAGCATTGAATAATCCTGATCTACTTGTACAGTGTCATTTTTACTCAACATGAAAATAAAACATTAGAATTCCAACTGAACTACAAACAAAAATCTTAAGAAAGAGTTTCATTTGATGCATGATTCATGAGATTTTCATGGAAAATCTCTAACCTGAAGTAGATTTATGACATAGGTTAAAAATTCTAGTATATTTCCAAAGTTCCTTTCTATGAAAACAATACCTAACAAAATAAAGATTCCAGAGAAGTTAGCCAGACATGAAAGCTCACATATTTCTGGAACAATTCTTTAGTATTTATTTAGATTTCTCCATATTCCTCCTATCAACACTAGAATGTATGACAAAGTAGGACAATTCTTGGCTAGAGAGAATGTCCGACTTTGTGTACTGTCTTGATTTGTTCAGAGAGTGAACCACAGGATTCCTACAAAACTACTTGGAAGTATAATACCTATGACACTCATGACTCTAAAAGATATTTCTCAATAATTTCAATTTTTTTAGCTCCCAAATTTATTTTTTTAAGATCAGCATGAAGCAACCCTTTCTTACAGTATATGACAATGATTTTATTAAACTCCTGAGAACATTAAGTAAAGGTGTTCACAGACAACAGCTGAAACATTATCTTAATATAGAGTGAAATTTATTAAGAGCTATTATATGTGAAAACAAAATACCCATTTATCTTGCTTCAATACTCTGACTAGTTCCAAATTATATTAAAATGAAATCGTTGGGGATGGGTATCTTAATTTGAAATAATATTTGAGGATTTACTTTGGAATAGTTAGAAAGATGTGGTCTGAAAGATATGATATTTGATAGAAAGCTCAACAGGTCATTGCTTCAGTAAGAGGGATAGGGTACTATGCTTGTAATTTGTAATGGCATATCTTATAAAAGTATGGAAAAAGGAATGGTGTTATAGTGAATTTTCATGGTCAACTTGATTGCATTTAGCATCACCACTGATTTATGCACCTGGGTATGTCTATGAGAGTGTTTCTACAAAAGGTTAATAAAGCAGTGAAGACCTTATATGTTGGTGGCAATTCCCATTGTCTGTAATTCCCTAGCATAATCTGATGAAGTATCAGTGATATGCATGTGGCTATTGTAATCATTATAAGAAGTATTATTTGGGGTTATATTGGTCAAAACATATTTAAGGGTATTATATTTTATTATACTGTAGTTATTAACAGTATAGTTTTAAGATCATTAAAGGTGTGAGAAACTATATCACAGAGGAAATTATGGAATAGCTAAGAATATTAAGCTTAGAGAAAAATCTCAAGATTTGACTTAAGGTAATATTGGCAGGTGATTTAAAATTTTGAATAGTAGCTGGGTTAAGAAAATAAAATAAATTGGGATATAGCTCCCATCAGAGCCCCCACACACACACACACACACACACACACACACACACACACACTGAGAAAAGACAAGTATGGCATTGAAATATATTTTCTTTGTATTGCAATAGGTAGATCTAAAGAAAGTAGTAGTGTTGATAAAACTTGAATTCAAAGTAATGGAAAAGAGTTTTCCAAAACAATCCATATTTTAAAAAAACAGAGTACCTTTGTATCTTCTGATATCTTAAATATCTTTTCATCAGAGGTCCACTTAAGAGAAATACTTCATGATGTTGGCTCATAGGAACATAAATCTTTACATAGAGAGTTCTGATCCTGACTCTTCACCAGTATGCTGCACAATGTACTAGGTTGATGTTCTTCATCAGATGACCTTTTTTTCCACATAACTTTCCTCACATGATGAATGTTGGAATATCTACTTTAGTCTGTCTATGGAGAATACTCAGGCTAAATCCCACAGAACATCAACAATAGTGGTTTACAGAAGACAAATTATCAAAGGTTTTTCAATGTTACCATAATGTTTTAAAGAGAACTTGTAGGATTTATACTGGACAAAAGAGGGAATTATATTCACTTCATGGTTTCCTCAAAAACAGCTCACCATTTTCTTTTTTGTTTTATCAGTTATGTACATACTCAATGTGAAAACAGCTCATGTTGGTACCATCCTTACCCTCACCCCTGTCTCCCCCTCCAAAGGGACTCTTCTTTTGGGGGATGCCAGTTATCCCCATAGTGATTGTGGGGGTAGCCATCAGTTATGGGGAACAGGCAATGTCTTTGTGCATAATGTCTCAACTTGTGACTCTAAAAATCTTTCTGCTCCCTCTTCCACGAAGTTCTGTGAACCATGTTGGGTTTGTTTTAGGTATACTTCAGTGATGAGCTCTTTGGAGCCTCTATGTCTCTGGATCTCTGGTTTGGTAGGAATGAGTGCTCTCTGTCTATCTCCTTCACCCTTGTGCTGATACCAGGTTCACCAAGAATCTGCACTCTTGCTCATTTCCCCCAATAACTCTGGGTTTCAACTGGGGCCCTATTGAGGTGTGGTAGGCTGATTCTCCCCTCAGGTTCTGCATCCATCTGATAAAGAGAAACAGATTCTTCAACAGAGTGAAGTCAGCACTAGATAAATGGAATAACAATTATTAGTTTAGAGAACATTTAGTAGGTGTAGGCCCTCTTGTAGCCCAAGATTAGTGGGAACTTGATATTGGAGAGTGAACTCATTATTTGGATATGACTCTGACTTGTTTCCCAGTTCCAGCTATGGGTTCCATTCCATTGAACAGATATGTTAGCCAATCCAAGAGCACTTGGTTATCCACCATAGCTGGGGGCCACTATTTCACTTGGGTGAGCATCACATCAGGTTGTTTGCTGCTGAACAGCTTAGACCTCGAGTTTTTTGGACACATGTTGGCCTTTTTGCCCCAGTAGCTCATGTAGTACCTTCTGGCATTAGATGAGCTAACTGTCGGGGGATGGGCTCTCTTTCAGATTCTAGCCAGGTCTCTCCATGTTCCCATACCTACAGCATATGGTGTCTTCAGCAGTGGGGTCTTAACATTAACCTTTGGTGAGTAATCAAGTGCTCTGACAGAAGTCTGTCTTCTTTTGGGAAAACTTATAGGTCTCTGGGATCAACAGCTCATTGTGAATGTTAACTACATCCTGCTACTGGGAGTTACAGATCAGCAACAAGGGAAAATAATGTAGAAAAATCAAGGTAATATAAAAGAGAAAGAGAGAGAAACAGGAGAAAATTAAGGTTAGTCTTCATCATACCCTCTCCAGGGATCTTTGATTCAGGTGTTCCCTCTATGGACCTTATAAATGACCAACCTTTTAGTGTGTCTTTCAGGATATAGGATTTTATAGTATCATTTCCATTTAGGTCCATTTTGTGCCTTACCCTCACCACTAGCCCTACTCTCCCTATTGTCCTTTCCTCGAGATGATTGTTAGATATGTCAGCATCTCAGGCTGATCCAGGTTAGAGCCACAGATGAGTAAGACCATGAGACAATTGTGTTTCTGTGATTGGGTGAGATCACAGAGAATGATCTGTTCCAAGTTCAACCATTTTTCTACATATTTGATTGTGTCATTTTTTTCTTACTGCTGTGTAGAATTCCTTCATGTAGGTAGACCACATGTTGGCTATCCATTCATCTAATTATAGACATATGGGTTGATTCCAGGTCTTAGTATTTAGGAATTGGGCAGCTATAAACATGGTTGAGCAAATATCTCTGAACTGAAGCATGGAGCTTTTAGGGTAAATTCCCAGTAAGGGAATAACTGGGTCTGTTGGTAATTCTATAGTCAACCTTTGTAGGAACCTCCATATTGCTTTCCATAGTGGATGTATCATCTTACATTCCCATCAACAGTGAAAGAGGGTTCCTATTTCTCCACATCCTCACCAACATTTGTTTTCATTTGATTTTTAAAAAAATTTTATTGACAACTTCTTTAATTGTAGACAATATCCCATGTTATTGCCCTCCCTTCCCCCACTTTTCCTTTTGAAACTTCATTCTCCATCATATCCCCTCCCCCTTTCAATCAGTCTCTCTTTTCATTTTGATGTCATGATCTTTTCCTCCTTTTATGATGGTCCTATGTAGATAGTGTCAGGCACTGTGAGGTCATGGATGACCGGGCCATTCTGTGTCTGGAGAAGCACATTGTAAGAAGTCCTACTCTTCCTTTGGCTCTTACATTCTTTCTGCTCCCTCTTCCACAATGGACCCTGAGCCTTGGAAGGTAGGTTTGAGATGTTTCAGTGCTGAGCACTCCTCTGTCACTTCTTCTCAGCACCATGGTGCCTTCTGAGTCATCCCAAGGTTCCCACCATCTGAAAAGAGAAGCTTCTCTAACCAAAAGTTAGAGAAGCATTAATATATGAATGCGGACATTAAGAGAAGTGCTTACTGGTGAGCATAGTACATACATTTAGCGAGACACCAGCAGACATTACACCCTTAGGGCTCATGACTACCCCTGTCGTACGTTTTCAGTATCAAGGATGTGTTCCCTCCTATGGAGCGGGCCTCCAGTCCAATTAGAGAGCAGTTTGTTTTCCCCATAACAGACATGCCACTATTGCACCCGTTGGCTCATTTGGCCAAATTTAAAGCTTGCAGTGTTCACTGTTGAGTATCTTCACTGGTGTTTGCTCTCTCCCATTGGACTGCATGCAGTGAGGCTTTTTCCAACTTTCTGTCAGCTGGTCCTCATGGAGGAGGCTTTCAGCTCAGTTCCAGCAGGTTTTCTCAGTGAACTTGCCAGCCAAGTATGTGAACTCTTCAGCAATAGTGTCTTACGATCTGTTCCTGGTGAGAATCTGAGGTCCTTGGCAATGGCCTATAATGTTTTGGGGGTGTCTGTGACCTCCCTGGCCAACAACTCACTGGAAGGTATTCCATCCCTGGCACTGAAAATTTTCTACTAACAATCTATGGCTTCTGAGTGTTCCACTGTTCAGAAAAGTAGGTTTCCATATGACTTTTTTATATCCTCTTAGATTTTGATTAGCCCTCCCTCCACCGTTCCTTTACTCAATCTCTTTCCCTGACCTCACTTAGGCCTTTTCACCTCCATTAATCTGTTCTTCTACTTACATATATACAATACCATCTTATTAAGTCCCCCTCCCTTTCTATTCCCTTTCTATCCCCTTTCTAGCTTACTGGCTTCTGCTGCTGACTTTTATTTTTACTCACATACAAGTCCAATCTTTTGTAGCTAGGATCCACATATGAGAGAGAACATGTGACATTTGGCTGGTTCCATTTCCTAGCTACTATGAATAGAGTGTCAATAAACATGGTTGAGCAAGTATCTCTAAGTTAGTGAGACGAGTCCTTAGGATCTTTGCCTAGGAGTGGTATAGCTGGGTCATATGGTAGATCTATATTTAGCTGTCTCAGGAACTTCCACACTGATTTCCACAATGGCTGGACCAGATTGCACTCCCACCAACAGTGTAGAAGGGTTCTTCTTTTTCCACATCCTCGCCAGCATTGATACTCCTTTGTTTTCATGATGGTAGCCAATCTGACAGGAGTGAGATGGAATCTCAAGGTAGTTTTATTCTGCATTTCACTGATGAGTAGGGATGTAGAACATTTTTTTTTTAGATGTTTATATGCCATCTGTATTTCTTCTTCTGAGAACTCTCTATGTAGTTCCATAGCTCATTTTTTAATTTGGTTGTTTGATTTTCTCCCATTCTGTAGGTTGCCTCTTTGCTCTATTCACAGTGTCCTTTGATGTACAAAAGCTTTGTAATTTCATAAGGTCCCAGCAGTTGATCTGTGGTTTTATTTCCTGAGTGATTGGGGTTATATTCAGAAAGTCTTTGCCAAGACCAATATGTTGAAGGGTTTTCCTTACTTTTTCCTCTAGCAATTTCAGAGTTTCAGGTCTGATATTAAGGTCTTTGATCCATTTGGACTTGATTCTTGTGCATGGAGAGAGATAAGGATCTATTTTCATCCTTCTACAGATGCATATCCAGTTTTCCAAGCACCATTTGCTGAGGAGGCTGTCTTTTCTCCAATGAGTATTATTGGTGTTTTTGTCAAAGATCAGGTGGCTATAGCTACCTGGACTTACATCAGGTCCTCTATTCTGTTCCATTGATCCACATGTCTGTTTTTGTGCCTGTACCATGCTGTTTTTGTTACTATGGTTCTGTAATATAGGTTAAAATCAGGTATGTGATACCACCAGCTTTATTTTCGTTGCTCAAAATTGTTTTAGATATCCAAGGTTTTTTTTGCTTCCAAATGAATTTTTGGATTACTTTTTCTATTTCCATGAAGAATGCCATTGGAATTTTGATGGGGATTGCATTAAATGTGTAGATTGCTTTTGGTAGGATTGCCATTTTCACAATATTGATTCTTCTGATCCAAGAACAGGGGATGTTTTTCCATTTCCTAGTGTCTTCTCCAATTTCTCACTTGAGTATTTTAAAGTTCTCCTTGTAGAGATCCTTTACTTCCTTGGTTAGGTTTATCCCAACGTACTTTATTTATTTATTGATTGATTGATTGATTGATGCAATTGTGAATGGGAGTGATCCTCAGATTTCATGTTCTGTGTGTTTGTTGTTAGCATATAGGAAAGCTACTGATTTTTTTTTTTGATTATTTTGTATCCTGCTACATGGCTATAGGTGCTTATCAGCTCAAACAGTCTGCTGGTAGAGTCTT
Organism: Orientallactaga sibirica; assembly: GCA_036365145.1. NCBI lineage: Eukaryota > Metazoa > Chordata > Mammalia > Rodentia > Dipodidae > Orientallactaga > Orientallactaga sibirica. The sequence continues at coordinate 19,063,428 of JAEOAD010000023.1, read as the reverse complement.
TAGGGTCCTTTATGTATAGAATCATATCATATACAAATAATGATAACTTGATCTCTTCCTTTCCCATTTGCATCCCTTTTATGTGTGTCTCTTGTCTTATTGCTATGGCTAAGACTTCCAGTACTATATTAAATAAAAGTGGGGACAGTGGACTGTATGGCACAATATAGGCTTGGTCCTAGCCAGACCACATGGCAGAAGAAACCAGGAAGTGGCTTCTGTGAACATGGCATTCTGTGCAGGCTTGGTGTGACAACAGCTACAGTCCCATGCTCTGAGAAAGCTGCTACGAGATGACCTGTCCAGAGACAGGCTGTCATTGGTCACAAAAAGGGGACCACCCCATACAATGATTGACCAGCAAAGCCCCTCAAAAACCCTCTGCACTTCCTCAATAAATGAGTTTGTGGCAGCTCGCTCCCTGCTTTCACCCAACTCCCAGAGTCTGTGTCATGATTCCGCGCTGCTCACCCCAACTTGGCAGAGACCCTGCCGTCCCTCCTGGGCTGACCTTAGGGGGGACCACAATATCTGGTGCCCGAACAGGGACTCTCTGCCCCTTTGGCATTGGCAAGACACCCCATCCGTGATCATCAGGACCCTCTGCCCATCAGCATTGGTGAGACACCCCCTCCTTGATCTTTGGCGAGTATGCCCCTTGGCATTTGGCAAGACGCCCACTTCTTGGTTGTCTGGTGAGCAGCCCCCTCAGCGTTTGGCAAGATGTTCTGTTCTTCGTCACTGGTGAGAAAAGCCCCTTGCTGTTGCGTGTGTTGACGGTTGCCTGGGGGTGAGCAGCAGCCCACTCCTCCCTGCTTTTCCTTTGTTTGTCCTTTCCCCTGGTAGGAAGGCACATACTGCTGCACAGCCCTGAAGCCCATGTCGGCCCCTCCATTATCTCATTCATCCAGGTGAAATCACTTAAGGTTCTGACCCACCCTATTTTGGAACCAAGGCGAGGCCTTTGGCTGATGTGGGCATACAGCCATGGAGTAATGACCCATGGAAGTCCCCCACTAAGCACAAGACACATGGGTCCTAAACATTCTATTCATATGTCTCAGCTGGCTCCAGCATTAGGACTTGTGGTTTGCGTGACTATCCTTTGGGCTAACATTTTTGATCTGGGTTATTATTTCCTCAGTCTCTTTGATTCAGGAGTGTCCAAGCCTAGCCCTGCCCCCCCCCCATCAAACACCACCATGCCATAATGGGCAACCTCCCTCCCCATCAGAGGCTGCCGTAATTGCAGGCTCTTAAGGCCCTCCTCCTGCAATGCGGCTTAAAAGTAAAACAAAAAGACCTCCATAGATTTTGGGATGAAACTCTTGTTTTAGCCCCATGGATTAGTCTGGAGAACATCTGGGACACTTCCATTTGGTCCCAGGTTCTCTTCCTCATGAAGAAATGCAAAGTTTACAAAGGGCACACACTCGCTGCCCCATTCTTTCCTATCATCCTTGCCATAATTGTTGGCCTTAAAGGCTCCACTGTGGAGGAAGTCATTTCTACCCATAATGAAGGCTATAAGGAGGTACCTAAACTGGCTCTTCAAAGCTCATCCCTCCCAGCCTGCTCTTACAATAACTGGGATGAGGAGGAAGTCAAACCTTTAAATGATAATAGACTGCCACCCCAACCCCTTCCTACTACAGCCGCACTCATAACCACCCCTCCCCCTCTTTACCCTTGCAAGGACCTCCCCCCCAGTCCTGGACATACCCAGGTGACTGCCAGTTCCCTGACACGCCCCTTCGCTGCCTTCCTTGTAATGTAGGGCCGGATGTGACAGCCAGGCCGTGGTACCCCACCCCCCTCTCTGATCTGGCTCTCATCTGTAAGATGGACCAGGAATCTGGCATTGACTCCTCTTACTTTGAACAAGTCCTTTTACAATGGGCCATCCATCTTCAGACTTACTATGACTGGTACTTGCTCCTCAAGGTGGTCCTTCTCCCCCCTGAATTCCTCCAATGGAAAGCCACCTATAGTGACCTGGCTGAATCCCAGGCCCGCCAAAATCTTAGGAGTGGAATTCAAATTACCCTGGACATGCTCCTTGGCACAGGACCTTATACAGACCCTGTATCACAAGCCACAGTGGGCATACATGCCTAGTTTGACCAAGTAAAATCTTTATCCCTCCAAGGGCTTAAGGCCTGCCTCCCACAGAAGCCAGATACCTATTTTTGTAACCTGGAACAGGGCCCATGCGAGGACTTCACGGATTTCCTCTCTCATGTGATGGAGTCTGTGGACCGACGCACTCCCCCTGGCCCTGCCAGGGATGATTTAGTTAAGCAACTGGCATGGGAAGGAGCATCCACAGCAGCATGTAATGCTATTGCTGCCATGTGCAATGAGGATCTCCATAAATGGATTGTAGCTACCAAAGATATCAATCCCATGTCTGCCCCCCTCGAGGCCCTGGCTGCCTCAATAAAAACCCTGACCATGATTCAAAAGCCTAAGCCTTTACAGATGCCAATGAACATACTTACAGACTAATTATTAAGAGAGCCAATCGACCAGATGAGGTCCTTAAGTTCCCTAACCCCCATTCAGTCCAGCTAGCAGAACTATATGCCATCATCAGAGTCTTAGGCTCTGTCATCAAGAGCCTGTCAACATCTTCTCTGACAGCAGTTATGCTGTTAAAATGACAAAGGTACTGCCCTTAGCTAATCCCAGCCCTCTCATCATCCTATAGACATTGCCATCTCTATGGCACAATACAGGCCTGGTCCTAACCAGACCACATGGCAGAAGAAACCAGGAAGTGGCTTCTGTGAACATGGCATTCTGCCCAGGCTTGGCTTAACAACAGCTACAGTCCCATGCTCACGAGAAACCTGCTACGAGATGACCTGTCCAGAAACAGGCTGTAATTGGTCACAAAAAGGGGACCACCCCATACAATGATTGACCAGCCAAGCCCCTTAAAAACCTTCTGCACTTCCTCAATAAACGAGTTTGTGGCAGCTTGCTTCCCACTTTCACCCAACTCCCGAAGTCTGTGTTGTGATTCTGCACTGCTCACCCCAACTTGGCAGAGACCCTGCCATCCCTCCTGTCTTGTGCCTGATTTTAGTGGAAAAGCTTCGAGTTTTTCTCCATTTATTATTATATTGGCTATGGGTTTGTCATCAATAGCCTTTATTATGTTGAGATATGTACCTTCTATTCCCAGTCTCTGTAGGACTATTATCATGAAGGGATGTTGGATTTTGTCAAATGCTTTTTCTTCATCTAATGAGATGATCATGTTATTTTTGTCCTTCAGTCCATTTACATAATGTATTACATTTATCGATTTATGTATGTTGAACCATCCCTGCATCTCTGGGATAAAACCTACTTGGTTGGGGTGAATGATCTTTCTAATACATTCTTGTATTCTGTTTGCCAATATTTTGTTGAGAATTTTTGCATCTATGTTCATGAGGGAGATTGGTGTGTAATTTTCCTTTTCTGTTCTATCTTTGTCTGGTTTTGGGATCAGGGTGATGCTGACTTCATAGAAGGAGTTTGGTAGGGTTCCTTCCTCTTCTATTTTATGGAAAAGTTTAAGAAGCATTGGTGTTAGTTCTTCCATGAGGGACTGGAAAAATTCAGCCGTGAATCCATCTGGTCCTGGACTTTTATTTAGTTGGGAGATTTTTTTTTTTTATAACTGCTTGGATCTCCATACTTGTTAAAGGTCTGTTTAAGTAGTCTCATCTTGATTTAATTTAGGTAGGTCATATAAATCAAGGAAATCATCCATTTCTTTCAGATTTTCAAAATTAGTGGAGCATATGTTCTTATAGTGCGTCCCTATGATTTTTAAAATTTCTTTGGTATCTATTGTGATGGTGCCTTTTTCATCTCTAATTTTATTAATTTTTGTATTCTCTCTCTCTCTTTTTTTTTTTATCAGATTTGCTAAGGGTTTATCAATCTTATTTATCCTTTCAAAGAACCAACTCTTTGTTTCATTGATTCTTTGGATTTTTTTTTTTTTTTTTTGGTTTCTATTTCATTCATTTCTGCCCTAATCTTTATTATTTCTTCCCATCTACTGATTTTTGGTTTGCCTTGTTCTTTTTTTTCCAAGGCCTTCAGGTGCAGCATTAAGTTGTTTACCTTAACATAGACACTTAAAGCTATAAATTTCCCTTTTAGGACTGCCTTCATTGTGTCCCAAAGGTTTTGGTATGTTGTATTCTCATTATCATTTGACTCCATGGATTTTTTTATTTCCTTCTTTATTTCTTCATTGACTCATTCATCATTTAGTAGTGTATTATTTGGTTTCCATGATTTTGTGTATGCTCTACAGCTTTTCTTGTTGTTGATTTGTAGTTTGATCCCATTGTGATCCTATAGAGTGCAAGAAATTATTTCAATTTTCCTATATTTGTTAAGATTTGCTTTGTGTCCTAATAGATGGTCTATTTTAGAGAATGTTCCATGTGCTGCTGAAAAGAATGTGTATTCTTCAGCATTTGGATGAAATGTCCTGTAAAAATCTGTTAGGTCCATTTGTTCTATGACCTCATTTAACCCAGAAGCATCTCTGTTTATTTTTTGCAGGGATGAGCTGTCAATTGGTGAGAGTGTGGTGTTGAGATCACTCACTACAGGTGTATCTGGTGTTATCTGTGACCTTAGTTCTAATAGCATTTGTTTGATGAAATTGCCCCCCCGTGTTAGGTGCATATATGTTTAGGATTGTAATGTCCTCCTGTTGGAGCATTCCCTTAATCAATATAAAGTGACCTTCCTTACCTTTCCTAATTAATGTTGGTCTGAAGTCTACCCTGTCAGATATTAGGATAGCAACCCTTGCTTGTTTTCTAGGTCCATTTGCTTGAAACACTGATTTCCAGCCTTTCACCCTAAGATAGTGTCCATCCTTTGCAGAAAGGTGAGTTTATTGGAGGCAACAAATTCAAGGATCCTGCTTTTTAACCCAGTGTGCAAACCTATGTCTTTTGGTTAGAGCACTCAGGCCATTGATATTAAGAGTTATTATTGAAAGGTGTGTATTTATTTTTGCCATTTTTCTTGTTTTGTAGTTCTTCCAGTTTTACATTTGCTCTCTTGTAATAACTAGTATTGGGGTATGGTTTGTTTTTTATAGGTTCCTTATATGTGTGCTCTTCTTTCTCTTCAGCATGGAGGATCCTTTCAAGGATTTTCTGTAGAGCTGGTTTTGTCTTCAAATATTCCTTTAGCCAGCTTTTGTTGTGGAATGTCCTTATTTCTCCATCTATTTGAATGGATAGATTTGCAGGATAAAGTAACCTTGGTTGACAGTTGTTACCTTTTAGAACTTGGAATACATCACTACAAGCCCTTCTGGCTTTTAATGATTGTGTTGAGTACTCTGCTGTGATTCTGATGGGCTTGCCTTTGTAGATGACTTGCTTTTTCTCTCTAGCTGCTTTCAATGTATTTTCTTTGGTTTGTATGTTTAGTGGTTTAATTATAATATGGCAGGGAGAGGTCCTTTCCAGGTTTTGTCTGTTTGGTGTTCTAAAGGCTTCCTGTATCTGCATTGGCATCTCTTTCCCAATCTGGGGGAAGTTTTCTTGTATGATTTTGTTGGAAACACCTACTATGACTTTGGAGTGAAATTCTACTCCTTCTACTATACCTTGAATTCATATGTTTGATCTTTTCATACTGTCCCAAATATCTTGAAATTCCCATTCATACCTTCCTATTAGTTTGTCTGTTTCTTTGTTGGACTGTATTAGATCTGCCACCTGGTCTTCTGGTTTAGATATTCTGTTCTCTCCTTCACCCATTCTACTAGGGAGATTTTCTACAGAGTTTTTTTTTTTTTATTTCACTGATTGTGTTCTTTATTCCTAGTATTTCTGACTGGTTTTTCTTTATTATTTCTATTTCCTTATTTATGTCTAGTATTAACCTCCTTATTTCATTAAATTGGTTTCCTGTATGTTCTTTGGATCCTTTGATTTCCTCTTTGAGGTCTTTGAACATTTTCATTTCTTCTTTGAGTTCTTTGAACATATTTATAATCATTCTTTTGAAATGTTTTTGAAGCATTTCCTCTAAGTCTCACCGAAGGTCATTTCTGATACATTAATACTTTTTGGTGGATTGATATTGTCTTGACTTTTTGTGTTTCTTGTATTATAATGTAGAGATTTTTGCATCTTGGATTAATTTAATGCTTGGGTTTTCTAATTATCTGCAATGATATTAGATGTATCAATCAATCCGATGTTATATATCTTCAGGGTAGGAGCTTAAAGTGCTAGGTGTGTCTCTTAAGACTCTCAGAGTAACCACAAAAGTGACCCTAGGTTTTGGGTTTGCCTGCTATGAGAGTATTCAAGTGGGCTGAATGGAACAGAATACAGTCAAATTGTAAAAATTTAACTAAACAATATACCCATTCAGTGAAATACAGCACAGAGTGTGCAAAAGTAGGTATTATGACAAACAGATCCTTCAACAAAATCACAGTCCCTAAGGATGTTTGTTGCCCCACACCCTTAATCCTGTCAACTGGGAGGCTAAGATTTCTGGTCTGTAGAGGGTTCCAAGGTCAGCTTGTGACCAAGTGAGACCCTTCCCCAATGAATGACAGAAGAGGAAACAAAGGCACTATAAATGAGTAAGCAACAAATGAGCAGCCCAAAATATAGCTTATTTAAGAATGTCAGATCTGAGCATCCATCAGGTTTAACATATAATTTACCCTGACATGGAAGGTGCAATTAGCCCTTCTGATGCAAGCCTATACACCATACTTATTTAGTGGTTACTGACCTGGTGTAATCCCAGTCACCTTTTGGGATGGCTTCGATCTCAGCTATGCTGCACAGCCACTTGGGTCCCTCTTTGCTGTGTGTGGGCTCAGGAATGCTGGCTGCATCTGTGGGTCACTGCTCTGATTGTGCTGTGTGCTGGGTAGGTGAACTTTCTTCCCTAGGTCTCTGGTGCTTGCTGGCACTTGTCCTGGTGGTGGGGGAGTGGATGCTGTGGATGGTGGCTGAAGTCTGTCTGCTTGTCCACATGATCCTCTTCCTCACAAGACCTCTGTTGGTCTCTGCCGTCCTCCTTCCACATTTCTTCAGGCGGCAGGTGTGATTGGAAAATCACCTCACCTGGCTTTAAAATCCTGCAGCTCAGGCGGAGCCTGGTGGCTACAGTCATGTGGAACTCGCCCCTGCTGGAGCCACTTCTGCCTGCTTCTGTGGGCTCTAGATGCTCTGGGTCTCTCCTACTTCTCTGCTGCAGTCAATAATTTACTATACACCTCACTTTTTAGTAGAAGAGTGTATTTTGCTAGTTTTTTTTTTTTTTTTTTTTTTTTTTTTTTTTTCCCTAGCCAGTTTTGGTGTGGTTCCTATGCCGCCATCTTAACCAGAAGTTCAGTTCATTTGATTTTTTAATGTTTTCTATCCTTACTAGTGTAAGATGGAATCCCATAGTTGTTTTAATTTGCATTTCCCTGATGGTTAGGGATGTTGGATATTTTCTTAAGTGTGTTTTCCATTTGTATTTCTGCTTCCGAGAACTTCCTGTACAGTTATCTGCTATACTTTGTGAATGGGTTGTTTGATTTTTTATTGTTTAGGATTTTGAGCTCTTTGTAGATTCTAGAAATTAGGCCTCTGTAAGTTGTAGAGCCAGCAAAAATTTTCTTCCATTCTGTGGGTAGTCTATTGCCTCTAGTTATTGTATGTTTGTCTGTGAAAAAAACTTTTCAGCTTCATGAGATCCCAAAGGTGGAGTTATTGTTTAAGTTCTTGGTCTACCGGGATTTTGTTCAGGAAGTCTTTTCCCACTCCTATATCATGGAAAGTTGCTCCTATTTTTTCTTCCAGTAGTAGTAGAGTTTCCAGTCTCATATTGAGGTCTTTGATCCATTTGGACTTGACTTTTGGGCCTGGTGAGATGTGTAGTTCTAGTTTCATTTTCCTGCATATGGTTATCTAGTTTGTCCATCACCATTTGTTGAATATGCTGTCTTTTCTCCAATGTATATTGTCAGGGCCTTTGTGGAATATCAAGTAGCTGTAGTTACTTGACACAAAGTACAGATCCTCTATTCTGTTCCATTGGTCTATAATGTGATTTTTATGCCAGTACCATATTGTTTTTGTTACTATGGCTTTTTAATATAGCTTTAGATCAGGTATGGTGATGCTTCCAGAGGTGTTTCTTTTATGGAGGATATGCTTGGATATCTGAGGCCTGCTGCCATTCCATATGAATTTTGAAGTCATTTTTATTTCTATCTCTCTGAAGAACAATGTTGGGATTTTTATTGGTATTGCATTAAATCCCTATATTTCTTTTTGTAAGATTGCCATCTTCACAGTGTTAATTCTTCCTAGCCAGGAACATGGGAGGTCTTTCCATTTTCTCAAGTCCTCCTCAATTTCTTTCTTGAGTGTTTTTATGTTTTCATTATATAACTCTTTTACATCCTTGGTTAATGTCATTCCAAGGTATTTTTGTTGTTGCTGTTGTTGTTATTGAAAATGGGAGAGTGTCACTAATTTCTTTGTCTGTATCTTTGTCCTTTGCATATAGAAAGGCTACTGATTTTTTGTGCATTGGATTTGTATCCTGATACTTTGCTGAAGGAATTAATCACCTTTACAAATCTTGAGATGGAGGTTCTCAGGTCATTTATGTATAGAATCAGGTCATCTGCCAATCCTTTTTAAGATTTTTTCCCTGTCTCATTGCTTGATCTAGGACTTACAGTACTAAGTTGAAGAGCAGAGGTGAGAGTGGACATGCTTGTCTTGTTCCTGACCTCAATGGGAATTCCTTCAGTTTCTCCCCATTAAGTATTATTTGGGATTAGGTACTTTATATGTAGCCTTTTTTGTGTTGAGTTATAAACAGTCCATGCCTTTTCTCTCCAACATTTTGATCATGAAGTAATGTTGTATTTTGTCGGAGGCCTTTTCTGAATCTATTGAAATGATCACATGATCTTTGTGTTTAAGCTTATTTACGTGGTGTATTAAATTGACAGATCTTTTAATTTATTTATTTAACATTTTATTGACAAATTTTCATAAATGTGTATAATGTATTCTGATCAAAAATATCTCCTGTTACTTTCTGTTCTTTTCCCTCCACTAATCCCTTTTACTCAATCACTTCTTTCTAATCAGTCCCTCTTCTAATTTGACATTTTTATTTATTTATTTATTTATTTATTTATTTATTTATATTTTTCCCTCCTCCAAATACATAATGGAATGTTGGAATGTTAATGGGTCCAATATTTTTCCTGTATTCTGCAGATAACAACACTGGATGTGGGGTCATAAATGCAGCTGTTATTGCACTTCATAGAACTCCTCATCATTTTCTGGTATTTATATTCTTTCTAGCCTTTCTTCCAGAACTTTCCTGGTCCTTGATGTCCATGGCAGAAATATCATTTGTCCTCCATGCTTTGACAATTTTGCTACTCAGTGTTTTCTGATCCTTAAAATATTGTATGTTCATCCTAAAAAGTAATGTTTTCATTAGATAATGTTGCATTGTCAACCTCAAAGCATTGTCTTAGAATTTTATAAAGCCATAGGAATTATTTTGTGTGTGTGAGCACACATGGGCATGTGGGTACAGTGTTTTCATATGTAGCATTTAAATTAAATAGAATTCACTTAATTTTCAGTTATGACAGTTGACATAATTTCAGGATAACCCACCAAGATATTCCACTCAAACCTAGAGGTTGTTAATGTGGTCTCTGTACCTTACTGTCACTGTATAACTGCAACACATATGTTACAGGACTGAAAGGATTCAGCAGATGTGAGTAAAACTATTCATTAGATGGACTTAAGTTAAATTATCAGAGGACAATCACAGTAGCTCTTTAAAAGCAATGAATTCTCCCTATTTCATGAGGAGATAATTTAAGTGTGAATGCAATTGACACAACTAACTCTATGTGATGATATTACCTTCCATTGCATATTATAAAAAGGCACAAGAATAGTTCTCTGGAAGGGATCTGTAAGTTTCTTACTCCGTGGTATATCTTCCTATAAGGGGGTCACATATACTAATTGGGGGTTGGTAGAAAAATAGGGTCACAGTAAAAGATTTCTGAATGTGCATCAAGTAAACCTTAAGTCAATATGAAATGCACAATAATTTTGAGGTGGGCATGGAATTTCTGACCACTGCTGTATTGCACAACTTCACTGTAGTACTTGTTCTGAACATACATGTGGATTTTGAATCATGTAAAGCCAATGAACAGTGTCTGAAATACCTCCACTGTTTCATGCTTTTTTTACAGTATATACAGAATTTTCTGTTCTTACAGAAACATAATGCTCTGATATGCAAAACAAGGGCTTTTACCGTTTCCCCACTATCATTTCTCAGCTAATTAAGGTCAAAGTAGTATATCTGTGGATTGTATTATGCTAAAATATCTGATTTCAAAAAGTGCTATTTGGTTTGCTGACTTAAGTTTCATGAAAAATTGCAATGGGATTTTGGCTTGAGAATTAGGACAGCAGTTCCAAAAATTTCTGAAATAGCCCCAAACATTTGACAAAATGATAACATTAAATGAATACAAAGTAGTTATTTTCTTTTTAGTTTTTGAGGTGGGGTTTCAATCTAGCCCCAGCTGACCTGGTATTCTCTATTTAGTCTCAGCATAGCATCAAGCTCACAGTGATTTTCCTACTTCTGCATCCTGAGTGCTGGGATTAAAGGTGTGTGCCACCATGTCCAGCTACAAAGTATTTTTAAAATAAATTTCTTTAGTATTTATCACCAATAAATGTTGGATTTATTACATATTTTTATATATTATATACTCAGGGCCACATAACAATTTCTTGGATTGGGTGGTGGGGAGATGGTTCCATAATAATAATGTTTGCTGCACAATGTGAAAGCCTTAGAGAACCTAAGAGGGCTTAAGATGACCCAAGTTTGACTTCCCAATTCCCAAATAAACATCTGGATGTGTATATTCATATCTGTAATACCAGTCTTGTAGGAATGTGTATGGAGACCAGAGAATGACTATGCCTTGCTAACTGAAATAATGGCAAAAATGGAAATTCTGAGTTGAGCTAGAGACTGAATTTCAAATAAAAAGTTGGATGTATAAAAATAGAGGCCTCTGGACACATATGCAGAGGGTGCACACAACTGCTCATACATACATTCTCCACACTTACATCACATTACACATCATATACCCCAATACAATACACACACACACACACACACACACACACACACACTAATATACACACAAGCAGAAAATAAATAAATAAGTAAAAATTTTAAAAATTAGTAGAAGATAATTGAATGACAACATGACCATATATTGTATTTTCATACATTAAAGTTCTCAATACAAAATATTTAAAAGGGGTGGTGTGGAGAGTGGAGGAAGTTTAGGAAGTCTTGATCCATGACATGAGGTGGACTGACAGCCAAGAAAAGAGGACTTCACTTCTGCAATCACACAGAACCAAATTCCACCAACAACATGTATATTTCCGTTTCAGAGTGAATGTTCACCCAGAGTCTCAGCTGTAAACATAGCCAACTGATACCTGGTGTGCAAGACCCTGAGAAAAAAAAGAAAGTTAACCATGCTGGACTTATTAAACTCATGAAACTCCATCACCAGAAACTCTCAGAAAAGTAAAGTAACAAGAAATTATTGTTTCAAGCCATTTAACTCTTCTTAATTCTTTATAAAGTAGTAGTAAAAAGGGACCTGGAAGCTGAGCTGATGTGGGAAGAGTTATTTTTCATATGGTAGGTGTTAACTGGACCACTTATTTTACCAAATGTGTGCAGAGAACTGATGAAAGAGACCATGTAACATACTGAAGACATATAATTAGGCAGAAGTGGAAATCACTATTCTATTGAAACACTTCTCAAGAATCAAGAGGGATTCACTAACTGAAAAGACCTTGACCTTTTGACTACGAGCTGCTGAACTACTTTTCACATGATTTCTTCCCTTGCTGAATCAAATCTGTTTTTAAAATGTGAATTGTGATTCTTTAAATTATAATTGCAGTCACTTCTGAATCTTTGGTTTAATGTAGTTTCATTTGAAATACCTCTTATTTTGAAAAAAAATTATTTAAATTACATCATTGAAAAGGTACTTTTTATTCAGAATAGCAGCCTAAAATAACTGAATAAGCTATATAAATTGCATTCTGTTTATGATCTCAGTGGATATATGGAGTAAATGGAATTTAAAATAAAAAGACACCTAAATTATTATACTCAAAATTCCATATTTCAACTGTAAGTATTTGAAAAGGGAAGTTTCAGATCAGAAGTTATAAAACATTTATAGAAGGAGATTCTTTGACATTCATTGAACATATATTGAAATATGAACTGTACCAGTAACATTTGTTTGCCATAGTCAAAGAAATTCATTCTCTTTCAACTAAAATTCCATAATATCTAACTAAACAAATACTTTATCACATGGATATCAACATTTACAAGTCAACATTGTTTTGCCTGCCTAAGATGATGTTATGGACTTTTTGGATATCATCTTTCACTATTTCCATCTTTTTTTCTGGTATAGCATTTTGTGTCTTTTCACACTAATTTTCTGTTGTTGCTACCCAATAATTATTTTTCTTCTTATCCAGTAATAATTTTTCTGGTTCATAGGTCATGTTGGCTTCATGTGATATGCAGTCTAAGACAAGTGCTTTGTGTGTTGCTAGCAAGTCAGCTTTAGGACTGTCACCACAACACAGGAGATCAATAAGAGTTGTCAAATATGTCTGGCTTACTGTGGTTACAGAAATGTGTGAGAAAGCATGTTGGCCTAACAGTGGGAATTAGTTATATTCAGACTCCAAAGTGACCTGATTGACAAAAATGTGGTACTCTAAAATAAAATTAGTATAACTGAATTTAGTTAGAGTAGGAAGAAAGTAAGGAATTAGTAACAGACAGTGGGTGTTAAACATCTCCATGAGATATAGAGTGAGATGAGATGCAATGATATCTACATTGTGTGTGTGTGTGAATGTGTGTGTGTCTGGTATGGTGTATACACAACACAGTTTGAATCAACGTGGCTCCCCATGCATTAACCTGTGGTGGGGAATGCTTTCCTGCACTGTCCCCAGTGGAACATCAGGTTCCCCTCTCCGTTGCTCCTTAGCTCATTATTATTTCAGCCAAAGTTTCTTACTGATCCCAGAACTTGTGATTTTTTTCATAAGCCCTGTTGATTCTTGGGTCTCTGCTCCCCTATGGAATTGGGGTTACAGATGCATGTGTACACACCCAGCTTCTTATGATGATCCTGGGAATGTAAGTCTAGCAGTCTCTTTGGCCTCATCAGACATTCGTGCCTTGGCAGGAAGTGCTCTTAATCACTTAGGCATCTCTTCAGTCCACAATCTCAAGAAGTGTTCTTCCAGAATTCTCTTCTATGGAAAGGAGAAGTCAGTGAAATAATAAAACATACACATACATAATCACAAACCCACATTCTCACATGGAAGATATCTCCTCCAAAAATAAAATGAGAAAGACATAGATAGAAAGAATGATTAGGTGTCCCATCTCCAAAAAGTAACTGGCAATTTCATAGAAAATATGCAATGCAAAAGAAAAGTGGAAAAAAGTTGAAGGGTGGTAAGTAAACTAGATAACAAGGCAAAGCGAGGAACACAGTGCTATCAATAGAACTTCAGATTATGTTTTTAAATTCTCTCTTCCAATTTTATATGAGAAAACATTAATTAAAAATATAACTTGAAAAATTACTTACTTAAAAATAGATACATTTGTTGTATTTCTATTAGCAGGTGATAACAATGAGCTACATAGTATAACATGTAATTTCAGTGAACCACATAATATAACATGTGATATTAATGAGTTACATAATATAACATGTGAGACCAATGAGCCACATAATATAACATGTGGGAACAGTGAACTACATAAAATAACATATGATGTCAATGAACTATATAATATTATAAGTGATACTAGTGAGCTACATAATATAATATGTGAGAAAAATGAACTATAAAATGTAATATGTGAGACTAGCGAGCCATGTAAAATAACACGTGATACCAGTGAATTTCATGATATAACATGTGAGATCAGTGAACTATATAATATGACATGTGATATCCATGAAGTACATAATATAACAGGTGACTATATTTTTTATGTATAAGTCAAACCAAAACAAAAATAGCATTCATGGACACATCAAAAGACTATAATAGTAATTCCAAATTTATATTCATAATATCTGCTGTTAGCTCAGCAGGTGTAGTTTTGATTGTGATGTATCCCTTTTCAATGATCATCTTCCATTTGTAATGAGTCAAAATGGGATCATGATACATTTGTTTCATAGTGTCTCCTCACATTATAAATATTATATTTACAGAATTCATTTTTTATTTCATTGTATTCTAATACATAATACCTGCTTTTTATTGAGCCAATTCCCAATTGTCAGTCATACAATATTTATATTTTTCTGAATCTGTGACAATTCAATGCCAAAACAACTTTATAGTCAAATGTTTACATATTTTTGATTATCTTTCTGGGAAGAATTTCCTAGAAATGTACTTGTAATTTCAAAAGGCTGATTTTATTTGAATTACTGAATACTTTCTCTTCTACCAAGATTATATGCATTTACAATTTTATGTTATTATTATTATTAACAACATATTTTGTATGGATGCATCATGTGTTGGTACTCTCTTTTCCCTCATCCCTGCCCCCATTCTATTGGGTATGCTCCTCAGTGGGGTTGCAGGAATTCCCCATAGGGTTGTGGTTTATGCATCATGGGAGTGTTAGTCAGTTATTTCTGGTGGGTGGGAATGTCTCTGGCATTATGTCTCAACCTGTGGATCTTACAATCTTTCCACCCCCTCTTCTGCAAAATTCCCTGAGCCATGGTGGGTGAATTTTATGTCTACTTCAGTGGTGAGCTCTTAGGAGCTTCTGGAGCTCTGCTTTGGTAGGTTTGAGTATCTTCAGGATCTGTCTCCTTAACCCTGGTGCTGATTATCAGATTGAGCATGGTAGCAGCACTCATGCTCATCTCCCCAATTCCTTTGTGGTTTCAGCTGTGGCTTGTTTGAAGTGCAAAGGGTAGTTTAATCTCCTCAGTTCTTGCTACCTTCTGAAAAAAAAAAAAAAAGATTCTCCAATGGAGAGTGAAGTCAGCATAGTTTAAATGAGATAAGCCTTATTAATTTAGGGAGAATTTGATGTATGTTATCCCTCTTTTAGCCAAAGACTGGTGAGAGCTTGACACTGGAGAACATAATCTTTGTCTGCATAGGGTTCTGATCTGTTCCTGATTCCAGATATGGGTTCCTTTACCCGGAGTGGATCTCTTAGCCAATCAGAAAGCTTATTGGTTAGTTGCTGAGGCTGTGTGCCACTATTGCACTGACATGTACATTCTGTCAGGGTGTTTACTTTTGAATAGCTTAGACATCTGGTTGTTTGGATCATTGTTGGCCATTTTCTCCCAGTAGCTCATGTAGCACTTTCCAGCACTAGACAGGATAACTGTCTAGGAACTGGTTTCTCCTGAATTCCAGCCAGGTCTCTCCGTGCTGGGTGTCATCGGCATATGGTGCTTTTCAGCAATAGGGTCTGAGCATTTTTCTCAGGTGGGTAATCATGTGCTTTGACAGAAAGCTGTCTTGATTTGCAGATCTCCTAGTTCTCTCTGATCAATAGCTAAATGTGGGTAGCAACCAGTCTCTGGTTCTGGGAGTTATAGGCCAGAGACAGAACAAAAATTTTCTTTTAAGCTTAGGCTTTATCCCAACATCACCAGGGCCCTACATTTCAGGTGTTCGCCCTTACTACTTTTGAGGGTTATATCTTTTAGGCTATCTCAAAGGATAAAGGTTTCCATAGTATCAGCCCATTTTGGATTTAATTTTGCATTTGTATCCCTCACCCTCTCATTCTTCTCCTCCAAAACCCTTTCATCCCTATTGTCTGGGCCTTGAGTTGCCTATCAGATGTGTCAGCAACTCGAGCAGGTCCAGGTTATGAACTGCAGATAAGTGGCATGATGTGGCATTTGTCTTTCTGTGATTGTGTGAGTTTGCTGAATATGACCTGTTTCAAGTCTGTCAACTTTTCTACAAATTTCATTGTATCATTTATTTTTCTTACTGATGAGTAAAATTCTATTGTGTAATTGTGTCACAGTTTCATTATCCATTCATCCAATGAAGGACATCTGGGTTGATTCTAGTTCTTAGCTATAATTAATTGAGCAGCTATGAACACAGTTGAGCAAATATCTCTGGAGTGATGTGTGAAGCATTTAGGATAAATGCCCAGTAAGGGAATAACTGGGTCTGTTGGTAGTGTAATGTTCATGCTTTTCAGGAATTTCCAAATTGATTTCTACAGTGGTTGTAGAAGTTTACATTCCCACCAACAGTGAATGAGGTTTCCTTTTTCTCCACATCTTCACCAACATTTGTCATTATTAGATTTATAAGCATTGCCATCTTTATTGGTATAAGGTGGAATCTCATGGTTGTTTAAATTTGCATTTCCCTAATGGTTAGGGATGTTGAACATTTTCTTTAGTATGTGTTAGTCATTTCTAAATATTCCTCTGACAACTTCCTATTCAATTCTCTGCCCAATTTCTGGAGTGGGTTGTTTGATTTTTTTATGGTTTCGTTTTTTTGAATTCTTTGTAGATTCTAAATATTAAGCTTCTGTCAGTGGTATAGCTTATGACTATTTTCTCCCAGTCTGTGGGTAATCTATTGACTCTGCATATACTATGTTTTCTGTCTAAAAGCTTTTTTAACATCATGAGATCCCATTGGCTGAGTGATTGTTCAATTTTCTGGGCTAGTGGGGTTTTATTCAGGAATTCTTTCTGCACTCCTGTATCATGAGAGTGCCTCCTAATTTTTCTTCCAGTAGGAGAGGAGTTTCAGATCTTATATTGAGGTCTTTAATCCATTTGGACTTGATTTTTGTGTATGGAGAGATGAGTGGGTTTAGTTTCATTTTTCTTCATATTATCCAATTTGTCCAATACCATTTGTTGAAGATGGATGCTCTCTTTCTCTAGTCTACTTTATTGGCACCTTTGTCAAAGATCAAGTAGCTATAGTTGCTGGACCTAAGGTCTGGGTCTTCAATTCTGTTCCATTGGTCTATGTTTCTGTGTTTATGCCAGTACATGCTGTTTTAGTTACTATAACTTTGTAATCTAGCTTTAGATTGGGTATGGTGATACCTACAGATATGCTTTTTTTTTTTTCTTTTTCTGATAAGGATATGTTTGGATATTCAAGGCCTGCTGCCATTCCATATGAATTTTGAGATCATTTTTGCTATCTCTGTGAATGATGCTGGTATTTTTATTGGTATTACATAAATCATCATATTGCTTTTGATGGAATTGCTATTTTCACAATATTAATTGTACCTATCCAGGAACATGGGATGTCTTTCCATATCCTCAATTTCCCTAGATTACTTTCTTGAGATTTTTTTTTTTATGTTTTCATTAGATAGGTCTTTCACATCTTTGATTAGTGTTATTCCCAAGGTATTTATTTTTTGTTGCTATTGAAAATGGGACAGCCTCGCTGATTTCTTTCTCTGTATATTTGTCCTTTGTATATAGAAAGGCTACTGATTTTTGTGCATTGATTTTGTATCCTGTCATTTTACTGAATTATTAATCACCTTTAGAAGTTTTGGGATGGAAACCTTTGGGTCCCAAACTTTTGGGTCACTTGTGTATAGGATCATGTTATCTACAAACACAGCTAACCCTTGACTTCTTTCTTTCAAATTTGTATCCCTTTTATTTCTTTCTCCTGTCTTATTGCTTGGGCTAGTACTTTTAGTAGTATGCTGAAGAGCACTGGTGAGAGTGAGCATCCCTGTCTTGTTCCCAATCTCAATGGGAACTCCTTGAGTCTTTCTTCCTTAAATATTATTTGGGCATTACTTTCTTGATATATAGCCTTTATTGTGTTGAGATATAAACCTTTCATGCCTATTCTTCCCAATGTTTTGATCGGGAAGTGGTGTTGGATTTTGTCAAAGAACTTCTCCACATCATTTGAGATAATCATGTGGTTCTTATGGTTAAGTTTATCTATGTGGTGTATTATGTTTTCCAATTTCCATATGTTGAACCAACTCTGCATCCCTGGGATGAAGCTTGATCAAGGCTATAATGCTTTTTATGTGTTGCTGAATTCTATTTGTGAAGATTTTGCTCAGGATCTTTGCATCTCAATTCATCAGGGATATAGGCCTATAGTTTTCTTTTCTTGTTGCATCTCTGTCTGCTTCTGGTACTAGGGTACTAGAGTTGGGGAGTATTCCCTGCTCTCTGATTATGTAAAACAGCTTGAGAAAAATTGGTTTCAGTTATTCAAAGAAGATTTGATAGAATTTGGCTCAAAAGCCATCCAGTCCTGAACATTGCTTTTGGGGGAGGTTTTTGATTACCTTTTCAGTCTGCATGTATGTGATATGTGTGTTAAGGAGATTAAGCTGCTCTGAGTTTAGTTTTGGTAGGTGGTATTTCTTCTGGATTATCTGATTTTGTGGAGTATATGTTTTGGAAATATGCCCTGATAATTCTTCCAATTTCATTAATGTCTGTTTTGACTTCTTCTTTTTCATTTATGATTTTGTTAATTTGAGACTTCTCTTTTTTCAGTTGATTAAATTGGCCAGGTGTTTATAAATCTTGTTTATTTTTTCAAAGAATCAGCTCTTCATTTCATCAATTCTCTGAAAGAGTTTTCTTAGTTTCCAATTCATTAATTTCTGCTCTGATCTTGTGTTGTTTAGTCTCTTGGAGCTGGTGGAGTTCTTGATGTGTCTCTTGTTGTTAATTTCTAGCTTTAAAACATTGTGATATGATATGATGAAGAAAGGTACTTCAATTTTCCTTAATACATGGAGGCATGTTTTATGGCCCAAAATATATTCTATTTTGAACAAAAGTCTGTGGGCTGCTGAGAAGAATGTGTATTCTGTAGAGTTGGAGTGCAAAGTTTTGTAGATGTTCATTATGTCTAATTGATCTATGTTGTTGTTGAGCTCTATTATTTCCCTGTTGATTTTCTGCTTGGATGACCTGTCTATTGTTGATAGTGGAGTATTAAAGTTTCTGACTATAATAGTGTGGGTGTTTATTTCTGTTTTGTTGTCAAGTATATTTGCTTTATAAACTGTGGTGCTCCTGTGTTTGGTGCATATAGATTTATGATTATGATGTCCTCATGTTGGATCATTCCCTTGATGAGTAAGAAGTGGCCTTCTTTGTCCTTTTTGATTACGTTTGGCTTGAAGTCTATTTTATCAGATATTAATATAGCAACATCTGCTTGTTTCTTATTTTCATTTGCTTGGAATATCATTTTCTATCCTTTCACCCTTAGGAGGTGTCTATCTTTAGCAGTGAGGTGGGTTTCTTGAAGAAAACAGACAGAAGGGTCCATTTTTTTTTATCCACCCTGTTAACTTGTGTCTTTTGATAGGTGAGTTAAGACCAGTAATATTTAAGGTTATAGCTGTGAGTTTTCAATTAATCCCTGCCATGATGGGGTGTTTTATGGGGTTTGGTACTTTCTTGTGTTTAGTACTTTTTAAAGCTTTGTCTAGTTTTGGTTATTATGATCTTCTTCTACTTGGCTATTGAGATTGGTTGTTTGACTCCTGTGTGGAACAGTTCCTGAAGTATTCTCTGTAGGTTTGGCTTTATGTTCATATAATCATAGAGTTGATTTTTTTCATGGAAAGTTTTCCTTTCACCATCTATTATGAGAGATACCTTTTCTGGGTAGAGTAGCTTGGGTTGAAAGCCTTGGTTTTTTCAACTTTGAAGAGTTCCATTGCAGGCCCTTCTGGCTTTCAGGGTTTCCACAGAGAAATCTGAGGTCATTCCAATGGGATTGTCTTTGTATGTAGTGTGAGCCATTTTGCTCTTGCCACTTTTAGCCCTTTCTTTGTTTTCATTGTTAAGAGGTTTATGTATATGTGCCTTGGAGTGTTTCTTATTTGGTCCTATCTGCTTGGTGTTCTGTGGGCTTCTTGTATCTGGACAGGCTTCTCTTTTGAGAGACTGGGAAAATTTATTTCAATAATTTTGTTGAATATGTTCTCTATGCTTCTGGCCTAAATGTCTTCTTCTTCTGATATAGCCATGATCCAGATATTTGGTTGTGTTAGGGTATCCCACAGTTCCCTCATATTCTGTACCTTGATTTTTTAATCTTAGCAAAGTTTTTAGGCTCCCAATCATTTTCTTCTGTCCCATCTTCCAGGTCAGAGGTTCTGTCTTCCACATGAGTAACTCTGTTAGTGAGGGGATCTAGAGAGGAATTTTAAAGCTCTATTCGATTTTTGTTTTCTGTTCTTTTATTTTGCATTGTGTCAGTCTCTTTTATGAGGTATGATTTCAGTTGGAGATCTGATTTTCTTGACACTTCCTGGAATTCATTCTTGCATTTGATCAAGTATTCATTAAGCTTAATCATTCAGTTATTGAGACCTTCAATTTGTTGACTCACCTTCAATTCTCTTTTCAGGGTTCTAAATTTTCTTCAATCAAGTTAAGCCTACTTTCAAAAGCTGAATGCTCTGCTGGGCGTGGTGGCACAAGCCTTTAATCCCAGCACCCTGGAAGCAGAGGTAGGAGAATCACTGTGATTTCGAGGTCACCCTGAGGCTACATAGTGAATTCCAGGTCAGCCTGAGCTAGAGTGAGACCCTACCTTGATAAAACAACAATAAAAAAATAAAAAAATTAAAATGCTGAATGCTGTAAAAGAATATTCTGCTTTTTTTCTTTGATATGATTGTTGGTTTTCTAATGGTTTGCTTCTAGTTTAGAAATTCTTTTGATCAAGCTCTCATTGGTTGTTGTGCTTTCATTGTTGGATTGAATTTCTGTTGATTTCTCTATGGTTTCACTGGAGGCTTCCAATGTAGAAGTAGGCATCCTTGGTGGAGATCTCTCAGTTTTCTGACCTTCATCAGCTCTTTTTGCATTGTGGTGTACCCATTTTGGGGAAATGCTTTATTCTATTGAGGAAGAAGCAAGAATTTGTCTTGGTACTTTCTAGAGAGGGTGTTTTGTTTTAAATGTGAACCAAATTGGCGTACTGGTGAATGAAGGGGTTATGTCCACAGATGCACAGATTGTGGAGATTGCAGGTACATCAAAGGTTCCTAGGAAACTGGGATCTGTGGCCTATTCACTCCCCTTACATGTACTCTTCAGCACATGATGATCACATGTTGGACAATCAGGAGCCAGGAAGCTGGAGAGCCAGGGGCAAGAGACCAGCTCCTACAGTGTCCCATGCACCCTCTGATTCAGTGGAATAGGGATTTGGGTACCCAGGGGCCAGTCAGGATACCAGAGCAAAATGTCTTGCTTCTGCAGCCCACACATAGGAGCAGGCCTAACCAAGTCAGCAGCAGGAGCACCAAGACCAGGGAACTGGGAATTGGTGAATCAATCAGGAGCTCTGACCTACTCATGCAACCTTTGGAGCAGGGGATCCAGGAATTGAGGACACAGGGGCCCTTCAATCAGGAAGGTGGAGCAAGGGGCCTGTTCCACAGCAAGCTCACAGGGTCCAGGCAGCCCTGAGCCAGCCACAGGGGAACCTGTGACACATTTACATTTTAAATGTAAACCCTTAAAAATGCTTGAAAATTATGAAAACAAGTTCCTATCTTCAATGTTCCTATAGTAGTATTGTATATTTCTCACTTATTTGTTACCCATTTCCCCCTATTGTCCTTACACATGATAATAGATCCTTAGTAATATTTTAGAATGACTACAATATAAATAAAATATTATTTTAGGGGCTGGAGAGATGGTAAGTGGTTAAGGCTACTGACCTGCAAAGCCCAATGACCTGGGTTTGGTTACCTAGTACCCACATAAATCCAGATGCACAAAATGGCATATGCATCTGAAGTTTGTTTGCAGTGGCTAGATGCTGTGGTGCACCAAGTCTCTCTCTCTGTGTGTGTGTCTCTCTCTCTGCTTGCAATAAATAAAAAGAAAATATTATTTTAAGTATAAATCAACATGTGTATAGATACACACACAAATTCTGATGCATGCTATCTTAGATATGGAGTATGACGGTAGTGTGAGATTTCAGAGTTAACGAAAACAGTGTGACTTTTAAAATTTGTTACTAAATGATTTGTATGTTTGTGTATTTTTCCTTTAAGTACATTTCACAAGTTATCTGTAAGTGAACCCAGACTAGCCAATGTAGACTAGTTATCAGTAGAGCAGGGCATTGGCTACAGAAACCTATGTTCTTTCCTATAGGCTAAGCTGTATGTCAGGTGGGCAGGGAGGTGACTTCTAAGATCAAGATATCTGTGTAGAGAAAAGAGAACTGTGGACTGGTTTAAAAGATACCAGCTTTGAAGTTAATGAGTCCCAGTGTCTGGGAGACTCAACTTCCCACAAGGTCATGCAGCGTGAGTCAAAGACTTTGACTTTACAAACCCAGCACTGTCTCCTGCTGGATTTCTTGGAATCAGCCTTGTGGTTTCATTTCAAACTGACAAGGACAAATTCTAGAATCTGATTTCAAGTGACAGAGTGTCCAAAAAAAAAAAAAAAAAAAAAAGATTGGCAGTGAATTCTGATAGAAGCTACTGACTCTCAAGCAGTAAAGTAACTCTGCCTTCTTTTTCTGAATAGCAATGGCTTTTCTTTTGCTAATAAATGGCAGAGGTATAGCAGTGGAGATATAACAAAGTAGAATTATGATAAGAAGGGTAAGGAGTAAGAAACAGTAGCTCTAAATATAAGGAATTTTATACCAAGAAAATGAATTAATATGTAAGTGTAATTGAATCAAAGTTCTAATAATTGCTACTGATAATGCTTAAAATAAACCATTTTATTATCATGTATAATATATCAAAATATAGGTAATGGAATATAAAAATTTCATGAGTTACCTAAATACATTTTTTTAATGCAACACTTCAATTAGAGTTATCTTGGACCTATTGTGACAATGCTTTGGCTCTCACAATTGGAAACTGAAAGATAGGGTGCACTTCATATCTCATTAACTTCCTCAATCATTACCTGGAGTATGTTTCTCCTTACTTTCCCTCACCCTCACATCCAGAAAGGAAATCTAGCAGGTTTTTTTTTTTTTTTTTTTTTGGCTAAATATTTATCATTAGCTGCAAATATGGCCAGTTAATTGAAAAGATTGTGTTATTCCCATTTCAAGAGAGAGGGAATTTTCTTAAATTTCATAAATAATTCTGAACTAGTTACTATTATTAGGCATTGTCCACCAAAACTGGTGATGAAGTACTTGGCAATAAAGATGCAGGATTCTGATGTGTTAAAGGTCTCATAATGCAGTCCTGGAATACTATTTAAGGGGCAAATAGTCAACAAATTGTAGTTTGCTTTAAGTATATTAAAATCACTGGGCATGATGACTCATGCTTCCAGTCTCAGCCTGCAGGAGGCTGAGGTAGAAGGATCATCATGAGTTCAAGGCAAACCTGGACTATGGTATGAGTTCTAGGTCAGTCTGAGATACAGTGAAACTCTGGCTTAAAAATCAAACAATATGTAAATTAATTACTTAACTAATTAAAATAATGGTATATACTAATGAAATAGTCTATGATTAAATCTAAATATATAATATGCTCTAATGAGCTCTTTTTGTGTGGGAGAGATGGAGTGTAAGATTTGTAATGGCCCATAAATTCTCAACATGTCTCCTTGCAGGCAAGCACCTCCATGGCTGTGCCATTTCTCCACCACAAAATGGTTAATTCCAGTTGTCCTTGTCTGTTAAAAAAAAAGTCAATTTAGAACTCAGAAATTTATCATGTTAACAATAAAAATTCATTTTATCTCATAATTTGTTTATATTAAAATCCTTAAAATAACATATAAATAAAAAGTTTTATCTTGACTCATAGCTTAGGTTTTTATTATTATGCTTTTATAAGGTGAGGTGGACTAAATGCATTCGGCTTCTGTTGGGTATGCTAGGTGGCAATTGCATGGATCACATGATTCAGCAAATTGCTCAGATCCTGGCCAGGAATAAAAAGAAAAAAAGGAAAAGCACATCCTAAAGTTGCCTTTGAGAACATAAAAAACTCATGTAAAGTCCTAAGTTTTAAAAGTTTCAAAGTGGGCTGGAGAGATGGCTTAGTGGTTAAGGCACTTGCCTGCAAAGCCAGTGGGCCCAGGTTCAATTCCCCATGAGCCATGTAAGCCAGATGCACAAGGTGGTACATACATCTGGAGTCCATTTGCAGTGGCTAAAGTCCCTGACACATTTATTCTCTCTTTCTCTCTGTCTCTGTCTCTGTCTGCTTCTGTAGGTGAGTAGTAATGACTTTGGGTTTGCTTACTGATGGCAGATAATATGTAGCCTATGGCTGCATGTATCAGAAATCTTGTCTGGAGTTGGGGGTTCTACCCTCACAATTGCTCACTCACATTTAGTTTGACTTGTTTGATTGGGGTTTGAATGTCCACTTCTTAGGTGGCTAATTTATATATCTACCAAATTAATGATGGTGGTTGGCAGTATATCTGAGTTCTACACAAGAGCATCTTACTGGGGATTGTTAAATATTCTCATCACATGGTAGCTGGTTTCCTACAGCAAGCAACTGTGTAACAAAGCAGATGCTGCAATACTTTTAGTACTTACACCCTGAAATCACCCAGGATGGCTTTTTTTTTTTTTTTTTTTGAGAGAGAGATACAGAGAGGGACAGAGAGAGAGAGGGAGAGGAAGACAGAAGGTGGGCATGGCAGCAGCCTCTCAGCTGCTGCGAATGAAATCCAGATGCATGCACCCCCTTGTGGTCAAGTGCGCCATTGCACCCTTGAGACACTGCATCTGGCTAAACTTGGGACCTGGAGATTGCAACCACTGGAGATTGGAACTAGCATTCTTAGGCTTAGGAGGCAGACGCCTTAACTGCTAAGCCATCTCTCCAGCCCCAGGATGACTTTTGAAATGTCCTATTGTTCAAATTTGCCTTGTTTCTTTAATCTTGTAGAAGTCTATATATTGGCATACATACCAAGAGATGAGGTTTACATGGGACCATCTTGAGATTGACAACCAAATGTATGCATTGGTGTCCCATACAAGGTATATAAAAACAGGCTAAGCACATCTGTGATTAACAGTAAACTCACTATGTCATATTTTATGATTGTTCTAGTAAATCAAGAAAATTTGGCCCCAATTATTATTATTTTCACATTATGAATTTATTTCACATTTCATAAAATGCATTGACATGGAACAATTATCATGAGTTTAATTTTGTAGGTGGTGAAGAATGTAGCTGGTGAAATGACTGCAAAGTCACCTTGACATATGAAGCCCAAACAGGATATTTGATCTAGATTCAGATCAATGGAAATGTTCTGTGTCACTGAATTTTGCTCTTGCTAAGGAAAGTAGTTGTTGTCATTACTTGTTACTTGATAGCCTGCTGTCCATCCTAAATTTGGAAAAAGTAGGGCCCAGGGTGACTATTGAGGTTACAATGTAATTTCTTATTATATTTTATGTTACTATTGGCCCATCATTCTATTGTTACCTTATGATTCTATGGGATCTGACCCATCATATGTGACAAAAAATCCAACTGGTTAGAAAAGTTATAGGTGATATTTATTAAACTTAAATACTGTATGATATTAGACATGGATCTAATCAAATCATATGTACTTAACCTGAGAATATTCAGACATGAAGACATAGGATGTTTTATAAATTTCTCAAGGTTGCACATTCAACTAGCAACATATGTGGGCCTTGAAGGCAGGTTACTACATAATCTGAAGTTTTTACTGGTAATCTGTAGTAACATGTACTTTATAGCAATGCCCAATGTATTTATGAAAAACTGTGTTGGCAGAGACACAGAATCAATTTAATCTCCTTATCCTTAAAATATTTATTGGTAGGATGCCTTTTTAAATACATGGAAGAGATGAAAGCTGGTCCCAAACAGAATGAATGATGGGTTTTTAAAAGACTAGAATACTAATCAACCACTTAAAAGAACCTGGAATCTACTAGCTAGTTATGTAGATGGTATGGAGAGAATAATGTAAAAAATCCAAGAAAGAAAAAGGTTGTATTTCCCTTCTCAAAGCCAAGACAAAAACCAGTCAACCACCATACATTCCCAACAGGCAGCACAGGTTCTCTGTCAACAGAGTCAGGAAGAGTCCATATCACCCTTCCATCTTCAGTACATACTTGTCCCCTGTTTCCACTCATACATGATGATATGGGACAATGTCCAGAGCTGCATGCTATTAATAACAAGCAGAAACAAATGCTGTCATAAACTGAAAACATGGAAATGTATATAAAAATATGCAACATCTCTGAAAATTGACAAAGTCCCAGAAAGTTGAAAAACTTGCTTAAAGTCATCCATATAGCCTTAGTTTACATGTTCCACATTTGTTCACATAGTTTAACATCATTTAGTAAATGATTTATTCTACTTGGTAAAATAATGAGAGAGAATTTTATCACTGCCTCTACAAAGAATTTCTCTGAGTTTATACAGGCAATTTAACTCTCACATGCGAAAGTGTGTTCCCTGATTTAGTCACTGCAAAAGTCCAACTTTATGCATGACCTATTAATAATACTTAAAAAGAACATGGGGTATATATTTTATGCCCTAATTGAAAAGTACAGTAAATGAAGACAGATTTATCTTTACAAAACTTTCTTGTAATCTATTAAGGCAGATAACAATTACGAGGCATCAAATAGACTACAGTGAATCACCACAAGAAATTAGGAAGGCAGGAGGAAAAAGAAAAAGGTTCCTGGGCCTGAGCAGCTTGTTCCATGGTGAAAGGTGTTTTCTTGAAAGTGTGCAGGTTCAGGTTTAATTTCACAACACCCACATACAGGCAAATGCAAAGTGATGCATGCATCCATCTGTGATCCCAAATGCTCCTTTAACAATGGTAGGTGGAAACAGGAGAATCTGATGCTCATAGAGCCAGATAGTACAATGTTCCTTTATAGTCTAAAAGACTGTTGGCAGTGGTAAGAAGCCCTGTCACAAAGGAGGTTAAACATAGACATCACAAAGTTGTTCTCTGATCTCCACATCTGTACTGTGGTAAACATGGTCCATACACACAAATAAATAAATAATCAAAAAAAATGCAGATAAATAATATTTTTACAAAAGAAGGGAGAAAGGACAAACGCTATTTATAATCTTTTGGAAATTAATGTACATTGGATAGATTATAGGATTTATTTATTTACTTTTTTATTTATTTGTATTGCAAGAAGAGAGAGAGAAAGAGAGAGAGAAAAAAATAGATGTGCCAGGGCCTCTTGCTCCTGCAAACAAACTCCAGGTGCATGTACCACTTTGTGTACTTGGCTTTACATGGGTACTGGAGAATTGAACCCAGGCCATCATGCTTTGAAAGCAAGCACCTTAAGTGTTGAGTCATCTCTCTGACCTTCTTTTTAATCTTCTCTCATTGGCATAATAAAGGGAATGAGAAGATTGGATGGGTCTAAAAAAAGCAAAAGAGAATATGCAGGTGATTCTATATATTTTTAACTTCTAAATCAATAGTATTCATACATGTGCATAAGTAGTTTGATCACAATCCTTTCCTATTACCTTCTTTTGTACTTGTTTCCCCTTCCACTGTAGACTTTATTCTTTCCAAATAGACCCTCTTCTATTTTAATTATTTTTTCTCCTCCCTCCTTCATGAAGAAATGTTGATAGACCCAATATCATACAGATTATGTGACAGCTGCTATGGAGTTATGAATGCAATGGCTATCTTTTGTCCAGAAATCAGCATCCCAAACACTTCTCCCCATCATCTGGCTCTAACAGCACTCGAAACTGATTTCTTGTTTATCATGCTTCTATCAAACTCTTGAATCACCATCCAAGTTGGAGATTAAAAAGTTGTAACCAGGTGTGTTGGCACTATAATCCTAGAACCCAGGGAGCTGAGGCAGGAAGATAAGTTCAGAGAAAGCCTGGGCTCCATAGTGTTTTCCTAATTAGCTTGGATCTGGAAGTGAGATCCTGCATCCAATAAAACCCAACAAATAAGCAAACACATGAACAAAACCATTCCTCAGTCAAGCCATAGGCTTTGTGCTACTGTTCAGGAGCAGATCCACAACTTGGATTGGAGGACATTACAAGTTTCTGTTATGTTGAGCCTTGCTTTCTGAGACTCTCCAGTACTGATTACTTTATGTGTTCACTGAGCAAGAGTAGATGTGAGTCAACCCTGAGTCACAGGAATCTGATGAGAAAAAGTATTCCTGAAGACTCTGTAGCTTACATTTTATATTGTCATTTAAAATTTATCTAAAGCTTATATACAAAGTCAAAATATATACTGAATGTTTTACAAGGCAGGCTCAAAATTGCTTCAAGTGTATGCAGTTATATTTAAAATTTTATTTGTGCCTTAAAGTGAGAAATATTTTATATTCATTCCAATATATAAATGCATAAACACAATGTGGGTTGTTTTCTGGTTTTGTCTTCTTCCTCTTCTTATACTTTCTCCACTGTATCTCCCATACTGGTTGCTATGAATGTTTTAGTTAGAAGTTCTCATTTTTAGTCTAAGGCTAAAATATTAATTTATAATAATAACTAACTTTCTATGATTACATATTGAGAACTAAATGCTATTCTATTCACCTCAAATAATTAACTTATTTGATCTTCACATTAATTCTGGGTTGCATGTGCTATCAGTTGTTTTGCTTTGGATGGTTGAGGAAACTAAGCAAGAGATCTTGTTAAGAACTAGAGGAACTTGACTAAGATTCTCCCAGATGTCCATGGAGGAGGTGCTTTTGAGCCCAGACAACCTGATTCTATGAGTCCAGCCTTTAACCTCACAGGACTTATTTTCAAAAAGAGAAGAGCTGAGAGTTGGACAGTTATGGTATTTTATGAGTGATGTGAGTCAGACACAGGGAACCCAACAGTCATAATTCTTCTCAAAGCATTTTATGTTTGATTGTGGAAGCTAAAACAGGATGTGAGCACAGAAAGATAATCTAAGGTGAGATGTACAGTCAGATAATGCATCCTTACTGTATATCCTGTGCCTCTTGCTTAACTTGCTTCAGGTTTCTCACCAATACTAGCTTCTCAAATTGAGACTGTGGTTATCTGGAATCATATCATCTTTTTATCTGGAAGAAATGGCTACTAAAACATGTTTATAGAATGGGGTGGATGAGGACATGGATGAAATAATGAATAAAGCTTAAGGAGAGGAAAGAAGCCAACATCACAAGCATATTTGAACATATGATAAGCTCCTGAGGTTACAAAAAGGATGGTCTGATGGTCATCAAGGGACCACAGCTGAGCTTGCTGCTCTGTGCTTTCCTGATTCATCTATCTATTTGCCAAAAGCCAAGGAGCTCAGAGTATATCCATGGACTAGAAGTGCACAGGCTTTTATTTTAAACAACTGCTGTAGAAAATTATAATAAGAGGTTAACATATTGGTTTTTATTTATAAGTTCTTGATATCTCTTGAAGTTGCCACAGAAACCCTGTCATCTTATATTAAACCTCAATTCAGATTTGACAGTCAGAGTGTGGGAGAAAGGGTAGAGTGTGCACGTGAGTCTTAAATAATCTTATAGTTGACAGATATAAAATTAAATTATTCTGTGTATAATCCCTGTTTCTCTGATTCTTATTCACCAAAGACCAAGCTAGGTATTTCTTACAGTACCTAGGCAGTGTTGCCTGTGTTCTTATGAAGGAAATCAGCCAGAAACCACAGAGCAATTGCTATGTCCTCTCTTTTCATCCTTCTCCTGTAGTCCCTACTGTTTCCTCTCAAGAATGAGCCCTGCTTCCCAGCAGACAATCTCCATTCTAGTTCACAGAGTGCACAGTCCCAGTGGCTTCAGGAAACATTACATACAGGTACCTTTGTCATAACAAGCTTAGTCTCCTTCCACACATCAGGCACAGTTACTGCTGGGAGCCTACTTGTTCATGAGGCACCACTGTGACAAAGCCCATTTGAATTCCATTGCAGCTGAATTCCTGCAGCCCAGGCATGTGTGATAACGTTTAGAATAAAGCGATGAACTGTAAAACTTCCACTGGACTTTCAGTATTGTTTGTATCTTCCAGTGTATTCTATGAAGTACTTAAAAATGTCTTAGAAGTCTTTTCCCTTCTAGAAAATATGGGCATATGTAAAGGAGTTGTACTGAAAATTAAATACAATAACTTGCCTTCAATCCAAAATGTGTCTTCTCTGAAACTTCTGGTAATTGTATTATTGGTCCAAACCTCTTATGCTTTTTCCCTTCTTTCAAGATGTGTTTTTCCATGCTTTTGAATATGAATGGGGTTTATGTGGGTCTCTCACCAGTTAGACCTACATACCAAGATTACTTCAGTGGTGGACACAGCATACAATCATCCCACATGATTTTGGGTCTATGCAACCTGAGAAAGTATCTGCAAAAAACAAGTATAAGCAAATCTCTTATTTTTTTCTATTGATACTAAAATAATTTGTTGGATATTGGACATAGTTGCTAATGCCTTTAATCCCAGCACTTGCGAGACAGAGGTAGGAGGATCACTGAGTTTGACTACAGCCTGAGACTAAATAGTAAATTTCAGGTCAGCCTGGACTAGAGCAAGACCCTGTCTCAAAAATGAATCAGCAGTAATTCATTAGTCCTGGAAATTATATTTAACATTTTCTTCTGAGAGAAACAAACACCAACAGCAAACCAAAACCATTCCTTCCAAGTTTGGTCTTTGGAAGCAACTTGTACTATTTTGTGAAACGTGTTTGATGTCTGCAAGCTGTTGTGGCTGAAGAAGGGACACAGAGATGTCTGCAATCCTTCCTCCATGGCCAGGTCTTTATCAGTATGGTTTGTCTAGGGTCAGGGTTGTGGGGTGCTCCTTTCACATCCTTGCACTTCCATGAGGAGTGAGAACCAAGAGTGCATGTGGTTCACCTCAGGGTACAGGGATCACACAATCCTCAAAGAAAGTCTTGGGTCTGCATGGGAGTAGTGCTGGAACAGGGCTGTCTTTCTTAGACATGTTCAATATCCCTGAGTCCCTTGTGGCTAGAAAAACCTTCACCAAATTACTGTACCTGAAGAGAAATCTCCACACTTTCACTATGAGAGTGCTATAACAGGTGAACTTATAAAATGGATTTGTTTTAATAAAGAGAAGGAGCAAAAATAATATATTTTGATTCCGAAGTATTCTTGATTATGGCTCTATTGTTACTGATATCAGATGCTCATGGGACAAGGCTGGGGATTGTGAAAGGATGGCTTTTCTTCCAGGCACGGAAGCCTGCAGTCAGTTGGTAAAGAGATGCTTCTCCAAAGCAGCTCTGCTCTGTCCATTCATGTTTCTCTTCCACCTGTCCCCACTGGCATCTGTTTGCTCAGCCCACATGTAACAAGGCTGTGTTTGTAAGTAAGACTCCATTCATTGGCTGTCTATTTAGAAACCCTGACAGAAAATCTCATGCACAACTCCTCAATTCAAATTCCTCTTTAATGACTTGATCCATTCAATAGAAGTGGCAAGGGGGTAGGGTTGATTGTTCTCTGGCCTGATTCCATCCACCATCGATGACAAGAAGCATTTCTGTGAAGCTGATGACGTGCTATGGTTATCAAGAAGTACTAGGTTATGTGAAATGTTTGAATTTGAAGGGAAAATGATTTTTGGCAAATACTTTATTGTAGTCACAAAATATGTAATCTCCTACTACCAATGATGTTTGCATTTTGGAAAATTGAATTGCTCTCTAGGTCCTCAAATTGCCTTACTCCCTTTCAACAAAAGCAGTTTCCACCTTGCCAGCTCATTTGTCAGTTTCTTGATTGACTCTGCTTGGCCTTGGTTAAAGGTCATATTGTGAGAAAAGTTCATTTGTAGTTACTTTGGTAAACCAAGCTAGGGGACAAAGTGTGATTGTCCCAATGTGACATGTGTGTTCGTTACTTGTGACACATGGAATGTGGGGAGAGATCTCATAGTGCACTTGAGGCTTCTTCTCTTTGCATTTATTCTTAATTTGTTCTCAATACTTATCAACTGAGCAGCCCTTAATGTTTTATATGTGGAGAGAACACAAAAAAACATAGTCTGAACATTTCTGAGCTTCTTTCTGAAATTACCTCTTCCAAGTCGTTTTGCTCATCTGCCCACCCAGATTATAGGGTTTTCCCAAGAACTTCCTCAACCCCCTAAAGTTTGTCTTTCATTTTAATGCTCATCATCTCAAGTAACTGTTAATTCTTAAGTATTGAGGGCATCCTCTGTGAGTTCAAGGACTGCATCTGATACCCACTGCTGGGTAATATGGTCAGAATTCACATGGCACGTAGTATATATACAGCCAATGTTTTAGCTTAGTGAATGTCTAACTCAAAGTCTGCCACTGGACATTTATAAAGAGAACAGAATAAATAGATGAGAACTCAGTGAGTCTTTGCTTACCACATTTTATTTACTTCTTGCCTTTGTCTTTCAACATTAAATCTACTTAACAGAGTATGATGCAATTATAATGAAAGGAACTTATACCAGATTTCTGTCCTTATTGAACATAGAAACTAGCACCAGCAATAGAAAAAGTAGACATACTATTTCTTATAAAATGGAAAATAACAAAGAATTCTGCAAATCTAGATGAATGAATGTTTACTTATATAGAGAGAAATCACATATTCCCACATTAATCAAACAGCTTGGAAAAGGACCCAAATGACCTTGTTGCCTTAGGCACAAAATTTAAAGAAGTGCTCATAAATTTTAGTAATCAAGATAAGTGGTATTTTAATGCAGGATTTTAGAAACTCTTTATCAATACCAGAAATTTCATTCTAAAAAGGATCACTACTACTGTTTGCTTTTTCTTTCGCCTGGGGCTCCATTATGTTTTTACAAGACCTTGGTAGCTAATATTAAGAAGAAAGTCTGTGAGAAATGAATTGGGAGGGATAGTCTTTAGCATTAAGAGAAAAAAAATATTTTTAGGGAAATCAGAAGTTGTGTATTTTGCCCAAATGAAGAATGTACAGCAGACAATAGTAGCAGTCTACATGATTAGTCATAGACAAAGGTTACAAATATAGAATAAGACTAACCTAGAAACAGCCTTTTGCTGTGAATAAGTTTTTAAAAAATATTTAATTAATTAATTTATTTATTTATTTGAGAGAAAAAAAAGAGGCAGAGAGAGAGAGAGAGAGAAGTAGAGAGAGGATGGGCACACCAGGGCTTCCAGCCACTGCAAACGAACTCCAGATGCATGTGCCACCTTGTGCATCTGGCTTGTGTGGGTCTGGGGGAATCAAACCGAGGTCCTTTGGCTGTGTAGGCAAGGATCTTAACTACTAAGCTATCTTTCCAGCCCTGATGAAGTTTTTAATGGAAAAAATGTTGCACAAGATACTGTTAAAAGTCTGATCTGAAATTTAATCAGTCAACAGAACAGTTATTCCTTCTGTTGTTTTTTTTTCCCTTTTTTATTGACAGCTTCCCTAGTTACAGATAATAAGCCATGATAATTCCCTCCCTTCCCCCACTTTCCCCTTCACAAATCTATACTCCATCATATCCACTCCCTCTCTCCATTAGTCTCTCTTTTATTTTGATGTCATCATCTTTTCCTCCTATTATGAGGGTCTTGTAAAGATAGTGCCAGGCACTGAGATGTCATGGATATCAAGGCCAGTTACTGTGTGGTTGCTTGCATTGTAAGTAGTCCTACCCTTCCTTCAGCTCTTACATTCTTTCTGCAACCTCTTCTGCAATGGACCCTAAGCCTTTGAAGTTCAATGCTGAACATTCCTCAGTCACATCTTCTCAGGACTATGGTGCCTTTCAGGTCATCCTAGTGGTCACCACCATCTGAACAGAGAAGCTTCTCTAACCCAAAGTGAGAATAGCATTAATATATGAATATGAACATTAAATAAAGTGCTTACCCATAAGTTCAGTGAGCATAATATATGCATTTAGACATACAAGAGCAGGCATTACACTCCTAAAGCTCATGACCTCCCCCACAATTGGTTTTTGGTGAGGTTTTAAGTACCAGGCTTGTATTCCTTCCCATAGAGTGGGTTTCCAGACCAATTAGAGAGCAGTTGGTTTCCCCCATAGCAGACATTCTGCTATTGCACATGTTGGTTCATTTGGGCTGGCTGGCCAAATGTGAGGCTTGCAGTGTTCGCTGTTTACTCTACTGTTGCCTTCTGTCTCCCATAAGGCTCCATGCAGTGCAGATTTTATCATCTTTCTGTCAGCTGGTCTATCAGGAGAAGGTTTTCAGGTCAGCCCCAGTTTGAATTTTTGGTGACCTTGCCACCAAGGCATGTGGAGTCTTCAGCAATAGGGTCTTATCATGCATTCCTGGTGGGAAACCAAGAGCTTTGGTAATAGCATGGAATGTTTTGGGGGCATCAGGGACCTCCCTGGCCAGCAACTCACTGGAAGGTATCCCATCCCTGACAGTGAAATTTTTCTAGTAACAGTCTATGGCTTCTAGGTATGCCACTATCCAAAGAAGTAGGTTATCATGTGCCTTATATACAATATACTGAATTTTGATTACTGCTCCTCCCCCACACCTTTTACTCAATCTCTTCCCCTGACCTCACTTAGGCCATTCCACCCACAGTAATCTGCCCATCTACTTACATATATACAGTACCATCTCCTTAAATATACCCTTCTCCTCCCTCCCTTATAGCCCTTTTCTAGCTTACTAGCCTCTGCTACTGAATTTTACTCCGACTCACACACATCTGATTATTTGTAACTAGGATCCACATATGAGAGAAAACATGTGATGTTTGGCTTTCTGGACCTGGGTTACCTTACTTAGTATAAATCTTTCTAGATCCATCAATTTCCCTGCAAATTTCTTAATTTCACTTTCCTTTACTGCTGACTAGAACTCCATTGTATAAATGTACCACATAGTTATTATCTATTCATCTACTGAGGAATATCTAGGCTGATTCTATTTCCTAGCTATTGTGACTAGAGCAGCAATAAACATTATTGTGCAAGTATCTCTAAGGTACTGAGAAGAGTCCTTAGGATATATGCCTAGGAGTTCTATATCTGGGTCATATGGTAAATCTATTTTTAGCTGTCTCAAGAACCTCCAC
This sequence comes from Orientallactaga sibirica, assembly GCA_036365145.1. Classification (NCBI taxonomy): domain Eukaryota; kingdom Metazoa; phylum Chordata; class Mammalia; order Rodentia; family Dipodidae; genus Orientallactaga; species Orientallactaga sibirica. Next base: position 19,028,092 of record JAEOAD010000023.1, on the reverse strand, counting down.
ACTGATTTCAATAATTGCTGTACCAGACTACATTCTCATCAACAGTGTAAAAGAGTTCTCCTTTTTCCACATCCTCACCAACATTTATTGTGATTTTTTTCTTCATGATTGCTATTCTGACAGGAGTGAGATGTAATCTCAAAGTAGTTTTAAATTGCATTTCCCTGCTTGCTAATTATGTAGAACACTTTTTTAGATGTTTATATGCCATCTGTATTTCTTCTTTTGAGAATTCTCCATTTAGTTCCATAGCCCGTTTTTAATTGGGTTGTTTGATTTCTTATTTTTTAGTGTTTTGAGTTCTTTGTATGTACTGGGTATTCATCCTCTGTCAGATGTATAGCTGGCAAAGATGTTCTCCCATTCTGTATGTTGTCTTTTGTTCTATTCACAGTGTCCTTTGCTGTACAAAAGCTTTGTAATTTCATGAGATCCCAGTGGTTGATTAGTGGTTTCATTTCCTGAGAATTTGGGGTTATATTTAGAAAGTCATTTTCTATGCCAATATGTTGAAAATTTTTCCTCTAGCAGTTTTAGAGTTTCAGATCTGATATTAAGGTCCCTGCTCCACTTTGACTTGATTCTTGTGCATGGAGACAGACAAGGATCTATTTTCATCCTTTTACATATAGATACCCAGTTTTCCCAGCACCACTTGTTGAACAGGCTCTTTTCTCCAATTAATTTTTTGACATTTTTGTCAAAAGTCAAATGGTTGTAGCTGCCTAGATTAACATCTGGGTGCTCTATTTTTGTCCCATTGATCTACATGTCTGTGTTTGTGCAGATACCATCCTGTCTTTGTTAGTATGGCTTTGTAGTATATTTAGAATCAGGTATGGTGATACTGCCAGCCTTATTTTTGTTGTTCAAAATTGTTTTGGCTATTCAGAATTTCTTTGTGCTTCCAAATGAATTTTAGGATTGTGTTTTTCTACTTCCATGAAGAATGTCATTGTAATTTTAATGGGGATTGCATTAAATGTATAGATTGCTTTTGGTAAGATTAACATCTCCACAATATTGGTTCTTCCAATCCAGGAACATGGGTGGTCTTTCTATTTCCTAGTGTCTTCAAATTCTTGCTTGAGTGTTTTAAATTTTTCATTGTGGAGATCCTTGGTTAGGTTTATTCCAAGGTACTTATTGGGGGTTGGGGCCAATTGTGAATGGGAGTACATTTGTTGTTAGTATATAGAAAAGCTATGTATTTATTTTGTATCCTGCTACTTTGCTAAAATTGCTTATCAACTCTCACAGTTTACTGGGAGAGTCTTTAGGGTCCTTTATGTATACATTTATATCATCTGCAAATAATGATAATTTGATCTCTTCCTTTCCAATTTGTATCCTTTTTATGAGTGTTTCTTGTCTTATTGCTATAGCTAAGATTTCTAGTACTATATATTATTATATATATTAAATAATAGTGGGGAAAGTTGACACCCTTGTCTTGTTCCTGATTTTAGTGGAAAAGCTTCAAGTTTTTACCAGCTTAGTATTATGTTGACTGTGGGTTTGTCATAAATAACCTTTATTATGTTGAGATATTTTTCTTCTATTCCCAGTTTCTGTAGGATTTTTACCATGAAGGTATGTTGAATTTTGTTGAATGCCTTTTCTGCATCTATTGAGATGACCATATGATTTTTGTATTTCAGCCCATTTATGTAGTGTATTACATTTATCAATGTGCATATGTTGAACCATCCCCAACTCTTGGATGAAACCTACTTGGTCAGGGTGAATGATCTTTTTGATATATTCTTGTATTCTATTTGCCAATATTTGGTTGAGAATTTTTGCAGCTATGTTCATGAGGGAGATTGGTCTGTAATTTTCTCTTTTTTTGTTCTGTCTTTGTCTGGTTTTGATATGAGGGTGATGATGGCTTTGTAGAAGGAGTTCAGTAGATTTCCTTCATTTTCTAGTTTATGGAAAAGTTTGAGAAGCAGTGGTGTTAGTTCTTCCATTAAGTTCTGTTAAAATTCACCAGTGAATCCATATGGGCCTGAGCATTTTTGAATTGGAAGACTTTTTATAACTGCTTGGATCTCTGTAATTGTTATAAGCCTATTTAAATGGTTTACCTCACCTTGATTTAATTTTGGTAGGTGACATGAATCAAGAAAATCATCCATTTCTTTCATATTTTCAAACTTAGTGGCATATATATTCTTAAAGTCTGTCCTTATAATTTTCTGAATTTCTTTGGTATCTGGTGTAATGGTGCCATTTTCATCTCTAATTTGATTAATTTTTGTCTCTTCTCTCTTTCTTCTGGTCAATTTTGTAAGGGATTATCAATCTTGTTTATCCTTTCAAAGAACTAACTCTTTGTTTGATTGAAACTTTGGATTTTTTTTTGTTTTCTATTGGATTAATTTCTGCCATAATCTTTATTATTTCTTCCCATCTACTCATTTTTGGTTTGCCCTGTTCTTCTTTTTCCAAGTCCTTAATTGAAGTATTAAATTGTTTACTTGTCAACTCTCTAATTTCTCATTATAGGCACTTAGATCTATAAATTTCCCTCTTATGACTGCTTCATTATGTCCCAAAGGTTTTGGTATGTTGTATTCTCATCATCATTTGATTCTATGAATTTATTTATTTAATTTTTGATTTCTTCAATAATCCATTCATCATTCAATAATGTACTGTTTAGTCTCCATGAATTGTTGTATGCTCTGTAGTTTTTCTTGTTGCTGATTTCCAGTTTAATCCCATTGTGGTCTAATCGAGTACAAGGGATTATTTCAATTTTCCTGTGTTTGTTAAGATTTGCTTTGTGTCGTAATATATGGTGCATTTTAGAGAATGTTCCATATGCTGCTGAGAAAAATATAAATTCAGCAGCATTTGAATAGAATCTTCTGTAGATATCTGTTAGGTCCATTTGTTTCATGATATCATTTAATCCAGATATCTCTGTGTTTATTTATTTATTTATTTTGCCAGGATGACCTGTTAGTTTATGAGAATTGGGAATTGAAGTCACCCACTACAATTGTGTTTGGTATTTTCTATGACCTTAAGTCTAATAGTGTTTGTTTGATGAACTTGGGAGCCCACATGTAAGATGCATATATATTTAGGATAGGAGTGTTCCTTTAATCAGTATAAAGTGTCCTTCTTTTCTTTTCTTACTAATGTTGGTTTAAAGTCTATCCTGTCAGATGTTAGGATAGCAAGCCCTTCTTATTTCCTAGGCCCATTTGCTTGAAATACAATTTTCCATCCTTTCAACATAAGACAGTGTCTATATTTTATTGAGAGATGAGTTATCTGGAGACAACAAACAGTGCAATCCTGCCATTTAATCCAGTCTGCAAGCCTACATCTTTTAGTTGGGGCATTGATACCATTGTTAGTAAGAGTTATTATTGAAAGGTATGTGCTTATTCTCACCATTCTTCTTGTTTTGTAGTGCTTCCTGTTTTATATCTACTCTTTTGTTTTAACTGTTATTTGAGGGTGGTTTATTTTTTCCTGTTTCCTCATGTGTGAGCTGTGCTTTCTCTTCAGTGTGAAGGATTCCTTAAAGTATTTTCTGTAAAGCTGGCTTAGTTGTCATAAATTTTATTAGCCTGTTTTTGTTGTGGAATGTCCTTATTTCTCCACCAATTTGGATCAAGAGTTTTCAAGATAAAGTAATCTTGGTTGACAGTTGTTATCTTTCAGAATATGGAATATATCATTCCAAGCCCTTCTGACTTTTAAAGTTTGTGTTGAATAATCTGCTGTGATCATGATGGGTTTGCCTTTATAGATGACTTTCTTTTCCTCTTAACTGCTTTCAAAATATTTTCTTTGGTTTGTATGTTTAGTAGTTCAATTTTAACATGTTGAGAAGAGGTTCTTTCCAGGTTTTGTCTGTTTGGTGTTCTAAACACTTCCTGTATCTGCATTGGCATTTCTTTCCCAGTTTGGGGAATTTTTTCTTCTATGATTTTGTTGAAAATGCATACTATGCCTTTGGAGTGAAATTCTTCTTCTTCTACTATACCCTGAATTCTTACATTTGATCTTTTCATAGGGTCCCAAATACCAAATGTCAATAATAATAATAACAACAATAATATTGGTAATAATAATAATTAATGTGTCAATAATATCAAAACACAGAGAAAATATGAATATTACTAGTGTATGGGAAAAACTAGAATAACTACATAACAAGTTAATAACTAAATAACAAGTATCCATAATTGGTAAAAATATAACTAACTAAATAATTTGGTATAATCTGGTTGGAAATTATAATGAAGGTTTTGGTTATTATTTTGGAAATTTCCTCTGAGTTTACAAAGGACGAAATTGTTCATCACAGGGGCTGCTATTCTACTCAACAAAGTTTATATTTACTCTATAAATAATTTAGATTGCTAAAATCCTGAGTAGATGTTTGTCTATTGTGTCACAAAAATGGTGAAAAGAAGGACTCATAAGACAATTGCTGTAGGTGTGACATGTCTGGCATCCTTTGCCCATCCATAGTGATGGGCTTGCACTTATCCTTAGAGTTTCTTTAGACCACTCAGGAGTTCTGAGTCATTCTGCATACACAAATCACTGCTTCAATAGAATGTGCAATTTCTTTCTCCATATTTCTGGAATAGAGCGAGCACTTTAAGAAAGATAAAAACAGGCTAGGCAATTTGGATGCAAAGCACTTTTTTTTTCATTATTTTCTGTCACATCATGATGACATCCAAGGTTTTAGTGACTCATGAAAGTTTAGGAAAGCATTCTACTGGCTTTTATAGAAATGGGGATTCTCTCTTTTATTTTGATATCTATGTTGCTAGTTTAAATAATGATTGATTAAATCCATGATTATGGTGGGTATGATGGGTATGGTGGTGCCCATGTTTAGTCCCAGCACTCAGGAAGCAGAGGTAGAAGGAAGGATCTCTTTGGATTTCCAGGCCATCCTCAGATTACATAATGAATTCCAGGTCAACCTGGGCTAGAGCAAGACCCTACCTCAATAAAACAAAAATAAAAGCATAATTATAATAATAGGTAGATAGGCTTGAGAAAGATAGTTGAGAAGTTATAGCTAAGTTTCACTGGTGATGATGACATGCAAAATGGTATAGTGTGTTTGTATGTGGTATGGGGGAATGACAAACAGAAATGTCAAAAAGAAAGAGGAATTCTCTCCACCTGCCATTGAAGACTTGTGCAATAAGAAAAAGGAAAGCAATACAGATGGAGAGAACTCACAAAGACTTGTATACCTTCCAACATAATCAAACAGGTATTGCCCATCCAGTGATCACCCAGTGATCAATGGTAGTATCTATGACAGAGAACATTAAGAAAGGCTTCATTTCTAAATTTTTTTTATTATTTTATTTATTTTTAGAGAGAAACACAGAGAGAGACAGACAGAGAGGAAGAGGGAGACAGATAGAGATGGGTGCACCAGCAGTGTCTCAGCTGCTGTGAACGAAATCCAGATGTGTGTGCCCCCATGTGGGCAAGTGCCGCATTGTGCCCTTGCGTCACTGCATCTGGCTAAACGTGGGACCTGGACTGGGTTCTTAGGCTTAGCAGGCAGGCGCCTTAACCACTAAGCCATCTCTCCAGCCCTCATTTCTATATTTAAAGAGGGGCATGAGATTCATAGAGCAAAATGAGTCTCAATTCTCCTAGCACTTAAGTAAGAGAAAGTAAAATAAGCTAATGAAAGAAAATAAAATTAAGCCTTGGGCAAGTGGAATCATTAAGCTTCATGTCACCTGTCTCTGCTATAGTACTCCAAACACAGTAAACATAGTGCCTCATAAATTGTAACCTGCAATTACACAATTAAAACTACATTATTAGAAAATGGTTTCACTAATGACTATTCAAATTCTAAGTTTCTCAGCTTATAACAGTTCCCACTGTGGTTTTGCATACCTATGCTGAACAATTTTATTCATTGCCTCATTATTTCAAAGGATTTTTGAATTAACCTTTATATACAAGCTGTTCCAATAAAGAGGACCTCACTGTGTCCTTGGGAAGCATCCCATTTGCACAGATGTGCAATCAAAGCACTGGATAGCTACTGAACTAGGATATGCTTCTTATATTTATTGACCATCTAGCTGCTACTCTGTAGCCAATAAAACATACTTATTTCTTTGTAGATGATTAGACTCTCAAAAATAGAAAAAAATGTCAAATCTCCACAACAAATTCCTCTTGTCTCTGAAAGACTAAAACATAGCCTTATTCTTTCTGAGCAACATGAACCCTTTACATACAGCATGGCTATTAGAAAAACTCAATATTTATTGTTTGAAATAAAGATGTATTTTTCATTTAGTGTTTGCATTCTTTAGAATGCTCTCATGTTTCTAACTAATTGATGGATCAAAAAGTTTCTTTGTGGGCTGGAGAATTGGCTTAGCAGTTAAGGCATTTGCCTAAGAAGTCAAAAGACCCAGGTTCCATTCCCTAGGACCCACGTAAAGCCAGATGCACAAGGGGCAAATGCATCTAGAGTTCGTTTGCAGTGGCTAGAAGCCCTGGAATGCCCATTCTCTCTCTGTCTCTCTTCTCTCTCTCTCTCTCTCTCTATCTGCTTACAAATAAATAAATAAATAAATAAATAAATATATTTTTTAAAGTCTCTGTTTTTCAAAATATTTTCCTCATCTTGGGGATTATATTTTCCATTCATATATACTTATATGTACATATTGCATATCTTTTGTCAACCTTTTAAGATTTATTTTTATTTATTTATTTATTAGAGACAGACAGAGGGGGGAGAGAGAGAGAGATAGACAGTGAGTGAGAATGGACGTGCCAGGGCCTTCAGCCACTACAAACAAACTCCAGACACATGTGCCACCATGTGCATCTGGCTTATGTGGGACCTAGAGAATTGAACCTGGGTCCTTAGGCTACGCAGCCATGTGCCTTAACTGCTAAGCCATCTCTCCAGCCCATATCTTTTTGTTTTAATAAAATATATTAAAATTCTTTTAATTATTTGCCATGTGTGTCTGTGTATGTGTGTGTGCATGTACATATGGACATACCAGGTTTCTTGATACTATATATGAATGCTTGGATGGCTTTACATAGGTATCTGGGGAATTGAACCTGGGCTAACAAGCTTTGCAAAAAGGCATTTTTGCAGGGAAGTAATGCCTCAGTTGTTAAAGGCACTTACTTGCAAAGCCTGACAGTCTAGGTTCAGTTCCTCAGTACCCACTTCAAACCAGATGCACAGGTGGCACATGCATCTTGACTTTGCAGGGGTAAGAGGCCCTGTTGTGCCCATACTGACTTTCTCTCTGTTTGTCTTTTTCTCTCTGTCTCTTTCTCTCTCTCTCTCTCTCTCTCTCAAATAAATTAATAAAAATAGTTTCAAAAGTACTTTTAACCACTCATATATCTCCCTACTCCAAACATATATCTTTTTTACTGTCTATATACATGTAGACATATTTGTTACATAATGTATATATGTTTATATGTGAAATTCAAGCAACCAGTGACCTTTTGACTGTAAGAGATACAATGACAACTTTATATACTAGCTACTAGATAAAGCTTTAAGAGGTTACGGCATCTGAAGGGATATGGGCAGGTGAAGTATTAAGAGTGAGTGCTACAGAATGAGTAGATAAAGGTTACATAAACTGAAATGAAATATTACAATATTTTAGAAAAGAATTCTATATCTGCCTAACAGTATAAAAATTTAATATTCTTGAAATTAATTGAAATTTGATGTTCTCATTTTTATGTTCCTTACATGTCATTAACTCATTTATTGGTGTTGATTGTTTCTGGCAGAGAATAAAACCGATCAGCCCTAATAAAAAATAGAATTTGTTTACTGATTTTGTTGGTTTTGGATTTTGTTTTTCATAGGCTCTGTTACAAGCAGGGCAATGCATTTGGTTTCATGTGTGGTGTGTCTCGTTCTCTGTACAGCATCCTTTATTGTTTTGTCCTCAGCAGAGGAATAGCAATTGTGTGTTGAGCATGGAAAGTAACTATCTGTATTACACAGGAGCTATTTGCAAGCTTTGTGTGCCTAGAGATGGCCACGTAACATGCTTCTGGCCATTATGATAAAGAAAGATGTTCTTGGAGAACATGAACACTGGCATAAATGGCAAAGGTTGAGAGGTGAAAAGTCTCATTCCCTTCCTTAATATCTTCATTAACTTTAAAGTTTATATTTGAAGGCTTGAGGGCTGGAGAGATGGCTTAGTGGATAAGATGCCTGTCTGCTAAGCCTAAGAACACCTGTTCAATTCTCCAGGTCCCACATTTAGCCAAATGCAGTGATCCTAGGGCACAATGCCACACTTTCCCACAAGGGGGCACATGCATCTGGAGTTCCTTCACAGTGGCTGAGAGGCTGCTGACATGCCCATTCTATCTTTCCTTCTCTCCCTCTCTCTCACTCTCTTCAAAAAAAAAAAAATGGATGGACTGGGGAATGTCTAACTGGTTAAAGGCCCTTGCATATAAATACTGCTGGCTTGGGTTCAATTCCCCAGTACTTATAGACAGTCAGCTGAAAAAAGTGATGTATGTGTCTGGCATTTGTTTGCAACATCAGAGGACATGCATGGTCTCTCCTCGCCCCCATAAATAAATAACTAAGTATTTCAATGGCTGTGTAAAAGACAGGAAATTCTTAGGATCATCAGAACAGTACTGATCCTGTCCTAGCTCAGTTATCACTGTCACCACACTTTTCACCACAGAACATATGCTATTTATCTTCTGGTGTTCTAATTGGGGAATTTCTATTATTTGCAGCATAATGCATTTATAACTGATGCAGAGACATGAGATTCTCAATAAAACTTTAAAACTAAGAGTTACTATAGATCTGAAAAATTAAAGAAGTAGGGCTGAAGAGAGGCTTAACAATTAAGGCACTTGCTAGAAAAGCCAAAGGACCCAGGTTTGATTCCCCAGGACCCATGTAGTCCACATGCATAAGGTGTCACATACATCTGGAGTTCATTTGCTGTGGCTAGAGGCCCTAGTATGTGCATCCTCTCTCCCTGTCTCTCTCTTTCTCTGTCTTTTGATCTCTCTCTCTCTCTCTGTCTTTCTGCCTCTCTCTCTCAAATAAATAAAAAAAAATAAGTAGTTTAAAATAATAAATGTGTCAAGAAAGCAAATATAAACTCATTATGGCCAAGAAGCAAAGGGAAGGCAGGAATCCTTGTACACTGCTGGAGAGAATGTAAATTGGTTCAGTTATTATGGAAATCAGTGTGAAGTTTCCTCAAAAAAACAGAACTATCATATCACTCAGCCATATCTCACTTACTCAATCTTTTGTACATAAGTTATTGGCTTTTAGATGATTTACTTGTACATTTTCCACCACATTAAAATGTAATTATTGGGCTGGAGAGCTGGCTTAGTTGTAAAGGTACTTGCCAACAAAGCCTAAGGACCCAGGTTCAAATCTCCAGAACCTATGTAACCCAGATGAACATGGTAGCACATGCATCTGGAGTTTGTTTGCAGTGGCTAAAGGCCTGGTATGCCCATTCTGTCTCTTTCCCTCTCTCTCTAATAAATAAATAAAAATAAAATATTTAAAAAGTAATTATTATGACTATTAATCTCAGAAAATGCATTCAAAACATGCCGAAAATATTTTCTATTTATTTCTTAATTAGTGGGTTAAAATTTAATATAAATTTAATGAAAATTTTATACAAACATTTCAAGATGTGTACGGCAATTGGATTTTATAAAAAATCTGGTTCTTTTTTTGGTACCAAATTATATGTTTTTATCTAATAGAAGCATGAGTTCCTCTTGTTCTATGCATTCCTTCTCTAGAAACTGTTTTTTTTTTCATCTCTGAAAATACCAATATATCTTAAAAGTCTTCCAAAAAGTTTAGTTGGAGAGAATATTCCAAAAAGCATGATGTGAGGGCAGTCTCACCTTGGGAGCTAAGCCAGACAAAGACATCACAGGAAAAGAAAACTTCAGCCTAACCCTCTGATGGATATTGATGCAAAATTCATCAATAAAATATCAGCAAACTGATTCCAACAACACATCAAAAAGATTGCAAATCATGATCAATTGGGATTTCTCCTTGGAGGTCAAGAATAGTTGAGCATGCATCAATCAATGTGATGCACTGCATTAAAAAATAAAAGATAAAAACCACACAAATCACTTCAACTGATGCTGAAGTTATTCCAAAAAGCCAACCTTTTTTTTTCCTCAGTGAAAATGCTCAAGAGTATAGGGATAGAAAGAAATAAATAGCTACAGTGTGATAAAGTATACCATAAAAGTTCAGTGTAATAAAGTCAATCAACTTTATGATCAATTGGAAAATTCAGTTTTTTTTCTTCTAAGACACAAAGGCTACCATGCTTACCTCTTCTCTTCAGCATTAGAAACTTTATTAGGACAATTTTGACTCCTTCAGCTTATATCATCATTTATTGATTTCATTGAAATGCTAATTAGAAAAAGCAGGTGGACCATGATTACCTTATCTCAATTTTAAAAATATTTTTCTAAATGTAGGCTTTTGGACAGGGACTGTGAATTTATTATTTAATACGTTTCAGAAAGAAGACAGAGTAGGCTCAGAAAATGAAAGCAGTTATTTGGAGATTGGTGCAAATTTCAACTGCAAACCTTAAAGGTAGATTAAATAAATAAAAAATAAAATAAAGCATACCACAAAGCTTAGAAAACATAAAAAATCAGACTCCCAGAACCATGACCAGAACTTCTTTTGAAAGCTGCAATGGTTCACTGAAGGCAAGAAGCTCTGTGATGTTTCCCCTCCTTTAGTACCTGAGCAGGATGTAGTTAGTCCCTCACACACATATTTCAATTCCCTGTACAATATGGAGAACGTTAATCATTATTCCATCTTCATCTTCTATTAATCTCCTTTCTAAGCCAAGCTCTTAAACAGATGCTTGAAGCATTTTACAAGAACATTGGGTTTTTGAATCATTTCCCCATTTTGCATAGAGACATGTATAACAAACAGTAGGCTAAGGTCTGGGAGACACAGGAAACCCTAGATCAGATGCTGCTTGACAGGTGACATATCTCTGGCAACTTATTTGTACAAGGTTTATAGAAAATAGAGTATAAGACTGACCTGAGATGTCCATGTAAAATATTACGTCTAGTCAATCTTAAACTCTTCAGGTCAGGCTCAGTTGGCCTTATTACAGACAAAAGGTTAAAGAGTATGTATTGGAAATGAAAGAAATGGTGAAATTTTGATATGTGTGTGATATGATACAATATGTAAGAGTGCATAGAAGTATGGAGCTGATCTTCAAAGTCATGGTAAGGACATTCCTAGAGATAAGGTTATGTATGAAGACCTCACTGCCTTTAAACTTAAAATTGCTTTGCATATTCTGCCACCTAGTTTTGAAATGTAGAAACATTACAAAAGTAAACATCGAATACTAATCTGTTTTCTGAAAGAAGAATGTAACATGTAAAACAACAACAAATACAACTGCATTTCCTGTTAAGGCTTCTTTACTTTCTCATCTTTAACTACCAGAGTAGGTAACATTGAATGAGAAGAAACAACTTATTTTGTATTACTTTATTTTAAAATATATTTTATTTATTTATTTATTTGAGAGTGAAAGAGGCAGAGGGATAGGGAGAGAGAGAGAGAGTGTGTGTGTGTGTGTGTGTGTGTGTGCCAGGGCCTCCAGCCATTACAAAGGAACTCCAGGTGCATGCACCGCCTTGTGCTTCTGGCTTATGTGGGTCCTGGAGAATTGAACTGGGATCCTTTGGCTTTGCAGGCAAATGCCTTAACCACTAAGTTATTTCTCCACTCCCTACTTTTTATTTCACATTGTATGGCCTATTAAATTCATTGGTGGGTTGCATTAAACACTGAAATACAAAAATTATTGTATTTGTTTTCCAAGGTTATTGATGTTTACAGCTATAATTCTAATAGTCTGAAGCTACATTGAAATGTGTGGTTTTATAATGTTCTCATTTGAATATTTACCTTGGTTCCACTAATTTAGGAAGTTCTACAACACTTCCTTTTTTCTTACTTTTAAAAAAAGTTATTGTGAATATGGACTTGTGGGTGCTAGTGTGTGAGTGTGGGTAGGTGTGTGCTACAACATGTGTGTGGAGATCAGAGGACACTTTTCATTTCAGTCCTCACCTTCTGCCTCCTTTTCAGGTGGGTATCTCATTGCTGTTCACTATCCCCTTTACAATCTTCTTAGAAATTCTCCTTCTATACCTCCTTTCTCAGCATAGGTGCATAGGGATTACAGAAGCCCACCATAGCTTCTGGTTATTGTCCAGGGAGTGGGGACCCAAACCCAGGTCCTTGGAGCTGTTCCTCTAGCACTTAATCCACTGAACCATCTCCATAGCCCTATTTCTTACTTTTTAATTTGTTCTTCATGATACATGGGGGAATGACATAATGCAGACATCCTATGGATTTAAAGACATATCTCATGCTAATTTACAATGTCCATAACCACCAGTAGTAGGTGTTATATTATGGAGAAAAATCAATGCCATAAGAGAATTGTTACAGTCAGACATTAGCATAGTTAGACCATTTTAAGAATTATATTCTTTTAGGTCATTGCTTCATATATAGTGAAAAATATTTTTATCTTCATGGGCTGTGTGCATTATGACTCAATTACCATCATCCTTGTTAATTTCCCTTTCCTGCTATAATATTTTTATTGGGATACATCATGAAACATGTACAACCATAAATAGGCATGGATTATGTTGCACTCTAAAAAGAGCAAGTTTCATTGGAATGTAAACCAAATGAAAAATGCTCCTTATACACAGCTTTGCAGCAAGAAAACAAAGTCATATGATATAGTAATTTTCTCTTCAGAAAATTTATGTTCATGGTACCTTCCTTCAAATAAAACACATTATGGAGCAATAATAAAATGAAATTATATTTTAGAGTAAATCTTTTTTATATTAAATTTGATATATATCAAAATATATCTTGAACAGAGATTAATACAACTGAGGGTCAAAATTAGCTCATCCAAAATCACACCAGAGTAAGCAAGTCAGAGCCCAAATCTGATGCCACTCTCTTGTTTTTGCTTTATTTTAAGCTCTGTCAACTGGATTCAATTGTTTTGCCTTCAAGTGAATTTTGCTTTTGAGGTTTAAATACTGGAAAACAGTCTGGAAAACATGGGCTTAAGTAATTTGGAAGTCAGTGGGCAGGAACCTGAGAACAAAGAGCTATGTTACCCAAGGACATTTTCCTGGTTCTTAATCTTTAATTCTGCCTTCAGGATTTTTCATACTCGGTTTCTCTTCTACTTGATGGAGACATTAAGCTTTATGTGGGCACTGGGGAATCAAACCTGGGTCATTTGGCTTTGCAACAAGCACCTTAGCTACTAAGCTGTCTCTCTAGCCCTTGCCTACCCTTTGTTTATACATATATTGGAAGATATCCCCTCCCTTTTTGGCCTCTACCCTACTTTTTAACCCCTCCCTTCTGCCATTGTTCCTGTTTATTCATGTACACAGTTTTACTTCTATTTTCACAATCACACACATACAAACACACAGAGACACACACAATACAATATGCACATACATAGACACACATATATGATTTTATTTACCTACATAAAATCCAGTAACTATAAATGAAATGAAGCATACAATATTTGTCTTTCTGTAATTGACTTAATTCACTTGATATAATTACCTCCAACTGCATACATTTCCCTTCAAACAACATAACTTGATTCTTTGTAGTTGATAAAATTCCATTGTGTATATAAACCACATTTTCACTATTCATTCCTCTGATGTTGAGCAACTAGGTTGGTTCCATATTAGTTACTGTGAATAGTGCTTCAAGTGTCTCTGTGACTATCCAGGACTGGAACAGCTGGCTGATGTGGAGGAATACCTTTTACTTTTTTTTTTTTTTTTTTTTTTTTTTTTTGAGAAAACTTCATACTGATTTCCACAATGGCTCAGCATGTTTTCATTACCACTAGCATTATATGTCTCATTATATCTGTGTTATTATTATTATTATTATTATTATTATTATTATTAGTTTTGTTTTTTGAGGTAGGGTTTCACTCTAGCCCAGGCTGATCTGGAACTAACTATGTAGCCTTAGGGTGGCCTCGAACTCATGGCAATCCTCCTACCTCTGCCTCCCAAGTGCAGGGATTAAAGGAATGCACCACCATGTCTGGCCTGCATTATTTTTTTCTCACTAAAATAATACAAAACCACAGTACATAATTTTGAAATCTTATTGAGATCAGTGGTTTAAAGACCAATGACAGAGTATTGGCCTCACATTTTCATGGTTGGGTTTGACCTCCAGCACTATAAAAGTATAACAAAACAAAAAAAAATAAATAAAATATAGATGAGTATGAAGAATAAAATCATGTATATTATAATTTGGACTATTGAAATTATTCTACACATTGGTTATTTTTCATTTTCATTTTTCTTTAATTAATTAATTAACTTATTTATTTATTTATTTAAGAGTTACAGAGAGAGAGAATGGGTCCACCAGGGCCTCCAGCTACTGCAAACAAACTCCAGATGCATGTGCCACCTTGTGAATCTGGCTTATGTGGGTACTGGAGAATAGAGCCTTGAACCAGGGTCTTTAGGCTTCACAGGCAAGCACTTAACCACTTCTCCAGCCCTCATTTTCATTTTAATATATTTCTAACATTTCTTGTGGGATGAAATGTTCCTCTGTGGCTGATTATTTCAGATAGATATATATTTATACAGATATATTTCAGATATATAGAACATCTTACGTTTGTTATTCTTTTTCATTGTGTTAACACATACACGTAAAGTATTATGGATATTTTCACTGATTGTATTGTTCTCTTCAAATTCCTTGAAGTTGAGTACCAACTGTATCATTTGTGGAAGAGTGAGGGTAAAAAAGCTTTTCTTTTTTATAATTATAGTCACTCATATAGATAATGTATTTTGATTAAAATTCACTGCTTTATCTTCCCTATCACTAAAGTTTGGGATTTATTTTTATTTTTATTTTTTTGCATTATAGGAAGGCATTTGTATATTTTAAGCTATCTCCATGAACCTAAGACTATGGTCCCTGAAGGCTGGAAATCTAGAGAAATGTGTTTCTTTCAGGAGATTCTTAGGTCAGGATGGGCTTCCAAAATGGAGTCACCAAGGACAGCAGAATGTCGACATTATCCCTTCCTTGCCTAACAATAACCTCAGGTCATGGTTTCCTTCCCCTTATCTCCTAAGTCATCTGATCAATCTTCTGGTGTCACACCCTAGCTATTTGAAATGACTAATGTAAAGGTTTTCTCTAAAGGAACTTTTAAAATTCAAGTTAACCTAATGAGTTTTTTTTTTCCATCCTCACTTTCCCTCAACTGAAGAAGCCCTATAAAACCCACTACCTAAAAACTAAGGTGGGCTGTGCTCCTCTCTTGTGAGTCAGCCCTGGCAGCTCATGCTTTTCCTGAATAAAAGCTTTCATCTCTGCCTTAGAGTGATTTGTGTGGTCTTGGTCACTCTCAAACCTTACAGAGATGAATATTATACTAGAATAAAAGGAATCACTTTGTAAATGTCACACTAGGTTCAAAGTGCAGACCATTGAACACAAGCCAGGTGCACTTAATTTCTGTGTTCTAATTGGTAGCACATGTTGCAGATGTATTAAATCTCTCTGGTCTTGAAAAAGTGATGAAACTGTAACACATTCATTCACCTACATGTGCAAAGCATGTATTTACAAGAGGCTCAATGGTCTTCAGTCTTATCTAGTAATAACAAGTGAATATTTCGCATATGGAAGTTCAATGCATTACTTGAACATATCTTCTACATGTAGTCTTTTTCAAGGATTTCACAGCCTATTTTTAACTTATGCTTTATTCCTCTGTGAGTCTTCAGATTTCTTAATCTTGTATCCCAGCATATCACACATTTGTAAAGAAGGTAAATGGATATCCATACATTTTACTTTTTCTGAACTTTTTTATCATTGTACTAAAAATCAAATTCTTATGAAACTAATACATCATAGCTAATCTCTCTTTTTTCTTTGTGTGTGTGTGTGTGTGTGTGTGTGTGTGTGTGTTTATAGCATGTGTTGTGTGGTGTGGAGAGAGAGAGAATTTTGTGTAGTATATGCACATGTTTGTTTAGATGCTTGTGACCACTACACATGTTTGTAGAGGCCATAGGAGAACTTTGGGTGTCCTCAGTGATGGTCTTCTGTTGTTTCTGGAGCTGTAGGATTTTTTTTGTTGTTGTTGTTTGTCTATATGTTTGTTTGTTTTCTCAGACTGGCTAACCAGGGAGTCCTAGTGATTATCTTATCTCTGCCTCCAACATTACTGGTGTTATAATCCTGTATGGCCATGCCAAGCTTTTTATATAGGTGCTGGGAATTAAACTCAGGACCACTCAGGACCTCACCTCCCCAAGCCCTCTTACTCCCTTTTTAAAAGAAACAGTTTTTATTTCTTTGCTGAAGACTCTGATATGTACCCCATTAGCTCCTTCACCTAATCCCATAATGCTGAACAAATCTAAGGAGAGTTCATACAACAAAGTAGCTCCACTATTGTAGCAAAGGAGCTACCAATACATTTTCATAATGACCCCCATTAAGCATGATGAAATACTCAAAATAGCTTCCCTTATGAATTCAAATCTATGAATGTATGTTGGGGTCCCCCCTAGGGTCAGGCCAGGCAGGGTCTCTGCTGAGTTGGGGGTGAGAGGCGCAGAGTCACGCACAGACTCCGGGAGTTGGGTGGAAGCAGCAGAGGGTGAGCTGCTGCAAACTCTTTTATTCAAGAAAGTGTAGGGGGTTTTAAGGGGTTTGTCTGGCCAGTCATTGTATGGGGTGGTCCCCTTCTTGTGACCAATGACAGCCTGTCTCCGGACAGATCATCTCGTAGCAGGTTTCTCACGAGCATGGGACTGTAGCTGTTGTCATGCCAGGCCTGCGCAGGATGCCATGTTCACAGAAGCCACTTCCTGGTTTCTTCTGATATGTGGTCTGGCTAGGGCCAGACCTGCATTGTGCCATACATATCCTCCTTTTTGTTTTTATTATTGGCAACCCTGGGAGGCATGGTTCTTTGCCAAGCCATTGTTGAACCCAGACCCCAAGGGATCATCATACAATGGTGCCTGTCTTAGGTTGCCCCATCTTATGGAGTCTTACCAGTCATTGACTACCCACCGTCCTAATGAGAAAACCCGAGGGGTGTTTTATTATTAGCAACCCTGGGAGGCATGATTCTTTGCCCAGCCATTGTTGACCCCAGGCTCCAAGGGATCAACACATATGATGGTGCCTGCCTTAGGTTGTCCCATCTCCTGGGGTCTTACCCATCATTGACTACTCACTAATCTGGTGAGAAAACCTGAAGGGTGTGGCTGTTGCATAGGAGGCATGGGAGGGCCAAGTGGTGGTGGCTCTGTGGCATGTGAATGGTCCCAGCAAGCGAGAATTAACTATAGAACCTGAAAAAGACTGGGGTAGGACAGGTTGCTGGGTGACTATCATGAGCTTACCCTTAGCGTCATAATTAGAGCATTGAGTGTCCTTAATGGTAGCAGATCAATGCAATCAAAGGAGTTGCAAAGGAATTTATGGCTGGTTGGAGGGTAGCATTACCATAAGAGGCATTAATAAGCAAAAACGGCAAAGGTGTGGCTGAGGAGAAGTACGTGCTTGAAGGGGGAGGAATACAGTGAAATAGAGTGGCTAAAAGAAAGCCTAGGAAAAGTGTGGGAATCTAGGCCCTCTGAACGAAACAAGTATGGCCTAAGAAGAATTGTCTGAAATGGTTTCTGGGAAGTGGTAGTAGGGAGAAAAGGAAATAAAAGGAGAAAAGGGGGACATATGTTTAAAGTCCCATATCCAGCCTGAGGGGTTTGGGATCATCTTCTTCATCAAGGTGGATCCCTGGGTCAGTGATTGGATGGATGTTTCTGGCAGGGATCTAGATAGGGATCTGTGAAATTTCTGGAAAGACACAAGCATACCCTCAGCCCTGTGTTAAAAGAGGATGGGGTCCCTTCCAGATATTAGTAAGAGGATCCTTCCAGCGGACTAAGGGTAAGGGTGTTGTGGTTGGTTGGGATCTCCAATGTTTGTAGGCTGGGGAGAGTCCTGCCTCATCAAAGGTGATAAAATTGAGGGTGAAGGGAGTTTCCACTAGGACCAAGTGGGGATCCTTGGGTGACATAGAGGACTTTTGTCTTATAATTAGTTCCTTTAGGGTCCGGTTAGTTCTTTCCACTATGGCTTGTCCTTGTGGGTTGTAGGGGATCCCAAGGGAGTGTTTTATTCCCCCAGATTCCATGAAGGATGTGAATTGGGCAGATGTGTATGCAATACCATTGTCAGTTTTAATTGACCAGGTTACACCCATGACCAACATAGTGGTTTTTGTCACCTTAATGATATGGGACACCTTCTTCCTTGAGAGAGCAATATCAAAAGTAAGCTTACAGTAAGTGTCCACAATGACATCGACATATTTGAGGTTACCAAATGAAGGTATGTTGGTAGCATCCATCTGCCAGGTAGAATTTGGGGAAAGGCCTCTAGGATTGACTCCTTGAGGCTGTAGGGGCTCAAAGTGAGCTAGGGGGCACATGCCTTACAGGAACTGGTTAAATGTTTGCATTGGTTAAGCAAGAGCTTGGGGTATAGGGTTCTTAGGTTAGTGGGGGATAGATGGAACCTTTGATGTAAATATCTAGCTTGTTCTAAAGGTGGCAAGGAGGAGACAGCAATAAATTAGTCTACCTGTGAATTCCCTTCAGCAATAAAGCCAGGCAGACCAGTGTGCGAGTGAACATGCTCAATAAACCTGAAGGTGGATGGCCCATTGTAAAAGGACTTGTTCAAAGTAGGAGTCAATGTCAGATTCCTGGGCAGCCTTGCAGATGAGAGCCAGATCAGAGAGGGGGGTGGGGTACCGGGGCTTGGCTGTTGCTTCTGTCCCTAGGCAGCGAAGGGGCCTATCAGGGAATTGTCAGTTACCTGGGTGTGTCCAGGATGGATCAGGCGGTGGTCCTCCCAAGGGTAATGGGGGGAGGGTGGTTGTGAGCTCTGCTGCCGCAGGCAGTGGTTTGAGTGGCAGTCTTGGGAGGGACGAGATTTTAAGTGCCAGTTTCAGTTATTCCTTACAGCTTTAGTTATGGGTAGAAATGACTTCCTCCATGGAGGATCCTTTAAGGCTGGCAATTATGGCAAGGAGGATAGGACTAATCCATGAGTCTTAAACAAGAGTTTCATCCCAAAAGCGATGGAGGTCCTTTTGTTTCACTTTTAAGCCACGTTGCAGGAGGAGAGCCTTAAAACCCTGCAATTGTGGCAACCTCAGATGGGGAGGGAGGTTGCCCATTATGGCATGGTGGTGTTTGAGGGGGGACATAGGCTGGGACACCCCGTATCAAGGAGATAACCCAGATCAAAAATGGTAGCTCAAAGGATAAGCATGGAAACCACAACACTTAATGCTGGGGCCAGCTGAGACATACAGATAGAATCTTTAGGGCACACGTGTCTTGTGCTTAGTGTGGGACTTCTGTGGGTCATTACTCCATGGCCATATGCCCATACAGTGTCTCTGGGGAAGCTCAGCCAAAGGCCTTGCCTTGGTTCCGAAATTGGGTGGGTCAGACCCTTATGTGATTTCGCCTGGATGAACCAAGAGTGGAGGGGCCGACATGGGCTTTGCGACCATGTGGCAGTGTGTTCCTTCCTGCCAGGGAAAAGGATGAACAAAAGGAAAAGGGGGGGAGGAGGGGGCTGCCCGCTCACCCTCAGGCAGCCATCAGCACACGGAACAGCAAGGGGCCTACTCACTGGACAATCAAGAAGGAGTCGTCTTGCCAAACGCCAAGGGAGCTTCTCGCTGACGATCGAGGAAGGGGCATTTCACCAATGCTGTGGGGGCAGAGGGTCCCTGTTCTGGCACCATATGTTGGGGTCCCCCTAGTGCCAGCCCAGGAGGGATGGCAGGGTCTCTGCTGAGTTAGGGGTGAGAGACTCTGCTAGTTGGGTGAAAGCAGGCAGAGGGTGAACTGCCACAAACTCATTTATTCAAGGAAGTGTACGGGGTTTTAAGGGGTTTGGCTGGCCAATCATTGTATGGGGTGGTCCCCTTCTTGTGACCAATGACAGCCTGTCTCCGGACAGATCATCTCGTAGCAGGTTTCTCACGAGCATGGGACTGTAGCTGTTGTCACGCCAGGCCTGCGCAGGATGCCATGTTCACAGAAGCCACTTCCTGGTTTCTTCTGATATGTGGTCTGGTTAGGGCCAGACCTGCATTGGGCCATATAAATGTATGAATGTGAAATGGTTTGTTCACTGATTTTATTTTTTTATTTTCAACACATATAATCTTTAACTTCCATTGTCAGCCATGTATTTATATTTAATCATATTGTCTATGATTTCTTTCTTTACTCCCTGAGATTCTATGGTGATCATTTATCAGACTAGGAAAGCTACTAGAACAAAAGAGCACTGACTAAATGCCTAAGACAACAGGCATTTTTTATTTACAGTTCTTGAAACTAGAAGTCTGTAGTCAAAGTTCTGTGAAGAAAGGTTTCTGTAAGACTTGAATTTATGCCATGGAAACTGCAACATTCAGCTATGTACTGTCTTCCCATGTCTCCCTCTGCATTATGTGGATTGAGAAAATTTTGACTTATACTCTTCTCACAGAGATTTCAGCCTTATCAAATTAAGGTCTCACTCTGTAAACTCTATGATCTCTTTTTTTAAACCTTAATTACCCACTTAAAGCTTAATGCTTCAACATAGGAATGCTTCAACATAGGAATTCTGAGGGCACACAATTCATTTCGTGGACTCATTCTTCAGAAATAAGAATGCAAACTTCTACTTCTTTGAGAAACAGACTAAATTATGCATATTTTGAATGTAAAAAACAGAAAATGGTATATGTCTTAAGGATTATGTTTTATTAATAAGAAATTGTATGTATAGTGACTTGAGTTCAGGAAATGATAGTCATGGGGGAGAAAAAATAGAGATAAGCTTCACAATTCAACACAAAATATTAGGCCAACATTTTAGAGGAAATAAATAACTAGAGTTGACACCCAGTTTCATCAGCTGACTCACAAATGATTTAAAGAGGATACAAAGTCTATTTATTTTTCCTAGTATTTATAAAGAAAAAGGAAATCCATCAGTATATCAATTAATGGTATTCCCAGGTACTTGATATAATGATCATAATGGCTCATAAATACACAGGCAAAGGGTTCTGTTATGGTTTGAATGGTAGTCCCCAATACATGCAGGATTTTATTACAGTTTATAACTTAGATCTGCAGCAACCTGGCTGTAGGAGGTGTCACTGTGGATAGAGCCCTCATTCCTTCGCTAAGGTGTGGAGGTATATTTGGAATTCCAGTCTATAGATATGCAAAGTGCCTGATGTCTGCCAGGGGTCCCTGAAGTGTGCTTGTTTGTGGTGCTGGTTGTGGCTTGGGGCTTTTTTATCTCTCTTCTTGGACCTGTGAAAGCAGGCCAGCTTATTCTGCCATTATTAAACTTCCCTTGAATCTATAATTTTCACATAAATCCCTTCTTCCATAACTGTGCCTATTCTGGAAGTTCATCTCAGTGACCTGAGGCAGTCTACTATAGAATAGGTACCAAGGAGTGGGCTGAGATGAATCTGACCATGTGGATTTTGTTCTTTTGGAACTTTTGTTTGGAAGAAATGGGCATGGACTTGTATCTGCAGATGCCTTCTGGAGTGGTAAGCCACATATTATGGACTATTATGATGAGAATTTGAAAATGTTAAGTGCAGAGAGAATTGAACTTGGAGACTTAGCTTATGAGCTTTCTAAAGGGAAGGAAAAACTGCACAAAACCTTGTTGTAACTGGACTATGAAGCATGATAAATGTGATGAATGGTCCTGAAGTGTACATGGATCCTAGTAGCCACTGCTGAGATGCTGGGTGAGAGGCAGGGTGTGATGACCCTGAAGTTGGCAAAGTTATTGGAAGATGAACTGTGATTTTCATGGATAATCAAAGATGTTTTAGATATACCAGCACTGTGTAAGGTCTACCATGGAGGCTCTTAGCTAAGAATGGAAGTTGTCCCTGGCTACTGAGCCCAGCTGGAGAGGGAGAATTGGAAAATCCAGAGACTGTCAGTCGCTGGCTATATTGGACTTGAACTGCAAGAAATTTGATGTTTGCTTGGTGGTTGTTGAGTTTTCACTGTTCTGGTCTCTCCTGTTATGCCTTATAGCAGTTGAAAATTTTTACCTTGTGCCTTTGTATGCAGAAAGTATATAACTTGTTTGATTTTACAGGTCTCACAGCTAAGAGACCATCTTAAATTTCAGAGAATACTTGGAATTTGGGAACTATTTTAAGTTGGTGAAGACTGTTGGGGTCTTTAAATTTGACAATATACAATCTGAGATGGTTATGAATCTACTGGGGGCCAGTGGTGAGATGTGGTGGTTTGAATGGATTGTTCCCAATATATTCATGATTTTATTACAGTTTGTAACTTAGATCTGCAGCAACCTGGCTGGAGGAGATACTACTGTGGGTGGATCCTTGGTTCCAGCTCTAAGGTATGCTGGGGTCAACCACTAATACAAAATGGTGACCCCAGGAGGAGCTCGCATGCACCTTTTAAGCACAGCTAAAGGAATTTTGGTGGGCTTTTAGTCTTTTAGACATGATTGGCTAATTTGAACAGTAACTGTACTTGTGTTTTTTTGATTGGTCTTAAGGTTTTGGCAGCCAGGTGTACGGGAATTCCAGGCAGGTGAGGTAACCTTCTAACATGATTGGCTAAACAAGCAGCAGTTACATTTGTACATCTTTGATTGGTTGGGGTGAAAGGGACATGTCTGGGCATGTTTGGACATTTCGCTTGGAACTGACTCAGCCCGCAGAGCTTTTGCCTCCTGGAAATTGAAATTTTGACCTAGTCGGGGCAGCACCTTACTAAAGCCTGTCATGGCATCAGTTTGGTCCCTTCACAAGGATTCTATGGGAAGCCCTATATCTGTCTCCTATGGATTCCTTCTGCTTGGATCTATATGAGGTCAGCTTTGTACTCAGTTATCTCAAATTTAAAAGGGGGGGGGGCGGAGAGATGGCTTAGTGGTTAAGCACTTGCCTGTGAAGCCTAAGGACCCCAGTTCAAGGCTCGATTCCCCAGAGCCCAGGTAAGCCAGATACACAAACAAGGTGGTGCATGCATCTGGAGTTCGTTTGCAGTGGCTGGAGGCCCTGGTGCACCCATGCCCTAGCTCTATCTGTCTGTCCCTTTCAAATAAATAAATTTTTAAAAAGTCCAAAGTTCATGACTTTTCCATTAAAAAAAATAATAACAATTGTAGGCCGGGCATGGTGGTGCATGACTTTAATTCCAGCCCTCAGGAGGCAGAGGTAGGAGGAGCACCATGAGTTTGAGAATATAGAGTAAATTCCAGGTCAGCCTGGGCTAGAGACCCTCGGGAAAAAAATTATATTTTATAAAATGATGATTGGGCTGAATATATTGGAACATGTTTATAATTCTAGTACTTTAAGGGTAGAGGCCAAAGGTCAAGGATTTCAAGGTGATCCTCAGTTACATAATAAGTTTGAGCCCAGCTTGAGGTATATGAGATCCTTTCCCAGGAAAAAGAACAAAAAAAGGTGATTGTCTCCATTACAAATTTGTCAGCTGAATAAAACTATTTTTGTATAATGTTAACATTTCCTTTTGGTTTCTTTGAAAAACATATTTTATAGAAAACCCTAATTAAAAAGGGAAAGTGAGATAAGAAAGATGAAATGTATGAATGCAGTCACAATTGGAGAATCCATCTTGGTCTTGCAGTTATGCCTCTCTCTTCGAAAGAGGCCGGCCCTGCAGTGATAACTGTGCTGTGTAGGGTTGTTTGCATGATTTACTCCTTGTATGGTAAGAATCTATAAATATGCATGAGAACGTGTCAGCAAAACAAAGAAGTAGCAGCATAGAAAATTTCATGAAAAACTTGTCCCTTACCAGAAAGGACTGCTTCTGGTGGTAAACATTCCAGTCTGGCCTCCTCCCCAAAGAATTTGTCACTTCATTCTCTGGATTGATGCATACTATTACTGTCTCCATGACAACAGTGTGCTCAAAATCCACATTTCCTTGTTTCCATAGTATATTTCTACATTATAGAGGTGTGTACATCTCCTTGTTTCCACACTTACTTATAAAGATTTGGATGAAGTTTTATTGCTGTATTTGCCATGAATCTTCTACATAGTATCTGCTTCCATGGTGTTCTTTAAAATAAGTCATATTGGTTGAAAGGTATCATTATTAATTTATTTCCTTTAGGCTATTGTGATTGTGAATTTTTATTTTAATAAGTTCACTCAGAAAGTAAGTTATTCAAGAAATAAGTAAATGGGTAGAGGAGAACTAGATGGGTGCAGAGAAAATAAATCATTATTGGGCTCATTATGTGTTGCTCACATTTCAGATATTTAGATAAGCATTCTAGTAGGGCTAAACACTGTAATTATTTTTCATGGGTTCCCTTGCATTTATTCAGTGTAAGGGCCTATTAGTATAATCTATCATTTGGGAAAAGAAGATCACCTCACCAATTAGGTGGAACTAAATATTTTATTATAGTTCAAATCCCCTGCCTTCAAATGGACTCAATATAACAGAGTGTACTTGATCCTGCTGTGGTATTGATAACTTCATGTTTCAATGCCATTTTCCAGTGGAGTAGAAATAAGAATAAAATACAGCAATTGCTTTTAGAAACAAGACAGCATTGGAGGTAATCAATTGCTTTAATAAAGTGTGACTAAGGGTTTGCCATTCAACTTACACATTCCCCAATTCCTATCTTCAGGAATCTAGTCAAAAACCCAAAGCTGAACCAAAGGTTGTCTGTTTTATTGACTAGCTGATTATAAAAATGAACAGATTCTAACACTCACTGAAAATGCAGCTACCTGTGGGGAGGGCTAATGAAAACGATGGCCTGGAGGATGACTGTTACAATGTAGTTAATGAAGTATATTGCCAGTAGAAGTCACTGTCAGTGGAACCAATGTGTATAATGGTATGAGTTTTTATGAGCTTGTGTCCTCACATTTCCAGTGACCGGCAGCACTGATGATAATGACTTGCATGCACTTGCACCCTGTAATAGGAAACAGAATTGTTAAAAATGTGCTGTAAATGTATGAAAGAGCAGAAGGATGGAAGCAAGCTCTTGGAACACTTGTGACTAATTTGCTTGCATTCATTCACTATGTATTGAGTGTCACAGCATTGTTCTCACAGGAACATCAACTTTGATCTTGATATATGTATATATGTATATATGTGTATACATATATTATATATATTATATATATATATATATATATATATATAATTATTGTTACCATGATATAGGTTATTTGCATGCATAGTAAAAGAGAGGAGAAAATCCCTCCAGTTTAAGTTTAATATTTTTAATATGTTTCATGTTTCCTGCCAGTTTTGAGGTGAGATTTTTTATTAACAGTTGTAATCCTTCAATATGTGCAGTTTTATCTGATTACTTACCTTACATCTAAGCAGTTTTCATCTAAGTAAAAATGCAATAATTATAGTTGGATTTCTCTATTATTCTTTTGTTGAAAGCAATGTACTGAACTAATTCTAGCTGTACAGTGTGTAAATCAAGTTCTTTTGGCTGGAGGAAAGTACTTAATAAAAAGCAGTTTAAAGGCTGGATAAATAGTTCTGTGGTTCAAGTGCTTGCTTAAAAAGCCCACTGCCCTGGGTTCAATTCACAAGCCCTTAGGTAAAGACAGATGTAAAATGTGTCTGGAGTTTGCTTGGTAGTGACAAAAGACTCTAATATGTCCACATATACAAACACACATATGTGCAAATAAACAAGTAAAAATATTTTTAAAAATAAATTAAGGGAGAACGGGTTTATTGGAGTTAACACTTAAATGTTACATTCCATCATGGTAGGGAAGGCATGGTGACAGGTACTTAAAGCAGCTGGTCACATTCATCACAGTGGAAAATCGAGAGCAATGAATGCTTCTGCTCAGCCAGCTCTATTCTTTTTTTAAATATTTTATTTATTTATTTATTTATTTATTTATTTATTTATTTATTTATTTATTTAGGAGAGAGAGGAAGAGGCAGATAGAAAGACAGAATGGGCATGCCATGGCCTCTAACCACTGCAAATAAACTCCAGATGCCTGTGTCCCCTTGTGCATCTGGCTTATGTAGGTCCTGGGGAATTGAACCTGGGTCGTTAGGCTTCACAGGCAAATGCTGTAACCACTAAGCCATGTCCCCAGCCCCCAGCTCTCTTCTTCTTATACATCCCAGAACCCCAGCCCATGGAATGGTTTAGTGCACAGTGAATGTGAGTCTTCCCACCTGAATTAACCTATCAAGATTTTCCCTCATAGGTATGTGCAGAGGCTAAACTAATTCACACAATTCCTCTCAGGTGTTCAGGTCCTATCAACTGGTCAACCAATGTAAACTAAAAATATAAATTACAGCAATCTAAGAGATAGGTAATATTTTCATCTTAATTTTGCAAGTAAGAAAATAGAGATGATAAATATTTTTCTACTATAACACAGATACTACATACAAGACTTGGCTTTTCAAAACCAAGTTCTTTCCAGAATGTGATTTCTCTTAACTTTACATTAGTCAACACTTAGCAGGTCAAATCTCAGGTTCCCACGGCCTTGCTTATTTTATGGGCAGTGTTGCTAGTACTCTACTATTATTGTAACAAGTGGTTAGTGTCTATTGTGAAAGGTACATGAGTGTGCATTTTTGTTCCAATCAAACTTTATTTATGGACACTGATACTTGAATTCAAAATAAGTTTCATAGGCCATAGCTTATATTCTTATAATCTCTTATCTCAACCATCTAAGTAGTCAAAATTATTCTTAATGTTGAGGATCAACAAAATAGCCTGTAGAAAGCTATGCTGATCCATTATTATAACTGATTTATATATAATTCACCATCTAGGATTTTCCCCAGTTATGGAAGTTATGGAAGATGCTTGAGGCATACCAAGGTAAATGGTGGTATGATTAATCTCTTTGTGAACTGAGTTTCTACTATTTTTTAAATGTTTCTCAGTACATTCCCAAGCTCCATATACTCAGAGGTAATACATGGATTTTTTATACCTGAATTTTACTGGAAAATAACCCAATATTAATCATATACCAATATTTAGTATTTTCTATTGTTGAATGGATAACTTGCCTCTCAGATTTCATACTAATGTGTTTGAAGATGATACACCACTTGAGAATGAATAAAAATCAAAGTAGATACTTTGCTTGAATGTGTTCTAATTTTATTCATGTTGTGCACTTTTTATCTCCTGGTGGTTCCTATTTGAGATATCTAAGATATCAGTTTGATGAAAAGATATTACTTTGCCTGAATATTGTTCTTAAAACCCAGTTAAAAGGAAGAGGCTGCTGATCTCTTTCCTGCTGGACAGAACTGTCTGTTGGTTTTCTGCTATGGAGGCCAAGGATGTGAACTGTATGTGCAGCTCCATTCCTTCTTAATCTGAACACGTATCTGTCTGCCCAGGAGCATGCCCTAAATGAACTCCTTTAACATTTCATTACTGATGCTAAGTAAAAGTTGTTCCAGGAGCCAGGTGAAATCTATATAACCTGATCAATGCCATGGTGATATCTCGTCCATAGTCCTAAGCCTGTTAGGAGGGTTTTATTTAACTCCATTTGGCTTTTTAAGTCATGAGGAGCCCCTGATCAGTAGGGACCCGAAATATGGTCTACTTCTAGTCATGAGTGGGTGCAGTAATGATGAGAATGAAGACAGATGAAAGCCTAGTATTTAAAGAGAGCATATTAAGTTCAATAGGAAGTTTCTTCTTCCTCTGATTTCTCTCAGCAGTGAGTTTCATGACTTAATATCCTCCTGACTGATTGCTTTCACTCTTCATAACTATATTATTCCAGATGCAAAATGAATGCTATTTGGACCTTAAAATAACTCTAATTTTCTAGTTTTCACAGTACACTTAAAATCTTAGCAAGTTGCTAGTACTCATATTTTACACAATTGTTAAAGACAAATCCAGCCCCTGCTATACATATGCAAACTCACTATATATTACATGTCCTCTGGTCCTTCAGGTCCATCCATCATTTTGAACACAGTACACACACACACACACACACACACACACACACACACACACTTGCTGGAACTGACTTTTGCATGATCATTTTCCCTCTGAATCACCCACCCCACACATTCATTCAGGTTTCTTAAAAAAACATAAATTCACTCAAGTTTTTTGAACTAAATGAACTAGTCCTTAGGTTTCTTTTTTCTTTTTTTGCCCTGAATATACTTTCATTACAACAATTTTACTTCATTGACTACAATTTATCTTTGTATTTTCAGATCTGATTATGATAGCCACAGACTAAAACTTCTTGGATTGACTTAATATGCTTTGTTAATAATTGAACAAGGCTCTTGATCCAAATTATATATAAGTACCACCAGGAAATATATTAAATTGCCTACAGTTACACTCATGTTATATACAGAATAAGCTAAAAGAGAACTTTGGAAAACAAGTTTAAAAAACTTAAAAAAAAAAACTTTGGAAAACTTAGGTATTGGTACTTTCAGGTCTTGCTAGAGATCATTCTGACATGTGCAAGTTTGACGTTTACTGGCACAAGCCATGATTGGGAATCTGCCTACAGGTTTAGCTGTGAAATTGTCTTTTGACATAATCATGCCATTCTTTTTTTCCATCAAATAATAAGCCACTCATCTGCAGCCCTCTTTTATGTTCTACTCATTTCTAACAGAGCACTGAATCTACTTCCAGAGCTGCCATGAATATTTATGAGCAGCCTGCATCTTTACAAATTAGAGAGCAGTAAGATGAATGAAAGTAGTGAATCAGAGAAGACACACAGTGTGATGCGGACAGAAATTTACTATCTCACTTCTATTTAAAACCTGATGACTCAGAGAAGGAGGCAGTCTACATCCATTTCCACACATCCTTTAGTGCTTTCCAGTATGGCACTTTAGATTTTAGCACTATTGGAGGAGACCTGATTTACTCCCACAATGATATTTCTCTGTGTATGCATATATATGTAAATGCATGTGATAAAATACGTACTTAAGAGAGGTTATTTTGAAATAGAAGGCAGTGGAATAAATTTGATAGGCTAATTGTTAAATATTTTCTGAAAGTCTCATTTTTGTGTTGTCTTTGTAATAGGAATGTACCTAAGACCTCTAACAAATAATTCTTAGGTCTGGTAAAATGCTACTTATTTTTAAATTGATTTCTAATGTCTTTGGTTTGCATTTTTCTTCACTTAGTTAGCTTTTGAACAATTATTCAATAGGTATCATGGCCTTCCCATAATTCTCATACTCAAGTTGAAAACAGGTATCATAGGAGACATGTGATGAGATTTATTTTTCTGATATTGCACTTTGACACTTTCCTACATAAGTGTATTGTAGGTACAATGCTACACATACTTTTCTCTTAGTTTTGATTATCTGGAAAATGTTAACCATTTAAAAACTGCTTCAGATACAATAAAGCATACAATAAAGAAAATGTGTCCATAATGATTTCCACATGGCGAATGAAAAGTAATTTCATCAGGCACAGGGCACAGAATGTGTTGAGCATGAACTGTGACAGAAAGGCACAACATATACAATTTTAGGGTTTTACTTAGAAATATAAAGACAAATCCTGATCAAAAACCACAAGTTAGGGATGGAGAAATGGCTTAGCGGTTAAGGTGTTTGCCTGTTAAGCCAAAGGATCCGGGTTCGATTCTCCAGGACCCACATAAGCCAGACACACAATGGACACATGCATCTGGAGTTCGTTTGCAGTGGCTAGAGGCCCTGGCATGCCCATTCGCTCTCTGTCTGCCTCTCTTCTCTCTCTCTCTCTCTCTCTGCATGCAAATAAATAAATAGATAAAATTAAAAAAAAAACACACAAGTTAGTGTGTCATTACTTAGCCAGTGATGATTGAAAATTCTGCATTTCCTTCTTGACTGAGATGCTTGGTCAGTTCCAGTGTATGCATTTCCCTGGATTCTGACAGTTAAGGGTCCACCACTTACTGGTCTGTGCTGACCCCTTTTTTCTCTCATATCAGATGATGAAATTTGACTTAAAAAATGAGAATTTTTAAGTGTCACATTCTTTCAATCACCATTATTTAGTCTGCCATTTATTAATGCAACAAATAAAAGGTGTTCATACTTGACAGGCACTGATTTAAGTTGTTTACTCAAGCTTACTCCCTATGGGGAAAGATGAAAACAAAGCACAATGTTAAATATCCCTCACAAACTATGAGAAGTGCTATGCTGTTTATGCATTAGAAATTATGACACCATATATAAGAGAAAGAACTTAAAATGAGAGGTCAAAGGGAAAAAAAATAAGTCATCCCTTAGTACACAATGTTCATATTAAATGTGAAAAAAAAAAGTGTAATTTTTTTTTTTAATCTGAATGGAACAGTAAGTTGAAAATCTTTGTGGTAACATTTCATGTATCAAGAGCTCCATGTTCCACAGGGATACTGTATTCACTTTATGTTAGTAATTAAAGATATTTATTCCAGTTTTTTATGTTCAAGGAGCCACCAGGTCAACAATGCACTGAAAAAAGTGGCTTTATGACCAGCAAGAAAATGACAGGTCTGGTTCCCTCCAAGCAGAGCCTAAAGTAAAACTTCTGATTCAAGAAAAGTATTAAAGCAGGGTCTCGGTAGAAAAATAAGGTGGAAAGATAGGGTGAAAGAAACTCAACAAGATATTGAGGTCAGAGTCCAAATTTAGGCTGGCAATAAGAAATCCTGGGGCCTGGCCTATACCACAGTGTTGCAAGCAAAGGATACCACTGATACCCCTTCAGGATGTGATTGTGTGTGTGTGTGTGTGTGTGTGTGTGTGTGTGTGTGTGGTGGAGTAGGGTGGAGCCAAGAATGGCTTTTATTCCAGTTACTATTATGCTTCAGACAATGGCTTCTTTTAATCAGGTAATCTTTTCAGAGAAAGAAAAAGAGGGACACACACACAAGCCAGGAAAGAACTTCCCTACTCACAATAGCTGCCATGGACCAAGCAGCCTCTTCTCCAAAACTAATGGCCCTGGTCTAGTGGAAGTACTACCTGATATCATGATAGAAATGTTCCTCTATGGCTCACGTGAAACAATTCAGTAACTCACATGGAGAGCCTTGATTGTGTTAGAAGTCCTTCAGGTTACTACAATGTACATTCTCCTGACAATCTCCTTTAGACAGCATGAAAAACAACCAGATGAAATTTCAAAATATTCCCTAACCTGAAAAATAAACCAACAAAAATAAACAATGGTAGCCAAGTTTCCAGTTCTCTAAAAATAACTCACATGATTGAAGGTGGAGGACACACGTGGTAAATGAACATTGCATTCTTTGTGGGAATTTGATTTTAACTGAGGTCTAAGTCAGTCAACATTTTGGCTTTCATAATAGGTCTCGGGTAATGAACATGCTGTTGGTTTAGTGACAAGGATCACTGTCACAGGACAGGGTTAGCACCCTATGGGATGATTCACCTCATATCTTTACTTTTGACAAAAAGTGGTGATATAGTGTTTCACAATTCTATTCTTCCTAAGATCTAGACAATCCAGATATTATAGTTTGGAAATTCTGTGTGAATTTGTGGAGATGGAAATTATTAAAAGCTGAGTATAAGTACAAAAGCTATTCAAAATGTACAATATCAGCAGTGTTTGGAAAACTTCACATAACTTAAGTGTTATATAGTGAATCATATCTTATAAAACCTATGTTATTTAATACTTTAACATTTATTTCACTTTTCTAATCTGGGGAAATTGGGGAGGTATTGTCTCCCAATTCATCCAAACATCCATTCAACAAATATGGATAAATTGTGTCCTACCGATGGGACCATTTATTAGATGCCATTTTTACAAGAGAGTGATTGGGTAAGGTTGCAGTTCGAAAGATGCTTAACCTCTGTTTTAGTTTCTTGTTGCTGTTATAACAAATACCACACATTCATTGGCTTGAAAGAATGAGGAGTTATTGTGTTCACTGGGTTGTGTTCCCCCTCGAGTATGCAGGAAACAATTTCCCTTACTGTTTTCTGTCTACAAAGCATCTTGCTTTCTTGGGCCTGCAGCCTCATCTCTCTCCAATTTAGGTTTCTAGGAATGTCAAGCCTTTTGCTTCTTTTCTTCTATATTTACAATGGCTATTATTACACTGGATGCATATGGATGACACAAGGTAATCTTCCATCTCAAGATTCTTAATTTCATATATACAAGTATTTTTACATGTAGTCAATCATATTTATTTGAAGGTTACAAGGGTACTCTTGTATATATAGTATTATGAAATGGAAGGGGGAATATTTTTTTTCTACTTATATGAGGGAGTGAGATAAAGAGAGTGAGATAGAGAGACAATGGGCACATTAGAGCATCTAGCCACGGCAAATGAACTCCAGATGCATGCGCCACCTTGTACATCTGGCTTACGTGGGTCTTGGAGAATTGAACCTGGATCCTTTCACTTTGTAAGCAAGCATCTTAACTGCAAAACCATCTCTCAAGCCCTATTTTTAAAAATATTATGAAAAAGGCTATAAGATTACAAAGTTGAGTATGTGCCAAGAAGAAATTGTAGGTGGATAATTTATTATAGGGACTTAAGTTTTTAAAAATAATTTAAAAATATTTTATACATATATTATAACAGGATATACTCTTTTGTCCCATTTCGTCTGTTCCTGTTCCCCTGGGACTCTCCTTATTGGGGTTATGATATTCACTGTGGGTTCAAGAAGGCCTCAGCAGTCCCTCGGTAGTAGCGTAGGACCATGCCTCAGGGTATTCCTAAACACTCTGTGTCTCTTAAAATGTTTTCACCCCCTCTATTTTTTCTGATCTATGGCAATGTTGCCTGATCTATGCCAGGACTGTTGGCAGTTTGACTTTGTGTTGAGTTCTTTGTAGCCTCTAGATTTCCGTTTTGATAGGTTTTAATTGATCACCACCTCTGTCACTAACTCCCTGGAGCTGGTTGTCATGCTAGCAATAAGAAAAGTGTTCATGGCACTGCTTCCACTGCAAATTCTCTTGAGCCCTGGAAGATATGAAAGAGTCAGCAAGGTTCCTGGTGGGCAGTTGGATATCTTCTCATCTTATTGATGGATCTTGAATCTCCTCCAATTTCTCTGTCATCTGTAAAATAAATCAGATTCTCCAACCAAGTGTGAGAGCAGCTTGGGTTAAAGGGGGTATGAAAAGTTATTTGAAAGATTTTTGGTGTGCAAGTCTACTCTTCTTTAGAGAGCAGTGGGCTATTCTTTCTGAAGTGTGGCTTTCCTAACCATGGGGTTCTGACTTGGTTTCTAGTACCAGATAAGAATTATCTCCCATGAGCTGGCCTCATATCTAATCAGAGAACAGTTGGTTACCAGAAGAGGTTGCATACCACTATTGCACATGTGTGTACTTATTGCCTGGCTGGTTGATTTTGTAGTCTGCAGCGTCTCCCAATTATTCGTGCTCTAGGTGACCTTTGGCTTACAACAACTCCCATAGTGCTTGCCAGCTCTCTGAGTGAGCTGGTTTCCCTTTCAAATCCAGCATGGTATTCCAATGTCCTGTCACCACAGCTTGTGTTCTCTCTAGCAATAGGGTTTTATCTTTTAAGTCTGGCAGGTAATCAAGTGTTTTGGTAATGACCTACATTGTTTTGTGACTGTTTGCTTTTCTGTACAGTACCTTTGTAGTTTCAAGCAGTCCCAGTGAGTGTTGATCTAATTTCCTGTGCCACTGGAGTTTTATTCAGGAAGTTTTCCCATTTGCCTATATTGTGGAGTGTTCTCTCTATTTTGTATTCTCATTGTTTTAAAGTTTCAGCTCTTATATTCAAGTACTTAATCCATTGTGCAGGGTAAAGGAAGTGGTTCTATTTTCATTCTTCTACATATGACTATCCAATTTCTACATCACCATTTGTTGAAGATGCTGTCTTTTATCCTGTGTGTATTCTTGGTTATTTTGTCAAAGAAGAGATAGTGGTAGTTTGGATTTAGAGATCTGCTTTCTATTTTATTCCATCAATTTGTATGTCTGTTATTTTAATTTATTTTTTATTTTTATTTTTTTAATATTTTATTTTTATTTATTTGAGAGAGAGAGAGAGAGAGAGAGAGAGAGGGAGAGAGAGAGAGATACATAAATAGGCAGGTAGAGAGAATGAAAATGGGCATGCCAGGGCCTCCAGCCACTGAAAACGAACTCCAGATGCATGCACTCCCATGTACATCTGGCTGACATGGGTCCTGGGAGTTGAACCTGTGACCTTTGGCTTCATAGGCAAGTGCCTTAACCGCTAAGCCATCTCCAAAGCCCTTATTATTTTTTTTTTTCTTATTCCATTGATCTGAATGACAGTTTTGCATCATGCTGTTTTAATTACTATGGCTTTGTAGTAGGTTTTGAAATCATGTATAGTGATACCTCCTGATTTATTTATTTATTTATTATTTATTTATTTATTTTTAATTTGAGAGAGACAGAAAGAGGGGAAGAAGCAGAGAGAGAATGGGCACACCAGGGCCTTTTCAGCCACTGTGAACAAACTCCAGATGCGTGCACCCCCTTGTGCACATGTGTGACATTACGTGTTTGCATCACTTTTGTGTCTGGCTATACATGGGACCTGGAGATTTGAACAAGTGTTCTTGGGCTTTATAGGTAGGTGCCTTAACTGCTAAGCTGTATCACCAGTCCTGATGTATTTTTTTTTTTATTCATGATATTTTTCACTATCTGAGGTATTCTGTTCTTCAATATAAATATTGAGATATTTTTCCTATCTCTGTGAAGCATGTTGCTAGATTTTTTTTATTGGAATTATATTTTCACAATAATTTTTCCAATCCATGAGCATGGGAGGTCTTTTAATCTTCTCATATTCCCCTCAATTTTTTTTCTTGAGTGATTTTATGTTTTCTTTGTATAGGTCTTTCACTGCATTGGTTAGTGATATTTCAAGTCATTTAATTTATTTTGCGACTATTGAAAGCACAATAGTATCACATCTCTTTCTCCATATGCTTATCTTTGGCATATAGGGAGACTGCTGATTTTTGTGTATTGATTCTGTATCCTATTACATGATGGAAAGAATTTATCATCTTTAGAAGTTTCCTAGTCTTTTGTGTCACTTATATATAAAATTATGTCCTCTGCAAATAGGCCTATTTTCAAGTCTTCCTTACCAATTTGTATCACTTTTATTTGTTTCTCTTGTCTTATTGCTTGAGCTTCAAGCACTAAGTTGATAAGCAATGGTGAGAGTGGGGAACCCTGTCTTGTTTCAGACTTTAATATGAACACGTCAGTTTTTTTTCTCATTTAGTATGATATGGACCTTAAGGTCTTTATAGATAACCTTTATTATGTTGAGACATGTTCCCTGCAATCCATTTCTCTCCAGTGTTTTAGTCATGAAGGGGTGCTTTGTTTTGTCAAAGGCATTTTCTGCATCTATCAAAATAATCATGTGGTTCATGTGTATAATTTAATTTGTATTTCCATATCATACATCAGGCTTCACATGGGTACTCGGGAATTGAACTCTGTTCCTTAAGCTTTTCAGGCAAGCACCTTAACCAATGAGCCATCTCTCCAGCCTGCATGATACTTTTGATGTGTTGTTGAATTTGGGTTACTAGGATTTTATTGAGAGTTTTCAGTCTAGGTTCATTATCAGACTATAATTTTCTATTTTTGTTGGATCTCTGGTTTAGGTATTAGAGTAATTTTGGCTTCATAGAAGGAGTTTGTAAGTATTTTCTCTTTTTCAATTGTGTAAAATAATTTGAGAAGTGGTTTTATTTCTTTGTTGAAGGTTTGATAGAACTCAGAGCTTAATCCATCCATGCCAGCATGTTTTATTTGATGGGATATTTTAAATTACTTTTTCAATTTAGACAGAATTAATAGGTTTTTTTAGGAAATATGTGTTCTGGGTCAAGAAATTCACACATTTCTACCAGTTTTTTCAATTTTGTGTAATGCAGGATTTTGAAATATGCACTGATAATTCTTCCAATTGGTATCATTTGTGGTGTCTCCATTTTCATTTCTTATCTTGTTGATATTGATCTAATCTTCTATTTTTTTTCTCTTTAGATCAGTTTGGCCAGTGGTTTATCAATCTTGTTTACTTATTTTTTTGAAGAACTAGATTTTTGTTTTGTCAAGTTTTAAAAATTGTTTTCTTTATTTCCAATTCATTGATTTCTGATTTCATCATGATAATTTCTTTCCTTCTGTTACTTTTAGCCTTGAGCTGTTCCTGTCTTTCCAGCAATTTCAAATGGATACTTAAGTTGTTTATTTAAGATCTCTCTGTCTTTGTAATGTAAGCATTAAATGCTATAAACTTCCCTTTTTGAGCTATCTTTATTGTGTCCCATATGTTTTGGTATGTTGTGTTTTCATTGTCATTCAGTTCAATAAATTGATGGATTTTTTTCAGATTTCTTCAGCAGCCCATTCATTGTTTAATAGTTTAATCATTTAATAGTAAGTTGTTCAGTCTCTAGGAACTGGGGTGTTTCCTGTTAATGTTGTTCTTGATTTCTTGTTTTAATGCATTGTGGTAGGATATAATAAAAAGAATTGTGTCAATTGTTCTGAATTTGTGGAGACATGCTTTATGCTCTAATATATTGTCTATTTTGGAGAAGATTTCATGAGCTACTAAGAAGAATGAGTACTCAACAGAATTTGGATGGAATGTTCTGTAAATGTCTGTTAAATCCATTTTATCTATGATAGTGTTTATCTACATTGTTTCTTTGTTTATTTTCTATTTGGAGGAACACTATATTGATGATAGAGGGGTAATAAAATGTTCTACTATTACTGTATTGGGAATTATATCTGTTTTACTGTCTAATAAATTTTGGTTAATAAAATTATGTGACCCTATGATTGCTGCATATAAGTTTATGATTGTAATACCCTCTTGTTTAATTTTCCTTTTAATGGCATGAAGTGGATTTCATTGTCTCTTTTATTTTTGGCTTAAAGTCTATTTTGTCAAAAATTAATACAGCTATTCTTGCTTGTTTCTTGTTTCCTTTGCTTGACATATTTTTTTTTTTCTATCATTTCACTTTCAGGTAGTATTTATCTTTAACTGTAAGGTAGGTTTGTTGGAGACAACAAATGGATGAATCCAGCTTTCTGATCCAGCCCCTTAACCTGTGTCTTCTGATTAGGGAAATTAGTCAACAATGTTCAGTGTTATAATTGTGAGGAATTAATTAATCTCTGTCATGTTGAGGGTTTTATGCAGTTTTCTGTTTTCTTTCCATGCTTTTATGTCCATTCTAGTTTTTTGTTTGTTTGTTTGTTTGTTTGTTTGTTTGTTTGTTTGTTTTGGAGAGAGACAGAGAGAGAGAGACTGAGAGAGAGGGAGAGGAAGACAGAGATGGGCGCTTAGCAGCCTCTCAGCTGCTGAGAACGAAATGCAGATGTGTTCGCCCCCTTGTGGGCAAGTGCAGCATTGCACCCTTGTGTCACTTTGCATCTGGCTAAACGTGGGACTTGGAGATTGGAACCGCTGGAGATTGGAACCAGCGTTCTTAGGCTTAGGAGGCAGGCGCCTTAACCGCTAAGCTGTCTCTCCAGCCCCCATTCTAGTTTTTATTCTTTCTTTCTTTCTTTCTTTCTTTCTTTCTTTCTTTCTTTCTTTCTTTCTTTCTTTCTTTCTCTTTCTTTTTTTTTTTTTTTTTTTTTTTTGTCTTTTTCAAGTTGGTTCATCTCCTGAGTGTGGAGTATCCTATGCAGTATTCTCCGTAGGGCTGGTTTGGTGTTCATGTAATCATACAGCTGGTTTATATCATGAAAAGTTTTCTTTCACCTTCTATTCTGAAGGATAGTTTTGCCAGGTACAGTAGTTTAATTTGACAGCCTTGTATATTTAGCTTTTGACATACTCTGTTCCAAGCTCTTCTGGCTTTATGAGTGTCCATTGAATGCTGGAGAGAGGCTTTAGATGTGCTTGCCTGCAAAGCCTGCAAAGCTAAAAGACCAAGGTTCAATTCCCTAGGACCCACGTGAACCAAATGCACACCTGAAGTTCATTTGCAACAGCTGGAGGCCCTGTCATGCCCATTCTTTCTATATATACACCCCATATGGTTTTATTCAGCATTTCTATCTCTTCCATTTTCATTTCTTGATTTGACCTTTTTATTCTCTCTTGAAATTCTTTCCTGCATTTGGATATGTCCTTGTTGAGGCTGTTCCATGGCCCATGAGCTCGTTTATTTGTTGATTCTCCTCAAACTTTTTAGCCTTCTGTTGATCTCTTTTTGATTGACATCAGTTTCATTAAGCTATCTATGGAGTACAGCTTCCTGATTCTTTTTGATTTTCTTCAGACAGCTATTGAAATGTGCTTGTTGATGATCTTCCATTTCCTTCATCTAGCCTTTGAATTCTTTTTTTTTTTGTGTGTGTCTTTCTTCCAGTTCATTGAGCCAGTCTTTGATTTGTAATTGAATTATTTAGGTGATTTTCTTCCATTTCTTCAGTCATTTTTGGAGCTCCTGATTGATTACTTTGCTTAGGTTTTTTAGTTTTTTCAACCCTTTTGTTCATGGTCGCATTATGTTCATTTAAAAAGCTTCTTGATAGATTCTGGGCTTCTATGTCTTGGATGCCCTCTAAGCTTTCACTGGAGGCTTCCATTATGGGACTAGATAATCTTGGTGGGGATAACTTTGCTGGGTGTTGTTTTTTATTTGTTTCACTTTGGGGTCTGCCCATCTTGAGGTCATTTATCTCACTGAGGATGAAGCAATATTATAGCTATTGCCTAGCCTTCGTTGGGCAGTCTGGTCTGAATTGATCAATTGGGTGTGGGATTGAAGACTATCCACTGTGTTAAGGTGGGTGAACTTGAGCCTGAGCAGCATCAACTTTGTCTCTGTCGCATCCTAGAAATCTGAGTAAGACCTTGTGAGATCTGACATCAAGGCTGAGTGCTTTTCTTCCAGTCTTAATCACTGTCTGGATTTCTGAAATGGGATACACGCCTAGCTTTTCCTGGGGGTTGGAGCTGGTACATGTTGCCCTCTATTTCAGCCATTCTTCAAATAACTTTTTATTTTGGGGGCAGTGGGGGGCTTGCAATGTGGGTGTGAGAAGAAGAATATAAATTGGTTAGCTGATCACTGCTTACCTTTCTCTATTTTGTTCCCTCCCAGGCAGCAGTATAGAGTTTGGGGCCTAGCCATGATGCTCAACTTCTGCCCTCAGCCATTTCACAATGGCATGCTGCCCTGCTTGCAGCTGACTTTATGCTGGTTTTCCTCAGGAAGTTGCCTTGGAACGTTGTCTACCCATGGTGCATAACCACCACCCTCATCCCCATCTCATAATGGCACACACCACTGCTTGCAGCTGATCTGCCACAGATTTGACTTCTCCCAGACAGCTACCCTGCAATAGTGCCTTCTCTTGGTGTATGATGCAGACAATTAGCCCCTCCTCATAAAGAAGCTTGGGCCTTTTCACAACTGACCTTCTACCTTAAGTAATTATTTTGGAATAAAGTGAAATTTAAATTGACATAAAGGAAAGTCAGAAATTTTAGCAGAGTCACATGACAAAGTCTGTTTGAAATGAATGCCTGTGCTAGGTTGGAATAAGACTACATGTGGAGAAATGAACACACAGGCATATTACCCTGAATGTATATCAGTTAGAAATAGATGGTTCTTGGTCTGCAGAGATGTCTCAGTAGTTAAGGTGCTTGCCTAGAAAGCCTAATGAACTGGGTTCAATTCACCAGTACCCAGGTGGAGCTAGATGAACAAAGTGGCACATACATCTGGAGATTGTTTGCAGTGGCTAGAGGCCCAAACATGCCCATTCTCTATCTCTCTCTGTCTCTGTGTCTGTCTTCCTCTTCTCTCTCTCTCTCTCTCTCTCAGTCTACTTGCAAAATAAATAAATAAAATATTAAAAACAGAAACAGATGGCTCTGGAGAATCTCTGTCAGTAACAGGGTTCTCAGTAACATACTTTTTATGTGTATAAATGAAAAGGCATGGTGACTCTACTCCCACTAATAATGGTAACTTGTATTTGAATTATGATGAATTTTGTCATTATTTAGGTCTGTCTAATGAGCCTTTGATGTGATTTTTTTTTCTTTTTAAAAATTTTTTATTGACAACTTCTATACTTACAGAGAATAAACTGTATTTCCTTCCCCCCATTCTACTTCAGAACTCCTCTCTCCATCATATCCCCTCCCTCTCTCCATTAGTCTCTCTTTTAATTTAATGTCATCTTTTTCTCCTATTATGAAGGTCTTGTGAAGGTATTGCTAGGCACTGTGAGATCATGGATATTGAGGCCAATTTCTGTCTGGACAATTGCATTGTAAGGAGTCATACCTGTCCTTTAGCTCTTACATTCTTTCCACCCCCTCTTCCAGAATGGACCCTGACTGAGCCTTGGAGGGTGTGATAGAGATATTTTAGTGCTGGACACTCCTCCATCCCTTCTTCTCACCACTCTGTTGCCTTTTGGGTCATCCCAGTGGTCATCACCATCTGAAAAGAGAAGCTTCTCTAACCAGAAGTGAGAGTAGCATTAATATATGAATGTGAACATTAAGTCTAGTACATTCAGGGCAGTTTGGTGGGAAGAATATATACATTTAGTCAGAAAAGAGCAGGCTTTATACCCCTGAGGCACATGACCTCCCCTGTCATAGACTTTTGATTAGTTTTTTCAGTACCAGGCATGTATTCCCTCCCATAGAGCAGGCCTTCAGTCCAAATAGGGAGCAGTTGGTTTCCCCAAGAGCAGACATGCCACTATTGCACCCATTTGGTCATTTGGCCTCTCTGGACAAACTTGAGGTTTCCAGTGTCCACTGTTTTTACCTCTTATGACATCTGTCTACCATACGGCTGCATGCAGTACAGCTTTTTCCAGCTTGAAGTTCATTCATCTACAGGGAGGAGGTTTTCTGCTCAGTACCACCTTGATTTATCAGTGACCTTGCCACTCAGGCAAGTGAGGACTTCAGCAATAGGGTCTTACCATCTGTTTCTCAAGGGAAACCAAGGGCCCTGGAAATAGCATTTAATGTTTTGGAGGCTACAGGGACCTCCCTGGCCAACAACTCACTGGAAGGTATCCTATCCCAGGTACTGAAAATTTTCTAGTAACAATCTATAGCTTCTGGATGTGCCATTATTCAGAAAAGTAGGTTTACATAAGTCTTATTCAGAATATCTTGAATTTTAATTGACCCTCCCCCTTCCCTTCTTTTACACATTCTCTTCTTTGGCCTTGCTTAGGCATTTCCCCTGCCTATAATCTGTTCTTCTATTTCAT
The DNA here is from genome assembly GCA_036365145.1 of Orientallactaga sibirica. NCBI lineage: Eukaryota > Metazoa > Chordata > Mammalia > Rodentia > Dipodidae > Orientallactaga > Orientallactaga sibirica. Next base: position 18,986,442 of record JAEOAD010000023.1, on the reverse strand, counting down.
ATATACAATACCATCCCCTTAAGTCCTTCCCTCTCCTCTCTCACTTATAAGCTTTTTCTAGCTTACTGTCCTCTGCTACCAATTTTTGGTTCCAGCTCACACACAAGTCTATACATTTGTAACTAGGATCCACATACGAGAGACAACATGCGACATTTGGCATTCTGAGTGTGGGTTACCTCACTTAGTATAATCCTTTCCAGAGCCCTCCATTTCCCAGAAAATTTCATAATTTCATTTTCCTTTACCACCAAATAGAACTCCATTGTGTAAATGTACCACATGCTTATTTTCCATTCAACTGTGTAGTGACATCTAGGCTGGTTCCATTTCCTAGATATTGTGAATAGAGAAGCAATAACATGGTTGTGAGAGTATCTGTAAGGTAGTGAGAAGAGTCCTTCGGATATATGCCTAGGAGTGCTATAGCTGGATCATATGGTAAATCTATTTTTAGTTGTCTTAAGAGCCTCCACGCTGATTTCCACAATGGCTGGACCAGATTACTTTCCCACAAACAGTGTAGAAGTGTTCCTCTTTTTCCACTTCCACACCAACACTTATTGTCATTTGTTTTCTTGATGGTAGACATTCTGTAAGGAGTGAGATGCAATCTCAAAGTAGTTTTAAATTGCATTTCCCTGATTGCTAATTATGTAGAACACTTTTTTTTAGATGTTTATATGGCATCTGTATTTATTCTTCTCAGAACTCTCTATTTAGTTCCATAGTCTATTTTTTAAACTAGGTTGCTTGATTTCTTATTGTTCTGTTTTTTTTTTTTTTTTTGAGTTCTTTGTATATTCTACATAGTAATCTTCTGTCAGATGTATAGCTGGCAAAGATGTTCTCCCATTCTGTAGGTTGTCTCTTTGCTCTATTCACAGTGTCCTTTGCTGTACAAAAGCTTTGTAATTTCATGAGATCCCAGTGGTTGATTAGTGGTTTTATTTCCTGAGTAGTTGGGAAAGTCATTGCCTATACCAATAGGTTGAAGGGTTTCCCCTACCTTTTCCTCTAGCAGTGTCTGAGTTTCAGGTCTTATATTAAGGTCCCTGATACACTTGGACTTGATTATTGTGCATGGGGAGAGACAAGGATCTATTTTCTTCCTTCTACATACAGATATCCAGTTTTTCCAGCACCACTTGTTGAAGAGGCTGTCTTTTCTCCATTGAATATTTTTGGCAGTTTGTCAAAAATGAGATGTTTATAGCTGTCTGGATTAATATTTGGGTCTTCTATCCTGTTCCATTGAACCACATGTCTGTACTTGTGCCAGTAACATGCTGTTTTTGTTACATGGCTTTGTAATATAACTTAAAATTGGGTATGGTGATACGACCAGTGTGCTTTTTGTTGCCCAAAATTGTTTTTGCTATTCAAGGTTTTCTGTGCTTCCAAATGAATTTTAGGATTGTTTTTTTTTTTTTTTTTTTTCTTTTCAGTGAAGAATGGCATTGGAATTTTATTGGGGATTGTGTTAAATGTGTAGATTCCTTTTGGTAAGATTGACATTTTCACAATATTTATTCTTCCAATCCAAGAACATGGGATGTCTTTCCATTACCTTGTGTTTTCTGCAATTTCTCACTTGAGTGTTTTAAAGTTCTCATTGTAGAGATCCTTCACTTTCTTGGTTAAGTTTATTCCATGTACTTTATTTCTTTTCTTTTCTTTTCTTTCTTTCTTTTTTTTTTTTTTGAGGCAATTGTGAATGGAAGAGATTCAATGATTTCATCCTCTTCATGTTTGTTGTTAGTATATAGAAAAACTACTGTTTTCTGTGTGCTTATTTTCTATCCTGCTATGTTGCCAAAAGTGTTTACCAGCTGTAGTAGTTTGGTGGTAGAGTCTTTAGGGTCTTTTATGTATAGAATCATGTCATCTGCAAATAGTGATAATTTGATTTCTTCCCTTTCAATTTATATCACTTTTATGTGTGTCTCTTGCCTTATTGCTATAGCTAAGATTGCCAGTACTATATTAAGTAAAAGTGGGGAAAGTGGATATCCTTGTCTTATTCCTGAATTTAGTGGAAAAGCTTCAAGTTTTTCCCCATTAGTAGTATGTTGGCTGTAGGTTTGTCATGAATAGCTTTTATTATGTTGAGATATGTTCCTTTGATTCCCAGTTTCTGTAATACTTTTACCATGAAGGGATGTTGGATTTTGTCAAATGCCTTTTGTGCATCTATTGGGATGATCATGTGATTTTTGTCCTTCAGACCATTTATGTGGTGTATTACATTTATGGATTTGCATATTTTGAACCATCCCTGCATCTCTGGGATAAAGCCTACTTGGTCAGGGTGAATAATCTTTGTGGTATATTCTTGTACTCTATTTGCCAGTATTTTGTTGAGAACTTTTGTATCTATGTTCATGAGGGAGATTGGTCTGTAATTTTCTGTTTTTTTTTTTTTTTTTTTTTTCTGTCTTTGTCCAGTTTTGGTATCAGGGTGCTGCTGGCTTCATGGAAAGAGTTCGGTAGAATTCCTTCCTTTTTTATTTTATGGAAATGTTTGAGAAGCAATAGTGTCTGGTAAAATTCACCTGTGAATCCATCTAGGCCTGGACATTTTTTAGTTGGGAGACTTTTTATAACTGCTTGGATCTCCATACTTGGTATGGGTTTATGTAAATGGTTTATTTCACCTTAATTTTGGTAGGTCACTTGAATCAAGGAAATCATCCATTTCTTTCAGATTTTCAAACTTAGAGTCATATATATTTTTAAAGTATATCTGTATGATTTTTCTGAATTTCTTTGGTATCTGTTGTAATGGTGCCCTTTTAATCTCTAATTTTATTAATTAATTAATTATTTAAAATTTTTTTTAAAAAATTATTTATTTTTTCTCTTCTCTCTTTCTTCTGGTAAGATTTGCAAAGGTTTACCAATCTTGTTTATCCTTTAAAAGAACCAACTCTTTGTTTCATTGATTCTTGGAATTTTTTCCGTTTCTATTTCATTAATTTCTGCCTTAATCTTTATTATTTCTTCCCATATACTGATTTTTGGTTTGCCTTGGCCTTGTTTTTCCAAGGGCTTAAGGTGAAGCATTAAATTATTTCTTATGAACTCTCTAATTTCTTAATATAGTCACTTAGAGCTAGAAATTTCCCTCTTAGAACTGCCTTAGTTGTATCCCAAAGGTTTTGGTATGATGTATTCTCATCATTTGATTCTATGAATTTATGGATTTCCTTTTTAATTTCTTCATTGATCCATTCATCATTAAATAGTGTACTGTTTAGTCTCCATGAATTTCTGTATTTTCTGTAGTTTTTCTTGTTGCTGATTTGCAGTTTAATCCTATTGTGGTCAGATAGAGTATAAAGAATTATTTCAATTTTCCTGTATTTGTTAAGATTTGATTTGTGTCCTAATATATGGTATATTTTAGAGTATGTTCCATGTGCTGCTGAGAAAATGTATATTCTGCAGCATTAGGATGGGATGTTCTGTGTATATCTGTTAGGTCCATTTGTTCCATAACATCATTTAATCCAGATGTCTCTGTTTATTTTTTGCTTGGATGACCTGTCAAATGATGAGAGTGGGGTATGTAAGTCACCCACTACAATTGTGTTTGGTGTTATCTATGACCTTAAGTCCAATAGTGTTTGTTTGATGAAATTGGGAGTCCCCATGTTAGGTGCATATATGTTTAGGATTGTAATGTCCTCCTGTTGGAGTGTTCTTTTAATCAGTATAAAATGACATTCTTTATCTCTCCTCACTAATGTTGGTTTGAAGTCTATCCTATCAGATATTAGGATAGCAACCCCTTCTTGTTTCCTAGGCCCATTTGCTTTAAATACCATTTTCCATCCTTTCACCTTAGAAGGTTTCTATCTTTCATTGAGAGGTGAGTTTCCTGGAGGCAACAGATGGCATGATACTGCCTCTTAATCTAGTCTGCAATCCTGTGTCTTTTGTTTGGGGCATTGAGACCATTGATATTAAGAGTTATTATTGAAAGATATGGATTGATTCTCACCATTCTTCTTGTTTTGTAGTGGTTCCTGATTTCCCTTTACTCACTTGTTTTAACTATTATTTGAGTATGGTTTATTTTTTCCTATTTCCTTCTGTGTGTTTTTTGCTTTTTCTTCAGCATGAAGGATTCCTTCAAGTATTTTCTGTAAAGCTGGTTTAGTTGTCACAAGTTCCTTTAGCCTGTTTTTGTTGTGGAATGTCCTTATTTCTCCATCAATTTGGATAGATAGTGTTGCTTCATAATGTAATATTGGTTGATAGTTTTTATCTTTCAGAATTTGGAATACATCACTCCAAGCCCTTCTGGCTTTTAAAGTTTGTGTTGAGTAATCTGCTGTGATCCTGATGGGTTTGCCTTTTAAGGTCACTTGATTTTTCTCTCTAACCGATTTCAATATGTTTTCTTTGGTTTGCATGTTTAGTAGTTTAATTATAACATGGCAAAGGGAGGTTCTTTCCAGGTTGTGTCTGTTTGGTGTTCTAAAAGCTCCTTGTATCTGCATTGGCATTTTTTTCCCAATTTGGGAAAAGTTTTCTTCTATGATTTTGTTGAAAACATCTACTAAGCCTCTGGATTGAAATTCTTCTCCTTCTACTTTACACTGAATTTTTATGTTTGATCTTTTCATAGCATCCCTGATATCTTGGAATTCCCATTCATACCTTTCTATATTAGCTTGTCTTTCTCTTTATTGGACTGTATTAGGTCTGCCACCTGGTCTTCTAGTTTAGATACTCTGTTCTTTCCTTCATCCATTCTACTGGTGAGACTTTCCACAGAGTTTTTTATTTCACTGACTGTGTTCTTCAGAGCTAGGATTTCAGCCTGGTTTTTCTTCAGTATTTCTATTTTCTTACTCATGTCTTGTAATGACCTTTTTATTTCACTAAGAGTTTGTTTGCTTCTTTGAATCCTTTCAGTTTTTTCTTTCATTTCTTTGAGTATAGATGGAATCATTATTTTTAAATCTTGTTGGGTATTTCATCTAAAATAGTCTCATTGGTGATCATTTCTGATGGATTTATAATTTTTGGTGGGATTTCATTGTCTTGATTCTTTGTGTCTCTTGTATTATAATGTTGTGACTTTTGCATCCTGAATTGATTTGTGGCTTGGGTTTTCTACTTATCTGCAGTGTTCTTAGATGTGGTGATCCACCTTTATATACTTTTAAGAATGAGTTTATGGTGCCAAGTGTAGCTCTTGTACCCCAATCCAACAGCACAAGTAATCCCAGGTGTTGAGTTTACTTGCTAAGAAAGTATTCTCGTGAACTGAGTCGAACAATATACTGGCAAATTCTAAACTTCACATTCAATAAAAACCAGCACAGATTATACAACTGTGGGGATTAAAACAAACAGATAGTCTTATAAATCCAAATTCCCTAAGTGAATGTGTTGCTCTACACCCTTAATCCTATCAGCTAGGAGGTAGAGAATTCTTTTCTGAATTGCGTTCAAGGTCAGCCTGGATCTGGATCAGACCCTTCCCCCAATAATGACAAAAGCAAAAGACAAAGGCCCTATAAATCTGTAAGCATTAAAGGCAGCAATATTCAACACACCAAGCACACATTATTTGAAAATGGTAAAGCCAACCAAAAATTTGTAACCCATAACCTGCCCTGACATGGAAAGAGAGATTAGCACTTCCAATGCAGGCCTATGTACCATTTTTTTTTTTTTTTGCCAGTCTGCCTTGTTACCTGTTGGTGTGGCTTCCAATCTCACCAATGCTGAGTGCCCTCCTAGATCTCTCTTTGTTGTACTATGGAGCTGGAGCTCTGCTCAGCTGTGCTGCATGTGCTGCTGCAGGGAGCTGAATGCTGGAGGTTCACAGTTCTGATGGTTGGGGGATGGGAGAGTTCAGGAAGCCTGGAGTTTCTCACACTGTCCCCTTGTATCTGTTTCAGTAGCTCCTTAGTTGATCTCAGCTGACTTTTCTTTAGATATTTGGACTCTTCAAGGAGGCTGATGAGGTTGGAAAGTCCACTTGTTTGGTCTCTGCTGTTGCTATTCAGTGCACCTGGTAGGTGGTGCTGGGCACACAGATCATGAGGACCAGGGCTGCCGTGGATCAGAGCCACAAGTTCTTCAGTGGGATTCTGGCTGTTTTCCTCCTTTTTGGTAGATCTTAGTCTCTCCTGATTCTCCATTGTGTCTAAGAAAAACCTATAGCCCTGCACTTTTCAGAAGAAGAATGTATTTTGCTATGATTTTGCTTAAATCCCTCCCGGAGCTGGTTTGGCATGGCTCCTATGCCACCATCTTAACCTGGAAGTGCTGATGTGATTTTTGTTAAAGCTTAAGGTGTGTACTATCTGTATTGGGTAGGTAGTATATTACTGTATTTAGATTTAGGACTTTCCTTTGCATACACTTATTATTTCTCTATGTTTTTCAATATCCTACTTTAAAATAGCATTTAACATTGGTTAGACTACTTTTCTTTTATAAATACATATTTTTTAACTTTATTCTGTAACTTCCATATGTAAGGACAGTCACTTTTAATGATTTGGTTGGTTTAGTTGTAGATTTATAGATTTTTTTTTCTAAGAATGCATGTATTTTTAGAGAAAATGATGCTATACATGCATTTTTGATAACTTGATTTTTTTCTTTAAAATATATAGTGAACATCTTTCTGTAACATTTTCTTTTAATATTAGTACTTTTGCATTCAAAAATGGCTATTTTAATAATGTACAATAACTAGTTTCCATCTTTTATTATAATAAGCAATGTGGCAGTGAATACCTTCACTAACATACAGTATATTTCCCCTTCAGATAAATTCCCAATAGTGGAACGGTTGAGCCAAAGTCCATCTTTGTTCCCTTTCTAATTTATGCTCTCCTGACATATTTTGAGCTCCTCATGATCTACATGAGCAATTTTGAGTGAGCAGGTGAATTAATTAAAAACAAAACAGTCTAAATTATTCCCTTATCCATCCTCTGTTTATCAAAGGACAGTTACAGTTGGGAGGCAGAAATCATTCACTGAATATTATTTTTTGTTTTAGTAAATGATAAACACCTCTATTTATACCCTCCATTGAGGTAAATAGGGTTGTCTATCACTCTTTTACTGACACTAAACATTTGGAAATCATCCTTACTCACTTTCTCATTTTACAGGTCAAAGCTAATATCAAAAGCTATTGAGTCTGCTTCTCACCTCCGCAGAGTTTCCCCTGACATCTTTTTCCAAATCACCATCATTGAGTCATAGTTAAGTATCATTCTACTGATATTCATACTTAGCTCTTGATCTTGTTCAGTTCCTTTTCAGCACAGAAGTTAAATGTATGGCTTTTTTATGTTAGTCATGTCATGTCTCTCTACTATTCAAAAGCATGTATTAGATTTTCTTCTTAAATGACTTCCTGTATGAAGCCATTATGTTTTAAAGCTGTCTTTACTGTTATCTGCTTACTTCTCTTTTCCTCACCTGCTTCTATCCAGTCTCCAATCGTTCTGATGTTCCCTACCATGTCAGGAAATTCATATTTGCTCTTGCAGTATTGATCTCCCTCCTTCAAACCAGGTATTGCCATGTAACTTTCCATTTAGCTCTCTCTTTAAATCACTGCTCATAGGCTATTATCAATCTATCTAATTATTTTTTCTACGTAGGGTCTCACTCTAGCCCCACCTGACCTGGAATTCACTCAGTAATCTCAGGGTGGCCTTGAATTCACAGTGATCCTCTTACCTCTGCCTCCCAAGTGCTGGGATTAAAGGCATGCACCACCACACCTGGCTTCTATCTACTTTCAACTTCTTTACTTTTATTTCATTTTAATATTTTATTGAGGTATGATTTATACACGAACATTTTCTTTTATTTCTTATAGTTTATGAGGTTTAAAGTGCCTTCACCTGTGATGTCATCTTTACATTGCATGGGATACATCAGCACTTTGAAACTGTACTTGTGTTCTGTTTGGCTGAGTATTATTTGGGGTGAGAACACTTATTGTGAGAACTATCATTTAAGTATATTTTAAAGAATGCACATCACATTGGTAACTCTCCACACTGATGTGCCTCAGTTCTCTAGAACTCTAGAACTTCTTCATCTCATACAACTAAGACTTTTGTACCTATTGTATAACAAAATTCCTCCTTCTTAATGACCCTACCCCTGAAAAACACCATCCTATTCTTTGTGTCAATAAGCAGCATTCTTTTAGATATGTCCTATGAGTGGAATCATGCCTTATATATTACTTAAGTGGTGTGTTTCAGCAGCATAACATCTCCTGGTTCACAGATATTGTCACAAATATTAAGATGTCCAAATTTTGTAAGGCTGAATAACAAAGACCACATTATCTTGCATCATTTATGTCTTGATGTGCATTTAGGTTGCTTTCATATCTTGATTATTGTGAAACGTTGTAAAGATTATGGGAGTCCACATGATTCATCAAGAGTATGATTTAAATTTGCCTATATCATTAGATGTAGCAGTAGGTCATATGGTAGCTATGTGATATTTTTGAAGAGCCTTTATATAGTGATTCCCAGTAGCAGTTGCATCATTCTGTGTCTTAACAATGGTGCAGATGGGTTCCATTTTCTCCAAATTCATGCCAAATATTGGTAGCTTTTACTCTTTCAAGAGCATTAAATACTGCCAAGACTTATGTTACCCTATTATGCATTTCCTTCCTAAGGTATGAGCTGTAAGGGGCACATACAGTGTGTATACTTTGTGGTAAGCAAGTTCACAGAAGGTTATAAGGAAACTAGACATGTTCTAATCATTAATTTCCTTGTGAGTTGAATGAGGATGTGCTTGGTAATTGATAACTTTGGGGCTTACTTCCAGGTTTTTAAATAATGATTTAGGAGACAACTATCCTGTAAGTTATCAAGTAAAATCTGATAGTGCCACAATTAGGTTATGTAATAACAAGGTAAATCAAAAGCCAGGGACCTTATAAAGCAGCTGTTTCCTTAAGAGATTAAATTCATTAAATTATTTTAAGATATTATTTAAGCATTTAATATACTTCTTTCATAAGTGCTATGAAGTATCTGTGTGGAGTGTGTGTGTGTGTTTCAACCAGCTTTCTTAGGTAAGATAGTTTAGAAATGTTTTCCCAGTACATTGCCTCCTATGACCTAGAAGCAAGAGTTTTCTAAGAGCAGATGTCAGAGCTGATGAAACACCACATTCCACTTAGCTTAAATTTAATTTCCTCCTCTATACTGGTTCAAACTTCTGACTGAGGCACCTGAAAATGTTACTGCAATTTTGATGGAAATCAAAAGCCTATTCAGAGAAATGCTAAATGTAGCTCTGGATAATTTTGCACAGCAGCCAGAGGAGGTCTGCATCAGTTCTGAGCCACCCACAATGCTAATTAAATTTACCCATGTGAAAAGCAAACACCCGTCCCAGTCTCAGTTATTTTCAGCTCACTTATTGAAACATTGTTTGAATCCTTCTGTATCCTAGTGCACCCCCCATCCCATATCCATAAGCATCTCCAGTATCTCCACAGGGCCAAAATTAACTATTTTTCCTTCTAGAAAACTGGACCAAGCAGATACCAGTTTATTTTCTATGGTATGTTTTGATGTTACCTGGTAACCCTTCTTGTCTCCATATATGACCTCTGTGTGATAGAACTGAAGAACTTGTATCATGGAGTCAGGTATATCTGGGTTGATTTAGAGCTTCATTTTCCTATTTATGTGACTTCAGGAGGATCTTTTAACCAGTTTGCATACTGTGCAGTAGAAATGATAGAATCTATTGTACTGGCTAAGAGTGGAAAGTACATATAACAGTACATAGACATATAAAAAATACTTAAGCAGGGTAGAGAGATGGATTATCAGTTAAGCACTTGCCTGTGAAGTCTAAGGACCTCGGTTCAAGGCTTGATTCCCCAGGACACACGTAAGCCAGATGCACAAAGTGGCACATGCATCTGGCATTTGTTTGCAGTGGCTGGAGGCCCTGGTGTGCCCATTCTCTATCTATCTGCCTGTTTCTCTCTCTGTCTGTTGCTCTCAAATAAATATATACAAATAAAACAAAAAAATTAAAAATACTTAAGCATATGGTGATCGTTTAACATTTATCACTGAGTTTTTTCTCTATGTCCATCTGTGTGACATGGTGATGTTATTTTTTCATTGTTTAAACAAAAACAATTGCTGAAATATTTATTGTGATATAGAGGAAAACTGGTATGCAAACTGTCTCTGACTTCATGGCGCTTATGTTTTAATTAGAAAGGATAATAAATTCACAAGGTAATAGTGAAATAAGATAATTTTCAACTGTAACACAATCTTAAAGGATGTGAATGCAGATTTGTACAGAAAGACTAAGAAAAGTGGAGGTTAGTCCAGGGAGTGAGATCAGCTTCTTTGTGGATATGATATCTAATCTGGTTCATCATTTACAGGTGAAAAACCATAATATGATAAGAAAGACTGAACTATTCAAATCTTTGAGAAAAGTAAAGAGAGACTAGGAAATGCTCAGATTCTGTGATGCCTAATCACAGGACAAAGTGAGAGAGAAGAAAACAGGCAGGACGGAAGCTGGGAGTGGGAAATGTTGATATTTAAGTCTGTGGACAGAAGTAATTTTTTTATTTGATATGTAATAGAACACATTTCAAGTGATTTGACTAATAGTGTGATATGATCTAAATTCGATATTTTAACAATTTAGGTTAGGAATTGAGAGACTTGACTGTAGAAGGAAAGAATGCAGGAGATTGTATGAGCTTTATGGATGGTACATGATATGATTCTATTAGAAGAGTAATGTCTCCTACATGGCATGTCCTAGTTCTACTGGTATGTGTGAGTGTGTTCTTATTTCCAAGGGAGGTATTTGCAGGTGAAATGAAGTTAAAGATCTCAAAACAAGATTATCCTGGATTTGAGACAAGACCTCAGTTCAATGAATGGATGCATAGAGAAAAACAGGGAGAATTAAAACAGAGAGACAGAGATTGGAGTAAAGAGTCTAAGTTTAGGGCCATACAAGATACCAACAAACACAGGAAGATAAATATGTGCAGAAGCCAGGCGTGGTGGCACATAACTTAATCCCAGCACTCAAGAAGCAGAAGTGGGAGGGTCTTTGTGAATTCAAGGCCAGCCTGAGAATACAGAGTCAGTTCCAGGTCAGGCTGGGTTAGAGTGAGACTCTAACATGAAAAAATAATATAAATATATAATTTCTGTATAAATATATTTATATTTTATGTTGAATTAGCATATAATAAACCTGAAAACACATTGATTGGATTTCTGGCCTCTGAAATCATTTAAGGATATGTTTTGGATGCTTTGAGCCCCCAAAACACTGAATACTTTTTATGGCAGGACATAATTAAACTAGAAGCTATGACATGAATGATGAGAAGGAAAGACGAATTCCTGGTTGAAAGCAGTGGAGTGGTTGCAGTATGGATGGATGAAGATAATATCCTCTGGAAGCTCCACAAGTAAGTCCTGTTTTATTCAACAAGAATTTTGTTTTCTCATACACTGACTGAAAATATCTACTGTAGGAATGGAAGTACCAATGAGGCAGAGTGAGCCCAAGAACAAGTCCTGCTGCTTCAAATGGGCCCATGCTTATTGCCACATTACACAAGCAATGGTCGCACACTGAAGCCATCACTCTCCCTTATGTGACCTGTTTCTTTCTAATGCTTCTGTATACATTGTTTGTATTATAATAATAATTAACAGCAGGGATTGGTAATGAAAATGTTGAAGTAGGGCACCTTTTTTAAAATAAAAAATAATCTTAATTATCTGCAAAATTGCTTCAGACAAGGAATAATTAATAATAATAATAATTCAAGAGTAAGGTTCTATACTTACGGCAATTGAAGAAGAATTTGTGGTAGGACAATTATTTGCCTTTGTCATTTCCCAGGTGATGTTATAAAGTCAGCATTTATTGAGTGTCTAATATATGTGCTTTCTTATGTGAGAACTTCTATATATTTCAAATCTAGTTCTTATAATATTCTCTGGATATAAAAATTAATAATTACATTTTAAAGAAGAAACAGTGGAGGCTCAGGAAGCTCCAGATAAACCACCCACTAAATGTTTATTATTATACAAAACTGGTTTACAGTTTTAGCCATCCAGTTAGTTATGCCTCAGTCATGGTTTCTTTATGCCTAGGGTTATCATAACTCTGACAAAATGATTTGGCCACAGCCCTTTCTGATGGATACAATGCTTATGTTTTGTATCTGGTTGCTGAAGGCAATACTTGGTCATTGGACTGATGCTGGAGACATTCAGCATAACCATTGTTATTATGTAGCAAGATGGTAGAGGGGTGGAAAAAATGACACAGTTTTCTTTCTTTCTTGATTTTGTCAAGAAAATCAGCATGCTTCTACATCTGGCACAAGAGTGACAGACCATGTTAATCCACCGAGTCATCTTCCTTCTTTGTGTCTTCTCTCTGTGTAAAGCAGACTGCCTTCTCGTTGGCTGTCCAGAGCTGACATTCTGACTTGAGCCCCATCATGAAGCACTAATTAGATTGACGTGTTGCTCTCCTTTTAGCTCAAATTTTAATAAACTTGTTCCTCTCTCTCTCTCTGTCTTGTTCTTTAAATCCAAGACAGAGTCATAACTTCCTCTCTTCTGTGGCTTGAATGCTCAGAGTGGGTATGTTCCAGCTATGGACAAGGCAATTTAGATGAAGAAGAAAAAGAGCCAGGGCACTCACAGTAATGAATTGCCTTATAAGGAAGAAAGTGTAATATAATTAGTATATAAGTAAAAATAAATAAATAAACAAAGCTAAGCTTGCTTCTGTGATATGGCTTATTTGTCTCCATCCTAGAACTACATATCTTACACATTGTGTGTCCTTGGAAAAAAATCAGTAGCATGGTATATGGGCTCAATTAATTTGAAATTATTTCTGTATGAATCATTAGCTACTGTTTTATCTTTTGCCTCCCAGGTAGCACCGGGCTCCAAACTCTACTAGCTGCCCCATTGTATCACTCTGCTTTACTCATTTTGATGCAAAGTATGCTTACTTTGCATTAAGACAGTACATTTATGATTAATACGTTGGCAATAATTAACCTTGCCAGGACCACCCTAAGTAGAGAGAAGATAATGATTTCCCTTATAAGACTATCATTGAATATTCATGGCTAAATGTATTTCGTTTTATTTTGCATATGGTATTTCTTTAGATATTCATAAGTATAACAAAACAAATGTCTAAAAAGCATTATTATTTTTTTGCAACTGTATTTTATGGCAGTAAGTATCAAGTGATTAGGGATTTTGGATTCTTAAAATTAGTTCACATATCATTTATTAAGGATAATATACATTATCAGTTATATATGATTATCCAGATGTGAACTGTTACCATATACTGAAAGCAATATTTTTGAGTCAAAGACAAAATTTTAGTATCCAAATATTTGCTAAAGTGCTATATTAGTATGGCAATTTGAAGGATCAATATATGTGTGGATAGATTAATTGTAGATAGATGATAGATAAATAGATAGATAGATAGATAGATAGATAGATAGATAGATAGATAGATGGGCATAGTCATTTCTAAACCGAGAAGCAGAATGCTTACTCAAACATTTCTCAAAATGCACTCTGCTATTTTAATAATCATTGCTAAATAATAATGCTACCACACACCCACTTGCTTGAAACAACTCACATTTATTGTCTTACGATATCTGAGGCTCACCTATTCAGGAACGGCTTACCCAGATCCTCTTCTCAGGGAATTTCATAAGGTTGCAATCAAGGTATACACCAGGTCTCCTCTGAGCTTCAAATGGGGGATGACCTACTTTCAAGTGGTGAGAAGATTATTGCATATTGTGAGGAAGGCAGAGGCTAAAACTCCAAAGCATAACAGTCCCTACCCCCAAAATGCACGGACATTTTTTATAAGAAATGGCTTTATTTATAAATAAAAAAATTACTGCATTAGTGAAAATGTTCTCATCTCAGAAATATGGACACCCCCACCAAGAAGAAATGTTGAAGTCTTAGTGCCCTGCACTCAGAATGTGACCTTACTAGGAAACAGTCATTGCAAATAGTTGAGATGGGGTCATGTTAAAATAGTCATCAGGAGCTGGAGAAATGGCTCAATAGTTAAGGCTCTTGCCTGTAAAGCCTTTTTAAAGAACATGCCTTAATATTGATAGACCCAAAATTCAAGCTAGGGGCTGGAGAGATGGCTTAGAGTTGAGGCACTTGCCTATAAAACTTAACGCCACAGGTTCTATTCTGCAGTACCCATGGAAACCTAAGGATGTAGGTTCTATTCTCCAGTACCCACATAAGGCAAATGCACAAAGTGGTGCACACATCTGGAGTTTGTTTGCAGTGGCTGGAGGCCCTGGTGTGCCAATTCTCTCTTTCTACCTCTTTCTCTATCTCTCTTTTGTAAATAAAAAAATAAATAAATAAAATATTAAAATAAAACCCCAAAATACAAGCTAAAGTCATTTAGATGTGTGGGGAGACCAGTCATTGATCATTAGTATAATTAAAATCTAATAAACAGTTTTCGACATCACCCCATGGAGAGAACAAGCTCTACTGAACTTTATGATGAAGTGGTAGCTGAAAGAAGTGGGTAAACGCTGTAAGAACATAACCTGTCCCTGATGTGGTGGCATAAGCCTATAATGACAGCTGCTGTGGAGGTAAATCAGGGCAACCTCAAACCTCAAGTGCGGACAGATAATATACTAAACTCTCATACACATGTAATACTTAGCATTTATGATATTACATGATGTTTAAAATGATAATGCCTAATATTTGTATATTTATATGTACATATATATGTTTATAATATATATTTATGTCTATAATATATGATATTTATATACTTGTGATATGTAATAGAGGCCCATATTAGACTCTAATTACACTTTATTTATTTATTTTTTTGGTTTTGGTTTTTCGAGGTAGGGTCTCACTCTAGCCCAGGCTGAGCTAGAATTCACAATGTAGTCTCAGGGTGGCCTCAAACTCCTGAAGATCCTCCTACCTCTGCCTCCCAAGTGCTGGGACTAAAGGTGTGTGCCACCACTTCTGGCTACACTTAATACATAAATAATCTTCACTTCTGTATGGCCCTTTCTCCTCCCAAAAGAGACATTTGACATAGATTTAAAAAATTCTTCAAGAAAAGTTTTGGACATTTTTTGCTATTCTTGCCATCTTCATGCAGCCGTGAAGCTGGATTCATTTACTGATCACCAGGCACTGTGTGTGGTCCTATCCCCATACTGATTACACTCATGGTTTCCCCTTTGTTTGCTGGTTATGAATAAATGTACCCTCTCTGTGGTTGGGCTGCATTCATTTGACTTGGAAATTATGGCATACCTTCCACTACTAACTTTTGCACATAACACCCCAGTGCATGACTGATGAAGCAGGAGAAAGGAATCTTTACAAACTTCTAGGCACAGTGACTTGGCATAACAAGCCCTTCTCTGGATTCTCATGTATTAGAGAGGATGTTATTTAAAGTGGTTATGGATCTGTGCTGATTATAGCCATTTCAACACAATGCACGATTCTCATGTTCCTTAGTGTATGAGAATTGTACAGTGCAGCCATTCAGTTGTACCATATTAAGTCCTAGAGGAAAAGTGAGTGAAAGCCATGTCCATTCCAGGCTGTGCTCAGCCTGACAGATCCTGTTCTGGACTGCTGTCTGTATTGCTCTGTGTAGTGCTTACATGGTTGGGCTGAGATGATAATCTGTTTTTCTTCCCAAGAGGGATACTTCGCCTGGAACAAACAGAACAGCATGCACACATTTTGTATAAATCATTTCTCATTTGCTTGTACATTTGCCTAAATTAAAGCATTATTAGGCACAGAGAAAACAAGAATAGGGATCTTCCCACAAGTCACTGATGGGAGCCTGACTCTGGCACCAAAAGAAGTCAATTATTTGCATTTTGCTGTGTGGAGCTAACTGTAAAAGCTTCAGATTACATTAAAGGGATTTTAAAATCAAGATGAAGCTTTTCCGTGTGCATTTCTGTCTTTAGGAATGAATTATAAGCAAAGCAGCAGAGGTTTAAAAGAACACCTAATCACATTTCATTGCTATTTAATTTGGTTTATTTCCCTCTCATTTCAATTGCTCTGTCACGATTACTCTTTGTAAGTATAATAAATAGAAGTTTCAAATTTTTGTATTTCTTTTTCTTCTATGAAGAATTTTTGCTCTCTAAAGAACAGTAAGGAAATTTGAGACTATTTTGCTAGGTTTAGGTTTAGCCACAAACATTAAACTCTATTATACTAAAAGGGAGTCAAAGCTTGTTTCTTATCCCAAGCAATGCAGATATTGATGAGGTTTGTAATGTGACCCTAAAAAATCACTGTACCTTAGCAAAATTGTACTGTGCTAGACATCTAAAACAGAGTCAGAGACCATTTGCATTTTACTAATTAAAATAAATATCACACTTGAAAAGCTTGATAATTTCCCCATTGTCAATTGGATAATTTAACTGTTTCATTGTGGATGATATTGGCAATATGGAGGAGATCAATTAAAGAGAAACTAATCACGCTTCATTGTACTGCTGGTGTTCTGTTCCATGTGAAAGAACAGGCCCAGGCAGCATATCAGCATGTTCTTTAGCTCATCCTCTAGTTACCACAGTCAATATCCAATAAAAAAATAAAATAAAATAAAATAAATGGATCTCATACATCGTACTTTATGAGTTATGTCAGAAAATATATAACTACTAAAGAATACAGCTAATTGAAAAATAATTGAGAATGGACCTGTACCTGCTATACCATTCTTTCACAAATAATAGTGTGTTGCAGAAAGGTTCACATTGCTGGCAGAAATCACCCAACAAAAGCAACTTGTGGGGAAAAGGTTTATTTTGGCTTACATACTTGAGGGGAAGCCCCATGATGGCAGGGAAAAATGATGGCATGAGCAGAGGGTGGTCATTACCTCCTGGCCAACATAAGGTAGACAATAGGAACAGGAGAGTATGCCAAATACTGGCAAGGGGAAACTGGCTATGATAGCCATAGCCCACCCCCAACAATACACTGCCTCCAGAAGGCATTAATTCCCAAATCTCCATCAGCTGGGAACCTAGAATTCAGAACAAGTAAATTTATGAGGGACATCTGAATCAAACCACCACATTCCTACCCTGGCCCCCATCAACTGATAACCATCCATAATGTAAAATGCAATGCATTCAGTCCAACTTTAAAAGTCCCCATATTTTTTATAAATCCTAATGATGTTCAAACATCCCCATAATCCAAGGTTTTTTAACTGAGCCATAATAGCAAAAAGATCCCCCCAAACCCATAATGGCACAGAATAAACATTCATACTGAAAAAGATGGCATTAGGCATAGCAAAGAAATATTCAGCCAATACAAGATTTAAAACAACCAGGGCAAGCATCAAACTCTGTAGCTTCAAGTCCAACAGCTCTAGTCAATGACAAATCTCCAAGACCAATAATTCTAATGAGCAACAAGTCTTTAGATTTCCAATTCCACCCGTCCAGCTAGGCTACTCACAGTTCTGGAAAACTTCATCCAGGGCAAGCAACTCTCCTTGGCAGCCATCATGTGGCCTCTCCATTGGGTTTCCACTGCAACCCACAGTTCATCCTCACAGCTCCATAGGGTCTCCATGCAGTCATCCAGCAAATCTGCTTCACACTGCCCATGGCCATTTCCAAAACACAAGACTATTTACAAATTCAATGACCCTCTCTTTCCTGAATTTCTTATACTCCATAGTATACCAGGTGGGATGCCAGTTTGTTAATCCTGGGAAAAATAAATCTGACTTTGAAGAAAGGACACTCGTTGAGCATTCAGACCCCACTGCCAATCAGCTGGCCAAATCTCAAAATTTGTAATCTCATATAATTTCAGCTGAACAGGTAGAAGTTTCACCCCAAGGATCTCATTTCTGTGTTACATTCCTTTGCTCACATCAGTCCATTTCTACACAATGCAAACCTGCACAAATTCTCAGGAGAGGGGCATAACAGCAAGCCTCTCCCACAAACTGCTTCCAGCCCAGTCCAGACATTGTATATTTTCAATTTTTCACATATACAGCTGTCAAATTTTCTTTAATTTTATCTGCTGTGCTCAATTCTCTATTTAATTTATTCTGTAGAAGTAATCCCACTTGTCATTCCTTGATACTGTTTCTTTAGCTATCATAGTCATTTCCAGAGCACATAAAAGTTTTGATCCCCTACTAATTGATGGACAATACACTTAATCTAACTCAATAAGTGCTTTTAAGTGCCCTTTGATCAAAGCACTGGTTGTTTCCTGATGTAAAACAGATTAATTTCACGACTCTAGTCTTTTACCCTTACATATATTTTCCTCCTTTCTTGAAACTAGCAGAGAATATTTTTTTTCAAGTTATACTCATAAGAAAGGCAAACTTTTTAAAAATTAGAATGACCTCTTACCATACTTCCATAGAATGCATGTTATTATGTACAAATCATATTCTCTAGCTAATGCCAGATTTTGAATCCAGGAAAGGAAAAATGTGCTTTTAGATTGTTCTCATGTTTGAATACCACTCACTTACTCATATTTTTAATGCTATTTTACATACAATTTTATAATGTTAAAGGCAAAATATGAATTTACTTTGAAGTTATTTTTGAAAATTAGTAAATAAAAATTGACACCAAAAGTTTTGTGTACTCTGCAAAATGCAAATTTCATTTATGATAATTAAATTATTTACCAATATTATGGTCTTGGTTAGTAAGTTTCATTTCTAATGGGAAATTTAAAGAAACCATAAGAAATGGGAACCTTGCATTATGCCAACATACCAATAGTGCTATTTAGATGTTACTAATTTATTAAGGTCTATATTCTAAATGGCCTAAATATAAGATATTTTTTAAAGGATTGTTTTTGTTGTTTTTGTTGTTGTTGTTGTTGTCATTGCTGCTGTTTTTCCTAGGCAGTTCATTAGGAAGCATATTAAGAAACATGACACCAAGAGACAGCACAATCTGTTAAGATAATGTGATGTGAAAGCAATTGAACAAGAAATATGCTGATAAAATACCATGCATGATTTTCCCCAAGGATAATACTTAAATTCCCAGGCTCTGAAGTAAGTTCTGGTATATGGCATGGTGCTCCTAGGCGAGTCACATTTTCATAATGACTACTGCTTACTATTTCATTCTTGCTAATTGACCTTGTGAGTTGCTGTACAGATACTACTACCTATAAAATAGTTTTTTTTTAAAAAAAGCTAGTGCCTGTATTTAACCCTCTAGACACCTGAGTAAACTCCATTGAATACTTAAGCTACAAAATGGTATTGAAATAATGAGAATTTGCTTTGTTTAACCAGAAACACAGAGTAGCAACTGTCCTGGATGGGCCAACAGTTTTGTCATTTCAACTTGAAATATAGTAACCCATAATAAACTATGAGAAGGGCTCATTATATCAATGGTGGGCTTCATGATCAAGATCCTCAACTCTTCATTCCATCACAAGAAAGCATTTGTCATTGAGAATGTGCTCAAAATCTGCTTTTCAAATTTTTAAAGAATCAACTCTCCATGTTTATAATTTACTTTATTTGGCATGTTGATAACATAGAGTAACAGCCACCATACTAAATTCTCTGTAGTATTAGACAATGAACATTTAAACTCGACAGAGAATTTAATTTTTGTCACAACTATTGGAATTGCAGTTGTCAGGTATCACTAGCCATAGAAATATATAAATTACTATGCAGGCTATATCATAGCAAAACTTTTCTTTAAAGATTGGTATCCACTGGAATTATTTTCTAAAATCTTTGTAGGGCATCTTATAAAAATCTTTGAGTTAAAAGTTCAAAATCCTGGGCTGGGTTTGGTGGTGCAAGCCTTTAATCCCAGCTCTTGGGAGGCAGAAGTAGGGGGATTGCTATGAGTTCAAGGCCACCCTGAGACTACATAGTGACTTCTAGCCTGAGCTAGAGCGAGACCCTACCTTGGGGGCGGGGGAGAAAGAAATTATACTTGCTGGTATTTGAAGGGTTATTTAGCAGGTAAAAGTACTTTTGATGCAGGCATGAGGACATAAGGTAAATCACCTGCATCCACATATAAAGGTAGCTATATCAAAATATGTTTTTAAAACCAGTACTGAAAAGGGAGAAGCAATAGAATCTCTGGGGCTCTCTGGTCAGCCAGTCTGATCTGAAAATTTGGTATCTTCAGTTTTACTAAGAGAATGTTTCACTGAGAATTAAAGTAAAAGGGTGATAGGAAAGAAAACCTGATGTCCTCCTCTGATCTCTGTACATATGCATGGAACATCTGCATCTGTACAGACATATGCACGCGCGCAGGAACACACACACACATACACACACACACACACACTGCAGTGTTTAAATGTGGAATGTCATACCCCCTCTCATGTGGTAGTGGTACTTCATACTTTATCCTCAGCTGATGGAGAATATGGAAGGTGAAGCCTTCTTGGAGGAAGTGAATCAATGCGCTCCCTGCTGCTGTGGAGAGGGACACTCAGATGCCTTCACTTTTCATGTTGCCCCTGACTGCATGATGCTTTCCTTCTGTACTATAAGCCAGAAATTAACTCTTGCCTTCCATGTACTTATTCCGATGGGTTGTTTTGTCCTAGCAATAACATTGTAACACACCAAAATTTAAAAAAAAATTACACTTGTTGATCCCACCTTTTATCACTCACAGGGAGTCCTTCTTTCTGTTATTTTACCAGAGTTTTTTTCAAAACTTTAATGTTAAAGTAAAATCATTATCTACTGATTTTTTTTTTCCCCCCTGTGGGAAAAGGGCTTATTTCAGTTTTAGAAATTTTCCACTCTCATTCTTGGCATACACATTTCCATTTCTCCCAGGAGTTTTTATTACAATTCTGGTAACAATATCTTCACAGGCTTTGAATTGTTCTGGTTTATGAATTATATCTCTAGTTAAATCATGTTGAGTACAGACTTTGTTATTGAGCTATATGGCCCTGTTCTTTTTGGGGGAAATCTTGGGTGTCATTCTTTCTTTGACTTTTCTCTTGAGTTCTTTAGAATGCCTGAAATAAAACTATTCTTTATTTCTTTTGGGGGTGCTGCCTGGCTGGTAGGATTCTAGAAAAAATGTCCACAACCCCATACGGCCCATATTTTGCTGAGTTGTGTACTTTCTATAAAATTTTTAATTAAATCAATGTTAATACCATGCCATTTCAGTTCTAAACAGCAACCAGTTTACATAATAAAATATATGATCATTCCATGAGAACCAAGGAAAAGAAGGTTGAGGAATTTTGATATTTAGTATACTAACTTCTCCTGTCTCTTTTTCCAGTTTGACACCACACTTTCAAATACACAGGATAATTATTTATGCAGATATCCTAACTTCATTTATTTCCTCTACTCAAAAAATTTCTTGATACAAGAAAATATTTAAGTAATAGAATTTTATTTTCTATCGAGCAGAAATCTCAAGACCAATGTGTAGCAGATTTAGTACCTGGAAGAAGTTGGTTCTTCAGTTCAAATATAGCAGCTTGTTGATCATTCCTTGAGTAGTCCATGGACACACAGGAAGTATGATGTCAACTTAACTCCATGAACTCTTTATAAAAATCGCTAATCCAGGCTAGAGAGATGGCTTAGTGGTTAAGGCGCCTGCCTCCTAAGCCTAAGAACGCTGGTTCCAATCTCCAGGGGTTCCAATCTCCAGGTCCCACGTTTAGCCAGATGCAAAGTGATGCAAGGGAGCAATGCTGCACTTGCCCACAAGGGGGCGGACACATCTGCATTTCGTTCACAGCAGCTGAGAGACTGCTGGCGTGCCCATCTCTATCTGTTTCCCTCTCCCTCTCTGTCTGTCTCTCTCTGTGTCTCTCTCCAAAAATAAATAAAATAAATTTTAAAAAATCGCTAATCCTAACCACTAAGGAAGAGCTCATATGACTAGCAACCTCCAAAAGGCCCACTTAATACCAATATACTGAAAAGTATGTTTCTATGTTGAGTTGTTGAGGGCTACAATTTCTGAAACAAGAGCAGATCCCCTGCTTATGTGAAAAAAAATGATAATCTCCAGTCTTCTGCTTTATAGAAGAGATACAGTTGCCTATCTGTGAGAACTGGAGAAAGTTATAATTGGTTCAACAATATAAACACATTTTCTACCAATTTCCTGATTTGTATCCCTTCGTTAAAGGTTGAAGCACTTGGGCCAAAAAGAGTTCTGTGGTATAAAGAATAATATATTTAATTTTACAGTGAGTTTTAGAAGTAAAGAAGTATATTTGACCCAACTTTTTTTTTAGCAGGGAATAATAAAATTCCCGTGTCTTACTCCTTGCCTCTCATATTCCTGAATAGAAAGTAAGGATCAACACTCCATCTCCTTATCTTTACTTCTTCAAAGACATTTTCACTCCCTTTTTTAGTTATCTGCTCAGGATCAAATGATCCAATTCTACTAAGCTGACTTCACACATCCTATTTTCCAAGCCATTAACTTTTTTGGTAACTCCCTCTTGAATTTTTGTGAGTTCTTTTTAGTTTCTGAGTTGTAGGTTTTAGAAACAGATATGACACCTTTGCCTCATATAATTTCAGAGGGGAGTACAGCCAAAAGAAAGTAAAAGAAAGCAGTTAATGGCAAGCTAGTGATGACTATGTGAGAAACATCTGGTACTCATGAAAAAATCCTAGTTTCTTTATAAATAAAACTATGCTGTATTATGCTCAACCCAAGTATGGAATTCCAAACCTGAGATTGTAGCTTACAGTGTTACCTACCAAATAGAGTCTTTTACTCTCCACAGAGTTTACTAGTTCAATAACTTAATATTAAAGATATAAGATGATACACATATAGGCCTGCAGGCCTGTAATTTAGGAACATTTAACCATTTAAATTACGTATGTTTTCCATATGTCACTTGATTTTTTTTTTTTCAAAAGTACCTTTGGGTAGTCGAAATATGAGGTTTAATATGGTTGAGTAACTACTTCAAGTCTACACATTAAGATTTAGAGGACAGTCTGAAAACCAGGTTGCTAGACTATATGGACAATTAATACTCAGTGAGCCTCACAAAAGATACACCTCATAACTAGATAAGGTCATGCTCAGTGTGGTACACAATCAGACAATTTCCCTTAACTGTCTGCATGGTACCTGTGGTAGTTTGAATATATGCCCTCCCCCCATATATTCAGTGATTTCTTAGCTTGTAGTTTGGATCTGAATCCACCTGGCTGGAGGCAGTGTCACTGAGTGGATCTTAGGATCCAGCCTAAGGTGTGGTGGTGTTTTTTTCTCTGTGTTTGGTTTGTGAAAGCAGGCCAGCTTCTTCTGCCATTATGGAACTTCCCCTGGATCTGTAAGCTTCACACCTTCCTTCCATAACTGTGTCTGGTCTGGAAGTTCATCTCAGTGAACCTGAAGCTGCCTGTAATAGTACTTGAGGAATCAGTGCCAATCAGTGTTTTTCTTTTTCACATCCCAGATGGTGAGGCCTAATATACAGAGATTTAAAAGGAAAAATAAAGAAAGTCATTGCAAGTATTCCTTTAGGTCAAGTATTTAGAAACAGTCATTTAACTAGTGATTAACTAGAGGTAAAAATAAATTAATCAGACCAGTTCCATATTTCAGAAATCTATAGGGAATTTTCCTCTTTGAGAACAAGGTGATTGCTAGATAGTGAAACAACACATCTAAATACACCAGAAAGAAGAAAAGAAAACAAGAAATAAATGTTGGGCTGAGGAAATTGCTTAGTGGTTAAGGCATTTGCCTGTGAAGGCTAAGGACCCTGGTTCACTTCCCAGGACCCACATAAGCCAGATGCACAAGGGGACACATGTGTCTGGAGTTTGTTTGCAGTGGCTAGAGGCCCTGGTGTGCCCATTCTCTCTCTCTATCTTCCTCTTCCTCTGCTTATCTCTCAAATAAATAAATAAATAAAATAGAAAAAATATTTAAAAAGAAATAAATGTTATGTTATTTGTATTGGTATTGTGTGTGTGCATGTGGTGTGCTGTAGTGTGTGTTGCATGTGTGGGCATGGGTGTGTGCCTAATTAACTTATAAAGTTTCAGGCTTTCTTATGATATTTGCATACACGTTTAGATTTGGTTGACCCTCCCCCATTTCCTCCTCTTCCTCCCAGTGCCTAGATAAACCCTCCCATCCTCAATATTCCAGCTTCCACTTTCATATCACACAGGTTCATTCTTGTAGTTATTTTCTTTTTGCTGGGCAAAATACCTGACAAGAAGCAGCTTGTGGGAGGAAATGACTTATTTCATACTTAAAGTTTTATGTGTTTATTTTTGATTTTTCAAGGTAGGGTCTAGCTCTAGGACAGGCAGATCTTGAATTCACTATGTAGTGTCAGACTGGCCTCAAACTCAACAGTGATCGTCCTACCTCTGCCTTCTGAGAACTGAAATTAAAGGTGTGAGCCAGAGCCACCATGCCCAGTTATACTTAAAGTTTTGAAGGGAAGTTTCATCATGCTCAAGGAAGAGAGTTTACATTATCAAACATTCACAGCAGAAAGAATAGCAAGAGCAAACTGGCTCTGAACATCCAGTGGGATGGGTTATCAGACCGCAGTTACGTCCCCAGCAGCCTGCACCCTCCAGCATGGTTCCACCATTTGGGCAGTGACAAGACTATGGGGGGGGCACTGAACATTAAAACAACTAGTCTTTTACCTCTTTCATGTTTCCTGGACTCGACAGTTATGCTAGTGTTTTAATGGAAAAAAATAACATAAATTACTAGAAGGCAGGGTTGAAAATGAAAAAGTGAATTGTTTGAGCTAGAAATTTTGAATCTATTCTGAAGTATGTGGACTTGAGAAATTAAAATTATTAGACTTTTAAGATTTCTCCTTTGTAAAATTTTTATTAGGACCTTTAATATATGACCTTATTGCAAACTGGTTGAATTCCCTTAAAATTATCCTATTATGCTCCCTATCCCCACACCACTATACCCCTGAGGGTCCTATTCAGTGGAGTATTGCTACTCGCTGTGGGATTCTGGATGTACCACTCAGTTCCTATGTGTATGGTAACATTTACTTCCCTCCATTAGCTTTTCCTGACCAATCTTGGGTTCTGTGTATGATAAGTAGGACATTGTGAAGGCTGGATCCTGCTGCCATATCTCCTTGTAAAGCTCACTTCTCTCTGTAAATAGGGAGGATTCTGTTGTTGAGCTACGTTGGTTTATTCACAATCCCAGGCCAAAAAAAAAAAAAAAAAGGAAGTATTTGATTCCTACTTTGTTTGAAGTAAAATGAATAGGGGCATTTTCTATGTAACTAGCCCTACTATAAGTATTTTGTGTGAGAATAATCAGAAATATCATAGGGGCATTCCAATTTCAAACTGGATATATAATAGATTATATTATATTAATAAACAAATTTCAATGTTGTTTCTGTTAAAACATGTATATTCGCTTGATTATATGAAAATTTGTATTTGTACATCTATACATACATACACACATATATGTTATATATATATATATATATATATATATATATATCAGTTACATTGTATTTATTTTAATTATTTATTTCACTTTTCTTAATGAGGGATACAAATATTCATATTTTAGTGATCATAACATTGGCTCTAAGAAGAAAAAGAAAGAACAAAAGTTAAGTCAAAAGATTAAGGTTTTGGGCTGGAGAGATGGCTTAGGGGTTAAGGCGCCTGCCTCCTAAGCCTAAGAACACTGGTTCCAATCTCCAGCGGTTCCAATCTCCAGGTCCCACGTTTAGCCAGATGCAGTGACGCAAGGACGCAATGCCAGACTTGACCACAAGGGAGAGCACACATCTAGATTTTGTTCACAGCAGCTGAGACACTGCTGGCGCGCCTATCTCTGTCTTCCTCTCCCTCTGTGTCTCTCTCTAAAAAAATTAAAAAAAAAAGATTAAGGTTTATATGGTTATTCTCTTCACTTTTTCCCACATTTTACATGGTAATATTGATATTAAAGTTTTTTGAATTTACATCACACCTGGTTAAAATATTGATTGCCCCAACAAATATCAAAGGGAGGAATATGTGATATGAAATAGACAGTCAACTTGTTATATACCTGGTGAATTCCCACATACTTTAATGTCCCTTCCTTTTGCAGATGATCAAGCATTCTCTAACATTCCCAGTACAAACTATATCTCACAATACTTTTGAAAGCTATTGATTCCTCAAGTTCTTAATGCCTGCAGTTTGTTACTTAGGATGGCAGTTATTTACATATTGATCTGAATGCCACCAGGAAAACCAGCAATTATGTGTCAGCCAAATGTGCATGAAGTTGTATCATGCAATTTATTTGTGGGCACTGACTCATTGACTCTTTTCTTTTTTTTTAATTTGAGAGAGACACACAAAGAAAGAGAGAGAAAAGGCTCACCAGCAGCCTCTCAGCCCCTGTGAATGAACTCCAGATGCATGTGCCCCCTTGTGGGCAAGCACAGCAATGCACTCTTGAATCACTTTTTGCATCTGGCTAAAAGTGGGACCTGGAGATTGGAACCTGGGTTCTAAGACTTGGCAGGCAGGCACCTCAACCACCAAGCCATCTCTCTAGCCCATCATTGACTCTTTACTTGCCAATCTAGCTGTTTGGTTTTTGAACTGTATATTATAATTAGTCTGTAGGGCTTTTCTTCCTCTTTACAAACAATACAAGATGTTAGCAACACAAACTAACCATGAAAACATTCATTTAAATTAAGAAGGAAAGAAAGGCAGAACACTTTTTTTTTTTTCACTCTTCCCATGGCACAGGTTTTTACTACCTCACTTAATAAGCATGATTAGTAAAACTTTCTTTAAAAAGTGAAGTTGAGTCCTGCTCCACTATACAGCCATCCCAGGCCAGTAGAGACCTCCGGCACACTCAACTCTGAGTAAGGTTGGCTAGATCCTCAGGTCCCTGGTGATCAGCAGATCATAGGATCAGCCCTGTGCCCCATTAAAACCCATGTATAGACTGTCTGTTCACACCACCTTGAGGCATACAGACTAGACTACTTAACAAAGGCCCAAGTAAAGCTGCTTGGGATGCATTCTACCTAAGACAAAGGACATTTCTAGATGAGCAAACCCCAACAAACAAGAAATAATGCAAAACCAACCAACCAAACAAACAAACAAAAGAGGCAAGATATCCATACCAAGAATGCGTAGATATCAAGTGAAAACTCCTTAGAAGATACTTCATACAAAGAAATACAAAACACCTGTATGATAAACATATCCAAAAAAACTCAGTAAGAACATGAAGAAATTTCTCAAAGAAATGGAACAGAATCAACACAAATAATGTAAGGGACAGGAAAATGAATTCAAAGAATTCAAAGAGGACAAAATGAAAGGCCTGAATGAATAGCCAGAGAACACAATCAACTAAGTTCAATTAAAAAAATATCTTAAGTTAGGCATGCAAATGGAACTCCATAAGGAGGTAGAGATGTTAAAGAAAAACCAAATGGGAAACCATAAATCAAATAACTCATTTAAAACTCTCCGAAGAAAGCCTCATCAACATAATAGATCATGTGGTTGACAGGCTATCAATATATAACCAATAATCAATAAGCCACATCATTCATGCAGGAATACCTAAAACTAGTAAATATTTGAATGATGGCATACAAAAAAGAAAGGGATGGAACTATAGGTCAAAAGCATATATAATATCTTGAAAAAAATTATGGAAAAAAATTTTCCAAGCCTTACAAAAGACAGACTCATCCCAGTACAAGAGGTATACTTAAAGGCAAGCAGAGAAGACCAGAGATGAAATTGCCATGTCACATTATACCTAAAGCCCTAAACACAGAATAAAAAAGAAGTACTAAAAGCTGTGAGAGAAGTAGCTCATCACTTACAAAGAAAGCCTATCAGAATAACATCAAGTTTTTCAATAGAAGCTCAAGAAGCCAGAAGGGCTAAAAATGGATTATTTCATATAACAGGAGTCTAAATCACTATACCCAGCAAAATTATTCAATATAATAGAAGGAGAAGAATGCACAATTAAAGCTGTCTCTGTGAATATATGTACACTATGCTGGCCCTATAAAGAATGCTGGATGTGGGCTAGAGAGAGAGCTTAGGAGGGAAGGCACTTGACTATGAAGACTGAGGACCCAGGCTTGATTCCCCAGAACCAACATAAGCCAGATTCACAGGGTGGCACATGCATCTGGAGTTAATTTGTTATGACTAGAGACCCTGGTGTGCTCTCTCTCTCTCTCTCTCTCTCTCTCTTAAGTAAATAAATAAAATTAAAAAAAAAAAACAAGACTACTGGATGGAATACTTTGTACCAAACAAAAGAGTAAATTTATTAAAGAAGCTATATGAGGGAAAACATAATCAAACCTAGTACAGTTGTCAAAGCAAATGAAGTTCAAGAAAAAATGAAACTTAATAAAATCTTCAACATGGCAAGAATTAGCATACACCTTTCAAATACAACTCTGAATATCAATGGTCCCATCTCCCAAACAAAGGTATGGGTTAACAGAGATGGTTAGAAAACAGGATCCATCCATTTGTTGTCTTCAAGAAACTCACCTGACCATTAAACAGAGACATCACCTCAAGGTGAAAGGGTGAAAAAAAGATAATCCAGGCAAATGGAAATTGGAAATGAGCAGGTGTGGGTATATGAATAGTTAACAAAACTGACTTTAAACCAAAAGTAATCAAAAGAGACAAAGAAGCCCATTTTTCATCAAAGGAAAAATTGAACAAGAGGATATTACAATTATAATCATATATACCCCAAATACAGGTGCACTGATTTTTTTTATTTTTATTTTGTATTAAATAGAAACTTTGTATGGATACATCATATGTTTGTACCATCATTTCCATCTCCCTTGTCCTCACTCCACTAAAGACCCTCCTTAGTGGGATTGTTGATATTCAGCATGGAGTTGTAGGCTATGTTGTAGGAGTTGTGAGAAGACCAGTCAGTCATTGTTGGGGGCAATGTCTCTGGATATCCCCCTGCCACTCTATGGCTCTTGCATTCTTTACACTCCCTCTTCCACAAAATTCATTGAGCCTTAGTGGGTATGCTTTAAGTCTACATTAGTATTAAGCTCTCAATAGATTCTTGATCTATGCTTTGGTACATATCCAAAGTGTCTGCATCAGTGCAGCACAGGTTGTCAGGTTTGCCATGAAAGCAGCACTCTTGATCAACCTGCCAGTTCCTTTCTGTGGTTTCACCTAGGCTCTAGCTGATGTGGGAGGGGTGGATCTTCTCCAATGGAGAGTGAGATCAGTATAGGTTAAAGGGGATAAGCATTGTTAATTTACAGAGAATTTGATGAGCGTATCCTCAAAGTTGAACAATGATTGGTTAAAACTTCTCATTGGAGTCCAAGATCTTGGTCTCCATAGGAATTTAATGATAAAACAGAATCTGTAGAAAATAAATCAGACAATCTGAACACAATAATAGTGGGTGACATTAATACCACACTATGACCATTAGATAGATCGTCTAACAGAAAATAGAGAAACACTAGAGTAAAACATCATAGATGAAATAGACTAAACAAATGTGTAGAAGATTGCATCTAAACTTCTCAGACTGCACATTCTTCTCAGCAGCTAATGCAATATTCTCTGAAATAGATCATATAATAGGATAAAAATAAGGGTCCTCAAATTTAACATAACCCCTTGTACTATATTTGAACACAAGACAGTAAAGCTAGAAATCAACAGCAAAAGAAATAAAAGAAATTACACAGAGTCCTGGAGAATGAATAGCACACTATTTAACAATAAGTGGATTGTTGAAAAAATCAAGGATCAAAAAAAAATTCCTAGAACTGAATAAAAAACAATAGACACATTGAAAACAAATAAACAAAATAATCCAGAAAACAAAACTTGAATAGAGCTTTAAAAAAATCTCTCTAAAACCCTTCACTAACAGAGTCTGTCATGTGGAGGACAGAACCGCTGAGCTGGAAGACAAGACTGAATAAATTGATCAAGAGACCAAAAAGTTTGCTAACTTCATAAAAATCATGCAAACGGAATATGAGGGAACTGTGGGATACACTAATTCACACATCAAAAGATACAAGTTAACAGGGGATATTACAAAATGGACCCTTCCATCTGCTATTTTCAAGAAACCCACCTCCTCATGAAAGATAAAAACCCCCTCAGGGTGAAAGGATGAAAAATAATATTTCAAACAAATGGAAATGAGAAACAAGCAGATGTTGCTATATTAATACCTTACAGCTATATTAATACCTTACAAAAAGTTTCAAACCCAAATAAATCAAAAGGACAAAGAAGGCGACTTCCTACTCATCAAGGGAGCAAGCCAATATGAGGACATCAGAATCATAACTCTATATGCACAAACCCCAGGTCCACCACATTTTATAAAGCAAACGTACTTGAAAACAAAACAGAAATAAAGACCAACACCATAAAAGTTGGGGATTTCAATACTCCACTATCTTCAATACATCATCCAAGCAGAAAATTAACAGGAAGGCAATAGAGCTCAAAATCACTGTAGAACAATTAGACTTAATGGACAACTACAGAACATTCCAACCCAATTCTACAGAATACACATTTTTTTTTTAGCAGCTCACAGAACCTTCTCCAAAATAAATCATATATCCGGATATAAAGCATGCCTCCATAAATACAAAAAAAAAAAAAATGATGTAACTTCCTATATCACATCAGATCACAATGTTTTAAAGCTAGAAAATAACATGAGGAGACGCATCAAGAATACCACTAGATCCTGGAGAGTGAACAACACACTTTTTAAACAATAAATTATTTGTGGAATAAATCAAAAACTAAATTGTGAAAATTTTAGACTGGAATTATAATTAAAACATAATTTACCATAACTTATGAGACACAATGAAGGCAGTCCTAAAAGGAAAATTCATAGCACTAAGTGCCTTCATAAAAAAGTCAAGAGACCCCAAATTAATAACCTAACCATAATCCTAA
Source organism: Orientallactaga sibirica (assembly GCA_036365145.1). Classification (NCBI taxonomy): domain Eukaryota; kingdom Metazoa; phylum Chordata; class Mammalia; order Rodentia; family Dipodidae; genus Orientallactaga; species Orientallactaga sibirica. Next base: position 18,955,266 of record JAEOAD010000023.1, on the reverse strand, counting down.
AGTCTTTGGAAAAGCAATAAGAATACAATTGTAAGTGCATCAGATGGAAAGAAATAATCAAGATCAGAACAGAAACAAATAAATTGGTAACTAAGAAAACAATTAAGAAAATTGATGAGGGCTGGAGAGATGGCTTAGCGGTTAAGGTGCCTGCCTACTAAGCCTAAGAACCTGGTTCCAATCTCCAGGTCCCACGTTTAGCCAGATGCAAAGTGATGCAAGGGCGCAATGCTGCACTTGCCCACATGGGGGCGTTCACACCCTCCTTAGTAGGCCTGAAATGCTTTCTTATGATATTTTCATATAAAAGTAATGTCCAGCAGACATTACCCTTAGGGCTCATGACTATCTACACTCTATAAAGAACTAAAAAAACTTACAATAAAAAGTCAAGCAACCCACTCAAAAATGGGGTACAGAATTGACTGCAGAGTTCTCAAAGAAATACAAATGGCTACCATACACTTAAGAAAATGTTTGATATCCCTATCCATCAGGGAAATGTATTTAAAAACAACTGTGAAGGCCCTCTCTATGGGAGGGAATACATACCTGGTACTGAAAAACCTAAGTAAAAGTCTATGGTAGGTGAGGTCATGAGCCTTGGGGGTATAAACCTGCTCATGTCTGACTAAATGTATATATTATTCCCACCGAGCTGCCCTGGGGACACTACACTAAATGTTCATGTTCACATATTAACGCTACTCTCACTTCTGGCTAGAGAAGCTTCTCTTTTCAGATGGTGATGACCACTGGGATGACCCAAAAGGCAACATAGTGCTGAGAAGAAGGGATGGAGGAGTGTCTAGCACTGAAACACCTCTGTCACACCCTCCAATGGCTCAGGGACCATTGCGGAAGAGGGGGCGGATAGAATGGAAGAGCCAAAGGAAGGATATGACCTCTTACAATGCAACTGCCCAGACAGAAATTGGCCTCGATATCCATGATCTTGTAGTGCCTAGCAATACCTTTGCAAGACCCTCAAAATAGAAGAGAAAGATGATGTCATCAAATTAGGAAAGAGACTAATGGAGAGAGGGAGGGGATATGATGGAGACAGGAGTTCTAAAGTGGAATGGGGGAGGGGAGGGAAATATCAGGTGGGGTTTTTTTGGTATGTAAGATTAAAAGTCAATAAAAAATAATAATTAAAAAAAAACTGTGAGATTCCACCTTACTCCAATAGGATGGAAATCATTAAGAAATCAAATGACAACAAATGTTGGCAAAGATGTGGGAGAAGAGTAACCCTCATTCACTGTTGGTGGGAATGCAAACTTGTACAGTCACTATGGAAGTTAATATGGAGATTCCTCAAAAAGATGAATATAGAACTACCAACAGTCCCAGTTACTCCCTTACTGGGCATTTACCCTAAATTCTCCATGCTTCACTACATAGATATTTACTCAAACATGTTTATAGCTGCTCAATTAAAAACAGCTAAGAAATGGAGTCAACCCAGGTGCCTATCATTGGAGGAATGAATAACAAAGTTGTGGTACATATCAGTAGTAAGAAAAAAAATGATACAGGGAAATTTGTAGGAAAATAGATGGACTTAGAACAGATCATACTCAGAAAACATACACACAATCACAGAAAGGCAAACTTCTCACTCATCTGTGGTGGATCAGCTTGAGTTGCTGGTTAAGAGATCCACTCGGTTGAAAAGAATCCATATCTGGAGCTGGGAACTAAATCTTAATCCTATGAAGACAAAGATTATGCTCTCCAATGTCAATCTCCCATCAGTCTTTGAGTAAAAGAGGGACCACTATCACTTTCTGTTGGAGAAACTGTTTTCCTTCCTAAGAAGGTAGACAGACAGGAAGAGATAAACTCCCCCCTTGTATCTCAGCCAAGGCCCAGGTGAAAACACAGAGGAATTGCAAAGAAGAGCAAGAGTGCTGCTTCCCTGTTGAGTCACACAATCAGCTCCAGGGTGAAGGAGACAGATGCTGAGGCTCCAGAAACTTCATAACTGAAGTAGACTTAAAACACACCCACCAAGGCTCAGAGAATTTTCTGGAAGAAGGGGTGGAAAGATTGTTAGAGCCAAAGGTTGGAATATCATGCCCAGAGGCATTGCTTAACCCTAGTAACTGACTGCTGCCCCTACAAAGCATAAGGTTCAATCCAGTGGGAAATACCAGCAACCCCACCCAGGTGGGCCTCCTGTCGAATGGAGGCAGGGAAGAGCGAAAATATGGTATGAACACATGATGTATCCACACACAGTATGTTGCTAATAATAATAGAAAAGGATTTTGTGGGGCTAGAAAAATGGCTCAACTCTTAAAGGCCCTTGCTCATAAGCTTGCTATGTCAGATTTCAATTTCCAAGCCATGTAAGCCAGATGCACACTCTTCCATGCTCCCAAAATGTACAAATACAAATTTTTACAAAAAATAATGGCCTTTGGATTTATATTGTGCTAGGTTTTTCAGGGTGATCTTAACAGACTTCCATGAGTTCCCCTCACTTTGAGAGAACATACATCAAAGAAGGGCATCAGCATTATGTTTGCTTAATACTCTTTTGTTGCCAAGAAGTGAGAAATCGTAACTCCAATGAATGGCTTAAAAAGCTTGAACAGATGCTAATTGCTAGCATCACCACTATGGTTGGATTGTCGCTAATATCTAGGTTTGCTGGATGTCTTTTCTCATTTTGGATACCCACCTGAATGCAACTACAAGATTGAACAACATGCAGCACTATAGTGGCTCTGGGTGTCACTTGATACTTGCAATATTTGTCAGAATAATGCAATTATCATTTGATCTACCCAGATCATAGAATAATAGATCAGCCAATTGGTGTACAGATTTGAATAGTGTTCAAGAGAATGCCAATCAGAAACTGATGAACTGGATAGTCTGTACAGTCCTTGATTATATACATTGGCACTGACACTGTGTTCACATAGATAATGAAAGTGGAATGGATAAAGAGGCACACCCAGATATCCTACTTTCATTAAACTATGATGTGGATTTCTGTGCTGAAGGAACATTTTCTTATTTTCAGAGCCTCAGAATATAATTCCTTCTCTGCTTATTGCTACATGTAACACAAATGTAGCAGACAGCTTCAGGCTTGCTGAGATGAACTTCCAGACCAGGCAAAGTTATGGAAAAAGGGATTTTTATTGAAGCTTACAGATCCAGTGGAAGTTCTATAATGGCAGAAGAAGCTAGCCTGCTCTTACAGGACCGGACAGAGACAGAGAGAAGAGAGAAGCCAAAAGTCAAAAGCCTGGCAGCACAGAACACCACAGGAACTCCAGCTAGGCACACTTTGCATATCTTTAGATTTAAATCTCAAAACCATCACCACACCTTAAGATCTGCCCAGTGACACTCCAGCCAGGTGGATGCATATGCAAACTATAAACTAATACAATATGGAATATATTGGGGGCCACCTATTCAAACTACCACAACAAAGAAGCTATACTTTTGTATTTCCTAAAATCAGCCTACAGTTTGATATCTCTACTTTGCATCATCCAATGAAGAAAGAAATTGTACTGGCCATCTAAGATCAAGTTGTTAGTGTAAACTGATATCTTGGAATGGCCTAATCTGTAGAATAAAGCCCAAGAACCAAATACTGGGACTAAGCAGAGCCCCAGAATCTGGGCTTTAACATAAGATATCCAAATAAGAGACTTTTTCTCAACATTATGTGCTGTGAAGCATTCCTGGGTACCTTCACATTTTCTTAGAGTGTTGTTTCTCTTACTGTTCTCTTTTACAACATTATTTTTCTCTAGAATAAAGATTTTGTCTGACATTTAATATGCTAGCTCACATATAAAATTGAATACTGAAAAGTATCCAAGGGGATTGAAAGGTCAATGGATTATCCATTAAGCATCTCAGTTTTATTATGCCTCAGTTTGACTAGGTCATGATGTATTGGTTGGAATAAATGGGCCAAGATCCTATGTTAGAATTCCCTGGAGTCATTGCCTTGAACACTTTTACTCCAGCCTGGTCTTTAAGCCCTCATCACTATTGTGTATCTTTTTCTTTGTTGAGAGTATTTTAAAGTTACTTTTAAGTACTGTACAGCTCAGATCATTTTAGTTGAAAAGGGCACAGGGCTTTCTGAAGGTCAGTGGCAAATAACTTGAAGAATATAATCCAGTAAATAAGGGAAGATGATGACTATGTGGCCACTCCAACACTGTGGCAAGTGTCCAAATAGCCTGTTTTTTGTAACCCTGAGTGAATATAGTAGTCTCAAAATGTGTGACACTTGAGGAGAATGGTGCATTGTCTTCACTTAAATTCCCATTGGGTTTGAGTGGGCTAATTCTTCTTTTCCATTAAACTAAGACCAATAAGCCATTTTCTGTAGATATTAAACACAAAGCAACCTTTTCCTAACCGTTTTGACAATCTGAAATGTTCCCGACTCAGATGTCATATGACCTTTACTTTCTTTCCACTCGGGGCATGGTGGCTGCCATACAATAGCTTTCATGGGAGAGTCTATATGGAAGTCTGTGATGAGGGCAGCATTACATATGAGCCACAGCTACCTAAAACAAATAAAGAATGGTAAGAAGCAATTTTAGGTAAAGAAGCTCCATCATTCCCATATGGTATAAATGGAGGAACGTTCAAGGTGATGGAGCATATGAAAATTTCTATGTTCCTTTGCCTGCTTCACATAGCCATACACTATGAATGTTTAGGCACAATTCCTCAGAAGGAGATGGTACTGGGGCAGAGAGACAGTAATCCACAGATCTTCAGAAGGAGGTGGTCCTCTTGCAAAGAGACAGTGATGCACAATTCATCAGAAGGAGATGGTTCTGTTGCAGAGACAGTGACAGAGGGAGACAACAATACAAATTTCTGAAGCGATATTTTATAGTCTGTTTGAATAACATAATTCATGAAATGTCATTTGTGTCTTTTGAACAATCTCAATCCTTGTGTATATCATAAAAGATATATTCATTTTTAGATCAGTAATCCATTTTATTCAGGTTTTGCAACTTTGTTTTTCTTATGTGTACAAATTTTAAGTGACCTAAATGATATGCTATTCTAAGATTTAAAATCAACTTCTGAATAAAATATGCATAAGACAAATTCAGGCTTCACTAGTGTATGTAGGACAGTGGCTACTCACTTTGGAAAAGATACATGGAGGACAATTTTTCAGTTACTGAAAATATATTTTTATTTTATGTACAACTAGGCATTGTATGTATGTATTATGTATGTATGACACTTTATGTGTTATGTCATATTTAAATAAACAATGTAAAGGATTAACTAATTCATAGCAACTTCTCTCATGGTACATTAGTTTGCATTAGATGGACACTGAAGAGCTTATAAATGTGACCCTTACCTTATAACCTGGTGAGACTTTAAAACTCAACTTTTTTTTTTTTTTTTTTTTTGGTTTTGCAAGGTAGGGTCTCACTCTGGTCCAGGCTGACCTGGAATTAACTATGTAGTCTCAGGCTGGCCTCGAACTCTCGGCGATCCTCCTACCTCTGCCTCCCAAGTGCTGGGATTAAAGGTGTGTGCCACCACACCCGGCTCAAAACTTAACTTTTTTTAAAATTTATTTTTATTAATTATGGACATACTTAGTATGTAAACAACACATGTTGGTATCATCCTTTCCCTCATCCCTGTGTCTTTTCTGACTCTTAATATATGAGTTGGGGCTTCTGAATCTGATCCTTGTTAGACAGTTCCATTAAAAGAGTAGGGAATTATAGATTTACCTGTGTTTGGTTTTCTAATGAGAACTTTCAGAGAATGGGAGACACTTATGCTAAAACTGACATCCTGCATTAACCTTTGCTTCTTGTGTGTAGTGCAATGTTTTGCATTTTCTCCAAAAACTGAACCAAGCCTCTTGTTGTCATATGAAACAATAGAATTTGAGAACTGGAAATGCAGATTAGTGCAGTTTGAGCACTTCTGCCATTCACTGGATAGATTTAGAACCATGATACCCTTGCAAGGAAGAAGTGAGAGTCAGACAGAAATAAATATTATATATATGTATATGTATATATATGTATATACTCTTGTTTATACTCTTGTCAAGACTTCTAGCCTACTCATATAAGCAGTTTTGTAAGATGAAATGCATAAATGTTCTACAAGCTCCCTGGGAAAAGTGTGATGTCTCCACACTGTCAGTCACACAATGGGTTTACCTGAACTATGCAAACTATTGACTGTTGTTTACAATAGGTTTAAATATTGGCAATGGAAGATAGGCAATGAAGACAGAATTTTTAGTCTGTAAGATAACTAATGGGAATAAATGGAATTCTCTGTGAGATTTATGTAGTTTAGCACCCCACCACTTTTTGTTACTGCTAATGACCTGATATGCCCCAAACCCAATCATCAATCTGGCATTTCATATTCTGAGAAACTGCAAAGCCTATACTGTGAATTGGAGCTTCTCTGATTCATGCCTGCCTAGAATGTCTATAGGAGGGTTGCTGGATCATTATACTTACAATTTCTGTGAGAAATAGCCATACTAGTGATAATCTTAACTACTTTGCCCAAAAGAACATGTTGGGGTGCTTACAACTTATAAAATGAAGTCTTACTTCCTGTCCATTATATTATATATATAGTTATAATTTTATTTTTATTAATTATGGACATACTTAGTATGTAAACAACACATGTTGGTATCATCCTTTCCCTCATCCCTGTGTCTTTTCTGACTCTTAATATATGAGTTGGGGCTTCTGAATCTGATCCTTGTTAGACAGTTCCATTAAAAGAGTAGGGAATTATAGATTTACCTGTGTTTGGTTTTCTAATGAGAACTTTCAGAGAATGGGAGACACTTATGCTAAAACTGACATCCTGCATTAACCTTTGCTTCTTGTGTGTAGTGCAATGTTTTGCATTTTCTCCAAAAACTGAACCAAGCCTCTTGTTGTCATATGAAACAATAGAATTTGAGAACTGGAAATGCAGATTAGTGCAGTTTGAGCACTTCTGCCATTCACTGGATAGATTTAGAACCATGATACCCTTGCAAGGAAGAAGTGAGAGTCAGACAGAAATAAATATTATATATATGTATATGTATATATATGTATATACTCTTGTTTATACTCTTGTCAAGACTTCTAGCCTACTCATATAAGCAGTTTTGTAAGATGAAATGCATAAATGTTCTACAAGCTCCCTGGGAAAAGTGTGATGTCTCCACACTGTCAGTCACACAATGGGTTTACCTGAACTATGCAAACTATTGACTGTTGTTTACAATAGGTTTAAATATTGGCAATGGAAGATAGGCAATGAAGACAGAATTTTTAGTCTGTAAGATAACTAATGGGAATAAATGGAATTCTCTGTGAGATTTATGTAGTTTAGCACCCCCACCACTTTTGTTACTGCTAATGACCTGATATGCCCCAAACCCAATCATCAATCTGGCATTTCATATTCTGAGAAACTGCAAAGCCTATACTGTGAATTGGAGCTTCTCTGATTCATGCCTGCCTAGAATGTCTATAGGAGGGTTGCTGGATCATTATACTTACAATTTCTGTGAGAAATAGCCATACTAGTGATAATCTTAACTACTTTGCCCAAAAGAACATGTTGGGGTGCTTACAACTTATAAAATGAAGTCTTACTTCCTGTCCATTATATTATATATATAGTTATAATTTTATTTTATTAAAAATTTTAAATTATTTTTATTTTTATTGACAAATTCTTTAATTGTAGACAATATCCCATGTTATTTCCCTCCCTCCCCCTACTGTCCCCTTTGAAACTTCACTCTCCATCATATCCCCTCCCCCTCTCAATCAGTTTCTCTTTTCAGTTTGATGTCATAACATTTTGCTCCTATTATGATGGTCTTATGTAGGTAGTGTCAGGCACTGTGAGGTCATGGATATCCAGGCCATTTTGTGTCTGGAGGAGCACATTGTAAGGAGTCCTACTCTTCTTTTGGCTCTTACATTCTTTCCGCCCCCTCTTCTGCAATGGACCCTGAGCCTTGGAAGGTAGGTTTGAGATGTTTCAGTGCTGAGCACTCCTCTGTCACTTCTTCTCAGCACCATGGTGCCTTCTGAATCATCCCAAGGTTGCCACCATCTGAAAAGAGAAGCTTCTCTAACTAAAAGTGAGAGTAGCATTAATATATGGGTGTGGACATTAAGAGAAGTGCTTACTGGGCAGTTGGTGAGCATAGTATATACATTTAGCAAGACTTCAGCAGACATTACACCCCTAGGGCTCATGACAACCCATGTCGTATGTTTTCAGTTTCAGGGATGTGTTCCCTCCCATGGAGCGGGCCTCCAGTCCCATTAGAGAGCAGTTGGTTTCCCTCATAACAGACATGCCACTATTGTACCCGTTGGCTCATTTGTCCTGGCTGGCCAAATTTAAAGCTTGCAGTGTTCACTGTTGAGTACCTTCACTGGTGTTTTCTCTCTCCCATTGACCTGCATGCAGTGAGGCTTTTTCCAACTTTCTGTCAGCTGGTCCTCATGGAAGAGGCTTTCAGCTCAGCTCCAGCAGGATTTCTCAGTGAACTTGCCACCCAAGTTCGTGGAGTCTTCAGCAATAGGATCTTACCACCTATTCCTGGTGGGAAACCAAGGATCTCGGCAATGCCCTATAATGTTTTGGGCGTATCTTTGAGCTCCCTGCCCAACAACTCACTGGAAGGTATCCCATCCTTGGCACTGAAAATTTTCTAGTAACAATCTATGGCTTCTGAGTGTTCCATTGTCCAGAAAAGTAGGTTTCCATATGACTTTTTTATATCCTCTTAGATTTTGATTAGCCCTCCCTCCACCATTCCTTTAATCAATCTCTTCCCCTGACCTCACTTAGGCCTTTTAACCCCCATTAATCTGTTCTAATACTTACATATATACAATACCATCCTATTAAGTACCCCCTCCCTCCCTTTCTATTCCCTTTATATCCCCTTTCTAGTTTACTGGCTTCTGCTACTGAGTTTTATTTTTACTCACTTAGAAGTCCAATCATTTGTAACTAGGATCCACATATGAGAGAGAACATGTGACGTTTGGCTTTTTGGGCCTGGGTTATATAGTTATAATTTTAAATTACATAGTAGAAATATAATCACAATCTTTCACCAAGAAAGTCTTAATGATATTCATAAAGAGGTTTTCTCATGTTCATAGGCTGTTGGCTCCAGTTTTTGGAGCCTTTGCTTTAGAAAACTGTTAATTGCAAATTCTCTGCTCCCCTGAGGATGTGAATATTCTCCTACTCTTTTGCCAGTTTTACAACCCAAAAATGTATTTCCAAAAGCCTGGGAAACGCTTCTTCAAAATGTAATAATCAATGAAACTAGGGATCCTTTCCAATTCTGTGGCAAGGTAGGAGTCAATCTTGTCAAAGCATCACTGAACAAACACTTGTGATCTAATCACTCCAAATTATTTTCTACAATGTCCTTCAGCAAGGTTCTACCAGCTTGTCCATACATTAATCTCATTTTTTCTCTTGTGTTCCAATATAGTTAGGTTTCTGTCTTCACTGTCATAACACGACTTTCATGCCTCTTAACTCCACCTGGTACACATTTTCTTTGAGATCCTAAAGCCTTAAAAGAAATACTGTGTTTATCTGTTCATATGTCTTTTCAGTCTTTTTCTATATAAACACATACCAGTTATATTAAAAATGCCTATATCTGTTTTCCCAACTTTTCTTAGCATTTTTTCAATTGCTAACATAATAGTTACAATTATACCATTATAACTCTATAAATTAATCATTTAACATATTTTTTTTTCTTCTGGAGATAAATGTTAGTTGAATGGCACACAGCACACAATTACAATGTCTTTTCACAAGTTCATCCTCTATCATATGGAAAGGCCATAATAGTGTATTCATTTTGTTATTTTGGCAATATTAGGGCCATGAAAATTAAACTCAGATGTAGTATGGAGGCAAGACATGATAATTAATACTCATTTTTGTCAGTCAGTTCTGGTAGGTTGGTTCCAAGTTAATCTCGGCGGTTTCACAATCCTTAATTGCTCCCTACAATAATGTGATCATGCACATTTGGCCATATATCAGTGAGAATATTGTTTCCAAAAATATTCATATTAGGCTGTGAGTGCTAAATGGCTTGGAATAATACAAAAGGAGATAAAAGTGATAAGCAAAGGGAAACAGGACATACATTTCAATGATTTGGGACATGGTTTAAACAAAGAAACATTAGAAAAAATGAAACTAGGAAGACAAAAACGATAACTTGTGAAAGATGTTAGGGATCATCAAGTTCTCAGACAACAGATACCAAGAGGGATCTTTACAAGAGATAAAATTTTTCATTTTCAATGGATATTAGAATTTGTGTTGTTACATATGTCATTGTGTTTTTTAAAAATTTTACTGACAATTTTTATGTATGTACAAAATATATTTTGATCACAGTCCCCTCTTTGCCACCCTCCCCCATTCTGTGGTATCTCACAGAATGAAATCTCCTTAGGAGAGCTGAAATGCTTTCGTATGATATTTTCATATAAAAGTAATAAGTGTCAGGTCTTTGATTAAAGCATAACAATTTTTTCTATGACAAACTAAAAAATCTAAAAAAGGAAGAGATGGAAAAGAGCACTGGCCTTGCCAGCAGGTGAGCCAGAGAGAGCCTGATTCACAATTTTTGAATCTCCAGCACCCTTGTAGGCCACTGAGTGTGACTTAGCACTCCTAAAATCCCAATCCAGAGGGAGCAGAGACTTGGTATTGCTGAGGCTTTCAGTCAGCCAGTCTGACACAAAACATCAGGTCCGGGCTCAGTGAGGGATTTTCTCAAGGAAGCATGGGGAAGAACAATAGAGATGGAAAGCCAGCAGTCTCCTCTGGCCTCTACATATATGCATGTGTTCAAAGTGCATGCATCTGAACATACATATGCATTCATCACACACAGGTGCTATACTCTAACCACAAACACACATGAAAATACCTAACAAAATAAATATTACATAATTTTGTGAACTTTAAATATTCTGTTGTTGTTGTTGTTGTTGGTTGACTTAGGTTTGTTAAGTTGAAATTAAGAGTTGATAAGTATTTTAAAGGTAAATAAAACTTATTTCATTGTCAGCTATATTTTGACACTATAACCAAAGAAAGTTCTATAAATGTTTATGAATGGTAAGGAATGGCATGCTGGAGCATATGTAGAAGAATTTTCTTTGCTATAGGGAATTTGGTTCCAAAAGAAAAAAAAATAGAGATTATTTAACAAAATTAACACTTAAGTTTCTGTGTCCAAAATTTACATAGTAAGACTGAAGAGTGTTCATGGAAGTGAAAACATATTGGGCTGCATTTTGAATTATGTCAAGTTTAATTTTGCAGAGATATTAATTTGAGGTGGTTTTGTGTTAATAGTTGTGCAGTAACATTATTGGAATTGAATGCTCTGCCAGACCTACAAAGTATGTGGCCTGTGGATTCACAGTAGCTGGGATTCCTGCAAACTGAGCAATGGTAACTCACCCCACAAATCAATCATTCTTTGCTCCCAATCTATATTCCTCAGAACCCTGTAATATTAGAATTCTGCAAACAAATATTTCCTAATTATATTACTTTCTATTTTGTGAAGGAAATTTTTATTTCAAATATATATGACCTATACAGTGACATAGGTAGTGTCCAATGTGACACAGATTGCTGTGATTCTGGTCTCTCTGCTAAGGTTGCTTTAGAAATGCAATATGTTTTCAGAGTCAATTGGCTACTGTATTTTGTTATTCATAGTATTTTAAATATTCTCTTAAATTAGAAGTTGGCAATACTATTTTGCTGATTCAACAGCTATTCAGATAATTATGGAAGTTATTCAAATATTCTATGCAGGGAACGTTTCTCCACATAGAAATAAGTATTATTGAAAGTGAGTCTTCATGATGTTGAAATTTAGATGTAAAGATAGCTAGGGTCAAGTAAATGCAAAATTCGACTGGTAGTGATATGTGTCATCATGAAACTTGAAACAGGATAAAAGAGTTTTTTTGTATGGATAATGGAGAACTTTTCTACACAGTGACTTAATGATATGTCCAATTTTAACACAAGAAGGACTGAGCTAAGCCCAGACATTTGATGCAATGGGAATATAAGTGTAAAGGCTCAGTGCTCAGAACATGCTAAGGATGTTCAAGGAGCCTGTAGTGAATATTGTGAGTAACTGAGAAACTTCTAGAAGCAAAGGCAGTTAAAGATAATATAAGTGATAACAATTTAGTATTTTATTCTGTTAGAAAAAGTCAGCTTGGTATCAATGTACATTTTACAGGAATTATTCTTGACATCTATATGCCACACAAAACCTGTGTGAGGGCTGGAGAGAAAGCTCAGTGGTTAAAAGTGCTTGATTTCCCAGAACCTACATAAATCCAGATGGACAAAGTGACAGGAAGTTAATACAGTGGCAATAGGCCTTGGTGTGCCTGTACTCACTCTATTTCTGTCTGCCTGCCCCTTTCTTTTTGTATCTCTTAAATAAATGAATATATATATATATATATATATATATATATATATATATAAATTAAATACACCTATGTGAAAGGAGTATGGTTAGAAATATCTTGCAAGAGTTCAAGAAGGAGAAAGGAGAAACAGGAAGTGAGAAATGGTACTAGTAAGAAGTGAGCACACTCAGAACACACTTTGGATGTAGAATCACCAGCATGTAACACTAGCAGTATCTGTTAATGGATTGTAATTGGAATGTGAAAGGGGCACTAAAAGCTAAAACATGGTTTTAGTTAGTTATGATATAACTAGCGGTTAATGAGATGGGGAATATTACATTTTGAATTTGAAGATATTTAATATTAAATGTGTCTTTAGAACTTTTCATTTTAAGAGACTTATTAGACTCTGTGGAGAGAAAAGTGTTCAGCAGAATATTAGCCATTATGCTGTCTAATGAAAACAGAGAATGAGGCAGTATACAATAAGCAAGAGAAGAAATCTGTAGGTGGATCTTTGTATGTTTTATTCAGTACCGAGTTAGACGATGAACAGAACCAACAAAGATTGCTTCTAATTAATTCACAGTAGTGGTGATTGGATACTCATTAGAAAGACTCTTTCTGAGCTGGGAGTGGTGGCGCACACCTTTAATCCCAGCACTCAGGAGTCAGAGGTAGTAGGATCATTATGAGTTCAAGGCCACACTGAGACTGCATAGTTAATTCCAAGTCAGCCTGGGCCAGAGTGGACCCTACCTCGAAGATTAAAAAAAAAAAAAAAAAAAAAAAAAAAGAAAGACTCATTCTGTGAATCAGGGAGGGGGCTGGAATGGTGGGGAAACCCTAAGGACATGCATTCTGATCCATAACAGCCACATAAATGCCAGACTTATGGTGCTCACCTGTAATCCCAGTGCTGGAGAGGGGGAGACAGGAAGATCGCTAGGACTTGCTGGCTATTTAGTGTAACTGAAGTGGCGCGTTATAGGTTAAGTGAAATTTGTCGCAAAAAAAATAACGTAGAAAATAATTGAAGGCATCTGGTATTGACTCCAGACCTGCACGCACACACACACACATGCACATGCACAACACACACAGGCAGACATGTGTGCATATGGACATGTGCCAGAGGAAACTATTCCCATGGAAAGACAAAACATATTTCTCCTCCAGATAGGGCACAAACAACACAGCAAACAGTTATATCAAAATCAGTTTTGGTAAACCAATGTGTTCATTGGGGTTACTTACAGAGCAGGGTGACAGAGGGCAGCTGCATCAACACAATGTCACTCCCCATCCTGGATAGCAACCTCTTCTGAAATGCATCAAGAAGTCCCCTAAGCAGCCATTCAAAAATCTTATCCTGGGCTGGAAAGATGGCTCAGCAGTTAAGGCAACTTACCTGCAAAGGCTAATGACCTGAGTGTGATTCCCCAGTACCCACATAAAGCCAGATTCACAAAGTGGCACACATACATCTGGAGTTCATCTGCAGTGGCTGGAGGCCCTGCCATGCCCATTCTGTCTGTCTCTCTCTCTCTGCTTGCAAATAAAATAAATAAATAAATAAGTAAATAAGCAAATTAGCTGGACATGGTGGCGCACGCCTTTAATCCCAACACTTGGGAGACAAAGATAGGAGGATCACTGTGAGTTTGAGGCCACCATAAGAATACAGAGTGAATTCCAGGTCAGCCTGGGATACAGTGAGACCCTACCTCGAAAAACCAAAAATAAATAAATAAATAATAAAATAAACAAATTTTAAAAAGTTTCATCATATACTGGATGATGATCTCACCATAGCCACTTAGGCAGAGCTCCCTATGTGGGATTACCACTATGGATGATCTTCCCTAAGCCTCAGGATTGAGGACTTATTTACAGACAATGAGGATCCTCAAAGCAGCCACACCATCGAGAATTCTCGTTCCATCCTAGATGACAACTTTATGGAAGCTGCATCATGGAGTCCCACTTTTAGTACCTCCTAGATGAAATATGCCTATATTCCCAAGATCATTTGCAGCCAGGGGGAAGGCAGAAGGGAACAACTGCTATAACCTCAGGTCTTGTAACCCACCCTTCCTCTTATTATGAAGTTGTCAATAGCTCCTTAATTATATATATATTGTATGTTTTGTCATCATCAACCGTTGCTACAGCTACCTGCCCAAATAATTCTTTACCTCAAGATGGTTTCATGTTATGCCCACAGGAAAAATGCTATACAGCAACAGGCATACACACACATGCACACAAACATACACACACAGACACACACACAGACACACACACACACACACACACACCTACCATCCTGAAAGCCAAAGAAAAACCACAAGGCATTAGAAAATTTAGATAAATAATGCATGTAGAGTGTGATGTATTCTCAGGTCAGGGTCCAAAACATATACCTAAAGGCCATGTGAAATTATGTGATAACCAATTCTTTCTAGGAGATTTCAGGAGGATTAAAATCAAATGACAGTGCAAGTATAGAAGTTGTCAATAAAAACAAAAATATCAAATGACACATGCATGGTTGAGCTGTTGAGGCAAGCCAGGCTTTGCTTGTGAAATTGTCCACATGAGAAGAATAATGTATCATGGAAAATAATCATAAGCAGCTGGAAAGTATTTGCATCTTCTCACTTCTGGACTCCGCCTTCCCTTTATCTTCAAAGGAGAGTTTTATCTCAGTGGGACACATCCAGTTTGACACTGTATTCTAACTTTGCTTTTCTCCAGGAATCTCAAGAGTCCTTTGACACTGTGTTGGGCAATGAGAGTCCATCAAACTTTTGGCCAAACAGAAAAATATATCTCATGGGCTGTTCAACAATGCTCCTTAGCTTCCAAGTGGGCCAGCTTGGAGCTCCAAGTTGATTAAGTTGGAATCAAATGGATCCATCATTCTGTTCAGCAGCTTCTGAACAAGAGTGGAATTCAGTACAGCTCAGCCATGTAACTTCTCTACCCACACACCTATTTCATTTTTGATTTTCTAAAAAGTGTTTGGCAGTTGACTGAAATGCAAACAAATGTTCACTTCAAAAGACGAGCATAATGATACACCTTTCATCCTTCTCACACATGCATGCTCGCTGTTTCAAGCTTTAGTACTACTTCTGAAACAATTAAGATAATCCAGCCATTTACCTACTAGCAGCCACAGTGTTCTTAGAACCACTTACTTTCTTAGCATTAAAATGCAGTAAAAATACATTATTGCTTATTGGAATTTTAATGGATTTTGATTGTACTTCAACTAGAGTATTGGAGTTGAGTTTTGTGTTCTTATACAGATATTGATGGAAAGAGAAAGAAGCTCATTACAATTCACCCCAGGATAATGTAAAAACAACTTCGTGGTGAGTTGAAACCCCTGTTTTAAATTGGAAAGAGAAGATTGTTGTCTACATAAGAGGTGTTTATAAAATGAGGACTTTGAAGCCAAGATAAAGGGTCTCCAATGTTTTAAACAAAGAAGTCTTTTCAGAAATTAAAAGCTAATTGGATTCATATGGTAGTGGCCATGAAACCACTAATGACAATTTCACATATAGCCCTTTAAAATCTAGTTAGGCTTTTGGAAGGGGATGAATGAAGTACTGGTGTTATGGCAAAGCTAGTATGAGCAGGATTTACTCTTCCTAGAAGGTGGGAAACTGTCTGAACTTAGAAGGAATGGCATTGTCAGGGATGCAATATTTTAAGAAGAGCATTCTGAAGAAATGCTTCTGAAAACCAGTTTCATTCTAGAACATGACATGAAGAATGTTCTAAAAAATGGCCTATTTAGAGGTAACTACCCCAGGGTTTAATAAAGATCATGAACACCTTACTCAATAATCTGGAATGTTCCAAAGTGTAAGATTTCACTTGATTTGAGTTTGTAGATGAGAGATTGGCAAACATTCCAAAATTCAAATGGATCCAAAAAATATTAAACACTCCTGGTACCAAGCATTTCATGTAGGGAATTATAAACCTGTCCTGATTTGGCCCTTTATTACTTCAGAAAGCCTTGTGAGACTATTGTTGTTCTAGGTAGAATGAAGACAAGGGCAGCAAAAATAGAATAGCAAACATGCATGAAGTCAGCACTGCTTGAAATACTTGGTAGATCTTGCCTTATAATTCTCAACTATTAGTTGATGATAATTTTATAGATATAGAAACTTTATTGGAAGAAATGATGAATCCCCTTCCCAGTTCTCAAAATGAGTAGGATGCACATATGTAGGTTGAAGCCAGGCAGAGTGACATTGCCCAAGCTTTTCACCACATCATCTTTCTTCTGGGGCATTGTGAAATAAACAAGATGTAGGAAGCAAGCATCTGAACCTGTAGAGGTTAATGCTGTTAAACGGCATTGATAATGGAGCAGAAGTCTGCTCTATCATTGGTACTTCTTTCCAAGTCTCCATGTCCCTGTAGTGCCTAG
Source organism: Orientallactaga sibirica (assembly GCA_036365145.1). Classification (NCBI taxonomy): domain Eukaryota; kingdom Metazoa; phylum Chordata; class Mammalia; order Rodentia; family Dipodidae; genus Orientallactaga; species Orientallactaga sibirica. Next base: position 18,938,268 of record JAEOAD010000023.1, on the reverse strand, counting down.
GCTGGAGACCATACTCATTCACTCATACATTGATGTTTCATGTTCAGAATTTCTTCTGACGTATGTCTTCAATCAATACTTGTTGAGATCCTACAGTAAGAAATAGAACATTCAAAGCCTAAAAAGCAAAATATAGAATGCTTTGGCAATTACCTAAAAGTTTCAGCCAAAAGGTCCAAATCCAAGTCAGGAAGAGAAATATGTGATGGAAACAAAATAAGAGCTTTTCTTCAGCTGCTGTATTACCCTTGGTGAAGCTGCTATCTTTATTCTTTTTTACACCTCTTGGGTTCCATAACTGTGTTCCAAATCTTTACTATTATTTCAATATCAGTAACCATGTCAACTTCTGAGCTAACTCCAGTCTACTGCTTCATTTTCTCTGACAATGTAAGATGGCTGTATCTTGATAAACTTTAAAAAATATATAAACCCCTCAGAAAAAAAAAAAAAAAGAATTCTACTTTGTTACTTTGGGCATTAAGGATGTAAAGCACCATGATTTACAAATTATCAGGTAGATAAAGACATTGACTTCTTTGCACTTTAACAGTGAATTTTTCTCTTATTTGCTACACCCCTTACTTTCCAGTCTTTCCTTCCTTCTGTTTTTCTTTCCTTTGTTTCCTCCATCACCCCCTCATTTCCTTCTTTCCTCTCCTTTTCTTTCCTTTCCTTCCTTCCTACCTTCTTTACCCCTTTCAAGTACAACAGAAAAATATTTTCACATAATATACTATCATGAAGCAAAGTCCCCTCAACTCCCCAAATTTCTTAATTTCCCTATGTCAGTACAAGGACCCATTCTTTTCCCATGACCTATCTACAAATAGACTGTGCCTAATGAAATGGGGGCTTGCTGTAGCCTGGTAAATGATGAATGTGTGGGCACCATGGTTTACTTAAACTGCAGGGAATGCAATTCTAAAATGTGGTCTCCTCTGGAGCCTGATTACATGGAGCTTTATTTCTCCTTTTGTAAAATGGAGCAGTAAATTTCACAATATTACCAAGGCAGAGCCATGGTAGAAGTGTTGTACCAAGATCTAGGACCCTAATGCCAGCAGTTCAGCATTGATAAAGCAGCTCTCCAGACCTAGTAGCCAGGTGTGACATACTATGCTGTCACCTTACCATCCAGGAATCTGAAGCAGGAGAATTATAAGCTTCCATTTGTCTTAGGATACAAAATGAGACTCCTAGACAAACAATTGCATAGTGAAGACTTAAGAAATAATATCTTTTTTTTCAGCAAATTATTTAATCACTGTTAGACTATGCTACAAATTTTTGTAACCTAAAATGATTTCTCCAACTCCAGCCATCACATTTATTTTCTATGTAGCAGAATGGAGTCAAGATGGAGCCAAGAGTTGAGATAAGCAAGTCTGCACTGACTAAGGCAACTGAGTAGGAGTCTCAGGCATCTGGTATGTGTTCTATGACTAGACCTAGCTGTGTGGCACAGGGAATATCATTTATGTAGTGAAAAATATTTACCTGGGGGATGGAGAGATGGCTTAGTGGTTAAGGAGCTTGCATCCAAAACCCAAGGTCCCATGTTTAACTCTTCAGGTCCCACCTAAGCCAGACACAAGGTGAAACAAGTGTGGAAGACCACACATGCACACTAGGTGGCACACACATTTGAGGTTCCATTATAGTGGCTGGAGGCCCTGACATACCAATTATCTCTCTCTCTCTCTGTCACTGACTCTAGCTCCTATTCTTTCTGTCTCACATAAAAATAGGACAGTCTGTTGGGCTTGCCTCAAAAAATGTAAACAAAAGAAAGTATTTAGCTGAAAACTAGATTTTCATTACTGATGGAGAATAGAGTTATTGGGAGAATATCACAGATAAAATTACATATTTGTTTTTATCCTTTTGTTTGAAATAAAAACAAATCAGTGTCTTTATCAAACTATTTCTTCTATTCCTATGCTGTCTTTAAATAAGATGAGGAATGTGCAAACTGCTATTTTGAGGAAAATGTCTGAATAATTGTACAGAAAGTTGCGTTGTTGCCTTGGTTTAATTTGAGTGGTGTGGTAGTTTGAATAGTTGTCCCCAAATATATTCAGTGTTTTATTAGTTTATAGTTTGTATCTGCAGCCACTTGGCTGGAGACAGTGTCACTGGGCAGATCTTATGGTGTGGTGGTGGGTTTAGGATTTCAATCTAAAGATATGCAAAGAATGCCTAACTGGAGTTCCTGAGGTGTGCTATGCTGTGTGGCTTTTGACTTTGGGCTTGTGGCTTTGATCTCTGTTTGGTCCTTTGAAGCTGGCCAGCTTCTTCTGCCATTATGGGACTTCCCCTGGATCTATAAGCTTCAATAAATATCCCTTCCTTCATAACTGTGCCTGGTCTGGAAGTTCATCTCAGCGAACCTGAAGCTGTATGCTACAAGTGTTTTTGTGTCTGTCTATGACAACATTAAAGAATAATGGAGCTACTATCTAAAGGATAATTTTCATAAAAGGGTCAAAGATGTTCCAGAAATGAAACTAAGAAGAAGGTGGAAGAGAGTCAGTATATACCTTGATTGAAGGTAGGTATGTGGAACACTAGCAGCACTGCAAAATATTTAACAGGATATACTTTTATTTTCTGAGAACATAGATTTATTTTGTTCTTTCACAGACCTGATCATTCAACCCATTCAGTATTCCTAAAGATAAAAAAGAGGTACTGTAATTAACTATCATCATAATGAAGACTAGCATTAAATACATGTGGACAGTTATTGAGATGGGTGGAATGATAAGGGGCATGCCAGCTACAGAACACTCCTATGTTGGGAATTGGAAAGCCATTTCATCAGGTATACCCAATTATTCTGCATCTGTAAATGGTACCAAGGATGAATTTTTACCACTGAAGAGGATTTTTACATGGATAAGGTAATAAAAACATAGATACACAATGAGAATGAAAACACTTTCAGCTTGTGCATAGTCAAAGCTATATTACTTATATAGTGGTTACAAATTGGGAATCCTTGTGCCCAGTCTGTTCTTGGTGGAAAATTGACCAGTAAGTATGTAGGATATCTAAGTTCTTAAAAGGCAAGTAAGGGCTGGAGAAATGGCTTAGTGGTTAAGCATTTGCCTGTGAAGCCTACCCCAGTTCAAGGCTCAATTCCCCAGGACCCACGTAATCCAGATGCACAAGGGGCACATGCATCTGGAGTTCATTTGCAGTGGCTGGAGGCCCTGGTGTGCCCATTCTGTATCTATCTGCCTGGTTCTCTCTCTGTCTGTTGCTCTCAAATAAATAAATAAAAATAAAACAAAAAAATTAAAAATACTTCAACATATGGTGAAATAAAGATTTTTAATCTTTATTCTTCCAATTGATCAATTGACCTTTTGATTAAAAGGTCATTATTTACAAGGTCCTGTTGTAGGTGACTGGAATATATCATCTTGCAAATAGCCCCCAAATTCCTGACTGTGGTAGTCAATACTAGTGGAATAAAAATGAAAACAAAAAGCAATATAACAAATACAACACATATTATTAATTATTGTAGAAATATGTATCATATTTATATAATTTTTGATAGATTGCTAAACAGAATAAGCACCATAGAAGGTATATATGTCATTTTTTTATTATTTTGTCTGTATTATTCTAATTTTACAATCATATTGGTGACTCCATTATCCTCCTCTCTGTCCTCCCCCCTCCAAAGGGACTCTCATCATTGGGGAATGTGGGTCTTGCACTGTGGGGGTAGTCAAGAGTATGGGGATAGACCAAGTCTCTGTGCATAATGACCCAACTTGTGGCTCTAACACTTTTTCCATGCCCTCTTCTGTGAATTTTCCTGAGCCATGCTGGGATCATTTTAGTTCTACTTCAGTGGTGAGGTTTTGGGAGCCTCTGTGTCTCTGGATATCTGGCTTAGCAGGAATCAGATGTTCTCTGTGTTTGTCTCCTTCAGCCTTTTTCTGGTGTCATGTTCACCGAGAAAGCTGTGTTAGGATACACTTAAGGGAAAGTCTAGATGAAAAAGTGATGCTTGGGTAACCATTCAAAGATTCCTGCGTTCTTTGGGGCATGTGTGAGAATTTAAGGTAAAATGAATAGGCAGTTTATTATCCCTGAGATGAAAGGAGTAACAAGACCACTGCAATGACAATAGAGTGAGTGAGAAAAAAACAACAACAAAAAAAAAAAACAGAGATCTACAAGAAAGGGAAGCATCACTTTTGATCATAATTATTATTTTGGTATTGCTCTGAATGAAATAGGGAAACATTATGGAGAGCTGTTATTAAGGAATCCTTTCCTATGTCTGTGCATCAAAGGAAAACGTATGGTCTTCCCAGGCTTAGAAATATCATACATCAGGAAGTGGTGCACAGGTACCCATGAGCCACCTGTGAAAATTTTCATCGAACATTCCTGTTATATAAGTAAAGAAAGAGTAGAAGACAGAGGATTTATTTAAGGTCAGACAGATGAATGCTTTCAAACAAGTTTTACTTGATTGTTTTACTATACAATTCTAGATTTTCTTCCCTGAGATAAAGTCTTTCTCTGTTGACCAGAATTTTCTCAAATACGCCGGCTCAAATGATCATCCTCTCTCAACCTACTGACAACACTACTTTGATATCTTAGTGGTATCATATTGCCTTTTCTATGATGGCTATAAAGAGGCATGGGTACAGAGGGCAGTTCTGCGTGTCTGTTGTTTTTGTTGTTGTTCCAGGTAAAATTTGGTGGTATCACAAACATTTTCATATCTACATTGTAACTCATATTTCTAAGAGAGATTGTAGCTCAATTTTAAATAACAACCATCTCACATGATTCTTGTAAAACTGGAATACATTACTACCTGACAACCTTCTCTGAGATTTTATGTGCAATTTAAATTATTACCAAATGCAGATTAGTTAAGCAAACAAGGAGCTATTGACACACATTGGACACACACATGAATAATTGTTTCCACTCTTGAGTAAAGAACTTCACAAAATTCGATATCAGTACAGAAGATTCCTCTATGTACTAAGTCCCCTACTATGTCCAATAAAGCATTTAATATGCTATTTATGATGAAGTTTAATTTAGGCAAATTAGAGTCCTGAAAAGTACTAGGATATATTGTCTGTTGATAGGAAACTTTGCTTTTTAGAAAGAATAATGCTTGAACTAAGTCCTGAGTATCGGTGGTCTCTGTACTCTGTGTGGTACAAAAGGATAATCAAAGTTGGCAAGTTCATCATCACATAGCAGGGTCAGAAAAATAAGCCATTTTTATTATTTTATTTAAGTTGAAGAATGAGTTTTTTACAGAGGCAGACCTTGGGGCTGGAGAGAGCATAGTGGTTAGGGTGTTTTCCTGCAAAGCCTAAGGAACCATGTTTGATTCCCCAGTACCCACATGAGTGAGATGTACAACGTGGAATATGTGTCTGCAGTTTGTTTGTAGTGGCTGGAGGCCCTGACACAGCTATTCTCTCTGTCTCTTTCTCTCAAGAGTAAATAAATAAGTAATAAATAAACAAACAAAGAAAATGTGTAAAGTTGCAGATTTCCATGTCTCACACCACATATGAAAGTTCAGTTGATCTGCTATTGGACTGAAGAACTGACTTTTTTTTTTTTTTTTTTAAGTATCATATGATTAGCCAGTGTCCCATGAAGTACCATTTAGGCTACACTAAACTAGGATCTAAAGTACTTTTAGGCATTATTTTTACATAAAATTATGACTGTTAGTTTTTATTTGTGGGTTGAATTTTTTCAGCTTTAATCTATAGCTAATATATAGGTAATTATAAATGACAATAAAATGATAAATAGGAGTAAAATCTACTCTCACACTCTACTAGAATGTGGATATTATAGAGAAAATATTACAGAACATCAGTTCTAATGCTTTCCCATGACACCACCAATGTAACTCACAATGATCATGCCACTCTGATAGGTGGATGGGGCTTTTGTTTTCTGCAGGAAGACAGCCTATATCTCAAACCTGCATTGTTCTGTGGCAGTTGTTAGGGTAACTATTTTAAGGAATGCCATTGTGTTACCAAGTAAATAGTCTTGTAAGGCAGATAGTATAGCTGACATATCAGTTAATACTGCCTTGTCTCTGTCAGATATTCTATTCTGAATTCACTTGCTCCCTATATTTAATAGAAAATGTCTGCCTTGCAGCAGCTTCCCTGCTTTAAATAACAGAAGAGCATTTGAATTCATAGCTGTCCTTCTACTTCTTCTAATTTTAGTATTCCATACAGTAACATTAACTCTGCACCACCACTCAAAGCTGACAGTAACAGAATATCTACATAACACATAGGGCAAATTAAAATTGTGCTTCTCTCCTTGAGTGTGGGCTAAAGAGAGCAAATGGTAAATCTTGCTATCAGAATCATCTAAAACAAAGTCATTTCTTTGTGTTTTATGATACTAATCCCTATGACTCCTAGTTTAGAATTTTTTGTAGCATGTGAGTGAACTCCAAGCTGCTGGTTACAAAAAAAAAGGCTCAATTTATTTCTGGAAATAATCTGATTTCACTTTGGGGTATATATATGAGGCTACTTCCTAACACACACTTTCTTTTTAAGAAATAAACATGCACAGTTACTGTATTATCTTTAGATATAAAGCATTTAGGTTGAATAATATTTGCTAGAATTGTGACTCTATTTTGTGCATTTCAGAGCATTATTTTCTAACTTGTCGATATTTAGCTACATTTTGCAGCTAGACAGAGAGATTCAATACAAGAATGAAAGAAACATGAGACACTTTTTCCCATGTTAATTTTGCTTCAATTTCAGAAAATCTATTTATAAAAGAATATATGTCCTTTTTCATAGAAATACTTTCAAAGTCGTTCTGGGATTTTTAATATGTTTCCTTTTGAAAATGCACTGAAAGTAATAGGCAACTGATGAACAAGTAAAATATCAAAAAATTATCAAACATATCAGCCAAAACTTCTGGCATCCTTCCTGAATAAAAACTGGAAAAGTGGTTCTTGGTTCTACTGACTTGAACAGACTTGGTGAGCAGGGATTCTGACTTCCTTTCTTACTAGCTCATGAGGGTATGGGGAGCATCCAGAGACACCTTTCTCCTGGCTATTGGAAGCTCAAAGCTTTGTGATGTGCACATATAATAGATCACTTTAGAAATGTTCCCCATTATTTTGTATAATTTTGTCAGGTGTACCATACAAAATTATGTGTGAAAGGGAGAAAAAGAAATTTAAGAAAGAATTTAAGCATTAACTAGCTAAACCCTAGTGGTGGTTTGAATCATGTATGTGTTCTTAATGCTTGCTTCAAAGGTAGTGGCAATTTGGGAGGTAAAACCCTGCTGAAGGAGGTGTGTTTGTGTGTCTTGGGGTGCCACTTGAGGTTTTTCAATCCTCGTCTACCAGTGTTAAATTGGCTCATTCTCCTGTTTCTGTTTCCCACTGGCTGTAGCAGAGCAGATGTAAAGTCTCTGATCATGCCATGCTTTCTCCTGCCATCTTGCATCTTCCCCTCAAGACTGTAAACCAAATAAAAAGCATGTGCTTCCCATCAGCTTTTTTTTTTTTTTTTTTTTTTTTCAATATCAGGTCCTTTATCCTAGAAATGAGAAGGTAACTGCAACACCTCTCTTCAAGAGAAATAGGAAGGTAATGGTTCAGATTGGTCTACCAGAAACGGGGTCACTTCCTGTCATTGTTCCCTGACAGTCTTATTTCAAGGCTTCTGTAATTGAGAGCAAGGCCATACTCACTAGCTAGGTACTGAAGCTCTGAATAGTCCCACTACATTACAGTTAGAAGGTAGGTGAAGCAGGAGCTATAAAGATGACAAGTTGAACAAGTTTTTACTTTATAAAGTGCTTTCCCAAGATTCATTCAAACAATTCCATTTCTGTTCTACTGTCTGGCACTTAACTCGATGGTGACTTATACCTAGAGGAGATCATTAAAGATGCTCATGTTTGCCAGCTATTATATAGGTAACCGGAATGTCACCTCATCAATCTTCATTTCTAGACTTTGATTATTTAAATTCATGGCACTAGTTTTAAGAATATCCTTTTTGTTTTGTTTCCCTCAAATCTGTTTTCAAAGCAGGTGATTTACAACTAATATTGGTAATAATAAATAATACTTAGTGTGGTCTTTAGAAATCTACTGAATATACTTTAAAATAGTGTTCTATTTTCAACACTTCTGAGGTAAAATTAGGTACACTTTTTCTTCATCTTCATTTGACAAATATAAACCTTAATACATATGCTGTAAACTCTGAATAGTATTGTATTTTGTGGCAGATTTAGTTCCAGTCTTAGATAAATCACCAAATTTAATTATTCTTTCTTCAATAACTTATTTGAATATAGAACTCTTAGCTTTTCAAGAATATTATGGCAGCCAATATCATGATAGTGAACAAAGTCTCTGTCTTATGAACAGTGATGAGGGAAAAATAGAAGGTGTACAATATTTTAGAGAGTTACAGTACCAAAACATAGGCAAAAAAGCAGGAAAGATCGAGAAACTGTTGGGGTAGGGAATGGAGACCAAGGCTAAGTTCCCTAATCATTAATGTGATTTTGTTTTTCTAAAATATTTTATTATTATTCATTGATATTATTATAAAAGGTTATACTCTTAGACCCCATTCCCAGCTCCAATTCTGTTGAGCATCTTCAGTTGGGGCCCAAGAGGCCTCAGTCTCTGCAGGGCAGGGGAGGGGGAGACATGATGCCTTAGACTCTTCCCAACCAACTCTGAGGATCTTACAATCTTTCTAACTCTTCTTCCACAGTGTTTCCTGAGCTTTGGCAAAGGCAGGAAAGGGTGAAAATTTACTGTTGCTTTCTCCACAGCCTCTGGATCTATGTTTTAATTAGGTTGGAGTGACCACAGTGTCTATAGTCATCTCCCTGGAACTAGTTTTCAGGCTAGCCATGTGAGCAGTATTCATGTTACCACTTCCTCTTTAAGGACTTCTGGGCTTGGGCAGATGAAGTGGAGGTGACCCATCCCATGTTTGACAGTCAGCTGTCTATTCTTGATATATTGATGTATCTTTGTTGTCCCCTGTATTCTCGTCCATCTGTAAAATAGAACAAATTCTCCAGCCAAGTGAGAACAGTTTGAAGTAAAAGGTATAAGCCTGGTTATTATTGAGATATATCGATGTGTATGTCCACTCTTCTTAGTTAAAAAGCAGTAGAGGTTCTCTGAAGCCTATTGGTTTCCTGTCCTAAGGAATCTGGCTTGGTTCCCACAGGCAGGTTTGAAGTTCTCCATTACTGACTAGATCTCATGTCCAATCAGTGAGAAGTTGGTTACCTGCATCGACTGGGTGCTACTATTGCACAAGTGTGCACTTCTTGCTAGGCTGGTTCATATCTGGCAGGATCTCATTCATTCTGTGGACAACTATTGTTCTTCAGCAGTTCTCAGATCACTTTCTGGCACTATGAGTGCTAGACTGGAGGAAATGTTTTCCCTCTCAGTTCGCACATTGTCACTTTATGTTCTGTGGCCACAGGCTGTGGTATCTTTAGCAACAGGGACATACCTTTAGCCATTGCAGGTAATCAAATGTTTTGGTAATGTCCTGTATTATTTTGAGTACCTCATGTCCCCATGTCCAGCAACTCACTGTGGAGGGAGCTTAATTCTGGCTCTGGGGATTACAAACCAGATCCCATGGTTTTAGGATTATGCCTTCTTCACCTTTCATGGGGCTCTTCTGTTCAGTTCCTCTTCCCCTTATTGAAGAAGGTTTCTATGAAATTGGTCCATGTTGACATTAATTGTGTGTATTCCCATTTCTCCTTACACTGCCCCTGAAGACTTTTCACCTTTCTTTCTTTCTCTCTCTCTCTCTCTCTTTCTTTCTTTCTTTCTTTCTTTCTTTCTTTCTTTCTTTCTTTCTCTCTTTCTTTCTTTCTTTCTCCTTCCTTCCTTCCTTCCTTCCTTCCTTCCTTCCTTCCTTCCTTCCTTCCTTCCTTCCTCCCTCCCCTCCTTCCTTCCTTCCTTCCCTCCCCTCCCCTCCCCTCCCCTCCCTCCTCTTTCTTTCTTTCTTTCTTTCTTTCTTTCTTTCTTTCTTTCTTTCTTTCTTTCTTTCTTTCTTTCTTTCTTTCTTTCTTTCTTTCTAATTCTTTCTTATTTCTTTATTTTTGCTGACCATCTACTTGTCAAGTAGCATTTCCTCCCCTCCCTCCCTGTTTCCCCTTTGTCCTAGCTTCATTCTAATACCATGTCCAAACTGTTGATATTTATTTCAGATTACAATTACCTGGCACTGATCTAGGTAAGGTAAAGAACCTCATATAAAAAGGACATGAGCTGGGCGTGGTGGCGCACACCTTTAATCACAGTACTTGGGAGGCAGAGGTAGGAGGATTGCCGAGAGTTCGAGGCCACCCTGAGACTACACAGTTAATTCCAGGTCAGCCTGGACCAGAGTGAGACCCTACCTGGAAAAACCAAAAAAAAAAAAAAAAAAAAAAAAAAAAGAAAGGACATGCATAATTTTTGTCTTTCATAGCTTGTGTGATCTTGCTTAGCATGAATTTTCAAAGTCCATCCATTTTCCTGAAATTTAGATAGTTTCATTTTTCATTTCTGCTATGTAAAATTCCATTGTTTATATGTATCACATCTCCAATAACCATTTATTTGTTGATGGGCACCTGGACTGCTTCCAGCTCCAGGCTATTGTGAATAGAGCATGTGTCTCTGTGGTATGTAATAGAGTTTAAGGTATCTGCCTAAAAGAGGTAAGATGGATCTAATGGTATTTCTATTTTCAGCCTTTTGAGGCATCACCATACTGATTTCCATAGTCTCTGTACTAGTTTTCACTCCTACCAGCAAGGGATGAGGATTCCTCTTTGCCCACACCCCCGCCAGAATGTGCTATCATTTGATTTTTTGATACTTACCATTCAGACTGGAATGAGATGGAATCTCATAGTCATTTTAACTTGCATTTCCCTGATATGTACAGATGCTTAACATCTTTTTAGTTATTTAATGGCCATTTACATGTCTTCCTTTTAGAATCTCTGTTCAACTACATGTCCCTTTTCTTTAATTTAAATTTTTTATCTTTTTAAAAATTTATTAATTTACTTATTTGAGAGAGAGATAGAGGGAGAGACAGAGATAGAGAGAGAGAGATGGGCACACCAGGGCCTCCAAATGCTGCAAACAAGCAGAGAGGGAGAGAGAGAGAATGGAGAATGGGAGCACCAGAGCCTTTCAACTACTGTGGATGAACTCCAGATGCATGAGCCCCCTTGTGTTCATGTGTGACATTGTGCCCTTGTATCATTGTGCATCTGGCTACATGGGACCTGGAGATTTGAACATGTGTTCTTAGGCTCCACTGTCAAGCACCTTAACTGCTAAGCCATCTCTCCAGCCCTGTCACATTTTTTGAGTATGGTGATGTATTTTTTTTGGGGGGGGGGAGGGTCTAATACTAGCCTAGGCTGACCTGGAATTCACTATGTAGTCTCAGAATGGACTCAGACTCAAGATGATCCTCCTACTTCTCCCTCCCTGTTTAGGTTTTTGAGTTCTTCATAGATTCTAGATATTAAATGTTTGCTACAGGCATAGCTGGTAAAGATTCTCTCCCATTCAGATTATTGTTTATTGGTTTCATCAATGGTTTCCTTATGGAGTCCAGTGGATTTTTATTTTTATGAAGTCCCAGTTTTTGAGTGTTGCCTAATTGCCTGGGCTAGTGGAGTTTTATTAAGAAAGTTTTTCCCTACATCTCTATATCGGAGTGTTCCCCCTTTTTCTTCTAGTCAATTTAGAGTTGCAAGTCTTATACAGAGGTCATAGATTCACTTGGATTTGATTTTTGTGCGAGGTGAGAGGAGGGTATCCAAATTCAGTCTTCTGCATGTGGCTATCCAGTTTCCCCAGCACTATTTGATTTCTTGTACTACACATGTATTATTTAATAGTGAATTGTTCAACCTCCAAGCATTGGTGGATTTTCTGTTGTTTTTCTTGTTGTTAATCTCTAGGTTTATTGCATTGTGGTCTGATATAAATGCATAGAATTATGTTGATTTTTCTGAATTTGTTGGAACATGTTTTATGACTCAATATATGATCTATTTTAGAGAAGATTCTGTTAGCTTCTGAGAAGGGTATGTATTCTGTGGAATTGGGGTGGAATAGTCTGTAGATGTCTGTTAAATCCTATTGATCTATGATCTTGTTTAACTTGTTTATTTCATGGTTAATTTTCTGTGTAGATGATCTGTCTAATGATAATTGGGGAATATTAAAAGTCTCCTACTATAATTGTGTTAGGGGTTACTTCTGTTTGATTGTCTAGATTTTGCTTTATAAAAAATTGATGTTCCTGTGTTTGGTGAATATAGGTTTATGATTCCAATATCATCTTGTATTATTCTTTTGATGATTATGAAATAGCCTTCTTTATCTCTTTTGATTATTTTTGGTTTGAAGTCTATTTCATCTGATATCAGTGTAACCACTTCTGTTTATTTCTTATTTCTATTATCTGGGAATATTTTTTCCAACCTTTCACCTTAAGGTGGTGTCTATCTTCATTTGTAAGGTGGATTTTCTATAGACTGCAAATAGATGGGTTCATTTTTCTGTTCCATCTTTTTACCCTGTGTCTTTTGATGAGGGCATTGATGTTGAGAGTTATAACTGTGAGGTGTGAGTTAATTCTTTTCCAGTTGGAGGCTTTGTGCAGTTTTTTGTGTGTTTTATTTCTTTTTTTTTTGGGGGGGTGGATACTTCATATATTTCCATGTCTGTTCTATTTATGATTCTTACTTCCTCTCCCATAGACTCTTGGGTGTGATTATTCTTTTCTTCAGTTTTGGTTATTCTATGCAATATTTCCTGTGTAATTGGCTTAGTGCTCATAAAATCATATAGCTTGTTTTTATCATGGAAAGTTTTTACTTCACCTTCAATTATGAGTGGTAATTTTGCTGGGGGTAGTATTCTGGGTTGGCAGCTATAGTCTGTTAGGATTTGAAATGCTCCATTGCAATCTCTTCTGGCTTTTAGAGTTTCTATTGAAAAATCAGAGGTAATTGTATTGGGTTTACCTTTGTATGTAGCAAGCTGGTTTTTTGTTTGTTTGTTTGTTTGTTTTGTTTTGTTTTTCTCTTGTAGCTTGTAGAACCCTTTCTTTGTTTTCAGTATTGAGAAGTAAGATCTCACCTTAGTCTAGGCTGACCTGGAATTCACTACGTAGTCTCAGAGTGGCTTCAAACTCATGGCAATCCTCCTCCCTCTGCCTTCTGAGTTCTGGTATTAAAGGCATGCACCACCACACCCAGATTTTGGAGTTTTAACTATAATGTGATACATGGAATTTCTTCTTTGGTTCTGTCTGTTTGATGAGTGCCTCTTGTACTTTTATGGGGCTCTCTTTTGTGAGGTTAGGGAATTTTTGTTTGATAATTTTGTTGAAGATGTTCGTTATGCATTTGGCCAGTATTCTTCCCCTACTTGTATGCAAAATATCTGTTTTTTTTAAGGTGTCCCACATTCCTCTCATGTTCTGTTCACATTCTTTTTGAATTTATCATTGCTTTTGGATTGCTATACTATTTCCTCTGTCTTGTCCTCAACTTCTGATAGTCATTCCTCCATATGGACTGCTCTGTTGGTAAGGTTTTCTTGGGAGCCTTTCAAAAGAGTTATTTCATTGTTCTTATCTATTACATTTTCTTTCAGCATTGCTATCTCTTTGTGGAATTTTTTTCTGACTTCACTTTTTTTTTAATATATATATTTTTTTAATTTTTGGAGAGAGATACAGAGAGAGACAGACAGAGAGAGAGGGAGAGGGAGACAGATAGATAATGGGTGCGCCAGCAGTCTCTCAGCTGCTGTGAACGCAATCCAGATGTGTGTGCCCTCTTGTGGGCAAGTGCGGCATTGTGCCCTTGCCTCACTTTGCATCTGGCTAAATGAGGGACCTGGAGATTGGAACTGGGTTCTTAGGCTTAGCAGGCAGGCACCTTAACTGCTAAGCCATCTCTCCAGCCCACTTTTTTTTTTTTTTTAAGGTACGGTCTTGTTCTAGCCCAGGCTGACCTGAAATTCACTCTGTAGTCTCAGGATGGCCTCTAACTCATAGCAATCCTCCTAACTCTGCCTGTGGAGTTCTGAGATAAAAGGCATACACCACCACAACTGGAAAATTTTATTTGTTGATTAGACTTGATTTATGTTTGCTGGAGTTCATTCCTGCATTTGCTTATATTTTCACTGGGTTTATTTAAAATCCTATTGAGATCTTTTTTAAGTTCATTTTAGTTTTCCTCTATTACTTTTATTTTCCTATCAACTTGTTTTGAATCTCTTCAATTTGTTGTAATATTTTATTTATTGTTAGAGAAAAAGGCAGAGAGAATGAGAGAGAGGGTACGTGTGTGTGTGTGTGTGTGTGTGTGTGAGAGAGAGAGAGAGAGAGAGAGAGAGAGAGAGAAATTGGTATGCCAGGGTCTGCAGCCACTGTAAACAAACTCCAGACACATGCATTGCCTTTTGCCTTTGGCTTATGTGAGTTCTGGGGAAATCGAACCTTGGTCTTTTAGCTTTACAAGCAAGTGCCTTAACTGCTAAGCCATCTCTCCAGCCCTCTCTTCAATTTTTTAAAAATACTTTATTTATTTATTTGCAAGAAAATTGAGAGTGGGGGGAATTGACACTCCAGGGATTCTTGCCACTGAAAATGAACTCCAGATGCATGTGCCACTTTGTGCATCTGTCTTTCTATGGGTACTGGGGAATTGAACATGGGCCAATAGGCTGTTGAGAATCAATGGGAAGAAATTGATGAATATAAATTTATCTTTCTGCTTCATGTCTTCATGTAATGGGTCCCTTCTACTCTAGAAGTAGCATTTTTATCATGAAAGCATATGTCATACATGACTATGTTGTACCATGTGAGAATAAATATATTGGGCTATTTACAGGAACTAATTTTTTTTTAATAAACCCTGTCAACAATGTACAATGTAGGTAATCTTCCCTAGTTTACCAGTGTGGTCAGGAGATTCTTGCTCAAGGTCACCAGAAATTAACAAGTGGAAGCATATTAAAGTTTCTGATTAAGTCATTTTAAAGGTAAATACTCTTTTTTTTTATTTTTTAAACCTTTTTTTTTTTTTTTTTTTTTTTTGGTTTTGCGAGGTGGGTCTCACTTGGTCCAGGCTTGGAATTCAAAACTCTCGGTCCTCCTAAATCCCAAGTACTGGGATTAAATAAAATAAAGGTAAATACTCTTAAATAAAATATTATGTTAAATAAGTAATTTTGAGAACAGTAACATTATGTAATATAAAATGGAAATTTCTCTTGTGTTGAGTTGTGAATAGCAAAGCAAGTATATATATATATCACCATGATAGAAGTCTTAATGGATTTCTCACAGGTTATGCTGTGTGTTTTAAAATGAAATAGACTCATCATTGTATTAATTCATTTACTTGTCAGTCAAGAAATATATTGAGCACTTATGATGAAGCAAACACTAATCTAAGACCTTACAGACACATAGTGCCTAAATCCAAAGGAGTGTGTCTTTATAGAGCATAAGTTTAGGACAAGAACTAATCAAAATTGGATGCAATATAGATGTATTATTAGATATCAAGTTTTATTAAAAGAGAAAATATTATTAGATATAGACTGAAGATAGTGTTTTTATAACAAGGGATTCTGACCTTTTAATGACAATTAAATGTCAGGGCAAACTATTACTAGGAAGAGTGCTCATATAGAGAAAAGAGAAAATATGATGGTTTCCAAGTAGGGTCAGGTGGGCCAGTAAGGAATGCTTGGAAAAGTAGGAATCAAATCAATCAGCATACACATATACATGCCAACAGGTCTGTCTATATATGGGCACATGCACATACACATTCATATAGATTACCTACTCAAAAGCCTCTAAGAGTTGGGAAATTCAGGATATCTAATTCTTGTAGAAAAATAAATTCAATTCTGTTAAATGTTGCTGAGTTTTAATGTTAGATAAGTCTGATGCTAAAAAGTTTTCTTAATTATTTCTATTACTAATTTCTCTACTAAGATATATTTTCTTTTTATTAGATATGAAGAACATATTTAGTATTTAAACAATACATGTTGGTACCATCTTTTCCCTCCTCCCTGCTTCTGAAGAGGCCATCTCATTGGGGAGGAAGGTCAACTGCAGGCAGATTGTGGGTCATGCATAAAGGAGGAGGAGGCAATGTCTCTGTGCAAAATGTCCAAACTTGTGGCTTTCTGCCCATCTTTCTACAAAATTTCCTGAGCCATGCTGGGAGCATTTTAAGTAAGCTTCAGTGATGAGCATTTAGGAGCCTCTGGATCTCTGTTTTGGTAGGTGTTGAGTGTCCTCAGTGTCTATCTCCTTCAACCTTCTGTTGATATACAGATTCACTGAGAAGGCAGAACTCTTGATCATTTCCCCAGTTCCTCTGTGGTTTCAGGTGAGTCTGGGGTGGAGTGCACTGGGTTGTTCTCCTCCTCAGGTCCAGCTCCTTTCTGAAAAAGAGATGCAGATACTCCAATGGATAATGAAGTCAGAGCCAGTTAAATGAGATAATCATTATTAATCTAGAGAAAATTAAAAGTATAGAGCCTCTTATAGTCTCAGGTTAGTGGGAGCTTGACAATGGAAAGAAGAATCATTATCTAGACATGATTCTGACTTGTTTCCCAGTTCCAGATATGATTTATTTTCACTGAATGGACCTGTTACCCAATCCAAGAGCACTTGGTTACCCACCATGGCTGTGCGCCACTGTTGCACTTGTGGGAGCATCACATCATGGTTGTTTGCTTCTGAGTAGCTTAGACTTTAATTTGCTTGGACAGATGTTAGCCACTTTCTCCATGGTAGCTGATGTAGTGCTTTCCAGCACTTTATGGGCTAATTGTCTGGGGACTGGCTCTCCTCCATATTCCAACCAGTTCTCTCCATGGTCTGTACCCATACCATATGGTGTGTAGGAGGGACTTAAAATTAACCTCTGTTGGGTAATCAAGTGCTCTGACAGAAGTCTGTCTTGTTTGTTTTGGGAGATCTAATAGGTCTCTCTGATCAACAGCTCATTGTGGATGTAGACCACATCCTGGTACAGGGAATTACTGGCCAACACCAAGGGGGAAAAAAAAAAAAGAAAGAAAAAGACAGAGAAGAAAGAGAAACAGGAGAAATTTGAGATTAGGTTTTTGTCTCACCCTTTCCAGGGCCCTTCAATTCTAGTGCTCCCCTAAAGTCATCTTGAGGGTTCCACCATTTAGTCTGACTTCCAGGATATAGGATTCTATGCTACCAGTTCAATTTGGGTTCAGTTTTGTGTCCCCCAAACCCTTTACCTTCCTCCAAGTCCTACCTTCCCTATTGTTCAAGCTTCGAGATGCTATTCAGGTATGTCAGCAACACAGGCTGATTCAGGTTAGAAACTGCACATGAGTGAGACCATGTGACCATTGTCTTTCTGTGATTCTGTGAGTGCACGTAGAATGATCTGTTCCAAGTTTGACCATTTTTCTACAAACTTCAATGTGCCATTTTTTTCTTACCACTGAGTAGAATTCCATCCTGTAGATATACCACATGTTGGTTCTCCATTCATTCAATGATTGGCACCTAGGTTGATTCCAATTTTAAGCTATTATGAATTGAGCAGCTATAAACATTGTTAAGCAAATCTCTCTGAACTGAGATGTGGAGCTTTTAGGGTAAATGCCCAGTAAGAAAATAACAGGTGCTGTTGGTAACTCTATATTCAAACTTTTCAGGAGTCTCCATATTGATTTCCATAGAGGTTGTACCAGCTTACATTCCCACCAACAGTGAAAGAGTGTTCCTATTTCTCCACATCCTCACCAACATTTATCTTTATTTGATTTTTTTAATGTTTGGTATCCTTAGTGAGGTAAGGTGGAATCTCATAGTTGTTTTAATTTTCATTTTCCTAATGGATAAGGATGTTGAACATTTTCTTAAGTGTGTGTTTGCCATTTATTCACGTCTTATGTTGGGGTCTTTAATCCATTTGGACTTGATTTTTGTGTATGGCAAAATGAGTGGGTCTAATTTCATTTTTCTACATATGGTCATCCAATTTGTTCAACACCATTTATTGGAGATGCTGTCTTTTCTCTAGTCTAGATTATTGACACCTTTGTCAAAGATCAAGCAGATGTAATTACTCAACCTAAGCTCTGAGTCTTCAATTCTGTTCCATTGGTCTATGTTTCTGTTTTAATTGTAGTGCCATGCTCTTTTTGTCACTCTGGCTTTGTAATATCGCTTTAGATTGGGTATGGTGATACAACCAGAGGTTTTTTTTTTTTTTTTTTTCCTGAGGATATGTTTGGATATCCGAGGTCTTCTGCCATTCATATGATATTTTTATTCACATTACATTATATCTGTATATGGCTTTTGGTAGAATTGTCAGATTCACAATATTAATTCTACCTATCCAGGAGCATGGGTGGTCTTTCCATCTTCTCAAGCCTTCTTGTATTTCTTTCTTGAGTGTTTTTATATATTCATTATATAGGTCTTTCACATCCTTGGATAGTGTTATTCCAAAGTATGTAATTTTTTCTTTTGCTATTGAAAATGGGACAGCCACACTGATTTCTTTCTCTGTATATTTGTCTTTTGTATATAGAAAAGTTACTGAATTTTGTGCTTGATTTTGTATCCTACCATTTTGCTGAAGGAATTTATCACCTTTAAAAGTTTTGAGATTGAGACTTTCGGGTCACTTATATATAGGATCATGTCATCTGCAAATAGGGCTCACTTGATTTCTTCCATTTCAATTTGATTCCCTTTCATTTCTTTCTCCTGTCTTAGTGCTTGGTCTAGTACATCTAGTACTATGTTGAAGAGCAGTGATGATTGTGGGACCCCCTGTGTTGTTCCTGATCTCAGTAGGAACTCCTTGAGATTTTCCCCATTAAATATAATTTGGCCTTTAGGAGATTTATATATAGCCTTTATTTTGTTGAGATATAAACCCTCCATGCCTATTCTTTACAGTGTTTTGATCATGAAGTGATGTTGTATTTTGTCAAAGGCCTTCTTTGTATCAGTAGAGATGAGTAAGTTCTTTTCTATGAGGGAATGTAAACACACTGAGGATAGCAGGCTATGAGCATGTCAGTATGCTAAATTTCAAGTTTATTATTTCTTCATTTTGCTTAGTTACATCATCATCTACAATCATTTATATAACTGTATGTAAGAAAGTGGAGTTTAAAAACCTTACCCAAGTGAGCTACATTGTATTGTAAATAACCAGAACAAAATATTGATCAAGACAACTTTGCAAATGGAATCATTGAAATAACTAAATAAATGAATAAAAAGAGCACATCTATATTAGAATTAGGCTAATGGAATATCTAGTGGGTGTATTTTTTAATTTTTTTATTGACAACTTCTATACTTACATACAAAAATCCATGATATTTCCCTCCCCTCCCCTATTCCCCTTTAGAACTCCAGTCTCCATCATATCCCCTCCCTCTCTCCATTAATCTCTCTTTCAATTTGATGTCATCATCTTTTTCTTCTATTATGAGGGTCTTGCAAAGGTATTGCTAGGCACTGCTCTCCATGTCCCCATTTTAGATAAAATTCTTTCCAATTTTTCTGCATGTCCAAATGCATATTATTCTATGCACTTTCAGATGAAATTGACCTACCCTCTCCTCATGATGATAGTAAAAACTGAGCTCTGACAATTCCAGAGCTGTTCCTAGACTGTACCTGGGAGTCCCTTCACTGTTTATGGAACTGTATCACTTAAAAATAGGTAGTGGTTAAACATTTTGTTCATTAAATATTGAAAAATAAAATTAAATGGGTTACTTAATAGAATTAGTAACACTCACACCCTTTCTGACTGTTCTTCAGTAAATGCAATTTAGCAATAATGAATGTGGTTGTAAATTCAGACTCAAATAACAGCTGTGTTCTTTATATCCACCTAAGATTTATGGTGGCCATTCCAATTAACATAATAGTTTAATATCTATTGGGATGTGAGGTCTTTTGTTTGGGATGCTTTCTAGTTAAAGAAGTTAGTTTGAAGTGGTATCTAATTTTAACTCTGTAATATCAAACTATGACTTGAAAGGTCTGTTTTCATTTCAAGAAATGGTGGTTTTCTATTTCCATGTTGAGGTAGCTGTCATCAACTGTCCATAAGTCTCATACTTAAGACAAGGAAATGGAATCCCAGGATATGAAGAAACTGGCAGAGAGAAGCTAGTCTCTGTTCAAATTACTTTTATTATGTGTTCTATTATTGGCCTCCCTATTTGCAAATGAAGTAAAGGTACTACTAAGAACCTCATACCTCACTGTAAAAGTCATTACATGAGCCAGGTGTGATGGCACACGCCTTTAATCCCAGCACTTGGTAGGCAGAGGTAAGACTACCTCATTTGCAAATAGGGAGTGAATTCCAGGTCAGCCTGAGCTAGAGTCAGAACCTATATCAAAAAGAAAGAAAGAAAAAGAAAGAAAGAAAGAAAGAAAGAAAGAAAGAAAGAAAGAAAGAAAGGAAGGAAGGAAAAAAAAAAAATCATTGGACATGAAAAAATTGAATCAAGAATTTTTTATCTATATAATATTAAGCAACATAGAATATATTTGTAAACCCAAGTGCAAAGATGAGTTTGGTTATGTTTGTTGTTAAAGCCACTTAAGTATTCCTAAACACTTCTGTAAGTTTCATGTTTTATTGTTGTTCATAGTCCTGTTACTAGTTATTTGTGGGAAGATACAGATTCAATGTAAATCATATATATGTATAAAGTAAGAATGTGAAATGAGGATACAGAAATAAATCAACATGGAACAAAAATAAAATTTGAATAGGATGAATAAACTTGAGAGATCTATTATGCATCATAATAATATTGCATACTTGAAATTGCTAATAGTAGAGTTTACATGTTTGCATCACAAAAATGATTAGCATGTAATGCATATTTTATTTTATTTTATTTATTTTTTAAAAATTATTTATTTATTTATTTATTTGAGAGAAAGAAAGAGGCAGAGAGAGAGAATGGCCACGCCAGGGCCTCCAGCCACTGCAAACAAACTTCAGATGCATGTGTCACCTTTTGCATCTGGCTTATGTGGGTCCTGGAGAGTCAAACTGGGATCCTTTGGCTTTGCAGGTAAATGCCTTAACCAGTAAGCCACCTCTCCTAGCCCATGCATATTTTAATTACCTTATTTTAGACATTTTAAAATGTTTGCATATTTCAAAAGTATAGTTTACATGACAAAATATACAAATATAATTATTAGTTAACATAAGCTTTAAATGTAAAAATTAACACACACTGGACATGCTTGGAAATGGACTTCATCTGGCTAAGATATGAGGCAAAGGGCTTTAGCTTATAATGGAAGAGACAGCTATGGCTAATGTTCTAGAGGCATCGAGAGGGGGAGGCACGTCAGGCGCTTCTTGGGCTTGTGTTGTGCTTGCATCCCTTTCCACAAGCAAAGCTTACAGAGAAGGTTGAGATCCATGTGATGAGCATCTATGACTTTTGACTTTGTGGTGGTGTTCCCCATAATGTAAGGCTATGGTATAATCAATTAACTAATTGTTATTCAGCACTAAAATTTCATAATTTTCTCCTTGTGATGACAGAATTGTGCAAATGTGTGGGGAATGAAAACTTCCAAATATGCTCAAACGTGAGGAGCACCAAAGGACAAAAGCTGTGTTTATCTTATTGTGTTTGCATATATAATAATATTTAGCTTTTGAAGATTTATTAATAGCACTGAGATATCTAATTAAGTGTAGGTGCATGTGCTACATACATGTGCATATATGTGCATATGCCTATTGAGGCGAGACTTTGATGTCAAGTGTCTTCCTCAGTTGTTCTCTACCTTATTGTTTGAAACAAGGTCTCTCTGCATTTGGTGTTCATTTCTTCAAGTAGATTGTCTAAAGCCCTAGGGACCCTTGTGTCTCCACATGCCCAGTGCTATTGTTACCAGTACCAGGAGATCCAGTCTGGTTTATATTATTGAGTGGAAAGCATTTTATCCAGTGATCCATTTTCCCATCACTCATGTTCAACAGTAAACATAATGAGTTTTGTACAAGTCTTTTCAAACTCAAGCTAAGTGTAACATTCTGTCTCCTAATGTTCGTTATGGGGAAAATAGCTTTTCATATTGTAGGATTTTCCAAACTAATATTCAGTTGATATTCAATGCTAAGTTTTTTTTCACTTTGTTTTGTAAATGCTATGAGTCATGTAAATATTACTAACAACCCAACTGAAGACCAACTGTTTCATAGCATATATTTTATGAATTTTGTTTCTGGAACTCCACAAATCCAAAGACAGACCAATGGAAGCCATGACCCTTTTGTACCTCAAATTCACTGTATTCATGTGCATGAATTCTCTCTTATAGTAGAAATGAAAAGTTCCTTAGAAAAATCCTATTTCCTTTAACTGTTTACCACATTCTATGGATTTTCTAACTACTTGTTAAATAAATGTCTAAAGGAATGCATTTAACTGACAGAGATTTTTCTTTTATTTAACAGTTATTTCCAGGGCTCATTGTCAACATAATCATTTGTTTTGACAATGATCCAGGAGATGAAATACTCCACTGCAGAGCTGCTGAAACGCAAGCAAAAGCTTGTGCAGTGAAAGCTTTTAGAACTGGCAGAAGGATTGACTGAACTTAGCATTAACTCTTGTGAAATAAATTCACAAAATTGATAATTGTTATTTGACTTGCAAATTTCTTCTTTCAATAGACAGTACATATAAATAGTCCATCCCATCTCCTTCTAATACCATTTGAACTTTGACTCTGTGAATTATTCAAAAACATAGTAATTCAGCCAGGTGTGGTGGTACACACCTTTAATCCCAGCACTCGGGAGGCAGAAGTGGGAGGATCAGCGTGAGTTCAAGGCCACCCTGATCCTACAGAGTGAATTCCAGGTCAGACTGTGCTAGAGCGAGACCCTACCTCAAAAAACATATATATGTCAAATGATTTATATTTTTTTTATCCTTCTTGAGTTTGTCTTTATTCTTCTTTTAAATTTTAAAATTTCTTTTAATTTTACATTCATGTCGGTGCCTTCAGTACCCTCCTCCCTGTCCTCCCCCCTCCAAAGGGACCCTCCTCATTGGGGAATGTGGATCATGCTTTAGGGGGGTAACCAACAGTTATGGGGAAGAGGTGATATCTCTGTGCATAATGACCCAAACTGTGGCTCTAACACTCTTTCTGCCCCCTCTTCTGTGGATTTCCCTGAACCATGTTGGGTTCATTTTAGTTCTACTTCAGTGATGAGGTCTTGAGCACCTCTTTGTCTCTGGATATCTGGTTTACTAGGAGTTGAGTGTTCTCTGTGTCTATCTCCTTCAGCCTTGTGCTGGTGTCAAGTTCCCCAAGAAAGCTGTACTCTTGCCCATTTCCTCCATTACTCTATGGTTTCATCTAGGCCCCTGGTGAGGTGCAATAGGCTGATCTTCCCCTCAGGTCCAGCATCCATCTGAAAAAAAGAAGCAAATTCTGCAATGGAGAGAGAAGTCAGCACCAGATACAAAGGATAGCTGTTGTTATTTTACAGAGAATTTTGTATGCATAGGCCCTCTTATAGCCCACAATAAGTGAGAGCTTGATATTGGAGAATGAGCTCATTTTTTTTTTTTAAGTATGGCCTAAAATCTCAGAAATCAAAGATCCTTGAATTTGTTGATTCTAAGAAACTCACCTTTCTACAAAGGATGGACACTATTTTAGTGGATTATATGTTCTTATATTATGTCCCTATGATTTTTTTTTCAATTTATCTGCTGTCTGTTGTGATTGTGCATTTTTCATCTCTAATTTTATTAACTTGTGTCTCTTCTCTCTTTCTTATGGTCAGATTTGCTGAAGGTTTATCAATCTTGTTTATCCTTTCAAAGAACCAACTATTTGTTTCATTGATTCTTTGGAAGATTTTGGTTTCTATTTCATCAACTTCTGCCCTAATCTTTATTATTTATTTCTATCTACTGATTTTCCATTTGCCTTGTTCTTTTTCCAAGGCCTTAAGGTGAAGCATTAAATTGTTTACTTGCAACTTTTCTAATTTCTTAATATAAGCACTTAAAGCTATAAATTTCCCTCTTAGGATTGTCTTCATTGTGTCTCAATGGTTTTGGTATGTTGTGTTCTTGTTATCATTTGACTCAGAATTTCTTGATTTTCTTCTTGATTTCTTTATTGACTCATTCATCATTTAGTAGTGTATTGTTTACTTTCCATGATTTTGTATAGCTTTTCTTGCTATTGATTTGTAGTTTGATCCCACTGTGATCAGATAGAGTGAATGGAATTATTTCAATTTTCCTATATTTGTTAAGATTTGCTTTGTGTCCTAATATATGGTCTATTTTGGACAATGTCCCATTTGCTACTGAAAAGAATGTGCATTCTGCAGCATTTGGGTGAAATGTCCTGTACATGTCTATTAGGTCCATTTGTTCTATGACCTCATTTAATCCAGAAGAATCTCTGTTTATTTTTGGCTTGGCTGACCTGTCAATTAGTGAGAGTCGTGTGTTGACATCACCCACTATACCTGTGTTTGGTGTTATCTGTGACCTTAGTTCTAATAGTGTTTGTTTGTTGAAATTAGGAGCCATGTTTGGTGCATATATGTTTAGGTTTGTAATGTCCTCCTGTTGGACTGTTCTTTTAATCAATATAAAGTGAACTTCCCTATCTTTCCTAACTAAAATTGGTCTGAACTCTACCCTGTCAGATATTAGGATAGAGACCCCTGCTTGTTTTCTATGCCCATTTACTAGAACACTGTTTTCCAACCTCTTACAAATTGGAAAGGAAGAGATCAAGTTATCAGGGAATACATCCATGATACTGAAAACCTACGACAGGGGTAGCCATGAACCCTAGGGGTATAACGTCTGCTCGTGTCTGGCTAAATGTATATACTATGTTCACCAAACTGCCCAGTAAGCACTTCCCTTAATGTCCATACCCATATATCAATGCCACTCTCACTTTTGGTTAGAGAAGCTTCTTTTTGGATGGTGGTGACCTTGGGATGACTCAGAAGACACCATGGTGCTGAGAAGAAGGGACAGAGGAATGCTCAGCACTGAAACATCTCTAACACACCTTCCAAGGCTCACAAAATGGCCTGGATATCCTTGACCTTGCAGTGCCTGAAACTACCTATACAAGACCATCATAATATAAAATATAAAATGGATTTCCAAAAATATACACTTCCAAGCTGTAGTCACTGTCAAATGCCATGTTTCTATTATTGCATGGCATAAAATTATTAAACTACTGCTAGTACTAAAAGCAGTCATGCCTAGTAAAAGAATGTCTCTGCACCCAAAGGGTATTGCATTTTAAATGACACATGGAGAGCAGCAATTATCTTCTAAGGTGAGTGGTGTGGACTGCAATTTGACTTCCACTGTGATTTATTAAATGCCCTCTGTGACATGCTCTGTAACGTTCAAGCTCTTGTTCTGAATAGTGATGTTAGACTGGCCAGTGTTACATGAGCACAGGTCAGAAGTTTTCCAGTTTGATGCAGTATTCTGTTAAATGATGTGATTTTATTTCCTATATTAAAAGTATATTGAAGTTTGAAAATTTTTAAAATGAAGAACCAACATTTCTCAAATTTATCATAGTTTTGGTATGGATTATACTTAACATCATATAAGCCAAAGACAGGAAAGTATTGATTATCAATATTAATCCTCAGAGAAGCCAGTGCGACAGATATTGTGGTCAGGCACAAATGAGGACACAGATTTCTCTATGAAACATAAGCTTCCCATGATCAATTGGATTCAAATAATGTATGAAATAAAAACACTGACTCTTGAGGGAAATATTGGTAAAGATGTCATTTTCATGTTTTGAACTTGTTAAGGAATGGGAGAGTATTGGCTTCTTTAAGCACTCAGATATCAATTATTTATCAAAATAAAAATTGCTAGACATACTCTGTACATAAGATCCAAATCCTTCCAATATTAGTCCAATATTCTAACCCTAAAAGTGGCCAATAGGAGGAGACACAATATACTGATAGACACAATAAACAAATGGAGAAAGGAGCCTTCTCATCTTCCAGGAATCACTGGCATAATGCCTTCATCCATACATGGAGATACTCTTGATCCTACAGACAAGCACATAGTGACATAGAAGCTACTCAGTAGAAAGAAGAAATAATTCCATCTAAGCATGACATATCAATGCCCTATAGAACACTATTCTTCTGCTTTATTAATTTAACTCCTTCAGGTGTTTCATCTTTACTTCCATATTATGAGTTTGAATCATTAGTGCATTGATCAATGCAAGACAGAACACCAGGTGGCTCTCACAATAGGGCCATTAGTAAAGTAATATATTGGATAAATTTACTATGATCAAGTCAGTAAAATTCCCTATTGTACTTTGGGACAACATACAGAGATCTAGGTAGGCAAGAACTGTGTGCCACACAACTTTTAAAGATTAATTAAGAAATGGACAGCTCTCCTGGAATGATTAAGAACTGGAATGCATCAAGTGTGCATATGTCTTCTTCTGCCTACTGGACATCCATGGGTAGATAAAAGTGCCCCTTTCTCTGGCAAGATCAACATATGCCTTAGAATTTCAGTTATTTGACATACATGAAATAAAAGCTCAGCTTTTACACAATTGCCTCAAGCATTTGATTTTATCTATCCCCCATGAAATCTATACATAGCCTACTCCTTTACAAGGAGTAATTTTGGATAAGCAACTCTCTTACTTCTTAATGTGGGTAAGATTTTATTTATTTTACTTTTTTTTTTGTTTTGTTTTTGCCCCACTGTGGTACTTAGCACCACACCTTGCAACTGCTCACTACTGAATAAAGGCTGCACACTATGTACAGATGAATGAATGAATGAATGAATATATGTACTCATTAGACATCAGATCATTGGGCTATTTTTGCTTTATATGACACCTTTTTTCTCTTCTTTTCTCTCAGCTTAAAATAGATGCCTTGTCTCTAATTTAGTGTGTGCTTCTCCATAGAGGTCTAACTTTTATTTACATTGATTCTGTCCTCTTTTCTAAAAGCAAGACTCATCTGATCATCAAGTAGACTTCACTATATCTACAGTGACATTCTAGCCTAGGATGATGGCTCTCTATGTTTCTTATAAAAGCCCTCAAATTTATCTTCCAGTTTTCTTTGACAAATTATCAAATCCCTCTTATAGTACTAAAAATATCCCCTGCAATCAAATCCTGCATTGCGACAACAGGTAGCACTTTCAAATATTCAGTATATGGCAGTCCTATGATGACCACTTGACATAGGTGATCTTATTTCATCCACACAGAAACCAAATGACATGTTCACCATCATTATCCCTATTTCATGAAGAGAATCTTCAGGCTAACCAAGAATTAATAAATTGTCTAAGATCATCTAATGCCAAGTAATCAAGAATGAATGTCATGATGTGCATACACATCAGCTTTGACCAGCACAGTCTTAAGAATATAATTTACAGAGACAGAGGAGCAGCAGGTCAGCAGCTTTCTCAATACTAACTGTGTAGGGGACTGGGAATTCAAACATCAAATTTGGGCTGGAGAGATGGCTTAGCGGTTAAGGCGTTTGCCTGCAAAGCCAAAGGACCCTGGTTCAATTCCCCAGGACCCATGTAAGCCAGATGCACGAGGGAACACATGCATCTGGAATTTGTTTGCAGTGGCTGGAGGCCCTGGCACACCCATTCTTTCTCTCTTTCTCTCTCTCTACCTGACTATTTCTGTATCTCTATCTCATTCTCTCAAATAAATAAATAAAAATATTTAAAAAAAACATCAGATTTATCAGGGCCTCAGAAAAGGGTCCCGGGAAATGAGATAAGGGGCTTAAGGCATACCTGATGAAAGGATCATTAGATTTCCCTTACATAATTAGGAGCTGTGCACCGACATTTGTGGTTGCATTTCTGTTAGGTGATGGTGGTTCCTGGCACTATCTTCAACCTTTAGCAGTGATGACTTACCTGTTACTTGGTATGATAAGAATTCTATTTCCAAACCTTGTGTTTACAGTACTCTGGTGCTGGGGATTCTTGGTCTTACTTGTTTTACATTCTTTCAGAATTTCAGTTAGCTAGGCTAAACCTTATTTTTTATCTAGTTTCCATAAAAAAGTTTCTATAACTTCTGAGTTTTAGTTTTCAAAAGATTTTATTTTGTGGCTGCATATCTCAGGAAGGCTAACCCTTCTGGGTTTCCAGCTCAGAAGAATAACATTTGTCTGCTATCTAGCAACTAATTGTAGAAAGTTTATTTAAGTATTTCAGTTTTGATGCTAGAGTCCTGAGTCAGGACAAAAGTAATAAGATGTTTATGTGAATGATGTGTGTGTTTCAAGTAATATCATAATCTATGGTACAGGTTTTCCAGGTTGTATCATTGGTCTCGTGTTCTTATTTGACCAATTAGGATATGTATGTTACACTCTCTGTTTTCTAGCCCTTATAAATAACCATTCTGCTGCTACTGCATTAGAATGTGAAATCTAATGTGATTTTAGGAAAATTCTAGATGAAAGGTATTGTTGAGGATGACATTAGTGAGCTAAATCACCAGGGTGACAGAAAGAAGGAAGGGGATGTTAAATCTAGTGTGACTTAGAAGAAATAAATTGAAATTCAATTTTCAAATTTTATCAGGAATGTTAGAAAACTTTTAACTTGAACTAATGGTAAGAACTTATCTCTATCCCCATTGGCTTACATGCTTACAGGATTGTTTGCTGTCTTGAATTCTGTTTGCATAAATTGCAAATATAATTTCATTTCTCTCAAACTTTCTAATTAAATAAATACCTTTATAAATTTTATAAATATAAAAATATCTCTAGAAAGTAAGTACTATTAGTAATGTAGCACTAAGAATATATTAACCCACTTTTAGGGTTAGAATATTGGACTAATATTGGATGGATTTGGATCTTATGTACAGAGTATGTCTAGCAATTTATATTTTGATAAATAATTGATATCTGAGTGCTTAAAGAAGCCAAAACTCTCCCATTCCTGTTTAACCTCATCCAAATCCTATTATTCTCAATGAAACAAGATAATATTCCAAAATGAAAATGCTTGGAATTTTGTGATTACGTTTTGTGTAACAAGTATTCTTGTTTATGTATAAGCACATGTGTAGGTAGAAATCATATGAAAAGTTTGTTATATTTTAGAAAACAGCCATTGTGTTGGCTGTGTAATTCTTACCTCAAGCCCCAACAAATTAAAGAAAAACAACAGAAAAAATATCACAAGAGAGGACCAGAAATTTCATTTCATATTTCTATTTCATAGAGTAGCTTGTATGAAAGCCTTTCATAGTGAATATCAAACCTTACTTCCTAGGAGAATGCCCTTGAAGAATTTACTTCATCATATGCTTTGTTTCCCTAGTGACAGAACATAAACAGCACTAACCTCATAAATTCATTGGCCCAAGCAGTGAATGTGCATGTATGAAACATGCATTGACAGGTCTGCATAAAGAACATGACCAATAACCATCTCCAGCATTGTTTCCACTTTCTAGTGCACAATGCACCATGCTTTGCAGACCATTCTCACAAGACAGACATTCTATAAGTCTTGATTTGCATTTCAATAGTTGTTGATACCCAAGACAGTATTTAAGATTATCTAGTTGTTTCCATGTCCATCAAGTTTGAATTAAAAATGTATTTATTATTCCCATGATGCCTTTGCTGTCTTATTGAAACTGAATTTCCTGATACCACCTTCAATCCTCCTTAAATATGTCCTCACCTTTTGAACACGTTTTGTGTCTTTTATAATGTTTTTAAAATTTAAAATCAGCACATGCTTGGAAAGGGTCTTTGAAAATAGATCACTCTCTAGGTGCACCTCACCTGGATTGGTATCTGCAAGCCCAGTTCAGAGGTTTACTGGGAACAGGTATAGGCAAACATCTCATGGGCTCCTCATCAAAATGTCCAGTCTACAGTTGTAGACAGAGGATTAGCTCACAATGTGTGATGCTTTTGCTAAGGCAAAAACACCATGGCAAATACATGGGAATAGCTTTATGTGATGCAAGATGAAGGTTCTCTACATCCAACTCTGGTCCATAGAGTCACCCATGTAGAAACATGACTGGATTTTGAGACACTCTGAAGATTTTTTGAGTAGGACTTAAAGGCAGTCTTTCTCTTGTGGCTTCTGTCAACTTGAACTTGGGCTTTTCCTTGTTGCTGATACTTTCCCAAAGATCCACTGTCTGAATTTCTTTTGATAATGTAGAAACACCTATTGCAGATTTCAAGGAACACAAGTGCTTCTTCCTCCCAAACTATACCAGGAGCTCTCTTTCCTTGTTCTCTGAGGGATATTTGTAATTTTTAGAAATACTTGTATCTATGCTGTGGTGAATTTGGAAAAATGAACTACTCCAATTATTAGCTAAGCTATACTTTTTAAATACTCAGCTCACTACCATTTCAAAATAAAAATAAAACTTCCCCAACAAATTAAATATCATATCAAATATTAAGAATAAGTTTAGGTTGCAAAAAAAAATGGTGAAAAGAACAAGAACTGTTGTTTAAGCTTTTTTTTTTTTTTTTTTTTTTCGAGGTAAGGTTTCACTCTAGCCCAGGCTGACCTGGAATTCACTCTGTATTCTCAGAGTGGCCTCAAACTCATAGTGATTCTCTTACCTCTGTCTCCCAAGTGCATGTATTAAAGGCATGCACAACTACGCCCAGCTTTTGTTTGATTTTTGAGGTAGGTTGTCACTCTAGCTCAGGCTGACCTGGAATTCACTATGTAGTCTCAGGGTGGCCTCAAACTCTTGGTAATCCTCCTACCTCTCCCTCCCAAGCTGGGATTAAAGGTGATTGCCAACAAGCCCAGCTAGTTTAAGCATTTTTGATGCAATGTCTTTCTGTGTAAAAGGCTGAAAGACTTCCCTTATAAAATAAGCAGGCATGAAAAATTAAGAAATATATTTGATACAGTCTATTTATTCATCTATGTATTTATTTATGTATTCTCACAGCTCACATTGGAATCTGTGTATAGGTTAGAGGCAAGAACACTGCCTGAATAACACACATTAAAGATCTATGCTTAGTGCAACAGGGCATATGAGAAGGAAGTTAGATCCCTGAAGTATACTTTCTGTCTTTGCTATTAAGCATGGTAGTTTTCCTTACAAAGCAATAGAAAGCCAATTATACTTAATGCACTCTTAAATGAAAGAGATTGAACACTTTGCTAAATATTTTTCAACTATGTATTCATTTATCTTTCAGTAGATGTATACTAAATGCCTCCTAGCATCTTGGTAGAAGATATGGGTAGGATAATAAACAAACTAAAATTTACTCTCTAACTTAGCAGAAATCAACACCATTAAGAGGAAGGTAGATACTGCAGAAGTGTACTTTATAAGCTAAAGTGTAAATCTGTGTGAGCACAGAGGAGGGTATGTGTGGTGCACATGTGGGGGATAGAGGATAATCTCAGGTGTCCTTCTTCTGGGACCATTTATCTTTTTTTAAGACATATTCTTTTATTGGCCTAAAGATTACATTAACTAACCAGCAAGCCCTAGAGATCTGCCTCCCCTGTACTGGGATTAAAGGCAGCTGCTACCACACCCATCTACATGGATACCAAGGATAAAAGTCAGTTCCTTGTGCCTTCCAGAAATGCACACTTTTACTGATTGAGCTATCTTCCCAGACCCACTTCTTCACGTTTATGATCATAGGCTTCAGGTAAGTGCTAGAGTCTGAGAACCAAATCTAAGTGTTTTTAAGCAAGGATCCTTAATTTCTTACTAATGGTAAATAAGCAATATCTAAACAATTCATATTATGTTTATCATATGGCTCAATTTTAGAAATCCTATCTTATTGGCTTAAGTATAGAAATTCCACCACATTGAGTAAAGAGATACAAACATGGAAAATGTGTTATTCCACAACTTAGTATTTTTGTCACTCAATCTCTAGGAGTTTTGGTGTAACATCTGAAAAATAACAAAAGGTAATATATTATTTTCTGCCTTAAGAATTAAATTAGTAATATAAATTAAAGAGGTAGACAGACATGTCTCTAAGATGTTGTTCAAACATAGTCTATTATTCTTGTGGATTAAATTTCATGTGTGTGTGTCTTTTTACTTGTCAATAAATATGACAGACTGTATCAAACTCACACTTCTCTCACACTTTCAATGTTTTGCTTTCCATATCTATTGATGTGAGGCATTGGCTTGAAGAATTTGGGATATTTTGTTGTAATATTTCAACTCACTTTTTCCTCTCTCTCTCTCTCTCTTGTTCCCTTGTTTTCTCCAACTCTGTTTAAATGGTTTAAATGATTAATGGATATGGGCAAATCATTCAGTTTCAAAATGAAAGGGTATAAGGGCTCAATCTTACTGCAGGAAAAGGAAAATAAGAAAGGTTAACAATTTTTTCTTTACACAAAAGTTCACTAGCCTCCATTGTTACATAAAATAAACATCATTACTATGTTACCAGATCATCTCATGGAACAATTAACCCACATCTCATGATACTATTTTGAATATTTATGTGACATGAATTATAATGTGTAAACACTGAGGTTTAGATTTTAACTGATTTTAAGTTTTCTGTAATGAAAGTAAACAAAGTAAATAAAGAAAGTAATAATTTGAAACCAAAAGCTAAATATAGTCACAATGTTCAAATTCTAGCATGATTCCAGAAACTTTCAGAATATGAACCCTCTCCATTCTCCAGAAGTCATGGAAAGTAGACTTTATTTCCTTCGTTTCACAAAGAAAAAAAAAAGGGCCAGGTTATGAGCCTGGTTCTTCATAGAGGAAAGTTTTGAACCCATTGAACAGAATTTTTTTAAAGCTTATAAGGTATGTGACAACATTTAGCTTTTCCTATGGTAATGGAAAATAAGTCTTCACTAGTTTAGAACACTTGATAACTTTCTTAAAGAATCATTAATTTCATTCCATGTATCCATGTGCATTTTCAAAAAGGTGATAGCTCACTAGGAAAGCAAATATCAAAAGTAATATTTTTAAGGAAATAAAGTTGTGGAGAAAGAGATTAGGCCTTCCTTGTATTTCTATGATTGTTTCTGGCATCAGGGCCAGACCCAGCCTTTTTTCACCTCCAAATCATTTCCTAAAAGACATATTCCTCATTTAAACAAGCATACATAGCAGGGTAGAGATTTGCTAGCCTAAGTAACTAGAGAGATTTCATGGATTCTGTGACTCTACTAGGGTGTGATTGTGAGGGAAGAGTATGTGGAACACTTACCAATGGGAGATTCATAAGAAGTTTAGAAGTTACATTACTAGCAAATTATCTCCACTCTGCTTTTTCATAGGCAGTACACAATAAGAAACATGTTCCCTTTTGTTTGACCTTCAGTCTTAACCTAGTTCATTAAAGGTCAGAGGAATGAATATTAGCAACTCCTAGACCTTCAGGCTTCTACTTCACTTTCAGATGTTTGATGTCTGGGCTGGAGAGATGGCTTAGTGGACCAGCCCACAGACCACAATGCTGACTGGGATGAAAACAGAATTTATTAGTCCTCTTGGGCTGTCAAAAAAA
Source organism: Orientallactaga sibirica (assembly GCA_036365145.1). NCBI lineage: Eukaryota > Metazoa > Chordata > Mammalia > Rodentia > Dipodidae > Orientallactaga > Orientallactaga sibirica. Next base: position 18,904,461 of record JAEOAD010000023.1, on the reverse strand, counting down.
AAAAAAAAAAAAAAAAAAAATACAGTTGGCTCAAGAAACGGGTTAAAATAGGAGCAGGATTGAGGGTGGGAAAAAGAAAGGATATATCTATTTTTTTCTTTTATAAAAATACCACCATATGGGATTAAAACCCTACACTTACAATATTTTATAAACCTTAATCGCCTCCTGTAATAGACAGCTTCAAGTCACTGAGAGGAACTTTCAGACCAGGCACAGTTATGGAGGAAAGGATGTATTGAAGATGGAGGGGGAGTTTCATAATGGCAGAAGAAGCTGGATCATTTTCACAGGCTTGAGCAGAGAGAGAGAAAAAGCCACCACTAAAAAGCAATCAAGTATACTACAGGGACTTCAGGCACAGCTACAGCACTTTGCATATCTTTAGACTAGAATTCCAAATCTACCACAGCACTTTAGGTCTGGACCCTAAGATCCACCAAGTGACATCTCATGCTGTCAGATTGCTACAGATCTAAATTGCAAAGATAAATAAACTTCTGAATATATTGAGGGCATTCATTCAAACTACCATACCTCCTTTTAGGTGCATTCTCAAGTTTGGTCATATTGGGGTTTAAAGGTTCCATGCATGCATTTTCCAGACATCATTCAGTCCATAATATTCCATTCTCAGAGCTCCCAGGATTCATGCAACTTACACATGTAAAAGGCATGAAATTCTCTACAGAAAATTTCAAAATCCTTAACACTATTCTAGAATCAATACCAAGGACACTGTCTCAAATATATCAGGGTTCTCTTTGAGGACTTGTGCAAACAGAGACAAACTTTCTCACCAGCTGTAAACCTGTAAAATATCCCAGGGACAATCATAATTTATTCACACTGTGCAAGAGTGGAATCAGACAGAGTGAAGAGAAAGAATTTCTAAGAAAGTCAAAAACCCATCAAGGCAATATTGTTTGATGTTAAGGCATGAGAATAATTTTCTTTAGCTTTCCCAATATGGTGGCAGTATTGCTCCACAGCTCTAGATATATTTCCTCATCTTTCCAAAATACTTCCTACATCTCAGCTTAGTGTGGTCCACCATCCACACAAGCTTCTAGAGTTCTTTGATCCAGAAGGTGATGATTAGTGTTTCATAGCTGACTGTAAACATCCTGTAAGGGCTTGATCCCAGGCTGTAGTAAAAGCAGATGCCATGAGTACCAACTTTTTGCCTCTGCTGTCATTTCTTTTTATCTGATGGCTCTTTCATAGTCACAGAGTTTGTTGATTCATCCAGCAGTTCCTCAAAGGTGAGAGCCTGCCTTCATTTTTTGTCATTGTTTCTGACCAATTTATTTACTCCTGGCAATGTTTCTGCTATAAAAATCCCATCTTTACTCCTACCTTCAGTTAAAATGGCTGAAAAACCTTTGCATAATCTCTTTAAGCACTTAATCATATTTCTGATGTTCCACTTAGAGCATACTTTTGTATTTTTTGCCAGTGTGTAGAATTATGTGCTTGTTTTTATTCTTTTCTAATTTTTTTAAAATTTGTTTTAGTTTTACATTCTTATTGGTGCCTCTGGTAGCCTCCTCCCTGACCTCCCCCCTCGGAAGGGACCCTCCTCACGGGGGAATGTGGGTAATGCATTATGGAAGTAGCCAACAGTTATGGGGGAGAGGCAAAGTCTCTGTACATAATGACCCAACTTGTGGCTCTAACACTCTTTCTGCCCCCTCTTCTGCAAATTTCCCTGATCCACATTGGGTTCATTTTAGTAGTACTTCAGTGATGAGGTCTTGGGAGCCTCTGTGTCTCTGGATATCTGGCTTAGTAGGAGTTGAATGTTCTCTGTGTTTATCTCCTTCAGCTTTGTTCTGGTGTTGCATTCACCAAGAAAGCTGCACTATTACCCATTTCCCCCCTTACTCTATGGTTTCAGCTGGGCCCCTGGTGAGGTGCGATAGGCTGATCCTCCCTTCAGGTTCGTCATCCATCTGAAAAAGAGAAGCAAATTCTCCAAACGGAGAGAGAAGTTAGAACCAAATAGATCGAATGGCCATAGTTATTTTAGAGAGAATTTTATATGCATAAGCTGTCTTTTAACCCATATTTGGTGGGAGCTTGATATTGGAGAATGGGCTCAGTTTTTGTACATGGTTTTGACATGCTTCCCAGTTCCAGCTATGAATTTCATTCCACTGAGTGGATCTATTAGTCAAATCAAGAGCAGTTGGTTACCCACCATGGCAGTGTGTCACTATTGCGGTTGTTTGAGCATCATGTCAGGTTGATTACTGTTGAGTAGCTTAGACTGTGAGTTGTTTAGACAGATGTCAGTCATTTTCCCCCAGTTGCTCATGCAGCACCCTCTGGCACTAGACAAGCTAACTGTCTGGGTACTGCCCCTCTTCCAGATTCCGCCCAGGTCCATGTTTTGTCCCAAAAGCATATGGTGTCTTCAGCAGTTGGGTCTTACCATTAACCTTTGGGGGGGTGGTCATCAAGAACTCTGTCTTTTTTGGGGGAAACATTTTAGGTCTCTCTGATCAACAGCTTATTGTAAACTTAACCCCATGCTGGTACTGGGAGTTACAAGTCAGTGCCAAGGAAGGTGAAGGAAGAAAAAGATATGTTATATAAAAGAGAAAGAGTATAGAGAGGAGAGGGAGAGAGAGAAAGAGAGAGAGAGAGAAGGAAGGAAGGAAGGAAGGAAGGAAGGAAGGAAGGAAGGAAAGAATGAATGAATGAAAGACCGACCAAAAGATTAAGGTTAGTCTTCATGATGTCCTCTCCAGGTCCCTGTGGTTCAGGTGTTCCCTCTATAGGCCTGGTGAAGGATCAGTGCTTTAGCTTGTTGTTCAGAGTATGGGATTTTATGGTACCATTTCCATTTGGGTCCCTATTTGTGTCCCCCATACTTACCCTCCCTCCCACTCTTACATGCACTCCCACACTTACCCTCCCCTCCCACCCCATCCTCCCTATTGCCTGGTCCTCAGGGTACTTATTAGGCATGACAGCATCTCGGGCAGATTCAGGTTAAGAGCCACAGGTGAATGAGACCATGTGAAAATTATCTTTTTGTGATTGGGTGAGCTCATTGAGAAAGTTCTGTTCCATGTTCAGTCATTTTTCTTCAAATTTCATTGTTTCATTTTTCCTTACTGATGCATAGAATTCCATAGTGTAGATATACCACATCTTTGTTAACCATTAATCTAATGATGGACATCTGGATTGATTCCAGCTCTTAGCTATTATGAATTGAGCAGGTATAAACATGGTTAAGCAAATCTCTCTGATCTGAGGCTTGGAACTTTTAGGGTAAATGCCCAGTAAAGGAATAACTGGATCTGTTGGAAGGTCTATAGTCATCCTTTTCAGGAGTCTCCATATAGCTTTCTATAATGGTTGTGCCATTTTACATTCCCACCAACAGTGAAAGAGTGTTCCTATTTCTCCACAGCCTTGTCAGCATTTGTTTTCATTAGTTTTTTTAATTTTAGCTATCCTTACTGTGGTCTGGTGGAATCTCATATTTGTTTTAATTTGCATTTCCCTGATGATTAGGGATGTTGAACATTTTCTTAAGTGTGTGTTTGCCATTTGCATTTCTTCCTCTGAGAACTCCCTGTACAGTTCTCTGCCCCATTTTTTGAGTGGGTTGTTTTAAGATTTATTGTTTAGGCTTTGGAGTTCTTTGTAAATTCTAGAAATTAGGCCTCTGTCAGTTGTATAGCTGGCAAACAGTTTCTCCCAATTTGTGGGTAATTGGTGGCTTTGGTTATTGTATATTTGTCTGTGAAAAAATTTTTCAGCTTCATGAGATCCCAATGGTTGAGTGATTGTTCATTTTCCTGAGCTGCTAGGGTTTTGTTTAAGAAGTCTTTTCCCACTCCTATTTCATGGAAGTTTCCTCCTATTTTTTTCTTCCTGTAGTAGCAGAGTTTCTGGTTTTATCTTTGATCCATTTGGATTTGATTTTTGTGCATGGTGAGATGTGTGGATCGAGTTTCATTTTCCTACATATGGTTGTCCAGTTTGTCCAGCATCATTTGTTAAAGATGCTGTCTTTTTTCCAGTCTACATTGGTAGGGACTTTGTCAAATATCAAGCAGCTATACTTACTTGACCCAAAGGTGGGGTCTTCTATTGTGTTCCATTGGTCTATATTCCTGTTTTTATGCCAGTACCATGTTGTTTTTTTACTATGTCTTTGTGGTATAGCTTTAGATCAGGTATGGTGATTCCTCCAGAGGAGTTTCTTTTGCTGAGGATATGCATGGATATCCAAGGCCTTCTGCCTTTCCATATGAATTTTGAGATCATTTTTTCTATCTCTATGAAGAAAAATGTTGGGTTTTTTATTGGTCTTGTGTGAAATCTATATATTTCTTTTGGTTATACAATCTTAATTATACAATTATACAATGTTAATTCTGCCTATCAAGGAGCATTTCTGCAGGTCCTCCTTAATTTCTTTCACTTCCTTATTAATGTTATTGCAAGGTATTTTTGTTGTTGCTATTGAAAATGGGACAATGTTGCTTATTTCTTCTTCTGCATCTTTGTCTTTTGCATACAGAAAGGCTACTAATTCTGTGCATTGATCTCATATCCTGTACTTTTCTGAAGGAGATAATTACCTTAAAGAGTTTTGAGACAGAGGTTCTTGGGTCACTTATGTATAGAGTCATGTCATCTGCAAATAGGGCTAACTTAACTTCTTCCTTTCCAATTTGTATCCCTTTCATTTCTTTCTCCTGCCTTATTGCTTGAGCTAGTACTTCTAGTAGAAGAACAGAGGAAAGAGTGTATACCCCTTCTTTGTTCCTGATCTCAATGGGAATCCCTTTAGTTTCTCCCTATTAAGTATTACTTGGGCTTTAGGAGCTTTATATATAGCCTTTATTATGTTGAGATATAAACCATCCATCCCTATTTCTCCAATGTTTTGATCATGAAGTGAAGTTTTATTTTGTCAAAGGCACTTTCTGCATCTATTGAAATGATCATGTGAATTTGTGTTTGAGGTTGTTGATGTGGTGTATTACATTGACAGTTTTCTGTATGTTGAACCACCCCTGTGTTCCAGGGATGAAGCCTACTTGACCAAGGTGGATAATGCTTTTGATGTACTGTTGAATTTGCTTTGCAAGGATTTTGTTCAGGATCCTTGTGTCTATGTTCATCAGGGAAATAGGCCTATAATTTTCTTTTCTTGTGGCATCTTTGCCTGGTTTTGGAATTAGGGTGATACTAGCTTCATAGAAGGAGTTGGGGATCCCTCCCTGTTCTCCATTTGTATGGCACAGTTTTAGAAAAAATGGTTTTACTTCTTCCATGAAGGTTTGATAGAATTCATCTGAGAAGCCATCTGGTCCTGGACTCTTCTTTTGGGGGAGGCGTTTGATTATCTCTTCAATCTTGAAGGGTGTTATAGGTTTGTTCAGGAGATTAATCTGCTCTGGGTTTAGCTTTGGTAGGTGTATATGTCCAGGAATTTATCCATTTCCTCTATATTCTCCTGTTTTGTGGAGTAGAGGTTTTTGAAATAAGACCTGATAATTCTTCCAATTTCACTTATGTCTGTTGTGATCTCTCCTTTTTCATTTCTAATTTTATTAATAATTGAAGCATCTTTTTTTTTTTTTTTGATCAGACTGGCCAGGGGTTTATCAGTGTTGTTAATTTTTTCAAAGAACTGGCTCTTTGTTTCATCCATTTTCTTAATTGTCTTCTTAGGTTCCAATTCATTAATTTCTGCTCTGATCTTAATTATTTCTTTCTGTCTGGAGCTTTTTGGGTTGGCTTCTCCTTGTTTTTCCAATGGCTTTAGGTGGTTGGTTAGGCTATTGATTTGGGATCTCCCTGTCTTTGTTATACAGTTTAGTGCTATGATTTTTCCCCTAAAAACTGCCTTGTTTGTGTCCCATAACTTTTGGTATGATGTATTCTCATTGTCGTTCAACTCTAGGAATTTTGCAATTTCATTTTTTTTTTGTTTCATCCACAACCCATTTATTGTCTAAAAGTGTGTTGTTCAGTTTCCAGGAACTAGAGGGATTCTTGGCATATTTTTTGTTGTTAATTTCTAGCATTACACAATTATGGTCTGGTATCATGTAGGAAATTATATTGATTTTCCTGAAAATATGGAGGCAGGCTTTGTTGCCCAATATATGATGTATTTTAGAGAATGTTCCATGGTCTAGTTGCTCCACGGTGATATTGAACTCTCTTACTTTCCTATTAGTTTTCTGTTTGGATGATCTATTTATTGCTGATAGTGGAGTATTGGAGTCCCTGACTATGATGGCATTAGTGGTTATTTCTGTTTTCTTGTCAAGAAGATTTTGTTTTATGAATTGTAGTGCACCTGTGTTTGGTGTGTAATGACTGATGATTATGATATCCTCTTGTTGGATTGTTCCCTTTATAAATAAGAAGTGGCATTCTTTGTCTTTTTTTGATTACTTTTGGCTTGAAGTCTATTTTATAAGATATTAGTATAGCAATACCTGCTTGTTTCTTATTTCTGTTTGCTTGCATAATCATTTTCCACCCTTTCTCCCTGAGAAGATGTCTATCTTTAGTGGTGAGGTGGGTTTCTTATAGATAGCATATTGAAAGGTCTAATTTTCTGATCCATCTTGTCAGCTTATGTCTCTTGATGGGTGAATTAAGGCCATTAATGTTAAGAGTAAGAACTGTGAAGTTTGATTTAATCCCTACCATGTTGTGGTAGTTTTTTTTTTTTTTTTTTTTTTTTTTTTTGTTAACTTTGAAGGGTTGTTTTAAGTGCCTTCTCTGAGTTTGGTTATTGTGATCTGCTTCTTGTAGGTTCTTGAGGTTGGTTATTTGATTCTTCTGTGTGGAGAATTCCCTGAAGTACTCTCTGTAAATTTGGCTTTGTGTTCATAAAGTTATACAGGTGGTTTTTATCATGGAAAGTTTTTCTTTCACCATCTATTAGAAGGGATATTTTTGCTGAGTAGAGTAGTTTGGATTGGAAGCCATAAGTTCTTAGACTTTGTAGTGTTCCATTCCAGGCCTTTCTGGCTTTGTGTGTTTCCATTGAGAAGTCTGAAGTAATTCTGATGGGGTTACCTTTATATGTAATGTGTTGTTTCTCCCTAGCTGCTTTTAGGACTTTCTCCTTGTTATCAATATTTAGGATTTTAATGGTAATGTGTCTTTGGAGAATTTCTCCTTTGGTCAAGTCTGTTTGGAGTTCTGTTAGCTTCTTGTACCTTGATGGGACTTTCTTTTGAGAGATTGGGAAAGTTCTCTTTGATAATTTTGTTGAATAACAAAATTCTCGATTCCTTCAGTCTCAGTTTCTTCTCCTTATGGTATCCCAATGATCCTAATGTTGGAATGTTTAATACTATCCTACATTTTCCACATGTTGTTCACAAAAAATTTTGAACTTATTGAAACTTTTGGATTCATGTGCTGATTCTTCTGTTCTGTCTTCCAGTTCTGAGTTTCTATCTTCCACATGGCTGACTCTGTTCTTGAGAGCTTCTATGGAATTTTGGGGAGTGTTCAATTTTGTTTGTATTTTCTACTGCTTTTTTTTTTTTTTTTTTTTTTTTTTTTTTTTTTGGTTTTTTAAGGTAGGGTCTCACTCTGACCCAGGCTGACCTGGAATTAACTATGTAGTCTCAGGGTGGCCTTGAACTCAAGGTGATCCTCCTACCTCTGCCTCCCGAGTGCTGGGATTAAAGGCATGTGCCACCACGCCAGGCTTCTAATGCTTTTTTATGTATAGTTTCCAATCCTTTGTTGAGTTCCCTTTTCACATCATTTTCTGATATTTTTAGTTCTTCTTGAAATTCATCCTTGCATTTATTTATGTCATTATTGAGCTTAGCCAGCTCATTATTGAGGTCCTCTCTTTTTTCATTCTCCTTCAGGTCATTTAATTGTTTTTGGAGCCCTTACTGGATCTTTTCAATTAGGTCTAATCTTGTGTAACAGCCTTCATACAATTATTGGTCCTTTGTTGATTTTCTGCAAGTTCTGGTATTTTCTTGGCTAGGGTTGCATTGTTTATGTCTTCATTTTGGGGCTCTGATCCTATTATCTCTTCTATGTTTTGCTTAGAGTCATCCATTGTGGGACTGGGCAGTCTTGTTGGATTTACTTGCCTTTGATTTTTCATGTTATTTCTCTTGCACTGTGGTCTGCCCATCACAGTGTAGGAATCTTGTTAACTGTAGCAAGAAGCTGTAGTTTACCTTGAAGTGTCTTCAGCATGGAGGGTTGGGGGTGGGGTGGCATGGGGACCTGGTGGGTGGGATTACCCACCACCACAGAGGGTGTGGGCAGTGGGAGGGGGCAGGGTGGTGTGGGAAACTGGTGGGCAGGGCTACCCACAGGCATGGAGGGTGTGGGGCGGGGCAGCATGGGGACTGGGTGGACAGAGCTACCTGCAGGCATGGAGGTTGGGGGGAGGGGTGGCACTGGGACCCATTGGGTGTGTCTACCTGCAGGCACAGAGGGTGTTGGGCAGGGTGTTGTGGGGAGCTGGTGGGTGGGGCTACCCATGGGTGCCGGGGGTGGGGTGGGGAGGCTGGTGGTTCCCCAAGATCATGGGAATCTGAGGATGCCCTGCTTTAGTACTCAGTGCCCTCCCAGATCCTAATGTGCCCTAAAGAACCCTAAAGGGCTTGCCTTTCCTTCCCATCAGGTGAGGCATGTTTGCACGGATGCCATCTTGATTGGAAGTCCCTATTTTTATTCTTGTTGCTATTGATTTTCTTAAACAATTTCTTCCACTTTTCTTCCCTCCTCTTCAGTTTTTCTTATAAGTACTAAGAAAAAATGAAGGAAACATTCAATGCTTTCTATTATATCTCCTCACCAAAATATCTAATGACAAAATTTGCAATTTTCTTCCTCAAAACACAAAGTCAAAATTCAGTTCCATTCCTTGCTACCTTAGAACGCTTATTCTTATTCTCCCATAGGATAATCCTTATGTTTGTTTGAGATCACACCAGAAATACCTTTAATGGCAATATTTCTACCTATGTTTTATTTGTGATGGTTTTCTTTAAGCTAATGATGCTTTCTCTACACTTCTCTTCTTAAAAAGCTGGCCTTCTGAGTACGCACAAAAATTACTTTTCATGTCTACATTTCCACCCACCACATTTTTAAGGCATTCTTGGCTTATACTGGTATGTACTTGAAATCTCTTCTAGCCTCTATCCATGTCTCAGCTCAAAAGCCAACTCCCCGTTTTATATCTTCATGTAAACACACACAAACATGCACACACACACACACACACACACACACACACACACACACACCCCCTCTGTTATCTTTCCCCCTTTTCATAGACAGAGGAGTCTTATGGGATTAGAGTCTTACTCTTTTAACTCCATTAACTTTCATGCTCTTTGTAAAGGCCCTGATTCTACATAGACAATTTGATAGGCACATTGTGGGTTAGAGCTTCAAAACATGAATTTGGAAAACATTTACCCCATTCAATCCAATATGTTGGTTGGCTCAGAATAATTATTTTCTACCTCTTTGATCTTTATAAAACATCAGGAGGATGAGGGGAGAACAACATTTAAAAAGTCTGACTTCTCAGTTAAATTGAACTATTCCAGTTAAAGTCAGGTTACCTGATGTGGTTTTTTGATTCAGGTGTCCTCCATAAACTTAAGTGTTCTGAATGCTAGGTTCTCAGCTGATGGAGATTTGGGAATTAATGCCTCCTGGAGGTAGTGTATTGTTGCCAGTGGGCTTATGGGTATTATAGCCAGTTTCCCCATGCCTGTGTTTGCCACACTCTCCTACTGTTGTTGCTCACCTGGTGATGGCAAGGAAGTGATGTTCACCCTGTGCTCATGCCATCATTTTCCCTTACCATCATGGAGCTTCCCCTCAAGCCTATAAGCCAAAATACACCTCCTTTTCCACAAGCTGCTCTTTGTCAGGTGATTTCTACCAGCAATGTGAACCTGACTACAATCTTTGAGTTTTTATAAATCTTATGTGTTTATGAAGTTTCATATAGGATTAAAAGCCAGAGACACATGTCCTTTAAGGTCTATAGACCCAAATATAACACATAAAATAATTTTAATCCCTTTGGAGAGAAACAGTGGGGAATTAATACTGGTATAAAGGTATCTTATATGTTGCATTTTATTTTAGACTATATACTCTAATATGTAACATAAAACATTATTACCTACATAATATCAAAAAGAATGTAGCTTCAGGGCTGGAGAGATGGATTAGCAGTTAAGGTGCCTGCCTGGTAACCCTAAGAATGCTGGTTTCAATTTCCAGTGGTTCCAATCTCCAGGTCCCACGTTTAGCCAGATGCAAAGTGATGCAAGGCCGCAATGCCGCACTTGCCCACATGGGATGCGCGCATCTGGATTTCCTTCACAGCAGCTGAGAGATTGCTGGTGTGCCCATTCTCTATCTGTCTTCCTCTCCCTCTCTGTCTGTTTCTCTCTGTGTCTCTCTCCAAAAAATAAAAAAAAAAAAATTAAAAAAAGAATGTAGCTTAATTTCACAGAGAAAGCTCCAGATTCAGACAGAATCTTATTCTTTTTTAATATTTTATTTATTTATTTATTGGAGAGAGAGAGAAAGAAGCAGATAGAGAATAGGTGCTAGATGCACCAGATCCTTCATCCACTACAAATAAACTCCAGAGGCATGTGCCACCTTGTGTACCTGACTTATCTGGTTCCTGAGCAATCAAACCTTGTTGTTTGGCTTTACAGGCAAGTTCCTTAACTGCTTAAGCATCTCTCCAGCCCAGGATTCTGATTAGCATTGAACTGATAAGTAAGAATCACAATAATAGTGTTATACTTTAACATCAGGAGAAAGATTATACATAGAAAATCTCAAATAGTCCATCAGCATCCTTAGTAGTAATAGAGAAACTGTTATTATTGGTGTCTGGGTGTTTCCAGTTTCTTGTAGCCTTACTGAAATAATTTTTAAAGAAATTCATACAGAACTAGTGAAGTGCAAAGCATTAGGAAAGGTTTGAATACACTGACAAGGGGCAGTGAGACACTGAGTGGAGACTCTTCACAGGTACCAGGATGAGGTCTGGGATCTTTAGGGGAGGATCAAATGGGTTGCTATGGACATAGGTTGAGTGGTCCTATGCTATGGTTGCTATGCTTGTCTTATATAACCTTTCCTATACTGTATATGTCCCTTTTAATGATGTCTCTGAATTTAATTTCATGTGCACACAGTTTTACATAGACATCAGAATGTAAACAGGGCTTTCTCCTTAGTTGTTCACTTATACTACACAGATTTTATTACTGAACTTGCACTCAAAACCAGTCTAAACTGGATGGTACCCTCCTGTTCTGATTTCAGAACTAAGAACTAATTCAGGGCTAGAGAGAAGGCACAGCAGATAGGTATGCTTTCTGCACAAGCTTGAGAGTTTAGATCCCCACGACCCATGTAAACAGTGAGGTGTAGCTATGAGTGCCTGAAACCCTAGTCCTGAGAGGAAAGAGAGAGTCAGGGAATCTCTGAAGCTAAGGAAGAAAGAACTGCAAGCTCTTTCATCAATAAAAGATGCCTGCTCAAAAGAACACACGGACCAGGCGTGGTGGCACACGCTTTAATCCCAGCACTCGGGAGGCAGAGGTAGGAGGATCGCCGAGAGTTCAAGGCCACTCTGAGACTGCATAGTTAATTCCAGGTCAGCCTGGACCAGAGTGAGACCCTACCTCGCAACACCCCCCCCGCAAAAAAAAAGAGCACATGGAAGAGTTATGAAGCAAGACACCAGACATTCTACATATATATGCACATAACACACACACAACACATTACACACACAAACAAAATTTGAATAGGCATTGATCATGACTAACAGTCTGTAATAAAAGGTGGAAGCAAGTTCATTATGTGGAGTCATATGTATGTGCAGGTTGGTACACGTCAGGATGCAGATTCCCAACAGTATCTAGGTGTGCACTGTATAGGAGAAATATGTGTTATGGATCAAGCCAAATGTGTTCCAGGTGGATGAAATAGTTCCTCTACTTGCCTGTCTCATAATAAGGTCAGAAAACCTAAGTTTGTCTATTTCTACTTTCTTTGATATATTAAGATGCCTATTCTAGCTTTAGACCAATGGATTCAAATTTCTATCCTAAAAAGCCTAAATTAGCTAAATATTACATATGAATGTGGTTTGATTCAGGGAAGTCAAAGAAAATAAGGCCACATCACTGTAATTCTGCAGTAAATATGTAATGTTACAGAATGCATGGGAGATACAGGGGAAACTGTCATAAAAATTACAGTTAATCAAGGAGTAATTAAGCTAAAGCCATGCTCCTTGAGCCCAGACAAATGAAGACAGCCCCCCACCCCTCTTTTTTGATGTGTTTTTCAAGATAGGGTCTAATCTGGCCCAAAATAACCTGGAATGAACTATGTAGTCTCAGGGTGGCCTTGAACTGTCAGTGATCCTATGACCTTTGCCTCCCGAGTGCTGCGTGCTGCAATTAAAGGTGTGTGTCACCATACCCAGCATATTTTCCCTTTTTAAGACTTATTCTTATTTTTTTTTTCATTATTAGATTTTTTTGTGTTTAATTTTAGGATTATCAAACCTGACTTGTCAGAATGTTTAAGATAACCAATGCATGTGTTTGGAATTAGGGCTGCCATTGAGGAAGGGTCTTTCCTGAAGCACTGAGTGCTGAGTGGTTCTCGGTGGTATTTTGTCTCCTCTTACATTTGTATTAGAAAAAAAAAAAATGTCAACCAGTGCAATTGTTGGTTTGGAGATTTTAGGATGGTTTAAAAATAAATCTTTGTTCTCTTTCTCTCAAAGATGTTCCTTTATTTTCCTCTGAAGAGTGTGGGAAGCTCTGCCCGTGGAATCCTAAAAATCTTAAAAGCTGCTCTAACTTTTAAATAAATACCTATCTTAACTGAAGCTCGAAGAGGGTTATTTTGCTGGATGTGTTTACCTCTTCAATGTAGAAAAAATGACCAGTCAAGAAAATGCATTATAGAGTAAATTTATGATAAAGTGGATGGTTATAAATCTAAATTGCTTGTTTTAAAAATATGCCTTTGACATTTACTAGTTTAATTTCTCCAAGACTTAGATTACTCATTTGTAACGAGAATAATAATAGCATCTAATTCATACCTTTGCCATGAAAATTATGTTTGATAAAACATAAAAAACACAACATTGTCGGTTCCATAGCAAAGATCAGGACTCAGTAGGAATTCCTGAATCTTACTCTAGGATTTCTTTGCTCAACAAGGCACAGTTGGAAGTTGGATCATCTACTGTGTGGAAAAAAAAGAAAAAAAAAAAAAAAAAGACTTGCCTTTTAGCTACATTGTCCAAACTTGAATCCTGACTCTATTTCATATAGCCTGTATAGTTTTAGACAGTAATGATTGGTTGCTTTATTGATTCAGATTCAAAATTGGGAAAGTACAAGGACACCTTTATTATATTCAATAAAATGCTTAAATATTGACCTGTTGTAAGGGACTGAGTTTATGTCACTACAATCTCTTACCCTGAAGACTTCAGTAGCTTCCCAGCTAATTTCAAAACCCATATTATTAACCACTTAACCACTCTTTTTTTGAATAATTGCCTGAACCATGCACTGAATCATGAAACTTCCCTGCTTCATATGTGCATTGATTTTCTTTGGGAATAAATGCTGATCTTATAATCATCATCTCTTGGGACCATATAACATGTTGATGTACCAGTCTCAAAACTTACCTCAAAGCAGTGTTCTCTTCTTTGCATGCTGGAGTCATGCATGATCACTTTATATTCTTGGAATATGCCATGTTGTTCCACATCTCAAGACCTTTGAATAATGCCAGGGCTTCTTCACATACCCACACTTAAAATCTTTCACAGGAATAGAAGAAATGGGTGAGGGGATAAATTGTTCATTGATCAAGCCTGAATACAAATCTGAGTTAGGTCTTCAGATTAAGATTCATATGTTAGAAGCCTAAAGTCAGGGTGCCCTTTCTAATTCCAGTGCACAGACAGTGGGATGGGAGGTAGAGACAGGAGAATTTTCAGGGAGTTTACAGCAATCTCAGAAAAAGAATAACAGCAGAGTGAGTCTTAGAAGGAGATGGAATTGAAAGGATACACACACACACACACACACACACACATGCACACACACACACACGCACACACAAAGTCTTCTGGCTTCATACACATGTTATGGCATACGTGTGCCTATATGCACAAGAATATGTGCACACATGCCTGTGTCCACATATACATGCAAAAACAAATCATGTACCCAGAACTGGCAAATAGTTACTCCTAATTGAGTCACTCCTCAAAGTTATCAGTTTAAAAAGAGCATTTGTTGGGGATTAAATGGGAAGAAGGGTTTTAGTAGGAGCTGGAGGGGTTGAGAAAGGGTAATAAAATGCACTGTATACATGTATTAAACTATCAAAAATATTCTTTTAAGCTGTGTGTGGTAATGCACACCTTTGATCCCAGTACTTGGAAGGCAGGGGTAGGAGTATTGCCAAAAGTTCGAGGCCACCCTGAGACTACATAGTGAATTCCAGGTCAGCCTGGGCTAGAGTGCAACATTTCCTGGCGAATGAGATTTTATGCAAATACAAATATTTTTCTTATTCCCAAAGCACTTAAAAGTGGGCCAACTTGCCCCTAACCACGGGGGGAAGAAGGTGAACAGACCATCTTGATTTTCTTCTGAATTAGCTCTTTGACAAGCTCTGTGTAGGATTCACTTAGTAGATGATCACCCACAAGATGTCCTCTCTTCAGCACATGTTTCTTATCCATTCTTTATGTACAAGCATGCCTCTACCTCCAAGCCAGTGTTTCTCAACCATGTTTACCCAAATCCCCAAGCCTGAATCAACTGTTGGTTTTTCTGCTAATGTCCATCAGCTGAATTTATCTTGCTGAAGTTGATGTTATGCAGTATTATGGAATCAATGGGTATTGTGATTTTTTTTTCCTGAAATTGTATATAGGCATCTCCCTCCACAACTTGCCCCATCTGGACAGTTACTGTGCTGAGCCAGCATCCTCAAACTTGCCATCTCCTAGTTCTCATAAGACATTCCACAATTCTGTAAAGACTAGTGTGAGAAACTTGATAAACATGGTTAGGTCTCACTGGGGCCACACGAATAGACATGAGATGGATGGTGTGAACATATACAAGAGAAAATGGTTGTCCCGAAACCCAGAACAGCTGAGATTCAGCTTGATCTCGACAACTAGCAAAATTAAAATGTAAAATGCAAAATTATCAGGACACTCCCCAAAGACTGTGTGGAAAGAAGCCAAATTTGAGAAACACTGTCCTAAGTAATTTTCCCTACACACATTGAAAACTTAAAGTTTGTCTGGTATATAGGCACACGTTCCTTCTATGGTTTCTGAGAATGAAATAAAAATAAATAAATAAAACAAAACAAAATTTTTAAAGTCCATTTGTTACCATCACTTCTAAGAGAAAATTACCCAGGGCTAACCACATCATCTCACTTATTTAGCTTATATTTTCAGACTGTACAGAATTCATTCATTTACATCTTTTCATGTGTGTTGTCTCTCCTTCTTAGGAATTAGATGTCAAGATCTTGTCTGAATTTTTCCTATTATATCCCATAATACCTAATACACAGTAAATATTTTTAATATATTTTTTACTGGAAACTTCAATATTTGAATGGACTATAAATTGCTCTTTTATCCATCATCAGGTTCTCCTCCTTTGTCCCTCTCCTCACTTCTAGTCCCCTGAAGGCCCTCCTCAGAGGGTATATCAATATGACAGTGGGGTTATGAATACACCAGTATATTCTGCTGGGGAACACAAAAGGCCTTCCTACCCTGGCTCACCTACATTCTTTCTACTCTGTCTTCCTCAAAGTTCTCTGGATCTTGGAGGGTATGTTAGAGTCTACTTTACAGTTGAGACTTTGACAGCCCTATTTTCTACTTTGATGAGTTCTGAGACTCCTCACTGTCTACCACCATCTCCCTGGAGAAGGCTTTGTGGCCAGCAGTGAGGACAGGGCTCATATTTAATCTGCCACTTTTCCTGTCAGGTTTCCTGGGTCCTGGCAGATTTTATAGAGAGGACTCATCTTCTACAAGGAAAACTTGGCTTTCACTTCTTGTCATTTTGAGAGCAGCATTGATCAAAGGGAATAAACCTGCATTTTGCAAGGATTTTTGATGGGTATAATCCCTCTGTTGAGCCATAAATGGAAGCTTCCCTCAAGGCTCTATGACTGTCCATGACATAGGCTTTTGACTTGCTTCTCAGTGCTAGATATGAGTTCCAGCCCACTGAGTGGACTTCACATGTAATCAGAGAACATTTGATTACCCCCATAACTTATGTGCAACTATTGCACCCATGGGTACATCTTACTGTTTTGCTGGTTATGGATCTTGCAGAATCCACTGTTTGTTCATACTGTTGACTTTTATCTCACTGCAGCTAGCAAAGCACTGCCACCACTATTACAGATAGCCAGCAGGGAGATGGCTTCCATCACAGTTACAGCTTGATTTCTCAGAGCCCTGGGACTAAACCACTTGGTGTTGTCAGCAATAAGGTCTCAATGTTCTGGTGGGTAACCAAGTGCTTTTGCAATGGCCTGAATTATTTTGGGGTCTTCATAAGCCTTCATGACCAACAGTTCATAGCTCACTGTTTGTGGGTGGAGAGCAACCTAATTCTCATACTAGTATTCATCTGCAACAGCCTATGGTTTTAGGGTAGAGGTTTCTTCATCAGCAATGTAATTCCACTGAAACTATCTCCCTCTATTTTTGATTAATATCTTTTAACTAGATAAGTAAAATTAGTTTTATATAGTGTTAATTTATACTGTCTTTTATGTTGTGTGTCCATCTCCCTTCCTTCCCTTTTCCCTGTCTCCCACTAGACCTTGTCACATGCTCTGTTCTGTCTTTCCACTTGTCTACTTTAATCCCTCCTCTAATCCTGCACCACTTCTCCTCTGTCCAACCTTCATTCTAGCTTCCTCACCAATACTACTACTGTTTACTACAATTTATAAACAAATCAAACTATTCTAAGTTAAGTTCCATATAAGAAAGAGAACATGTATTGTTTGTTTTCCTGAGTATGTGTTTCCTCAATATGTATTTTTACAGACCCGCCCATTTTTCTGCAAATTTCATAATTCTATTTTCCCTCACCTCTGAATAGAATTCCATTGTGTAAAAGTTCATGTTCATTAGCCATTAATCAGTTAATGAGCACTGGGGTTGATTAAATTTCCTAGTTATTGTGAATGCAGCAGCAGCAAACATGACTAGATAGTATCTCTGTATTAAAGACCAGAGTTTTAAGAGTACATGCCCAAGAATGGTATAGCTGGGTCAAATGGTAGATGTATAGTGGGGGTTTTCAGAAACCTCCTCACTGACTTCAAAGAGGCTGTGCCTTGATAGGACCACTTCTCTTTATACATGGCACTGCTTCCTCTTTCACTAAACAATAATAATAATAATAAAAACATGTGGAATAAGCTTAATTCTGAGCACCCTAGCAGTTTGCATCATACAAATTCTATTTCTAGAAGCCACAATAATACTTTCATTCTAACTGTTCTTGATGGCTCATGTCTCACTGAAATTACTCTTCCAGTCTCCTCCAGCTGGACCCTCAAGCATATTATTTGAAGAAGGAGCCTATTTCAGTTTAGTCCTCCTATAGTATGGAGAAAGAGACAATGAGGCTTCATCTGATCTGCAAACTTCATGTGGCCTTTAACATACAGAGTGAGGATAGTGTGATGCCTCCTTCTTCTCACACATGTCACTTGTCAGTGACTAGTCCAGTTGGCATCCTCCCAGAGGCCTTGAAGGGATCAGCAGTTGTGAATATTGTGTTGTACAGATATGTTCTCAGCCATGCTACACTGGTACTCACTTTGAATGTTTACTTAGGTATCATTGTAAGGAATGTACAAATAAATAGTACTTCAGCTAGTGCTCGCATATAATAGATGGAAAACTGAGACAAAGAGATACCAATTATCATAACTTAATATTGTCAGGAGGCATTCTGGCTTCAGGTGCTTTATTCTTAACCAATATAATCTACTTAATTGATGGCAATAGATTTGTAGTGTTGTTAGGCTGGCTAAATTTGGTCTGTGGCATACAGAATGTATTGCATATCAAAGTAAAAATCCCAACCTTATTTTTAATGCTACTAATCTAAAACCAATATTTTAAAGTTCTTTTTGTACTTATTCTGTTTTTTTTCTCTAAAGCTACTCAACATTTGAATTCTTATGATAAGAGCAACCATCTTTCCCTTAGCATTTAAGGAAAGATATTTGAAACTACAGGATTTATTATTGTGTAAATAATAAGATTTTACTATACAGTCCTCAAATATAGGTGATATTTAGAATAAAATGTAAGTACAATGGACCACCAATTTTTGTGGTTCATGTATTGATCTAAATTCCATCTTCAAGAGCATAATCAATCCAGTTGTGGTGGCATATCCCAGTAGGATATTGCTGAAGAGGAGGATCAGAAAAGCTTGTAGCCAATACGCATTACACATTTTTCCAAACATGGTAGTGCCTGACTAGAATTATAGAACTTGGGAGGCTGAAGTAGGAGGACCACCATGAGAATGAGACTATGCTCAGAGTACAGAATGAAATACAGTACAGCATGGGATAGAGGTAGAGTATACCTCAAAAAAACAATGAAAATGCCAAAATTGGGCTGGGGAGATGGCTTAGAGGTTAAGGTACTTGCTTGCAAAGCCAAAGGACCCATGTTTGATTCCCCAGGACCTACATAAGCCAGACACACAAGGTGGTACATGTGTCTGGAGTTCATTTGCAGTGGCTGGAGGCCCTGGTGTGCCCATTCTCTCTCTCTCTCTCTCTCTCTCTCTCTCTCTGCTTCTCTCTCTCTCAAATAAATAAATAAAAATTTTAAAAAATATTTTTTTTAAAATGCCAAAATTAATAATGAAAAATTGGATGTATAGTGAGTTTAAATATTAAATGAAGAAATAAAATGACCTTCTATGATGAACACAGCCCAAGAAGCCAGGAAAAGCTTTATTATCACAACAAGGAACTCCAGTTAATAACAATGAATTACTGTGGCAAATGCCTCTGCAATGCAGTACAATAGTCTGAGCACACACTGATAGTCTCTGAGAGACTAGATTTACTATTAAATAGTCTATGCATGTTCTGAAGTTCTCTGAGAGACCAGTTTACTGTAAAATACTGTATGAACACACTGAGGGTCTCAGAGAGACTAGGTTTACTGTTAAATAGTATAAGTACATAAGAGGGTCTCTGAGAGACTAAGTTTACTATTAAATACTGTGAGCACACACTGAGGTTCTCTGAGAGACTAGGTTTACTGTTAATTAATGTGAGCACACAATAGAGACTCTGAGAGACTAGTTTTGCTATTAAATAGTGTGAGCACACGGAGAGGGTTGGTGAGATACTGCTTTTACTATTAAATAGTGTGAGTACATACTAGTGTCTCTGAGAGACCAATTCTACTGTTAAGTAGTGTGAGCATGCAATAGGGTATGAGAGACACTATGTGTGGTAGTTTGAATAGATGACTCCCAATATATTTTATTAGTTTGTAGTTTGCATCTTCAGCCACTTTGCTGGAGGCAGTGTCACTGGGCAGATCTTAAGGTGTGGTGGTGGGTTTAGGATTTCAATCTAAAGATATGCAAAGTGTGCCTAGCTGGAGTTCGTAAAGTGTGCTGTGCTGTGTGGCTTTTGGCTTGTGGCTTTTTCTCTCTGTGTATAGTCCAGTGAAGGAAGGCCAGCTTCTTCTGCCATTATGGAACTTCCCCTGGATCTGTAAGCTTCAATAAATATCCTTTCCTCCATAACTGTGCCTGGTCTGGAAGTTCATCTCTGTGAACCTGAAGCTGTCTGCTACAGAAGTTGCTACCAAGAGTGGATATTAATCTTTTGGAACCTTTGTTTTGGAGGAACCAGCATGGACTTGGTGCTTGCAACTGAAGATGCCTTCTGGGGTGGTAAGCCAAGTATTATGGGCTATTCTGATGAGAGTTTAAGAATGCTAAGTGCAAACAATATTGAACTTCAAGGCTTGATTTATGAGCTTTCTAAGGGGAAGGAGAGACTGCGATGGACTTTGTAGGAACTGGGCTACTAGCATAAGGGATGGCTGCATTCTGCTGCCCAGGCCCAGAGAGTTTGATCAAGGTTAAATCTGTAATGGACTGATGTGCTTGGCTAAAGATAGTGGACTGAGAGATTTAAGATTTTAAGTTGGAAAATCTCAAGCAAATTAAAATTAAAGGCACTGAGGCTAGTTTTTAGGTTGCTGAAGCTTCTATTGTGAAATACAATAGCAATCTTAAGGAAGATGGCCCAAGTGCTTTACAATAAAACAATGGAGAAAATGCCTGAGGAAAACTGTTAGAAATGCAAACTCTTTTGGTAAGAATTGACTGGAGAAGGAACCTGCTTTTCAAGGCTATGATTTATTTTGTCCCAGGATTAAGAATATGGCTGTGTCCTGCACACCTGGTATTAGTTTTGGAAGCATGAAACTTGCATGGAGTGGTCATGAATTGCACATGGTTCCAGGAGCTGCTGCTGAGATGCAGCATGAGGCAGGGCATGATGACCTGATAGGCTGTAAGAGCCTTTGGAAAATGGACCATGGTTTGCATTGGAGACCTGAAGATGTTTTGGATATACCAGGACTGTGCAAGGGCTATCATGGAGTGCACTGTTGGCCTGAGATGGAAGTTTTCCCTGGCTACTCTGCCCAGCTGGAGGGGCAGAATTGAAAACCTGGATACTGTCAGTCTCTGGTTATATTGAACTTGAACTGCAGAAGTTTGATGACTGTTGATGGTGATTAAGTTTGCATTGTTCTAGTCTCTCCTTGCTATGCCTTATAGCAGTTGAAAATGTTTATCCTGTGCCTTTATATGTTGAAAGTATTTAACTTGTTTGATTTTACAGGACTCACTATCTTAAGTTGGTCAAAACTGTGGGGACCTTTGAAACTGGACTGAATACAATTTACAATGTGTGATACTTATAAATCTATTGGGTGCCAGAGGCAGAATGTGGTAGTTTGAATAGATGGTCCCCAATATATTCAGTGTTTTATTAGTTTGTAGTTTGCATCTGTAGCCACCTGGCTGGAGGCAGTGCCACTGGGCAGATCTTAAGTTGTGGTGGTGGGTTTGAGATTTCAATCTAAAGATATGCAAAGTGTGCCTAGCTGGAGTTCCTAAAGTGTGCTGTGCTGTGTGGCTTTTGGCTTGTGGCTTGTTCTCTCTTTGTATGGTCCTGTGAAGGCAGATGATCTTCTTCTGCCATTATGGAACTTCCCCTGGATCTGTAAGCTTCAATAAATTATCCCTTCCTCCATAACTGTGCCTGGTCTGGAAGTTCATCTCAGTGAACCTGAAGCTGTCTGATAGACTATGTTTACTATTAAATAGTGTGAGCACACACTGAGGGTATTTGAGAAAGTAGGTTTACTATAAAATAGTGTGAGAACACACTAGGGTCTGTGAGAGACTAGGTTTACTATTAAAAATGTGAGCACATATTAGGGTCTTGGAGAGACTATGTTTACTATCAAATATTGTGAGCCCACAATGTGGTCTCTGAGAGACTAGGTTTACTATTATGTAGTGTGAGGACACACTGAGGGTCTCTGAGACTTAAGTTTACTATTAAAAAGCGTGAGCAACTACTGAGGGTCTCTGAGACACTAAGTTTACTATTATATAGTATGAGCACACACTGAGGGCCTCTGAGAGCCTAGGTTTAAAATTAAATAGTGTGAGCATTATTAGTGTCTCTGAGAGCCTATTGTTACTATTAAATATTGGGAGCATACACTGAGTGTCTCTGCAAGACTAGGTTTGCTATTAAGTAGTGTGAGCACACACTGGCATCTCCGAGAGACTAGGTGTACTATTATAAAGTGTATGCACACACTAAGGCTTTCTGAGAGACAGGCTTTATTAGTAAATAATATGATCCCACATATGGCCTCAGAAAGTAGGTTTTTCTATTAAATAATGTGAGCACACACTGAGGGTCTCTGAGAGACTAGGTTTATAATTATATAGTGTGAGCACACCCTGTGGGTATATAAAAGACTAGGCTTACTATTAAATAGTGAAGACACACACTAGGGTCTCTGAGAGACTAGTTTTACTATTAAATAATCAGCACATACTAATATCTCTGACAAACTAGGTTTAGTATTAAATAGTATCATCATACACAGAGTCTCTGAGAGATTACGTTTAATATTAAATAATCTGAGCATATACTAGTGTCTCCGGGAGACTAGGTTTAGTATTAAATAGTATCAGCATATACTGAGATTCTCTGAGAGACTAGGTTTATATTAAATATTGTAAACACTCACTGAAGGTCTCTGAGAGACTAGGTGTACTAGTAAACAGTGTGGGCACACACTGAGTGTCTCTGAGGTACTGTTTTCTATTAAATAGTGTGAGCACACACAGGATCTCTGAGAGACTAGGTTTACTATTATATACTGTCAGCACACTCTGAAGGTTTCTGAAAAGACGACGTTCATATTAAATAGTGTGCGCAACTGCTGAGGGTCTCTGCAAGACTAGGTTTACAATTATATAGCATGAGTACACACTGAGGGTCTCTGAGAGACTATGTTTACTATTAAATAGTGTGAACACACACTGAGGGTCTCTGAGAAAATAGGTTTGCTGTAAATATGTGCCCACACTGAGGATATCTGAGAGATTAGTTTTACTATTAAATAATATGTAAAATTCTCTGAGAAACTAGGCTCACTATTAAATAGATTGTTTTGGAGAATACCTTTTCCACTAGGGATTTTCAACTCTATCTTCTCGATATTCAGAGAAGCTCCAGTGGAGATGACTGGGGTTGTAATATCTCCATCTTCTCTCTGGAATTCACAACTGTGCATTCAAGGAGTCTCTAGGCCTTAGTTTTCTTTAACCAAAAAGTGAATTTGGAAAGCTGTATTAGAGCTCAAGGGAGAGTCCTGAAGACAATATACACAAAGTAGTTTCAGCCATGTCTGGAAACATAGAAGACACCCCCAAAATTAGACATAATGAAGAGAAATATATACTACACAAAATACCTTCAGGATCACAGATAAACTTGGAAGAGGCAGCTATGATAATTTCCTAGTTAATTGATAAACTGATAATAATTTTATGAATTAGTTTTATGAATGGAAATACAGAGATGATCAGAAAGTCCAACAATTTCCTGAAATATTTCTCTATTCATTAGGAATTGTTAAACCAATGTTGAGCCAATACTTTGGGCATGCCCATCTCTCTTGTTTCTGTGGGGTTTTGGATCATGTTATCAGTGATTAGTGATCACTGTTTGATCAGAGAGGAGACAAAGGTACTAAAGTTTTAGCAAGTCTCCATTCAGGAAAGTGCTAGTTGACCTAAAATGATATCAGTTCCTTCTAAGGATATATAGGGATATATAATTAAACTGCTTAAGAGTCTAGGTGAAAGATCCCCAGAGGTTTATCAACGCTTTCCTGCTTTGCAAGGATTTAGTTTGTTTGCTGGAGGAAGAGAAAGAGAGAGAGAGAGAGGAGAGACAGAGTGAAGAGGAGAAGAGAGTAGGGGAGGGGAGGGGAGGAGGAGGAGAGGAAGGGAAGGGAGGAGAGGGAAGGACAGGAGAGAAGAGAAGAGAGAGAAGAGAAGAGAAGAGAAGAGAAGAGAAGAGAAGAGAAGAGAAGAGAAGAGAAGAGAAGAGAAGAGACTGAAATTGTTACTGGCTGTTGGCATGTAACTAGAGAAGTACTGGAAAAAAAAATAAAAGTAGGGCTGGAGAGATGGCTTAGCGGTTAAGGCACCTGCCTGGTAAGCCTAAGAACAACCATTCAATTCTCCAGGTCCCACATTTAGCCAGATGCAGTGATGCAAGGGCACAATGCCACACTTGCCCACAAGGGGGGCACACGTGCCTGAAGTTCATTCACATAGGCTGAGAGGCCATAGGTGCACCCATTCTCTGTCTGTCTGCCTCTCTCTCTCTCTCTTTCTCTCTCTCTGACTCTCTCCAAAAATAAAATAAAAATATAAAAATAAAATTAATAAGAAAAAAACACATCCAGACTGGATAAAAGCTTGCTAAAATCAACATGGCTCCATATTGAATAATTATTGAATAATTAATTTTTAAAAGAAAAATTGTCAGTGCTAAAATCTTTTGTGATTGTTGTCACTTATTCAAGTAGAAAATTTATTCTTTAGAAACCAAAGATGGGCTTCTGATCTTTGAATGTGTGGATAGGCAGATGATTGGTGAGGGTGGAAAACATTCTTGAAAGATTCTTGGGAAAAATCAATCCACACACCAAAAGGGAAAATAAACTGGGTATCATCTTAAAAACTATGGCTTTAGCACTCTCCCATAAAGTCTGCCATGTAATCAGTATTTCCTATGAAGTCAATGATTTTTTTTTTTTTTTTTTCTCTCATGCATGTGAAATTAGAGTCCCCAGCAATGAGAATTTTTAAAACCATGTAGAGCAGGTATTTCATCCAGAATCTGAAGGGTTAAGCTTCTCACCGCCACTAGGTGTCACATTGGGACTAATTTTGGGAAGCTGAGAGCTACAGACCTGACTTCAAATGAGAACAGGCAGCTACTGTTCAGTTTCTTTAAATAGACACTCTTGCTCTGCATATGACAAATTCTTAGAGCATTTTTCTTTGTCTTACATGTATTTACAATCATTTAAACTTTTGATCCCAGCACAAAAAATAGGCAAGAGATGGATTTTAAAGAGTTGGGTGTGATGTAATGGGTCAGGGTGTGAGAAGAGTGTTCTTTTGTCTGTTATTCCCCTTGAACCCCTAGCTCCTCCATCATTGGACACCTGCAATTATTATGCAATCTGACAAATATTTTGAACTGACTCTGAACTGTTACAAGGTTACAATACAGCCCTCCCTAAATTCAGGACTGCTCATAGATGTTTTGTCCTGTCCTCAGCTGAGATCACTAACCTTATTGTCTTTTGGTTCTTCTAGTATATTTATCAAAGAAATTTAAAAATAAGGGTTCCATTTTACAGTGTTAATCATTCAATGATTTATCAATTCTAAAACTATTATGTGTTAAATGAAGGTAGTTTAGTTTGGCCACAGAAAAAGAATTTAGTACAATTAAACTAGGTAGCAGTAAAGAAAACAAAACAGCTTGAAACCCAGGTAGTTACTGTGTTTTAGAAATAGTTCCAACAAAGGCTTTTCATAGGTAGTAAACCTGTTTCACAGCATTCAAAGATGCCTTGCAAGGATAGATGATTTAACTTGAAGCTTTTTGTGTTTTGTTTTGCTTTTAATGCATGTGAAAGTAAATTAAATCTACCCAAAATAAAAAGTAAGGCAAAAGGAAATTGTGCAAAAGAAGGTTTGTAAAGAAGAGCAACTGTCTGTGACATACTACAACAGTAAGAAAATTCCAGAGACAGAGAACCTCAGAGTGATACAGACATAAATTCCTAGAACTGTAACACCTAAATGTACAAAAATAAAAATTCATTCAACACACTTCATGACATTTAATTAATATATTCCTTCCTTTAGAAAGTATATTGAGTATATACTGACTGCCATAAAATTATTTTGTTAACTAGAAATACGACAATAAACAGGAACAAGATGGACAAGGGTCCAACTCTGTGAAACTTGTTTCTAATTCACAATTTGGACATCTAGGAAAAAATGACAAGCCTATCAACAAGGGAACCCAGTAGAATAGCAGAGTAAAGTCTTAAAAATTAATATAGTTTTCCTGATATACTTTAGTATTGTTAAATGGGGTAACTTGAGTTGAAAGTGAGTAAGAAGTTTGGGGATGATTATTTTTATACTCTTGAACATATTACAAAGTTTTGGCTTAATCATATTTTAAATGGGAAACATACTGAAATTGGAGGAATACATGTATTTTATCTAGTTTCTCAAAAAACATAACTGTATGCTGGTCAAATTTGAATTCTGAGAAGTTATAAATAATGAGCATGATGGCCACACTGAATAGAAGAGTTCCAACTACTGGGAAGTCACTATATGCAGATCTCCTTTAGAATGTTCTAGAAATGCATCCTTATAGGAATGATATCATGGCAGGGATTTTATAAGCAATGGATTTAGGTATGCAAGGAGAAATGAATTACTAGAAGATTATAAGACATTGCATAAAATATAATATAAGCTATTTTTTTAGCATAGCCTGTAGCCAAAGTGGGATGCTAAAAAACATATTCAAAAAATCTCTACTCCCTTAAGTATAAAATGTGAGATCCTGTCTAAATCTATAAAGTTGTGTTAATTTTTATCTTAATATCTACTTTTCACATTGAGGTACTCAGAAGTGCTCCATTCAATCAACTTGCAATTTTCTTCATGAGAGGGGTTCTGCTATGGCACACTCTTCTGCTTCCTTACAGCCTTTTCCAGACTGTGCTGTGCTTGCTAGTGTAGCCCATTTCCACTGAGGTGACTAGAATCACAAGTCCTTTGCTCAGCCCCTTCCTTCATCTACAAGTCAAATAATTGAGTTCTGACCTATAAGGCATGAGAGAAGCTATAGAAACATTTTTCTACCTCAATTAAGAAAAGTGATACTTCCTGTTCAGGACATTTTAATACGAGCGGCTGGCACTGTGCAGCTCTGTTATGATTTTCATGAAAGTCTGGGTATATGGGAATAAAGAAAAAAATAAATGTGGTATTTTACCATTGCACAAACCTAAGAATACCTCTCTTGGTTCATTATTTGAAAAGTTCTGTCTTCCTGTTTAAACGGTTGAGAATTCTTACTTCATGGAGAATACATGTTCGATTAAAAAAAAAAAAAAAAAAGCCATCCCTTATAATCCTGGTGATCAGTGAAATGCAAGTACATAAACTTCACTTGGGAAACATCTATTGGTCATGTGAAATTATTGAGACCAAGTTCTTCCTTATCAATGGCTACTAATATTTTAAACTTTAAGCATTAAAAATAACAACAGATGAAATAGCTACAGCACTGAGTTCTGAATTTTACTCTTAAGACATTACTGTTCAGTAAATATGGAGCTCTTCTTTTCATAGTCCAGTGAGGTTTGAACTACATGTTTGTCTCCAGGCTTTTTTTCCCAGAGAACTTTATTATATTAATAAAGTCATGCTTCCCTTCAATACATCAGTAGCTCATGTGTTTAGAAAAAAAAATTGCCACTATATAAATTATCTCTCTCACAAGCCATTTGTTGGACTCGTACATTTCTCATGACTCCCTTGTACGTTGTGTTTAATAAGCTGTTTTCAGAAGTGCATACCTTGCACAGAGATCCTGGGTAATATGACTTCCTCATGTGGATTTCACTGAGTATTTATGTTCACTAATGTTCCTACCACCTACTTCTTGATATATGACTTCATTTTTATTCAAATTTATGTTTATTGTTGTTTTTATTATTGAAAAATCTGGACTTAAATATTACCAGTAAGAGCTACTTTAAAGTTTTCTTCTTTTTAACTTCCTGAAAAAATGGCATATTATAATGATATTGCATGTATGCTATGGAAAGCTGACATCATTATTCACAGTCATATAGACTTGTGCATGATGAATGATGCTATTCTTAAGTGAAAGGTATAGAGCATACTTAGATGTATGGGGTATGCATATGTTTGATATCTAGGAATCCTACAATAGCTAAAGAACATAAATACTTTAATGGTCAAAAATATGAGGAAGCATCAATTGTCAGAATTATCTGTTATTATTTTACTTTGCTTTTGACATCTATTTTACTGTTGCAGTTGGGTCCACATTGCTGGCACTAAACATCTGGATAAGAGCAGCTTGTAGAGAAAAATTAAAAAATAAAGGTTTATTTTGGCTTAAAGACTTGAGGGGCAGCTCTGTGATGGCAGGGAAAATGATGGCATAAGCAAAGGGTGGACATCAGCTCCTGGCCAATACCAGATGGACAACAGCAACAGGAGACTGTGCCAAACACTGGCAAGAGGAAGCTGGCTAAAACACCCATAAGCCTGCCCTCAACAATAATCTGCCTCCAAGAGGCTTTAATTTGCAAATTGCCATCAGCTGGGGACCTAGCATTCAGAATACCTGTATTTATGGGGGACACCTGAATCAAAACATCACATTCGGCCCCTGGCTCCCATAAACTGAAACATCCTTGATGTAAAATGCAATGCATTCATCCAACTTTAAAAGGCTTCATAGTTTTTATCAATCCTAATGATATTCAAATATCATCATATCCAAGATCTTTTAACTGAGCTATAATTTTAAAAAAATGCCAAAAAAGCCATAATGGCATAGAATAAACATTCATACATGCAAAAGATAGCACATGGCAGAGCAAAGAATTATGCAGCCAATGCAAGATTTGAACAGGACAAATATCAAACTCTGTAGCACCAAGTCCAACAACTCTAGTCAGTGACAAGTCTCCAAGTCTGATAATTCTAACCAGTGATAAATCTCTGGAGTTCCACTTCCACCACCCCCCCCCAACTATGCTACTCACAGTCCCACAGAACTTTATCTGGTGTCGGCAGCTGTCCTTGGCAGCCATCCCACAGTCCTACCATTTCCGCTGCAACCCATGGTCTATCCTCATGGCTCCATCAGGTCTCCATGCAGGTAATTAAACAAGCTTTCACAATGTCCATGACTGTTTTAAAACTACAAAACTGTGTTGCAAATTCAATGACCCAGTTTTTCCTGTATTTGTTATACTGCATAATACCAGGTGAGATGACAACTTGTTAATCCAGGGGAGGAAATAAAGCAGACTTTGAAGAATGGGACACTCCTTAACCATTCAGGCCCCTTCAAGAAAGTCTGCATTCTTCCTGTTGTCCTAATGCCAGTCACCTGGCCCAATCTCAATGGTTGTAATCTCTCAAACAATTGTAGATGAATGGTAGAAGTTTTAGCTCAAAGATTTCATTTCTGTGCCATAACCCTCTGTTCACACCAGTCCATTTCTACACAATGCAACCCTGCACAAATTCTCAGGACATGGGCATAACAGCATGCCTCTCACACAAACTGCTTCTAGCCCAGTTTAGGAAAAGCACTTTCTCACCCTCATAAGCCACACTCACAGTCCATAGTTCTTACTGCATTTAGGTCTTTCAACTCTGACCAGAAAAGTCCTTCAAGCTGTACTTACAGCACTGCAAGGCATCTATTAGACCAAGGTTTCAAATACTTCCATATTCCTCCTGAAAATCAGTTCCAAAGGGACAAAAGCCACAAAATCAGGTTTCTAGCAGCAACACTCCCACTTCCCAGTACCAGCTTTACTGTTGCAGTCAGGTTTGCATTTCTGGCACAAAACACCAGACCATGAGCAACTTGTGGGACATAAGGATTTATTTTGGCTTACAGACTCAAGGGGAAGCTCCACGATGGCAGGGGAAAATGGTGGCATGAGTGGATATCTCCTCCTGGCCAACTTCAGATGGACAACAGGAACAAGAGTGTGTGCCAAATACTGGCAAGAGGAGGATGACCATAACACACATAAGCCCACCCTTAACCTTACACTGCTTCCAGGAGGCTTTAATTCCCAACTTGTCATAAATTGGGGACCTAGCATTCAGAACAGCTATGTTTATGGTGGACACCTGAATCCAACCACCACAGTGATAATACACTTTGTATTATGATTGATTTAATTTACATTTATTTTTTCTCAAAATTTCTATTTCTATCATTTTTATTTTTATTTTATTTTATTTTATTTTATTTTATTTTATTTTATTTTATTTTATTTTATTTTATTTTATTTTATTTTATTTTATTTTATTTTATTTTATTTTATTTTTGGAGAGAGACACAGAGACAGACAGAGAGGAAAAGGAAGACAGATAGGAGAATGGGCATGCCAGCAGCCTCTTAGCTGCTGTGAATGAACTGCAGATGTGTGCGCCCCCTTTTGGGCAAGTGCAGCATTGTGCCCTTGCATCACTTTGCATCTGGCTACGTGTGGGACCTGGAGATTGGAATCAGGTTTTTAGGTTTAGCAGGCAGGCGCCTTAACTGCTAAGCCATCTCTCCAGCCCTCTATTTCTATATTTTTAAGTTAGAAGAAATGATAGGCATGTACTCAAGATGCAGCTGATAGTGATAGTAGCAGGGAATGCCAGTGAGAATGGTGGCTGTGTTGAATTGCACTGCACTGAGATGATTTCTTACCTGTCCAGCACTTCCTATATGCTGACACTCTACAGAGCAGGTCAATTGCAAGTTATCACATAATCCCATTATTTACAGATCATTATTTCCAGTGTATGCATGCAAAGACACATCTAAAATGGCTGAGTTGTTTGTTTAAACTAATAAATCCTGAGATAAATAATTTCAAAGAGGCTAAAAAGACAATGAACATCTGATTAGAATTTAGCACCTCCTAGGGTACATAATGCAGAAGGAGCTGTGTGTTGTTAATGTAAATAAATTGCAACCATATCTAAATTAAAAAAAAATCTCCATTCCTTATTTTGCAAGTGAAGACAAAGTCCTTCAGATTACCCTTCAAATGTGTTCTGTCTAATATTAAGAACCTCCAGGGGAATAATTCCACACCTGCAAATTCCATAGATAACAGAACACAGATAGATTCACAGGTTAAGCATGCAGATTTTCTTTTCTTGTTATTTCCCAGAAGATACTTAATTACATATTAATTAATTAATTGATTCATTGATTTACATGACATAAGCCATGTTTCAGAGCCCAATAGAAGGATAAGTTTGCCCTAATATCAAGACAGGCATCAGAACCTATTATCTAAGGCATCTTTTAGAAATAATAAGATTTGATTCTCAGCTTTATCGGCCAGAGAGCTTATTTTTTGAAATAGTATTGCCTTATGTTGCATTTATGAAGGATGCTGGTGTATGGAGAGAGCTGAGGAGGTATCAGGAGGTATCATGGAAAGACAAGAGAAAATCCTCACTTTATCGAACCTGTGCTGGGTGATGGGATGTTTAGGATGACTTGCTTGCTATCCCAGCAAAATGTACCTTCACACTCAGAATTTCCTTATTTTCTTTCTAGAGTTCAATCTTTCATTCTGAAAATTGATGCCAAGGAAACCACAAAAGAAATTTGAAGTTGAAAAATAAATATCTATGTCAGGATATTAATGCCTACTTTTTCAGTCTAAAATATGATATACAAAGGATGAAGATATTTTAACAGACATTGACTTTTTGCCTTCATGTACTTGGGTACAGGAGTTATTAAAGTTATTATCATTTAATATCTAGGTAGATCATGGCATTAATTATTCACAATCTCTGGTAATGATGAGTTATAAGTAGAAAGATAAACTTTAATTATTTTTTCAAAAATAATTTGAGTTGGTATGTGTTTATTCATCCATTCATTTATCCCTCTATCCTTTCATCCACACATTTAACTATCCATCAGTTTATCCATATATCCATCTTTGTTTTAATACATAATGTGTGTTCATTTATTGTAGAACTGTCAGAAATTAAGTCCTTTAGACAAGTGTTGGATCATGTCTGTGATCAGATATTATTTCTTTATATTTACCAATGTTAAGTCTTATTCTTTCAGTTCCACAACTACCACCCAAGAGTTGAGTTTGATAGAACATACTCGAATGATTATTGCTGTGTAAGTTTATGACATGAATTTTCACATTCATATTTCTGTGATATTGATTAGTATCTCTAAATACAATATCTAACTTCATCAGGAACAAATCCTTGAGAGTCAGTCAGATTTCTCATCAAAGGAAAAGTCTTTGAAGCTTCTTGTGTGTGATGATACATGTTAAGTGCTCTTTTCACACCTTTTCCAGCCTCCTCTATTCTGCATACAGGGAAGCTTCATGTTCTGATGGCACCCTTCTTGATCTACTTTCATAGAAATAGAAAATCAGAGAGCATCCTCTAATCCAGTGTATATGTCAACCACCTTGATTCTAGTTACTTTTGTGTGCTTTGTTGATTTTCAAAATTAAAAATTCTTCCTGAGAAGCCTACTGAAAATGAAAGCAAAATGACATCAGCATCTCTTCATGCTGGATGTTTACCAGTGTATGGTAAGTCTCTAAGACTTACCATATCTGAACCCCATAGAGAAAATGGTATTTTGTACAAGGTGATTAATTCTGGTTTTTTCCAACTTTTTTATTAGCTATGGGCATACTTAGTATGTAAACAACACATGTTCATACCATCCTTTCCCACCTCCCTGCCCCTTTTCTGAAGAGCCCTTCCTCATTGGGGATGCAGGTCAACCCCATGGGTACTGTTGTTCATGCATTATGAGGGGCAGAGGTAATGTCTCTGTGCAAAATATCCCAACTTGTAGCTCCAACAATCTTTCTGCCCCCTCTTTTGCAAAATTCACTTAGCTATGCTGGGAGCATTTTAATGCTACTTCAGTGATGGGCACTTAGGAGCCTGTGGATCTCTGGTTTGGTAAGTGTTGAGTGTCCTCAGTGTCTATCTCCTTCACTGATATCAGAAGCACTAAGAAAGCAGCACTCTTACTCATTTCCCCCACTCCTCTGTGGTTTCAGCTGGGGCCGGTCAGGGTGGAGTGCACTGGGTTGTTTTTCTCCTCAGGTCCAGCTCCTGTCTGAAAAAGAGAAGCAGATTCTCCAACAGAGAGTGAAGTCAGCACCAGTTAAATGGGATAACCTTTATTAATTTAGAGATAACTTAAAGGTTGTACACTCTCTTATAGCCCAGGATTAATGGGGGCTTGTCAGTTGAAAGCAGAATCATTATCTGGATGATTCTGACTTGTTTCCCAGTTGCAGATATGGTTTCCTTTCCACTGATCTGTTAGCCAATCCAAGAGCAGTTGGTTACCCACCACCCACGGCTGTGTGCCACTATTGCACTTGTGTAAGCATCACATCAGGTTGTTTTCTTCTGAGTAGCTTAGTTTTTGAGTTGCTTGGACAGATGTTGGCCATTTCTCCCCGGTAGTTCATGTAGCACCTTCCAGCACTAGATGGGCTAAATGTTTGGTGACTGCCTTTGTTCTGGATTCCTACCAGGTCTCTCCATGGTCTGTGCCAACAGCATATGTTGTCTTCAGCAGTAGGGTCTTACCACTAACCTCTGGTGGATAATCAAGTGCTTTAACAGAAGTCTGTGTTGTTTGTTTTGTGAGATCTAGTAGGTCTCTGTGATCAATAGTTCACTGTGGATGTAAACCACTTCTCCACACAGCCATGCCCACCTATTACACTCTTTTTTTAAATAGCTTTATCTAGGTAAACTAATGAAAGATGCCTTCTTTCAGTGGCTGAAATGTGTTTACCTATTAGTTTATATTTTATATGGTCAGAACTTCTGGAAGGAACAAGGCAAGTTCTGGTAAGTATCATTTAAGCACTGTTTGCTTTGCCGAGCATTTTATGAAGTGCATGTGCACATGATGTGAATTATTTTGTTAACCCAAAGAGGAAAAAAATGCCAGCATAACTGGAGAAATGAAAATGTGAGAGAAAGTACTAAAGGACTTGTCAAATGAAAAGTAACACTGGGAATGGGGAGATTATTCAATGATTGAATTGCTTTCCATGAACGCACAATTACTAGAGTTTGGAACTCCAAGATCTTTTTATGAATCCAGACACTGTAATGCCAGCATAGCATATGTCCAGGCTGAGAAGTGAGTCATACCCAGAGAACTACCTAAAAACTTGTGGGCCAAGTTGTCTGCGAATGCAGTGGTGAACAATTAAGGGCCTTGCCTCAAAAAAGAAATGGAAGACAAAGGCCTCCACACAAAGTTATCCTCAGAATTCCACATATGTGCCATGGCATATGTTTGCCTACACAAACACACCCATGCACACTCCAGTGTACAAGGGCATATGTGTGCCTGCACAAGCATGCATTCTAAATACAAAGAAGCAGAAGCACCAGGTATGGGGGCTTATGCCTTTAATCCTAGCATGAGGGAGGCAGAGGTAGGAGGATCACTGTGTATTTGAGGCCAGCCCAGGACTACAGAGTGAATTCCATGTCAGCTTGGGCTATAGTAAGAATCTACCTTGAATAAAACAAAAAAAACAAACAAACAAAAAGGCAGAAGGGCAGAAGAGCAAACCAAGAAACCCAGAACCATCTCTAATACACATTTTTATCCAACTTTATATATAAGGAAATGCCAAAATATTTTTTGATTGTTTTAATCGGGCTTTTCCTTCTGCGGGGATCTGATAAGTAGAAAGTCTAGCTTCAGAGACTACTTGTTTAAATCTATGTTCAGTCATTTCCCTCCATACTGACTAGACTCAGTATATTCCATTATGATAAAATCACATGTCTCTGTTAGTTCTCTACTATCACATAGAAATATTACTAAACATTTGTAATGTCCTATTTTCTATAGATGTTTCTTGCATGACTTCACTGTGCTCCTCTTTTCAAGATTTTCACATGATTCTTGGCTGGGGTTGAGATCTTTGACGAAGCTCACATGGCTCTTGGCATCCTGTGAGTTTTGGATGGTTGTTAGACTGAGAGTCTCTCTTGTTAGCTGTGGATCTGAAGACGATGTTCAGTCCCTGGTCAAAAGAGCATTTCAACATATCTATTTGCCTCTTCATACTCAGCAGAGTGGGAAGTCTCCTAAACAAATGGACATCATAATGTCATGTGAGGTAATCATTCACAGGCTCTCATCTCTCCATATCCATGAATAGAAGCAACTCATAGCTTGTGTTTACACTTGAGATTACATAAGGGCAGCAGTATGAGAAAACAATTTCATGGCATGTATATCTATGTAATAAAAGTACTCCCACCTGCATTCCCTTGATGTAGGCATGTGCACATTGAGTTCTCATGATGTGAGCTGATTAGCCCCATATATTATCAATGAGTTGACAGTAACAACCAGACTAGACTCCAGGACTCCTGAAGATATTTTAAACAACATTTTTAAATCTCTTTTGTCATTTATTTAGTGATAATAATTTCATAAAATATTTTATAGAAAGAAGTATTCGTATATTCATTAATTCATCATCAATAAGTACACATATGTATCTGTACAGTTGTGTATGTATTTAAATGTATGAATTTTTGCTGTGTGCCAGGCAATGTTCTATTCTTCACAATAACCCAATAATTAAATGTTTCTGTTCTCTTGGAGCTTATGCAAACATGAGAAGACAACACTGAGCTAACAACTAAGCTTCTATCACATCAAGACAACACATGCTATGGTGTAAATGGGTTGAGAACATTGGGCTCACAAGATGGATTATTTGTTAATTCAGATGTTTTCCCATAGAAGACTAATATAAGTTGCTGTTGAGGCAGAAAGCTAAATGTAATGGTGAAATCCAGTGTAACGATCTGAGATCCAAGATGAAAAGTATTGAGTCATGTATGTCCACTGAACAACTTTCCTATCCTGTAATACTTGAGAATGGTATCAGAGTTAATGCATTCCTCACTGAAGTGAGAAGTAATGTCCAAAATCAGACGGAAAGTGGTGTCATAGCAGCATAGAAGCTTATATTTCATTGAAAAATCTTGGTCTGTGCTCAAGTGATTATTAAGCTGTAGAATCTTATACATTAACAAATAAAATAGAAATAATTGTTACTATTCTACTTAATGCAAATGGTGGATGTAGGATGGGTTCATATTGTCTATTACACATTCCAAAGCTACCTACTTGTCCAGTTGTTACTTCCCCTTAATATTATAGTAGATGTGACACTTCATTTAATTTGTTAGGTGACCTGTGGGACCACCCTTTGGATATCATGATCTAATAATTTTGCAGTGAGCTCTGTCTAAAGCTGTCTTATGCACAATTTGACAGGATCACTACAAAGCAAGCTATTGCAGTTCGAGCTAGAGTTGCTGTTTGTTCTTTCTCATTTAAGATTGATCCAGAGGCTCAAGACAAATGGATTTAGTTAAATTGCAATGGAATGGTAAAGACCATCTTAAATTAGATTTCAAAAATTCTTCCATAATTCATCAAATATAAGGCTGGTAAGAGAAAGTCTTTTCATGGTTTCATAAATAAAACAGTCTACACAGACTCTTTGAAATCCAGGATAATGTTATACCAAATGCAAATTATTGAATATTTCTGGCAAACTGTGGGCTAAGGCACTATTAAGAGAGATTTCTACAGATGCAGAATAAAAATATGTTTCTCTCTAGAGAAAATAGCTGAAATAAAAAGGCCAGAGGGAGGTTAAGGGTGATTTCAACAATCAATCATTAGTACATATGAGCCAAGACCAGCTGATGTCATTGTACTTCATCATTCACATTCTCATTATCAGAATACACAGCAGTAAGTTACTGCCACAGTATTTTCTTCATTGTGGCAAGATATGTTAATTTCTAAGGAGCTGAGGAAGTGGTAGGGAGCTTCAGGAGGAGCAGAGTCCTGAATGATTGTAGTTTAATTATTCTGTAAGGGCTTTCATCATCATTACACAACATTCCGCAGATATAGCATGTTTGAAAGTAAACTATGGCCAAGCTACTACCATGCCTTCTCAGCTTTTAAACCTCAAGCTTCTGCTTTTCTGATATATTTTTGTGTATGCAAGTGTAGATGTACACCAGTGTACTCAGCCATCATTTTAGCATTCCTTAGCAATGCATTTATCTTTGTACCAACTGGGTGATCCATGAACACAGCCCCCTGACCATAACAAATGCAGTAGTGGAGAATGTTCACTCATTTCTCGCTGCATTCATTTCAACAATCTGAGTATCTTCTGTTGTTGTTGCAAGAGTAAAGAAGATAAATTAAAGGCTAGCTAAGGGGCTTCCCTATCTGTTGAGCTCTTCCAGCAAATGTTTGGAATACCCACTTTGTTTATACCCCCAAAGGACCGGCTAATGGTCTGTTTAACTTTGCTAGTTTGTCTTAATTACACAGCTTTCAAGGCCATTAACAGATAAAACTGTTTCCATACTACAAGGGTGTCAACTTCACCTCTCTGGTCCTTACCACTTCCTTCCCTCCCCTGGAGTTCATTCCCAAGTGGGAGGACAGGTGGACAGGGCAACAGAATAAGTATATATAACTCTGAACTTCTACAGAAAAACAGTAAGTAGTTAGTGCGTTTGCAATCATGAGCAGCATTGCATCACACCACACGGTTATAAATGCTAAGTTTTACAGGTGTACTCAATACATGGTCAGGCATAAAGCAGAGAAGAAAACTGAAGCTACAAGGTAGCACTGAGATGGACTGTGGGTAGAATATATTTTCCCATTATTTCCAAAAATTTTATTTCACCATTGTCTTCACACCACCTACTTTTCTTATCCTCTCATATAGCCAATTACTTCCATAGTGCACTGTGTGTTTATCCATTTCTCTCAGTCATGTGTCATTGCTTTGGTGCAGGTTGTCACATTAACTAAAATAGCTCCCAATAAGGTTCCTTTTCTTACTCTCTGTTGGGCATTCCTAATGAAACAGCTCCAAAGTTCCTTTAATGTGGAAGAACTCCAGCCGTTTTCTCGTTTAAACTGCTCACTTTTGTAGAAACCCTACCCCTTCATGACAGTACTCAGGCACTGTAATTCTGTTACCTTCCCCAGCTCTCCAAACACAATCCCTGTTATCCACTCTTTTCTCCCTTTCCCCAGTCACAGGACCTTGCTCTCTGATCTTACAATCAAAGGTTTCCCACCTCAGCTCCTCTGTTCCTGCTTCCCAAGAGCCTGCTTCATCCTAG
Organism: Orientallactaga sibirica; assembly: GCA_036365145.1. Classification (NCBI taxonomy): domain Eukaryota; kingdom Metazoa; phylum Chordata; class Mammalia; order Rodentia; family Dipodidae; genus Orientallactaga; species Orientallactaga sibirica. The sequence continues at coordinate 18,866,596 of JAEOAD010000023.1, read as the reverse complement.
CTGACACTTCCTGTGTAATCACAGATGAACCACAGAGAGAGAGAGAGAGAGAGAGAGAGAGAGAGAGAGTGTGTGTGTGTGTGTGTGTGTGTGTGTGTGTGTGTGTGTGTGAGGATCTCATGTATCCCAGGGTGGCCTCCAACTCACTATATTGTATATGATGTCTTTAAACTCCTGATGCTTCTGCCATCACTTTGTCTGGTCTGAGCTTACAAGTTCGCATCACCATGCCTGGTTTTATGCAGTGCTGGGATCAAAGCCAGGGTTTCATGCATGCTGGGAAGGTACTCTACAAATTGAACTATATGCCCAGTCCCCCAAAGCTTTACCTCATATTTAGCACACTCAATAATTATTTCCACTTTTTGTCCGTTGTTTCTTATTTCCCTGTAGAACATAGACTTTGTGAAGTGAGGGACTTGTCTCACTACAGTACCCCCACCCCCTGAGGCCCCTTAGATCATTCTGTCCCCTCTTCCTCAATGTTTCCTCAGCTTTGGGGTGGACAGGTTACACGTGTCTTTTCACGTGGAGGTCTGAACAGCCTCTTATTTCCTACTATGATGAGTTTTGAGTCCCCTCCATGAGAAGGTTCTCTGGCTACCAGTGAGCACAGCACTAGTATTTATTCAGTCTCTCTGTGTATTATTTGAGAAATTGCCAAAATGAATCACACATTCTGAGGATGTAATAGGGAAGGTGCAGGTTCTGATATACGAAAAAGTGATTTCCTTTCAACTTCTCATACAAGCCTCCACCAGGGACCTGCAGTTTTGTGTGAGCTAAGCTTGGGACTGTAAATATTCATCCAACATCCTGTGAACTGGAGAGACTACTTCTGCCACCAGAGTACCAGAGTCTTTAAACCCCACATTATATTCCCTTATTTGGAACATGGTTTTAGTACCTTTGGCTGGCCACAAACACAAATGCATAACTGAAGATAACATAAACTTGTGATCATCTTGCCTCCAGCTCCCCAAATGCCTGAGCCATCAAGCCCCAGTATGCGCTACTGAGGATAACACCAGACAGAGGCTTTGTGTATCCTGGGCAAGTATATAACAGTGAACTACATCCCCAGTCCTTGTTATGCTCTTTTTACATAGTTTCTCTTTTCCTTTCCTTTCTTCTCTTTTCTTTTCTTTTCTTTCTTTTCTTCTTTCTCTTCTTCTTTCTTTCTTTCTTCTTTCTTTCTTTTGATCTTTCTTTTCTTTTCTTTCTTTTCTTCTTTCTCTTCTTCTTTCTTCTTTCTTTCTTTCTTTCTTCTTTCTTTCTTTTGATCTTTCTTTTGATCTTTGTTTTCTTTCTTTCTGTACCACTTCATTTAGAAGATAACATAATAATGAAGATTGTGCAAGCCCTTGCTATCCAATAGTCACATTTCCTAAGTACTAGCTCACTTAATCTTCACCATGATTCTAGCAGTAGGCACTCCCCTTAGTTTTCAAATGACACACAAATCTGCTTGTGCATTTCTTGATTTTCTTGAAGTAAAAACTATGCCTTATTTTTGCCTCCTTTTTGTGACATTAGCTAAACAATAAATTTATTTTTAAAAGAATCGACTAGTTTTATAAGTGCAAAATATAATGCTAATTCCTAGGATTTATATATTTGATTGTTAGCTTAGCTATGTTGAATATTTTTTCATATTTATTTACCATTTCTATCTCCTTGGGTATGAATTATGTGACATATTATTTGGTTATATATATATATATATATATATATATATATATATATATATATATAATTTGAGTCTTAACTTTTTCATCTACATGAGTAATTTGTATACATGCTTTCTTACAATTTAATTTCTATATTCTATTCTATTTTTATTTATAATTATTACAATAGATTTTGTATATTCATAGATTTAGACCTGTTTCATTTGTGATCTTTCCCAATAGTTTCAAAACATTTTGCAAATTGCTATTTCTATGAATCCCCATTTTTGCTCAGAACATTGATTTTTCTGGGTAGTTAAAAATTAAAAGGATAGGAATGGCATCATGAGTTTTGTTAAGTTTTCTTTCTCAAAAATACAGATTGAAAGCCGGGCGTGGTGGTGCACGCCTTTAATCCCAGCACTCGGGAGGCAGAGGTAGGAGGATTGACCCTGAGACTACATAGTTAATTCCAGGTCAGCCTGGACCAGAGTGAGACCCAGGTCTTGCAAAACCAAAAAAAAAAAAAAAAAAAAAAAAAAAAAAAAATTGAGAGATTAGACTTCATACATTTTAGTTATGTGTTTTAGTGTTTGCAGGGGGCAGGTTTTCACTTCAGGCTACACTCAACCTCTTGACAGTTCTCTTACATCAGCTTTCCGATTCCTGTAGTTACAGGTAAGAACTACTATGCTGGGATCTTGAGACTGTACTGCTAGCCTAACAGCCAAAGAGCAACTTTTTGTCCAATAAATTCTGTATTCCCAGAAAGACTCTTTCAGTTGATCACTATTAGAATATACAATTAATTCTTATCACCCGACCAGTGAGAGGATGTGACCTTATGAGTTACTATGTGAAGATTTTCTTTCTTGTTTTCCTATCTTGTTTCTCCACATTGTGAAAGGCTGACCAGATCACCTTTCCTCAAATGTGTCTGCTTTGTATCAAGCACACTCTGTAATATACTTTGGCATTTTTGTGTAGCAGTGTTATTTTATTTTCTACCCTCACTCCTCTATTTCTCATCAAATCATGCTAATGTCTCCTAATTTCTATTTCCCCCCCAAACGAATGGATTATCAACCCATATTTAATTCCCTTTCAGAGTAGTACTTGCTATTTCTATTTTATTTATTTCAAAATTATTTCAGGATATTCTGTTTTAAAGCAAATAAAATTTTAACATAACATTAATGCAATGCAATTTAAATGCATCACGGAAATTAAATTTCCTCTATGTGTTTTGAAACTATTGTACAGTAGAAAGTCTATATCTACAATGCATGTGATCAGTAGTGTTTGATGCATTGTGAATGACTCAGCAAACTCACCCTGCTTCTATTACCAAGAATATAAAATTAGTTGGAATTTAACTGTTTAGAAATAGTTCCTTTTGCAGTATCTTAATCCATGGAATTGGATCTTATTAACAATGTACAGAAGAGGAAAATGATTTAGAAAATCATATAACTTATCTATTATTGTATTATGAGGTACTGTTGGAATCTCACTCAAACTGATGTGAAAACACAATGACCTCTCATGTCAACTCATGGCATATTTGACAAAGAAGAGAAGTACTTTTTATATGGCCTGAAATTATAGAGATATTAAACTTTCTATGTAATCATTAACATTTCTCTTCTAAAATATCAGTTATTTTATATATGGTTGACTTACTGTGACCAGAAATCTCTTTAGTAGTTACTATTGAAAATAATTGCAGTAGTTGTGAGTCATCTGGAGGATTGAATGGTGTCACTTGGCCCCATATTCACTATCAGATGATATCCATCTCACTAGACTATGAGGATAATTGCTTTAAAAATAGAATTTTCAACCTAGACATGAGGCTCGAGTATTCTGAAATAATGAAAGAAAGAGTACACCAAAGGTGTTACAGAGTTAAAAGTATAAGTTAGGAAGAAAACAAATGGTTATTCTTATACTGATATGACTGCTGGAAAAATATTTCACAAGTTTTAATAGCTGATAGAATAGGTTTCCAGGTAATAGCTCAAAGAATGCTATGGCTCTTTCCTCCCTTTCTTTTTTTAAATTATTGTTTTTTTTTTATTGACAACTTCTATACTTACATACAAAAAACACATGATATTTCCCTCTTCTCCCCCCATTCCACTTTAGAACTCCAATCTCCATCATATCCCCTCCCTCTCTCCATTAGTCTCTCTTTTAATTTGATGTTATCATCTTTTTCTTCTATCCTCCCTTTCTTTAAAGGAAATTTATTAGTATATGTTAAATGTGGTGGTATATGGGTTTTAACAGAAGTCAAATAGAACCAGACTTGCTTTTAAACATGAGCCACTTAGCAAAACAATAGGAACTGGTTGGTGTTATATACTTACTTCATTTGTGGAAGATGATCAGGGAGGATTTGGGAATGGTATGGGATGCTCATTTGTGGGCTGGGCTCCAGAATAGCTGCTGTGAGTGTTAAGAGTTCACTTTATTTTGTTCTACTACCAATTTACAGTAATATTCCAAGGGTATCAGTTAAGGGCAAAAACTGATCCTTAGCATTTGACTGATAAGCTAGAAGTTTCTTTTCTCATTAGGTTAATAAGCAGAAGATCTTCCTAAGGACAAGCTGAAATCAGAGACCCGGCAACAGTTTCTTTATGAATATAGTGGACTTTATTCTCTGAGAACTAGTGTCTGCCACCTGAGATGGTTCAGGCTATTATCATATCATTGAAAACACAGTACTTTTTGCCTTTTGCTTTTCTTTTCAGAGAAATCTATTTTTCATTACTCATTCTTTCAATATGCATCAAATACCCTGTCCTCAAAATTTTGTATTTGTGGGGCTGGAGAGATGGCTTAGTGGTTAAGGCACTTGCCTGCAAAGCCAAAGGACCTTGGTTCAATTCCCCAGGACCCACGTTAGCCAGATGCACAAGGCAGCGCATATATCTGGAATTCATTTGCAGTGGCCGGAAGCCCTGGCCTGCCCATTCTTTCCCTCCTCCCTCCCTCCCTCCCTCCCTCCCTCCCTCCCTCCCTCCCTCCCTCCCTCCCTCCCTTCTCTTCCTCCTCCTCTCTCTCTAATAAATAAATAAAATAAAAATAGTTTTAAAAATTGGGGGGCTGGAGAAATGGCTTAGCCGTTAAAGTGCTTGCCTGCAAAGCCAAAGGAACTCAGTTTGATTCCCCAGGACCCACATAAGACAGATGCACAAGGTGGAACTTGTGTCTGGAGTTCATTCGCAGTGGCTGGAGGCTCTGGCATGCCCATTCTCTCTCTCTCTCCCCCCTCAAATAAATAAATAAAAATAAAACATTTTTAAACAAATTGGTATTTGTGAAAGTAATACTGAAAAATAAAACTCCAAATGACATTTTTGTGTAAGGCTTTGTGTAAGTATCTACACAGGAGGAGACAAACAAAGAGATACGAAGATTCAGAACAATGTATGATATAATATACATATTATTGATATAATACCATGCTTTGAAACTGACCATTCTAAAGAGGAAAACATTTTGACTACAAACAGAAGGTATTTAATTTACTAGATGAAGAAATAGTTTGTTCTGTGGCTGTTTATATTTTATTGCTTATTAATAATTAATGCTTTATTTGATGTTTTTTTTTTTTTTTTTTTTTTTTTTTTTTTTGAGGCAGGGTCTCACTCTGGCCCAGGCTGACCTGGAATTAACTATGTAGTCTCAGGGCAGCCTTGAACTCATGGTGATCCTCCTACCTCTGCCTCCCGAGTGCTGGGATTAAAGGCGTGCGCCACCACGCCCGGCTCTATTTGATGTTTTTAATAATTTATTTTTTATTTATATTATTCTAATTTTACATTCATAATGGTGACTCCATTATCCTCCTCCCTGTCCTCCCTCTTCCAAAGGGGCCCTCATTAATGGGGAATGTGGGTCATGCATTGTGGGGGTAGTCAAGAGTTCTGGGGGACAGGCCAAGTCTCTATGCATAATGCCCCAACTTGTGGCTCTAACATTCTTTCCACCCCCTCTTTTAACATAAAAATATCAGGTTTAATTATGGAATTTTTCAAACAACTTTATTTAGGATGTATCTTTCAAAAATTAGGACTTAGAATTCATTCTGCAAGAGCACATGTCCCATGATTACATGCTTGCAAGGATATAAGATGAAAGATATAAGATGTTACTTGGGATTATTTAAAATGATGATTACATCATTTTGTAGTCCTTTTGTAGTTAGCAGGCAATTTCTGTTATAAAAACTTGTCATCACTATTAAGGGCTGGAGAGATGGCTCACTGGTTAAGGGCACTTGCTTGAAAAGCCTAAAGACCCTGGTTTAATTCCCCTGTAGCAGCATTAAGTCAGGTACACAAAGTGGTACATGAATCTGAAGGTTGTTTGCAATGGCAAGAGGCCCTGACATGCCTATTCCCTCCCCCTTTCTTTTTTTCTTTCTTTCTTTCTTTCTTTCTTTCTTTCTTTCTTTCTTTCTTTCTTTCTTTCTTTCTCTTTTCTTTTCCTTTCCTTTCCTTTCCTTTCCTTCCTTTCCTTTCTCCTGTTCCTTTTTGTTTTATTGTTTTCTCTCCTCCCTCTCCTTGGAAATGAATCAACAAAACTATTTTTAATATTTTTAAAGTTTTCTTGTCATAATACTGACATTCAGTTAATAAAGAAGTTGGTCCTTGGATCATATGACTGTAGTACATGGGAAAATTTAAAGGACCATGTTGGAAGATGCCATCTCAGCCCTTCAGCACCTTCAGTAAGGTCACCAGTACTAAACTCAAAATTACAAGGCATTTGGAAGACTTGTCACATGGCATAATACAAGAAAAGCATACACACTTGCATATATATGCACACACATATAACTGCCCCCTAATTCCTTTGATAGAGAAAGTGAAAGCAAATAATGCCTTATCCTGACTTGTTTTAAATAGGAGTCAGTATTATTCTACTGGAGACACTGGATTCTATTTCATTTATTTTGAAAAGAAAAGAGGAGGAAAGACCTAAATTTTATGTAAAATATATAAAAATATATAATTCTTTTCTTGCATTATTATTATTCTGATAAATTTACTATTAGTTTAGCATTTTCAAGAATTACCAGAGCTGACACAACAATCACCTGGTTGCAGGTGGATCTTGCCATCTTACTCAGCCTTATCTATGATGTCATGACCTGCTACTTCCTCTCTTCTGGGCTTATTCCCTGTGTTGCTCTCTCTCAATCTTCTTTTGCTCCAGTCACATCCATCTTTCTGGTTATTTTCCATTTCAAGAAGTGTGCACATAAGCTATAGATCTAATCTAAGACATTTTCAAACACATACTTCCTATGTCTGAATCAGCTCTTCTTTGTCCTCCCCTTTAAAGTTACTAAGGAAAACCTTTTCTGAAACCCTCAAATAGTTTGATTATACTTGTTCTTACAGACACACACGTGCCCCCAGGAGAACTTACATTTCCAGTGTAACTCTCACCACAGTTTCTGACTAAATTTACTATTGAATAACTGTCTCATGTTGTCAGTCATACCAGGTGATTTCTGGAATGTGGTCAATACTCAATGAGTAATTATGTACTAATGAAAATGTGGCAGGCTGGAGAGATGACTCAGTAGTTAAGGTGCTTCTTTGCAATGCCTGAACACCTGAGTTCAATTCCTCAGTACCTATGTAAAGCCAGATGAACAAAGTGGCACATGCATCTGGAGTTTGTTTGCAGTGACTGGAGGCCCTGACAAGCCCCCCCCCCCATACACACACACCATCCTCTATATTTTTCTGTGTTTTAAAATAACTAATTTTTTTAAAAAAATGGATATATGAGTGATACTTAATATTATGACTTGGGTATGACTGGAGCTTACATGTCTAAAATTAGAAGTCATACTTGGCTTATGAAGACTATCTAGTAATGACTGGTTACCCTGGTGAGAACTTGATAATGGCTTACAGTTAAAGTTGAAAACAGTAAAGTAGCCATGAAGTGTGTTACTTATCAATGAAGGTAAGGTAAGAGACAGAGAAAAGAAAATAATGTCACTGAGCAAGCAAAGAAGTGAACAACTATTGTCATAATTATGAAAAGAAATGGAAAATTCTAGAGGTAATCACAATCAAATTGGCATTTCTATATCAGACCCTGAGACAGACATTTCTTGATTTTTTTCCATGTCACATGAGCTTTCATTTCTATTTCCAGTTTGGAGAACTATTACGTTATATAATCCATGAAATTCTCTCCATTTAAACTGAATTTTTAGCCTGAATGGATTCTAGTACAGAGAGCTATATGTAAAAGCCTAACTGTGGCTATATAAAGAGAAATAACCTTAAAGTATAGTTTTGCATAAATGAGCATGTTACTATGATGGGCCCAACATTCACTGTCCATCTCCAACAGATGCGAGCACTATTTAATCCCAGCTCCACTACTATTACCCAGATTGTCCAGTTCCTGTACCATAAATAATGTAGCAAGCTCTGAGAAACCAGGTTCCTTAAGGCTAACTATAAATAACTTGATTTAGAAGGTCTGGCAAGGGCCCACAGATCTAGACTTGAAGCCTTTCTGGTGGACTAAGGCAGCCATTTTGTTGGGGGAAAAAAATCACATAATGAGGAGTTTCTTTGGTTGCTCTGAGGGTATCAGAGAATATTTGAAACAATTTCACTCTACTTTTACAAGAACAGATTTACATCAGCAGTAGATGTATGTTGGATTGCATGCCAGGAAGTGTTCAACATACCAATATATGTTCAGTGCTTGATACCTGCTTTCATGGTACAGTGGGGCTGAGGGACACTGAGGAAAACAATAATGAGAGCCTTCCTATGCTTATGAAATAATGCATGACAGAAATGTGGGATCTCTTTGAATTTTCATAATTCTAGAGACTTGTGGCTTCTTTTGTTAAAGCTATTGCTGTTATTAGCAAATAATAATAGTTTCTCTAAATCCTAAAAATGGATGCATTCTATAGTCCTGACATCCTATTGCTACATAAGTACCCAAAGGAATCAAATTCAATATGCAGGGCAAATTCCTGCACCCTATACTCACTGAAACACTATTCTCAATTGCTTAGACATACAGACAACTTAACTGTTCATCAATGATGACAAGATTGAGCTAAATGTGGTAAATGTATGCAATGGAATAATATTAGTAAATAATAATAATAGAAACATGAGCATTTCTGTCATTTTCCATGGACTCCTGGCTTCTTATTTTGCCTCCTTCCTTGCCCTCACAGTTGTCTTTGCAGTTTTTTAGTGTCTTTATCCACTTCTTATTATATTACTATTTATTATTAAAAAGTGCTGCATTTGTCCCCTAGACATGACTGTTCTATAATCTTGAATGGGATTGCCTATAGATAAATGGTAAATCCTTTTGAATACTTCTGGAGAGATGAAACTATATAAGTGGAAGTCATTTTCATTGCACTCATTTGAGTTTGAGGACTTGGGATATAAAGTACTGATTGCAGGAGAATTAACATGTCACAACATTGATGAATTAAGTCATTTAATCTAAAGCCCTGGTTCTGAACATTACTCTTTGATGTGTCAATACCCATCCAGTGGTGAAGGCAGGGAGGCCTGAGCAAGGCAGACAGATGAGATGATAAAACATTTATCCATTATTCTGGTTTATGGTACCAAGTGTGATTGGACAAAGAACCTCAGCAGGTCAGATGTATTTATACAACCATCAATACAGCTCAAGATTCACAGGCAGAAAAATCAACACCTTCATCCCTTTGCAAAAGGAACATGTTTTGATCTTGATGTAGGTTAATCAAAAACAAAAATGAACACACCTTCAGGAACTAAACCCTCCGCATCATGCAAGCTCTCCCATGAGTCCTAAATCCTCAACACAATGTATAAGGGAGGGCTGAAAAGACTCAAGTGAAAAGGGAATGCCCTGCCTTCCCAGATGGAAAGGGAGATGAGAGAACAAGAGATAGGGAAATAACCAGAGGAGACGCCCATGGAAAGGACATGGAAGGCAAAACATGGGAGCCTGGGACAAAAGATTCAAACACACACACACACACACACACACACACAAACACACAAACACACACATAAACACACATAGGAAGTAAGACATGATAGACCAAGCCATTCACCTTTACACTTACATTGGGATCAGGAAACACTAATAAAGAAGGTACTTAAGGACTCAGGACTTAAAGAAAGATCACACAAGTAGCAGAGTGAAAAGCACCCAAAGCCAAAATAAAACAAAAAAGTGTCCATATGAGTAGAAATTCTTTTCTTTCTTTCAAACCAGGCTAGGAAGGGGGAAAAGCATTCCAAAGCAGAAAGCAGGAGTCTGGTGCCTCAGAATATGGCCAAGAAAGGCAAAGTAATTAGATCATAAAAGGTCCAGAGCTTAGAGAAAAATCATACATGTAACAAAGTGAGAAAACATCTACAAACAAAACATATGTAAGAAGCAAATAGAAAATACCCAGGCAAATAAGAAGAATCTACCTTTTCTAGCCTGGTAGGGAAAGGGAAGAGGTATTTCCAAAGCAGTATTCAAGCCAAAACCAAAGGCTGGAGCAGGCCATGATGGAAGAAAGAAAGAATCATTACAGCTTAGGAGTCCTTGCCATCAGATGCTAGTGTGTAAAGGAGAGTCTTGATTGCTTCATTGGCTCTAGGGTCTGATGCAGGAGAGGCCAGACCACTCAGGTGTGCTAGACTAGGGAAGAAGTAGAGGTGCAGTTGCTTAGAAATTGTAGCCATCTTGGATGAGACTGGATCAAGTTCTACTTTTCCCAGTGCAGGTGAGGTGGCATCTCCTTGTTGTCTTTGGGGCTTGACCCTGGCGAAATGTCAAAAAAGCTCTTGCTCCTGTTTGTATTTCATCAGCAGAAAATTCCTTCACAGTATGGATGTATAGAGTGAAGGCCAGTTGTGAAGGGAATAACAGAAGACCTTTTAGTGCAAACATTCTTATATGAAAACTGGAGAAGGGATGAAGAGCATCTCAGGTAGGGAAACAAAGGGATGATGTAAGCTGTCCAAATTCAAAGTACTAAGAGAAGCTAAATGCTGTGATGACTTTGGACAGGAAAATAAAATGACAAGGTGAAGCTGTTGAAGGAAGTCTGTGACTTTGGGGTTGTGATAGAATACTGTGTTTTCACCCCAAAAGCAATACACAGATATAGCCCCAAGTGTCATTCACATATATCCTATTTCCTTCTTCGGCATGTAGGAATATTGCATTTATCTACCCTCTGTGAATTTAATATTAGACATTGATTGCTGTGGAGAGTTAAAGGCAAGTGGAAGTGATATGATTCATATTCCAGGCCAAAGCAGCCCTTCTTTCCTCAGTGACTATATACAGCCCTCTGGGCTGCTACTGGCCAGCCATGATTATCATGAATCTCCATCAACCTGGGTTTTTAGTCTGAGAGCATGGAGAACTCATTGCTGAACTTCACAAGATGCACACTTTACATGCAAAATTCTGTCTGATTGTTGAATCATCTGATATTGAAAATTGTCTTTGGAGTATATCAAAATACACACTACAATAGTAAGTGTAGGATAATATAGTAAACTTTTTTTGAAAGACTACGTTAGATCCAGTGAGAAAAATGGGGCAGCAAAAGAAAAACAAGATGTCTCAATGGGAGTTGTGAGGATACAGTTCCACCATAAGGAAGCAAAGATGGAGGGGTCACGTGTACTTTACAAATAGTAGATAGAAAAATGGGAGCTGGGAGCAAGACCACAGGCAGTCATTCTGGGAATAAACCAACCTGGTAGACTGGGCAGTAAAGCTTATGGAAAGAGCAGACAGGACACAACCATATGAAAATAGAAAGGAGGAATAATATTCTTAAGTGGGTTGTTGTCTGCATAAGTTTACCAATATATGCAATATTAAAAGATAAATAAAATCTTTTTTATTTTTATTATTTTCTATTGTTTGCATCTTTTTTTTTTTTTTTTTTTTTTTGGAGAGAGACACAGAGAGAGACAGAGAGAGAGGGAGAGGAAGACAGAGATGGGCACGCCAGCAGCCTTTCAGCTTCTGTGAATGAAATCCAGATGTGTGCGCCCCCTTGTGGTCAAGTGCAGCATTGCGCCCTTGTGTCACTTTGCATCTGGCTAAATGTGGGACCTGGAGATTGGAACCGCTGGAGGTTGGAACCAGTGTTCTTAGGCTTAGGAGGCAGGTGCCTTAACCAGTAAGCCGTCTTTCCAGCCTTATTTTTTGTATCTTTAAAAAAAAATTATTGACAACTTCCTAATTATAGGCAATAAACATTGGTAATTCTCTCCCCTCCACTTTCCCCTTTGCAACTTCACTCTCCATCAGATTCCCTCCCCTCTCAATCAGTGTCTTTTATTTTGTTGTCATCATCTTTTCCTCCTATTATGATGGTCTTGTGTAGATAGTGTCAGGCACTGTGAGGTCATGGATGTCAAGGCCATTTTGTGTCTGGAAGAGTGTATTGTAAGGAGTCTTATCCTTCCTTTGGCTTTACATTCTTTCTGTCCCCTCTTCTGCAATAGACCCTGAGCCTTGGAAGGTGTGATAAAGATATTTCAGTGCTGAGCACTCCTCTGTCACTTCTACTCAGCACTATGGTGCCTTCTGAGTCATTTCAAGGTCACCACCATCTGAAAGGAGAAGCTTCTCTAACAAAAAGTGAGAGAGTCCCATTAATAAATGAGTATGAATATTAAGAGAAGTGCTTACTGGGCAGTTTGGTGAACATAGTATATGCATTTAGCCAGAAACTAGCAAACGTTACACCTGAGATCACAACTTCCTCTGTCATAGGTTTTCAGTATCAGGCATGTATTCTCTCCTGTGGAGTGGGTCTCCAGTCCAATTAGAGAGAAGTTGGTTTCCCCATACAAACATGCCAGTATTGCACCTGTTAGCTCATTTGGCCTGGCTGGCCAAATTTAAAGCTTGCTTTGTTCATTGTTGTTTATCTTTACTGGTATTTTCTCTCTCCCCTTGGACCTGCATGAAGCCTAGATTTTCCAGCTTTATGTCAGCTGGTCTACACAGAGGAGGTTTTCAGATCAGCTCCAGCAGGATTTCTCAGTTACTTTGAAGCCCAAGTGTGTGTAGTCTTCAGAAATAGGGTCTTACTATCTATTCCTGGTGCCATCTTTCCTGGAAGTTAAAAATACAGTCTTTTAGATTATAAGAGATGGTTCAGTTTTGACATTCCTATTCAAATCCAAATCTAGTTATTTTTGTTAGTCAGTGGTAATTAAAGAAGAGGATCATAGCTAAACAAGATCTGGAAATAAGTGACTGTTGACTGCTCAGCTCTCTATGCATCATCCCCTCCAGGCAACATCTCTGAAAATGGAAGAGAATGAATGTAAGAACCAGAGGATGGGGAAAAGGCCTGGAGGACCCTGTCACTAAGGTGATGACACTCATGAATTCATAGCAGTTTTGAATATCTGCACATGATAAGGACAGTCAACATTCTGCTTGAGATGCTACTCCATTCCCTTATGAGCTCATGAGAGTTAATGGTTACTGTGGTGCTGTCATTTTCTTCTATGGCATAGCCATGGTAAATGATGAGAAGATAAAGGAATATTGTCACATGAAGAGGGAAAAGGGAGACTTGCATGAAGTATATATAATTGAAATGCAGTTGATACATAAGGTGGATATCTGTAATGCATTTATATATAAATGGTAATTAAAGTCATAATTGTGGATAAGATCAGCCTGGGACTGTGTGCTCCAAATCCAATTAAGCTTGTCATGGGAATGAGACCACTTAGTTGTTAATGAAGCATATGATGGCATCAAACTTCAATGACATATAATCTTGGAAAACAAAGCAAAAACACTCAAATACAACTTGATTCTAGACCATCTATATTGTATCAGGGAACACAGAAAAATAGCTGTATTATTTATCATTATATTCTTACCCTAAATCCTGGATAGCATATATCAGAAATTATATATTCAACTCTAAGGAATAGAAATTTAATAATCTATTGTTTTTATGTTTTATAGCTTCTAATAATGTACATATTTTCATCTTTATTTATCATGCTATTTGAACAAGTAGCAAGGCATCCATTCTAGACATTTAATTGGAGATGAGCCATTCTTACCATTGAATTATTTTGAAAGGATCTTACATGATAAGTGTATCCATCTGATATAGCTCATACACAAGTAACTTAAGTTCAGTCCACAAATGGGATCAATTATGACATTCTTGTTAGGAGTTTATTTGCCTATTTATTCCAAACTGTTTTTCTTATGTTTCTACAGCAAAATAGGGAATTTGAGTAATCTGTCATCTTTTGTAGATCAAATTATACTTAGACAGTGCTCAGGTAGCCTGTAGTTAAAAATTAATGGTCAGATACCATGACACAGAATTTCTATGTATTTGGGAATGAAATACCCTCTGGTCTCTGAGAAATACTTATTTATCTTAAAACAACATAATTTTTAAGCTTAAATATTTTCTGAGAATATGCTTAGAATAGTAAATTATGTTTTCCATATTAGCTTAGCTTATTCCATATGATGATTAAAAGTCCTTTGGCATGAGTTTTAAATAAAAATACTAACATTTAAAACTAACCCGTCCATAGATGTTAGAGGAATGGGACAGGATAAAAATCTTTGAGGAACACAGTTACAAGGTCACATTGGAAGAGAAACTGAGTACAAATTATGATCTTAAAGGAGGGAGACACTCTCTTCCTTAAAATAATAAGAGGTCCTTTGTTACAGAGTAATGTTCTTTGGATGCTTTGAAGCACGGGTATGAGTGACATACACACAGAAGGAAATAATGATTTCAGGTAGAAATAGCATCTGACACAAGCTGTGACCCATTTCAAGGACTGGAAACAGTCATTTTTCAAGACTGAGGAGAGAGAATGGGCATGGCAGGGCTTCTAGCCATTGCAAACTATAGACGTATGTACCACCATGTGCAACTGGAGAATCTAACCTGTGTCCTTAAGCTTTGCAGGCTAGCACCTTACCTGCTAAGCCATCTCTCCAGCCTATTCTATGGGAATTTTTAATTTTCTCTTAATCTTGCGATTGTTAGGAGAATGTTTATAAGTAGTGTTTGGGAATCTTTTGGAGAAGGTTTAAGAATTTGAAGGCAATCTAATTTTGAGTTATGTATTTTTCTTTTATTCTCTCTTTTTTTTTTTTTTTTTTTTCTTGAGAGTCTTTTGCAGATGACCTGTAACTCATTAGGTATTGCAGACAGGCCTCAATCTTTCAGCCATCCTCCTACCTTGTCTCCCTAGAGCTGACACTATTTTCATGTATTATCATACCTGGTAGCAATAAAATTTTGAATTACAGATATTTTACATTGTGCATGAATTTAGGAAGTCAGTGGATACCTTAGGTTCATTTTATTTTTGTTTATAAAATAAATGTAACAATAGGGGTTGGAGAGAAGCCTCCTTTGTTATAGGCACTTGCTTGCAAAGCCTGATAGCCTGGGTTTGTTTTCCCAGTACACAAGTAAAACAAGATGCACAAAGTGGCATGTGTGTCTTAAGTTGGCTTGCAATGGCTCTAGGCCCTGACATGCACATTATCTATCTATCTATCTATCTATCTATCTATCTATCTATCTATCTATCTATCTATGTATCTATCTATCATCTATCTATCATCTATCTATCTATCATCTATCTATCTATCTATCTATCTATCTATCTAATCTATCTATCTATCATCTCTTTCTTTCTTTCTTTCTTTCTTTCTTTCTTTCTTTCTTTCTTTCTTCTTTCTCTTTCTGTCTCTCTCTTCCTGCAAATAAATGGTAGCAAAGATGCAATAATGCTCTTTCCCAATATTATGAAGAACAGTGGTAATTATGGAAAATGTATGGCAGAGAGCATGGCCATACAGAAATATTCCTTCTGTCTCGGATAGACATCAACAGTGAGGAAGAACAGTGGTTTAGGCGTGAAGGAAATCGTTTTCTTGATCACTTCATTCTGAACAAATACCCTAACATATATTTAAACATTTCTTCTGTCTCCCAATAGTTGAAGTGTGTGTACATGTATTCCTGTATTAAAGAATAGGTAATTACAAGGGACTATCTTATCGTTTTTAAAATTTATTTGGGAGAGAGGTATAGAAATAGGCAGGTAGAGAGAGAGAGAGAGAATGGGCACAATAGGGCCTCCGGCCACTGCAAAAAACTCCAGATGTGTGCGCTCCCTTGTGCATCTGGCTTACGTGGGTACTAGGGAGTCGAACCTGTGTCCTTTGGCTTTTCAAGCAAGTGCCTTAACTGCTAAGCCATCTCTGCAGCCTGGACTATCCTATCTTTATCTTTAATAGTCATTTAGTTGATGATGATTCAATAGTGGTCTTATCCCTATTGGCATCATTAATTGAGGCTGTCTTAGAGCAAAGTGTTCCTCTTTTTATGAGCCACTAGTGTCCATAGTATGTGCACTCACTTAATGATGAAGAGCTTGCAATTTGGAAGCAGATATTTTGGGTCAATTGTATACTTCCCTGGCAATGAGTTAGCTAAAATATTAAGCTCTCTGTGCTTCAGATAACTCGTCATTTTTAAACGGTTAGTTTATAAGTATTAGATTTGTTTATGTATGTAGAACCCTGAGGCCAAGAGCTGACATGCAGTGTATTTACATACATGTGGAGGCCACAAATGAATGTCTCATGTATACTTAATTACGCTTCACTTTCTTTACAGAGACAAGGTCTTTCATTTAAACATAGAGCTCATTGTTTGGTTTGTCTTTCTAGCCAGATTGCCCCAGGGATCATCTATTTCTGCCATTGAAGCACTAAAATTACAGGTGGGCCGCCTCTCTTGGCACTTACATGGATCTGGAGAGCCAAATTCTTGTCCTCACACTTGAATAATACACTTTCATAACAAGAACTATCCAATGAGCCATCTCCTCAAACATAGTATGTTTTAAATACACATTTCCTCCAGGAAAACTTTCCTTATCTTCAAAAGTTGTGTGTACCTATACCATATATAAATGCCTATATAACTAGCAAAGCAAAATGTAATTCACTACTTTTGTGGCATCTGTGACATAGTGATCAAAGTTGTGAAGCTGTGATAAAATTTAGACTCTGATGTTAAAAACTAATGGATAACGTCAAGTTGTAGCAAACTGTTCTAATCATTAATTTTCTTGAGAGCTGGGGTGGTGTCACTAATAGGCATCAAAAAGCATTGCTAAAGATGGATTTCAGTAGTGTTTGTAAAATGCTCAGCAGAAGTAAACACCCTACACATGCTGGCTTGTGCTCATTTCCTCAGCATGATTAGGATTATGTCTGATCAATTCAGTTAGACAGATATTGATTAGTGCCCTTGAGCTATGGTTAATTCTAAAGAAACTGTGGCCAGTATGAATCCTTGCATCTTTTCAGTAACTATTTAATGCTATCAGACTATCTTCACATTTGTCATATCTTTTGTCAGTATTTTTCTGTGGGTGATATGGAGTTAAAGATTTAACCAGGAGAAGTAGGAGTTGTCTCAGGAAAAACAATTTTAAATGCAATTCCACCGATAATCACTTTTAAGTAGCAAATTTATCAAAAACAATACTGATTTATATTTATTGATAAATATTCAATCATCAAGTAAAATTACATGTTTTCAACTAGAAATTGAATGTTCAAGTATTAGGATATGATGATGGTTTTTTAGTCAAGGAGTTTATGTAAAAGTAGCTAGTCCCATTGCATTAAAAATGTGTCCTCGGGCTGGAGAGATGGCTTAGCGGTTAAACGCTTGCCTATGAAGTCTAAGGACCCCGGTTCGAGGCTCGATTCTCCAGGACCCACGTAAGCCAGATGCACAAGGGGGTGCATGCATCTGGAGTTCGTTTGCAGTGGCTGGAGGCCCTGACGCACCCATTCTCTCCCTCTCTCTCTCTCTACCTGCCTATTTCTGTATCTCTCTCTCTCAAATAAATAAATAAAATAAAATATTTAAAAAAAATGTGTCCTGTCGATGTAGGATTTGGAGTCCAGATAGGAATTAAATGCCATAAATATACAGGAGATTTCAGTGCTATAGATGCTAGCTTTTGGGTCCTTATTCAAATTATCAAAAAGACCTGACCCTGCAAAGAGTAAATTATAAATTTTGAGGTGTATTTAAGGAAGAATTGGGATACTGAGGGCACGCTAGCTGAAATGTTGAGGGCAGAAGGGAATTTCCCCCTTTGCCATGCTAGAAAAGAAGAGAGAAATGGATAGAATCTCCTTCACAGAGAAATCTCTGGGAACAAAGCCTCTGGAGAAGAAACATGTACACAACCACACACATGCACAAACATATAAACATGTACACAACACACACACACACACACACACACACACACACACACGGCAAAGTATGAGAACCCAAGCGAAAAGATTCACCTCACTTAAGAGATCACAGAAAGAGTCCATAGATGTAGCAAATCCAGAAAGTACCCCATAATAAAATACATTTAGAAAGCAAGTAGGAATATGGCCAGGCAAAATCCTGTCCTTTTCCAGCCAGACTGGGAAGGAGGAGAACTTATCAACAGAAGCCAGAAAGCAAAGTCCAGGATAGTAAAAAGCAGGCCAAGAAATTTACACATGTGGTTAGGCTACTTCATATGAATCAAACATTCAATTAGAATGAGTTTTGTTATCAGACTCAGGTATACAATGGAGAGACTGAATTGGTTGGTGGATCCAAGGAGCTGACCCAGGAGGGACCAGTCACTCATATATGTCAGGCTTGTGGAAACTTGAAGAAGTGGAAAACACTGCTGAATTTTTCCTTGAAGTCGTCTTAGTTAAGACTAGATCAGACATAGGTTTCGTCATGCCAGGGCGCAAGGTGGTATCCATGTTCTCTTTGGGCCTTTGTCCTTGACTGACTTCCTATAAAGCAATATATCTTTCTCCTAGTCCTTCTTCACTTACACTCTGCCTTATCCTGGCTTGGGACAGCAGAGCTAACTACTACAACATTTCAGAAAAATATTCTCAAATCTTTGTAACTGTGCATCAAGATTTTATGCCCCAAAAGACTCACTAAATATTTATTCTATGATGAGTTCTGTGTAAAACACATTCTGTACCACATCTCACTTCTTTCCAGAAAGTAAGGTCTATTACTAAGTTATCATAGAGCTCAGTAAATGAAGATTTAAAGTCTGTGCATCATATGTCTAAGGTGTCAGTCCTGGAACTGAACACTGAACCAGTTTTCAGAGCTCTTTAAATTATTCCAAATGACTAGATGTCTGACCTCCTACAAACTTGAGCTAAATCGTGTTTAGTTAAAAACTGCAGGAAGACACGGTGTGCCTTTGGTTTCCATAGAGATGCCAAGTAAAGAATAAGAAACATTTTGGTCAGTGGAGCTAAGAAGTCTGAAGCTGTGTGGCACAGCAAACGTGACTGAAACTTTCTGAGTTTAAGTTGATTTGAGGTGACAAAAGTAAAAATCTTTGCCTCAACTGTAGTTGGTGGAGATGAGAAAAGATATTTTGTCCAAAATTCTGACTGTTACTTGGAAAAAAGTAAATGTCCTTTTCCCTATAAACTATAACATTTTCATTTTCTGGGAGAAAACATGAGATCCCCAACAGTATTATCAGAGAATAATCAATAAATAATATCCCTATCTCATGGTTAATTTCCAAAATAATTAAGAAACAAGTAAGCAATGAAGGCAACAGAGGATGATATTGCCAAATCTGGGAATCACATATGAAAACTTCATGATCTTGTAATACATAGTTAAAAGCAAAGTTGGTTGGTGAAGATTTGGGCATGGAGAGAAGAAGGGACCCTAAAGGTCACTGCATTCACCCCTGGAATGACAGGTGGCACAGAACAATCTCTGAATTCACTCCAAGGAAGAATGAAGGGACCAAGAATAGTCAGTGCATTCACTCCCAGGAGGACAGAAGGAACACACAATAGTCAAGGTATTCACCCTCAGGAGAATGGATGGACAAAAATTAGTCACTGCATTCATCCTAAGAGGACAGGGGGACACAGAATAGTCACTGTATTCACCCCAGGAGGACAAGGGGACACAAAATTTGCACTTCATTCACCCCCAGGTTGTTTTCCAATCACAAGTTCTCTATCCTACATTATGAGAATAAATGTAGATAAATAAAACCAATAAAAGTGAAAATATGACCATTGATTTTCTAATCAGTAGCCTGAAATCATAGAAGTGAATATGAACTATTTCACATTATTTATCACAGTTTATCACAGTTATAGCATATTCTTTTATTTTCTGGATTAATATCCCATCAGTTAGATCACCCAAAGTTTTGTTATTATTTTCTTCTCTGACATTTTGGCAACTCTGTTCCACTGAAAACATTAAACATCTTTATCATCACATTTAAATGATCAACTCACTCTACAAAATAAGATGGAAAGCAGGACTTATTTTGCTTCACCTGCGCTTAAGATGAACTGTATTAAAGTCTGTACAAATCAAGAGTTGTGGCACAACCTGCAGAGCAAAACAAAAGCCCTTTGACACAGAATTTCAATGAAGTTAACTAACACTTACAGGTTGGGATTTTCTAGGTATCCAAAGTATTCACAGTATACACTCAATGATTATTTTATTATTTATTATTTATTTATTTATAGGGTTGCATGTAGCCTAGGATGGCCTCAAATTCACTATGTAGTCAAGGATAGCTTCAAACTTCCGATCCTCTTGCCACCAACTTCTAAGTGATGGTGATATGAGTATGCACCACAAAGATTGTTTATGAAGTAATGGGGATCAAAGCCAGAGCTTCATACATGTGTGGCAAACACTCTGTCAGCTGAGACTCATCCTCAGCCCATGACATACACTTCAATGAAATGATATGTAACAACTGTAGACCTCCTACAAAAATCTTGTGAAGATGAATAAAATATTTTATGCCACTATTCCCTTAAGTATAGACTAGGGTTCTATTTAGAAACTTTATTTAAGTGTGTATGCTTCAAAGAGTGTATATGGCTTTCTTTTTATTTTATTTTATTGCATTATTTTCTAAAACATATTTATTTATTTATTTGAGAGAGCGAAAGAGGGAGAGAGACATGTAGGTACAGAATGGGCACCAGGCCTTCTAGCTACTGTTAATGAGCTCCAGACAAATGCACCACCCTGTGCATCTCCATTATGTGGACACCAGGGAATCAAATGTGGGTTCTTTGGCTTTTCAGGCCAGCACCTTAACTACTAAGCCATCTCTCCAATCTGGCATTCTTCAATGTAGTATTTTTGTTGTATAGTGTACTATCATCCAGATAAAATAAAAACATGCATAAGATATTTGTTATGATGAGGAAGGAAAATTTCTTTGTTTCAGTGTCTATAATCTTTACTATGTTTGTAGTGCATACATAGAAACAGGATATATGTATATATCATTTTCTGTTTTTTTAAATTTTTGTTTATATTTTTTGCTTATTTGAGAGTAATAGAAAGAGAAAGAAGTAGAGAGAGAATGGATACATCAGGGCCTCTAGCCACTGCAAACGAACTCCAGGTGCATGAGCCAACTTGTGCATTTGGCTTACATGTGTACTGAGGAATCGAGTCTTGAACCGGGGTCCTTAGGCTTCACAGGCAAGCACTTAACCAGTAAGCCATCTCTCTAGCCCCATTTTCTGTATTTTTAATATTTAATTTAATTTATTTGTTTGAAAAAGAAAGAAGCAGGTATACAGAGAGAAGTGGCACGCCAGGGCCTCTAGCCCTGGTAATGAACTCCAGATATATGTGCCACCTTGTACATCTGGCTTATGTGGTTCCTGGGGAATCAAATCTGGTCCTTTGGCTTTGCAGGCAAGTGCCTTAACTGCTAAGCCATCTCTCCAGTCCAATTTACTGTATTTGTATTTTTTGACCACAGAATGTTTTGAAGGAATGCTCCTCCTCACACACATGAGTATATATGAAATAAAACATTTCCTGACTATAGTTATTGTGGACATTTGTTTTTCATATCATTTCATATGAAAAAAATGAAAGACACATTGCAGTGTCATTCTACAAGGCTTCTATCTTTATTGGTTCTATCTTCATGAAACATGCTTAAATTTATCATCAATAATTTCTGACACTAGTCAAAATTTGAAACAAATGTGCCTTTATTTCCTACATCTGAAAAATGACTGTATTGATTTTACCTGAAAGGGAAACTGATTTTTTCCTTGTAACTAATACCCTTTTCTTATCCTTTTGGTGAAGACTTTGTGTATCTCTCAGTATTTATAGAGTGCCTCTCTCTCTCAATAAAAAAAATGGTTTGAAAAACAAATAGATTTTTCATGAAAGATTATAGGAGTCCAATTATAACCTCTGTCAATATGTGTTTAACAGACATATATATATTTAGGATAAAAATGAATGGTTATGTAACGTAATAAAGTACATGTGAGTCTAGTGCATTTGATAGGCTCTTCTTTCCTGTGCCTTACACAAAGACCTTCTATGATCTGTCCTTCCTTATTTCGGTAGCATTTGCATTCTCTGTACCCCTCCAGTAAACCTCCAATCCAATCAAACTGACATTACAAGTGAGCCATATACCTATCAGTCATCCTTTGAAAGACTGCTTTTCTTGTGCCTGGAAAATTGACCTTTTTTCTTACTTCTGTCATTTGGTTATGATAGGATACCTGAGACTGGGTGATTTATAAAGAAAAAACATTTATTTCTCTCAACCTTGATGTTGGGCAGTCCAACATGAAGCAGCAAGAAAATTCAGAGTCTGCCCTCTACTTCTATGATAGTATCTTGAACCTCCCTTCAGAGGGAAGGATACATACTTCTCATGGCACAAGAAGAGAGAATTAACCCACTCCTAAATACCATTTCATAGCAGCTTTAAAATCTCATGACCTAAATGTCCTCCACTAGGTCCATCTTCCCACACTGTTGTATTGGGAATAAGTTTCAGTTTGAGTTTTGGTGGACATATATATTAAAATCATAGTACCCTCAGATATCTGCTTGGCTTGTCACTACAGGTCTTCAGAGCCTAGACCAAATGGTAAGGCTCAATCTATTTCCCTATTTTACTCCCTAGCTCTTTGGATGTCAAAACTTTTTTATTCCTTTTTCCCCTCCAAACACTAAAATTTACTTATTTACTATCCCTGTAGAAATTTATTTGCTAGATTCATATATGCTCCATAAAGTCAAGACATTCAGTTACCTCCAGTGTTTAAAACAATGCCTGCCTCCTAATACTTGTAAAATGCTGTGGACATTGTATGGGAAATTTAGCAGTACCACCTAGAAAACGTTTTAACTTGGCTGTGCTTAAGGAAATGCTTTTCATAAAGATGTGAATCCTACTTCACATTGTGAAATAGTTTTTTTTCTTCTTATAATTGAGACTTTTTATTGCATCTAAACAAGATCTTTCTGAAGCATTACATTTATGATTATCATCAATGTCTGTTTATTGTCAACCTTAGTGGCCATCCAGACAATCATGTCCTCCATCAATTTATTAGGTGATCTTCCTGCAGGTATTTCAGGGTATTTCAGCAGACACACAAGGTCTATACTGCTCCTTCTGTGCCCCTGATCTCTTCTAACAAGTCTGTTTATTTTTGCTTTGCATAGATGGTCCGTGGGTTTTACAAAGAGTTGATTCAGATCATTAAATCCTACACAAGGCTGAATAACAAAACAGAAAAATCTGTCTACAAAATGCTAAAGTCCTTCCTCTGACTCATGGCCTTCATTTTCTCAGTCTTCAATTCATCATGTGGAAGATGGCTTTATTTGTTTGATTCTAGATTTATGGTGCCTTATTCCAGAAATGGATGTGTGCAAGTATCAGGTTTTAATTTGGAAAACTATAGCAAACTTAATATAGTTATCTCAATGCAGGGGGAAGAAAGAGTAGAAGGAGTGAGAGGAAGAGAAGAAAGAGAAGGAGAGAGAGTAGAGGAGAGATGTACTGATTATAGAAAATTAATATTACTAGGTATTTCATTTTAAAATTTCTTTTGAGCCTTTGCAAAAATAAGAAAAAAAAAAGAACTCATAAGCATAACCTAATTTAGGAATTTCAGTGGAGAAAATCAGTCTGCAATGGTCTGTTTTATTTGGATAAGAATGGGTATGTCCCATGTTACACTATTTCCAAAACCTTTGCATTTATCACTTGTCAGAACCAAGAGCTCATCCTTGGGAGAACATGCAGCTGTTTTTAGGGGTGACATTCATTGCACGAGAGAGTCAGACATTTCTTGTTACTCCTTATGTCCTCATTAGCTTCCTTCAATGTCTTACCAGTTGAAATTAGTATGCTGAGTATGCAACCTCAAATTAAATGCATTTCAATACACACAGAGTGTATAAAATGTGTTTGTGTTAAGAGAAGGGAATGTCAAGTGAGGGCCACACAATATATTCGAGCAAAAATTCAATTTGAGCTTCAGATTAAGTACACATTTGGGGTTACAACTGCATGTGATTTATCTATTAGGGAACAACCTTCAAGGCTATGGTGGGAATCAAGCAAATGATTCATCTAAGTTGTGCTTGACAAAGGTGTAGGAACTGTCACAGGGCCCTAGAGCAGAGGTGACATTCCTGCACCACCTTGGAAATTACTCCCTGGCCTTCCTAGTACAGTTAATAATGTCAGAAAATGATATTAGTTTTGACAATTGTTTTTGAAATGATTAATCTTACCCTAAGCTATGAATCCACACACTTCACCTACCCTGACCTCAGGCTGAAGTCTCAGCAATTTTATACTGATTATACTACTCCACACATTGTCTAATGAGAAATTATAGCAAGTCTAAACCTAATGTTTAGATTCTGTTCACTTGTCATTGACCTTTGACCTGACACTGAAATGTTTACCAGAATGGCATTAATATCACCATCTTCCAAAGAAGAAAAAGTTGCAGAATTTTTTAGTTTACATTATATAATAATGTACAAAGATTTTATTCTTTTGACAGGCTTTACTGACCCTTTGTAATTCAATTTATTTTAATTCACTAATTACTTTCTAAGCATATACTCACCACTGGAAATTATGCAATATCCTATGGAAAGGAATATGAATACAAAGTGGGCCTCTTTTTTAAGGAATGACAGACCCAAAAACAAAATATATAACTTATAATGAGGTCTGTAATAAAATAAACTTGGAGTTCAAGAACCAGTGGAAGTATGAAAAGGAAGTAAGTGCAGGGTAAAGGTGAAGGAGATGGGAACACTTTACATATATGGTTTTAATATACAATGATTATATTGCAAGTGATATCTTTGTAGGAAATACAGGGTAAGCATTATGGTCATATTTGTGTCCTATGAATGTCATAACAAGTTGGTTTGAAATAACAAAAATTTATTCTGTGCTAATTCTGGAAATAAGCAGTGTACACTCATTTGAGCTCAAATCAAGGTGTTGACAGTACTGTTCTGCCTCAACAGACTCTAAGAGGCATAGCTTTCTTGCCTTTTCTGTCCTCTGATGGCAGATGTCATTTCTCAATATGTGGTCACACTGCTCTGCCCACTCCATATAGTCATGTGGCAAATGAAGCCCTCTTCTGAGTGTCCAGTGTCCTTCTGAGTGCCCATCCTCTTTCTGAGTGTATAGCTTCCTCTATCCCACCTTTTGCAGGGATGTTTGTGATGGTACTCAGGACTCAGGGGAACAATTCAGAATATTTTCATATATCCAATATCTTTAACTTCATCAATTCCCAGGGTTTAGAACTGAGTGTATAACAAGCTACCATTCAGTCCATGATGATGACCAAAGAAGTGAATTACAAAAATGCAGATCTCAGGACCTGTTGTTGTACTGGGCAGAATGCTAGTGAGAGAGAATAAATTCTGTGCTACAAGATAGCAATTATAGTAAATTAATTTGGTGGTAATAGTGAGCTAGTTGAACACAAAGCTCTTTCAAGCCCAAGGCAATCTTACAAATATTTGATCCCTAGAAATTCATTCTATGTTTATTCCAAAATTTACATAGATTCATAATTGTTCTTAATATTTGAGGTTACTTCATTTATTTTTCAACTACATAATTGGCAGCCTTCTGTTCTCTGCTTCAGATTTTCAGTTTTTATTCATTATTTATTTATTCACCTTACACTGTGAATCATGCTCTACAAAGGCAGGTATAGGGAAACAAAAGCAAAGGTGTACCTTCTTCAAAGGTATGGAGCTCTTTTGAGAGATGTGAGCCCTGGACATTTAGATACTCCATGTGGTGGTTTGATTCAGGTGTCCCCCATAAACTTAGGTGTTCTGAATGCCTCCTGGAGGCAGTATATTGTTGGTGTGGGCTTATGGGAAGTTTCCCCTTCTTGGTGTTTGGCACACTCTCCTATTGATATTTTCTACCTTATGTTGGCCAGGGGGTGACGTCAGCCTCTGTTTATGCCATCATTTCCCCCTGACATCATGGAGCTACCCCTCAAGTCTATAAGCCAAACTAACCCCCCTCCTTTTTTTTGTCTTAAAAGCTGCTCTTAAGCCAGGCGTGGTGGTGCACGCCTTTAATCCCAGCACTTGGGTGGCAGAGGTAGGAGGATCGCCATGATTTCAAGGCCACCCTGAGACTACATAGTGAATTCCAGATCAGCCTGGGCTACTGTGAGACCCTATCTCAGAAAACCAAAAAAAAAAAAAAAAAAAGTTGCTCTTGGTCGGGTGGTTTGCCACCCAGGAGAACCTTACTGCACCACTCTACAGTATGCACCATGTTAGGGTGACTCCAAATTTGGAATGATTGAGAAATATACTCATTAATATTACAGTGCCCATCAGATATGTTTACAAAGTATAGGACAATCAAGGAAGAATAAAGGTGGAGAGAATTCCAGAAAGGTAAAGTAAAATGAAGAATATGCACACTTGCTATAAATTATGGGCTTGAGGAGTTATAAGAATTTTGACTCGCCTAGAGTATGAGATGAATGCATTAGTGGGAGATGAAAGAGGAGAGGACACAACCTCACATGAAAAACCTTATTCTTCATGAGCTGAAACAGGTCTGAGTAGAAGACATGAGGCAGTTGGAGCTTTATCACCTTATTTTATTTGTTGGTCTGGGATGTGGATTATTGATACCAGAATTGTCTTCTTCCTCCCAGAGAGAAGACCAACCCTATTGAAATTAAGTGTCCCCCACAAAGGCTGATGCTCACTTTGTCATTTGTCCTTTGACTGTGGTTACTTCTCTCAGTCTGTTCAGCAGCATTATCTATCCATGAAGCATAATGGCACCCCAGGCCTTCATTAGGCTGATGTTGGAAAGTAAAATTATGGAAATTCATTGAAATAGTTTTTCTTATATTTGAACATATTTAGTGGCACAAATGGGTGCATTTTATAGGAGAATTATCATGTGTACATTTTAGAGATGACTTTAATAGCTACTTTTCTGTGCTAACTAGAGCTAGGTTCATAAAATGATACTTTCGCCTGCAGTGACTGAAGAAATTATTAATGCCTCACATTGATGTAGGAGTTGAATTTCTTTCATCTCTAGAGGCCATCGGGTTACCAAGGACTTCAGAGAAAAAGTTGTTGAAGTTAGGATTTTATAGGCTGGAAGGAGAAAAAAATCATAAGATGAGATTGGTATTTGCTGTGACTTGATAAAAGCTCAGGCTTACATCTGTGCTTTGGCACTCACTGCCTCTGTGACTTGGAAACGGAAGCTCATCTCTCTGAATGGCAGTTCCTGGCATATATAATTGGTCAGCTACAGGGTAAGTTTCACCACATTATTATCCCAGATGTAAGAGTCACCTACTGATGTCAGAACTCTTTACCATCTGAGGACCAGGAGGATGGGGGAAAATAACCTGAATCTAGTGACTAAGAACTGTGCACACAGTGAATAAAGGACAAAGGGGGTGAAAGTCTATGCAAGTTAACAGACATGAGAGAAGGGAGGATAGAACAAGTGATTGGGCAAAGGAGGACTATCCTACACAGAAATAGCAATGTCCTAGAGGTTAATTAAGAATTCACTGAGTGAATTCATGTACAGTATTTTGAGCTGGGCTATTTTAAATTACATATAATCTAAATAGTATTTCCCTTTTGAATAATGTAGTAAATATATTTAGCTATTACAATAAAAGTATTTTATAAATATTTATTCTTGCTTATCAAAATAAGTATTTACAGTGTTATTTTTTATTAAGGAGAAACTTTGTATTGGGGCTGGAGAGATGGCTTAGCAGTTAAGCATTTGCTTGTGAAGCTTAAAGACCCAGATTTGATTTTGAGTATCCACATAAGCCAGATACACAAGGTTGCACATGCATTTGGTGTTTGCTTGCAGTGGCTAGAGGCCCTGGCACCCCCATGTTCCCCCACTCTCTCATATAAATAATTAAATGAAATATTAAATAAAAGAAACTTTGTATGGATATATTATATGTTGGTACCATAATTTCCCTGTCTCCACTCCACTGAAGGCCCTCCTTAGTGGGATTGCTGGTATTCATCATGTTGTTGTGGGTTATGAATTGTGAGAGAAGTAGTCATTGTGGGCAGGGGGCAATGACCCTGGATATTCCCTTGCACCCTGTGGCTCTTATATTATTTCTGCCCCCTCTTCCACAAAATTCCCTGAGCCTTGGTGGGTGATCTTTAAAGCTACATTAGTATTGATTTCTCAGCAGCTTTGAGATTTCTACCATGAGTCAGGGTGATGGAGACAGATAATGAGGATATTCAAAATGCAACAGAGCATAAATACAATGTTTTAATAGAGTTAGAGAGTGTGGTAGTTTGAATATATGTCCCCCAATATATTCAGTGTTTTATTAGTTATAGTTTGCATCTGCAATCACCTTGCTAGAGGCAATGTCACTGGGGGCCGGTCTTAAGATGTTAATGGTGGGTTTGAGATTCCATTGTAAAGATATGCAAATGTGCCTAGCAGGAGTTCCTGAAGTGTGCTGTGTGACCTTTTGGCTGTAGTTTTGCTCTGTGTGCTGTGGTGGCTGGTTGGCTTTCTCTCTCTTGCCTGGTCCTGTGAAGAGCAGGCTGCTTCTCCTGCCTTTATGGAACTTCCCCTGGATCTGTAAGCTTCAATAAATAATATCCCATAACTGTGCCGGGTCTGGAAGTTCATCTCAGCGAACCTGAAGCTGTCTGCTACAGTAAAGTGGTACCGAGGAGTGTGGGGTGAGATGAACCTGAAACTGTGGATATTCGTCTTTTGGAACCTTTGTTTTGGAGGAATGGGCATGGATTTGGTGCTTGAAACTGAAGGTGCCTTCTGGAGTGGTAAGCCAAGTTTTATGAACTATTTTAATGAGAGTTTGAGAATGCTAAGTGCAGACAGTATTGAACTTCGAGGCTTGGCTTATGAGCTTTCTAAGGGGAAGGAAAGACTGCAGAGGACTTTGTTGGAACTGGGCTACTGGCATAAGGTATGGCTATGTTCAGCTATCCAGGCCCAGAAAGTTTGATCAAGGTTAAATTTATAATGGGCTGATGTGCTTGGCTAAAGATATCAGACTGAGATTTTAAGATTTTAAGTTGGAAAACCTCAAGCAAGTTAAAAGTAGAGGCACTGAGACTGGTTTAGCTGCTATTGTCGACACATTAGCAATCTTAAGGAAGGTGGAAGGAAGGTGGCCTGACTTGATTTACATTAAAACAATGGAGAGGATGCCTGAGGAAAGACTGTTAAAAATGCAAATTCTTGGAAAGAGCTGACTGGAGAAGGAACCTGCTTTTCAAGGCTATGATTTATTTTGTCCCTGGATTAAGAATATGGCTGTGTCCTGCACACCTGGTATTAGTTTTGAAAGCATGAAAAATGCATGGAGTGGTCATGAATTGCACATGGTTCCAGGAGCTGCTGCTGAGATGTGGCGTGAGGCAGGGCATGAAGACCCTCAGGAATAGGCTGAAAGAGCCTTTGGAAGATGGACTGTGTTTGCATGGAGACCTGAAGATGTTTTGGATATACCAGGACTGTGCAAAAGGGCTACCATGGAGTGCAGTGTTGGCATGGGATGAAAGTTTTTCCTGGTGACTTTGCCCAGCTGGAGGGGCGGAATTGGAAAACCTGGAGACTGGCAGTCTCTGGTTATACTGAACTTGAATTGCAGAAGTTTGACGACAGCTGATGGTGGGTGAGTTTGCATTGTTCTAGTTTCTCCTTGCTATTCCTTACACAGTTAAAAATGTTTACTCTGTGCCTTTACATGTTGAAAGTATTTAACTTGTTTGATTTTACAGGTCTCACTATCTTAAGTTGATCAAGACTGTGAGAACCTTTGAAATTGGACTGAGTACAATTTACAATGTGTGATAGTTATAAGTATATTGTGGGCCAGGGGCAGGATGTGGTAGTTTGAATATATGTCCCCCAATATATTCAGTGTTTTATTAGTTATAGTTTGCATCTGCAATCACCTTGCTAGAGGCAATGTCACTGGGGCGTGGTCTTAAGATGTTAATGGTGGGTTTGAGATTCCATTGTAAAGATATGCAAATGTGCCTAGCAGGAGTTCCTGAAGTGTGCTGTGTGACCTTTTGGCTGTAGTTTTGCTCTGTGTGCTGTGGTGGCTGGTTGGCTTTCCCTCTCTTGCCTGGTCCTGTGAAGAGCAGGCTGCTTCTCCTGCCTTTATGGAACTTCCCCTGGATCTGTAAGCTTCAATAAATAATATCCCATAACTGTGCCGGGTCTGGAAGTTCATCTCAGCGAACCTGAAGCTGTCTGCTACAGAGAGCTTGATTGTAATGTGTATATTTGTGGTGGGTATTATGCATGTCCATTTGTGGTCATGTACACATATGTGCAGGCATGAATGAACAAGTTTATATGTGGTTGTCACAGGTGCATGCTGATGTCTTTTCAATTACTTTCCACCTTACTGGCTTTAAAAACTTTTATTCCATTTCTTTTGAGGCAGAATTTCTAACCCATGCTGAGCTGGAGTTCACTCTGTAGTTCAGGCTGTCCTTGAACTTGTGATTATCCTCCTACCTCAGCCTCACTCATGTTGGGATTGAAGATAATGACCCAGTCTACAGCCATACCACCCTGATCACACCCAATCTCATCTGAAGATAATGACTCAACATGGCCAGGATTTCATATTATATAAAATATTGGGGGTGTATGTGTGTGGGTGAACATATATATATATGCATACATACATACACACACACACAAATATATATGATTTGAAGAGAGAAAGAGAGAAAATATTGGAGTTCCAGAGCTTCCAGCTACTGCAACTGAACTCCAAATGTTTGCCCCACTTTTGCATCTGGCTTTAGGCACTAAGGAATTGAACCCAGGTCATTAGACTTTAGAGGCAAGTGCCTTAACCATTCAGCCATCGCTCCTCCATTCCCCCACCTTATTGTTTGAGACAGGATCATTGATAAACCTGGAATTCTCAATTTGTCTAGAAAAGCTGAACAATGTGCCCCAGGGATCTTGCTATGTCTACCATTCCAGTTCTGGGAATATCGGCATGTACCAGCTCACCCAGCTTTTATGTGGCTACTAGAGATATGAACTCAGGTTCTCATGTGCATGTGGCAAGCAATAACTTTACCATCTCCCCAGCTCCAGTCTTAGGGATGTTCATTCTATAACCACTAGTAGGTTTTGCATCAACTGCGTGTAATGATTGTTCATATACAAATTATTGAATGTGTGGCCACCAGGACTAGGTTTCAATATGCAGCTCTGTTACCTCATAGCTGTGGGAATGTCACAAATGGATGATGAACTTCCTTGAACCAGATTACTCAGTGGCAACAGAATGGCACAGATAAACATTCTCCAATGAGTTTCCTGTGTGAATTGTGAGAACATGATTATATCAATTTTGCAAACTGGCCGTGAGTGCCCACTGAGTTGTCCATTGTTTACCCATGTATTCACTTTTTTCCTTGCTATTTTCCTTGCTCTGAAACCCAGACAACAAGATAATCTTCTCATATCATCATTGCTTTGCATTATAGCTAATACCCATCACTGGCTATGCTTTATCTACCCTATATCTTCAACCATATTAAGGCTGTTACAGTCAGAATTTAGATGAAGTTTTCCTCAGTTATGAACTATAGTGGCAGAACTAGTTCTTGTCTTTCTTCATAGGAAGGACCATCTCTTGAGCAGTTAATTTGCAGCAAAAATCTTTTCAATCAGCAGATATCTCTCAAAGGCCTAAAGAAGTATCTTGCCAAACGGTATGTACATCAGCTTTTCTGATGTCAGCAGAAAAGTTAAAAAATTGATTCTCCTTGTGTGTTTTTTGGGGAGTAATAAGTATTTCAAGAAGTTCTTCACCCAAAAATGTACTATGGACTGGAGAGATGGCTTAGCAGTTAAGACACTTGCCTGTGAAGACTAAGGACACAGGTTCGATTCTCCAGGTCCTACATAAGGCAGATGCACGTGGTGTCACATGCATCTGGAGTTCGTTTGAAGTGGCTAGAGTGCCTGGCATACCCATTCTCTCCTTCCTTCCCTCCATGTATCTTTCTTTCCTTCTGTCTCTAATAAATAATTTTTAAAAAATGAACTGTGTGTATTGCTGTGGGGCTGTTTTAAAATAGATTTCCAGAATTGTTTTGTCTGGATAAATTCTTTAGACTTTTTAAAAGTAATGTTTTATTTTATTAAGAAGAGAAAATAATTAAAAATTGTATTTTGTTGTTTTAGTGAAAATAAATAAATAAGGAAATGTTTTAGACTTATACATTTACATTAAATTTGAAAAATAATTATCCAGTATATGAGAAACAGTTGAGAATTATTTTCAAAATGGAAGGTAACAACTTTTTTTTTTTTTGCTTTCTTGTTAATAAACTTCTTCTGAGAATCTGCTGTAAACTTTCTACTAGAACTAAAGTCTAATAAACAACCACACTTCTAGACCAACATTGAAAATATGCTAGCAGTTTCTTGAACTAAATGGGATAGATGGAAAAGAAAACTGATAGGGAATTTTCCTTGGTGCTTCTTATGGAAATGGCATTGCAGGGGGACTTAAGTGAAACCTGATTGTTGTTGCCAGAGTATGGAAGGACAGGAAAGACTTAAATGAAAGACATGGCTGCATCCACAGAAATAGTCATCAAAAGAGTAGAACTTCTCTTTTGAAACTTACAACTTGACGTGGGCAAATTTGTTTTTCAGAGTTGAAAGGCAAAAATACAACAAAGGAGATAAGGACACAGACACAGAATATTATATAATTTTGATTAAAAATTTCCAATAGCTTAATGTAGCTAAATTAAATAGGATATCTATTTGGTTATGGTGCTTTTCCAACTCCTTTTAACTCTTCTTTCTTGATATAGTTCTGTATGTTGACACTTAACCTGATTGTCTACCAAAGTTATTAAGCCTTAGTTACGTTTAATAAAATCTTATGCCAAAATACATTAAAACCTATCAAAACCCCACCAATCCTTTCTTCATACCACCTCACATTTTCTCAGGAAAGCAATGAATTTCTTTTGCATTGTATATTCCTTTGACTAAAATCAACTATACTCAAAATATCACTCATTCTACATTTTCACCACTCCTCTTTTCTGCCCCTCAATTTTCTCACTGCTTAATTTATACTCACTAAAGCCAATAAAATCATCTCTAAATGCTATAAAAATAGAAGGAATGATGATCCTTAATTCTTTTCCCTTATTTTCCTGGAAATATTTACTGTGCTCACAAGGAATAAAGGACATACCATCATAAGGAATTCAATTGTGTCCCATAGAGGCAGCTTCCACATCAGTTCAGATGAAAAGCTACAGATTCCATAGGTATGGGCCCTGGAACTGAGCAAGCCATGTCCTGGAAAGATGCAGTTCTACCTTGTTTTGTTCTACATCTACCAGGATAATAAAAGTAAGTGTGCATGTTATGTCAGTGACCTGGAGAAATATGCTATATAAAAAATTCCATGTTTACTCTTACAACAATACAGCAAGGCAAATGAGTTACAGTCATTGGGAAATGAGCAAGTTTCAACTAAGGTGACCAAGTGAAAACTTCTGATCCTAGATTCACCCCCAGGTTGGAAGGCACTTACATAATGTGAAATAGTGGTCACAGGTCAGAGAGCTTATTCAAGGCTCTGTGTCACTGTTGTTTCTGGATTAAGTTACTGATGGTGCACAGTTGTCAACTGTACAAGTTGTACAGAACTTTCCTGAACTGAGTATTGCAGACATTACTGCCCATTGAGAACTAATCCTGTACCTTACCCTTCACATCTCAAAAGAAAAGGAAGCATTTTATTCAACTTTCAGTTACATATTTTTATTTTATTATTTACTTGCAAGCAGAGAAGGGGGAAAGACAGAAAGATAATGACAAGGGGAGAGGAGAGCAAGGAGCAAGAAAGGCAGAGAATATGGGTCTGCCAAAGCTCCATGCCACTGCAAATGAACTCCAGATACAAGTGCACTTAGTACATATGGTTTTATGTGGGTATTGGGAAGTTGAATTTGGGCCATCAATCTGTACAAGCAAGTTCATTTAACCGCTTAGCCATCTCTCTAGCCTTCAATTTGTATTTCTTGAGTGACTTCTGATGATGAACAGTGGAATATGGAGTAGGTTGACATACCAAACATATTTCTCTGTCAAATTTACCAGTGATAAACAAACAGCCAACTACCTTTTGCTTTTAGGCATTCATGAACTCATGAGAGCACTTTATTCATAGATCCTTTGAGGAACCACATTGCTTTGTAAACTACAGTTAACATTATATCATAAAGTTACCTCTTAAGTAATTACCAAAATGTAGATATATTTCTTTTTTTTCTTAAAAAGGCTTAAAACTAAAAATATGATAAACATAATTAGTAGGTGAGTTTTTTTTTTTTTTTAATGAAATCATCCATGACCTAAAATTCATTTTTTAAAAGTGTTTTGGGGGGTGGGATGATACAATCTTCAGTTTAATTAATCCATTTAGAAGTAGCTTGCTAAGGACTTGTTCACAAAGTCAGTGTATTCTCTCATGGAGTTTAACTCTATCAATGAGAAGATCATCCCTAGAGACTAACTTGTTATGCAGCCTTGACTAGTCATGTAGAAGATTGGCATGTAATGTTCAGCTCTCATTTTTGGTTGGTTTTATACTTGAAAGAGCACACTCTCAAATGCATCACTTGAAAGAATAAATATCTACTTATATGCTTCTCTGCTTTGGAAGGGCTTTGCTGAGAGTATGGTGTTACTTGTTTCATATGAAGCCCTATCTAAGGTTTCTGAAGTGGTTGAGCTGAGGAAACATGATGGACTGATTCCTAAATACACATTTCTTTTTCTCTAGTAATGATGGAAATAACCAAAGCTAGGAGAAATGACTGTGTTCAATGTGTTTCTTCATATCAGTAGATAACTTGCTAAAATCAAGAACTAACTTGTGAAATGTTCACTAGTATCAGAGCCAAATGCTCTGTACTATAAAATGAGCAGTGTCATTTTCACCAGTCTGGTCAGTTAAGCTCCTGATGGCAGGTTGAACCTCTGATCTCTTAACATTTAGCACTGATAGAGGAATGTAATTTTATGTATAATAGTTAAATTAATGCACAGAAACATTGAATGAACCAAACTAAGATTAACAATGAGTACATTTTTCATTCATTCATTTGATGAATACTCAATGCAAGGCCACTAAATATAAAACAGAATCTGTGTTCTCAAAGAGGTCATATGTTTTGGAGGGAACAGACTGTAACACTTCCAATTGTAGTATGAATGTAAAATCCTGTGAGCAGCATTTTCCCTCTACGAGCTGCTGCATGTTCTAGAGAACAGTCTCCCATAATGTGTGTGATACATGTAGTTGGTCTTGGAAAATAAAGAGAACCTTCTTCACAAAAACAAATGGCAAAGAATCATGAATATATGATGGAACTAGGTTTAAATCTTCAAGTGTTTTTCATTCAGTTAAATTCCCTCAATATGATTTGTAATAAAACAGATTTTTTAAAATAAATATTCAGTAAATATCAGCTTAATGCTGAGAACTGTGGTAGATAAAGACCATGTAATAATAAGACACTGTCCTGGTACTGATAGGAAAATGCAGGTGACGAGCCTGTATAAGAAGTGTTATTATGGCTAACAAAGATAATACATTTTTTTGGTAAAGGGTTGTACAGTAATAACACTTTGGGCATTGTGGACCATATTGTCTCCATGGGTACTTCTCAACACTGTACTACGAAAGGAACCCTGGTAGTATATAAATACATGGGTATGCCTTGCTTTTAATTGAATTTGAGTTACCAAAATAAGTAACAGTCAGATTTGGAAGCAGCTTTTAGTGTGTCAATCTTTGAGAGAGACTTTTAATAACATCATGATAAAATCCAGAGAGTTGTAAACTCAATTACTAAGAATAGCAGAGAAAAAATTCATAGAAGAGATGACCAGGTAAAGAAAGTAAATTTCAATGTAAAGAATATTGTGGCAACTTAACCATTCTAATAGGTCAACAATACAATAATCTGACAAAGACAGAAACCTGAATATTCAAAATTCACTGCTGTTGTATAGAAGCAGCTAGAAAAGACAATAAAGCTTTAAAGACAAAAGGAGTTCATCACTTGTGCTAAAATGTCACAGGCCCCAAGCACATGGGGCCCCTTACTGGACCAGAGTGCACAGGACCCAACATGCTGGTGTCCTTAATGCATAGACTCCAAACACACCTTGCCCCTCTCACCTGTCTGGAGTGCACAGGCCACAAACATACTGGTTCCTTGCATACACAGGCAGCAAACATACTGTGACCCTTCTCTCCTGCCTGAAGCACAGAGGCCCCCAAAACTCTGCCTCTTCACTAACTCAGAATGCACAGGTCCCAAACACACTGAACACCTAATGTGCCTAGAAAACACCCCATGCCCCTCACCAGCCTCGAGTGTGACTGTTTTTTTTTTAATCATAGCATTTCCATCATCAGGAATTTACCCCAAAAGAAGTGAATAAAACAAGAGTGGATGATTTCCTTGAAGAGAATGAGCAGCTCCTTAAAAATCCAGCAGTGGATGATTGTTAACTAACGAATAAATCCTTCATATACTGGGTTGGATATATAGCTTCATGGTGAAGGCACTTGCCTGTGAAGCCTTGGGAACCAGGTTCAATTCTTCAGTACTCACATAAAGCCAGATGTACAAGGTAGCGCATGTTTCTGCAGTTTTCATGCCCTAGCAAGCCCATTCTCTCTCTCTCTTTCTCTCTCTCTCTCTTTCTCTCTCTCTCTCTCTCTTTCCCTCTGCCTCCTTCTTATCTTTCTCTCAAAACACATAAATAAATATATATATTTTTTAATTTGGTAGTCCAGGTTCACCTGGAATTCATTATGTAGTCTCAGGGTGCATTAAACTCATGGTGATCTTTATATCCTGACTTTCCTAATGTACATCTCACTCAATTCATGTGGATGCTGTGGAATGCTCAGTTTCAAGTTTTGTTTTTTGAATTTTTTGGAATTTTTCCTCACTCTTTTAAGACATACTTGGTTGTTGTGCAGTCAGGTTCTCACTGCTGGCAGAAATCACTGGAACAAGAGCAGCTTTTGGGAAAAATGGTTTATTTTGGCTTACAGACTCGAAGGGAAGCTCCATGATGTCAGGGGAAATGATAGCATGAGCAGAGGGTAGACATCAACCCCTGGCTAACATCAGGTGGACAACAGCAACAGGAGAGTCTGCCAAACATTGGCAAGGTGAAACTGGCTATAATACCCATAAGCCTGCCCCCAACATAAACCACCTCCTGGAAGCTTTGATTTCCATTTGCTATCAGCTGGTAGACTAGCATTCAGAATACCTAAATTTATGGGGGACACCTGAATCAAACAACCACATTCCACCCCTGGCCCCCATAAACTGATAACCATACATGCGATAAAATGCAAGGTATTCAGTAGAACTTTAAGAGTCCATATAGTTATTGTCAATACTAATGATGTTCAAAAATCCCCATTATTCAAGGACTTTTAATTAAGCCATAATATCAAAAACTTCCCAAACACCCATAATGGCACAGAATAAACACTCACCCTGCAAAAGATGGCATTGAGCATAGCAGAAATATTCAACCAACACAAGATTGAAAGAGCGCAAGCATCAAACTCTGTAACTCCAAGTGCAACAACTCTAGTCAGTGGCAAATCTTCAAGTCAGATAATTCCAACCAGCAACAAGACTCTGGAGTTCCAATTCCATCCCTCCAGGTAGGCTACTCACAGTCCTGAAAAACTTCATCCAGGGCTGACAGCTTTTCTTAGCAGCTATCTAGTGGTCCCATCATCTCTACTGGGTCTCCACTGCAACCCATGGCCATTTCCAAAACACAAGACCGTGATGCAAATTCAATGACCCTTTCCTTCCTGCATTTCTTATCCTCCATAATACCATTATTAATCTGGGGAAGAATAAAGCAGACTTTGAAGAACAGGACACTCATTGTGCTCTCAGGCCCCTTCAAAAGAGTCTACATTCTTCCTGTTCAGCTGTCCCAACCTTAAAGGTTGTGATTTCATATAATGCAGCTGAACAGGCAGAAGATTTAGCCCAAAGATTTCATTGCTGTGCATATCCCTCTGTTCACAAAAGTCTACTTCTATGCAAAGCAACCCTGCACAAGTTCTTAGGTCACAGGCATAACAGTAAGATTCTCACAGAAAGTGCTTCTAGTCTAGTCCAAGTAAAGCTTTCTCACCCTCAAAAACCAAACCTCATAGTCCATAGTTCTTATTGCATTCAGGTCTTTCAACTCTGACCAAAATAGTCCATCAAGCTGTACTTACAGCACTGTGAGGCATCTCTTAGGCTAAGGGTTTAAATCCTTCCACATTCTTCTAGAAAATCAGCTCCAAAAGAATGAAGACACACATTCAGGTGTCTAGAAGTAACCCTACTCTCAATACCAACTTTAATGTTGCAGTCAGGTTCTCATTGCTGTCAGAAATCACCTTTGGGAAAAACAAAGGTTCATTTTGGCTTACAGACTTGAGAGGAAGCTCCATGACTGCAGGGGAATACAATGGCATGAGCAGAGGGTGGACATCATCCCCTGGGCAACATTAGGTAGACAATAGTAACAGGAGAGTGTGCCCAACACTGGCAAGGGGAAACTATGTATAATACCCATAAGCCCGCCCACAACAACACACCATCTCCAGGAGGCTTTAATTTCCAATTGCCATCAGCTGTGGAGACTAGCATTCAGAATACCTAAGTGTTGGATGGGGGGGCACCTGAATCAAACCACCACACCCTATATTCCAGAACTGATAAGTAATAACTTCTACTTAAAAAAACCAAGAAAGTATACCTTGGCATCAACATAAGGCCACTGTAACCTTAATATCTTACATAGAATGCATGGAAAAATACATGCATGAATAAAGAAAAATAGAAGAAGAGCTAATGATATCTTTCAAATGTAATGTTTACCTGTATTTCATTAAATCCAAACCAAACAGACTTAAGTTAAAAAAAAATTTAAAACTCTGATTACAGTAGCATCTCCAGTGAAGTTTCTATGGCTAAAGAAGGAAATAAAGGCTACTACAAAGATGTGAGACTTGTCCTCTAAAAAACCTTGTCTGAAAGGTAATCCATAAAATAAAGGGTTTGAGACAGCAGCTCTCAATCCTATGTATGATTTCCTGGGGAATGACCCACCCAATTCATCATTAGTATGGATCCCACCCCAGAATGATGAAATCATAGGCTATGAAAATGGGGCCATCTGAACTCTCTGTTATTAGTTGAACTTTGTGTATATGAAGACAGCTGAATTCTCCATAAATGTACTCTGTGGGTATGGGGCCATCTTGAATCTCTAAAAGCTTTTCAGACATTTTCAATGTGCAACTGAAATGGAGAAAAAAATTAAACAGAAGACAGTATTGTTCATTGTACCTGCTCTGTAGAATAGCCTCTTCCATTTACTCAGTCATGTCTGGATGAAGGTCAGGGTCCATATATCACTTTTAATATAGTCAAAGGAAATATGAACTTCTTTTGAGTTTAGTAAGTCTACAAAATTTAGCAAACTAAAAGGATACCACTTGTTCAGTGCCCCTTGAAATAATCACTATTTCCAAACAAGACACTGGCCAAGGACCTTTCAGCTCAATCACCTTGCCCATTATCCTTGAGAAGCACAAAGGAAGATAGAAACAATGTTAAATATAAATGTGTGAAACTGGAAACCAGAGCTGCTGAAGATGGAGTGTAATGTTCCAACTATTCAGCTCAGCTGGGGATAGAATGACTCTAAGTAATAGTACACAGTGATTGCTTTCCAAGATAGCCTTAAAGCAGCAAATGGCCATTTAAACATGATTCAATAGTGGACAAAACACTCTAGACACCAGTTCAGAGTCCAAGGAAATAATGTGTGATAGAAAATGAACTTATTACAATTATTTTCTTTTATTGGGAAAATCTTAAATTGGCAAGAAAATGATTCAGTTGCTTGCTTAAAGTAGACAAATATTTGTTCCTGAATGACATGAATAGACAAAGTTATGAATTTGTTGCCTGCCTAGCAAGACACTTCACTTTACCCACCCCTGACCATCTTTGGAGGCTTGATTCAGATATACCCCTAAATTTAGGTGTTCTGCATGGTAGGTCACCAGCTGATGGAGATTTGGGAACTAATGCCTCCTGAAGGCAGTATATTGTTGGGGGAAGGCTTATGGGTATTATAGCCAGTTTCTTCTTGCCAATGTTTGGCACTGTTGCTCTTGCTCACCTTATGTTGGCCAGAGGGTGATGTCCACCCACTTCTCATGCCATCATTTTCCCCCACCATGATGGAGCTTCTCCTCGACTCTGTAAGCCAAAATAGGCCTTTTTCCCCCCAAGCTGCTCTTGGTCAGGTGATTTCTGACAGCAATGTGAACCTGACTGCAACAGTATTGTTGGTACCAGGAGTGGGGTCATTTGCTGCTAGATACCTGACTATGTGGCTTTAGCTTTTTGGAGCTGATTTTCAAGAGGAATGCGGATGAATTTGAAATCTTGACTTAAGAGATGCTCTGCAGTGCTGTATATACAGCTTGATGGACTATTCTGGTCATAGTTAAAAGACTTGAGTGCAATAAGAACTATGGACTGTGAGGTTGGGCTTATGAGGATGAGAAAGAGCTTTGCTTGGACTGAGCTAGAAGCACTTTATGTGAGAAGCTTGCTCTTTTTCCCCTATCCTGAGAATCTGTGCAGATTTGCATTGCATAGAAATGTAGTGATGTTAGCAGAGGGATATGGTATAGAAATGAAATCTTTGGCCGCAAACGGATGCCCATTCAACTGCAATTGAGAGATTACAACCTTTTTGATTGGGCCATCTGACCTGCGCTGTGGCAACATTAGGAATGTAGACTCTTTTGAAGGGGCCTGAGTGCTCAAGCAGTGTCCTGTTCTTCAAAGTCTGCTTTATTCCTCCCTTGATTAACAAATTGACAGCCCACCTGTTATAATGGAGTATAAGAAATGCAGGAAAGAAAGGGTCCTTGAATTTGCAACATGGTCTTGTGTTTTAGAAATTTGGCCATGGGCAGTGTGTAGCAGGTTTGCTGGATGCCTGCATGGAGACCCAATGCAGCCATGTGGATGGGCTATGGGTTGCAGTGGAGACCCAGTGAAGATGCCAGGACCATGGGTTGACTGCTAAGGAAAGCTGCCAGCCCCTGATGAAGTTTTCCAGGACTGTGAGTAGCCTAGTTGGAGGGCAGAATTGGAGCTCCAGAGTCTTATTGCTAGTTTAAATTATTGGACTTGGAGATTTGTCATGGCTAGAGTTGTTGGACTTGGAAGTACAGACTTTTATGTTTGCCCTGTTGGAATTTTGTATTCATTGAATATTTCTTTGCTATGCCCAATGCCATCTTTTGCATTGTGATTGTATACTCTGTGCCATTATGCATTTTGGTTGGATTTTTTGGTATTATGGCTCAGTTAAAAGATCTTGGACTATGGGGCCCTGGTCTGGGTTGCCTACGTGGACTGTGTGTGGGCAGGCACAACAGTATGTAATGAGTAGGCCAGTCCTCTACTTTCCTGCTCTCCCAATGTCCTGTTCTGGGTGCCCTGCTATTCTGGGTTGGGTGATTTCTGTCAGCAATGTGAGCCAGACTGCAACAGGGGCTTTATTTTATTTTTCATTTCTTGTGATAGGGTATCAGATATCCTAGCCCCTGGCCTTGAACTTGTTATATAACTGAAGATGACCTTGAATTCTGAATATTTTGGTGCAACACCTCAAGTGCTGGGGTTATAGGCATGTTTCACCCCCATCCACCTAACCCCAGGAAAAATTATTATTTAAACTGTTTATGCTAAACCTGGTGCTATGTGTGCACCTGTGGTCCCAGCCCCTGAGGAGGGTAAAAGCATGGAGTTATCTTTGCCTAGTAGTTCAGATCAACCTGGGTAATAAGGATTTTCTATTTCTTTTCCTTCTTCTCTTTTTCCTTCTCTTCCTTCTTATTCTCCTCTCTGAAAGAAATGTATCTCAACACATATCTTCATTATTTTCATAGATAACATACATACTATTTTTGAGTTTTGATTTAATTTTATATCTTGTTAAATTGGTGTCTGAACCACTGAAATCTATTCTATTCTTGATTTGCTTCAGAGATATTGTTGCACTATTCTTTAAAAAAAAATCCATCTTTCTTGATGTCAGTCTTCTGTCCTTGTCTTCACACCTTTAACAATAAAGTAAAATAGCTAAGATAAAAATAAAAAAGTATTATGTTTGACTTTTCTATAACACAAAGATATCCATTATCCTTATGAAAAGAGTCTAGTTTGTTATTCTATCAATAATCAGAACACATTTCTTGGCTTTTGAAAAGAATGATATGCACTGATTTACTACATTAAAAGTGGGGAAATG
The DNA here is from genome assembly GCA_036365145.1 of Orientallactaga sibirica. NCBI lineage: Eukaryota > Metazoa > Chordata > Mammalia > Rodentia > Dipodidae > Orientallactaga > Orientallactaga sibirica. The sequence continues at coordinate 18,823,935 of JAEOAD010000023.1, read as the reverse complement.
CTTGCTTTTGTTAAACTATATTTGTGTAACTCATTACTATGGTAGCTGTAGCAGACAGCTTTAGGTTCACTGAGATGAACTTTCAGACCAGGCACAATTATGCAGGAAGAGATTTATTAAGCTTACAGATCAAGGAGAAGTTCTATAATGGCAGAAGTAGCTGGCCTGCCTTCACCGGACCAAACAGAGAGAAAAGCACAAGGCCAAAAGCCACACAGCACAGCACACCTCAGGACCTCCAGTTAGGCACACTTTGCATATCTTTTGATTGAAATCTCAAATCCACCACCACACCTTAAGATACACCCTGTGGCATTGCCTCCAGCCAGGTGGCTGCAGATGCAAACTACAAACTAATAAAACACTGAATATATTGGGGGCCATCTATTCAAACTACCACAGTAGCTTAGCAGTTAGACAAATATGTGATGATTTATCACAACTCAGTTTCCAAGTTGAGTTTTTTTTTTTTTTAATATATTTTATTGAGAGAAAGGAAGAAAGAGAAATTGAATGGGCATGCCAGGGCTTCCAGCCACTGCAAACGAACTCCAGATGCATGTGCCCCCTTGTGCATCTGGCTTACATGGGTCCTGGAGAGTCGAACCTGGATCCTTTGGCTTTGCAGGCAAATGCCTTAACTGCTAAGCCATCTCTCCAGCCCTCCAAGTTGAATTTAGTGTCTCTTTTATATCAAAACAGACTACAGTGATGGATTATAATTGTAAACTTCTTTGTTGTTCTCAGAAATAATATAGAGTTTAACATGATGGTTTATTCAAAAACATGAGTTTTTTGGGGGTTGTTAGTCTCTAAGCCCCTCAAATTTAAGAACATGATTAAATCCTATCAAAAACGGTGGAAAACATCTCTCCATTTCTATAAAGATCCAAACACCAACTCCCCCAGAGCATCATATCCATACTTGCCCTGTGACTTCTAAATTGAGGTCTCAGGCCAACAGTAACCATGTAGCTTTAAACTTGTAAGCCTACCCATGCCTAGGGAATCAATGTTTTAAGACTTTAAAAAATCCATAATTTAGTGGTGCATCAAAATGCTGTTAGTACTGGTAAAGTGTGAGCACTTCTGTTTTTGGCTTGCAAGCTTTCTAGAGGAATAGTTGAGGTCTCCCTCTTACTATCTGGGGAGGAAGCAGATGAAATAAGCTACTTACCACAGTAGGAGCCAAAAAACTATTAGCTGGCAGAATAGAAAGGCCCACAGGTATCAGAAACTACATATTTACAAGAAATATGGAGGAGCTAGTTTGGAGATTTAATAAATCCAATTTTAGGCTGGATAGATGGCTTAGCCATTAATACACTAGCCTGCAAATCCTAAGAACCCAGGATCAATTTCTCAGTGCCCACAAATAGCCAGATACACAAGGTGGCACATATGTCTGGAGTTTGTTTGAAGTGGCTAGAGTCCCTAGTATGCCCATTTTCTCTCTCTATCTGTGTCTCTCTCTCAAATAAATAAATCCAATTTTAAAAAGCTCATTAGATGTATAGGTACACTCTAGGATTATTTGTAATATATAAGTTACCAGATACTTTCACCTTCTGTGAGTCTTATCTTGAACTGTATCATTAATTGATATTGATGCATATAGATTATCTTTCAGGAGTAGGACTTGGTCTGATAGTCAACACAAAATATATCTGGTGAGTCAACTTGCTTTCCAATAACTTAATTAAGCATGTAGTGTTCAATTAAAATCAGCATCATTTAGCTAATTGATGGATCCTATTCTTTAGTGAAATCTTTTGACCAAATCTGTTAGTATGAAGCTGTGAGGGCAGAAGTACAGCTTAGCTCCAAGCTTAGTGGAGATAATGCTTTCAGCCTTCCTTTCGGGCTATGATGGAGATTTTGTGTGGTGGTGGCTAGAGGGTGGGGAATGGGGTCTAGAGTTAAAAGAAGTATAATTTAAAATCCTTGTTCCTGGAAAAGAAACTATTTGATCTATGCAACTTCAAGCAACATTTCTAGAATGTTTTACAGTTTACAGAGCATATTCACATTATTGATAATAGCCAATGATTCAAGTTAATTATAACACTTCTAGCTTTGCTTTGTGGAAACCTAAGTATCTCACAACTCATTCCTTATAAGCTTTATTCTAATATCCACTTTATTTTTATGTTTTAAAATTATTTGTGGTGGGGGCATACCTGAGAGAGTGTACATGCATATGACCACATGCTCCAGAGGCTTTTGCAACTACATACAAATGCCAGACATTTGTGCCACTTTTTGTCTTTGGTTTACATGAGTGGCTTGGGAATTATATCTGTGCCACCAGGATGGACCTTTACCCACTGAACCACTGTCCCAGTCTGTGATAGGCTCTATCTAAAATGTGAAATTGTATATTTTTCCTGCTGTTTTCCATTCTTATAACACAAAGGTGATGAAAGAATATAGCAAAATGTAGACTTTAGTCAAGAGAATATTTTTCAAGAGGGCAATTGTGAACTATAGCCAGAGAAAGTCTGAACATGAGATATGCATGCATCACAAATTTAGGTAGAAGGAGATTCTTTCATAGGAGAGGTTAGCCAGGCTTAGAAACCAATGTGGGGATTTCATGGATGAATGAGGTAAAGTAGTGGACATAATCTAAAAAGAAAACAGGATATTTCACCATGAAAGTCTTTGGTCTTTCTTCATTGAAGAGATTGTTAGAGCAGATATGTCTGCAATGTCTTCTGGCTCCAGTACCAAGTGACCAGAGTTCAGGGACATCAGGGGAGAAGAGTAAGAATAATGAGCATACTGTGACAATAGATCATGGAAAATTGATTACAGTTAGTACTTTATGAGATAAAATTGGTAACTTATACAGTCTGTTTCTCCTTGACATAGAAAAATAAGAGACATCTCTGAATCTTGTTTAAAAGGTGGTTCTTTGTACTAAGGCATTTCCAAGGAATCAAAAAGATGGCAGTGGAGTCATTCTTAACCATCACTGTTTTTAAAGATCATAAGCCTCAGGTAAATTTTAGCATTGTCATTTTTTTCATACATCATCTTAACTTTTTGAATAAAAAGAATTGGTTCTGCCACTTTACAGACAAAGGAGCAGAAAGTCAGAAAGTTTAAAACATGTGTCTGATAACACAATGTAAATTTTCACATCTTTGTATCTTAAAAAGGGGCTTAGTTTCACCCTTCTGTCAAATTAGGCAAAACAAGGTGGGTTGGAAGACAAACACAAGCTCGTCCTATATACTGTGATCTAGAAACCACATAGATTTGAGAGTGTTTTCATAGAAAAAAACCCCAAGCTATGTATACTTCCTTCAGCCAGTGTCTTCAACAAGTTCTGAGTCTGGCTCCAGGAAAACCAGAAGCTAAGACTATGGCAGAATTCATGCTGTTTCAGGCAAGACAGAATGCCATTCTCTTTGTGACACATAGAGCATCTGCCTACAACTTCATCCACAGAAAGGGATGTAACTAGTTAAAGAAAAGAAATAAAAATACTAACCAGAGTCTTCATTGTGACCTGCAGCATTTCCTAGATTAACTTGGAAAATCCTGCTAGCTAAATTTCTAGTTTCTATTTTAATAGATTTTTTTAGTGAGTAGATAACCTATTGATCAAAAACTTAGTTTTCTAGGTCTACTTCAGTTCTTCTAAAATTATAGTTTCTCATTTGTCCTTCCCTTCCAATTGCTCATTGCCTATTTTATAAAATCCTCTTCATATTATTAAACATATATATTCATATTTCCATGACTTATAGCCAATTATATAAACTTCTTTAACTCAGGCTAGGAGATTATTGGATCATATGACTGAAGGGACAAACATCACATTTTAATTATTGATCTGAGTATGTGAAATGGAAAAGAATGATGCACCTTGATTGATAAAATTATCATTGCATGTAAATCTTCTGCTATCAATGACTTGTGACAAGATTCTTATTGTTTATTGCTTACAATATAAAAATACAGTTGATTCTAGCTATAGATATGTGTCACAAAATGGTATTTTGTTCAGCAGAAGAATGCAAACACACCAGGGAATTTCATGTAGTTTGAGCATGCTATAGATTTTAGAGTTGTGTGTATACAATTTATGAGCTTTGTCCAACAAAATCACTAAATGATACAATTTTCAGAATATGTCTCCCATCACTAAGTTATGAATGGCTATGTAATTATTTTATCTTTATTTTATAAATAGTATTTTTTGTTGTTGTTTGGTTGGTTTTTTTTTTTTTTTTTTTTTTTTTTTTTGAGGTACAGTCTCACTCTAGCCCAGGCTGACCTGGAATTCACTGTGTAGTCTCAGGGTGGCCTTGAACTCACAGCAATCCTCCTACCTCTGCCTCCAGAGTGCTGGGATTAAAGGCATGCTCCACCATGACCGGCAGTATATGTTTTGACCCATAAAGAATAAAATTCTTTAGAAAATATTTTTAGAGATGCCTTTAAATATTTTTGAAGACACACACACACACACACACACACACACACACACACACACAGTGGTTCTGCTCTTCTGTCTTAAAGAAATCTGTTCCAAATAGAATGACAGATTAGTTATATGTAAAATGGCTCTTAAGGGAAAGCAAAGTGTTCTCATGATTGGGAAGTTCTTTCTAAAATTTCCTTTGCTGTGTTTTATTTTTAAAGGAGGATTTTAATTAAAGAAAAGCTTGAGTTTCCCCTTGAGGAATAGTGTTTTTTTTATAATAATAACAGTCTTTTCCAGTGGTAGTCTTTTACACATTAAGAATGGTTTGTTTTGGGCCCATTAAAACTTACAGAAATACATCTGTCCCCAGAGGATTTTCAGGATATCTATTTAGAGGAGAAAATTGATAGAATCATAAGAGCGGATATCTGTTATAATTGCTTTCACAAAGGTCTTTTTAAAATTTCTTTTGGAGATTGACTCACATACATTTTGTTTTCAGGAAGATCATGAGCCTTAGGTATCATCTTCAAGTTCTGCTTAAATATCCAATCCTTCAATATTCATTTCAGATAATAGAATATTCCTTTATAAATCCTACAGTCAAAGTGTCTGTCCTGGAGGAGGTAAACTAAAGGTAACACTAAATAAAAATAACACTATCATTTCATGATCTCATACTGATTCTATCCTGAGGTGACACTTAAGGATCTTATTTCTTCTGTGGTATCCCACAACCAAAGGTCCCTAAATCATGGCACCTGTGTCCAACCACATACTGGTACTTCACCCAGTCCTCTGATGGTGGGTCTTCATTCACAGTAATTGCTGTGACATCAGTAGGAGTCCTATAATGTCTGGCATGCATGTGATTCCTCCAAGTATAGATTAGTCCTAGTTCTGCTGGGTTCTTAGAAACTATCATTTGTGTATTTTCCTTCCAGAATATGAAATAAGTAGACAGGTGAAGTAATAAATGATGAAATCAATACACAGAGTGATTGTCCCCCATGCTGTAGCTTTATTCATTGAGCTATGTTACCTCACAAGACAATCACCCAAGTGGAAAACCCAAGGCAACTGACAGAAAAGAGAACTGTGACTTCAGCTTACCATCTTGTCTTTCCTCCCAGCAGTGCCCTTAGACTAGAGGGAGATCCTCCTAATTGTAAAGTCAGGGTCTATATACATTGATACATATTCTAAATTAAAGCACCTCCTTCACACTTTAATAATGTTTCCTAAAATATAGAATTTCATATTTTTGAATAAATTTTTGAAGGCTGTCAAAACAATAAGCAAAATAGTTGTTTTATTTACATAATTTATTTTTTTAGTTATCTGATTTCTTCCTTATGGTTTCAAAACTCAATTTTCATCTAAAGAGCTTGGACTATATATTTTGGTTATAGATAATTTAGTTCAACATATCCATCCACTACTTCCTTTCTCTTACTGTCATTGCTAATGGTGGTAAATAGCTATTTTAAAAATATTTGTGGGGCTGGAGAAATTGTTCCATGGTTAAGGAACTTGCCTACAAAGCCTAATGACCCAGATTTGATTCCCCAGTAGCACATAATAGCCAGAGGTACAAAGTGATTCAAGCATCTGGAGTTTGTTTGCAGTGGCTAGAGGCAATGATATACCCATTCTTTCTGTCACCCTTCTATCTTGATCTTTGCTTCCCAATAAATATTTTTAAATTCCATGTATTATTTAGACAATTTTAAAAATGCATATAATGTAGTTTGATCATATATATCCTCCATTCCTCCCATTGTTACCTCCACACTCCTGCTAAATTTTGAACTTCTTCCTTTTCTCATCAAGTACCTCTCCTACTTTCATGTCTTTTAAGCAGGGTTGTTTGTATCAGCATGGGTAGGAGGTTACTGACTGGAACATGGACAATTAACAAAGGCTGCATTATTAATAAAATTTCTCTCCCTATCCAAGCAATCATTGACTACAAGATTAACCTCCTTACTGTAGAATAAGCACCTGATTCTGGACATGTAACTTACTAAACTATTGAGTACTTGGTATTTATTAGCCTTTTATCTTGTTACTAGTATTTCTTCACCTCTCATGCCCATCTATATAATACAGAAATTCACCATGGAATTTTTTCCTTATATGCATATATACTCCACAGTGAGTTTCAAATAAATATGTATATTATATATACTTATTTACACATATACACTGTGTGTGTGTGTGTGTGTGTGTGTTTTTCCAAGAACACTCTAGGATCCCACTTCGAATACATTCTCCAATGTCCTGCTCACACTCTTACACACTTAAAATTATATTTACAGTACTTGTAATAGAGGGAAATAAACTAGAAATCATGTGATTTCATCTGTGTCCTCTAGTTGTTTTCTGCTATTACAATGGACTTTCTAAACACAAAGTTAGAGTACTTCATAGATTACTGCCTGGCACATAAGTAAACATTTTATAAATATTTCTTAAATAATTGAATACATGGATGATTCTGTAGGTTGTTGGATGGGTGGAGGGAAGGCTAAATGGACAAATGCATGATTGGATATATGCATGGATAATATACTCGACATACTTATTGTCTAAATAATACATTAGGTTGGCAATTTTAACTGGTGCAAAGGACATGTTCCGCTGGGATTAAATATGTTCTCCAGAATGTTTGCTTGCCATGTTTATAAGAATGCTTCTTGACTCCTCATATAAAAATCATTTCATCTCTCAGGTTTAAACCAGCTCTGCTTGTATATGGGCAATGAGAATTCTACTGATGTAATTTCAACCTATACTAATAGACTAGTGCAAAGAACAAGAAAGTTAAAGGAGGACATATCTATTCTTTTTGAGTGCCTATTACAAAATTTATTGTGAATGATAGTAAATGAACAAATTCATCCTTACTGTTATATAACATTATATTATTCTTCTGATTTTATGCAAAACATTTATGTGTTTGACCTAGATTTCTGTAGTGTAGTGGCATTTGAATTTCAAAAAGTTCATGTGATATAAAGACTTCAATCCTTAATTTTTGCATTGTAAACTAATCAAAGGGATGAGGAGAGGTAACTCACTTCTATAATGTCAGTGCTCAAGACTAAGGTAGGGGCATAGCTGTCAGTTCAGAGGTAAGCGTGAACAAGAGTAAGATTCTACAGAAAGAGAGAGAGAGAGAGAGAGAGAGAGAGAGAGAGAGAGAGGATTGACTAACAGTCTTCTCACATTGTATTCCATGTTTCCAATACCTCCAAATGCCTCTCTATAGTGTTCCTTGGCCCTCTTTGTCTCTATAGTTTAAAATTTTGATTCTCTTTGTCTAGTTTATTAATATAACTTTTCCTAATTACCAGGAACAAAAGGAAAGCACTGGTCTAGAAGTGGAATCTGTCAAGGCTTTGAAAATTTGAAATACTCTTAATAAGTTAGAAAAATACAAACATTAAATTTTAATATCACAAGCAGATGACAAAGCTAAGGTTGACAACCTTTACAGTGAGTTGTTCATCTCAGTGTGGCATTACCTAAAGGACTGCAACAAAGTGTTCACAATTTTTTGTTGATTTTGCTTTTATTGCTTGGATCAGAGACATGATGATGATGATGATGATATACCTATTAGTGGTTGACATTTGCCTCCTGAAAAGATATGTTCAAGTCTTACCTTATACTTCCTGAGATTGTTTTTCTTGGTTTCTGCATGCACATATGATTAGTTAAAAAAAAAAAAAAAAACTTTCTAGACGTTATGAGGGAGAATGCTTTATTCAGCTTCTATTTTCTTTAAAAGAGGCAAAGAAACCTGTGAATTTAACACCAGAAAAGCAGAAACAGGGAGATTAAGACAGCCTCAGCTACAAAGCAGGATCTGAAGGATAGATGGAAGGAAGGAAGGGATGAATGGAGTAATAAAGATAGAAAGAAGAGAGGAAAGAAGGTAATTACTTATCAAGGAGCTAAGGGAGGGGAAGAGGAAGAAAACGATAAAGAAGGAAAGAAGAGGAGGCAAAGACCTTGAGAAGTTTCACCGGAGGCCTAGCCATCACCTTGGAACTTCTAGCCTCCCCATTTCTGAGGCGGTAATTGTGCTATTTTATGAAGCCAATCTATGACACTTTCTTACAGCAACTATAAAACAAAAAATAATGATCCTCCTTATCCACATTTTCACTTTGTGAAGTTTCAGTCACCTGGAGTTAACAGAGGTCCTTTAATATTAAATAGAAAATTCCAGAAATGAACATTTAATAAATATTAAATTCCATGTCATTTTAAGTAGGCTATTGAAATTGCTGTCTTACTAGTCCTGCCTGCTCAGGACTTGAGTTATCACTTAGCCCACTGTACCCACAGTCTATTTATTCCAACCTGTGAGGTCTTCTGTGGCCATTTTGGTTACCATACTAGTTTTGAAAGTTTTACAGTTCATATAATCCTTTGCTGGAAGCCTTATACTCCCTCTAGACAAACACATCAGCTACCTCACTTCCTCTCATAATGTAGGTATTATATCATCTCATATTGTGACTAGAAGCAGTGTAATAGTTTCCCAAAGCAATATTTTGAAAGAGATCACATTCACATAACCTAAAGGACATGAATCTAATTGCTCTATCTTGTTACTAGTTATTATTATTCATGCTTACTGTACCTGAATGATATATTAATTTATCATATGCACATACATGAGTGCATAGGATACAACATAGCATGTATGGGACTCCATACTACCCAAGTTATACTTCAAGTTATACTGGGAGTCTTGGAATCATCCTTGTAGATAAGGGGTAGGTGTGATGTACATAAGACAACTTACATTGTAATATTATTGGTAGGTCAAAGAAGAAATTCCTAGCATGATGATTTTGATGAACACATTCAAGAGAACAGTGAATATTGCACAAATAAATCAAGGAACTCTTAGTGACCTCAAATATGGTATTGATATTTGTCCTTTTATTCTTTCTTCTGAAGAAATTATTGCTTCCCACTTACAAAATTGTTCCCTTGGCCTCTACATCCCTATAATTTGCAGCTCATCTAAAGGAGTAGGGTCATTGAGATGGAGTTAATCTCAGTACTCTTCTTAGAACCCTACACTCTCGGTCTAAGGCCAAAGTTAGAGAGGGCATTGACTCCCTGACTTGTCTTGAAAAGACACTGAAATTAAATAGTAGATATCTAAAAACAGTTTACATTCTAGAGAGCTAAATAAAAGAAATTGTTATTTTCTGAGGAAGGATGTTAAAAATTGTGATATTGGACCCATGGTTATCTTTTCTCTTTGGGATGCTGTCTTTGGATTAGGAGTCAGGCACATCCTACTTTGAAAGGGATCATTTGTGTCCTCATTACTATTCCAGAGACTAACAAGCATGCAATGATTTGTACAATGCTTCTACCCATCTTGTCTCTTGCAGTATCCCTTGTAATTTTATTACAACAATTACTTACTAAAAGATTAATTTTATTTATGTAAATTGAGCAGCTTTGTTTAAAAAAGGAATATAATTTTTATTTCACTATGACCATGAAATTGAAACATTCCCTAGGTAGGGATTTGGAATAAGATAAACAATAAAGGAAATAAGCCACCTACATTGCTCCACATTTATATTTCAATTTCCACTATTGTCTGTTAAGGGTTAACAGTTGTGCTTACAAAATAGTATGCATTTGTCATTTTGCTTTTTACACTTGTCACTATCACAATGTATCTTCTTATAGAAAATAGGCTTTAAATATCATCTTGAATGACTGAATAATATTACCTCATTATGGTCTTATTTATTCAATATTGCGCTATTTCAACAATGCTGTTTAAATAACTTGAAACAAGGATGTTTTTAGAAGCTTAAATTTCTTCCATATTGATATGTTCAAATATCTCTATTTACTGGTAATACTTTGTATAAGTCCTAAATATATTCATTCATTTTTCAAACTTCAATATCCATAAGATCTAATTTGAAGATATAATGGAAATACAATTATAACACCTCTCATTTTTACTTCATTATGCTAAGATCTATAAGAATACAAAGCTGAATCAGAAATAAAACATACATGTCAAACAATGCTAACAAAATATATAAGAATAAAACTTTAATTAAAATAAAATAAATTATGTGAAATATATATATATATAATGAAATTGCATTAAAAAATGCAAAATATTTCAGCTAGGGGCAATAGTGAACTGTGCATAAACAAGGTAGACTTTGAGATGTGACTTACTATTTATATTCTTAATATACTTGTACTTTTGATCTGGATAAATCCAGTGAAGACCTGTGATGCAAAGGTCGGAAAAACCATTTTTAATGGAAAATAGCAAGTTCAGCATATTGCCTTTGCCAGCGTCAAGGTGCTGAATAACTTCTGTCTTCACTGCTTCCTGCAAAGCGTTATTTCGGATGTTTATGACACAGGGAGCTTGTGGTCTGCTATTCCACTCTATGCTACCTATACAGATTGATGATATTACTTAACAGGAGAAAGTTAACTTTTGTCCCTGAAACTAAGCATACTGACAGTTCTTATCCTTTTAAATATATAATGTCTTACTAGGAGGCCAGCAATGAAATACAAGAACTAAAAAGAAAGACTTTCTGATAAATGGTTACAAAAGGTGGGAGTATGTATGAATATATATGGATGACTTATAATGGTTTTGGCATATAAATGGTGAAGGAACAGTTCTAAATCTTCACTATGTGATGTTTATATAAGCTTTTAAATGGGATAAAACTGTGTAGCTACTTAAATAAGCACACATGCATATAGATGTATGTCAAAAAAACTTAATGAGTTGTGTAGTTCTAGTTAACAGTAGTGCAACAATGTTAATTTTCTGAGTATGATAATGTACTACAGTTACAAAAGTTGCCAGCATTGGAGTAAGATGAATAAAAGGTATCTAAAAAAAAAAAAAAAAAAAAAGAAAAAGAAAAAGAAAGACTTGTGTTTTTTGAGTGTCAATGCACTGGAAAGCACAGCACACAAGAACGACTGAAGTCTTACAGCAGAAATAATGACTGGGCAAAGTCACTTGTAGAAGTGTGGGTAGAAAAGGCATAAGCAATATTGAACAGTGTATGCAGTCCTTTTACAAGTGTCTAACTCTATTGTAAGTTAACTAATATTTTATTTATTTTTGTTTGTTTATTTATGAGAGAGAGAAAGAGGTGGGGGGGGCATTCCAGGACCTCTAGCTGCTGCAAACAAACTCCAGAGGCATGTGTCCCCTTGTGCATCTGGCTTATGTAGGTTCTGGGGAATTGAACTTGTGTCTTTTGGCTTTACAGACAAACACCTTAACCACTAAGTCATCTTTCCATCCCTATTATAAGTTAACTAACACTGGACAGTCTGTAACTAACACATGTGATAAACTGATACTTATAAATGACTTGTGTTTTTTGATGGTTTAGGACACTGAATGCATAATTGTTATTTGCTATTTTAGATCAGCATGTACTAAAATTGTGTAGCATTCTAATGCATTCCATTTTAACAATATGATCAATGAAAATTGAAAGTAAGTGTGTTGTATAGCTCAGATTTTGTTGAGGAAGTGAAAGTACATAAGAATTTCAATTCCAGACTAAGGAACTGTTTTCTTTCCCTTGAGGCACATTGGGAAGACCCTGGAGGAGGTGAGGTGGAGATATAGCTTCTTCTGCAGTGTGATATACTTGAGGCTCAAGCCTGCTACTTCAGTCAGTCAGGATAAATTAAAATAATCTTAGAGGAGGGAATAATAAATAGATAATCAGACAAATGAACAATTATAGCTGATCTATTGATAATGAAAAAAAAAAAAAATAATTAAGCCAGGAATGGTGGCACATGCCCCTTAATCCCAGCACTTTAGAGGCTGAAGTAAGAGAATCGACTGAGTTCAAAGCCACCCTGACACTATGTAGTAAATTCCAGGTCAGCCTTGGCTAGAGAAACCCTACAGATAAAAACCAAAACCAAAACCAAAACAAAACAAAGAAACAAATGAATCAGTAATTAACATTTTAAAGGTAACATTTTGAGCCTTAAAATCATTAACATAATTTGCCAAAGAGATGATTCCAAGATTTGAGGCTATGATGATAAACTGGATTACAATGACAGTAAGAATAATAGGATTTAAAATAGGGAGATATGTAAGCAGGAGTCTCAGAAATACATTAAAACTTGAATTTTGTATTGATTTGTTGAGTGGATTAGATAGGGAGTTTGAGTTACAAATTGTTTCCAGTTTCCTGTGAAACCTAGGAATTGCAGATGAAGCAATACTTACTGAGAGGTAAAGATGAGATCACGAGAAAGCCTGTTGTCACTCCAGCCCGAAGGATATAAAGGAGGTGAAGCAGGGACTTACTCAATGTTTTGTGACAGCAAGGTCTTACTCTTGGGTGGAGAAATTGATCCTCAGTAAACTTTGGCAAGGATGAGGGCCTGAGGTGCCAGAAAACACCACATAAATGGCTGTGCGTGCTCACTTGCACCTGTAACCCCATTTCTACAAAGGAGATCAGAGACCAGGGAATCACCAGGGCTGGGAAAAAGCAGCAAGTCCCTGTATCATTATAAGACTCCTGCTCAAATAAGAATGGGTAGAAGGGTTATGGAGCTGGACACCCAAACTTCTGCTCTGGCTGCCACAGAGGAGCACCATCTCTCTCCTGTAGGGTAGTATATAGGGTACCTCAAGGACACATAGATGTGGATACAAAATACACACCAGTCTGCTCCCTTTCAACTCCCACCCACCACACCCAAGCTAGCAAAAAATAAGCCAAACAAATTTGTTGGTGACCTCAGAGAATCAGTAATATAATTCCAGGAACCTTTAGGTAGGTAAGGAAAGACCCTGTGGGATGATCACAAGATGAATAAATAAAGTAAATGGCAACTTTTAAGAAATTTGTCCTCAAAATTACAAATAATGACTGGCAAGGAGATGCCTCACTGGGAAATGTTTGTGCCATGCAAGCATCATGATAAGAATGCAGTATGTGCTTGTAATCCCAGTTTTTTTGAAAGCACACACATGATGACCTTTAGGGCTCACTGCCTAGTAGTCCAGCCAATCAGTGACCTCTAAGTTCAGATACAGACCCTGTCTCTAAGTTCAGAGACAGAACCTGTCTAAAAAACTTAAAGTTCAACTGAAGAGAATATCTGATGTTGACCTCTAGCCTCCATATTCATTTACATATGTATATAAGCATTCACTCACACAAATGTGTGTAGACACATATGAACATGCATACACACATAAAAAATTAAGAATAAAATAAGAAAAAAGATCAGAGAAAATTATTTTGTAAAAGTGGAGAAATCTGAGGAAAATAACACATTAGTGAGAACAATGTATCATCATTAAGTTACAATAACACATATTAACCACTTATTCTGACATTAAAATAAACTCTTTAATATTGTCTGCAGTGCAAAAAAAAGATAATTTGAACAAGATATTTCCTCACATCATGTAGAAAATTTGAACTAGATATTTCTACAAATATCTCTATTTTTAGTAAAATTATAATAAAAATAGGGATTTTGTGAATCATTATATATGGCCTATAGCAATACTTTTCAAGCTGAAGAAGATATTCTATACACACTGTACTCAGAGCTAAATTTATTTTTAAATGATATAAATAATGAACATACTAATACAAAATTCCTTATGCAGTCCTATTTCATTTTTCTGCTTATCAAGGAGAAAATCACAGACTGGTATATTTTGCTACAATTTATCTCACAGTATTTGTCAAGAAATAATATTTAGTGATAATTTAACAGATGAATTGAATTATATTTATTTTTATAGTTTCCTCTTATATCTCACATTATACAAATTTTCTAATCATTGTAGTGATATATATATATAGTCTCATTTAATATAAATTTAAGTTAAACAAGTGAAGTTATGTAACAGATACTCAGTAAATAGCATAGATATTTGAGATTATAGTCCTTCTAGTGAAAATGCTAAAAAAAAATTCAGGAAACACTGGCCTAGAAAAAGCTAATTTAGGAATTAGAAAAAAAATGAAATGGTAATGGATAGCTTGTTGATATTTTTAGAAAGTTATCACTCAGAGATTTTGTTTACTGCTACAACAAATATTCCTTGAAGTACAAGATCACATGAACTTATTTATAATAAACAATTTGCACAATTTTTATTATTCATATTCTAAGGCATTAAATGTTTGTTAGAATTTCCACCTGTCATGAAAGTTGTGATTTATCAAAGATCTTCAGTAATAGATGATATTTTAGTGTGACAAGTAGATATTGAGCCTCTACTAGGAATAGACAGTATCAAATCTAATTGTAAAATGCATATATCTGTTCTCACCAGCTTACACATAAATAAAAGTGATTGCTTGCTTCAGACATTGACACAGAAGATGTTTATTTTATGTATGACTCAACTCAGTCTAATCCTTCTGGCTCCTAGACTCACTTAGGACTTCTGAACAAAATCATTTTCACTGAGAGTGAAGATTCTGTGATACACCTTTATATCCCTCAGCTTCTGTTGCAGGGAGTTACTGAATTCATGTAAGGTGAGAAGCTTTGAAAAAAATTCAAACTAAAAAAAAAAATGAGGTTTCAGCTTTCACTGTTTCTATTTTGTGGCCACTACATTATGAGCAATTGTGATGCAGAGCAGCCTCTGAAACTGTAAACTGAAATACATCCTTCTGCTTTAAAGTTGTTTCCTCCAATACATTGTGCTAGCAATAACAAAGTCAAGGTTGAAAGATGGTCCCTGAGAATCAGGGTCATTGCTGTGTCTAACTTTCTCAGCCCTTTGGATGGAGGGGATTATACTTCAGTAAAATTAAGGAAAGTTTGGAGATATTAGCTAGAGCAAGCCATGCAAAGTAATGGGTGATTCTGATTTGGTCCCCAAAGACATGGAAATCAATAAAATTCAGATGATAAAGCCTTTGTTCATGATGATGAACAAGAACTTCTTCAGGAACAG
This sequence comes from Orientallactaga sibirica, assembly GCA_036365145.1. Lineage (NCBI taxonomy): Eukaryota > Metazoa > Chordata > Mammalia > Rodentia > Dipodidae > Orientallactaga > Orientallactaga sibirica. The sequence goes on along the minus strand of JAEOAD010000023.1, from coordinate 18,808,483 downwards.
GGTCAGACTGTTCATATCATGTTCATATCACATTCTCTCAAGGACTTATCTGAGGGTCCTTGCTACCCCTGGGGGTTGTTTGCCACCGATGTCCTAGTTGCAGGGGGAGCTGGTGAAGCAAGGTCATGGAGAGGGTGAGTGTGGGGGGAAATGAACCACCTGGGAGACAGTCTGATGGATAGCCCTTGTTTATTCAAAGGGGGAGTGGGTTTATAAACACTTCTGTAAGGTGATTGGATACATAGGTTTATGGGTTGCTATCTAATTGGCTGGTGTTGGAAGGCAGAATTAAGAGGGAGAAGTTGCAAGGGAGTTAACAGAAGTGGCGGGGAAAGCTATGTGACTTCAGCCACATATTGGATGGCTGCAGTTGCAGGGAGACTGTTTACTACCATATAAATGTCTCTTGGGCAGTTGGCCACAAGGTCAGCAACTGTTGGGGGGGGCAGAACCTTAGGCTATGGGATGCTCAGGTGCTCTGTGATGGGGGGGGGGAGGGCCCGTTGGTTCAATTTCCTCTGAGAGAAGATGAGGCACACTACAAAGTAGAGAGAAGGGAGGGCCAGCTCCAGCGCGAGTGGATTCCCGACTATAAGGCCGGCTGCAACCTCCACAGCCCAAGGTCCCCAGCCCTGTCCAATAGCCCAGGCCAGCTTCCTCACAGTCCCAGCCCATGTTTAGCAATGCCCAATACTTATATTTTGTCTATGTTCTGAGACAGGGCCTGATTTAGAAATGTCAAGGAGGTCCACAGTTCAGGATGTGGCATGGTTATTACCAGCTGCTTTTAACCAGGGTTATAGTGAAAAACAGAATAGGACAGAAAATTAGACATTTTAAAACAATACTGGCAGTTTGCCCAGAAAAGAAAGACTTGTAAAATTGGCGGTTGAAAAATTGTGGTTGCTGGAAGGACTAGAGCCACTTAAAGGAGTCAAGTGCTTTACATCAGCATATTAACAATTATTTCTTGAGAGAATCTCGGGAAATAAAATAAAATAAATACCTTTAAAAAAAAAGAAATTGGAGAAGAATAAGGAGAAAGGACATTATTTGCTTTCCCAGAGGACAGAGAAGCTACTTTATGACTAGCGAAAGGCCACTATACATGGGAAGGTAAAAATGAATTTACAAATTGGGGAATGAATGGACAATCACAATAGTCAGCGCAGGTCTTATGTGAGCAAATTTAATGTCCCTTGTAAGGAAAGAAATGGACAATGACCAAATCTAAAGAACATATTCAATTCTATGCTCTTGTTTTTTGTTGAGGAGCAAGAAACAGATTCTGCTTTGCTATCTTTCACTCTCATTCCAACCCCTCAGCTTTCAACTTCAAGCTGCAGGATTTTTTGGAAGCTTACAGTTCAATCTGTAGCCTGCTGGAAGTCTTACAACTTTTGGGGGTTGAGGAAGCTGTCAAAATAAATTGCTCTCATAATGCAAGGGAGAAGCCAAGCTCTGCAGCCTTGCCATGTCGATCATGTGCACACTCAGCTAGAAATACAGCATTGTACTTCAGCGACCCACTGGTCAGGAGTAAATTTACAAGGACATCCTTTTGGAATTTTTTAATGGAGTACTTTGGTTTCTACAAATTAGATTTCTTTCCCTGCAATAATGCTTTTAAGGTATATCCTCCACTTTTAGTAAAGCAAGAAGACACAGCAGTGACAGCTATTTTTAGTGCTAGTGCCTGAACTGTGTCCTCCCTTCATATTTAAATGCTAACACTTTAACATGTAAGACTTCGACTGTTAAGAATGTCTTGCATTATTTAAAAAAGATTTTATGGTTCATGAAGCACTTAAACTCCACTTTAAGTTCTAGCACTCTGAGAAAATGAAAGTAAAATAAACTAATGTTAATTTTTCTTTAATATCTAGCTAACAATTGTCTTTCTTGACACATGTTAAATATTTCTGTTGTAACATTTTGTTCATTTCTTTGTTTTTCAATTATAATATTGGAAAGAAGAACCAACCTGATTTACACATTGTACTGGCTCAACAATGTCACAGCAAAGTATCCAAATCATTGAGAATGCCTTAAACTTTTTGTCCTGCTAAATACATTCACTATATAATATAATAAAATGACATTAAATGAAATAGAACCAATTTTCTGATGTTTAATTCTACCTACCTTATAAAAGAATGCCTCTTTTATTGTTGTTGTTTTGTTTTTGTTTTTCAAGGTAGGGTCTCACTCTAGCTCAGGCTGACCTGGAATTGACTATGTAGTCTCAGAGTGGCCTCAAACTCACAGCAATCCTCCTACCTCTGCCTAGAAAGTGCTGGGATTAAAGGCGTGCGATACCACACCAGCAAGAATGCCTCTTTTTAATGTTACTCTACTTACACGAATAAATTTACATAGCTGCCCTCACAACAGAAAGAATATTGTTTACATTCTGCTTACTTTAGTCAGTTTTTGTTGCCCTTGTTATTGTTGGTGTTTTTCTTTCGTTTCGTTATCTTTTTTTTTTTTCCTAACCAGGGCTGACCTGGAAGGCACTCTACACCTCAGGCTGGTGACAGAGCTTCCTACCTTGGCCTATGGAGTACTGGGATTAGACATGCACCATCATGATACACTATGTATTTATTTATTTTTTATAAAATACCCATGATTTTATATAGTTGTTTTCATTGCTATTTCTAAGATTTCCCAGTACTTTATTGGGATAATGCCTCACATTTGAATATTTGTATTGGTAAACTTTTCCACATCCTGATTTCTTAAAGCATAACTGTATACAGTATAACCCTCCATTTCCTTCTCAAGCCTGCAGGTCAGCATTTCGGGGTGAGCTCAAGTGGTCCTTCTGCAACCTCAGCCATCCCTAGGCCCTGCAAATTGTTTGGCTTTGCAGACATGGTTTGCTTTCAGCTATAGTGATGGATGGATGGCTGCATGTTTTCCATTCTCCAGCAGCCTAACCTGAACTGGCTTGTGCTGTAATTATTATGAGGGACTTATGTGTAAGTATCAAAACCCAGATGAGCTGGTTTCATTCCCTTGACCAAAGCAAAATCAAGGAATGAAGAACATCCCAATCTTGGAATTTGAAGATGTGATCAGATTGGAAAGGTCTTGGCTGCTTTGCATGGAGGGGAAAAAGCATTGGACCATATATAATGCTAAATATTTAATTTTGATTAATTTGCATAAACTTTGTTGTATCATTTGTACTTATTAAATAATATTAATAACTATAAAAATTTCAGGAGTAGTACCTGTGATAGAATGAATGAAGTGAAGTGGAAAAATGATTATTATAATGTCAAAATGAAGCAGAGGCTTGAGTAAAATTTCCATAAATTTAGCATCTTTTGGTAGTCTCATTCTGTTCAGGTCTTAGCTTTGCCATTCTCTTACTGTCTTCTCTCTCCAATGTGAATGCTCTTCACAGGATTGCTTTGGCACTTTGTGAATGCTCAGTAATATGTTATTATTGTTACATTGTTCTCTTTACCAACCTTTTACCAACCTTTCAACATTTACGTCTACTTCAATATCTTTCCTTGCTGTAGGAGTCATAAGTGATCACAGTCCATACTTTGAAAATTATATAAATAAATATGCATATGAATATCAGCATTTTCTGTATTATTGTTATACTGGACAAGATGTTTGTATCTCTTCTTTGCCCTTTAGAAACTCATCATTTCACATTAAAACTGCCAGCACATTTTAAAACATGCAGAGAAGCTCCTTTGTGAGTTGCTGGAGTGTCTTTCAGGGATGATCTCTGCCTGTGGCACAGCTTAGACAAAAACATTATCTTCTCAAGCCGAGCAGTAATGGCAGAACACATGCTGCTAAATGTAAACTCACAGCCTGGTGCTGGGCAGACATGATGGGCCTGTCACCTTCCCAAACAGCAGTAGCAGGAGAAGAAGAAAAAAGTAAACTTATTGGATTCATATTTATTAGAGGCTTCTGCAGTACAACTGAAACCCTCATTCAATTGACATTTATGTTTTCTTTCATTTCTCATATTCACTTTACTGTTTTTTATTAGTGTTTATTAGTTTTATTAGTGTTATACTCAGAAAATACAGAATGAAAAGAATTAACTTATTGTGAAAAGCAAACAAGCATAAATCAATTACAAAATGATAAATACTCCAGAACCAAAAACATAGATTGAGTACTCAGATAGCATTTTTAAAGATCCACACTAAGACAAATTATTGTAAAATGTTAGAGCACAGCAAGTATATAAACAGTGGAAGAAGTGTCAAAGTAGAAAAAATGGAAGTAAAGAGAATGTCCATAAAACATCCAAGGTGCTAAAACCTTGAGTTTCAAGCAAAAGATAGGAAACAAATGTGACAATGGACTTCTGAACAGCAATTCTTGAAGCAGGAAGATAACAACCTTGAGCATATTAAAGCAATTCAGTTCACAGCTTCAAAATTGTCAACAAGTATGATATATGAAGAAGAACATTAAAAATGCCAAATAAAAGATAATATATTCAATTAAGGGACTAGTTCGAGGCAGTTCTGGTCATTTAGCCAGAGTTTAAAGGTCCTTAGTGCTCAACCATCTTTGTTGTTTCTTGTCTCCTGTGTATCCACTTGCCTTTTCACTCCTTTCTTTACACTTGCTGCCTGTCAGTTTCTGCTTTGCTTCCTTGCTTTTCTTTTCTTTTTTCATTCTTCTCTTCTCTTTTCTTTTCTTTTCTTTTCTTTCTTTTCTTCCTTTCTTTCTTCTTTATTTTTTATATTAGATTTGGACATGTTTTGTATGTAAACAACATATGTTGGTACCATCATTTCCCGTATCCCTGCCCCTTTCCTGAAGAGGCCTTCCTCATTGGGGATGCAGGTCAATCCTATGGGGATTGTGGGTCATGCATTATGTTGGAGGGAGAAAGGCAATGTCTCTGTGCAAAATGTCCCAATTCATGGCTCTACCAATCTTTCCTCCGCCTCTTCTGCAAAATCCCCTGAGCCATGCTGGGAACATTTTAAATCACTGGTTTCATTTTTAATTTAGTCATTATTCTTTTTTAACATTTTTTATTGACAACTTCTATACTTACATACAAAAAATGCATGATATTTCCCTCCCCTCCCCCCATTCCCCTTTAGAACTCCAATCTCCATCATATCCCCTCCCTCTCTCCATTAGTCTCTCTTTTAATTTTATGTCATCATCTTTTTCTTCTATTATGAGGGTCTTGCAAAGGTATTGCTAGGCACTGCAAGGTCATGGATATCAAGGCCAATTTCTGTCTGGGCAGTTGCATTGTAAGAAGTCATACCCTTCCTTTGGCTCTGCCATTCTATCGCCCCTCTTCTGCAATGGGCCCTGAGCCTTGGAGGGTGTGACAGAGATGTTTCAGTGCTGGGCACTCCTCCACCCCTTCTTCTCAGCACTATGTTGCCTTTTGGGTCATCCCAGTGGTCATCGCCATCTGAAAAGAGAAGCTTCTCTAAACAGAAGTGAGAGTAGCATTAATATGTGAATATGAACATTAAGTGTAGTGCTTTCAGGGCAGCTTGGTGGGAATAAAATATACATTTAGCCAGACAAGAGCAGGCTTTATACCCCTAAGGCTCATGACCTCCTTGCAATAGACTTTTGCTTAGTTTTTTCAGTACCAGGTATGTATTCCCTCCCGTAGAGATGGCCTTCAGTCCAATTATGGAGCAGTTAGTTACCCCATAAGTAGACATGTCACTATTGTACCCGTTCAGCCATTGGGCCTGTATGGCCAAACTTGAATATTCAGTGTCCACTGTTTCCACTGCTGATGACTTCTGTCTCCCACACGGCTGCATGCAGTGTAGCTTTTTCCAGCTTTCAGTTGGCTGGTCTACAGGGAGAAGGTTTTCTGCTCAGCACCATCTTGCTTTCTCAGTGACCTTGCCTCTCAGGCAAGAGATGTCTTCAGCAATAGGGTCTTACTATCTCTTTCTCATGGGAGACCAAGGGCTTTGGCAAAAGCCTTTAATGTTTTGGAGGCTACCAGGACCTCCTTGGCCAACAACTCACTGGAAGGTATCCCATCCCAGGCACTAAAAATTTTCTAGTAACAGTCTACAGCTTCTAGATGTGCCATTATTCAAAAAAGTAGTTTTATATAAGTCTTATTCACACTATCTTGAATTTATATTGACCCTCCCCCTGCCCTTGTTTTATGCATTATCTTCCCATGGCCTCACTTAGGCCATTCCCCTTCCTGTAATCTGTTCTTGTACTTACATATGTGCAATAACATACACGTAAGTCCTTCCCTTTCCTCTCTCTCTTATGTCCTTTTACCAGCTTACTGGTTTCTGGTACCTATTTTTGGTTCCAGTTCACACACAAGTCTTACATTTGTAGCTAGGATCCACATATGAGAGAGAACATGTGACATTTGGCTTTCTGAGCCTGGGTTACTTCCAGATCCATCCATTTCCAGGCAAATTTCATAATTTCATTTTTCCTTTACCACTGAATAGAACACCATTGTGTAAATGTAACACATCTTTATTACCCATTCATCTGTGGAGGGACATCTAGGCTGCTTCTATTTCCCAGCTATTGTGAATAGAGCAGCAATAAACATGGTTGTGCAAGTATCTCTAAGGTAGTAAGAAGAGTCCTTCAGATATATGCCTAGGAGTGCTATAGCTGGATCATATGGTAAATCTATTTCTAGCTGTCTCAAGAACCTCCACACTGATTTCCATAATGGCTGTACCATATTACATTCCCACCAACAGTGTAGAAGTGTTCCTCTTTTTCTGCATCCATACCAACATTTATTGTCATTTGTTTTCTTGATGGTAGCCATTCTGACAGGAGTAAAATGGAATCTCAAAGTGGTTTTAATTTGCATTTCCCTGATGGCTAAGGATGTGGAACACGTTTTTAGATATTTATATGCTATCTGTATTTCTTCTTCTGAGAACTCTCTATTTAGTTCCATAGCCCATTTTTTAACTGGGTTGTTTGAATTCTTATTATTCTGTTTTTTAAGTTCTTTGTATATTCTGGATATTAACCCTCAGTCAGATGTATAGCTGGCAAAGATTTTCTTCCATTCTGTAGGTTGTCTCTTGGCTCTATTCACAGTGTCCTTTGCTGTACAAAAGCTTTGTAATTTCATGAGGTCCCAGTGGTTGATTAGTGGCTTTATACCCTGAGCAATTGGGGTTATATTCAGAAAGTCCTTGCCTATGCCAATATGTTGAAGGGTTTCCCCTACCTTTTCCTCTAGCAGTTTCAGAGTTTCAGGTCTGATATTAAGGTCCCTAATCCATTTAGACTTGACTTTTGTGCATGGAGATAGACAAGGATCTATTTTTGTCATTTAGCATACATACAGATATCCAGTTTTCCCAGCACCACTTGTTAAAGAGGCTATCTTTTCTCCAATGAATATTTTTAGCATTTTTGTCAAAAATCAGGGGGCTATAGCTGCCTGGATTAATATTTGGGTCTTCTGTTCCATTGATCTACCTGTCTGTCCTTGTGCCAATAACATGCTGTTTTTGTTACTATGGTTTTGTAATATAACTTAAAATCTGGTATGGCAATACCACCAGCCTGTTTTTTTTTTTTTTAATTTTTTAATTTTTGGAGAGAGACACAGAGACAGAGAGAGAGAGAGAGTGCCAGCAGTCTCTCAGCTGCTGTGAACAAAATCCAGATGTGTGTGCCCCCTTGTGGGCAAGTGCAGCATTGTGCCCTTGTGTCACTTTGCGTCTGGCTAAACATGGGACCTGGAGATTGGAACCCAGTTCTAAGGCTTATCAGGCAGGCGCCTTAACCACTAAGCCATCTCTCCAGCCCACATCAGCATGTTTTTTGTTGCGCAAAATTGTTTTGGCTATTTGAGGGGTTTTTTGTGTTTCCAGATGAATTTTAGGATTGTTTTTTCTATTTCTGTGAAGAATGCTATTGGGATTTTAATGGGGATCACATTAAATGTGTAGATTGCTTTTGGTAAGATTGACATTTTCAGAATATTGATTCTTCCAATCCAGGAACATGGGATGTCTTTCCATTTCCTTGTGTTTTCTGTAATTTGTCACTCATCCAAATGCTGCAGAGTATACATTTTTCTCAGCAGCACATGGGACATTCTCTAAAACAGACCATATAATAGGACACAAATATAATCTTAACAAATACAGGAAAATTGAAATAATCCCTTGTACGCTATCTGACCACAATGGGATTAAACTGCAAATCAGCAACAAGAAAAACTACAGGGCATACAGAAATTCATGGAAACTAAACAGTTCCTTATTGAATGATGAACATTGAGGAAATTAAAAAGGAAATCAAGAAATTCATAGAATCAAATGATGATGAGAATACAACATACCAAAACCTTTGGGACACAATGAAGGCATTTCTATGAGGGAAATTTATAGCTCTAAGTGCCTATATTAAGAAATTTGAGAGTTCACAACTAAACAATTTAATGCTTCACCTTAAAGCCTTGGAAAAAGGAGAATGAGGCAAGCCAAAAATCAGTAGATGGGAAGAAATAATAAAGGTTAGGGCAGAAATTAACGAAATGGAAACCAAAAAAAAAAAAAAAATCAAAAAAATCAATGAAACAAAGAGTTGGTTCTTTGAAAGGATAAAAAAGATTGATAAACCCTTAGCAAATCTAGCCTTTATACTTTATCTGAATAGACACTAATTTGGACCGATGTACTCATACATAACCATTGAGAAGTGTGCCACGTGGGATTATGGATATTTGCAAAAATAACTCTATCTAAGCCAGGCGTGGTGGCACCCACCTTTAATTGTAGCACTCGGGAGGCAGAGGTAGGAGGATTGCCATGAGTTCGAGGCCACCCTGAGAAACAGAGTGAATTCCAGGTCAGTCTGGGCTAAAACCTCTATGTTTTACAGAACATAGTCATAGTCAAAATAACAGCATTTAATGAGAAATTAACATCACCCAGACCTCAAAATTTTACTGTTGTAATTTTTATTCAGATTTAAAAAAAATTATTCTATGCCTGTACATTAATTCTTTGATTAGCTATTGAAGACTTTTCAACTATATATTAGCTTCTGTATTGTGGGTCCTTGCTGTTCCTGGGGATTGTTGGCCACTGATGTCCTGGGTTCAGGAGGAGCTGGGAGAAGCAGGGTCTTGGAGTGGGTGAGTGCTGCGGACAATGAACCATTGAGGAGGCAGTCTTTATGGGTAGCACTCTCTCATTTATTCAAAAGGAGGGTGGATTTATAGACACATGGAAAAGGTTGAGAAGGCACATACAGACTATAAGGTGATTGGATACATAAGTTTATAGGTTGCTATCTAATTGGCTGGTGTTGGAAGGCAGAAGTTATGAGGAAGAAGCTGCAAGGGGATATCAGAAGTGGCGGGAAAAGCTACATGACTTTACCCACATATTGGATTGCTACATCTGCAGGAAGACTGTTTACTACCATATAAGGATCTCTTGGGCAGCTGGACACAAGGTCAGGAACTGTGGGGGGTGCAAAACCTGACTATGGAATTCTCAGGTGCTTTTGGGATAGGGGAGAGGGTCCTCTGGTTCCAAGTTCTCTGGGTGAAAATGGGGCACACTATGACCTTGAGAGAATGGAGGGCCAGCTACATCACCAGAGTGGGTTCCCAATTATAATGCAACCCCCATGGCCCAAGGACCCTGGCCATGTCCAACAGCCCAGGCCAGCTTCCTCGCAGTCCCAGCCTGTGTTTAGCAATGCCCAACAACTCCCCCTTTGTTTTTTAAACAGGGCAGTGTCATCTTGGGTAAGTTTTTTGTGGCTTAGTGCAGGTCCAGACAATGTATAAGAACCTGATTGGTCAAGAGTTGCTTATATTGTTTGAGTCCTAATTTACACACACAGGTAATTATGCATAAGATTAGAAGCAGGGTGCCTGACACTAATAGTAACCAAACATAAATTTGAGAAAGAAACTGTTTGGGAGATAATTTTTGTAATGTGCTCTGTAAGGCATCAAAAAAATCCTTTAGCTGCCTTAGCACGATCACCAAAAGATAAGTGACTATGAAATAACAGTATTTCCTTTTGTAAACTTTGTAAATATATGCTGAGATTATTATGATTCCAAATACCCCAAATATGATTTTCAACTTTCCACCATTCAGTAGTGGTCATAGAGGAGTAACACATATGAGTTGATAATTAGTATGACAGACCAACTGCATTTGAGCAGCCAGAATGGCAACCCATCTTTCTAGATACATAACAGCATCCTCTAGAGCATCTAATCAGACTAACACCATTTTCTCAATGTCTATCTGTGACAAAAGGCTTGAGATACATTTTTAGCCAGTCCATTAAGATGATCAGCTGTCTTCATTGATTATGGTAGGGATATTGCTGTCATAGTGGAAGAGATGATGATGGTGATTGTAGCAATTATCCATTCTATGAATCTTCTTTTACATGTAATCAATCTGTTGAGCTGCTGGAACACTTGAGCTCAGAAGCTGGAGTACCAGAGCTCAGTCACTTTGACTGGCATAATTAAGTAAGGAGGCTGCATGACAATAAAGACTACATTGGAGGAGTAGTCTGCAACTGTGCCTCCTTTACAGTTGATCCAATTGTTGATAATACACTGGGTACAACTAAGATAGTAAATCCCATTTTGGTGATTGACCCACCCAGGACCAACTACAAAAGGTAAGGGAGGGGCAGACATGTACAAAACTTAAAATGATTCTTTTCTAGGGTAACTACTACTTTCCATAATTTTAGTTGAGGTCACCCTTGGGGGCTCAAGATGGGTAGTATAATTGATTGTTTGCCTTCCCAGGGACCCAATTGTAATCATAAGTTATATTTATTTTGGTATATACCATCCATAATGAATGGGTGGTTTCATATAACATCCTTCATGATACCTATCTCTTGAAAAGCAGATAGGTGGCTCTGCTGTGAGAGAGGTCCAGTTAATTGCTGTAGCCACTTCTTGTAAGAATTCTAGGTCATAATTGGCAGTGGTAAAGGAAGCATTGGAAAATATCTTACTTAGGGGTTCTTCCCAAAGAGCAGCCCTAGTTAGAGGAGGGTCAGGTACATAAGCCCAATATGCTTGTTGAGCCTGTGCTACTTTTAAGTTCAGGATAGCAAGTAAGGATATAAACAGAGTCTCTGGCAATGGAGGCTGTTGTGAATTTAGTATCAGCATGAATCCGTGTTGGCACAGGGCTCAGTTTCACCCCAGGTTGGCATGTTTTCCTCCTGGGGACCTGGGATGCTTCCATTTCAGTGTCAGATGAGCCATCTCTGTGGTGGGATTGAATCAGACATTTCGAGCTGAGACCCAGATGGGCCTGGGCTGGTCCTGTGAAAATAGAAGCAAATCCTCTCCCTGTAGTTAGGAGGGGGTCTGGTACCTTCCATATTCCATCTAAAGGATTTCACCATTGCACCAGAATAGAGGGCGCAGCTACTGGTGTGTGCCAATGGAGTGATATGGGGGATGTTGGGAGTTTTTGTATATGTTGAAAATGTTTAAGGTTATCAGAGCTATTGCCACTGCAAACAATCTCCAAATGTATGTTCTATTATGCATCTGGCTTTGCAACTAAATATGCGTAACTGCTGAGCCAGAAAGAAACATTTTCAATTTCCAAATCAATTTTATGGAACTATAGTTAATTCCAAACGTACACAAAATTTCATGACACAGTCTATAACTACTCAAACCCTAATCAACTCTATAATTCTGCCTGTGGTACTCTGGTAAATTGTTCAATAATGAAGTAAGTCAAATCTAAAGTAATTAAAATTGCAATTGTTAGAGGAATTGAGGAATTATATTGTAAATCACAACCTAATTTTGTTTAGAATTTTCCTTTACTGCTTCTGAAAGAATTGTTTAGACATATTAACCATGTGAGAGAATTAAGTACTAATGAGCCAATTTTAACCTTAAGATATAGTTAAAACTTTGACAAATAGAGGAACTTAACTAACTTGGTTGGGTACTCTAAATTCAGTCTTTTCATAACCATTATTATGACTAGATTAACATCAATGAGTTGAAGTTTTAAGTTTACAACCTGAATACCATAGTAACCTCTGTAGCAGGCAGCTTCAAGTTCCCTGAGATGAATTTCCAGACCAGGCATGGTTATGGAGGAAGGGATACTTACTGAAGCTTCCAGATCCAGGTGAAGTTCCATAATGGCATAAGAGGCTGGCCTGCTCTTACAGGACCAGGCAGAGAGAGAGAAAGCCAAAAGCCACACAGCACAGCACACTTCAGGAACTCCAGCTAGACACACTTTGCATATCTTTTGATTGAAATCTCAAAGCCACCACCACAACTTAACGTCTGCCCAGTGACATTGCCTCCAGCCAGGTGGATGCAGCTACAAAGTATAAACTAATAAAACACTGAATATATTGGGGGCCATCTATTCAAACTACCATACCTGCTACCAGCCCGGGCCATGCTTTGTTAGTCTGATATAAGCCCTAGGTTAATAATCATTTTGTATATTTCAAGAAGTCTGTAATCTGATTAAGTCATTCTGTTTAAGCTTACTCATACTTTCATCTACATACTTTTACCTTACAATCTATGTAACCACTCTGTAACAATCTTTTTCATCAAACAGTTACCAACATTTAAAGTTTCCTCTCCAGTTTATCTTTCTTAGTCAGCTCATCTCATTACTACCAGAGAAAACTTTCATTATCTTTAACATAAGACTTTTAATAAAAGGCCTTTTGAAGTAACTTTTTTATAAGAGTAGACCAGACTTGACTTACACTATGTATCTAGAAATAAAAATATAGATTTTATCATTTATTGATTTTGGAACTTTGTTTTTTATAACTTTTATGAAACACATTTTTAAATATTAAAGTAGATTTGAACATTATTAGAAATTTTCTTACAAATTTATTATCGAGCATGTTTAAATTTAAACATAAGTCTTGAGACTGTTTTTGTTGTTGTTGTTAGTAGACCCAGAGAAGCATAGAGAGACAAAGTAAACTTAAAACAAATTCTTATAAAAAGTCCCCATCTATTCACAGCAATTTGGCATTCACCCAATATGCTATTGGGGCCAGGATCTTGAGATTTTCTGTGCTTGCAGGCCCCAGGCTCTGCAAGCCAGTGAAGCTAAGAAATATCTATTATTGTATATATTTGTTTAATTCTGGGGAGGGTTTTGGAATTTCCTCAGACTAAAAGGCAGCTTTCTGATCTTTCCATTTTACAACTCATTAAGAGCAGGAGAACCTTGCATTTTTTTAATCCACCATCTCCTTGTCTACCATGCCAGGCAGGTGTGGCTGGAAGGTATCAGGTTGCCTGTGCCTGAGCCCACGATGTTGGCCACAGCCCCTAGAGCCTGGGTCACAAACCCAGCTGTGAGCAAGGAGAGAAGCAGGGTGTGGGGGAGGGGCCTTTCTTCTGGTATCAGCATCTAGGGCAGACTGTTTTCGGTAGGGGGCCTTTGGGACATCCCCCTTTCCACTGTCCATCCTCCCCACAATTGAACATTTTCCTTTACTTTTTAGGGCTGCTGCAAAGGCCTGGGTTAAAGAGGCATCCTTGTGTGAAGCAGTCCCAATGTTCTGGGTGGCAACAATCCATTTATCATAATTTTCATCTTTGAGCCCTTGATAGGCTGCCCTGGCAGTAGAGTTGGGGATTTTTTCTTCCTAAATTGGTCCTTGTATTTAAAACGAAACCAGAAAGCATTCCTTCTGGTTTTTGGCAAAGAAACAGGAGGGAAGAGGTATTGTCTTGGAATTGGAGGGGTGGGGGAGGTGGCAGTAAGTCTATCCCAAGCCTGGAGAGCACAAAGGCAGACATGGTCATAGAACCCTGGGGGTTGTCAGGCTTGTTCAACCCCCATGGAGAAATTGCCTTGTCCAAACATTTCATCAAAGCCCCAGGTGACATTTTGTTGATTTTGGTTTCTTTTTATCTGTTGGAGGCATTCATCTCTGTAGAGAGCTCCCATCGGAGACATAAGGGGCTAAGCACTGATGAGCAACAGATATCTCATCAGTCTTGGGGGATATTAAGATATCCCTGTAGACTCTGGAGCAGGGATTTAGTCCAAGGTGCATGGATCTCATCCTCCCTGACTGCCACAAGTTTAAGAGACTGGCAACCTCTCTAGAGGCTTTTACTGGTTGATGCATTACTGCTTTGTTGATCATTGTGGTAGTTTGAATATATGTCCCCCAATATATTCAGTGTTTTATTAGTTACCGTTTGCATCTGCAATCACCTTGCTAGAGACAATGTCACTGGGGGGGCCGGTCTTAAGGTGTGGTGGTGGGTTTGAGATTCCATTGTAAAGATATGCAAAGTGTGCCTAGCAGGAGTTCCTGAAGTGTGCTGTGTGACTCTTTTGACTGTAGTTTTGCTCTGTGTGCTGTGTGGCTGGTTGGTTTTACTCTCTTGCATGGATCTGTGGAAACAGGCCACTTCTTCTGCCATTATGGAACTTCCCCTGGATCTGTAAGCTTCAATAAATAATATCCCTTCCTCCATAACTGTGTCTGGTCTGGAAGTTCATCTCAGTGAACCTGAAGCTGTCTGTTACAATTGTGAAGAGAAATAGGAGGTTTTGCCAACACCTGAGTGGGCTGTTGGGGTCCAAAAAGTGTGCTGGGGCCTTCAGTCAATACCAGAGTGTAGCCTCGGTCAAAAGGCGTCAGTTGCCCTTTCACCTTGATTGATCCCACACATCAAAAGTAAAGAAGGAAAGAGAGAAAATAACTTTCCTCAGATGGAGGAGAGACCTGCCTCTCTCTGATGGAGAGCAGAAAAAGCTCCCTCTCTCTGATGGAGAGACAGCCTGCCTTCCTCTGATAGAGGAAGGAGAAACTGAAACTTGCCAGCTCTTGATAGGGAGGTGACCACAGGGGGCTGTTAACCTCAAGGGGAGGATGTCCCTCAAAGGGGAACTCACCTATTAACCACTCATCCAGAGAGCCCCACATTGGGTGCCAGCTGTAGGTCCTTGCTGTTCCCTGGGGTCTTTGGCCACTGACAACCTGGGTGCGGGAGGAGCTGGGTTGGGGGAAGCAGGGTCTTGGAGCAAGTGAGTGCAGCAGGCAATGAACCACCTGGGGCAGAGATGAGGTACACTCTGACCTTCAGAGAAGGGAGGACCATCTCAGACACCAGAGTGGGTTTCCAATGATAAAGCCAGCTGCAACCCCCACAGCCCAAGGTCCACGGCCATGGCCAACAGCCCAGGCCAGCTTCCTTGCAGTCCCAGGCCATGTTTAGCAATGCCCAACAGAGTATGAAAGTCAACAAGGATAAAGACCATGGGTAAAACTTAAGTGACAATGGGTTGATATAGAGTATTTGCTTACAAAATTTCATACACTCAAAACCATACAGTATTTGTTTACAAAATTTGATAGACCCAATGAATGAGTTTTCTGTATGGCCATCACCTTGATTCTAAAGTATTGCCACAGCTTCTCTGATTCCATTTTGGAATGTAGCAACAGATTGACAGGAAAAGGGATTTGGGAGGGTAGACTCCTTGCAAAGCAGCCCAGGCTGCGCTGCCCACCTGACAGATAGCATCTAGGGCAAGAAAAACACTCTCTTCATTCATTGAGCTCTTTGCCCTCCTATCTTAGATGGTTAAGAAGATGTCAAATTCTGCTTGCTTTCCAAAAGATGCTGACATTAGACAGTGGCTAGAAAAATTCAACTTTTATCTCTGTTGCTAGGCAATCAGTGTAACAATATAAGTAATTTACCTCATTGGATATGGAGGTGACATTGAGATACATTAGCATGCCAAAATATTGGCAGTACCAGGCCAGTGCCTAACTGTTGGCATTCTGGATTTATTTACTTCTCCAATGGTTAGTGCAGTAAATCAACCTTGTTTGATAAAATTATGCTTGCATTGGCAAAGGCCATTGGATAGAAAAATATGAAATGGTTTTGCGTTACTCTTAACATACTCTCTTATATATCATCTCTCATCTTTCTTTTTGTTGAAACTGTTAACTATGGCTTTCTATAAGAAATGTGTCTTAAAATTGATTCAATAACATGAAATTTGAATATTTTTCTAGGGTTCATCATGGACAGAGTCTTTGGCTGCAAAGTGTGTTGATGAATAATATTTGTCCCATCACTAGATATGAAAAATCCAAAAACCCAGAAAAGGCTGATTTTTTTTTGTTTCTATATTAAGGTAATATCTATACCATATATGGTGGTTTGAATCAGGTTTCCTAAATGCTCGGTTACTAGCTCAGGTAATTTGGGAGGTGTGTGGTTGTGGGGCAGGCTTAAGGGTATTAGGTCCAGATCTCCCTTGTTAGAATTTGGCTCACTCTCCTACTGCTCTTGTCTACCTGCTATGGCAGAAGTGATGTCCAGCTTCTGCTAATGTCATGTTTCCCCTGCCTTCATGAAGCTTCTTCCCCTTAAGCGTGTTAGCCAAAATAAATAGTTTTGTCCTCATCAGCTACTTTTGGTAGGATGCTTTATCTTAGCAATGAGAAGGTAACTACAAAACCACAGAAGCAACGTAACTCCTAAAATGTCTTTGGACCTCATCACAATGGAGCATGCTTTTTGTTTTTCCATGTTTCTCAGTGTTAGTGAGACAAGAAAATATGTACACCCTAGAATTTTACTATCTTCCATACCACCTCTCAGTTTCATTTTCCATTCACATGCATGCCTTTCTATGGCTTTCTTGTTTCCTTTTATTTCATAAATATAAAACATCAAATTAGGTTTTGAAAGGATGAAATAAAATCTGGAGATTTAACAATTGGCATTTTATCTATGGTAAGCTGTGTGTAGAGTGGGTATGAAGTATTAAAAGGTATACAGACAGAAAGCGACACTGGTCAGCCTTGCTCTGACCAGTCATAACACCACCTGAATCCTACCTTTCTATCTCACAGTGCTCTCACAACATTTTTATAGACTGTGAGTGGTGACTTTCATTATATATAGCAGTGAGAAGGCCAAATTGCAAAGCTATGAAAACACCTTTTAGATTTTCATGCGACCTTTTAATATTTGTCCAACATTGTAAAAGTCATTGAAATTTTCAGTCAGCTTCTTACTATGTTTTTCTCATAGATTTTTGGTGATTCTTGCCTGAGTTAAAACATCATTGTATTGATACAGTGTTTTTATAGGGAATCTGAAAATCAGACATCTTGTATATAAGGCAAAATCATTTAGCAATTTTGTAATAGAGTTAGGATTCAAGCAGAAAAGTCTAATTACATATTTTATATTTAAATAAGGATATGCAGCAAAGCATATTAGTACAGGCCTATAATCTCAGCACTTGGGAGTCAGAGGCTGGAGGATTGCTGCATGTTCAAGACCAGGCTGGTCTACCTATGTAGACTTTGTCTCTGACAAATAACTGAAATAAATAAATGAAGATATTCCTGGTAATTTTGAGTATCTATGATTCTTTCTGGGGCAGTATATACAACAGGAAACTGAGAAAAAAAAAGGAAAGATGAACTATGAAGTTCAGACCAGGACTTTATCAGAGAACAAAATTTTATTTTATTTTTTGTTATATACTATTGCATTTGTTGAAAAATTAGATACTATTTCAAAAATTACCTTAAATAAATAAGCGATATTTTTGTGTGTGCATGTGTATAGTATGTGTGGTGTGGTTATTTGTGGTATATGTACTTGTGTGTGCAGATAAACCCCCAAGCATATACATGTGGAGGCCAAAGGAAAATGTTACCTGTTCCCACTCCTTTGAGCATCCATGTATTTCCCTGAGAAGATCCACTCACTGATTCTGGAGCTTACCATTTGTGTAAGCCCCATTGAGACTGGAGTTACAGTTTGGCGTTACAGATATTTGTGACTACACCCACCTGTTTATCTCGTAGATGGGATATCAAACTCAGAATCTCTCAGGCTCTTATGCTTGTGTGAAACCTGCTGGACCATGTCACTTGCCCTGAAATAAAGGAGAAGCAACATTCCAAAAATCATGGAAGTGTTGCCTTTCTTGCCCTAAAGAAATTAAGGGCTGCGAGAAGAGCTTCCCTGCATAGTCATTGTGCTGAGGACAGTATTTAATGAGCTATGCCTTTTTCCTTTCTTAAAAATTTTGTTCATTTTGGCAAACCTTTTGTTGGATTCAGTTTTCTTATCTTCAGGATATTATGTTAATTGAAATGATTAATGAGGGCTTTCTATTTCCATTATATACTTTTTAGATATTTTTTTTAATATCAGCATACAACAGCAATATAAAAAGTGAAATTTGATATTGTTAAGGTGACATACTAGTGGTTTGGATTTAACTGTTGGTTGAATCACATAGTTCAATGTTCTTGAAGCCTAAAAGATCAAAGTAATGGAAAATTATTTTGGTTTTACAACTTGTTTTGCTTCTTCTGTCCCTATTACAACTATTTCCAATTCATAATTACATAAATTGCTTGATTTTGATTATTGGGGCTACAATAAAGAGCATAAATGTGAAGGCATAAGAACAGTCCTTGTTTTTCAATTACTGGGTACAAAAGCAAAAAGGAACTAGATGACTTAATGCACTATTAATGTCATTAATACAATGAAGGAAATATTTTCATAAAATTATTGTCACATTCTTTAGTTATGCACATAATGAGAATACATTCACGTTGGTGCCATCCATAGTCTCCACCCTGTCCCCCCCCCGAAGGAACCCTCCTCATTGGGGAATGTGGGTCCTGCATTGTGTGGGTAGCCATCAGTTATGTGAAAGAGGCAATACCTTTGTGCATAATGACCCAACTTGTGGCTCTAACAATCTTTCCTCCCCCTTTTCCACAAATTTCCCTGAGGCATGTTGGGTTAAGTCTACTTCAGTGATGAGGTCTTGGGAGCCTCTGTGTTCTCTGTATATCTGGATAGTAGGAGTTGAACGTTCTCTGTGTGTATATCCTTCACCCTTGTGTTGGTATAAGGTTCACCAAAAAAGTAGCACTCTTGCTCATTTCCTCATTTATTATATGGTTTCAGCTGGGGCCCTGGTGAGGTACGATAGACTGATGCTCTCCTCAGGTTCGGCATCCATCTGAAAAAGAGAAGCAAATACTCCAACAGATAAAGGGGATAACCATTATTTTTTTTAGAGGAAATTTCATTGGTGTAGGCCCTCTTATAGCCCATGATTGTTGGGAGCTTGATATTGGAAAGTGGACTCATTTTTTGGGTATGGTTCTGAATTGTTTCCCAGTTCCAGCTATGAGTTCCATTCCACTGAGTACATCTGTTGGCTAAATCAAGAGCAGTTGGTTACCCACCATTGTTGTGTGCTACTATTGCACTTGTGTGAGCATCACATCAGGTTGTTTGCTGCTGAGTAGCTTAGACCATGAGTTGCTTGGACAGATGTTGATCATTTTCCCCCAATAGCTCTTGTAGCACCTTCTGGAACTAGACAAGCTAACTTTCTGGGGACTGACTCTCTTCCAGATTCCATACAGGTCACTCCATGTTACATACCAATACGATATGGTGTCTTTGGCAGTAGGGTCTTACCATTAACTTTTGGTGGGTCATCAAGTACTCTGACAGAAATCTCTCTTCTTTTGGAAAACCTTGTAAGTCTATCTGATCAACAGCTCATTGTGGAAGTTAACTGCATGGCTGGTACTGGAAGTTACAGGCCAGTGCCAAGGAAAAAGAAAGAAGAAAAAAGATAGGTAATATAAAAGAGAAAGAGGGAAGGGAGAGAAGAGGGAGAGAGAGAAAGAGAGCTATGTGAAGATTAAGGTTAGTCTTCATCATACCCTCTCCTGGGCCCTGTGATACAGGTGTACCCTCTAAAGACCTGATGAAGGTTCAACCTTTTAGTCTGTCTTTCAGGATATAGGATTTTATGGTACCATTTCCATTTGTGTCCCATTTTGTGTCCCCTCCACCCTTCCCTCCCCTACCATCCCACCCTCCCTATTGTCTGGTCCTCAAGATGCTTATTAAATATGCCAGCATCTCGGGCAGATTCAGGTTATGAACTACAGATGAGTGAGACTATGTGATGATTATCTTTCTGTGATGGGGTGAGTTCACTGAGAATGATCTGTTCCAAGTTTGACCATTTTTCTTCAAATTTCATTGTGTCATTTTTCCCTACTGCTACGTAGAATTCCATTGTGTAGATATACCACATCTTGGTTATCCATTCATCTAATGATGGACATGTGGGTTGATTCCAGCTCTTAACTATTATGAATTGGGTAGATATACACATGGTTAAGCAGATCTCTGAACTGAGGCTTGGACCTTTGAGGGTAAATGCCCAGTAAAGGAATAACTGGATATGTAGGCAATTATAGTCATCCTTTTTAGGAGTCTCCATATTTCTGTCCATAGATAGTGGTTATACCATCTTATAGTCCTATCAAGAGTGAATGAAGGTTCCTATTTCTCCACAGCCTCACTAGCATTTGTTTTTGGTAAAGTGGAATCTCATAGTTGTTTTAATTTGCATTTCCTTGATAATTAGGGATGTTGAACATTTTCTTAAGTGAGAATTTGCCATTTGTATTTCTTCCTCTGAGAGCTCCCTGTGAAGTTCTCTGCCCCATTTTGTGAGTGGGTTGTTTGACTTTTTATTGTTTAGGTTTTTGAGTTCTTTGTAGATTCTAGAAATTAGGCCTCTCAGTGGTATAGTTGGCAAAATTTTTCTCCCATTCTGTGGGTAATTTGTTGGCTCTTCTTATTGTATGTTTGTGAAAAAAAAAACAAAAAACAAAACTTTTCAGCTTCATGAGATCCCAATGGTGGAGTAATTATTTAATTTTCTGACCTAATGGGGTTTTGTTCAGGAAGTCTTCCCACTCGCACATCATGGAAAGTTCTTCCTATTTTTTCTTCCAGTAGTAGCAGCATTTCTGGTCTTATATTGAGGTCTTTGATCCATTTGGACTTGAGTTT
Source organism: Orientallactaga sibirica (assembly GCA_036365145.1). Lineage (NCBI taxonomy): Eukaryota > Metazoa > Chordata > Mammalia > Rodentia > Dipodidae > Orientallactaga > Orientallactaga sibirica. The sequence goes on along the minus strand of JAEOAD010000023.1, from coordinate 18,787,563 downwards.
TGTACATGGCGAGATGTGTGGATTGAGTTTCATTTTCCTACATATGGTTGTCCAGTTTGTTGTCTTATGTTTTTATGTCTTCTCTTATTTTATCTTTATTGATTGATTTGAAACTATTTTATATATGTACTCCAGTACTTTGAAACAAAACATTATACTATTGATTGAAGGTGGGAAAAATAATTTCTTTAAAAATCTCTTGACAATATAGAGATCTTCACAAAATTGTCACATTATCTTTCTCTTGATACAGATGAACTGTTGTTACATTTTGTTTTGGCATCTCAATTTACATTCCTGAATATTTAAGACTGTAGGTAGGTGTGCTGCTCTCATTGAGACTGTCCATTCCCATGCCCAGGTGTACTGCACACACTGAAACTCTCCATTCCCATCCCAAGTGTTCTATAATCATTGAACTTTGCTCAACTTAGTCACGAGATTTAAATTAGCAAGTATTTCTGAACATCTCTGTGTGTTAAGTACTAAACAGAGACCACATAAAAGATATTTTGGTTAGTAGGGCTTATAGTTTAGGTCTTATAGGAAGATAAGATGCTGAGCTAACAGAATACTTTGAATATGTGAGTACATGCATACACAATCCTGTATAACAGATAGCTGCAGAGATCATGATCTAGGAATACCATATATTTATTCTTTATTTTTTGGATTTGTTGATGTTTGTTCCTAATTCAGAATTAAACATAGAAGTTTACTAAAGGAAGACTTGTGGTAACTACCTTCCAAATAATCTTCTTACCATGAAATGAACTTTTAAGGGACTACAGTGAATGTACAAATACAACCAATGTAGATGGAGAAGCAATGTCAGCAGATTGAGGATCAGGTAGTATTGGAACTTGTTTCTGTCTCTCTTTTGACTTTTGCATGTGCCTCTGTGTGGTATGTGTGGTGTGTGGTGTATATTTGTGTCTGGGTGTTCCTCTTTCAACACTCATCTACATGTTTTCTATAGACAAAATCTCTCAGAGATTCCAGATTTTGCTGTCATCATGTGCCCCAGAAATTCTTAGGACTTTACTCCCCATAGAACTTGGGTTATAGATGTACGTGACCATGCCCAGCTGTTAGAGTGGGTCCTGGGGAATCAAACTAAGATTATCTGAGATTTCCACAGGCCCTTTTCCTTGTTGAGGAAATCCTCAATTATGAGCCAATTCTACAACTCCATTAATGAGCTTGAAATATAACTTGAAATATAGTCTTGAAATATAACTTACATATCATGAAATACAATTGTTTTCCATGTATGGTTCAATGATTTTTAGGAAATTTACCTGTTTATAATTGTCATCAAACAGTTCATTGTCATTTCATCACCACAAAAGGCTCTTCTACTTATTTGCTATAAGTAGTCATTCACATCTCTAGTCCAAGTACAGTAACTGATCTATTTTCTGTGTTTACAGATTAGTCTTGTGTGGCTATTTATCATAAATAAAATGATTTTATACAAGACCTTTTTTGTCTTTTTCTACTATTAAAGTGAGATGCATCATAAAATATTCCTGCCACAAAATCACATTCAAATATTTCTACTTAGTTACATGTGCTGGAATGTATTTGTATATATGTTTGTCAATTTATAACCATTTCACATTGTCTCTATTTTGAAGTAATTATTAATAATGTCGCTATGAGTTCATGTATCTGATTATTCTTTCATTTTCTTGAGAAAATTGCTGGGGGCAGTAGTTGTATCACATAATATTTAGCAGTTTTGAAATTACTCAATTCTCTTCAAAAGTCTTTGTGTTATTTTATATTTCCATCTGCATTATTTGAATTTTCTAATTTATCCATAATCCTTATAACACCTGTAATTATTACTGTAGCATCTTAGTGTGTATATAGTCATTCATCCATTACAATTTAATTTGTATTCTTTTGTCTTTGTGTGCATGTGTGTGTGTGTGTGACAGAGAGAGAGAGAGAGAGAGAGAGAGAGAGAGAGAGATACGTGTGGTGTATGCACATGTATGTGCAGATATGAATCCTCATTGGAATGGCTGCAGAGGCCAGAGGACATTTGTTGTTCTCCTTTGTGGCTCATCCACATGTTTTTCCTTGAAATGGAGTTAATTACTGATTCTGGAGCTGACCACGTTTTGAGAACCAGAGTGATTCTGCTCTCTCTGTTACCCACAGGACTGGGCTTATAGAAGACTGTATTCATACCTAGCTAATTATGTGGGGGGTGGGGAAACAAACTCTGGCCCCCTCAGGCACTCATGCTTGCATAGAAAGCACAATTAACCACTGAGTAATCTTTCTAGCCATTAATTTGTATTTCTTCATGATTTAATCATATTCCAATATTGCATGTGGTCACTGGCCCTTTATGCATCTTCCTTTGTGAAATATTTATTCAAATCCACTGCCTGTTTAAAGTGGAAAATTTGTGTACTTATTAAGTTCTGTACATTTTCAAATGCATGTCTCCTATGAGATATAAATGTACACATATTTTCTTACAATCTTTACCATATCTTTACACTTTCTTAATGATGTTTTGGAGGTTACCAGTCCTTTGCATTTATGATATACTAGTTGTGAATTTTTTTATTTCAGGCATGCTGGTATTATATCTATGGAATCTTTGCATGATGCAAATACACAAAGATGTGCTCTGCCAATTTCTTCTAAGAGATTTAGAACTTTAGTACTTACATTTTTTGATCCATTATGATTTAATGTTTGCATGTAACATGATGTAGGCACTAACTTCAATTTTGAACATAGATTACAATGGTAAGACTCACATTTAAGGTAATAGCTATTCTTACCCTAAATTGTAAAGGCCCTATTCCCAAAAGTCCACTGACACAAATGCTAATTTTTCTTCCTTAATCCTTTGCTCTGTGACAGTGATCTGCACCTGTCCTTATGAAGTGTCTCAGTGGAGTTACTTCATTACTTTAGCTTCCTATACATTGTGAACATAGAAAGCTGCCTTCTTCCAGTGCTTCAGCTTGTTTCATTAAAAATTTCTATGGCTATTTGTTATTCTTTTTATTTAAAGGTCATTGCTTTAACCCTTAGTAACAGAGAATTAAAACACTATTTATGGTGTATCTTCTGTGTGTGGCTGCAAACTGATTCTGTAATGAAGTATGTGTTACTCATTGCTGTATCTATAGCATTGGGCACATTGCACACCCTCAGAGGAAGGTTGCTGAAGTCAGAGTCATCACATTATGCAAGATGACATCATGACTAACCAGGTCCGTCACTCCCTGTGTACTGATGCAATCGAATAGACTGTATTAGAAAGGGCCCCGGAGTAAAACAGAAACTGATTCCAGCCCTTCATCTTATGGAGCACTTAGCAAAGATAAAGGAACCATCTGAGCCACAGTTTCTACATCTACAAAAAATAGGCCAGTGCTATATTCTAAAATATTTTCTGACACTATAATATATAGCCATATTAAGAAAATAATATTATATTGACCAAATGTTATGTATTAGGCAGTATAATATGCAAACTAATAAAATGTAAACAACAGCCTTTGTTGTTCAAAAAAAAAATAACTTGTAATCTAGGTCAGGTGGTAGAATATATTTCTCTAAAATAATGGTCATTTTCACCTACAATACCTTTATTTCAAAATATGATGTCTTCTTTTATATTATTCTTTTTAAAAATATTTAGTTAGTTAGTTAGTTAGTTAGTTAGTTAGTTAGTTATGAGAAAAAGAAGTAGAGAGAAAGAGAGAGAATGGGCACACCAGGGCCTCCAGCCCCTGCACACAAATTCGAGATGCATGCTCCCCTTTGTGCATCTAGCTTACGTGGGTCCTGGAGAATCAAACTGGAATCCTTTGGCTTTGCAGGCAAATGCCTTAACCACTAAGCCATCTCTACAGCCCTATATTATTCTTTGAAATAGATTCCATTGTCATTTAAATATTTAATTTTTCAGAGTTTTAGTAACACTTTGCAGCTCATCAGGACTTTTGTTTTTAAAACACTTAAAGTTTTCTTATTACTGAAGAGTTATATTTTAAGTCCAAACATTTAAGTACATTAGCTTTCATTGTTCCCATGCCTATGCTTATGTTGCAGCACAATTATTTTGCATGCCATATTTGGGAATTTTGAAATGAACACAAAGCTGTATAATTTGGTGAGCACACTTCCCCCAGCCTTTGGACAGCAATGCTATATGTGATCTAAAACTGCAAGAGGAAGAGAGAAATTACATGAATAACCCAAATATAGTATCTGACTTCTGAAATCACTCACCATTACAGCAGTCATGTCTCAAAACTCCCAAGTCAGCAGCTCTACTTTCATAGTTTGCATTATGATTTTCCAATGAGGAAAGTCCTGTGTTAGCTGATGGGCCATATGGTTTTGTTACTGTATTTTCCAGAGGACAAAGTGGATAACATCAGTAATTATTGACTTTAAAAAAATTTTTTTTATTTTATTTATTTTTGGAGAGAGACACAGAGAAAGACAGAGAAGGAGAGGGAGACAGATAGAGATGGGCATGCCAGCAGTCTCTCAGCTGCTGTGAACGAAATCCAGATGTGTGCTCCCCCTTGTGGTCAGGTGCGGCATTGCACCCTTGCGTCACTTTGCATCTGGCTAAACTTGGGACCTGGAGATTGGAACCAGGTTATTAGGCTTAGCAGGCAGGTGCCTTAACCGCTAAGCCATCTCTCCAGCCCAATTATTGACTTTTAATAAGTTTTGAACAACAATATTTTGCAGAAGATATTTAAACTGTTCTTTCATTTATGTTTCTTCCTATGGACTTTCAACCATGAAGGACGAATATTGCAGTATAATTCACTGGAAACATATGTTATAGCAATATATCCACATGTATTAGCCAGGAATTATAAGAATGGAATCAGTGAAATGAATATTTCATAGTCAAACTTCTTTCATTCAAATCTAATTATGTAAATTAAATATTTTTCTTTTCCTGAAGAGAGAGTACAGGCTAATACCAAAATTTCTGCTGCTGCTTTTTCTTCTTCTTCTGTTTCTGCTTCTTCTTCTTCCTCTTCCTCCTCCTCCTCCTTCTCCTCCTTCTCCTCCTTTTTTTTTTTTTTTTTTAAACTTGGTTTTTTTGATGTAATGTCTCATTCTAGCCAAGGCTGACTTGGAATTCACTCTGTCATCTCAAACTGGCCTCAAACTCATGGTGATCCTCCTACCTTGGCCTCTTTAGTGATAGGATTAAAGGTGTGTGCCACCACTTCCAACTTCCAAAATTGCTTCTTGAATCACAAGTTATTTGATGTATTTAGTTGAATTTGTAGGTTTTGCCCTAAGGTTTTATGCCAATACAATGTCTTTTATTAAATTTACTTTCTTGGTTCACTAGGGTGATTCACTAAGTAAGATTCACAGAGAGTTTTATTTTAGACTCACACAGTTATTTGCTATACATGCTCAGAACTAAAATGACAATTTTCAACAAATTTGGTACTAAAGTTTTAAAAATGGATTTCGGCACCTTGAATAAGTTAATGATTTTCCAAAGGTCAATTCAATTTTCCAAAAATCAAGTGACCTGAGCTATATTTTCTACTTTAATTTTATTCATGAAAAGAATCATCAGAGAAATACAGACTACTATAGCTTTATATTTGAAGGAAACAGACAAGGGCCAGGATCATTGACCAAGGAAAGAAATGAAAAGCAGCCAAGGATATTCCATGTAGATTAGCCACAATTTCTTTTTGGAACCTTTATAAATAAAATATGGGACATGAAGCCCTTGGATTACCAGGCTCATGTCCCCATCCATCCAGCATGTAAGCATGTGGTTAGAGAAAGAGAGAAAAACAGGAGAAACTTCATGCAAACTCTAAGTAAATGTGTCCTCCCATCCTGAGCCAAGAATTACTTGGCTTTTAACTAATCACTTTGGTTTACTTTTTACCTCTACTGGCTGCTCTGGCCTTGGACAGTTGAGGGAACTCAGGACAGATCCGGAAGTCTGTCATAGGGAGGTAACATTTAAAGGATGGGAAGTATTAGCATGAGAATAGGGATTCAATGAGGAATTAGGTTAAAGGCATATCAGGTGCTATTAGGACTTGGGGTATAATTCACATTGGCACTGACATAGGCAGGGGCATGACAGAGACAGAATCTTGGTGTGATTCTTTTACCCAAGCACCACAGTTTTGAAAATTATTCAAATAAGATAGTTTGTTGCCATCTGTTGGAAGAATGTCACCATAAATTACTACGCCTATGAAAATCTGAGACAGGAACATCATTCCTTTAGGCAGTCAGTAAGATTGATCCTGGTTCTCTCTTACAGTGGAATACATAAGTCATTCTGAAGAATTTGTTTTACCCAGTATAGTGCTAGATGTTATTGCAGGTTCTGTGATTGTTACCTCACAGGCAATTTTAATTTTCCATGGCCTCAGGAGAATTACTTAACATATATCATCCTAGAAGCACAGGTGAATCCCACATGGCAGACCACTGTCCACATCATTACAGTGTTAAAATATCTACCCTAGTTAATACATATATACATATATATATATATATATATATATATATATATATATATATATATATATATATATATATATATATATATATATATATACATGTATATAATATATGTATATATATATGTGTATATATATATATATATATATATATATATATATATATAGTGATAGCATGGTGAGATTTCTGTCTAATCTATCTTTAGGTAGGCTTATTTTGTGTATTATCCACTGGATTGTCATCTAGACATTCTGAGTACAAGTACTTGATGTGAAAAAAGTCTTATCATGAAAATGACATCTTACAATGTAATTCCTGATGTACTAAGAGTATCCAATCAAGTTCTGTTTTTGCGCTGTGCCATGGCCAATGCAATACACCCCTTTGCCCAGAAGCTTTCAGTGTTCTTGAATATTTATTGAGTGGGGTGACAATCTTTAGAAGGAGCCATAGGTCACATGCATAAGCATCATGGTCTCTTTAAAGTTTCTATGCCCTTGGAATACTTCCAAAAGTGCTGTCCACTAATGTAGTCACATAAGGACCTGTCCTATCTATCAGTGGAACAAAGCAGTAGACTTCAGTTGTTAGGACATTGCAGCTTGCCTGTGCACCAAGCTTGCTTTCCTTTTGACACACAACACTTGTCATATGTATGAATATGCTATCCATGTTAATATAAAGCCATACTGGAAAGTTAATCCTATATCATGCCCCTATCAGATATTTTGTTCCAACTGCAGTCAAGCTGATCTTTATAGAAGATGTCACTTCTATAAGCAGAAATGCTTCAATACTATCTCTCTTTTTTGATAGTCAAAAACCCTTACTATAGCTTACAAAGCTTACCCAGATCACAATGCTACAGCCTTTTCCAAATATTAATCCCCATCCTAAGCCCATTTACCACATATACATTATATAGTCCAGTGAAAAACTACTGGAAGATATTTCTTTGTGGCCTTTCTTGTTTCTCACTCTTTTTTTTTTTTTTTTTTTTTTTTTGGACAGAGAGAGGGAGAGGGAGACAGATAGAGATGGGCGCACCAGCAGCCTCTCAGCTGCTGAGAAAAGAAATCCAGATGTGTGTGCCCCCTGGTGGTCAAGTGCAGCATTGCACCCTTGTGTCACTTTGCATCTGGCTAAACTGGGACCTGGAGATTGGAACCCACGTTCTTAGGCTTAGGAGGCAGGTGCCTTAACCGCTAAGCCATCTCTCCAGCCCGTTTCTCACTCTTTTGTATCTTGTTTCCCAGCTTTCTTGCCTGCAGTATTTTTTTAAATCTCTGTCTCTTCCTCATCTTCTGTTTCCCAGCCTTCCTGTCTTTACTGTTTCTCTAATTTCTCTCTCTTCCTCATCTTCTATTTCCCAGACTTCCTGCCTGTATTGTTTCTGGTTGATATTTTAAAACTTCATTGGTTTGTTCAATATAGGCAGTAGGAACATGGATTCAGTTGCTACAGATGAAACATTGATCTTGAGAGAAAGCATATGGTCTCAGTGATTGCCCCCAGAATGCTCCTCATTCTTCATCCTAGCTAGTGCTGCTTATTAAAGTGTGAGCCATGACTCTTCTGCTTTCTCTGATGGAATTGATAGCTCTGAGCAATCTTTGTGTATACTTCTGTAGTGTTCCATGTTTATTTCTTGCCTGCATACATTTTTTTTTCCTTTAAAAGGAAAACAAGTATCCAGGTTTAATGGTATTTGAGTCACATTATCATCATTGACCCAGGATGCCTAGGATAATGAGGGGAAGAGCTAAAAGTGGGAAGTAAAAATTATCTAGTTTTTGAAAAGATAACTCTGTGCTTTGCATGCTTCTTCAAGCCAGTGTTAGTGAGTCCCTGGACTAATCAACTGATCTGTTAGTTTTAGAGTTGAGTGACCACTAGAATACTAACTCCCTGAGGTTGTGCTGTGCTCTATTTATTTTCTTGTCCATAAAATTGAATATGAGCTGCTATATTGCATGTTTTATGTGTCTGTGCCCACAGAGAACAACACAGTAGCAGAGAAGATGAAAAAGATATGTGATTTTGTGTTTTGGAAGAAAAAAAAAAAACCTAATCCTCCTATTTTCAGCCTGAAGTTTGAATTAACTGTAAAATCAGACTCAAGAGTCAGAGAGGTGAAAATCAAAACATCTCATTTATCACATGCTTTTCATATAGCTTAATCTACAGTCAAAAGCTCATTTCCCAAGGTGAGAAAGAATAACTTTGCCACAGATATGTCTGTATCTACTTTCTTAACCACCAGCTCTAACAACCCCAAACTTCTTGGCCAACAAGGGGAAAAACTGTTCCTGTAGGAACAAAACATCTTAAAATAATTATGCAGGATATGATGGTCCAAATGAATCCCAATTTCTTCATCAGGTTAGTGTTGCTCTACTTATGTAAAGAGCATGTCACTGACTTATATTCGCTAAGAGGAAGTATTTCTGAAATCCAAAGAAGAGAGTAAGATTTAGTAGCATTTATATAAGTAAATTATATAAATATTTATTTATAAAACCATTTATATAAATTATTTACATACATAAATTTATTTGTGGTGGTAGTAGAGCACCAGTAATGGCTTGCAACATAGGAGTCAAAGGATCAAATTTGTGCTGTGAAAAGTCTCAGAGAATGTAGTGACATAACAGGAGTACTATGACAGGCAAGGGAGCTACAGTAGGAGAACATTTTCCAACAATGTAGTTGGCTCTGTACAATGAGCCATGATATTTGCAGAGACAGTAAAGAGAATTAATAAAAATTATCCATAAAGAGCAAGTAACTCATGTATATTTGCTCTATTTATTTAGGGTAGAAGCAAGAAAATGAAAAGGAATGAAAACAAAAACTGTCATAAAATTACTCAGATTTCCGGGCCATTCTAAACATCCACATTGGCCACACCTGTAGCTGCATTTTGATTGCCATACAAGTTGCTCTACATCAAAGTTAAATCTAGATGAAACTGTGAAGAACAAACTTGAGGAATCCTATTCTGCTGATGAAAGCTCAGTATATATATTGGAACAGCTTATGGCTGCATGTGAATTCTTATTCTGGTGAAAGATGAAAATTATTAAAGAAGAGAGGTGAGAGGTGTTGGATTGAGTAAAGTCATTTGGAAATACTGAGTATATTCTCCACAACAGCTTAGATAAGAGAATGAAAACCAATGGTAAATGTTACAGATACAGAGATGTATATCCTTTCTAGTGTTTGAACACCTCTATCAAATATAGGCCATTTTGATGTTCAGTATGTTCTGGGGCCTGATGAAATGTTACCATACATTAGTATATTGATTATTTCAAACATTTCTCAGAGAGTTTCTGTACTCTGACAACCATCTTCCTTTATTTTTATGTATTTTATGAACTAAAAGGGGTGTGTGTGGATCTGCTGTATCAGTTAAAGTCACTTGCTTACAAAGCCTGCTTGCCTGGGTTCCATTTTCCACTATGCATGTAAATCTGGGTGCATCTGTGATGTCAATGCATCTAGGACAAAGGGAGGCAAAATGAGGAGAATCCAAACCCTATAGGCCAGCTAGTCTGGTTGTCTTCTAGAGGTGCAGTTGGGCAGTTCAGTTCATTTGCAGCAACAAGAAATCCTGTCTCAAAGAATGTATACCACAGACTTTGAAGTTTTCCTTGGATCTTTACAAACATGAAGTAGCCTGCACTCCCCTCAACACACTTGAAATAAATTATAAAAATATCATTGAACTTATTTTCATGCTAATAAAAATGCATCTCATTTTTGCAAACATGTGCCTTGAAGCATCTCAAGCAGCCTTCTGACGGGGTGCTCTGGTCAACTACTTCCCAACAGTAGGACTGACTAGAGCCATTTTGTGGTGAAAATAAACAGCAGGACACAGGAATGGTGCATGAAAATAACCTTGGTCCATATACTTACATATGTCCATATACTTGTACCCAGGGTACAGTAACTGCACTTGGCAACAATGGAGAGCTCAATGTTGTGCTGTTTTCCAATTCTTGCAGAAATATTTGTCAATTATTGTTGTTTGGAGAAGTACTAAGTATACTAACTTTTTTGAGTTTCAAAGTATATTTATCTAGTTTAAAAAAGAAGTATCACATGTCCAACATAGTGACATTAGAAAACAGAAATAAGCAAGGGGCAGCAAAAGAGAATATACAAAATAAGGTGATAATGTGAACCCTTTAGTATATCCTTCTTCCAGATCCATTATCATCTCTCTCTCATCTCTTCTGCCTGCCTCCTTCTCTAATGGAAAATATTCACATATATCCCTATGAATTTAATTATTCTCACCATTTTGATCCTATTTTTTCTAAATGACACATTGTAAAACATTTCCAAGGTCATTATGCCTCACTTGCAATATCATTTTCAGTGGCCAGATCCTATTCCTTTTAATTATGGTAGAGAAATAACTCCTGTTATAGGACTTTTAGTTTGTTCATCAAAACTGTTTATTTTCAGTAAGTGCTTTATTCTTTTACTAAATTTTGTTTTCAGCCATGCATTCATTTGCATATTTTTGGGAGGAGGGGAGAATATGATGATCAATGTATATATGAATAGTCATCACATAGCTATTATTTCATACAAGTAATATATACTGTTAAAGTAGGAAAGCATAGTGTTTCTTTTTGCAGTGATTATCCAGTACATAAATTTGTACTATAATATTATAATCACAATTCATAATTATAAAATTGTTCCTATTTTCTGTCTATTGGATACTTTTAGTGTACATGTCTTTTTTTGTTTCTTTTTTGTTGTTGTTGTTGTTTGTTTGTTTGTTGGTGTTTTGAGGTAGGGTCTCACTCCAGTTCAGGCTGACCTGGAATTCACTATATAGTCTCAGGGTGGCCTTGAACTCATGGTGATCCTCCTACCTCTGCTTCCCGAGTGCTAGGATTAAAGGTGTGTGCCACCACACCCAGCTATGTCATTATTTTTAAACAATTCATAATGAAATTGTGTAATAATTGGCTTATCAGATGATACATTGTAAGAAATAGCTTAAATGTCTCTTACCCAAACACAGTAAAATTTCAGGTATAGGTATTTCAGATATTCATCATTGTATTAGGAAAGCAAACCCAGAACCACCTAAATTTAAGTCATCCAATTAAAAAAAAAATAACATTCATTACAGGTATAGCAAACTGAACTGTTCTTAAGTTGAACAGAAGGTTTCACGACCTATGAAAACTGGTATGCACATTACCTGGGCTTAAAGATCAGTTCCTCAGTTAATATCCTGAGTGTTCTAGATCAGGCAAAGTCATCTGTACCTTACTCACTAGTTATGAGCTACTGTAATAATGTAGTTTATGCAAACACCATTACTGCTTGGAGGTTAACTGGTACTGTACAAGCTGTCTTCCTTTCATTTTCCTTGATTGTTTTTATTGAGTTACTGATCAAGAGGCCACTGGGAAGAATAGTTGTTTTAGTTCCATAATTATTAAGTGTCACTTATTAGAACTTGCACATACAAACCCAGGAGTGTAGGTTGTGGAGTACAGGGAGTGAACAAGAATGTCAATATAATCTGTATTGACTAGATCTGAGTTATAATTATTCCTATCTATGTGGAGCTCAAACACAGCAGGATGGCATTAAATCTAACACAAATACAGCATTATATCTAGCATATAAATACTTGTACATGAGGTGTTATATAACCAATTTCACAGATTGTGTGTGAGAGAAAGAGAGAGAAAGAGAAAAAGAGAGAGATCTATTTTGTAAGTAACCAGATTGTAACTCATAACTTGGGAATAAAGCAAATACTTTAAATATATCCCTAAATTCTGGCTATTTAAAATGTAAGTTAAAAAGCAGTTTGTTGGGCTGGAGAGATGGCTTAGTGGGTTAAGGCGCTTCCCTGCAAAGCCAAAGGAAACAGGTCTGTTTCTCCAGGACCTCATGTAAGCCAGGTGCACAAAGTGGTACATGTGTCTGGAATTCATTAACAGTGGCTGAAGACCCTGGCATGCCCATTCTCTCTCTCACTCTCTCTCTCTTTCTCTCTCTCATAAATAAATAAATTAAATATATAAATAAATAAATAAATTTTATAACAGCAGTTTGTTACTCATCTAGACTCTTACTTAAGCTAGTCAACCCCCCCCAAATTTTGATTACTATTGGAAACAATATCCATATTATAGATAGCCTCTTAATATTTTAACTTTAATCACAATACAGATTTTTTTGTGATCATTTTGATTTTTGACCTCTTAAAATTATTTTTTTAATTTGAATAAAATAATTTTCCTCCTCAAAATACCTTTTTGTTACTTTTCCTCTTCAATCTACTGCCTAAGTGGTGGCTTCTTAAAGTGAGATTTTGAATCTGAATATAAATTTATGGTCTCATAATTCTGTAAGTTATTTTTCACTCTTCCAATTTAGTTAGTTAGTTAGTTATTTTGGTTTTTGTACATAAATTGATTTGGCTAGTATGTATAGGTGGTGACTATGGAACAGGAAAAAAAAGATTTATACCAAAGTGTTAAATAATGATGACTCTCATTCCTTACTGATCCTGTAATATATGCTAAGTATCACATTAGGCACTTACATATAATGTCCTTTAATTTTTACCATTACTAACATTATAAACACCAGTAGCATCAGCTCTGTACTTTGTGTTTACTTGTTAGATAAGCAAGTCAATTATTTTTCCTAAGCCTCAACTTCTTATTATTAAAGATTCATATCTTTCTTCTTAAAATATCTACAGTAAGTTCTGGTCTCCCTAAGTGAATCTTGTACATTATAGTACTGCTGACTAGTAAGCAAGATGTTTACTTCTTTGTTCACTGATGAGAACAGAGATAAAATGCCTTCAAACTTCTTAGAAAGTGCAGTCATTGAGAGACAATATTTAATGGAGTCTTATCATTCATCAGCAATTTAACAGTTTATTCCATGCTACACTATTTAATATCAGCAATCATCTCCACATTATGAATGGCTCTCTTCCTGCTCTATAGATGTGGAAAGATATTTAGAGGAGCCAAGCAGATCTTCAGTCTGGTAACCTTAAAGTCCAAAGGCAATTATAATTCTTGTGGTCTGTTGTAATAAATACAATACTTGGTATATGCTATTAAAAACAATTAAGCATTTGCATGATGTGAGAGGAGTAGAATATTAAAACAAATCTTATATGGGCTAACCATTTGGGAACTGGCTTTCCTCCAGATTCCAGTAAGATCTCTCAATGTTCTATGTTGACAACATGTGGTGTCTTCAGCAATACGGTCTTGCCTTTTACCTCGGGCATTTCAAATACATTTAAAACTTAGTTTCTATCACTTAAATTAAAAGAGCATAAGTTATATAAAATATGGCTTAAATTTTTTTCTCTTGAAATTTATTTTTTATTTGAGAGAGAGAAGGAGAGAAAAAAGGTATATAGATAGATGATAGATAGATAGATAGATGATAGATAGATAGATAGATAGATAGATAGATGATAGATAGATAGATAGATGATAGATGAGAGACAGAATGAATGGACTTTAAAAAAATGTATTTTATTTATTAAAAAAAAATAAAAAAAATAAAAATAAAATAAAAAAAATGTATTTTATTTATTATTTATTTATTTATTTATTTAAGATAGAGAAAGAGAGAGAGAGATAGAGAGAATGGGCATGCCAGGGCTACCAGCCACTGCAAACAAACTCCAGATGCATATGTCCCTTTGTGCATCTGGCTTACATGGGCCCTGGAGAGTTGAACTGGGATTCTTTGGCTTTTCAGGCAAATGCCTTTACCACTAAGCCATCTCTCCAGTCCCCTTGTAAAACTTTTATAAGTGAAGTTTTACAATGTTTTACTCCTAGTAAGTCCAATGAGTTAAAATTGCTTGTTCATGTTTGTATTAAGTATAATTGATTTTTCCTATTTGGAAACAATACACTGTATTAATCAGAATGTTAGTAAGTGCCATGATTTTTATTTTCATATTGTAGTGGAGAATAATTTCATCCTGAGCAAGTAAGCATGATATTTTACCTAATGAATACAATATTATTACATATCTATTTGTTTGTTTTGTTTGATTTGGTTTTGGTGTGTTCCCTTTTTTGAAGTAGGGTCTTGCTCTAGCCCAGCCTGACATGGAATTCACAATGTAGTCTTAGGCTGGCCTTGAACTCATGGTGATCCTCCTACCTCTCTCTGCCTCCTGAGTGCTGGGATTAAAGGTCTGCACCACCACACCCAGTCAGATCTATTTTTTAAATAATGAAAATTAAAACTGTAACATTAGCATAAAATGTGGCTTATTTTGACACATTAGAAATTTATAATAAGAAACAATAATTTATGAATTAGCACCATCATATTGTATTATGATCACCTGTTCTCTAAACATTATTTCTGAATTCATCACCAGCTCACTTCATTGTGGTAAGAGGCAAAAACATAGTTATGTTTTCTTTTCCCCATATGTATGCAATTACTACTATGTACAAAAATATGATTTCTGCTCTGTTAAAAATAGTCCCAGAGGGGCTACTGAGTGGCTCAGCAGATAAAGGCATGTGCTTGCAAAGCCTAATGGCTCATGTTCAGTTCCCCAATACCAATTTAAAGCAATATGCACAAGGTGGTACATATGTTTGGATGGCATTTGCAGTGGCAAGAGTCCCTAGCATGCTCATTTCCTCTCTCTCTCTTTCTCTCTCTCACTCACTGTCTTTAGCACCTGTAGTTGGAGTGGCAGGGAGCAATAGATGTGCAAGTGAAACCTTTGCACTCATTGGCTTCTTTGATCCTCCTCACAGCACTATATGAGAAGTCATAGATGTCTTTGTGAGGCCAAGTAACATTCTTAGAAAGACATGGCTGTGAAAAGAATGATCAGAATTTGGATGTAGACCTACTAGACTGAAAGATAAATTTTTGAAATACTCTGAAGAACAAATTGTAATTTCCTGATCTCTACATGGATAACCATATATATCTCCAATCACTGATCGGTATGATGCAACTTTTGTAATTTAAAAGTATCTTGAATCTTTGAAAATATCCATGATATTGAAGTTTTATTCAGCCATCCTCTTAAAACATTCATTCCTATTTCATCTAGTTTTTCAAACTTTTGGGATGCACTCTTTGAGATGCATAGCCAACCTTTTATATTAAAAATAAATTATGTATATATGTATTTATGTACTGTTCAGAATTTGTTGTGCCTTAAATTCTTTTATAAAGAAGGTGTCACTCAATCATTCTGAAGCAGTAATCTTATCCTTGTACTGAAGTCACAAATTGTCTAAGCAAACCTCATGTGTGAAACTGAATTCTGCTAGTAAAGTCTAATGCTGGTGTGTCCTTGGAGGAAAAATTCCCTTCAGCTTCCATTGGAAAATATGGACTTGGCATTGCTTCTTGTCTGGTTTTTATAAAATGCTTCCCTAAAGCTGACAGTTTCCTTGAATCAGACCATTTAGAATAGCTTTTAGAAAATCAGTGTTATAACAGCTTTGTATGCATATGTGCTGAAGAGTATTATGACAGCATTTCTTTAATTCTGTGTTCAATATTTATTTTTTGATACAAATTAGCTTCTTAATACTTTTTCTGACTGTGGCTATTTTCATTTTCCAATTACTCAGTAATTTGCCCATGTCTACTGAAAACTATTTTAATTAAATTGTTTAAGTCTCTATCCAGTTTAATGATTTAGATAGAGAAAGAACAAGCTTTAGTACCTCTCAGGTCTTCTGGAAAAAGACTTTATTTTTCTCCATCCCTATGCACTTAAACCCTAATTCAAAGAAATAGTAACAACAAAACAGTATGGAATCATATTCCTGTGAAATGGTTTTACAACCCCTTAGATGAAATAAACAAAAAGATGGAGAGTACAATTGAGCAATTCAGTAGGCAAAGAGCTTATTGCTAGCAATGTCTTCAATAGAATACTATTCTGAAAGAATTCTGATAAAATTCCTACTTGAATAAATCTTTGTCAGCATTTTATGACCCTACAGATTCCTTTTACTTTGTTTATTAGTTGTGTAGATAGTGTGTATACAATCATGCTGATACCATCATTAGCCTCCCCTGCAAAAGGACCCTCCTCATTGGGGAATGGGGGTCGTGGATTGTCTGGGTAGCCACCAGTTATGGAGAAGAGGCAGTGTATCTGTGCATAATTTCCCAACTTGTGGCTCTAACAATCTTTCTGCCCACTCTTCCGCAAACTTCCCTGAGCCATGTTGGGGTAGTTTTAGGTCTATTTCAGTGATGACATCTTGGTAACCTCTGTATTTTGGGATATCTGATTTTGTAGGAGTTGAGTGTTCTTTGGGTCTATTTGCTTCACCCTTGTATTATTACCAGGTTCACCAAGAAAGCAGCACTCTTGCTCATTTCCCCATTTACTCCACCCTGGTGAGGTGCAAATGGCTGATTCTCTCCTCAGGTTCTGCATCCATCTGAAAAAGAGAAGCAGATTCTTCAATGGAGAGAGAAGTCAGCACCAGATAAGTGGGATAACCATTATTATTTTAGAAAGAATTTCATAGGTTTAGGCCCTCTTGTTGCCTACAATTGATGGGAGCTTGATATTGGAGAGCAGGCTTGTTTTTTGGATATGTTCTGACTTGTTTCCCAGTTCCAGCTATAGATTCTGCTGCACTAAGTAGATCTGTTAGCCAAATCAAGAACAGTTGGCTACCCACGATGGCTGTGTGCCACTATTGCACTTGTGTGAGCATCACATCAGGTTGTTTGTTGCTGAGAAGCTTATAGAACACATTGCTTAGTCAATTGTTGGTCCCATTCCCCCAGTCACTCATTTAGCACCTTCTGGCCCTAGACAAGCTAACTGTCTGGGGACTGACTCTCTTCCAGATTCTAGCCAGGTCACTCCATGTTCTGTAACAACAGCATATGTTGCCTTTGGCAGTAGGGTCTTACCATTAACCTTTGGTGGGTCATCAAGTACTCTGACAGAAATCTCTCTTCTTTTGGAAAACCTTGTAGGTCTCTCTGATCAACAGCTCATTGTGGATGTTAACCGCATAATAGTACTAGGAGTTACAGGCCAGCATCAAGAGAAAAGGAAGAAAAAGATAGATAATATAAAAGAGATTGAGAGACGAGGTAGAGAGAGAAGCAGGAGAAGATTAAGGTTAGTCTTGATCATACCCTCTCCAGGGCCCTGTGAATCAGTGTTCCTTCTAAGGACCTAATGAAGGTTCAACCTTTCAGTCTGTCTTTCAGGATATAGGACTTTATGGTATCATTTCAATTTTGCTCCAGTTTTGTGCCCCCCACCATTACCCTCCCCTCCCATCCTACCCTCCCTATTGTTGTATCCTCAAGATTCTTATTAGTTATGTCAGCATCTCATGCAGATTCATTTTAGGAGCCACAGAGGAGTGAAACCATGCATCGATTATCTTTCTGTGATTGGATGAGTTCACTAAGAATTATCTGTTTCAAGCTTGACCATTTTTTTTTTCAACTTTCATTGTGTCATTTTTCCTTAGTGCTGTGTAGAATTCCATAGTGTAGATATACCACATCTTGGTTATCCATTCGTCTAATTATGGAAATCTGGGTTGATTCCAATTCTTAGCTATTATGAACTGAGCAGCTATAAACATGGTTGAGCAAATCTCTGAACTGAGACTTGGAGCTTTTAGGGTAAATGCCCAGTAAGAGAATAACTTGATCTGTTGCTTTATGTTCATATAGTTGTAAAGTTGAAAGTTTTTATTTTACCATCTATTATGAGGGATACTTTTGCTGGGTACAGTGGTTTGGTTTGGAAGCCATAAGTTCTTAGAGTCTGCAGTGTTCCATTCCAGGCCTTTCTGGCTTTCAGGGGTTTTTATTGAGAAGTCTGAAGTAATTCTGTTGGGGTTATCTTTATATATAATACATTGTTTCTCTCTAGCTGCTTTTAGGACTTTCCTTTTGTTATCAATGTTTATAGTCTCAATGGTAATATGCCTTGAGAATTTCTCCTTTGATCCAGTCTGTTTGGAGTTCTGTTCATTTCTTATAACTTGATAGGACTTTCTTTTGAGAGAGTGGAAAGCTTTTTTTCTATAATTTTGTTGAATAAGTTCTCCATGCCCTTGGCCTGAATTTCTTCCTCTTCTGGTATCCCCATGGTCCAAATGTTGGGATGTTCAAGGGTATCCCACAGTTCACTCATGTTCTGTTCACAAAATTTTTGAACTTACTCAAGCATTTGGACTCATGAACCGTTTCTTCTGTTTTATCTTCCAGTTTCCATCCTCCACATGGTTGACTCTATTCTTGAGAGCTTCTATAGCGTTTTGGACTTGTTCAACTTGGTTTGTATTTTCTACTGCCTTTTTATATATAATACCCATCCCTCTGTTGAGTTCCTGTTTCATGCCATTTTCTGATTTCCTTAATACTTCTTAGAATTCACCCTTCAATTTATTTATGACTTAATTGAGCTTAGCCAACTGATTATTGATTTTCTCTTATTTATTTATTTATTTTTGCTCTACTTCAGATCATTTAACTGTCTTTGAACCTTTTCTGGTTCTTTTCTATGTCTAATCTAACAAGGATAGCATTCATACACACATCGGGCCTTTGTTGATTTTCTGCAAGTTCTGATAATTGCCTGGCCAGGGTTGCATAGCTTGTGTCTTCATTTTGGGGTTCTGATCCTGTTGTCTCTTCTATGTTTTGATTAGAGATTTCCATTGTGGGACTGGGCAACCATGTTGGATTTACTTGCATTTGATTTTTCATGTTATTCCTTTTGTGCTTTGGTCTGCCCATCACAGTGTAGGAATCTTATTTAGTTTAGGAGGAAGCTGTAGTTTACCCTTGAAGCATCTTCAGTGATTATTCCCTTTTATTTTTGCCTCAATTTTACTTCTGATGGCAATAGGGCTTATCTGCACAGATGGAAGGAGCCTGTGAGACTCTGGTGGGGGCCAGAATACCTGATGAAGGGGCTTGTTGATCGCTGGTTAGGGGTATGGGACTGTGTGGTCAGGTGGCCTGAGGAGACAGGGGCTAGGGGGGAATGGAACAAAGCAGACTGATATTGCAGTGGGGAGACAGAGGTGGGGAGGATGAGACTGTGTGGTCCTGCAATGCTGAGGGGTGAGGGGATGGGACAGTGGGGTCTGTTGGGACTGTGATGCAGGGGGTGATCCAGGTCCTGTAACACAGTGGGGCAGGGAGATGGGACTGTTGCAGATCAGGTGATGCACAGGTGGGGGGTAGACAGCAGTCCTGGTGGCTGGAAGAGAGAGGAAAACCAAGGGAGGGAATGAGGAAGAGAGGGAGGATTACTAACCTGCTGGCCTGGGTCCAGCTAGCCTACAGGAAGTGCACTAGGACCTGGTCCACACACAGTGGTCATAACTGGGATAGTGGTCTAGTGGTGGGAAAACCCAGGGAGGGAAGTGGAATATTAGCTTGCTGGTCTGGGTCTATATAGCCTGCAGGGAGTGCAGGAAGACTTGGTCCAGGCAGGGTTGTGGCTGGGATGGTGGTCCTGTGGCAGGAAAGGCCAGGGACGGAGGGGAAATGCTAGCCTGCTGGCCTGGGTCCACTTAGCCTGCCAGTACTGCAGGAGGAACCTTGTGGCTGGGACTGTGGTTGTGATGGCTACTTGAGGAGATTGGAGGACTGGTGGGCTACCAGAGAACATGGGAATCAGTAGATTCCCTTCTTTTCTCCTCCATACCTTCCCACTGGAGTTCTATTAGGATCTACAACCCCTAAGAACCCCAAAGATCTTGCCTTTCCTTCCCCATGAGGTGAAACATGTTTAGGCAGATGACATCTTGACCAGAAGTGAATATGTGTCAATTTGTATAGTATTCCCGAGAGCTCTGCACAAAGAAGGCATGGACACATGGTTCAGGAACTTACAGTCTCATAAACATTCAAAGCACATGAAAGCAGAAAGCATGGAGAGGCATCCATTTCTTTGTCACTTTCCCAGCTAAGCAACAACACACAATTCCAAAGTTGGGTCATTCACATTTCCACTGCTACCTTGTGAGAGCAAGCAAATAGAATAGTATGTGAGTCATTTCTGCTTTAATATAGTATGTACAAACATTGACTCCCAAACATTCCTATGTATGTCCACATTACTTCTGCTGAATATTTTTGGTTACCCAGCATTATAATTATTTCTTTTAAAGGTTATGCATTGACCAATAGAAGTCTCATTGTGGCATAATGATAGTCCTATATTAAATTAGAAGTGTTGTTAGAAATTGCCCCCACAGCAGTATCATTCAGACTGACTCTGAAGATATAGCACAATGCCCTGGGATATAGCAGTGTGTGTGTGTGTGTGTGTGTGTGTGTGTGTGTGTGTGTGTGTGTGTGTGAGAGAGAGAGAGAGAGAGAGAGAGAGTCAATTCTGGGTAAACTGATGAATGTTGAAGAGGGAGAGAAAAGTACAATACACATTTTTATGTATACTGTGTATATGTGTGCATATATGTGTGAGCACATGTGCACTTGCATGTGGAAGCCAGAGGTTGGCATCAGGTGTCTTCCTCAGCTACTCTTGACATTAATTTTTGAGAAAAGGTTGCTTACTAAACCTGAAGCTTACCGATTTGGCTATATTGTCTGACCAGCAAGCCTCTGGGATCTGCCTATCTCTGCCTCTCCACCATTAGTATTACAAGTGCATTCCACCATTCCTGGATATGATTGTTTGGAATCCAATCTCAGGACTTCATTCTTATGTGGTCAGCATGTCACTCATTGACCCATATTCCCCACACAAAATGCTTCTTTCTTTTTAAAAATATTTTTATTTTATTTATTTATTTGAGAGGGAAAAATAGAAAGAAGCACAAAGAGATTGAGAGAGAGAGAGAGAATGAGAATGGGCTTGCCAGGGCCTCCAGCTGCTGCAAAAGAACTCCAAATGCATGTACCACCATGTGCATCTGGCTTACATGCGTCCTGGAATCAAACCTGGGTCCTTTGGTTTTCCGGGCAAACACCTTAACTGATAATCCATTATCTCCAGCTCCCAAATGCTATATTAATCACATTTAATCTATAAGTTTACTTTATATTGTAAAATATGGCCATTCATAATTTCTTCAGTGAACAATGTCTTGCATATCCACCTTGGAACAGAGAAATGTATTAATCCTTTCATTTAGGGAATAGTTACATGTATGAATTCTTACTGTTACTGCAAGGGGTTGGTGATATATATTTATTATATTTTAGTGAACATATCTTGGATTAAGTATATGATTCAGCTGCTAAAGCACTTTCTTGTAAAGCCTGACAATGCAACTTAAATTCCCTAACACCCATGTAAAACCAGGCACAACAAAATGGCAAAAGTCTGTGTTGGCTCTTTGCAGTGGCAAGAAATGCTGATGTTCCCCTCCACATGTCCACACACACACATGAACAAATAAATAATTTAAAAATAAAGCCCTTTTCTTCCTACTGTTTGAAGTTACAGACTGAAAAATAAAGCAAGTAGAATCAGATAATGTCCTGTTGTATAGCTAGAGTTCATTGTCATACTGTGTCAAAATTTCCAATTTTATTTTTTCATAAGATGGAAGACAACAATTATGTTTAGAATAAACGCAAGAATAGCTTTTTTTCTCTATAGTTTACCCAACCTAATGAGAAAAAATGTCCTGACATCAATAGAGTAACGTGCCTTCTATCTAGTACTCAGTTCCTCTGTAATGCTCTGAGATGTGAGGTGTGAACATTGCAAATTCTAAAGGGAAAACATATCATTAAGTAGCCTAACCACTCATTGTTGCAAGGGATTTTATCTTTTGTCCAAACATATTATTACTATAATAATCATCCAGCCTAGCTATTTTCTAAGCCCTCTGGTTCAAGGATAAGACTTAATGGGAAAAAGAAGCAAGATAAATCACCAATAGGCCACAAAGAATAAAATAAAAAGAAGGAGAAATCATATTAGAATATTAAAACCAAAGAAGAAAGAACCTGCAGCATAAGGGATACACAGGGATGGATGATAAAATAAGAGTTAAGAAAATGAGCTGTGAATCCCCCTTGCCTACATGGGATCTCCAGATTAGCACTTGTCATCTGTATGACTTTGAGCCAATTATTTTATTTTCCATTCTGAGATGTTGGATCATGAGAGAGACTATGGGACTTGCAGTTATAGTGTGTGTGTGTGTGTGTGTGTGTGTGTGTGTGTGTGTGTCGTGTCAGAGAGAGGGAGACATGGAGAGAGAGGAGATAGGGACAGATCTCCAATGCTGCTTCTCTGATATCATTTAGGATCCATCACACCAAATGCTATTAACTTATGAGCCAGTTTCAAATGTTGTACTAATGCTTTCTCAATTGTGCATTTAGACATCATGCAGGTCTAACCTGACCAACCTCCACATGCAACGTAGCTGATCTCTCCTGGGTATTTTTCTCAGTTCATGCTGTTTTGCTGCATTTCATTCTTCATGGACTTCCCAGGAGTTGATTTAAGGCACAGGCATCAATCAGAGCCTAATCATACTCAAAGCCTTCAGTGTGTCAGGGATGAGTCAAGCGACCATTGAGACTATTTCAATGAGGGCTCCACCTAAAGAAAATCTGGAGAGTGCCTTTTAAATTCAGTGAGCAGTGATGAAGCAGCAGCCCATAGGGAGACCCCAACTATACAGTACAAATACATCTCTCCTAGAGCAGCCAGAAATAACACTCTGTAGCTTTTATGCATAAGTAACATTAAAAGGTAGAAAGTATCTGGGCTGAATTATAATGGCTTATGCAAAGGCTACTGCTGTGTGTCTTAGTCTCAGTGTAAAATAAGACAAAATTTCTGGCCTCCACAGTATAGTATGCAGGGAGATGGTTGTGAAGAACAGAGAAATTGCTCATATTGGGTCTTTTGATTTCCTTTACTATCCATATGGATATTGAATGCCCCTTTATTTTTTCGACGCCACAATTGTTCATAGTTCTCTGGCTCCTTGGTCTCCCTGCAATCAGGAGACAATGAGGTAAACTGAAACCAAGGTTGAGTTTCTTAGCCAGTGGGATTTTGTGAAACATGGAGAAACTTAGCAGGCAGAGATGGCCCCTCAAGTAAACATACTGTGTCATCATCAAGTAGTCTTGACACAAGGTTCTTACAAGGTGAGGACTTTGGGGTCAGGAAGCTCGGATGAATCCTTGGACCTTTTCACTCAATTCCTTGTTATGTATGCAAAATGAAAACAAGGATCACTTATCTTTATCAACAGTGTTAACAGTGTGTTGTGGGTCTTCAATAATAGACCATCCAAAGGCCCATCTGGGACCCTCACATGTACCCCATCCCAAGGCCACTTGCTTGTTTGCTTTTGGGGCATCTATGACTGAATGAAACATCCAGTGTTTAATTACACCTTTCCATTGAGACAACTTTACTGATGGATACAAAAACTTAGATGTAATAATGAGCTTTTCTTTTAGCATTCCAAAGAAGCTCAGGGCCTATTTGACCACTATTTTCACTTAAGGAGATAATTGGTACCTCCAACCTCCTCATAAAATGCTACTGTACTTAAGGTGTCTGAAATAATTTTCACCTCTATTTGTCTTGTTGATATTGTAAATAATATAATGTGAGAATGGAACAATGCAGAGCTTCCATGAGTATCTTTATTCTTCTCAGGCAAGCAATTATAATATAAGTTTAGAAAATGTGACCATGAAATGAAAGAAAAAAGAATCATGGATAGAAATGCCTATCAAGGTGTGTCCCCTGAATGTCAAGTAACCTCTTTAATCCAAAGGTCAGATAAGAGCAGAGAATCAAGTAATATATAGTATGGTAATTGTAGGTAGTAATAGTTTATTAAACATGTTAACAGGGCTGGAGAGATGGCTTAGCAGTTAAGGTGCCTTCCTGCCAAACCTAAGAATGCCTGTTCAATTCTCTAGTTCCCACATTTAGCCAGATGCAAAAAGTGATGCAAGGGCACAATTCTGTGCTTGCCCACAAGGAGGCACATGCATCTGGAGTTCGTTCACAGTGGCTGAAATAGCCCTGGTGCTTCCATTCTCTCTGTCTTTCTGTCTCTCTCTCTGTCCCTCTCTCTCAAAAAGAAAGAAAGAAAAAGAAAAGAAAGAAAGAAGAAAGAAAAATTTAAAAAAAGAAAGAAATGTTAACAACAATAAAAAAGAACAGTGCTGTTTGGATTGAGATACCACAGCTATCATTTAACAGCTTCAAAGCTTTGAACTAATAATTTCATTTTCCTCCATTTTTTTACCCAATAAACACAGTCATAACTGAATTAGACCCTATAGAAATTACCTTGAAAAATTGGTTGAGCAATAATACATTTTAGCACTTTCATATATGAACTAAACATAAAGTTGACCTTTGGAAGCTTTTTGAATACAGGACAAACCAAACAGAAAACTACACTTACTCTGGACTCCAAAAGTCACCCTGACTCCCATTATTGGTGGCTATGTGTGATGGCAATGATGGTGATGAAGGTGACAATGACCAGATCAATATCTCAGGAAGTACACAGACACAATCAAATTTGTGAGTAGTGGGAACAGAGTGAACTTCTCAATAGCTCTAAAGCTTGGATAAAAGTTAGAGATCTAATTTTTCTATTCATATAAGTTTCAGCTCTCCTGTTCCCTTTGTTCAGTATGTGAATATACTTATTGATAAGGGTCTTGTACAGATTTTATGAATTTATAGGCCCATATATTATATTTTTTGTTCTTTGATTCCACATAACCCCCAACAGAGGGTATCTGTGTGTATAATAGGTAATCTGGGCTGAGTAAATTACCAAAACCATTTAAGTTAAATACTTATACCACCTCTTAAGCTCTTTGCCCCATATTTTTTTTTGTCAGTCCTGGTTACTTGTATCTATGCTGGCCTCACTCCCTTTGCTTATTTGAAAGACCTTGCTCTTTGTCCAGGAAAGACAAGTTGATGTCTCCTAGCAGCTCTAAATAACATCTCTCAACTTCCCTCTTTTAAACAAGGCAACTGGACCCTCACCAAAAGATGTCTGAAATCTTACTTAATGGACCATTACTGAATATACAAGTAGGGAATTAAATGAGAGAGGTTTCCTAGAGTCAAACACAGGGATTGACATTTTACATATTGTAAAAATGGGTATTTATTTCTAGAAAGGTGAGATGCTCTTTATGGGCTTTAATTATTGAACCATACCCTCTGTTTTAGAAATATCACTCAGGATGACAAGTAGAGAATGACCTATGTTAGAGAAAATATACTGGGAGCAATATAACAAATGTGTGTATAACAGCAAGGTACAATGGTTGTTGCACATGAGTCTATTGGTACTCAACATAGTAAATAATAGTAAAATTATAGAAATGGATTGAAGATGCAGCTTCATGGAGTATACACAACTTGTGAGGATGCAGCTGACAGTACTTGCTTCATGGAGTTTATAAGGCTGGTATAGTGGTTTGATTCAGGTGTCCCACATAAACTTATGTGTTTTAAAGGTTTGATCCTCAATTGATGGCAATTTTGGAATTGGAACGTTGTTGATAGTGTATTGCTGTGGCAGGCCTTATGGGTGTTATAGCCAGCTTCCCCTTGCCAGTGTTTGGCACACTCTCCTGCTGCTGTTGTCTACCTGATATTGGCCAGGAGGTGGTGTTCAGTCTCTGCTAGTGTGACATTTTCCCCTGCCATCATGGAGTTTCCCCTTGAGTCTGTAAGCTGAAATAAATCCTCTCCTCCCACAAAATCTTTTGGTAGAGTTTTTTTTTGACAGCAACACAAAGCTGACTGCAACAGCTGGTGAGGAATGAGCATGTTTTTCAGTCAGACAACAGTGATGACTTTTTAAAAATTTTAATTATTCAATAATATGAATTGTGTAAGTTAAAGGGTATCAGTGAGTCATGTCTATAAATGATCGCATTGTGGTTTCATAGCTCTGTGCCTTGGTCAACTAGAAGCATGGGGTTTACCAGCACCTGAAAAGGCCATTGTTGTGGGAACACAAGCTGGGACCATAGACATGAGTAGTTCTGTTGAAGACATTGTAATTCAGTTTATTTTGCATTACCATAATTAAACATATGAGGCTAGAAAACATTGTGAAGAAAAGTAGTTAAACCAGTGTAGTGACACATGTCTGTATTTTCAGCCATCAGACGCTAAAGGCAGGAATATCATGATTTCAAGGCCAGCCTGAGCTACATAGCAAGGCCTGGGCATCCTCTTCAATTAATTTTTTTTTAGTTCATAATTCTTGAGATTCAAAGCTTCACATCTTGCAACATGAATGCAATGGCCTAGTCCTAAAGTGGTATAAGGCACTGCATGTATGTGACAGAAAGCACTTGTATGTGTCCTTTATTCTCACTGCTTTAAAAATAAATAAACTCACTCGGGAGGCAGAGGTAGGAGGATCACCATGAGTTCAAGGCCATCCTGAGACTACATAGTGAATTCCAGGTCAGCCTGGACTAGAGTGAGACCCTACCTTGAAAAACCAAAATAAATAAATAAACAAACAAACAAACAAACAAACTGTCAGGATTTAATCCTGGGGCTTCAGTGCTGGTAAACTTTTCTAATCCTACACATCCTAAAATTCTTACCTATGAATACCATAGCTGAATATATTTTCTACACAATAAAATCTAGGCATTACATATCAAGCTGTGAACTTTTTCTGTTTTTTTTTTTTTTTTTTTTTTTTTTTTTAAAGTAAGGTCTTACTCTAGCTGACCTGGAATTCACTATGTAGCCACAGGGTGGCCTTGAATTCAAAGAGATCCTCCTACCTCTGCCTCTCAAGTGCTTGGATTAAAGGCATGCACCACCACACCTGGCATGCATGATCTTTTTCCTTTGAAACAGGGATCATGTATCCCAGATTAACCTTGAACTTTCTGAGAGTAACCTTGAACTCCTGATCCTCCTGCTTCAACCTAAAGAATGTATGGATTATAGGCATACATCACCATGCCCAGTTTAACACATTAACTTCTGGATGCAACACACAAACACTATCCAAACCATTACAGAAATACAGAACTTTGGAATCACATTGTGTATCACAATGGAAATATAAAATACAGCAATATGAAGTGCAGGGCATCAATTCAGGTTAGAGATTAATAGGGGGAATCAGAAGAATATTGGTGATATACAAAACCTAGAATTTAGATGATACAATCCTTTCAGAGAGAAGAATTCTTTAATATTGATGAAAAAAATGTCCTGAGAGGGCTGGAGAGATGGCTTAGCAGTTAAGGCACTTGCCTGCAAAGTATAAGAACCTAGTTTCATTTCCCCAATACCCATGTAAACCAGGCACACAAGGTGGCGTGAGCATCTGGAATTCCTTAGCAGTGGCTAGAGGTCCTGGCATGACCATTCTCTCTCTCTCTTCTCTCATTATCTGACTCTCTCTATCTCAAATAAATAAATAAAATATTTTAAAATATATTCTGGGAGCAAGACAAGGATCAAGTTTCTAAAACAACAACACATGTATAAAAATATAAGTTCCAATAGCAGCAGTGCTAAAGGTAAGGAAAGCAAGGAAAGAAGTGAGTCACAAACATAAAAAATGAACTAATGAATCAGAGATTGGTTCAGTAACATGGTGAACCAAAATTTGGCCACTGAGTTGGTTAAACAGTGGCTATAGTAAATAGAATTTGTAGACTACTGCTGAAAACTAGGTCAGAACAGTTATAAGAGAATGTAAGTGGGCCAAAGTCACATAGCACATGTACATAACTCTTGGAAGGTTTTGCTGCAATAAAGGAAAGAAATTAGATCCATGTTGATTAGAATCTCCAAAATTATAAGACTTAAAAAAATTTTTTTTTTGGGGGGGGGGTGCTGGAGAGATGGCTTAGCATTTAAGGCACCTGCCTGCTAAGCCTAAGAATCCAGTTCCAATCTCCAGGTCCCACGTTTAGCCAGATGCAAAGTGACGCAAGGGTGCAATGCCGCATTTGATCGCAAGGGGATGCACACATCTGGATTTTGTTCACAGCAGCTGAGAGACTACTGGCGTGCCCATCTCTATCTGTCTCCCTCTCCCTCTCTGTCTGTCTGTCTCTCTCTGTCTCTCTCCAAAAATAAATGAAATAAAAAAAATATGTTTGGGGGGGCTGAAGACAGGGTTTTGTGGTTAAGGCGCTTGCCTATGAAGACTAAGGACTTCTACTCAATTCTCCTGGTCCCACATAAACCAGATGCACAAAGTGATACAAGCACACAAGTTCACATGCATCTGGAGTTTGATTGCAGTGGCTGAGGCCCTGACACACCAATTCTTCCTCTATCTATCATCTATCTATCTATCTCTCTATCTATCTATCTATCTATCTATCTATCTATCTATCTATCTATCTATCTCTTTCTCATGCATGAAAACAGGTCAGTCTGTTGGGCTTGCCTCAAAAAACTGTTTGGTGGTGATAATTTGTTTGATGGAAGATATAGTACGCAAAGGTGCCAATACTGAATATAGTTAGGCAAAAGCGAAAGCTTAGTACTACTAAGAGGAAATAATTCACTGAGTGGCTAGGTAATGACAGTGTTTACTTGGCAATAATACTGTGTTGGACATACATGAAGAAAATAAATGAATGAGTGGTTCATCATAGAGGTTCATAAAGTCTGACTTATTATTATATAATACTTGCATAGTGTTTATTTTCAATCTCTTAAGTCTACTAACATATTATCATTCTTGTAAATGTATTACAGTCATATTTTCTTACTGGGAACTGAAATTATTGAAAATAAGTTTAAGAAACTTATGAGAGATATCAGCAATTCTCACTCTTACCTTGGCTGCTGGTAGTGATTTTCTGAAGGAGAAAAGGAGGAGAGAACAGCATGGGGAAAGAGACTCTTGAGCCTAAACGCCTTCTGAAAACTGGCTCCCCCATGGTCCCATTGAAGGCTGGTGATGGTCAGAGAGGGTGGGGATCCAGACACTGGAGTGCTCATTACAGCTCTCTTCCCCAAAGCTAGATTTAGATTTCTAGGACTCTTGATACCCATTTCAGAAATTGGTCTCCATTTTACATCTTTCTGTTTGTTGGCTTAATTTGTAGCCACCCAGACCAGAAATAAGCTTAATCTGCCAGGCAAAGAGCATACAATCATGATCCTCTGTAACGAAGGTCTTTCTCATGGGCCAGCATCAAGTTGCTGGCTAAATTGGCAAGTTTTACAAAACTTTCTATGACCTCCAGCTCTAAGTCCAAACTGGTATTTCTGTAAGTCAGAAAGGACATAAAATGGCCTATTTCTACTGTTCTTTAAAGCAATTTGCTCTAAGAACTGATTATTTTGTCAAGACTTTTGAGCTCAGAGCTATGAATATAAGCAGTCCTCGATGGACCACGGTTAGAAGAGCAGGAACTGAAAATGAAATTCTTCTTTATGTAAAGAATGAATTGAAAGGGAGGCAGAGTTTGGGGAAAGCTAGTAAATGTTAATAAGATATAAATGGGAGGCTTTAATTTAAAAATTAAATATTACAATATAATCCTGAAATGCACAGACTAGCAATTTAAATGAATTACTTATAGGTGAAAGATAATTCTTAAAATGGAGGGATTGCTACACTGTCCTTAAAACTTTGAAGAAAAACTACATAAAAGTACAAATCTACTACTATTTGTGCCTCTAGAATTAGTAAAGGATTTGGATCTGCAGCAGATCTTTACCTAGCACTTTTGAACTCTTTATGCACAAGAGATTCCTTAGAACATTTGTGTAGTTTTATGATAGCCTGAAGACATAAAATAATGCTATGAAATATTTAATATTTTGAACATTATTTCAATGTTACCATCACATACTTGCAAAATATTAATAACAAAGTTGTAGCAGATACTATGGGTCTCATTAACTACAAGCATGTACACTGGAGGCCGGAATATTTCATTTTATTCAATAATTAGTCTTATGCTGTATATTATATGTTTAATACTATACATTTATGCAATCACTAAAGGGAAAATTATAAGAATAATAAAATAAATATGACATAATTTATATTTACTTGAAATTAAGACGACAACATTTGGTAAACTAAGCCATATTCATTACTGAACTGGGAACCAATGTAAGTTTTTATTCATTTTGATTACATATATATATATGTGTGTGTGTGTGTGTGTGTGTGTGTGTGTGTGTTGGTATTCAACAATCTAAGCAAAAGTAGACTAAGAAAACTAAATTAATATGGTGTTAATAAGCTTCCAGTGAATCTTAACATGAATTTGTGTTCTGATTTTAAATGAAAAGGATTTTTTTTGCTATAATGTGATATAAAGATGCTTGATAAACTTTAATTCCCCTTAATTTCTTCAAGACTGCACACTACAAGTAGCAAAGTTTGTAGAGAACAATGAGGATTGGCAAATCACTCAAAATTTATTGAATTATCATACCTGTAAGACAAATATCAATCCTAATATATTTAATAGATCATTTAAAGCATTTGGTTTCCATTCAACAAATTATTTCTTGGAAACATAGAACTTTATGTTCTTTATTTTGGAAGATGAGAATTGTTTGATAGAGTAGAATACACATGGAGATGAGGCTGTGAGATCATGGGGACAAAGGTAAAAGGCAAAAAGATAAAGGCAAAGTGTACAATAATCCTTTCCAAGTCTGTGCATATGGTCAGACCATGTGAACAGAAGCATTAGCAAAGAAAAGACATTTAGACATACTTTACTCCTACATGGTGGTAATGTGTTCTCTGAATGTGAGTGAGCCACAGAAACCATGAATGAGTTGCACTACCTTTTCTCTATACTGTCATTTCCTGTTTATCAAACAAAGTAAGATCTCTCAGAAACACACGTTACACCAGAACAAATAGTGCATAGGAATTCAGAGAACACTTAACAGGAAAAAGGACTTTTGAATTACAGAAAATGAATGATTTTTGATAAATAGTAGAGATTAATCTCATATCAAAGCACTAATCATATTAGTCAATACTAAACTATAGCAGTTTTCAGTATGCATTGAGAGAGGTATTCTACAACATGTTGACTACCCCCCTGAGCAAACTGGTAAAGAAATACCAGTTTGGGATGTATCAAAGTAACAGCATTGCAACTCAATTCTTTTTTTTTTTTTTTTTTTTTGTTGTTGTTGTTGTTGTTTTTTTCGTTTTTTGGTTTTTTGAGGTAGGGTCTCACTCAGGCTGACCTGGAATTAACTATGTAGTCTCAGGGTGGCCTTGAACTCATGGCGATCCTCCTACCTCTGCCTCCCAAGTGCTGGGATTAAAGGCATGTGCCACCACATCTGGCTCTGCAACTCAATTTTTATCCAGGGCAGTCCTTGAGATTAAAATCAAATTCCACTTAGCATACAACAAGACTTGTCCTCTTTCATTGTGATATTGTGTGTCATCTTTGACTGCTTCCTTTCCTCCCTCTTCATCACCCATCCATGCTAAGACCTGCTAATTCAACTTTCCAGGCATGGCCCCTTTCCACAGCCATGACTTTAGTCAATAGCAGCTGCAGATCTACATGCAACTATCATAATCAGTTTCTATTTGGAAGCTGGAAATCAAATTCTCATCACTTCATGCCTGTCCAATGTCCTTCAATGATCATTCATGGTGAGCAACAAAAACTGAAGCTCCTTATATTTTAGCTTCCAAAGGTACCACTTCCTTGATTTTCTTAACTACTAAATGAATATTACTTCTTTTCCAAGAACGTCCCAGTCCACCATCACCATTAATTTGTTCCTCAAACATACAAGGAGCTGTGCTCTTTTTGACATTTTTTTCCATTATTCCTAGAATGGGAACACTTTTTTCCTACCACATCATGATGGTTGATTGCTCACACCCTCTAAGTAACTTCCTCAATGGAGTTACTTTGCTCTTGTAAGATAGTACTTATTCTCTGAACTGTGCTGTTTGCCATCACTGAAGTCATAAATTGAGTTACTTTCTACAAATGATCTAATTTATTTTGTTTACTATTTATATCATCATGACAGAGAAAAATTTTGGCAATGAAATTTCTTAAACGGGTTAGTTTCTGTAATGCAAAATAACAAATAATACTTTCTGCAGTATAGCTAAGGAGACTGTGTCAGACCCCTTCTGTGACAAATCATATGGTTGTGGTTTACTAAGGATTGGTTCTCCTCCTCTGATCTTATAAATTAACTTTCAAGCATTGTTGTTAGAGTTGTTTGACCATAACACATCGCAAATGTGGATAGCCCTTTATAATAGAAAGTCACTGTTTTGGGCTGGGGAGCTGGCTCAGGTTTGACTCCCCAGTATGCACATAAAGCCAGGCACAGAAAGTTATTGCTTCATTGTCCTAAGGCTGGAAGGCTGAAGTGAAGTTGTCAGTATGACTATATTATCTGTGTTCCTGAGAAAGGTATTTTGTTTCTCCTCTTAGCCACCAGTGTTGTTGTAAATTGCCCCGGCCAGCGGGGTTCAACAGAGGCTCGAGGGGAGGCTAAACCTGGATGGGGGACAAACAGGCACAAA
The DNA here is from genome assembly GCA_036365145.1 of Orientallactaga sibirica. Classification (NCBI taxonomy): domain Eukaryota; kingdom Metazoa; phylum Chordata; class Mammalia; order Rodentia; family Dipodidae; genus Orientallactaga; species Orientallactaga sibirica. The sequence goes on along the minus strand of JAEOAD010000023.1, from coordinate 18,754,483 downwards.
GAAGGAAGCCATGCCTCACAGACTCCGGTCAAGGCTTCAAATTTATTATTATTCATACAGAGGTATATATATAGGGGAGGCAGGAAGAAGGCATGTGGGCAAATGTAATTTATGGCTGCCAAATGGATTTTATGGCTACCAGATGTTTTGATTGATGAGGAGAGAGGGTCTTTTGAGTGACGGGCCTCACGGATGTTTACAAGAATGTTTGTGTTGAGATCACAGTCAGGGTGGAGTTACATCAATCCTATTTGCTAAGATACATATCTTTAGGTTACACCTTGTTCTTATCTACAGATCAAAGTAGGCTCTTTGGGAAGGCTTGGAAATTTTCACAGGAACTCAGGAAGCTGAAATCTTAACACAAAAAGTGGAGGCTTCTTCCCCCAAATGGTTGCAGTTTGGCTCAAGGTCCCCAATAGTAAATACTTGAAATTCTGTGTTTTCCAGAATATAACTCCATTCTTTTCCTCAGTCTTCACCTGACTATGTGGATCTGTCTAGCTTGAGTTTCTCTTTTTATAAAGATAGCCATTATCTGAGGGCCAACCTCAATTTAGTAATACTACCTCTGACATAGTTACATGTGATGATTAGGTTTTCAAAATATACCACACTCAAAGGCAAGGTATCCATATGAACTTTTGGAGAACAATATCTAACCCATATGGACTGTTCCTAATGCTTAGGCTATGTAGTTCTGCACATTCTTATATGCTTATTGTAACCATCTGAGTAGTACTTTGGATTGAATGATATTTGTAATCTTGGGAAAAGACATGATGGTCAAACAGTAGAAAATAAAAGTGCATCAGCATTAAACTATTGAGTATAATTATTTTCCTTTTATGGAGAAGTTGTAGAGCCAAGTAGAACAACAAATCACATAACAAATATTTCCTCCAGTTTAAAAAAAAATAACCTCTACTTTCACCATTTCATTAAGATATCTTTCATAAACACTCACTTTATGTCAGAATATGTCTTAACTTTAGGAGATACATAAGTGAAAAAGACCCAGAGGACTCTGTCTCTTGTTCTATCAGTTTTAGTGAAATCATCTAATGAACACACTGAGTGAGCTATCCCTTACCTTACTATATATGTTCTGCCCACAAAATGAAACCTTCCAAGTTCATATGTGTTTCACTTCTTCAGATTTGTACATCTTATAATTACCTGATCCAAATGTTCCCAAAGCCATTTTGTAACTAGTCAAATAAAAAAGTCCATTAAAATATTTTTGTAGTCATGTTAGTGTACCAAACATAATACAATCCCTCTTATACTTTTACCTGCATATATAAGCACATTGTAATACAGTCTGCTTCAAAGTCGTGGTGTGAATTAAGTATACTAATCATCTTCCATAGTATAATTTGACTCTAGCATTTTGTACTATAGAGAAGATCTCACTCATTTCCCTCCAGCTTCCCTTTGTGTCTCTGCATGTTATTTCACATATATTGGAAAACTATATTTCTCAACTATTGTGCCTAATCTTCTGAAAGTGCTATCATCAATAAACACATGTTCAAATCATGTTGTTATTATTTTTCCCTTGCTTCTATCCTTCTTCTGTCATCAAACTTACATGAGAATGAACAATTAACAGGAAAATCACAGAGTATTGTAATACAGCATGAAAAGTATATTAGACAAGGATTGCATTTTATGTTTGTTATGAGGTAAAGTGTCTTTGAGTGTTTTAAATAGAAATGCTTTATGATGGAGATTCTAGGTCTATTTGAGTTGATTTGGAAGGAAATATGAAATTCCTAGTGAAAGACTGTGTGTGTAGTGTGGGCAGATATCAATGAACTCATTGAGTGTTACTGCAGTGGAGCTGAAAGAAAACAGTATAAGAATGACATAAAGGTTAAGTTGAGTTTACCAGTAATGATATGGGGTGGGGAGTGAGGAAGAAGTTAAGGATATCCTAGATTTTTCTGGCTTAAAAATATAAGTGAAGCAAATTAACTCACTGCTTACAAATAATGCACTTAAAGCTATTACAATAGCTTTAAGAATGTTAATTATATTTGCATGTGTTTGTAGCCTCCAAAACTCATATGTTAGAACCTATCCTTACTGCAGCTGCTTTGGTAAATGCTATGATAGAGTAATTGTGTGTGTGTGTGTGTGTGTGTGTGTGTGTGTGTGTGTTTTAATTTGGTTTTTTAATTAACTTACAAAGTAAAAGGATTTCTCCCATTTCCTTTTCCCTCTTTTCCTACTAATACATTTTATTTTTATTTTTTATGAGTTATGTAGATAATGTGTATACAGTCATGCTGGCACCATCACTAGCCTCCTCCCTCCTCTGAAGGAACCCCCCTCATTGGGGATTGTGGGTCGTGCATTGCGGGGGTAGCCATCAGTTATGGGGAAGAGGCATTGTCTCTGTGCATAATATCCCAACTTGTGTCTGCAACAATCTTTCCACCCCCTCTTCCACAAATTTCCCTGAGCCATGTTGGGATTGTTTTAGATCTACTTCAGTGACAAGGTCTTGGGAGCCTCTGTGTCTCTGGATATATGGTTTGGTAGGAATTTAGTGTTCTCTGTGTCTATCTCCTTCATCCTTGTGTTAGTACCAGGTTCACCAAGAGAGCAGCACTCTTGCTCATTTCCCCTATTACTCTATGGTTTCAACTGGGACCCTAGTGAGGTGTGATGGGCTAATTCTTTCCTCAGGTTTTGAGTCCATCTGAAAAAGAGAAGCAAATTCTCCAATGGTGTGAGAAGTCAGCACCAGAAAAAATGGGATAACCATTATTTTAGAGAGTCTTTCATAGGTGTAGGCCCTTTTGTAGCCCACGATTGCTGGGAGCTTGATACTGGAGATCAGGCTCATTTTTGCTTATGGTTCCGACTTGTTTACCAGTTCCAGCTATGGATTAGTTCCACTAAATGCATCTGTTAGCCAAATCAAGAGCAGTTGGTAACCCACCATGGCTGTGTGTCAGTATTACTCTTGTGTGAGTATCACATCAAGTTGTTTGCTGCTGAGAAGCTTAGACCACGTGTTGCTTGGACAGATGTTGGTCACTTTCCCCTGTCGCTCATGTAGTACCTTCTGGCACTAGACAAGCTATCTGGGGACTGACTCTCTTCCAGATTACAGCCAGGTCACTTGCTGTTCTATTGCAACAACATATGGTGTCTTCAGCAGTATGGTCTTACCATTAACTTTGGTGAGATATTGTATTTTGTCAAAGGCCTTTTCTCCACCTGTCAAAATGATCATGTAGTTTTTGTGTTTAAGTTTATTTATGTGGTGTATTACATTGAGAGATTTATGTATGTTGAACCACCCCTGCGTTCATGGGATGAAGCCTTCTTGATCAAGGTGGACAATGCTTTTGAAGTATTGTTGAATTTGATTTGTGAGGATTTTGTTCAGGATCTTTCAATCTATGTTTGTCAGGGAAATAGGCCTATAGTTTTTTTTTTTGTTTGTTTGTTTTTTGCTTGTGGCATCTCTGCCTGATTTTGGTATTAGGGTGACACTAGCTTTATCAAAGGAGTTGGGGAGCTCCCTGTTCTCCGATTGTGTAGCACAGTTTGAGAAAAAAATGGTTTCATTTCTTCCATGAAGGTTTGATTTTTTATTTTGTCCACCAACTATTTATTGTTTAAATGTGTGTTGTTCAGTTTCCAGGAGATGGTGGGATTCCTGGCCCATCTGTTTTTGTTAATTTCTAGAGATTTAGCATTGTGATATGATATCATGCAGGAGATTATGTCGATCTTCCTAAATATATGGAGGCAGGCTTTATGACCCAGTATATGATCTATTTTAGAGAAGGTTCCAAGGGCTACTGAGAAGATTGTGTAATCTGTAGATTTTGGGTAGAATGTTCTATAGATGTCTGTTAGATCTAATTGATCTATAGTTTTATTGAGCTCTCTTATTTCCCTGTTAATTTTCTGTTTGGATGATCTACCTATTCTGATAGGGGAGTATTGAAGTCCCCAACTATGATGATTTTGGTAGTTATTTCTGTTTTGTTGTCAAGTAGGTTTTGTATTATGAATTGTGGTGCACCTCTGTTTGGTGCATAAAGATTGATGATTGTGATATGGTCTTAATGGATCATTCCCTTGATATGTAAGAAGTGACTTTCTTTGTCTTTTTTGATATGTAATATGTGGCCTTCTTTGTCTTTTTTTATATTAGTATAGAGATGCCTGCTTGTTTCTTATTTCTGTTTGCTTAGAATATCATTTTCCACCCTTTCACACTGAGGAGATGTCTGTCTTTAGTGGTGAGGTTGGTTTCTTGAAGATAGCAGATTTAGGGGTCTAATTTTCTGATCCGCCCTGTTAGCTTATGTCTCTTGATGGGTGAATTCAGGCCATTAATGTTCAGGGTAATAACTGTGAGGTTTGATTTAATTACTGCCATGTTGTGGAGGTTTATGTTGTTTGGTGTTTTCTTGGACTTTGTAGTTTTTTGTGCCTTCTCTGAGTTTGGTTATTGTGATCTGCTTCTTGTAGGCACTTGAGGTTGGTTATGATTCTTCTGAGTGGAGAATTCCCTGAAGTACTCTCTCTGTAGGTTTGGCTTTGTATTCATATAGTTATAAAGCTGAGTTTTATAGTGGAAATTTTTTCTTTCACCATCTATTATGAGGGATACTTTTGCTATATAGAGCAGTTAAGGTTGTAAGCCATACCATAAGTTCTAAGAGTTTGCAGGGCCTTTCTGGCTTTCGTGGTTTCCATTGAGAATTCAGAAGTAATTCTGTTGGTGTTGCCTTTATATGTAATATGTTTTTTCTCCTTTGCTGCTTTTAGGACTTTCTCTTTGTTATTGATATTTAGAATCTTAATGGTAATATTTCTTGGAGAATTTCTCCATTGGTCCAGTCTGTTTGGAGTTCTCTTAGCTTCTTGTAACTTGATGGGACTTTGAGAGAGTGGGAAAGTTTTCTTCAGTAATTTGTTTGAATAAGTTATCCATGCCTTTGTTCTGAGTTTCTTCCCCTTCTGATCCATATGCTGGCATGTTTATGGCTATTCCTCTTGTTCTGTTCCCAAACATTTTTGAACTTATTAAAACTTTTGGACCCATGAACTGTTTTCTGTTTTCTCTTCCATTTCTGAGTTTCTGTACTCCACATGGCTGACCATATTCTTTGAGACATTCTACAGCGTTTTGGGCTTGTTCAATTTGTTTTGTATTTTCTACTGCTTTTTTATGTGTAGTTTCCATCCCTCTGTCGATTTCCCTTTTCACATTATTTTCTGATTTTCTTAATGCTTCTTAGAATTTTTCCTTGCATATACTTATGTCTTCATTGAGCTTAACCAGCTGGTTATTGAGGTCCTCTCTTTTTATTCACTCTCCTTCAGATCATTACAAGTCTTTGGAGCCCTTCCTGGTTCTTTTCTATTAGGTCTAAGCGAGAACAGCATTTATACAATTATTGGACCTTTGCTGATTTTCTGCAAGTTCTGCTATTTTCTTGGCCAGGGTTGCATTGCTTGTGTCTTCACTTTGGGGTTCTGATCCTATTGTCTCATCTATGTTTTGATTAGAGACATCCATTGTGGGACTGGGCAATCTTGTTGGATTTACTTGCATTTGATTTTTCACGTTATTCCTCTTGTGCTGTGGTCTTTTCATCACAGTGTAGGAATCTTATTTATTTTAGCAGGAAGCTGTAGTTTACCCTTGAAGTGTCTTCAGTGATTATTCCCTTTTATGTTTGCTTCAAATAGGCTTCTGATGGCAATGAGGCCTGCCTGCTAAGGGGGAAGGTGCCTGTGAGGCTCTGATGGGGGCCTGAGGACCTGATGCAGGGGAATTATTTTGTAATAATGAATAGTGGGAAGACTTTAATATTTTAGACATAAAATTATTAAGTTATTTTAAATTATCTTAACAATTACTTCAATAATAAGTTCATCAAAACTTTAACATGTGCCACAGTGTGCTTGGGGAGGTCCAAGAATAATTTTGGGTGTCAACCCTAGCCTGCCACCTTGTTTGAAGTAAGGTCTCTCATGCATTGCTCATCATTGTATTTTCCAAGCTAGTTTTTCAATCTTCCTGCCTCTGACTCCATTCTGGTCCTAGATACACTGAAATTATAGACACTCAATCTATAAAATCTGGCTTCTTATAGGTACTAATGATTTTAATTCAGGCAGTCATGCTTGGGCAACAAGTGCTTTATTCAGTGAACCATTTCCTAGTCTTGTGACTGAGATTTTTCTGGCTTTGACTGTGAGTGTGGAAACCAAAAGGTCAGTACGATTAAGAGGCAGGGGTGATTGAGACTGTCTTAGTATTGGGTAACACACTTTGTGAATATAATCAATGGAGTTTTACTGGTTTATGGCTGTATTCTGATAAAAGACAAGCATGTTGCTAAGTGTGCTTCTAGTGGTTTCCTGAGTTAGGTTGAATTAGCAAAATAAAAATCTGAGTAAGGGGATAAAAAAATGAAGAATCGATTTCCAACTTTTATTTTATTAAAATTTATAAAAGACAACAAAAACTAAACTAAATATATTTTTATGACAAGTGACAATTAAACTAACAATATCAGAATAAAGAATATTTCTTTATATTAAAAGTTTTGTATAGAAGTTCTATATAGTGTAAATTATTCATTTCATTTCCTAATTTTCCAGATTACAATTTAAGAACTATTGTAGCAGATAAATGAAACCACCCTCTCCCTTAATAATTAAAGATATAAAATATGCTTAGTTTCTATAGGAATCAAGTAGAATTATCTTTTCAATAGGATAAAAATGAACATTTTAAACATGAAAGTGAACAGAGACCATGTAAAGTAAGCAGATGGAATCAGCAATAGCAGATGCTAAGAAGAAATGAGCAGGCAGTAGGTATTAGATTTTGCTCTTGGATATTTGGCCATCAAGTTTTCTTTTGTAGATGACAATTTTGAATAAAGGACAGTGTGATTCCACTGAGGAAGGAGACTGATTTTCATTAGACTTGAACTTACTCAAAATTTGGGCCATAAGTTGTGGGAAGGCCTCATTATTTCCCAAATTAGGTGAATTGTGTTTCTAACAGTACTAAACACATGCATCCCATTTGAAGACATAATTACATCATATACATGTTTGATAACTATACTTTATTTATTAAGCCAGTGGTTTTTAAATATTAATTGTATACTAGGCATTTTTTTAAGAATTTACATATGAGCTACTCAAATTTCTTGATTTCTGGAAACTTCTCATCAAGTATTTCTAGATAGCATGGCTTTGAATGCTGCCATTCTGTACCCCAGAAGGAAGCTCTGGAATAAGTTCTAGGATTCTACCCAATGCTGCCTAAACATTTCATGTATGTGCAAATGGGAGTATGTTCTTTTTTTGGTAAATGATGTAAAAGTTCCATTACTTTCTAAACCTTAGTCTTAAACCTTTACTTCTCCTTTGCTTTACCCTTCATATGGTTTCAGCCATCACCACTTCTCACCTCTCACGTGAATTAATATAGTAGCAATTTCACTGCTATTCTTTCTGATTTTACTTTTACTTCCATACATCCACTTTAATGTAGTATATTAGTTATTTTGTATCACAATGACACAATGCCTGCCATAAATAAATTGAATAAGTAATGATTGATTGTGGCTTTAGGGATTTTAGTACACAGAATTTGGCTGTGTTGATTCTGGGCTGAGAGTGTGGCAGAAAACTATGGTGGAAGGCTGGTTCTTCACATCATGGTAAATGGAATCCATAGAAAAGAAATACAGGAAGAGAGCAGGATAAAAACATGCCTTCCTCACTCTCCCCTCCCCATGAGCTATTTTCTAGTGCTAGGTCCCAACTCCTAGCTTTATATCATCTCAAAAGGGTACCACCATCTAGAAACCAGAGATTCAGTCCATAGTCTGGTGAAAGATACTTCATAATCTGTCATTATATGGAGCAATGTACTGAACTAGCATAAATTCATGTCTCTAAAACTTAAATGCACCTTGCATGTCAATACTCCAAACACTTTAATGGATTCACTTTGCTCTCAGCATGAGATACATACTTCTTATGATAGCTTCCATGTCACCCTAAAGTCTAGCACTTGCATTTCTCTTCAGAACATTACTGATTAATCTGCCTGTGGCAGTAAGGTACTCAGGCACTGGGATTCCTTGATTTGGGATTAAGCAGCCATTGGTCTTGCTATTTTGAGCCTGTATTGTTTCTTCTACCCTGGCAGAACCAATATCCATTGAATCTCACTGCAGTAGTCCCAGTTCTAATTACAATGTCCAATACATGAAGGGACTGGATGAATCCATAATGAAGGGCATAGCAAAGATTTGTGACTTTAAATTCTTACTATTAACCTGTCTCTGAGACAAAATAATTCTGCAATTTAAAAAAAAATATGTCTCCAGGTTGCATAGTAACTATTATATAAGAAATAATCTAAATACTCAAAGGTACTATATACGAGTGGAAAAAAACAGTAAATGAAAAACAAAATTAAACGAACCTGAGAATGTTAGCCTCCTTTACATATTCCCAACATGTTTTGTTAATTTATCCAAATTATAATTTATTCATTTGTTCACTTAGTCATCTTTTCACAACTACATTTACTTGTAGTACTTTAAAAGAAGAGGAAAAGGAATTATTTTTTTCTGTTGCCAAAGATTTTAGCATGAGGTAATAATGTTATGGAAGAGACAAAAATAACTCTAAAGTACAAATCCAAAGTAAAATTTTCTATGAGAGAGATCTTCAAATGTAAGGCTCAAGAAAGTATGAAGGGCAGAAAAACTATGGAGAAAATCTTTTCTATTAACCTTATGATTTTGCCTATAAATTAAAGAAGATGGAATCTATGCAGACACACACATATGAAGTCATAGAAAGAGAATGGAAACAATAGGAAATATGAAAAGTACTTTTTTCTGGAACACAAAAACTTCAATAGGAAAGCTGGAAAATCTAAATATATGAACATTGACCTTAACCAAATTCATTCCTAATAGCCATTACAGGGATTGAACTTTAATTCTGGGATTAATAAGAAACCAGAATTTTTGAAGAAGAAATAAGGCTGCCAAAATTTTCCTGGAAACAACTAAATCAAAGTAATTTTCTAAATTATTTTACTTAATTTTATGTGTAGTTATTATTCTTTATGGAGATCTAATTCATTCACTCTAAAATTCATAATCTTAATATGTACAATTTCATATTTTAGTATGATCATAAGATTGAGCAACCAGTAATGCCATAAAGATCCCCAAATATTTCCTTTACCACCTTCAACATAGCCTATGTCCATTAAGCAGTTATTTCACACACCCTCCTTCTTTGATGTCTCTATGTTTGCCTGTCTCTATATTTCATATGAATTGCAGCTTTTGTGGACTGGCTTCTTCCATTTAGCATAAAAGTTTCAAAGCTTTTCCTTGGTATTACATGTTTTTGAAATACATTCCTCTCATGGCTAATGTGCAATGGTCATCCTTTATCATATGACTATGCCATACTTTGTTTATTCATTTATCAGTTGAAAAGCATTTTATTTTTCCCTCCCTCCTCGTTTTGGCAATTTTGAATAATTCACCTATGAGAATCTATGTGTACATTTGTTAGAAGACATGTTGTATTATATGAATATAGGTTTTGGTTCTCTGTGGTTTATACTTAGGAATGCATTGCAGGCACTACATTGAAACATATGGATTCTAACCCAAAATTTAGTTTGTTTTTCAAAGTTGATGATGCCACATGCACACCAGAAGGACATAAAATATATCACAATGAGGCTTGTGGAAGGGGCAGAAACAGAGCTATGACTTTGACCCCTGCATCACATTTGTAACAAGAATGATTCTTTAATCCCCTCTGTTTTCTGCATCTCAATCAGACCATGGACTACAGCAAGTTTTCCAGCTGCACACTCACTCCAGGGCCCAAGACTGGAGTCAGACAAATAGTATACTTTCTAGCTATATAATTTCCATTACTTAGTCTCACCAAGTCTGTGTTCTTGAATAAAAGTACAGGTGATGGAACTTACCTTGTAGACTTACTGTGAAGCAGGAAGAAGACCATGATGTGCATCACATATCTTTGTACACCAAACACAGAATATATTAGCTAATGTTACAATCATACTGTTATAATGATACTATACAATTTTTACTTTTTAGCACTTCAAGTGCAAATTAACCATTAAAGCTTTATGAAATGACATGTTAACAAAAATATAGCCCATTGAAATATTTGTTATATTAAAGTACAACTACTTTATTTGCCTCTTTTCACTCATCTAGTAGCATGATGTTATTTAGGTCTCAATAAAAAATGCAGTTATTTTAAATATTGTTTTTATTACTTATTTCTAGGGAGCAATTACCACAAATTGAGAGGCATGCTGTCAGTTATATTTGTACTTGAGATTAACCATATGGAAGGTTACATCAATCTCTGGGGTGAAAGACACCCACAGGGTAGTCTTTGACTCATCCTGTCAAAGTCTCACTGCTGATTGAGCTATGAAAATATTTTCCAGATGGAAGTAAGCACTCTCCAACAGCTGGACCTTCTCTGTGTTAGAAAGACATTGCTAATCCAGTCCGAATGGGAAAATCTTGGTCCCTTTACAGCACGGAGATATTTGATTGTTCCCATGAAAGCCATGTGAACTTATCAAGGTCTTCTCTCATCTCTTTAACTCCAAGGGTGCTCACATCTTTATTTGAAGTCAGTAGGAGCTCTCAGAAAAAGGAACATTTCGAAGTGGCAGATGAAAGGCACCAGTGTCAGTGGGTCCTTCTGTCTCCATGGTCTGGATGACTTTTCCCCTTCAGTAGCAAATGTTGAGAGGTAATTATCTTTCCACTAGCTTTCTTTCAAATGCCATGAAGTTATAAATATTCCCTTAGGAATGCAACAGCTTGGAGATGTGAAAAGGAAGTCAATGTGGGAAGTGAATCTCTTCTGATGACAATCATTAGCTACTTGGCATGAGTTTCCATTTAACTACTTAGGGTACCTCAGTTTCTTGACAAATAAAACTGAAGAAAATTGAGCAGAAAACTTGTAAGATCTCCTAAGAGTCAAAATTGTGTATGTGAATAATGGAGCAGAAATGCCTTTGCCTTGTGATAAGGCTTATGAGATAAAATAATTTTAGTATATAGTCCTTGCCAATAAATATCCACTGAGGGGAAAAAGTATAAGATGAGTAATGATTTTAAAAAATGATTCTGAAGATGGTGTCTGCCTAGCCACACTTTACCTTGTGAGGAAGAAAAGACAAGATCTTTGGGGTACTTAGGGGTTTGGAGATCCTAGTAGACCTTCAGTGGGAGGGTGCAGAGGAGCATAGTAGGGCATCTGCTGATTTCCATGCTTTTGGGTAGCCCACCAGTCCCCCAAGCCCCTCAAGCAGCCATCCCAGCTGACATCTCAGCTTTGTCCCATCCACAGTCCCAGCCACCATCCCAAACACTGACCCAGCCAACCTCCCCCCACTACTGCTGGCTCAGTGGTCCAAGGACAGCAAGATAGTGTTTGCCCTCCATACCAGGGCTTTACCTGTCATCAGATCCCCATCCCAGCCCCAGTCCCAGCCTTAATCCCAGCCACCATCCTAGTTTCAGTCCCAGCCGACATCCCAGATGTTCCAGTCACCATCCCATCCACAGTCCCAGCAGCCATCCCAGCTGCCCCCTCTATCCTTGGGCTTTCCCACCATCAGATCCCTTCCCAGGGGCCTTCCCAGCTGCAGTCTCAGCTGCCATCCCAGCCACCCCCTCCTGCACTACACAGGCTAAACAGTCCCAGAGCAGCAGGTTAGCATTCCCCCTTCCATTCCTGGATTTCCTGTCATCTGATCCCTATCCCAGCTGCATCAGGCTTGCAGGCAACTAGGACCAAGGCCAGCAAGCTAGTGTTTCCCTCTCCATCCAATTACAAGTAAATCTAACAAAGTCACCCAGTCCCACAATGGAAATCTGGAATCAAAATGTAGAGGAGCCAGGTATGGTGGCCCACACATTTAATCCCAGCATGTGGGAAGCAGAGATAGGAGGATCACCATGAGTCCAGGCCACCCTGAGACTACATAGTGAATTCCAGGTCAGCCTGGACTAGAGCGAGACCCTACCTCCAAAAAGAAAAAAAAGAAAGAAAAGAAAAAAAATACAAGAAAGACATTGGGATCAGAACCCAAAAATGAAGACACAAGCAATGCAACCCTGGCCAACAAAATAGCAGAACTCTCAGAAAGTCACCAAAGGGCCAGTAATTGTATGAATGCTATCCTTGCTAGATTAGACCTAGTAGAAAAGAATCAGGATGGATTCCAAAGACAGTTAAATGATCGGAAGGAGAGCAAAAAAAAAGAGGACCTCAAAATTCAGCTGGCTAAGCTCAATGAAGACATAAATAAAAGCAAGGATGAATTCTAAGAAGCATTAAGAAAATCAGAAAATGATGTGAAAAGGGAACTCAACAGAGGGATGGAAACTATACATTAAGAAAGCAGTAGAAAATACAAACCAAATTGAGTAAGCCCAAAACTCTATAGAAGCTCTCAAGAATAGAGTCAGCTATGTGGAAGACAGAAAGTCAGAAATGGAAGAGAAAACAGAAGAAATAGTTCATGTGTCCAAAAGTTTCAATAATTTCAAAAATCTTTGTGAACAGAATGAGAGGAAACTGTGGGATAGCCATAGACATACCAACATTTGGATCAGAAGGGGAAGAAATTCAGAATAAAGGCATGGAGAATATATGCAACCAATTTACTGAAGAAAAAACTTTTCCACTCTCTCAAAGAAAGCCCCATCAAGTTACAAGAAGCTCACAGAATTCCAAACATATTGGACGGAAGGAGAAATTCTCCAAGACATATTATCATTAAGACTCTAAACATCAATAACAAAGAAAAAATCATAAAAACAGCTAGGGAGAAACAACACTTTACATATAAAGGCAACCCCATCAGAATTACTTCATACTTCTCAATGGAAACCCCGAAAGCTAGAAGGGCCTGGAATGGAACACTGCAAAGTCTAAGAACTTATGGCTTCAAACCAAACTACTCTACCCAGCAAAAGTATCCCTCATAATAGATGGTAAAAGAAAAACTTTCCACAATAAAAGTCAGCTTTACAATTATATAAACACAAAGCCAAACTTACAGAGAGTACGTCAGGGATTTCTCCACACAGAAAAGTCAAATAACCAACCTCTAGAGTATAGAAGAACCAGATCACAATAACAAAACTCAGAGAAGGTGAAAAATCTATAAAGTCCAAGAAAACACCAAATCACTTATACTACCACAGTATGGCAGGGAGAACCTGGCAGGGATTAAATCAAACCTCACAGTTATTACCCTAAACATTATTGGCCTTAAATCACCCATCAAGTGACATAAGCTAACCTCTGGATCAGAAAATTACAACCCTCAATCTTCTGTCCTCAAGAAACTCATCTCACCATTAAGTACACATACCTCCTCAGAGTGAAAGGATGGAAAATTATATTCCAAGCAAATGGAAATAAGAAACAAACAGCTGTTCCTATACTAATATCAGATATAATAGACTTCAATCCAAAACTAATCATAAAAGACAAAGAAGGCCACTTCTTACTTTTCAAGGGAATTGTCCAACAAGAGGATATCATGATCATCAATCTCTATGAACCAAACACAGGTGCACTACAATTCATAAACAAAACCAACTTGACAACAAAACAGAAATAACCACCAACACCATCATAGTCAGGGACTTCAATACTCCACTATCAGTGATAGATAAATCATCCAAACAGAACATTAACAGGAAAGTAAGAGAGCTCAACAATACCAGCGATCAATTAGACCTAACAGACATCTTATAGAACATTCTACCCCAAATCCACAGGTTACGCATTCTTCTCAGAAGCCCATGGAACCTTCTCTAAAATAGATCATATACTGGGCCATAGAAGCTGCATCCATATTTTTAGGGAAATATACATAATTTCCTGCATGTTATCAGACCACACTGCTGTAATGCTACAAATTAACAACAAAAGATACACCAGGAATCCCACCAGCTCCTGGAAACTAAACAACACACTTTTAAACAATAAATGGGTACTGGATGAAATAAACAATGAAATTGCAAAATTTTTAGAATTGAATGACAATGAGAACACATCCTACCAAAAGTTATGTGACACTTTTGAAAACTTATGAAGGTAGTCCTTAGGGGAAATATCATAGCACTAAATGCCTTCACAACAAAGGCAGGGACATCCCAAATCAATAACCTAAACATCCACCTAAAGGCATTGGAAAAACAAGAGGAATCTATTCCAAAATGCTGGTGCTGACTTCTCTCTCCATTGGAGAATTAGCTTCTGTTTTTCAGATGGACACCAAACCTGAGGAGAGCATAAGCCTATCGCACCTCACCAGGATTCCAGCTGACACCATAGAGTAATTGGGGAAATGAGCAAGAGTGCTACCTTCTTGGTGAACCTGATACAAACACAAGGGTGAAGGAGATAGACACAGGGAACACTCCACTTCTACTAAAGCAGATATCCAGAGACACAGAGGCTCCCAAGACCTCATCACTGAAGTAGACCTAAAATGAACCCAACATGGCTCAGGGAAATTCACAGAAGAAAGATTGTTAAAGCCACAAGTTGGGTCATTATGCACAGAGACATGGCCTCTTCCACATAACTGATGACTATCTCCACAATGCATGACCCACATTCTCCAATGGGGAGGGTCCCTTCAGAGGGGGGAGGACAGGGAGGAGGTATTGATGGCACTAACATGAGTGTATTCACATTATGTGCATAACTAATAAAAATGCTTCTTTACATGTATCACAGGAGGAAGCATCTAACTAGACACCCAGAAAAATGATTGCTAATGAACTTAAAAGAGGTCTCAAGGTGACCTGTTCAGAAAAGAACAAGAACAGTAGGCCTATGGCCCTGCGAGTTTTCTATTCTTTGTACTAAAATACCCTATAACATGTTTTTCTTGCATTTTACCCCATGTGTATGAGTGGTGTGTGGTGTGTGTGTGTGTGTGTGTGTGTGTGTGTGTGTGTGTGTGTGTGTGTGTGTGTGTGTAAAATATATGTATTTGTTTGAGTATGGGTACAAACAACCCAAAAGTCACCAATTTGGCTGGTCTAGCTAGCCAGTTTGCCTTGGAAATCTACCTGTCTCTGTCTCCTGAGTACTGGGATTGCATCACACTCAACATTTACAAGCTTCTAGGAATCTGCACTGGAGACTGGGGTCTCCCAAGCCCCCTGTAACTTTTCTGATTGAACAGTGTTGAGGTTGTTTTGGAGTGTACTTATGCTACATAATGTGAATTATGTACTTATACTACATAATGTGAACAACATAGGTGACTGAAATGCACTGTAGCCTGTGAATAAGATAATTTCACTGGGAGAGGTGAAAGATAGCTTTTCTTTTCTCTCAGAATATCATATCACTGTATTTTAAGTATTTTTTTGTAACAGTAGTAAATGCATGATTTATTCTTCCCTGAAATTCTATGGTCAAGAACAGAGCATTTATAACTTTATTATGTATGAGCATGGCATGTTTCTGGGAGCGATCATCACATCCATTTATCCACTTCCTGGTCACAGTTAAGAAATTGTTTCCTTCTCTGCATTCTCAGGAAGCCCTAGCTGTGATCTGGCTGAGGGAATGTAAATCCAAAATTTTCTGCTGATTATCTTTCAGAATTATGGAATCAAGAAATCAGTTGAGACAAACAATATATATTTGAGAAATACAATGCAGAATGACATTCTCAGAATTTTATGCTACATTGTAGGCTAGGTGCTATAATGGAGTCTTTAGAAAAGACTACATTACTACATTCATATCAAAAAATCCTTTATAGATTGTTTCTTCATGTCTAACATGTTTCAAAGTTTTCCATTGCTTCTTCACTTCCTGCTACAATTTACATGCTATTATTATCTTTAGAACATGTGGAAACCATACTTTATCTTTTCACCCTCAGGATAGAGGGTAGTTTCTAGTTAATAAAAACAATAAATCCAGGAATCTTCTTCCTACTACATAGCATTGTCTACACTGATGGTGAAGTGGGGGAGGAGATAGATGAACATGTGTGTGGTTTGAAAAATCAGCTGATCTCTTGATCGAAGTTTTAATTCATCAAAGGGTGATAATAACACTTATCTACCACTCCTGGTAATTAGGAATGCCCAGTAAGAATTGCACTAATCTGCAATAGAATCTGCACCTGTCCGAATGATGTCTACTAATGTTTTAGTTTATAAATCATTAATTAATTAGTTAATGATTACATATTTTCACCTTTCTTACATCATAGTAATAAAAAAAGAGTTAAAGGTAATACTTTACGGGACATGGTAACATTGGTATCAATGCTTGCCTGAGCTATAC
Organism: Orientallactaga sibirica; assembly: GCA_036365145.1. Classification (NCBI taxonomy): domain Eukaryota; kingdom Metazoa; phylum Chordata; class Mammalia; order Rodentia; family Dipodidae; genus Orientallactaga; species Orientallactaga sibirica. The sequence continues at coordinate 18,738,040 of JAEOAD010000023.1, read as the reverse complement.
AGTGTATTTTAGATCAGCTTGATTAATTTAGTAAGATAGAAGGCAGGCAGAAAAAAGGAAGGAAAAAAGCAATGAAAGGAAGGGAGGAAGGAAGGAAGGAAGAAAGGGAGGAAGGAAGTGTAGGGAGGGTGGGCAGGGGACAGGAAGAAAGGGGAAATTAAAGGAGGAAGTAAGGAAAGGGAAAGAGAAGAAAGAAGGGACTAAGGAATAAAGAAAAGAAGAGAGAAAACAGAAGGTTGGGGAAGTAGCTGATTGGTTCAACACCTGGTTTCAATCACTACTGTGGTAGTTTGAATAGATGGCCCACAATATATTCAGTGTTTTATTAGTTTATATTTTGCATCTGCAGCCACTTGGCTGGAGGCAGTGTCACTGGGCAGATCTGAAGATGTGGTGGGGGATTTAGGATTTCAATCTAAAGATATGCAAAGTGTGCCTAGCTCGAGTTCCTGAGATGTTCTATGCTTTTTGCTTTTGGCTTTTGTTCTCTGTTTAGTCCTGTGAAAGCAGGCCAGCTTCTTCTGCCATTATGGAACTTCCCCTAGATCTGTAAGCTTCAATAAATCCCTTCCTCCATAACTGTGCCTGGTCTGGAAGTTTATCTCAGCGAATCTGAAACTGTCTGCTACAGAAGTTGGTACCAAGAGTGGGGTGAGATGAACCAGACCATGTGGATTTTGTTCTTTTGGAATCTTTGTTTTGGAGGAATGGGCATGGACTTGGTGCTTGCAACTAAAGATGCCTCCTGGAGTGGTAAACCAAGTTTTATTGACTATTCTGATGAGAGTTTGAGAATGCTAAGTGAAGACAGTATTGAACTTCGAGGCTTGGCTTATAAGCTTTTTAAGGAGAAAGAAAGACTGCAGAAGACTTTGTTGGAACTGGGCTACTGGCATAAGAGATGGCTGCATTCTGCTTCCCAGGCCCAGAGAGTTTGATCGAGGTTAAATTTGTAATGGACTGATGTGCTTGGCTAAAGATATTGAACTGAAAATATTTAATATTTTTAAGTTGGAAAACCTCAAGCAAGTTAAAATTACAGACACTGAGACTGCTTTTAAGTTGCTGAAGCTGCTATTGTGAAACATATTAGCAATCTTAGGAAGATGGCCCAACTGCTTTACATTAAAACAATGGAGAAGATGCCTGAGGAAAGACTCTTAGAAATGCAAACTCTTTTGGAAACAGTTTATTGGAGAAGGAAACTGCTTTTCAAGGTTATGAATTATTTCATCCCTGGATTAAGAATATGGTTGTGTCCTGCATGCACACCTGGAATTAGTTTTAGAAGCATCAAAAATCCGTGGAGTGGTCATGAGTTGCACATGGTTCCAGGAGCTGCTGCTGAGATGTGTCATGAGGCAGGGCATGATGCCCTGATAGGATAGAAGAACCTTTGGCAGATGGACCATGGTTTGCATGGAGACCTGAAGACATTTTGGATATATCAGGACTGTGCAAGGGCTAAAATGGAATGCACTGTTGGCCTGGGATGGAAAGTTTTCCTGGCTACTCAGCCCAGCTTGAGGGGCAGAATTGGAAAATCTGTAGACTGTCAGTCTCTGATTGTATCAAACTTGAACTGCAGAAGATTGATGATTCCTGATGGTGGCTAAGTTTGCATTGTTCTAGTCTCTCCTTGCTATTCCTTATGCCAGTTAAAAATGTTTACTCTGTGCCTTTACATGTTGAAAGTGTTTAACTTGTTTGATTTTATAGGACGCACTATCTTAAGTTGGTAATGCTGAGGGAACCTTTGAAAGTGGACTGAGTACAATTTACAATGTGTAATAGTTATAAATCTTTTGGAGGCCAGGGGCAGAATGTGGTAGTTTGAATATATGGCCCCCAATATATTTAGTGTTTTATTAGTTTATAGTTTGCATCTACAGCCTCCTTGCTGGAGGTAGTGTCACTGGGCGGATCTGAAGATGTGGTGGTGGGTTTAGGATTTCATTCTAAAGATATGCAAAGTGCACCTAGCTGGAGTTCCTGAGGTGTGTTATGCTTTTTGCCCTTTGGCTTTTGTTTTCTGTGTTTGGTCCTGTGAAAGCAGGCCAGCTTTTTCTGCTATCATGGAATTTCCCCTGGATCTGTAAGCTTCAATAAGTCCCTTCCTCCATAACTGTTCCTGGCCTGGAAGTTCATCTCAGCAAACCTGCAGCTGTCTGCTACAACTACCAAGACAAACTAAAAAATATCCTTCAGTTTCAGACAGCTGAAGTGGAGAAAGCTAAAATTCTTTGAACTGTCTTTTCATCTGTGAATAGTGCATAAAACTGCAGTGTTCCTAGACTTCTGATAGATCACACATCCAATCACTTCATCTCATATAATGAAACACTGTAATGCTATAAATTATTAACTTAGAAAAATAAGAATTACCCTGGATACAAAATTTCCATATACCAACTTTGAAGAAAAGAGTAACATTTAATTATGCAATGAATAAAATAAAGTAACAGTAGTCAGAATCAGGGAGCAGAGGACAGGAAAATACTGTTCATAATTCCACAACCTGTTCTTTCTATGCATGTCATGATCTGGCCTGAAACCAAATTCTAAGAAGATCTGAAGATTTCTTCCCATGACCTGGCTATTAGGGAGAATAAATCAACTTTATCAAAGCAGGTTTTTCCAAATGTCACTGAGCTGAGGGTAGAAGTTATCTACCATATCAGAACAAATACTAGGAATCAAATGTACTACTTTTCATGCATAAACATTGATTTTATGTAATCTTTTTTTATGTTTCTGTGAAGCTTTCATAAAGATAAGAAACAAAAAAAAAGTGACAGGAGTTCATGGGACACTAAAGTGACATCTCTTTTTATCTAGTAATTGTCTTATGGCTCCCAACTACCAAACACACAAAATTAGAAGAACATAAATGCTTTCTATGTGGCAAGAGTGGAAAGACAGCTGCTCATTTACTACTTCTCATCTGCATGTCTGTGATGGTCTTATTTTTAATCTATTCTTTCAATCCAGCATAGAAACACTTAACAGAATAAAAGAAAGTGTCTCTGTGACTGATAAATATTAAGATGAGATGAGAAATTACGGGTCATCATGCAACTCCAACTCTGATTCTCTGGCCCATTAACAAACAGGACATTTTGTCACTCAGCACAGGTCCTTGAAGAACTAAGAGAGAAAAAAATGACATGGGTCAACAAAAGAAAGATATTACAGAGAAGGTCAAAAAGTAAGGAGCTGCAATGAGGTGGATACAGCAAAGCTGTGGCAAGCAAATGTGCATTAAATACTGAATTCGGCTTCAGTTTTAATCTCTCCACCTACACTCCTTATGGTCTCCATGTGGCTCATTTTTGCTCTGACTTTTAAGTTAAGCAACTTAAAATTGTAAATTAGAAACATATTTAGTGAAAGATCATAAAGTTAGATGTATCACCAAAGATAGTAACATGACTCAGAGGTCAGATGCTCATTATTCTTCATATCAAATCACAAATGGACCTAGATGTAAATGCTTGCTCTAGGGGTGGCACCTGTTTATATTAGGATAGAATGTCTGTACATATGATTACAAGCACATTATAACTACAGTTTAGAACCCGAGTATTTCAGAAACCCAACAGATGCATCACATCTAACAAAGAGATATCATCTTGGAACAAGGAATCCATATGGCATCAAAGGCGAAAAAGTTCAATACAAAGAAAGTCTAAATAACAAAGTTTTACAGTTGTAACATTGCTAGTTGAGAAGGGATTGTAACTATACTCCCCGTCTTTAATGAAGGCATGTGTGCTAGGGAATTTAAATAGTTAAATGATCTTCAACAGAATTTCATTTTGGGAATTCTGTGTTTAATATAGTGTAATGTAGAAGACAATCAATCAAATACATACAAATTTGAAATCACATATATGTGTGAGTATGTTGTATACCTGTTAATGTGTATGATGACTGCTCTACCTATAATAGTGTAAATACATGTATTTAAGGGTATGCATATAGAAATGTGTGTGAATCTGACTATGTGTGTCTGATCACACATGAACTTTGAGTCTTAATTTGCAAGTGTGTGAATGTATGCTTGTGTACATGCATTAAAATATGCATACTTGTGGGAGTGTGCAGGTGTATGAATGCATATGTGGACCTGTTTATATATCTTATCTTGGTCTACAATTTAATTCACTTACTGTTTGTAATGATCATGTGGAAAACTGTAAGTGATAATGCTCCATCAAGTGGTATTTAAGTGTATTTCATGATTACAAATTACTATGGAAAACACAATTTTAAGACTTTGAGAATGGAACAGAATTCAAAGACCATCCTCAAGCCTCTGGAACTAAATTCTTTAACACAAATGCCTGAATTAAGGAAAAGTGAAAAGACTTGTAGTCTCTTTCCAACTGAAAATGTTGTAATTATATGAGTTTATGTTTTAGGATTGCTTCTTCTTGACTTTTTTCCCCTTAGAAATGAGGTCCTTGTTCCAAAGTGAGCGATCCATTCAAATCCATCTACATCCATTCTGTTTATGTATGTATGAAACATAGCCTTTAAATCTTTTCTGATTTTCTCAAATGATCAGCTGACTTCTCTAATGTTTCCAATCTTTAATCCCATGAGCCAAGTGATCCTTAGTCTATTATTTTATCTCCTCCAACTTGGCACCAATAATTATAAATTTGTTTTTCAAAGAATTTCCTAGGAATATTTTTATTGATATGCCTATAAAAGGATTGAACTCTTAGACTACCTCATCTCCCTGCCCTAAATCTACTAAAGGTCTTCTTTCCTGGTGATGTTATTGGTAGTCATTGTGGTAACCAAATGTCTCGGTCAGTTGTTTCTTGGTAGGGAGGGAGTCACTGTGCCCCAGACTGTTCCTATCCAAAATGAGGCTCTTAAAATCTTCTGAAATGTTCCCTGAACCTTGTTAGGCAAGAAATGGATTTGAATTGTTTTGCTTTCTTGGTAGCCTCTGGATCTCAATTTTGATGAAATTTGAGTAACCACTGTATCCTTCACCATTTCCTTATAGGAATATTTTGGAGTTTTTGAATAATGTACTATTTATGCAATGTACATGAGAGTAATTATATACTTGAACTGGGGAATTTCACAGTTCTCCAAAGATTATTCAATACAATTATTATGGCTTGAATGTAAAATGACCACAATGTTTCAATGTTGCAGTGCAACGTTGGCTGTGAAGTTCCTGATACCCTCCCCCCCCCCAAATGTTCAGGCTATTACCAGGCTTGATTGTCTACCAGTAGTAGATGGTAAAACCATGTTGCTGATGATACCACATGTTTTGGATGCAGTTCATTAAGAAATCAAACTGGAGCTGAGCTGAATGCCTCCTCCCTATTAATTGATTCCACTGGGTCATGTGTTTGAACATTTGGTCCACAGCTGGTGATGCTCATTTGGAAAGGCAGTGGATCTTTTAGGAGGTGGATCCTTGCTGGAGGAAGTGGATCACAAGAGGCAAACCTTGAGTTTGTGTGTTTTTAAAATGTTTTTATTGACAACTTTGATGAATGAGAGCTGCATTAATATATGGGCATAAGCATAAATATTTAAATGGCAAATTCATGGCCGTTATATTTCCATTTAGCCTGACAAGAGTAATGGTTTCCCCTTTTAGGGCCTTATGACCTCCCAATCCATAGGCTTTGATTAGGTTTTCAGGACCAGGCAGGAATTCCCTCCTGTGGATTGACTTCAAGTCTAATCAGAGAGCAGTTAGCTTTCCTCCATAATAGTCATGCCACCATTGCACCAATTACTACATTTGGACTAGGTGACTAGCCATACAGCTTGCAGGATTCACTGTTCATTTTAACACTATTGTTGATTTTTGTTCTCCAACAGGCTGTGTAACTCTTTCTAGCATCCTAACAAGTAATTGACAGGGAGGAGGCATTCAGCTCAGCTCCAGTTTGATTTCTTAATGAACTGCATCCAAAACATGTGGTATCATCAGCAAAATGGTCTTACCATCTAGTACTGGTGGACAATCAAGCCTGGTAATAGCCTGAACATTTGGGGGGTATCAGGAACTTCACAGCCAACATTGCACTGCAACATTGAAATTTTTCTAATAATAATATGTGCTTTTAGAAACAACATTATCCACCTCCACAAGATACTTCTGCCCAAACTTTCTATTTTTTAACTTATATATTATTAGCAACTGAAGAAGTAGATTTCCACATGGTATATTCCTAACATCTTAAATTTTTATTAACTTCCTCCCACCCCATTCTCTCCTCCATTCCTTCTCCTTTGGGCCTTTCTCCCAATGCCCAGTATTCTGCCTCTATACTTACATTTCTACTATACCCTTTTTTAAGTCCTCCCCTCTTTGTCCTCCCTTTAGCCCCTTTCTAGATTCCTTGTCCTTACTACTGACATTTATTCCAACTCATATATAAATCTAAACATTTGAATCTAGGATACACATATGAGAGAAAACATGTGGAATTTGACTTTCTAAGACTGGTTAACTCACTTAATATAATTTTTTCTTGATATATCCATTTCCCTGTAAATTTCTTTATTTTATTTTTCTTTATAGCTAAAATAAAATGTCATTGTATAAATATACCTCATCTTCATTATCTATTCATCAGCTGGAGGGCATCTAGGTTGGTTCCATTTCCTAAGTATTGTGAATAGAGCAGTAATAAACATAGATGAGCAGTAACCCCTGCAGTAATGTAAAGGGTGCTTAGGGTATATGCCAAATATGGGTGTAGCTGGTTCATATGATAAATCTATTTTTAGCTGCCTGAGAAAGCTCCACAGTGATTTTTTTCCTCAATGGCTATACTACTCTACATTCCCACAAACAAGATTTCAAGTTTTATAGCCCACTTCACTTCCTATTCACCCTCTGCTTTGCTTCTGAGCTGCATTGTGATTACCTGCTTCATGCTCCTGCCACTATACCTTCTTTGCCATGAAAATTCCCCTTAAAACTATAAGCTGAGGGCTGGAGAGAAGGCTCAGGAGATAAAGTGTTTGACTGCAAGTTCTAACATGGTTTGATTTCCCCAGTACCCACCTAGGACCCAATGTACAAAGTGGTGCATGTATCTGGAGGCCATAGTTTGCCCTTTGTGTCCTTCCTTCCTTCCTTCCTTCCTTCCTTCCTTCCTTCCTTCCTTCCTTCCTTCCTTCGTACGTTTTTCTTGTTCTTTCTCCTTACAAATAAATAAATAAAATATCTAAGAAAAACTATAAGCTGCAACTAAAACTTTTATTTTCTTAAATTGCTTCCTGCCAGGTATTTTGTCCCACCAACAACAAAGTAACTGATACAGTAATTATTCCTTTGCATATAGAAAAGCTATTGATTTTTGTGCATTGATTTTGTATCCTGACACTTTACTGACAGAATTAATCACCTTTAGAAATTTTGAGATGGAGAGTTTTGAGTCACTTATGTATAGGATCATGTCATCTTCTAATAATGCTAACTTGACTTATTTTCCAGTTTGGATTCCTTTAATTTCTTTCTCCTGTCTTATTGCTTGGACTAGTACTTCTAGTACTATATTGAAGAGCTCTGCTGAGAGTGGGCACCCCACTCTTGTTTGTGATCTCAGAAAAAACTCCTTGAATCTTTCCCCATTAAGTATTATTTGGGCTGTAGGTGCTTTATATAGCCTCTATTTTGCTGAGATATAAATCCTCCATGCCTATTATTTCCAGTGTTTTGATCATGAAGTGGTGCTGTATTTTATCAAAGGCCTTCTCTGCATCAATTGAGAGGATCATGGGGTTCTTATTGTGATTTTTATTTTTGTGGTATATTATGTTGATCAATTTACATGTGTTGAACCATCCCTGCATCCCTCAGATGAAGCCTACTTTGTCAAGGGGGATGATCCTTTTTATGTGTTGTTGAATTCAGTTTGTGAAAATTTTGCTCAGGGTCTTTGCATCTAAGTTTATCAGGGATATAGGCCTATAGTTTTCTTTTATTGTTGCATCTTTCTTTGGTTTTGGTATTAGGGTGATACTAGTTTCATAAAAGGAGTTGGGGAGGATTCCCTGGTCTCAAATTAAGAGAAACAGTTTGAGAAAATTTGGTTTCAGTTCTTCAATGAAAGTTTGATAGAATTCAGCTGAGAAGCCATCTGTTCCTAGACTTTTTTTGAGGGGGGGGGAGGTTTTTTATTAACTTTTCAATGTCCATGAATGTGACAGATTTGTTAAGGGGATTCATCTTCTTGTACTATAATTTTGGTAGGTGGTATGTGTCTAGAAATTCATCTATTTCTTCCAGATTATTCATTTTTGTGGAGTACAGGTTTTGGAAGTATGCCCTGATGGTTTTTCCAATTTCATTCATGTCTGTAGTGATCTCTCCTTTTTCTTTTCTGATTTTGTTAATTTGAGACTTTTCTCTTTTTTGTATGATCAAATTGTCCAGGGGGTTGTCAATGTAGTTTATTTTTCCAAAGAATCAGCTCTTCATTTCATCAATTTTTAAAATTCTTTTCTTAGTTTCCAGTTCGTGAATTTCTGCTCTAATCTTAATTATTTCTTTCTGTCTAAAGCTCTTTGGGTTGGGTTCTTCTTGATTTTCCAGTGCTTTTAGGTAGACAGTTAAGTTGTTAATTTAGGCTCTCTCTGTCTTTATAATGAAGGCATTTATTCCTATGAATTTTCCCCTTAGAACCCCCTTCATTGTGTCATTGGAAGGTTGTGTTTTCATTATCATTCGATTCTAGGAATCTTACAATTTCTTTTTTGTTGTTGTTGTTTTGTTTTATTTTGTTTTTCAAGGTAGGATCTTACTCTAGCTCAGGCTGACCTGAAATTCACTCTGTAGTCTCAGGGTGGCCTCAAGCTCACAGCAATCCTCCTACTTCTGCCTCCTGAGTGCTGGCATTAAAGGCATGCACCACCATGCCCAGCTCTACAATTTATTTATTTATTTTTATTTATATTATTCTGATTTACATTCATAGTATTGGCTCCATTGTCCTCCCTCTTCCATGCCCCATTTTAAAAATATGTTGTTTACTCTCTAGGAACTGGTGGAGTTCTTCATGTGTCTCTTGCTTTTAATGTTTATCTTTAAAGCATTATGACCTGACATGATGGAGGAAGGTACTTCCATTTTCCAGAGTTAATGGAGGCATGCTTTATGACCTAATATATGGTCAATTTTGGAAAAAGTTCCATGTGCTGCTGACAAGAATATGTATTCTGTAGACATGGGATGGAAAGTTCTGTAGATGTCAATTAGGTTTAGTTGATCTATGATGTTATTTCCCTGTTGATTTTCTGCTTGGATGATCTGTCTATTGATGATAGTGGAGTATTGAAGTCTCCAACTGTGATAGTGTTGGTGTTTATTTCTGTTTTATTCTTGAATAGATTTTGTTTTATAAAAGATTGGCACCTGTTTTGGTGTATATATACGTACGACTGTGATATACTGCTGTTGGATTATTCCCTTGATGAATTAGAAGTGGCTTTCTTTGTCCTTTTTGGTTACTTTTGGAGAGGATGCCTGAGGAAAGACTGTTAGAAATGCAAACTCTTGTTTGAAGGCTATTTTATCAGATATTAATGTAGCAATGCCTGGAATGCAGTGTTGGCATGGGATGAAAGTTTTCTTGTTTTTTGAACTATGCCTCTTGCTTTTTATTATTTCCATCATATCATTTTCCATACTTTTACACTGAGGAAGTGTCTATCTTTAGTGGTGAGGTGAGTTTCTTCAAGACAGCAGATTGAAGGGTTCAGTGTTTTGATTCACCCTGATAACCTTTGTCTTTTAATAGGTGAGTTTAGACCATTCATATTTAAGGTTATTACTGTGAGGTTTGAATTAATCCCTGCTGTGAAGAAGTGTTTTATGGGGTTTGGTGCTTTCTTGTGTTTTGTACTATTTTGAGCCTGGTCTATTTTGGTTAATGTGATCTTCTTATTGTTGGCTCTGAAGATTAGTTGTTTGACTATTCTATATGGAGTATTCTCTCAAGTATTCTCTGTATATTTGGCTTTGTGTTAATGTAATCATAGACTTGCTTTTTTTTCATGCAAAGTTTTCCTTTCCCCTCTATTATGAGGTTTTCTTTTGCTGAGTGGAGTAGCTTGGGATGGAAGTCATAGTTTTTTAGACTTCAAAGTGTTCCATTCCAGGCCCTTCAGGCTTTCACAGTTTCCATTGAGAAATATGATGTAATTCTGGTGGGATTACCTTTATATATAGTGAGTTGTTTCTCTGTTGCTGCTTTTAACACTCTTTCTTTGTTTTCATTGTTAAGAGTTTTAACCATAATATGCCTTGGAGAGTTTCTTCTTTGTTTCTGTCAGTTTGGTGTTCTATGGGCTTGTTATATCTGGATGGGCCTCTCTTTTGAGAGCTTTTGAAATTTTTCTTCAATAATTTTGTTGAATATGTTATTTATGCCTCTGGCCTGGAATTCCTCTCCTTCTGGTATATCTGTGATCCCCATGTTAATCAATTTTGTCTATCTTGTCTTCCAGGTAAGAGGTTATGTCTTCCACATGAGTAACTCTTTTAGTGAGGGGTTCTAAAGAAGTTTTTATAAGTTCTCTTTGATTTTTGTTTGCTGTTGTATCATTTTGCATCATGTTCATCTCTTTTTTGAGGTATGATTTCAGTTTGAGTTCTGATTTTCTTCACGTTTCCTGGAATCCATTCTTTTTTTTATTATTATTATTATTTTTTTATTGACAACTTCTGGACTAGCAGATACTAACCATGATAATTCCCTCCCCTGGATTTCATTCCTACATTTGTTCAAGTCTTCATTCAGCTTAATCAATCAGTTTTTGAGACATTTCAATTCTTGACTCACCTTCAATTCATTCATCTCTTTTGAGAGTTCTAATGTTTTCTTCAATCAAGTTATACCTACTGTCAAAAGCTGAATGTTCTAAGAGATGATTCTGCTCAATGTTTGTGACATGATTGTTGGTTCTTTGATTGTTTGTTTCCAGTTCAGCAATTCTTTTGATCATGGTCTCATTGCTTTTTTGTTGTTATTGTTTTTTTTTTTTTTTTTTTTTTTTTTCCATTTTGGGATTGAATTTCTGTTGATTTCATTGGATACTTTCATTCTAGGACTAGGCCTCCTTGGTGGAGATCTCTCAGTTTTCTGGCTTTTGTTGGCTCATTTGCACTGTAGTCTACCCAGTTTATTTTATTGAAGAGGAAGAAAGTTTTTATCCTCTGGCCCATGTACCCTCTGACTCAGCTGAATAGGTGAACCAACATACCCAGTGTCCAGTCAGGATACCAGAGCAAAAGGTCTGATTCCACAGCCCCAAAAGACCAGTCCTCTCCAAGCAAGGCATAATGGGACCTCCTAAGACCAAGGAACTGGGAAGGGCTAAGAACAGGGATCTGGCCTACTCACTGCATGCTGAGCCAGCCTGCACACCCTCAGGGGCACCCTGAGAGAACTGGGAGGAGTCAGGAAACAGGAATCTGGCCTACTCACTCTGTGCCATGCCCAACCCACACAGTTTCTGGGGCATAGGGAACCAGAAAGTGCATTTTAATATCAATCCTCAGAGGGAGATTGAAACTTTCTCTAATTTTAATGCGTCCTTTAGAACCCAGATGATGTGACCAGCAACCACAAAATACACAAAATAGAGATCTGGTCACTCATTCTCAAAGCCACCTACACACCTTTTAAATAAGAAAAGTGTACTAGTTTCTTAGACATTTTTTGTCTAGATTCATGGGTCAGTTAATCGTGTGTTTATGCAGATCCAGTGGAGTCAAACCCTTTGATATTCTAAAATGTCACACTATGTACAAATTGGAGATGTTTTGAAAGAAGGTGACATGCAGTGTTTGTACTTTTAAATTGAGATTGAAAAATCTCACACCAACTTTCATTTCAAACTTTTCCTTCACTTAGTTGTTTTTTTCTTTATGTTCAGGTTGTTTCATTGGTACAGAAATATTCCTTAAGCTCTGAGTATTCCAATTCCCATTTAAGCCTATAAAATGTGCACAGGTAAAGGCAGGATCATTTAATTGCCATTGAATTAATAAGCGATCTTGAAATATAATACACAGAAGAAATAGGCTATGAAGAAAGCACTAAGTAATGGGAAAAAGCAAAACAAAACAATGTTTTGGGTTCCCTGAAGCTTTGCTCTACTTCTACCATGTTACACAACTTTACCTGGCATGCCACATCCTATACCACCTGCAGAGCCCACTGTTGTTTTCTGCAAGGCTTCTCAGGAGTCTACCTTACACTAATATTAATTTGATGGTGGAATCAGGGAGGAATACCCAGTACAGAAATATGTGAAGCCTTGTTTTACAGAGATTGTTAAAGAAAACTAGATCAGCAGGAACAAAACTAACTTTAATCAGGAACCATTGAAATAGGAGCAAGGAGACTTCCATGTAGAATACTCTTCAGTGGCATACACAAGAAAAAGATATAATTGTAGATAAGGCATTGGTTTGGCACCTCAGTCAATGAACAACTGTAGAGAGGAGACATGGAAATAAAACAGGAAGGTGAAATTCTGGTTAAAGTGATAGGATTCTTGATGATGACAAGCTAGAACAATGGAAGAACATTTGAAAGATGCTGTGAGAGATGCTGGTTAACAATAACTTGGATATGCATTGGAAAAGGCATAGGAGAACATAAAAAATCCAAACTTTGAGATCGAATTAACATGAGACTCAGAGGGGTTTGAATAAAGCTTTGTCTTAGAATGACTGAGGTTTGATAACGAAGAAAAAATTCATTTGATCCCATCCTTCAAATACTTAACCCATCATGATGGGGCAGCAGTTGTAATTCAGAGGTTTCTGTGCAGTAGAATCTTCATCGTGATAATTTTCCATACACAGCTCATCCTATATTTGAAAGTATCCAGTGTGTTAAAATTTTAATATGAGATGCATATGTTTAAGTTCTACTGTGCACTGTTCTCTGTACACATTCTAGGAGTGTTATTTAACTACCTCCATGAGGAACATATATCAGAGAGATTAGCAAGAGAATAGGATCCATATCTTTTAAAATTTTATTTATTTGAGAGAGAAAAAGAGGCAGATAGAGAGAGAATAGTCATGCTAGGGCCTCTAGCCAATGAAAAGAGTTCCATATTCATGAACTAACTTGTACATCTGGCTTTATGTGGATATTGGGGAATTAAATTTGGGTCCTTTGTTTTGAAGCCAAGTACCTTAACCACTATGCAATCTCTACAGCCTGGATCCATAATTTTTAGGGAAAATGGATCTAATATACATGAAGCCAGTGCTTTATTACTCAGGTTTCCTGAGGTAAGATAACTTCTACAAAGAATGATTGGACAAAAAGTGCATGGCTATTAAACAGGAAATTACAACTCTATTTGTTCTAATTAAACTGTTAGTGTGTCTTCAAAGATAAGGTCATTCCTTTATTCTAGGGAAAGGGAGTGTGCACTGGAATGAGAGGCTTTTGACCTGCTGAAGCAGAAAGCCAGCTCATCTTCATGTTCTTTCTAGAGGAGAAAAACGAGGGTAAGGTGACTGTGACCTCTCTTCTGATATATTGTCAAATGACAAGATGCTACGTTCTGGGGATTTGTGTCCAAATCTCCACCAACAATTTAATGAAAACAAGTACTTGTGATTGAGATATATTTATACCACATCTGTCTTTCTCTGTCTCTGTTTCTCTGTCTCTCTCTGTCTCTCTCTCTTTCTGTGTGTGTGTGTTTATGTGTTCCTGTTCCTTCCATATATCCAGTTTATATGAAAAAAATTGATCCCTTCCTTCAGTTTCTAAGACTGAGTTTGTAAAGACACCGGTCACCAGTCTTTAAATGTCAAGATTGCCAAAGGTTGCCTTAACTAACTTTTGTTTTTTCCTTGTTTTGTACTTATTCATTAAACAATAAAAGCTCTAACCTAATTTAGTAGCTATACAACATCATGTTGTCAGACTTAGGTATACACAGCAGAAAAAATGTCTCCCTATTATAAGAATGATTGGGGGAGGCAAATAAAGTGGGAACAAGGCTAAGAAAATGCTTCATCCTGGGAATTTAGAACCTGCTGAGAAATTAGCATTGGAAATGCAAATGAGGTTAGGGAAATTAAGAGGATTAACTGGTTTACAAGGATTTATTCAAAAGTAAAAAGAAGATGACTGAAAACCTTTGAGATCTGTTCACTTTAGGTGAAATGAAAGCTGTTTTGTTTTCCCCTAAGGGTGTGTGTGTGTGTGTGTGTGTGTGTGTGTGTACATGCTATTGTCCTTTTCATTATGTTGTGTCTGCTTTTAAATTGAAAACATTTGGGTAGGATTTGCAAGGTGTTCTCTGAGTCTCGTTGCTTACTGTCTTTCTGTGTACAATCTATGGCCCGAAGCTGACAGCCTTGAAAACTTTCTTGCAAAATTACTTTTTTGTGATAAGAATAGCTATTAATGATGAGAGGCTGGAATCTTGTTCTTTTTCCTTTCTTTCTCTTTTTTCTTTATAGGAAGAAGGGATTTATTTCAAACTTCCAGATACAAGGGAACAGAAGAAACTATTTCCCTATATCCAAGCAGAGAGAAACAGCCAAACAGCCAGCTAAAACCAAAAGCAGCCAGTACTAAAGGGCAGAAAGCAGTGGAGACCCAAGCAGAACTGCACTGCATATCTTTGGGCTCAAAATCAAACATACCAAACATACCTTCTGCAGTCTGGAAGCTAGAGACCCAAGTTTACAAGCTTTAATAAAACACCTGAGTTTATGGGAGACATACATCCAATCTACCACATGTAGGTGCTGGGGAATTGAACCCAGGCCATCAGGTTTTACGATCAAGACCTTTAACCACTTAGCCATCTCTCCAATCCTGTTGTTTCTTTTTTTAACTATTTTTTTATTGACAACTTCCATAGTTGTAGGCAATAACCCATGGTACTTCCCTGACTCCCCCCACTTTCCTCTTTGAAACTCTACTCTCCATCATATCCCCTCCATCTTTCAATCAATCTTTCTTTTATTTTGATGACATGATCTTTTCCTCCTATTATGAAGGTCTTGTGTAAGTAGTGTCAGGCACTGTGAGGTCATGGATATTCAGGCCATTTTGTGTCTGGAGGAGCATGTTGTAAAGAGTCCTACCCTTCCTTTACATTCTTTCTCCCACCTCTTCTGCAATGGACCCTGAGCCTTGGAAGATGTGATAGAGATATTACAGTGCTGAACACTCTTCTGTCACTTCTTCTCAGCGCCATGGTTCCTTCTGAGTCATCCCAAGGTAACTGCCATCTGAAAAGAGAAGATTCTCTAACCAAAAGTGAGAGTAGCATTAATATATGGGTATGAACATTAAGAGAAGTGTTTAGTGGGTAGTTTTGTGAGCATAGTATATACATTTAGCCAGACACCAACAGATGTTACACTACTAGGGCTCATGACTACTCCTGTTGCAGGTTTTCAGTATCAGGGATGTATTCCCTCCTATGGAGTGGGCCTCCAGTCCAATTAGAGAGTGGTTGGTTTCCCCCATAACAGACATGCCACTCTTGCACCTGTTGGCTCATTTGGCCTGGCTGGCCAAATTTAAAGCTTTCAGTGTCCACTGTTGAGTATCTTCACTGGCTTTCTGTACCAGGCATGCATCCTTCCCATGGAGCAGGCCTCCAGTCCAATTAGATAGTGGTTGGTTTCCTCCATAACTGACATGCCATTATTGCATCAGTTAGTACACTTGGCCTGGCTGGCCAATATGCAGGCTTGCAGGGTCCACTGCCATTTACCACTGTTGATTACTTCTCTCTCCCCTAGGGCTACATGTAGAATAGCTCTTTCAGGCTGTCTAACAACTAGTTAACAGGGAGAAGTGTTGTGGTCCCCCCTAAGGCCAGCCCAGGAGGGACGGTAGGGTCTCTGCCGAGTTGGGGGTGAGCAGTGTGGAATCACAACACAGACTCCTGGAGTTGGGTGAAAGCAGGAAGTCAGCTGCTGCAAACTTGTTTATTGAGGAAGTGCAGAGGGTTTTTAAGGGGATTGGCTGGTCAATCATCATATGGGGTGGTCCCCTTTTTGTGACCAATGACAGCCTGTCTCTGGACAGGTCATCTTATAGCAGGTTTCTTGCAAGCATGGGACTGTAGCTGTTGTCACGCTAAGCCTGTGCAGAATGCCATGTTCGCAGAAGCCACTTCCTGGTTTCTTCTGCCATGTGGTCTGGCTAGGACCAGGCCTGTATTGTGCCATACAGAGGAGGTTTTCAGCTCAGCTCCAGCTTGATTTCTCAGTGACTTTCAGCCAAAGCATGTGGAATCATTAGCAAAAAAGTGCCTTACCATCTAGTTCTTCTATTATCCCGAAACTTCCTCATTATAATGCTTTAAAAAGCATATTTTTCCATCTTTATCAAGCATATTTAAGGAAGGAGTCTATAATATTATTTATACTAAATATAAAATCCAGATGATTTTGGAATGTGCATGTTTGTTCCAAAAGAGCTTATTCGTGTCTATAATTACTCAAGGTTATCCACATTTTCCTGCTATAGGAATTTCTAATTTACTTTTTCTATTTTGGCATGCCATTAAAGAAAAATATTGAATAAGCAAGATGAGAAAATCCCCTTAAAAAGAAGCTTTATTTTAGCCAATTCATTCTCAATATAAATTCTAAGGACTTTGTACAGGCATCCCTCTATTTTTCATGAACACTATGCTGAAGAACTTCTCACATTCATATTTACTAAAATACTTTTTTTTTTTTTTTAGGTAGGGTCTCACTGTAGCTCAGGCTGATCTGAAATTCACTATGTAGTCTCAGGGTGGCCTTGAACTCACGGCGATCCTCCTACCTTTGCCTCCCAAGTGCTGGGATTAAATGCATGCGCCACCACACCAGGCTTATTACTAAAATACTTAATCTTAATTTTCTCTTTTTTTTTCTTTTCTTTTCTTTTCTTTTTTTTTTTTTTCTTTTTGTTAGCTGGTAGGGTGAACTCAGATACTAATGCTACTCAAGCACTTTACCACTGGACCACTGAACCATATCACCATTCCTAATAGTCTGTCATTTCTAATCTAGTAACTAGTAAGATGTTGCAAACATTTTGCTAAAAGCCTAGAGTCTCAGTCACATCATTTTATTCTTATATGTCTGTTAATTCTGTGTAACTTATCCACTCAGGGAGGATACTTTACATTTTGACCTTACCTTCTTCATGTGTAAAATAATATATTCTGAGAATATGTGTTTTCCTCAATATAGCATCTACTTTCATTAACTTAAATAAGAATAGGCTTATTTTTCCTCATAGTTTTGGATACAATGGGTCCATTGATTTTCACCTTCTGACAGTATTTTATGATGGGAACATGTGGTAGAATAAACCACTTTCCTTCTGGCTGAGAAGAGAAAGAGACAAGAGGAGTCCTGGGTACAGCTCTTTTCTCAAAGGCTCTCCCCTAGGAGATCTCCCACTAGGGTGCTTTAAAGGTTCCACCAACTTCCTGTGGTGCTATGTTCTGAGGAACGAAGCCTTTACATTTTATATTCAAACTATAGTAATAATATGTGTGAAACTCATTGTCTGTATATAGGATTCTGAGTGTTTGTACATCCTTATCTACCACAGTGAACTCCTCTCAAAGTGCAAATTTCAAATATAAGCCACTCAGAGGCAATAAAAGCTACAGTAGTCAGATGTATGGTAGCAACAGTATACAGATGGACATGTCATTATATAAGCCACAAGAAAGACTTCAGATATGCTAGTTTTCAGACAAATGTGATTTCAATTAGAATACTCTTTCCAACACAGGAAACAAAAAGTAAAACTTGAGGGCTGTGGAATCTGTATAGCATCTGTTACATCATGCTAGATGAAAAAGAAATAACCAAGCAATGCATGGACACCAATGTATATGTGAGCCTGTGGATTATTTTGATATGTCAAAAACATATTGCACAATGGTAAAATCAACACTAACTAGTGCAGAAATAAAATACACATAAGTGTACCTAGCAAGCAAATAACATTAATTTTATTAATTTGATAAGTTGGCCAATGTTTTCTTTTACTTTTCTTTCTTTTTTTTTTACTATTTGGGTTTTACTCATTCATACAAACTATGGAATTAAAATACATTCATTCACAGATGTCATTCTCTCATCGTCTGTCACCACAGTTGTGCAGCCAAAACACCTCTCTACTGTCAAATAATTTTAAAAGAAGTCCCTAGAAAATCCTTTTAACAATTTTCCCTCCATAATAATAACCCTTTGTGTTTAGTGTGAGATATTAATGACTTTAATGTATGTGATATGATGCAGATGATCCTGAAGAAGGGCTCCAAAACAAAGTGCCTCAGGCTTCCCTCAGTCTGACAATGGCTAAGGACATTGCCTTCAAGGAAAGCTTCTCTTTGTTGGTCTGAATATGCAAATCTAGGGTGACCAACTACCTCAATAGTCTGAAACCCAGAAGCTTGTCACCATCTGGACCTTTCAAAGCTCACTGGCACAATTCCCAGTGAAGCAGGATGACATAGTTGTTCGTGGGTATGTCCTGGACCATAACACATGGGGAATGCTGAGATTCCATTGAGCTGTATCCCAGGTCAGCTTGAATCTTACTTCACGCAGCTACGAGATTGTGGCCATCCATGTACAGGCATCAGTAGCACTTACCCAAGGCTCACTGTCAGCCTGTGACTACTTTCTTGTTTCAAAACCAACTTCACTGTAACTGATCTCTCAAATGACCCCAGATTATTTGTTCTTTAATATTCCCATGATGAACCTAAGCAAGCACGAGAGGACAGCCATGTCTTGCTCTCAGATATCCTCTAGTCATAGATCAACTAGGTACTCTTAAGAATATAGCTTTGATTGGATACAGAATTTAGCATGGGTATGAAAATAAGTAATCCTTCTGTGTTCAAAACTTTTTTGTAACACTCCATGGTATCAGGTAAATAAAATTTTTCCTAATTTAAAGAATAAGCAATGAGTTTTATTAAATGCCAATGCATATGGAAAATGAGGTTAACTTGTATATTATACTGAATGATCATCAAAACAGAATTAACTGCACATACACTTGATCACAATGAGTGAGGTAATGTATTATCATAACCAACTTACATTAAAAACCAAGTGAGAAAACTTATTGAAGTTTGTTATTTTGTATGTTTCTCTACCCTCCCCCAATTACTAAATGGTTCAGACATCTATAATGGCTACCTAAAGAAAAGTATCAGATTTCCTTTATGGCCCACACTTTAAGTACTATTTGTTCTGCAAAGTGGCATTGGGTTTGCCAGACTTGTTGATGGACTGCCTTGGGAGAATATCAATAATTGTTTCAAAATTTTTATTAATAGGAGCCAATATTGCAAATTTAATGACTTTTATCATAATGGAAATGTTAAGACAATTGATCCAAGAAAACCAAATATACTTAATGTCAATTAAACCCTTCTCTCTTAGAACTTATGAGGAACTTATTTCTAGCAAATTATTAATTTCTTTCTGGAATCATACATATAGTTTAATGGGTATTAATGGCACAGTACTTCCATCAGAGTTGTCATATATTTTACTTCAACCTGAGGATTGAGCTGTAAGCAGTCTTGATTTACTTAATCTGTGTGATCCCAGCAGAATGTCTGGAACTAATGTGTAATGCTTGGGATTGAATGTGGAAAGAACTTTTGAGTTAACACAAGTATATAAAATTGCAGATCCTCACAAAGCACCCAGTGTGTGTCTTATGCACCTCACTTATTTTAAATCATAGAGCGCCTTCTCCATTTCTTAGGCCCCTCATCAATGAAGGATGTAGCAACCTATTTGATCTTTTCTCCCAGAAATGTTTTCTGGAAATCACAGAGTTTTATCCTTAACTTTTCTAACCATAGATAATATTCAGTCCTCTTCACTCTCTTTTTTTCTATTCCTCATCTTGCTGATCACTACATCACCCCTTACACCATGCCGAATACTCCCACTTCAACTTTCATGTCTTTCTTTTTTTTATTATTAAGAACATATTTTGTATGAATACATCATGCGTTGGTACCATATTTTCCCTCTTCCCTGCCCCCATTCTGCAGGGGACCCACCTCAGTGGGCTTGATGATATTCCCCATGGAGTTGTGGGTTATGCATTGTGGGAGCAACAGTCAATTTTGGAGGGAGGCAGTGCCTCTGAGTATGCTTGACAAAATCACAATCCCTTACAATCTTTCTACTCCCTCTTCTGCAAAATTCTCTGACCCTTGGTGGGTGTGTTTTAAGTCCAGTTCAGTGATGAGCTCTTAGGAGCCTCTGCATTTCTGCTTTGATATGTGATGAGTATCTTCAGTGTCTATTGCCTTCACCCTGGTGCTGCTTGTCAGGCTCCCAATGGAAGCAGCCCTCTTGCTGGTCTCCTCACTTCCTCTGTGGTTTCCTGTGGGTTTTGACTGAGATGTGAGGGGTGGTGTTTCTACTCAGGTCTCACTACTTTCTGAAAAGAAGAAAAACAAAACAGATTGTCCAATGTAGTTTAAATTGGATAAATGCTATTAGTTTAGGGAGCTTTGATGGATATAGCCTCTCTTTTAGCCAAAGACTAATGGTAGCTTGATAGTAGAGAACATAACCTTTGTCTCCATAGGATTCAGAACGGGTCTAAGTTACAGATATGGATTCCTTTACACTGAGTGGATCTCTTAGCCAATCAGTAAGCCATTGGTTAGCCAGCAAGTCTATGTGCCTCCACTGTACTTTCTTTTTTAAAAAATGGATTCTACATATAAGATAAAACTTTAAAGAGTTGTCTTTCTGTGTCTGGCTTATTTTGCTTAATATAATCTCCAGCTCATTTATTTTCCTGAAGATGGCATATATTCATTCTTCTTTATGGCTAATGTTTCAATGTATACATGTGCCCACATTTTCTTTATTCATCTGATGATGGTTATCTAAGCTGATTCCCTCACTTGCTTGGTAGTGACAGGGCTGCACTGAGCATGCATGCACAGTTTTGCTGACTTTGACTCTTTCAGTTTATGCCCAGGAGCCACCACTGGATTGTGTGCTAGTTCTATTTATAGTTTCTGAGAAAGCTCCTTGCTGACTTTTATGGTGATTATGGTAACTGTAACTTACAATCATATGTTTGATGTGCTTTACTCACCAAAGGGAAGATCATGCAACTGACCTGTATCTGTTAGCCCAGGGATGGTCTATGGCAGCATTCTAATCAGAACAGTCTCTACAGTATAGAGAATAGCAACGAGTGGGCCACTACTACTGGTCCTCCAAAATGAGGTATATATTAAAAGGACTTCCAGGTGACATCTGAAGCCCACTGCCTTTAGGGAACACTGAGCATGGGTTATAACCAGGTTTGTTATAAACATTAGTTTATCTGTTTATCTCACAATGCTGAAGGGAAGTCATCACATGTGCTTATATATGCTGGGCCTGTGTTCTGTCACTGAGCTACATTCCCACCATGGATGCATGTAAGTTAAGATGGATCTAGAATGCTTTGCTTTTTGACAATTGCATTTTGGATACATTACATTCAGAGGATCTGAGCTATTAGTGTTAGGTCTACCACTTGTTATCCAAATATATTTCTGAAGCTATTTAAACTGTGAGCATTTTAAAGAACAGGATTCATAACCCATCATCTGTAAGCTGATAAAGATGCAAAGTGGTATCAGCTGTTCTCAATGACCCTAGTGGTGGTAGCTCCTGTAAAAGCCACACCAAACAAACAACTTCTAACCACTTTTAAACATAGGAATTCAGATAGGAAGGTCTTCAGCATGAAGGAGGCCTATGAAGAAAAATAACACAATTTCTCTAAAAAGGTACTTGTGTGAGTAATATCTTGGGCAAAGTTTTGCAGTGGTAATTTATACCAATATGTCTTATGTTTTCTTTAGCAGGTCTAATTAAAATGAGATAAGAAAAGAGTAACAAAATGGCATGGAGTTTTCAAAGCCAGAAACAAAATTAAGAAAAAACTTGATTTAAATCTAATAACTGGTCTCATATAAGAGTTAAGAAGTAACAATAAAAATATATAACTCTATATTTGTCTGTGAAGAGTACCCTGGATTTATACACATATACAAGTGTACTTTGTTCCCTTATATTCCAATATCAGTCTACTTACATGGAGTCTTGTGCATAACTTATACAAGAAGTTAATCTTGAACTCATATGCTATACTTGCAAACACTTTTTAATTTTTTTAATTTTTATTTTTTTAATTAATTAATTTATTTTATAATTTAATTTATTTTCCTTCAGGGATGAATGTTTTAGCTGTTCGGTCCATGTTGCTGTTGATGGCAAGAAAGGAGGTCTGTATGTCACTTTTCCAAGACCTATGACTTTGGTTAGGGAGGTTTACACAGCCTCTCAATGTCAGATAAACCTCCCTCCTGCAATTCTGCCCATGCTTTTAAAACACTGACTGAGCATCTAATGCAGCATTTCACAAGCCTTGAGGTTTCCTTTTGAGGTTCTCTGAAGTGAATGACTCTCCTGTTTTCTCCATTAGGTTCAATACTTTGGCCAAGTTATCTCGAGGAATGGCTGCATGCCTTACATAGCTTGGCATGCAATAATAATGAATTGGGAATATATAGAAAGTGTATTCTGTTGTTTTCTTCATAGCACAGCCTTTTTCACTGCTGTGCTTCAATATCTTGAATTAATAATATTAACATTTATTGTCAAAACCAGTGCTTTACAATATATGGTGACTACAAAGGAGTTATATGCATAACCTTTCAATACCTTCACATCAGTTTGCATTGTCAATGTTCTGGCTTGTTTTGAACTACTTTCCTGGGTGATATCTAGCTCTTATAATTCCTTCAAGTTCCTACTTGCCCTCAAATTCTCCTCAAGAATCATTTCTTCTAGGAGCCTATTTGATCCTTTATTTCTTGCCTCACTGTGTTTATAAGACTCTTCTATGTTCCCAGACCACTCATTCAATTTACATTTACACTGTTTATTCATTCCTATGCTTCTGCTGTAAGCACATATTGAAAGCTTACCAGACCCTAGAACATTCTACAAAATAACACTATAAAAAAGTGGAACCTGGTATGATTTTATTTTGTAATGGCAACCTCATAGCTCTGTCAAACTTTTCATATATTTATAAAATATGCATAATTAACTTTGGCAATAAATACTAATAATATTAATTCAAATTATACTTAATTGTTTAAAATGGTTTCCTAAGCCATTTATATGTACTTTAAATGCATAGTAGCACAGGCTTATCTTCTCAGCACAAGATTCCATGTGTATTCTAGAAATAGCAGATACTGAAATATTTATTTATGGTTAACTGGTAGATGTAAGCTACAGTTGCTCAGTCTGTGGTTGGCCATTTTCCCCTAGTACCTCATGTAGCACTTTCTAGCACTAGACAGGCTAGCTGTCTAGGGACTGGCTTTCTTGTGAATTTCAACCAGGTCTCTCCATACTCTGGGCCAGCAGCATACGGTGTCTTTAGCAATATGGTCTTAGTTTTGCCTCTGGCAGATAATCAATGCTTTAACAGAAAGCTGTCTTGATTTGCAGGTAGCAACCAATCTCTGGTACAAGGAGTTATAGGTAGGGGACAGAAAAAAAAAATCTTTTAAGCTTAGGTTTCATCCCACCCTCACCAGAGCCCTACTTTTGAGGTGCTCCCCCCTTACTCTTTATCCTATCTCTGAGGATAAAGGTTTCTATGGTATCAGCTCATTTTGAATTTAATTTTGTGTTTGTTTCCTCTCCCTCTTCTTCCCCTCCCTGCAAACATTCCCATCCCTATTGTCTGGGCCTTGAGGTGCCTATAGGAATGACAGCAAATAGAGCAGATCCAGGTTAGGAACCTCAGATAAATGAAAATATACAGCATTTGTCTTTCTGGGATTGTGTATTTTTCTGAGTATTATCTGTTCCAAGTCTGTCCATTTTGTTACAAATTTCATTATATCATTTTTTTCTCACTGCTGTGTAGAATTGTATTATGTAAATGTACCACAACTTTGTTATCAATTCATCTAATGATGGGCATCTGGGTTGATTTCCATTCCTACCTATAATGAATTGAGCAGCTATGAACATAGTTGAGCAAATATCTCTGATCTGAGATGCGGAGCTTTTAGGGTAAATGCCCAGTAAGAGAATAACTGGGTCTGTTGTAGCTCTATGTTCATCCTTTTCAAGAATCTCCAAATTTGATTTGCATAGTTGTTGTAAAAGTTTACATTCCCACCAATCATGGATGACAGTTCTTCTTTCCCCACATGTGTGCCAACATTTGTCATTGTTAGATTTTTTTAATGACTGTCATCCTTACTGGAGTAAGGTGGAATCTCATGGTTGTTTTGATTTGCATTTCTCTAATGATTAAGCATGTTGAACATTTTCTTAAGTGTGTGTTAGCCATTTGTAATTCTTTTTTTTTTTTTTTTTTTCACTTAAAAGTTTATCTCATGTGAGTCAACATATAGTATATTCTTGGGGAAATTTTTTTTTGCTGCTCCAGTTCACATTATAAATTAACTTACAAATATATTTGTATTACAAACAATATATAAAATTATTATCTTGTCATGTTTCACATACAAAAAATATCCATAGAAAGATTTTCATACATACAGTATAGGGGTAGGTAGCTTCTTTGTTATTTCTTTCTTGCTTGCTTGCTTGCTTGCTTGCTTGCTTGCTTGCTTTGTTTTGAGGCTGGGTTTCACTCTAACCCAGGCTAACCCATAACTCCCAACTTCTGCCTATCCTCCTACCTCAGCCTCCCTAGTGCTGGGGTTAAAGGTATGAAGGTATGTGCCACCACGCCTCACTCTTTGATTGTTTGTTTTCATTTATTTATTTGAGAGAGAAAGAGGCAGATAGAGAGATAATGGGCATGCCAAAGCCTCCAGCCACTGCAAATGGAACTCCAGACACATGTGCCACCTTGTGCATCTGGCTTACTTGGGTCCTGGGAAATTGAACTTCGGTCATTTGGATTTGCAGGCAAGTGCCTTAACCACTAAGCAATCTCTCCATACCTGGTTGTCTTTTTAATAAGTAATGGTGATACAATTTGTACTTCAAGAAGTCATTAACATAATTTTTGTATGTTTCAAAACGTAAAAAAATGCTGTGAATCCGAAGAATACATAAGGAACACGAACAAGGTCCTGTCTCCAAAAACAAAAATACGCAATTTAGTTTTTTAATAAGGTGCATGTGATCCCATTTCTAAAATAATTAAGACTCCAAGCTAACAACAATTAAAAAGGCTTGAAAACATTCCCCTGGCAACTCCTTGCATGTGACCTTCACTTTAATGGAAGGCCGTTCCCATAAGTTCAATCATTCCAGTTTTTAATCTTTGAATAAATTGCCATTCAGTAAATAATGGCTGAGTGGTCTTGTGTGTTGTATATACCAAGCTCTAAGCTAGATGCTGAAGAGTGACTCCAAAGAATATTCAGATGCAGTTATCTCTGAAAGTAAAAGGGAGTACAAAAACAAATAACATGTACACATAAATCTTAATAATTTTCCCACAAATGGTTTCTCATTTTAAAAACTATGCATTTCAAAACTTAAGTTTATAAAATTTAAATAAGCACTTAGCAAGTGAAATATTTAGGACACAAGCTAAGAGGGATAGGATGACAGGCTTACCATTATAAACCAGAACAGTGGCCACCCCACACATCAGATTTTGGCAGTAGGAGTAGGTGTCAGCCTTTGCTGCTCAGGGGACATGTTGAACGACTTATTTCAACAAGATTCTTTGGTTAAGTGGGATCTAACTTCATGCTTACAGAATATTGTGTGCCCATGAGTTTGGCCTGTCTAAGAACTAGAACATAGGTTTACAAGCACCAGATCTGGAGGCAAGCTGCCTGGCCCACAGTTTCCTATGTTTCCAACCATCTCAGGGCTTCACTTCCCTCATGTGGAAAATGAGGGCCCTTGCCTCAGTGTCTTCTTCAGCAGCCTCAGAACCTTAAATAGCAGCACCTTGGGATCCAGGGAATACAGCTGCCCTCCAGCACATCCCCCACCCCCACCTCCATTTCTAATGCCTCACCAGACAGCTCATAGCTGAGCACCTGCCCCAGTTGCAACCAGCAGTCATCCTACCACAGCCCTTTCCCTGCCAGCACCAGTGGGGTCCAGAACAGCCACTTCTGCAACCGTTTCTACAACTTCAGCATGGTCAACAGCCTCATCTACCACCAGGAAGGCTCTGAGGTGTAAAGACTTCTGTATGCACCCTTGAGACACACTCTGAATGTAGGTTCAAGTCCAGAGGTCTGGAGTAGGGCTGAGTGTTTGCCTCTACTTCTGAGCCCCTGAGGGATCCTGTTGTCCACTGACTATGCTGGAGATTATATATATATATATATATATATATATATGAACTTACACCCCAACATTTTTTCCATTTGTAATTCTTCCTCTGAGAGCTCCCTGTTCAGTTCTCTGCCCCACTTTTGGAGTCAGTTGTTTGATCTTTTATTGTTTAGTTTTTTGATTTCTTTGTAGATTCTTGATATTAGGCTTCTGTCAGTGGTATAGCTGATGAAGATTTTCTACTATTCAGTGGTCTGCTTATGGTATGTTGTCTGTGCAAAAGCTTTTTAGGTTCATGAGATCCCATGGGCTACTGAGTTTTTTTTTTTTTTTTTTTTTGGTTTTTCAAGGTAGAGTCTCATTCTAGCTCAGACTGACCTGGAATTCAGTATGTAGTCTTAGGGTGGCCTTGAACTCACTCACAGCAATCCTCCTACCTCTGCATTCCAACTGCTGGGATTAAAGACATGTGCCACCATGCCTGGCATGGCTACAGAGGTTTTGTTCAGAATCTCTTTCCGCAGTCCTATATGGTGGAGTGTGTCTCCTACTTTTTCTTCCAGTAGGAGGACTGTTTCAGATCTTATATTGAGGTATTGAGGTCTTTAATCCTTTTGGACTTGATTTTGGTGTATTGAGAGATTAGTGGGTCTAGTTTCATGTTTCTACATGTAGTCATCCAATTTGTCCAACACCATTTGCTGATGATGATGCCTTTTCTCCAGTCTACATTATTGGCACCTTTGTCAGAGATTAAGGAGCTGCAATTACTTGACCTAAGGTCTGGGTCTTCAATTCTGTTCCTTTATTTATTTCTGTTCTTATGCCAGTACCATGCTGGTTTTTTCAGGGAGGGTGGTTTTATTTTAATATGGCTTTGTATTATAACTTTTGATTGGGTATGGTGCTACCTCCAGAGGTGTTTTTTTTTCCTGAGTATATATTTGGATATCCGAGGCTTGCTGCCATTCCATATAAATTTTGATAACATTATTTCAGTCTCTGTGAAGAATAACACTAATATTTTATTGGTGTTGCATTAAATCTCTATATTACTTCTGGTAGAATTGCCATTTTCACAATATTAATTCTACCTATACAGGAGCATGGGAGGTCTTTACAACTTCTCAAGTACCCCTCAATTTCTTTCTTGATTTTTTTAAAGTTTTCATTATATAGGTCTTTCACATCTTTGGTTAGTATTATTCCAAGGTATTTATTTTTTATTGTTGTTGTTGCTGTTGAAAATGGGAGAGCCTCGCTAATTTCTTTCTCTGTATGTTGGTTCTTTGCATATGGGAAGTCTACTGATTTTTGTACATTGATTTTTTTATCCCACTACTTTACTGAAGGAATTGATCAATTACCTTTAGATGTTTTGAGATGGAGACTTTTGGGTCAGTTATGTATAGTATCATGTCATCTGCAAATAGGGCTAACTTGACTGCTTCCTTTCCAATTTGAATCCCTTTTATTTCTTTCTCTTGTTTTATTCCTTGGGCTAATACTTCTAGTACTATGTTGAAGAGTAGTGGTGAGAGTGGGCAACCCTGTCATGTTTCTGATCTCAATGGGAACTCCTTGAATCTTTCTCCATTAAGTATTATTTGGGCTTTGGGAGCTTTATACATAGCTTTTATTGTGCTGAGATATAAACCCTCCATGCCTATTCTTTCTAGCATTTTGATCATGAAGTATGTTTTATTTTATCAAAGGCCTTCTTTGCATCAACTGAGATGATTATGTTGTTGTTTTTGCTATTGCAAATGGGACCATGTAGCTAATTTCTTTATCTGTGTCTTTGTCCTTTGCATATATAAAGGCTACTGATTTTTTGTGTTGATTGTGGATCCTGCTACTTTGCTGAAGGAATTAATCACCTTTAGAAGTTTTGAGATGCAGAGTTTCTAGTCATTTAAGTATAGGATAATGTCATCTGCAAATAGGGGTAATTTGACTTCTTCTTTTCCAATTTGTATCCCTTTTATAATTTTTCTTCTGTCATATTGTTTGCACTAGGTAAGGACTTCTGGTGCTATTTTGAAGGGCCGTGGTGAGAGTGAGCACCCCTGTCTTGTTCCCAATCTCAATGGGAACTCCATGAATCTTTCTCCATTAAATATTGACCAATTTCCATATGTTGAACCACGCTTGCATCCCTGTCATGCAGCATGCAGGGTCCAGGAAGCTCCTAGCCAGCACTGGAGGAACCAGGACCAGGGAACTGGGAAGTGTTGAATGAACCAGAATATCTCTGCTGTCTTTTCTTAATGGATTTTCCTCACCAATAAATTAAAATGTTAATTAAGATTTTTATAGAAAGGATGCACTGTTAGGGTATATTGCTTTAGATTTAAACAATTTTCCTATTTAAATTTTTGTGCACAGACATGTGAATGAAATATTTTTCTCAGAGAAAGTATCATTTCACTAAGCTCTGACCCCATGTTCCAGGTGAATTCATGATTACTCATATTTTCTCTAGCTCATTTTTTTCTTCTCTGGTGATTTGATGCATAACTTTTAAAATGTATTTTAAAAAATAATTTATTTATTTATTTGAAATAGAAAAAGAGTGAGAGAGAGAGGATGTGACAGTGCCTCCTGTCACTGCATATGAATTCTAGATAAAAAAGCCACTTTGTGCATCTTGCTTTACATGGGCATTTGAGGAATTGAACAAGGGTCCTTTGGTTTTGCTGACAAATGCTTTAACCTCTATGCAATCTATCTAGCCCCTAAAATATATATTTTTTTTGTCAACCACTAAGTGCTCCTTTTGTTTTTAAATAATTAAATAATTAAATAAGTTTTGCTAATGTATTATTGTGAACTACCAGCCAGACTTAGAAACATCTATTATTTTAGACCAATGGTT
Source organism: Orientallactaga sibirica (assembly GCA_036365145.1). NCBI lineage: Eukaryota > Metazoa > Chordata > Mammalia > Rodentia > Dipodidae > Orientallactaga > Orientallactaga sibirica. The sequence goes on along the minus strand of JAEOAD010000023.1, from coordinate 18,708,797 downwards.
ACACATCTGAACTAAAATCTTTTTGACTACTGATGGAAAGGAAAATGTATATTTACATGTCAGACTGCTCTGCTTCCCTTGGTATTCACATATGATCAAGTACACTGGCAACAAGTCTACTTCACACAATGTTGTCCCATGTACAGCCTGACAAGTGACTTGACACAGAACCCATACAATGTTACAGACCTCACTCTGACCCTATGGACACATTTGTCCACTAGCTTAATGATCAATGTCAAGCAGAAGTACCCAAATTACACATAATCCAGGTGCTTCTAGAAAACTTGGAATTTTTCTTAGAGTAGCTTTTCTTTAAAAATTAAAACAAAATACGACTCCGTCAATGTCACATTAAGCAACCTTTAGACCAATACTTCTTTGTCTATATATCTTAACTTATCCATATGCTTGTACTTAATGTGTTATGTATGCAGAAAGGTGAATTGATGGTAGTACAAATATGTATAGATTATGAAATTATAAGCTTGTGGAATAAAATTTCCTACAAGTGTTGAGGAAATTATTCCTGTGGAGAGTTAAGATAACATAAGGTGAATTATTTATTCAGGTCAACATGGATTATCTAAGTTTATGCTGTGTACTCAGCTCTATGGAGACATAAAAATACATTTTTATTTCCCAATTTTTTTCAATGAAAGGGGTCAATACAAAGAAGTTCCTATGAATGATCACATGAAACTTGTTTTCATAAAGGTCTTTATGTTATGGTTTTTACCCATAATTTATTACATAAATGGGCCTAACACCTTATTCCTGTTTTGACTCACTTGGAAACAAATTGTTTCTTTGGCAAAAATCAAAGACCTTACAAAAATGGATGGATCCAATTTAGACATTTTCATTTACTTATATGAACTACAGTAATATCATCATGTCTAACAAGAAATAACCAGAAAGTATATCATAAGATAAGAATATCTTGGAAGTTAGTTGTAGGATATGTTTATGAATTATAGATTTTATATGTCAAGGTATTTTATCAACCTGCCTTCAGATGTTAAATTCTCATCTTCTCTTCATGTTTCATTAAATATTTCCTTTTAGTCTCATTAATATTATGGGAGTCTGGGCCAGTGTGTGGCTTAGAGTTTGTTTTTCTTTTATGTAAAATATGACTGTGGAAAGAAGTAGGGCACTTGAGGTCAGAGTGGAGGATGCAGATGTAATTACCATAAGAGTCACAGTAGTCAGCCTTTTTTCATTTCACATAGATTTCTTCATTTCCACAGATAAAATTTAAAGAATCTGAATAATATTTAATTAGATACACACACACTGACAAACACACAATAGGGGACAAAAGTCAAATGGATTCATGCTTTCAGTTGACCTTGCCAAGAGGAACAAATAGAAAATAAAGATATTAAGAGGAATCTTATGATAAGTTTCAGTGAATGCTATGAAGGAAAAGGTCAGCCTCATCTGTTTGAGGAATTCAGGAAGTTTCAGAGAAAATGACATGTAACCTGAACTTGGACAGACGTAATAAAGAATGTTGTCATTTGAAGAAACAAGGCTGTGGTGGTTTGCTTTAGGTGTCCCCCATAAACTCATGTGTTCTGAATTCTTAGTCCCAAGATGATGGCAAATTAGGATTTGGAAGCTTGCTGGATAAGGTGTGTTGCTGGGGAGAAGCTTATGGGTGTTATGGTCAGCTCCCCCTTGCCAGTGTTCAGATTCCTGTCATACTGGTGTTGTCTTCCTTATGTTGGCCAGGAGCTAATGTCCAGCCACTGCTCATGCCACATTTTCTTCTGCTATCATGGAGTTTCTCTTTGAGAAAGTAAGCCAAAAATAAATGATTTCTTCCCATAAGCCGCTTTTGGTTGGATGATTCTTCCCAGAAATGAGAAGGTAACTGCAACAACAACAAAATGCTACTGAGAAGACACATTATTGCTGCTAGAAGCCTGGCTATGGTTTTTGGCCTTTGGAAGTGATGCACAAAATAATTTGGAAGGATTTCAAACATTGATGTAATAGACACCCTGCAATGCTAAAGGCACAGTATGACAGATAATTCTGGATAGAGTTGAAGGATATGAATGAAGAAAGAACTGTGGACTGCAAAGTTTGGTCTATGAGGGGAAGAAAAAGCTTTTTTGGGACTGGACTTGAGGAAGTTTGTGCGCAACACTTGCAACTTTGTGTTTGTGTCATGAGAACTTATGCAGGTTTGCAATGTATACAAATGAGCTGGTGTGAGCAGATAGGTATGACACAGCTGCATTTGTTTGAGAGATTAAAACCATTGAGATTGGGCCAGCTGTTTTGCATTGGGACAACAGGAAGACTGCTGACTCTTTTGAAAGTAAGAGGCATGAATGCTTAAGGAGTTTTATGTGCTTCAAAATTGGCTTTTATTCTCCTGTGGAATAAAAAAAGCTTGATAGCCCACATGTTCCTATAGGAGAAGAGCAAATGCAAGAAAAGAGAAGGGGGTTGTTGGATTTGCAAAGTAGTTTGGTGTTTTTTTTGTTGTTGTTGTTGTTGTTTGTTTGTTTGTTTTTGAGAAAGAGAGACAGAGACAGAGAGGAGGAAGAGGCAGAGAGAGAGAGAGAGAATGGGTGCACCAGAGGCCTTTCAGCCACTGTGAATGAATTCCAGATGTGTGTGCCCCCTTGTGGGCAAGCTCAGCATTACACGGTTGCATCACTTTATATCTGGCTAAAAGTGGGACCTGGAGATCAAATGGGTGTTCTCAGACTTGGCAGGCAGATACCTTAACTGCTAATCCATCTCTCCAGGCCTAGTTTGGTATTTTGCAAATGGCCACTGGGCAATGTGGAGCAGGGTCATAGTCCCTTAATAGAGGGCATGGTTGCCAGGGCATGGATGAACCCTGGATTGCAGTAGAGACTCCAGACTTTTATTGAGATGCTTGGATTGAGAAAATCTGCCAAAGAAAGTGGCCATCTCAGGACGGATTGTTCCACAAGTGGTGAGCAGCCCATCTAGAGGGTTAGAATTCGAAATCAAGAGGCTTTGTTCTAGAGATGTCAGGCTTGGAGCTACAGGATTTTATGTTTGCTCTGATTGTTTTATATCTTACACTGATCGGTTCAACCTTTCCTTGTATTGCCATATTTTGCAGTGTTAATGTTTACTCTGTGCCATTATGTTATTTTGGTTTTACAGGCTAAAAGTTCTTTTATAGGCTAAAAGATCTTATACTATGAGGATGTTTGAACAGTGTTGATAACACAGAATTGATAAAAAACTATGGGGACTTTTAAAGTTGGACAGAATACATTGGATTTTTCAACATTATGGCCATCAGTTTAGAGGGAACAGGGTCAAAATGTGATGCTTTAAATTAGGTATCCCTGATAAACTCATGTCTTCTAAATGCTTGGTTCCTAACTGGTAGCAATTTGGAAATTTTAGCCTTGCTGGAGGAGGTGTGTTGCTGGGGGCTGGTTTATGGATTTTATAGTCGTCTTTTCCTTGCCAGTGTTTGGCTTACTCTCCTTTTTCAATTTTCTACCTACTGTGGCAGAAGTGGTGTCCAGCCACTGCTCATGTAATCATTTCCCTTGACATCAAGGAGCTTCCTTTTGAGACTGAAAGCCAAAAATAAATGCTTTCCTTCCATAGGCTGCTTTTGGTTGGGTGTTTCATCCTAGCACTAACAAGGTAAGTGCCATAAAGGATGATGACAGATCTAATGTTGGAATGCCTGCATGAATTTGAGTTACTGAAAAGAGCCCAGGCATTGTGGAGCCCATTGGAAATGGAAGGCAGTGTGAGAGGACCTTAGGTATATAGGGAGTCATATTAGATTCCTGTGATGCTGGTAAAAGGCCATGTGTGTGGCTCAAAACAGAAATCTATTTTATATTTTGGGAGAGTAGAATTTGGAAATCATGCTCTCTCCCCCCACTTTTACAATTGCTGATAAGCCTCCCTATCTAGACAAGCAGGTATGCTTTGTTGGCCTCTGCCTCTCTCTTCTCTGACATCCTATCTTCATGTGCTCTTCTCCATGTGAGGCTGTCACCATTTCTTCTCCCTCTGTATGTAAGGACACTGATCATAGTGGATAAACTCCTACCCCATACTGTATAACTTCATTTTGACATCTTAGTTATATATTCAAAAACTCAATTTCCACATATGTTCACATTAATAGATTTCAGGGGCTTAATAAATATTTTTAAGGGATATAATTTAACCCACAAGTACAGGATCTATTCAAACTCTGGGGGGGGGATATTATTGCTTAATTTGATTGGAAGCCATTAGAATGTTTTAATAAGAGGAATAACATGAAATGACACATTTGTTTTCTAGCATGTGAGTTTTTCATATGGCATTGAAGAGTGATTAAAGTAATGACAGTAACATTGACTTTTATCAGGGACTAAAGATAGAGCTTGAGGACTGACTACAAATATCACCGGAGTATTTGGAGCACAGAAAGGAAAATTTGTATCTTGGCTGTGATATGACTTTTGATATTTGTAGATATGTACAACTAAGACTGAATTTGTGGTAATCACATTTATCTTTTAAAAATTTTTTTTTTTGTTGATTGAAGTAGGGTCTTGCTCTAGCTCAGGCTGACCTGGAATTCACTATGTACTCCTGGGTGGCCTCAAACTTGTAGGAATCTTCCTACTTCTGCTTCTCAAGTGCTAAGGTTAAAGGTACTTGCCACCACATCCAGCTTCACATTTTTCTTAATATGAAACCAGCAATAGACCCAATTTGGACCCCACTATTGGTTACTCCTGAGATTCTTGTAAGATTAAGTGACACTCCATTGTGCTACATGCTAAATTGGCCTTTGTGATCAGGTGTGCATTGTGGCAGCTTGTTAAGGATAGCCTCTGATCACATGATAGAATAAGGGTGGTTCAAAGCCATGGGCAGCTGCCAGAGGGATCTCAGTGTGGAGATCAGGGTCTAAGCATTAAGAGCAGAAAAAAATTACTCAGACTTTACAAGGGTACCTATTGCTCAGAGTTATTAAAGAGAGGGAATATGATGATACCTGAGAAGGAAGTAGAAATTGAAATAAATGTCTCAGTGCTGGGTGTGAGCTAAAATTAAGCCTGTTCAGATGTGTTGAGGAGAAACTACAGACTTTTGGGAATTGGTATGAGGCTCAGCCACTCCCTAACATATGCCCACAATGGCTGTCAAAGAGCATGGAGAAAATTGTACCATATAAGCTGTGTTTTGCAATTTAAAGCCCCCCAAATTATTTTGGTGCTCATTTACAAGTATCTAATTGAAAACAATAGACTTAAATATTGCAAAAATAAGATATTTTAAAAAACTAAATAGATTTCTGCTAGTGGTATGTTTTACGTGGTTCAAGGAAAGATTTTCTAACTTTTTTTTTTTTTTTTTTTTTTTTTGGTTTTTCGAGGTAGGGTCTCACTCTGGCCAAGGCTGACCTGGAATTAACTATGTAGTCTCAGGGTGGCCTTGAACTCTCGGCCATCCTCCTACCTCTGCCTCCCGAGTGCTGGGATTAAAGGCGTACGCCACCACGCCCGGCCATTTTTTTTTTTTTTAAATAAAAATATTGTCTGTGTTCTACTTGAAATACTATTGGGAAAAAAAATAAACCATTAACACATTTCCAATCCATGTTTCTGACATTGGTACATGGATGTGACTAATATATGGTAAATCACAGAAAAGACAGAGTTGAGCCCATTGTTATAATATCATTGTGAGGGTTATTTCTATTATGGAAGAACACATTAAAGATATATGCAAAACCTAGACAACCACTCTATTTTGTTATAATAAAACCCTAGAATTTAATTCTAGCTTTCTAATTGTATAATTAACTGATCTTGTACAGTTGGTTCAAGTTGTTATAACTCCCTTAAATCAGATATACTCTCTGTATTTTATTCCATGTAATATCTACATATACCCTCATTTGATCATTTTGATATTTAAATTATTCTCTATGTAGCACTTAATATCTACCCCTTTCTTTTCTTAATTCTTAGTATCCATTTCTTTTCCTTGTAATACTCAACATCCAGCACATATTATAGATTGTTTTTCTTTGTCTTGCCACAAAAAATGTAGAAATGATGGCATGTGATGTATTTAACACACTGCTTAACTTAGTGCCTGACAAATGACACTTGGTATGTAATTGCTCAATTAATGGATGCTGGTGGCAGTAGCAATATTACCTTCTTTTCTTGATCCGTATTATTTAAGTTACAAAAGTATAAAGTTTCTCTGAAGCATGACTTCTCAGCTATTCCCTGGATACAATCAAAAGCTTTGCCTTAGGTAGAAGTGAAAATAAAGGCTTCGCAATCTTAAATTGGGTGAAAACCCTTGTACTTGTCCAATCAGGTGAAAATAACAGAGATTCAGGGTATCAGCGGCTGGAAAGAGAGAGCAAAGCCTCACAGAACATCCTGACCCAAATATTTGTTCAGCTTACTTTCCTTTGGCCATTTCCTGACCCTCCAAGATATAGAGATACTTGTGAATAATAGAATGCAAACTTGTGGAAGAACTTTATTTTTATTCCTGCTCACAATATGAAAGAAGTACTCTCTGAATCAGAGTGGAAGCTTCTCTTGATTTTGAATTCTGGGTATGATAACTGATTCTATCCCTAGAGGAAAAAAAAATCTTCATTCAAGTTACTTATTTATTTATTTATTTTCTTATTAGAGGTGGAGAGAGAGAGGGGGAGAAAATGGGCATGCCAGGGCCTTTAGCCACTGCAAACAAATTCCAGATGCATGCACCACTATGTGTATGTGGCTTACATGGGTACTGGAGAATCAAGCCTCAAACCAGGGTCCTTATGCTTCATAGGCAAGCACTTAACTGCTAAGCCATCTCTCCAGCCCCAATTCTTGCCTTTTTAAAATAATATTTTTATTGGAAACTTTAAAATATAAACCCATTGCAAGTTGGTTGTATTCCCATAGGGTTATCCTCTTATGTTCTGTCTCCCTCCAGCCTCATTCCATTAAAGGTCAACCTCTGTGGGGGTATCCATAATCAGTGTAGGATCACTTTTTTATAACTGATACACACTAAAAACTATGAATTACTTGAGTTTGGAATCACCGACAATCATTATAGTTCCTTCAAATTGGCTTATGTTGATTTTTAGCATGTTGTATTAAACAATATCTAATGAAGCAGTTGGAGATATTGAGGGAAAGTGGTCTCTTATGGGAGAATTTCATTTAATGGATAACATGTAATCTTGGCAGTTTTTGAGTGCTTGAAATTTCAGAGTGAGATGGTAAAGAAAATTCATGGATCTAATGCCCCCTCTCTGTCTCCAAGTGGTGTTGTGTGTGTGTGTGCATTTATCATTATTAGCCACAAGGCTGAGTTGCTCATGCACCTGCCAGCTTTCACTCCCTGAACAATGCTTTAATAATACTTCTGCCCAAGATTGGTGTTGGTCTGAACAGGCAATCCTAAATGCAGAGAGAGACATCTGTCCAAAGGATTACTTTTTTTCATTTATGGTTGGGAATGTAATTTCATCAGTTTCTGCTTTTTTTTCTGGTTCCTGTTCTTATCTTCCATATTTACTTGCACAGTATATAACACATGCTGATTTAGAAATGCTGTTTGTAAATTTACAGAAATATTTCTGCTACAGGGTTTTTTCCCTTCAATATACAATCTCTCTGTGGTAACCTATGCAGTTTTACAGAAAAATACCAACTTCATTCTTATGAAAGTGACTTATCATCCATAAATATCTGAAGCATTTCTATGATTTCTTTGTATTTGTTAGGAGAGAAAGTCCTGAGGGGAACAATAAGAATCATTCCTTTCTTTCTGTACTAAGACATGCATGTGGCATCCTTTAAATCTCCTTGCATGGACATGAGTAATTTTATCTGTCTTTGAAAATGTAGACAGTGTTTTCATCTATGCATTCTTGACTTTTAATAGAAGGAATATGCTCTGTTTTTATTCATGACATGTCAAGCAGCAAGATGGCTTTTATGATATGAATAATATCCATGTATATAAAGAAGTCACATATTCTTTATCATATCATTGGATAATAGATACTTAGGAAGTTTCCATTTATTGATTATAGTGAACACACTCCTATTAAAATGGAGATAGATGTTGATGCCTTTTCAAGACAACTATTTTTTTTTTTTACTATACCAAGGATGGAGGTAGCAGGAAGAAACTGGTCAAAGGGCATGAAAAATATGAGAAAATAAGATGTAGTTTATGGCATGTTGAAAAGTATGGTATGTTATTTGAAATTTGTTAAGAGGGGGTTTGAGAGATGTCTTAGCATTTAAGACATTTGTCTGCAAAGCCAAAGGACCCACATTTAATTCCCTGGGGCCCATGTAAGCCAGATGTACAAGGTGGCACATGCATCTGAAGTTTGTGTGCAGAAGCCGAAGGCCCTGGTGTTCCCTTTCTCTTTCTCTATCAAATAAACAAATAAAAATTAACTTTAAAAATAAATAAATTTGCTAAGAAATAGGGTTGTAAGGTTCTTTGTCTCTAACACACACACACACACACACACACACACACACACACACACACACATGACTGCTGATGACTATATTAATGTGAGCATGACAATCATTTCACAATGTCTGTGTCTATGGAATTATGTAAAAACCATGGATGTTTATAATCCTCCTTTATAAACTAAATGTTTTATTTTATTTATTTTGTTTTTAAAATGTTTTTTAATAACAATTTCTATACTTACAGAAAATAAACCATATTTCCCTCCCCTCCCCCACTTTGCCCTTCACAACTCTGCTCTCCATCATATACCCTCTCTCTCTCCACTAGTCTCTCTTTTATTTTGATGTATTAATCTTTTTCTCCTATTATAAGGGTCTTGTGAAGGTATTGTGAGGCACTGCAAGGTCATGGATATCAAGGCCAATTTCTGTCTGGACAGTTGCTTTGCAAGGAGTCATCCCTTCCTTTGGCTCTTACATTCTTTCCGCCCCCTCTTCTGCAATGTACCCTGAGCCTTGGAAGGTTTGATAGACATTTTTCAGTGCTGAGGACTCCTCTGTCACTTATTCACAGCACTATGGTGATTTTTGGGTCATCCCAGTGGTCATCGCCCTCTGAATAGAGAAGCTTCTCTAACCAACAATGAGAGTAGCATTAATATATGAATATGAACATTAAGTGTAGTGCTTTCAGGGCAGTGTATGCATTTAGCCAGACAAGAGTAAGCTTTATTCCCCTAAGGCACATGACATCCTCTGCCATAGGTTTTTGATTAGGTTTTCAGTACCAGGCATGTATTCCTTCCCATAGAGTGGGTCTTCAGTCCAATTAAAGATCAGTTGGTTTCCCCCAGAGCAGACATGCCACTAATACCATTGTTCAATCATTAGGTTGGTTTGGCCAAACTTGAGGCTTCCTCTGTCCACTGTTTTCACCACTTATGACTTCTGTCTCTCATAGGGCTACATGCAGTGCAGCTTTTTCTAGCTTTCAGTTGGATATGGGGAGACAGTTTTTCTGCTCAGCATCAGCTTGATTTCTCAGTGACCTTGATGCCCAGGCATGTAAAGTCATCAGCAATAGGGTATTAATATCTGTTTTTCAGGGGACTCCAAGGGACTTGGCAATAGCCTGTAATGTTTTAGAGCAACAGGGACCTCCCTGACCAACAACTCACTGGAAGATATCCCATCCCTGACACTGAGAATTTTCTAGTAACAATCCATGGCTTCTGGATATGCCAGTATTCAAAAAAATAGGTGTAGTAGTTTGAATAGATGTCCCCCAATGTATTCAGAGTTTTATTAGTTTATAGTTTGCATCTTCAGCCACCTGGCTGGAGGCAGTGTCACTGGGCGGATCTTAAGGTGTGGTGGTAGGTTTGAGATTTCAATCTAAAGAAATGCAAAGTGTGCCTAGTTTGAGTTCCTAAAGTGTGCTGTGCTGTGTGGCTTTTGGCTTTTGGCTTTCTCTCTCCCTTGCCTGGTACTGTAAGAGAAGGCCAGCTTCTTCTGCCATTATAGAACTTCCCCTAATTCTTTAAGCTTCAATAAATCCTTTCCAACATAACTATGCCTGGTCTGGAAGTTCACCTCAGTGAACCTAAAGCTGTCTGCTACAGAAGGTTTTCATAGGTCTCATTCAGGATATCTTGAAATTTGATTAACCTTCTCCCTGCCCTTCTTTTACACAATCTCTTCCCCTAGCCTCCGTTAGGCCTTTCCACACCCTGTAATCTGTTCTTCTACTTACACATATATAATACCATCCCCTTAAGTCATTCCCTCTCCTCCCTCCCTCATAGCCCTTTTCTAGTTTACTGGCTGCTGCTACCAATTTTTGCTTCCAGCTCACACACAATCCTACACATTTGTGGCTAGTATCCACATATGAGAAAGAACATGTGACGTTTGGCTTTCTGGGCCTGGCTTACTTCACTTAGTATAATACTTTCCAGATTCATCCATTTCCCTACAAATTTCATGATTTCATTTTTCTTTACTGCTGAATAGAACTCCATTGTGTAAATGTATCACATCATTATTATCAATTCGTCTGTTCAGTTACATCTAGGCTGGTTCTATTTCTGAGCTATTGTGAATGGAGCAGCAATAAACATGGTTGTGCAAGTATGTCTAAGGTGGTGAGAAGAGTCATTAGGATATATGCCTTAGAGTACTCTAGCTGGATCATATGATAAACCTATTTTTAGCGATCTCAAGAACTTCCACACTGGTTTCCACAGCTATACCAGATTACATCCCACCAACAGTATAGAAGAGTTCCCCTTTATTCCTGCATCCTCACCAACATTTAGTATCATTTGTTTTGTTGATGGTAGCCATTCTGTCAGGAGTGAGATGGAATATCAAACTCATTTTAATTTGTATTCTCTATAGCTAAGGATGTAGAACAGTTTTTAGATGTTTATATGCCATCTGTATTTCTTCATTTGATAACACTCTTTAGCTCCATAGCCCATTTTTAACTGGGTTGTTTGATTTCTTATTGTTTTGTTTTTGAGATCTTTGTATATTCTGGATATAAATCCTCTGTCAGATATACAGCTGGCAAAGATTTTCTCCCATTCTGTAGGCTATCTCTTTGCTTTATTCACAATGACCTTTGCTGTACAAAAGCTTTGTAATTTCATGTGGTCTCAGTGGTTGATTTTAGTGGTTTTATTTCCCGAGCAACTGCGGTTATAGTCAGAAAGTCATTGCCTATGCCAGTATGTTGAAGGGTGTCCCCTACCTTTTCCCCTAGAAGTTTCATTGTTTCAGGTCTTATATTAAGGTTGCTGGTCCATTTGGACTTGATTCTTATACATGGAGAAAGAAACTGATCTATTTTCAATATTCTACATATAGATATCCAGTTTTCCCAGCACCACTTATTGAAGAGGCTGTTTTTTCCTCCAATTAATATTTTTGGCATTTTTGTCAAATATCAGATGGCTGTAGCTGCCTGCATTAACATCTGGGTCCTCTATTCTGTTTCATTGATCTACATGTCTGTCTTTGTGCCAAGACCATGTTGTTTTTGTTACTGTGGCTTTGTAATATAGCTTAAAATTGGCTATGGTTATACCACCAGCGTTATTTTTGTTGCTCAAAATTGTTTTGGCTATTTGAGGTTTTTTTGTGCTGCCACATGAATTTTAGAATTTTTTTTGATATTTATGTGAAGATCGCCATTGGAATTTTAATGGGGATTGCATTAAATGTATAGATTGTTTTAGTAAAATTGATATTTTCACAATATTGATACTTCCAATCCAAGAACATGGGATATCTTTCCATTTCCTAGTGTCTTCTGCCATTTCTTGCTTGACTGTTTAAATGTTATCATTGTAGAGATTCTTAACTTCCTTGGTTAAGTTTATTCCAGGTTTTGTTGTTGTTGTTGTTTGTTTGTTTGTTTGTTTTGAGGCAATTGTGAATGGGACAGATTTCCTGATTTCATGTTCCACATGTTTGTTGTTAGTATACAGGAAAGCTACTGATTTCTGTGTATTTATTTTGTATCCTGCTATCTTTCTAAGTGTTTATTCCCTCCAACAGTTTGATGAGAGAGTACTTAGGGTCCTTTATGTATAGAATTATATCATTTGCAAATAATGATAATTTGATCTCTTCCTTTCCAATTTATATCCTTTTTATGAGTGTCTCTTGCCTTATTACTATAGCTAAGACTTCCAGGACTATATTAAATATAAATGGGGGCAGAGGACAGCCTTGTCTTGTTCCTGAATTTAGTGGGAAAGCTTCAAGTTTTCCCCCATTCAGTATTATGTTGGGTGTAGGTTTGTCAAAAATAGCATTTATTATGTTGAGATGTGTACCTTCTATTCCCAGTTTCTGTAGGACTTTTACCATGAAGGGATGTTAGATTTTGTCAAATGCCTTTTTCTGCATCTATTGAGTTGACCATGTGATTTTTGTCCTTAAGTCCATTTATATGATGTTACATTTATCGATGTGCATATGTTGAACCATCCCTGCATCTTTCAGATAAAGCCTACTTGGTCAGGGTGAGTAATCTTTCTGAAATATTCTTGTATTCTGCTTGCCAATATTTTGTTCAGAATTTTTGCCTCTATGGTCATGAGGTAGATTAGTCTGTAATTTTCTTTTTTATATAATTTATTTTTATTTATATTATTCTAATTTTACATTCACTTTGGTGACTCCATTATCCTCCTCCCTGTCCTCCCTCTTTCATAGGGACCCTCATCAATGGTGAATGTGGGTCATGCATTGTGGGGGTAGTCAAGACTTATGGGGGATAGGCAAAGTCTAGGTGCATAATGCCCCAACTTGTGGCTCTAACATTCTTTCCGCCCTCTCTTCCACAAATTTCCCTGAACCACATTGGGGTCATTTTAATGTTCTACTTCAGTGATGAAGTTTTGGGAGCTCTGTGTCTCTGGATATCTGGCTCAGTAGGAGTTGGATGTTCTCTGTGTTTATCTCATTCAGCCTTTTTCTGGTGTTGTGATCCCCAAGAACACTGAACTCTTGCCCTTCCCCTGCATTGCTCTGTGGTTTCAGCTGGGGCCCTGGTGAGGTGTGATTGGCTGATCCTCCCTTCACATTCATTGTCCATCTGAAAAAGATAAGCAAATTCACCAACGGAGAGAGAAGTTAGTAATAGATATATGGGATGGCCATAGATATCTTGGAGGGAATTTTATATGAGTAGGCACTGTTCTGTCCCACATTTTTGGTGGTATCTTGATTGGAGACTGTGCTCATTATTTGTACATGGTTTTGACTTATTTCCCAGTTCCAGCAATGAGTTCCATTTCACTGAATGGATCTATTAGCCAAATCAAGAGCAGTTGGTTTCCCACCATGGCTGTGTGCCACTATTGCACTTGTTTGTGCATTACTTAAGGTTGTTTCTTGCTGGGTATCTTAGAGTGCAAGTTGTTAGGACTGATGTTGGCCATTTTCCCCCAGTTGCTCGTGTAGCACCCTCTGGCACTAGACTAGTTTACTGTCTGGTGATGGACCTCTTCCAGATGCTGGCCAGGTCTCTCCATGTTTGGTCTCACACACATATCCTGCCTTTGACAGTAGGGTCTTACCATTAACCTTTGGTGGGTCATCAAGAGCTCTGACAGAAATCTGTCTTTTTTGGGAAACCTTGAAGGTATCTCGGATCAACAGCTCATTGTGAAAATTAACCCCATGCTGGTACTGGGAGTTATAAATCAGCACCTAGGAAGGTGAGGGGAGAAAAAGATAGATAATACAAAAGAGAAAATGAGTATAGAGAAGGAGAGGGGGGGAGGGAGAGAGAAGAGAGAGAGAAGCAGGTTGGTCTTCAAGATGTTTTCTCCAGTTTCCTATGGTTCAAGTGTTCCCCTCTGCAGGCCTGCTGAAGGTCAAGGTTTTAGCCTGTTCAGAATAAAGAGTTTTATTTCATTTCCTTTTGGGTCCCTATTTGTATCCCCCCCTTGTCCTCTCTCCCACCCTTTTGCTCCCTCCCACCCTTAACTTCCCTCCATCCCACCCTCCTTATTGTCTGGTCTTCAGAGTGCTTATTAGATTTGGCAGCATCTCAGGTGGATTCAGTTTAGGAGTGACAGATAAACGAGACCATGCAATGATTATCTTTTTATGATTGGGTGAGCTCACTGAGGTTGATCTGTTCCATGTTTGACCATTTTTTTTTCAAATTTCCTTATTTCATCTTTCCTTACTGCTATGTAGAATTCCATAGTATGGATATACCACATCTTTGTTATCCATTCATTTAATGATGGACACCTGGGTTGATTCCAGCTCTTTGATATTATGAATTGAGCAGCTATAAACATGGTTGAGCAAATGTCTCTTATCTGAGGCTTGGAGCCTTTAGAGTAAATGCCCAATAAGGGAATAACTGGATCTATTGGTAGGTCTATGGTCATCCTTTGCAGGAGTCTCCAGATAGCTTTCCATAATGGTTGAACCATTTTACATTCCCACCAGCAGTGAAAGCTTGCTCCTATTTCTCCACAGCCTCTCCAGCATTTGTTTTCATTGTTTTTTCTTTTTTTTTTTTTTTTAATGTTAGCCATCCTTACTGAGGTAAGGTGGAATCTCATAGTTGTTTTAATTTGCATTTCCCTGATGATTAGGGATGTTGAATATTTTCTTAAATGTGTGATTGCTATTTATATTTCTTCCTCTGAGAACTCCCTGTGCAGTTCTCTGTCCCATTTTGTGAGTGGGTTGTTTGATGATTTATGGTTTATGCTTTGGAGTTCTTTGTAGATTCTAGAAATTAGGCCTCTGTCAGTTATATAGCTGGTGAAAATTCTCTCCCCTTCTGTGGGTAGTCTGCTGGCTTTGGTTATAGTATATTTGTCAGTGAAAAAGCTTTTCAGCTTTATGAGATCCCAATGGTTGAGTGATTGTTTAATTTCCTGAGCTGCTGGGGTTTTGTTCAGGAAGTCTTTTCCCACTCCTATTTTGTTAAAGGTCCCTCCTATTTTTTCTTCCAGTAGTAACGGAGTTTCTAGTTTTATATTAAGGTCTTTAATCCATATGGACTTGATTTTTGTGCATGGTGAGATGTGTGGATCAAGTTTCATTTTCCTACATATGGTTGTCCAGTTTGTCCAGCACCATTTGTTGAAGATGCTGTCCTTTTTCCATTCTGCATTGGTAGGACCTTTGTCATATATCAAGTAGCTGCAGTTACTTGACCCAAAGTCTGGGTCTTCTACTCTGTTCCATTGGTCTATATTCCTGTTTTTATGCCAGTACCATGTTGTTTTTATTACAATGGCTTTGTAGTATTGCTTTAGATCCGGTATAGTGATGCCTCCAGAAGTGTTTCTTTTGCTGAGAATATGCTTGGATACCCGAGGCCTTCTGCCTTTCCATATGAGTTTTGAGATAGTTTTTTCTATCTCCATGAAGAAAGAAGTTGGGATTTTTATCGGCATTGCATTGAAGCTATATAGTGCTTTTGGTAAGATTGCCATTTTCACAGTGTTAATTCTACCTATCCAGGAGCATGGGAGGTCTTTCCATTTTTGTAGGACCTCCTCAATTTCTTTCTTGAGTGTTTTTATGTTTTCATTGTATAGGTCTTTCACTTCCTTTGTTAATGTTATTCCAAGGTATTTTATTTCCTTTGTTGCTATTGAAATTGGGACAATGTTAGTTATTTCTTTTTCTGTATCTTTGTCTTTTGCATGCAGAAAGGCTACTGATTTCTGAGCATTTATCTTATATCCTGCTACTTTGCTGAAGGTGCTAATCACCTTTAAGAGTTTTGAGATGTAGTTTCTCGGGTCACTTATGTATAAAATCATGTCATCTGCAAATAAAGCTAACTTAACTTCTTCTTTTCCAATTTGTATCCCTTTGATTTCTTTCTCTTGTCTTATTGGTTGAGCTAATACTTCTAGCACTATATTGAAGAGCAGAGGAGATAGTGGACACCCCTGCCTTGTTCCTGATCTCAGTGGGAATTCTTTTAGTCTTTCCCCATTAAGAATTACTTGGGCTTTAGGAGTTTATATATAGAACCTTTATTATGTTGAGATATGGGCCATCCTTGCCTATTCTCTCCAATGTTTGATCATGAAGTGATATTGTATTTTGTCCAAGGCCTTTTCTGTGTCTATCGAAATGATCATGTGGTTTTTGTGTTTAAGCTTGTTTATGTGGTGTATTTCATTGACAGATTTCTATATGTCGAACCACCCCTGCATTCCAGGGATGAAGCCTACCTGATCAAGGTGGAGAATGCTTTTGTACTTTGTCCGGTTTTGGTATCAGGGTGATGCTGGCTTCATAGTAGTTTGGTATTATTCCTTCCTTTTCTATTTTATGAAAAAGATTGAGAAGTAGTGGTGTTAGTTCTTCAATGGAGGATTGGTAAAATTGACCAGTGAATCCATTTGGGCCTGGACTTTCTTTTAGTTGGAAGAATTTTTTAGAACTGTTTGGCTCTCCATACTTGTTATAGGTCTATTTAACTGGTTTATCATCTGGATTTTATTTTGGTAGGTCATATGAATCAAGGAAATCATCCATTTCTTTCAGATATTCAAACTTAGAGGCATATATATTCTTAAAGAATGTCCTTATGATTTTCTGAATTTCTTTGGTATCTGTATGATATGGTATGGTGCTTTTGTCACCTCTAATTTTATTAATTTGTGTCTCTTATTTCTTTCTTCTGGTCATATTTGCTAAGGGTTTATCAATCTTGCTTTTCCTTTCAAAGAATCAACTCTTTGTTTCATTGATTCTTTGGATTTTTTTTTTTTTTTTGGTTTCTATTTCATTAATTTCTGCCCTAATCTTTAATATTTCTTCCTGTCTACTGATTTTTGGTTTGACTTATTCTTCTTTTTCCAAGGCCTTCAAAGGTGAATCATTAAACTGTTTACTTGTGAATGCTGTTTGTTTTTTTTTTTTTCTTTTTTTTTCAAGGTAGGGTCTCACTCTGGCCCAGGCTGACCTGGAATTCACAATGTAGTGTCAGGGTGGCCTCTAACTCACCCCAATCCTCTTACCTCTGCCTCCCAAGTGTTGGAATTAAAGGCATGTGCCACCATGCCTAGATATCTAATTTCTTAATATACACAAAACTATTTATTGCTTGAAATACTGCTTTCCATCCTTTCACCCTAAGACAGTGTCTATCTTTTATTGAGATATGAATTTCCTTGTGTCAAGAAATGGCAGGATCCTACCTTTTCATCAGTCTGCAAGCCTGTGTCTTTTGGTTGGGGCATTAAGGCCATTGATATTAAGAGTTATTGCTGAAAGGTATGTACTTATTCTCTCCATTCTTCTTGGTTTGTAGTACTTACTATTTTCCATTACTCACTTGTTATTTACATTTTTTGTTTATTTTATTTATTTATTTGAGAGAGATGGAATGACAGAGAAAGAGGCATAGAGAAAGAGAATGGGTGAACCAGGGCCTCCAGCTACTGCAAATGAACTCTGCTTGCATGTGACAACTTGTGCATCTGGCTCACATGGGTATGGGGGAATCGAGCCTCGTACCGGGATCCTTAGGCTTCACAGGCAAGCATTTAACCACTAAGCCATCTCTCCAGCCCCTACTCACTTTTCTTAACTATTATTTGAGGATGCTTTATGTTTTCCTATTTTCTCCTGTGTGTGTTTTGCTTTCTCTTCCATGTGAAGGATCCTTCAAGTATTTTCTGAAGAGCTGGCTTTGTTTTTGTAGCTGACAGCTTCAGGTTCACTGAGATGAATTTCCAGATCAGGCAAAGTTATGGAAGAAGGGAAATTTCAAACTTACCACCACACCTTAAGATCTGCCCAGTGACATTGCTTCCAGCCAGGTGGATGAAGATACAAACTACAAACTAATAAAATACTGAATATATTGGGGGCCATCCATTCAAACTACCACATTCTACCCCTGAACCCCAGTACATTTATAATTATCACACATTGTAAATTGTATTCATTCCAATTTCAAAGGTCCGCACAGTCTCTACCAACTTAAGATAGTTCTAAAGTCCCAAGTCTCATCTGAGATTTAAGATTGTCCCTTAGCTGTGAGTCCTGTAAAATCAAACAAGTGATATACTTCCAACATATAAGGACACAGATTAAACATTTTCAACTGGTATAAGGCATAGCAAGAAGAGACTAGAACAATGAAAACACAACCACCATCAGCAATCGTCAAACTTCTGCAGTTCAAATTCAATATAACCAGAGACTGACAGTATCCAGGTTTTCAATTCTGCCCCTCCACCTGGGCTGACTAGCTAGGGAAAATTTCCATTCCAGGCCAACAGTGCACTTCATGGTAGCCTTTGCACAGTCCTGGTATATCCAAAACGTCTTCAGATCTCCATGCAAACCATGGCCCATCTTCCAAAGGCTCTATAGCCTATCAGGGCATCACACCCTGCCTCATGCCACATCTCCACAGTGGCTCCTGGAACCATGTGCAATCCATGGCCACTCCACTCACTTTTCATGCTTCCAAAACTAATACCTGGTGCACAGGACACAGCCATATTCTTAGTTCTGGGGTGAAAAAAATTGTAACATTGAAAAGCAGGTTCCTTCTTGAGCTAACCCTTTCCAAAAAAGTTTGCATTTCTAACAGTCTTTTCTCAGGAATCTTCTCCCTTATTTTAATGTAAAGCAGTTGGACCATCTTTGTTAAAATTGCTACTGTTTTGGCAATAGCAGCTTCAGTAACATAAAACCAGTCCCAGTGTCTGTAATTTTAACTTGCTTGAGGTTTTTCAACTTAAAATCTTAAATATTTTCAGTCCAATATCTTTAGACAAGCAAATCAGTCTTTTACAAATTTAATGTTGATCAAACTCTCTGGTCCTGGGAAGCAGAATTCATCCACCCCTTTTGACAGTATCCCAGTTCCAACAAAATCCTCTGCAGTCTTTCCTTTTCCTTAGAAAGCTCATAAGCTAAACCTCCAAGTTCAATACTGTCTGCACTTAGCATTCTCAAACTCTCATCAGAATAGTCCATAAAACTTATCTTACCACTCCAGAAAGTGTCTTCAATTGCAAGCACCAAGTCCATGTCTATTCCTTTAAAGCAAAAGTTCCAAAAGACCAACATCCACATGGTCAGGTTCAACCCAGCCCACTCCTCAATACCAACTTCTGTAGCAGACAGCTTCAGGTTCACTGAGATGAACTTCCAGACCAGCCAAAGTTATGGAGTAAAGGATATTTATTGAAGCTTACAGATCCAAGGGAAGTTCCATAATAGCAGAAGAATTTGCCTTGCCTTCACAGGACCCAAGCCACAAGCCAAAAGACACACAACACAGTACACCCCAGGAATTCCAGCTAGGCATACTTTGCATATCTTTAGATTGAAATTTCTAACCCATCACCACACCTTAAGTCCTGCCTAGTGACATTGCCTCCAGCCAGGTAGATGCAGATAGAAACTGTAAACTAAAAAAATACTGAATATATTGGGGGCCATCTCTTCAAACTACCACAGTTGCCATAAATTCCTTTAGCCTGTTTGTGTTGTAGAATGTTCTTATTTTTCCATCTATTTAGATAGATAGCTTTTCAGGATAAAGCAATCTTGGCTGACAGTTTTTATCTTTCAGAACTTGGAATACATCATTCTGAGCCCTTCTGACTTTTAAAGTTTTTGTTGAGTAATCTGCTGCTATTCTGATGGGCTTACCACTTGCATTTTCTCTCTAACTGCTTTCAATATATTGTCTTTGGTTTGTGTGTTTAGTAGTTTAATTGTAACATGGTAAGGAAAGGTTCTTTCCAGGTTTTTCTGTTTGGTGTTCTAAAAGCATCCTGTATCTTCCTTGGCACTTTTTTTCCCTAGTTTTGGGAAATTTTTCTTCTTTGATTTTGTTGAAAACACCTACTAAGCTTCTGGATTAGAGTTTCTTCTCCTTCTACTATACCCTGAATTCTTATGTTTGATATTGTCATAGCATCCCTGATATCTTGAAATTCCCATTCATACGTTCCTATTACCTTGGACTGTATTAGATATGCCACCTAGTATTCTAGTTTAGATATTCTGTTCTCTCCTTCATTCATTCTACTGGTGAGACTTTCCACACAGTTTTTTATTTGACTGCCTGTGCTTTTCAGAGCTAGGACTTCTGCCTGGTTTTTCTTCAGTAATTCTATTTTCTTACTCATGTCTTGTAATGATCTCCTTATTTCATTAAGCTGGTTTCCTGTATTCTTTTTGAATTCCATCAGGAGTTTTCTTCTTTAATTCCTTTGATTTCCTTGAGTATAGATAAAATCATTTTGTTGAAATCTTTGTCAGGTATTTCATCTAAGCTAGTCTCATTAGGGCCATTTCTGATTGATTTATAATTTTTGGTGGGATTGTACTGTTTTGATTCTTTGTGTTCCTTGTATTATAATGTTGTAAGTTTTGCATCCTGAGTTGGTTTGATGCTTGGGTCTTCTAACAATCTGTGGTGTTTTAGATTCAGAAGTCCAACTTTATGTACTTTCAGAGTAGGAGTTTAAGGTGCCAAGTATATCTCTTGTTCTCCACTCCAACCTCAGAAGTAATCCTAGGTGTTGTTTGCCTGGTACTCAAGTGTCTGGTCTGGGTGGAGCATTTTACTGGCAAATTCTAAAATTCAACTGAGCAATATACACAATCAATAAAAACAAGGACAGGGTATGCAAGTGTGGGGATTGAAACAAACAGATAACTGTATAAAGCCACAAACCCTTAGGGTGTGTGGTGCTCTTAATTCTGTCAGCTGGGAGGTTGAGATTTCTGTTCTGAAATAAGTTCCAGTTCAGCCTGGATCTGAATCAGACCCTGCTCCCAATAATGACAGAAGAAAAAGACAAAGGCCCTAAGAGTCTGAAAGCATTAAAGGCAAAAATAGTCACCCCCTCAAATACAGCTTAATTGAAAATGGTAAATCCAACAAGAATATGTAAACCATAACCTGCCCTGACATAGAAAGGGAGATTAGCACTTCCAGTTCAGGATTATGTACCTCTTTTTTTGTCATTTATCATCATTACCTTTTGGGGTGGCTTCAAATCTCACCAATGCTGAGTGCTCACCTAGATCCTTTCGTGTTGTGCTGTGAATCTGGTGATCTGATCAGCTGTGCTGGATGCCCTGCTGCTGGGAGCTGAATGTGTTCTCCAGTGGTTCTGTCAGTTTGGGAATGGGAGAATTCAGGAATACTAGAGTTGTACTGGAACTGCTCAGTTCTTTGTTGTCCTGCCTGTGTCCAGCTATCTCCCTTTCAGATTTCTTGACTTTGCAAGGAGGCTGATGTGGTTGGAAAATCCCCTTGTTTGGTCTCTGTTCCTACATCTGGGTGCCCATGCAGGTCCCCACAAGCTCCTTGGTGGGACTCTGGCCATTTTCCTCCTTTCTGATAGATCTTAGTATCTTCTGCTTCTCAGCTATGGCAGAAAAAAAGAAACACCTATACACTTTCACTTTTTAGATGAAGAGTCTGTTTTGCTGTAGTTTTGCTCAAAACTCTCCCTAGGCTTGATTAGTGTGACTCTTATGTAGCCATCTTACCTGGAAGATGCCAAACTGAATATTTTAAATGCAATAAATATTAAGGACAATTTGAACAGTTCTATTGGATTGGAATAACATTCAGGGAATGATACAGGAATGTGAATGAGCCAGGTATTTCATTTTCTTCTTCTTTTCTGCCTTGCTCAAGTTATATATGCAAGTTTAATTATGATAAATATTTATAAGTATTAAACAATTTAAGTTGGTGATTTATGTGGATAATTTCTCCAATATACTTAGTTGTAGTATTCATTTTAAACTTGCAATAGGAACTACCCAAAAATATTATTTTGTACTTTGACAACAGTTTCTGAGAACTTCTTAACTTACATCTTCAATTCCCTTGCTGACATAAATACCTACAGATTATCTAGTGTATCTTATTATAAATATCACATTTTATAAATAAATTTTATTTGGGACTTACGCATATGAACATATTGCTAATTGGTCATATCCCATCAGAACAACATCACTTTGATTGATAGTGAATAAAATATATTTTATAGCTTAGTTTTAAAGAAAATATAGTGTTTTGACATCCAAGCAGAACAGGTGAAATGAAATTCTTGTTCTATATTAGTTATTATACTAAATAGAGACAATTCAACAAATACCATGTCCAATATGAATATTTGTTATTTCTTTAAAAGCTGGATTATTTATTTTTGTTTTCAGTTATCAATTATGTCAGTTTCAATTATCTTTATCACTGAGGATCCTGTTCACTGGATATGGATACCAAAACAAGTAGTTATAGTTCCAGCTGTGGTTATGCCATTTCTGAGCACATAACTGTATTCTTATTATGATACTAATAAATGGAAGTGGTCCTTTCTTTAGAATAACCAAGTAATCCTTTCCCCATAGAAGTTCCTCTTGTTTTAGCTCTCAGAGTTTCACCCAATAACCTGACCAACCTTCATACTCAGAAAGTTTCTTCAACTTGCTTTTGCAAGATTTCACAGAGTGGGCTGGAGAGATGGCTTAGTGGTTAAGGCGCTTGCCTGCAAAGCCAAAGGACCTCAGTTCAATTCCCCAGGACCCACATAAGCCAGATGCACAAGGCATGCATCTGGAGTTTGTTTCCAGTGGCTGGAGGCCCTGGCACACCCATTCTCTCTCTCTCTCTCTCTGTTTCTTTCCCTCTCTCAAATTAATAAACTGTGCTTGGTTTAGATGCTCATCCCAGCTATTTGTAGCTGATTGCAACATCTACCAAATGCATATGTTGGCGTCATAACTCCCCAGGTGATTTGTACAGAAAGTGGAGCCTTGGGAAATGGCCAGTTCTACTGTGAAAGATACCACAAAGGGTTTCCCTTCCCTTTCACCACATGAGCATGCACCACATTGAGAAGGTGCTGTCTGGATCACATCCTCATGTGATAGCCTCACAGGTTATGCTTTGTTAAATCAAAAAAACAAAGTTTGATGAGATTATTATTATGTTACTACAAGTAAATTACTGCCTGGCATTCATACAAGGTAAGTAGTACAACTTGTAATCCAGGGGAGGAGTTTAGTCCTAGTCCAAAATAATACAAATGATAGATAGTAAAAATTGGTACAGCTTTGAAGCCAGGATAGCACACATACTGAAAATATTTGAAGGGATACAAAGAGTAACTACATGTTAAAAATGAGTCAATCAACTCAGTTGAATTCAGTAGCTCAATTGTTTTCTGAGTAGTTTGCCTGGAGTCTCTCTTCAATTCTGCTGAGCAATATTACAGCAATTTTATCTCTCCCCCAAACTATGTGGCTGATATTGCAAAATATATTCCCTTGTATTATCATACTTAATTCTAACACAATTTTGTGAGTTATGAATTATTCTCAAGCACAAACTGAAAATCTCACAGATTAATGACCCACCAAGGTGACATAGCTTGCAAATGGTGGAAATGAAGTTGAAATCCAGGCTTGGTGACCCTATAACTCATCTCTACAGTGCTTGTCTCATTGTATAGAGTTTGTGATACATGTTCTGTTGCTTTCTGATGCTATAGATATACCCATAGTGCATAATATTTCTGTAATAGCAAGATTTTCATTATTTAAGGGAAAGTTCTCTAAGTTACTTTAGTATTGCTCAGACCAAAAAAAAAAAAAAAAAAAAAAAAAAAGAAAACCCGTATGGAAGGAAAGGGTTTATTTCACCTTAGAGGTTTTTTCCTTTCCCTCCCTCCTTCCCTCCTTCCCTCCCTCTCTTCCTTTCTTTCCTTCTTCTTCTTCTTCTCCTTCTTCTTCTTCCTCTTCCTCCTCCTCCTCCTCCTCTTCCTCCTCCTCTTCTTCTTCTTCTTCTACTTCTTCTTCTTCTCCTTCTTCTCCTTCTTCTTCTTCTTCTTGAGGTCTCACTCTATCCCAGGCTGACATAGAATTCACTATGAAGCCTCAGGTTGACCTCAGACTTAAAGTTATCCTCCTACCTTGGCCTCCTGAGAGCTGGAAAAGGCATGTGCCACCAGACCCAGCCCACCTTACAGGTTTGAAGGTAAGTTTCTATTAAAGAATGTATAGTACTGGCATATAGCTGTCACATCTTTATATCACATAAGTGGAGGGAATCAGAAAATACAAAAGGAGAAGCACAGTTGAATCATAATAACCCAAGGCCCACCTCCAGTGACCTACCTCTCCAAAGCTCCACAAATTTCTCATACAGTACCACTAACGGCTATCCAAATATTCAAACACATGAATCTGTGCAAGACATTTCATAGTCAAACCACAGCAAAGTAAATTCAACTTCTTCTTCTTCCTCTTCCTCTTCCTTCACCTCCTCCTCCTCCTCTTCTTCTTTTTGATTTTTTTCCAAGAAAGGTTTCAATCTAGCCCAGGATGACCTGGCACTCACTCTGTAGCCCAAGGCTGGCTTCAAACACACTGATATTCTCCTAGTCAGCTGAGACTAAGGACATGTAACCAGTGGCCATATTTTTTCTTGTTCTTAATATAACACATATTTTGCATTTAATTGTTCACAAATAACAGAAAACCAAATGAAAGTGGCAGAATCAGTTCAAAAATTTAAACTGGACTGAAAGGACTCCACCAGCTATAGAATGCTAAGAAAAATAACAGCATTTCAATTTTGCTAATTATTACAAAAATATATCAAGTACTATAAACTTTATCAGTTTTGTTTGACTATTAAGGGAAGCTTAGGGCTGGACAGATGGTTTAGCAGTTAAGGCGGTTGCCTGCGAAGCCTAAGAAATCATGTTGGAATATCCAGGTCCCACACAGCCAGATGCACAGTGATGTAAGCATGCAATGTCGCACATGCACACAAGGGGATGCACACATCTGAAGTCCGTAGTGGATAAAGGCCCTGACATGTCCATTCTCTCTCTCTCTCAAAATAAACAATAACAACAAAAAATAACTTGGGAGCTTCTGGTGAACATAAACTAAAACTAGAATTAATATTCTACCAAATAAGCACACTTTCACTATCAGAAAAATACCAACAGAATAGTAATAACTTTTATGTTGAAATTATGATCATGATACAAAATAACAAAACAAATAAAACATGACATACTCTGTGTAATATGGTTTAGAAATCACTTTCAAATACTTTCTCTACTGAGATACCTGTCAAATGTAAGGACAGATTCTCTATTCATAGTTAATGCAAGCAAAGATCTTGTACCCTGAAAGATCAAATCATTTACTTAAGCCAAATAGAGCTTTTGACTGCTCATTTTGTGGTATAGTTATGATACCAAGCTTTCCTTCTTATCTCCATAGTTATCAACCTTCCAAGTGATGAAGGAAGAACATTGGCGGCTCATTTGGCAACTCCTTTTTCCATTCCCAAGAATCAACTTGTTACAGAGTTTAAAGTATGTCCATTGACATTCTGCATAGGCAGCATCCATCTATTTTTAACAGCATTAGGAATTGGGCAGGGATTCATTCTTGGCAGAGAAGCCAGCATTTAAGGAATATATGTTCTTCTGTTTTCTGAGCTTTCTCAACAGTATTGCTCCACATGCTTAGCATGCCCTGAACAGGATTATGTTCCTTAAAAATAGTCATTTGTTTCCTTTTGTAGAAATTTCCTGGAAAAACTATTGTTTACTAGCAAGTGATCCTTCTGGTTACATCCTTTGTTGCCAAGCCAACTTAGTTCTGTATCTACTTATACAAATTCATTCAAGGACCGTGCCTTTGTAAATGTCTTCTAAATTTAAGGTGCCATATTTTAAAATATTTTTTCAAACCTAAAGACTGGGAAATTAATAGTGTAAAATGAGACAAGACCATAAAATTCATCTATTCTAAAGGATAAAATAAGGGCTCAGAAGATTGCTCAAGATAGAAAGGTAAGGAAGGTGATGGTCAAGCAACATGCTTGTATAAGAAAGTCTGAGAAGTATGTAGTTAAATATGGAAATGTATTGTGTCACAGTGCTGAGAGCTGAAAGTTTAAAACCAAAGTATCAGTGGAAATCTGCCTTCTCTGCTGGTTATGGGGGAGTTCTTTTTCTAGTCTTCCAGCATGTCTTTGCTGACAGTCTTGGGCAGTCTTTGCCATGTGTCACTTTTACCTTCTGTGTCTTCTTTCTTCCGGTTTCAGACTCTAGGGGATCAGAACCAATCACAAGATCTTCCTTTAACATTTAACCTTTGTTAAAAACTTGTCTGACAACCAGCTCCAAGGTGATGGTAACAGATACAGTGATCAATCAAAACCTGTCAAAGCCGAAATCCAGACGCTACAAAGATCTCAACATGAAATCAGACTGCCACCAGGCCCTCCATGGCTCAGAGAACACTGTGGATGAGGGGGTGGAAAGATTGTAGGTTAGGAATGTTCTGAGGCATGGTCCCCAGCTACCCCATAGGAAGTGACTGAGGCCTTCACGACCCCACACTGTACCATCACCCAAAATTATTCAAGAACAACAACAACAAAAAAAAAAAAACCCAAAAAACAAAAAAACCTCTTCTTCAAGTAAGATCACATACTGTGGCCCTTGGGATCAAGACTTTGACATATGATTTGGGGGGACCATTCACTCCATGACAAGGTTTTCTTACAGAGGAATATCATACTTAAAGGGTGATAGCAACTTTTATCAAGCCTAAGATCCTAACACAAAACTTTATTTCCCTCTTTCTTTCTTTTTTCTTTCCTTCCTTCCTTCCTTTCTTCCCTTCCTTCCTTCCTTCCTTCCTTCCTTCCTTCCTTCCTTCCTTCCTTTTCCTTTTTTTTTTTTTTTTTTTTTTGAGGTAGGGTCTCACTCTAGCCCAGGCTAACCTGGAATTCACTATGTAGTCTCAGGCTGTCCTTGAACTCACAGCAATTCTCCTACCTCAGCTTTGCGAGTTCTGGGATTAAGGCATGTGCCAGTATGCCCACCTATAAAACTTTAATTATTATTTTTATTTCTGAGAGAGAGATAGGGAGAAATAGGGGGAGAGAATGAGTATGCCATGTCTTTAGCTACTTCAAATGAACTCAAGATGCATGTGCATCCATCTGGCTTATGTGGGTCCTGGGGAAGCGAACCTGGGTCCCTTGGCTTTGCAAGAAAGCTCCTTAACAGCTAAGCCATCCCTCCAAACTTTATTTTTTAATATCACCTTGATACCTAAATATTTTTACACAAAATATCCCTTATATACACTGTTGTTAACAGCCAAGTTAAAAAAAAAAAAGTTACTCTCACTGAAACTTCTATACTTGCTCAGTTTCTCTTGTTTTCCTAAACTATCAATTTATTGATGAGACTCAAGTCCCCAGTGAGCTCTGTGATCCTTCTGTTGGACCACAGCTCCTGGTGGAGAGCATAGTTCACAACCATTGGCTCCTAATTTTATTTACCTTAAATGAAGCATTAGATCCTACCTCATCCTCTCTGAGCTGTCAATTTTCAGGATTCATTTACCATGTCACATATTACATGTTTATTTTAATTTTTTTATTTTTATTTTTTGGTTTTTTGAGGTGGGGTCTCGCTCTGGTCTAGGCCGACCTGGAATTAACTATGTAGTCTCAGGGTGGCCTCAAACTCATGTCGATCCTCCTACCTCTGCCTCCCAAGTGCTGGGATTAAAGGCGTGAGTTCAGGGACCACAAAGGGGAGGGAAGGGTAAGTTGCAAATTATGGAGTTTTTTCAAACCAAACCTGCTATTGCTCCTGTTACTCTACTGTCAACTTGCCATGTGTCGGAGGATAGGTTCAGGAGAAGAAAAGAATATAAATAGGGAAGGTGATGGTGGCTTGTAAATGGGTTATAACTAGTGGAGAGATGCTAATGGCCTAGTTTTAGATGTGTTTTGGAAAAACTGCAATAGAATTTGCTGGAGACTGAAATTTGGACCTAATTACCTGATGCTACTGTTAATTATTAGAATGAGGAAACCATTGGTATGGGAGTAGAGTTTATAGTATGAGTGGGGGATCCAGTGTTCTGTATTTGACAAGTTTGATATGAATGTAAATTTTATGAAAATATCAGGACTGGATTTCAGTGATGTATGTGATGGATAAGTGTTTGTTGTTTTAGTTTTTAATACAAAATAAACACAATAATGAAAACATGTTTTACATTGAAAAAATAATATTTTTTGAAAGATTTCTATAATAACAGCTTTATTTTATATATCATTTGTTTAATGAAATGGCTTTGCATGTGTTGCAGTAACGTTTGCATTGCAGAAACCACCTGACCAAGAGCAGCTTGTGGGAAAAAAGAGGTTTATTTTGGCTTACAGGCTTGAGGGGGAAGCTCCATGATGGCAGGAAAAATGATGGCATGAGCAGAGGGTGGACATCACCCCCTGGCCAACATAAGCTGGACAACAGCAACAGGAAAGTGTGCCGAACACTGGCAAGGGGAAGCTGGCTATAATACCCATATCCTGCCCCCAACAATACACCACCTCCAGGAGGCTTTAATTTCTAAATTGCCATCAGCTGGGGAGTCTAGCATTCAGAACACTTAAGTTTATGGGGGACACCTGAATCAAACCACCACATTCTACCCCTGGCCCCCACAAATTGATAATCATACATGATGTAAAATACAATGCATTCACGCAACTTTAAAAGTCCCAATAGTTTTTATCAATCCCAGTGATGTTCATACATCCCCATAATCCAATGTCTTTTAAATGAGCCATAACACCAAACAAAATCCCCCCCCCCCAAAAAAAAAACCATAATGACACAGAATAAACATTTACACTGCAAAGGATGGCACTGGGCAAAGCAAAGAAATATTCAACCAATATAAAATTTAAAACAACCAGGGCAAACATCAAACTCTGTAGCTTCAAGTCCAACAACTCTAGTCAATGACAAATCTCCAAGAGCGATTATTCTAACCAGCAACAAGTCTCTAGAGTTCCAATTCTACCCTCCAGCTAGGCTACTCACAGTCCTGGAAAACTTCACTGGGGCTGGCAGCTTTCCTTGGCAGCCATCTCATGGTCCTGGCATCTCCACTGGGTCTCCACTGCAACCCATGGTCCATCCTCATGGCCCCATGAGATCTCCGTGCAGGCATCCAGCAAACCTGCTTCACACTGCCCATGGCCATTTCCAAAACACAAGACTGCATTGAAAACTCAATAACCCTCTCTTTCCTACATTTCTTATACTCCATAATACCAGGTAGAGTGACAATTTGTTGATCCAGGGGGAATAAATCAGACTTTGAAGAACGGACACTCCTTCATCATTCAGGCCCCTTCAAAAGAGTCTACATTCTTCCTGTTGCCCCAGTGCAGGTCAGCTGGCTCAATCTCAAAAGTTGTAATCTCTCAAAAATTTGCAGGTGAACAGGCAGCAATTTAGGCCCAAAGATTTCATTTTTCTATGCCATATCCTCCACTCACACCAGTTCATTTCTATGCAAAGCAACCCTGCACAGCTTCTCAGACACGGGCATAACAGCAAGCTTCTCACACAAACTGCTAGCCCAGTCCAAGGAAAGCTCTTTCTCACCCTCATAAGCCAAACCTCACAGTCCATAGTTCTTACTACATTCAGACCTTTCAACTCTGAGCAGAACAGTCCATCAAGCTGTACTTATAGCACTGCAAGGTGTCTCTTAGGCCAAGGTTTCAAATCCTTACTCTTGAAAATCAGCTCCAAAAGGCCAAAGCCACACAGTCAGGTGTCTAGCAGCAATCCCGCTCCTTGGTACCACTTTACTGTTGCAGTCAGGTTTGCATTGCTGGCAGAAACCACCTGACTAAGAGCAGCTTGTGGGAAAAAAAGAGGTCTATTTTGGCTTACAGGCTCGAGGGGGAAGCTCCATGATGGCAGGAAAAACGATGGAATGAGCAGAGGGTGGACATCACCCCCTGGACAACATAAGGTGAATAACAGCAACAGGAGAGCATGCCAAATACTAGCAAGAGGAAGCCATAAGCCCACCCTCAACAATACACTGCCTCATACATGATGTAAAATACAATGCATTCACGCAACTTTAAAAGTCCCAATAGTTTTTATCAATCCCAGTGATGTTCATACATCCCCATAATCCAATGTCTTTTAAATGAGCCATAACACCAAACAAAATCCCCCAAAAAAAAAAACCCATAATGACACAGAATAAACATTTACACTGCAAAGGATGGCACTGGGCAAAGCAAAGAAATATTCAACCAATATAAAATTTAAAACAACCAGGGCAAACATCAAACTCTGTAGCTTCAAGTCCAACAACTCTAGTCAATGACAAATCTCCAAGAGCGATTATTCTAACCAGCAACAAGTCTCTAGAGTTCCAATTCTACCCCTCCAGCTAGGCTACTCACAGTCCTGGAAAACTTCACTGGGGGCTGGCAGCTTTCCTTGGCAGCCATCTCATGGTCCTGGCATCTCCACTGGGTCTCCACTGCAACCCATGGTCCATCCTCATGGCCCCATGAGATCTCCGTGCAGGCATCCAGCAAACCTGCTTCACACTGCCCATGGCCATTTCCAAAACACAAGACTGCATTGAAAACTCAATAACCCTCTCTTTCCTACATTTCTTATACTCCATAATACCAGGTAGAGTGACAATTTGTTGATCCAGGGGGGAATAAATCAGACTTTGAAGAACGGGACACTCCTTCATCATTCAGGCCCCTTCAAAAGAGTCTACATTCTTCCTGTTGCCCCAGTGCAGGTCAGCTGGCTCAATCTCAAAAGTTGTAATCTCTCAAAAAATTTGCAGGTGAACAGGCAGCAATTTAGGCCCAAAGATTTCATTTTTTCTATGCCATATCCCTCCACTCACACCAGTTCATTTCTATGCAAAGCAACCCTGCACAGCTTCTCAGACACGGGCATAACAGCAAGCTTCTCACACAAACTGCTAGCCCAGTCCAAGGAAAGCTCTTTCTCACCCTCATAAGCCAAACCTCACAGTCCATAGTTCTTACTACATTCAGACCTTTCAACTCTGAGCAGAACAGTCCATCAAGCTGTACTTATAGCACTGCAAGGTGTCTCTTAGGCCAAGGTTTCAAATCCTTACTCTTGAAAATCAGCTCCAAAAGGCCAAAGCCACACAGTCAGGTGTCTAGCAGCAATCCCGCTCCTTGGTACCACTTTACTGTTGCAGTCAGGTTTGCATTGCTGGCAGAAACCACCTGACTAAGAGCAGCTTGTGGGAAAAAAAGAGGTCTATTTTGGCTTACAGGCTCGAGGGGGAAGCTCCATGATGGCAGGAAAAACGATGGAATGAGCAGAGGGTGGACATCACCCCCTGGACAACATAAGGTGAATAACAGCAACAGGAGAGCATGCCAAATACTAGCAAGAGGAAGCCATAAGCCCACCCTCAACAATACATCACCTACAGGAGGCTTCAATTTCCAATTGCCATCAGCTGGGGAGACTAGCATTCAGAATACTTAAGTTTATAGGGGACGCCTGAATCAAACCACCACAGGATGGAATACTGCTAATGAATAGCTGCAATGGTCAATTTTGTACATTCATCTTTGCATGTATAGTCATGCTCACCTCTAGGAGAAATTCCTGGAAGTGAGATTCCTGCATTCAAGCATATGCACATTAAAATTTTTGATAATTGTTGCCAAGTCCTCCCAACAACAATGTATAAAAATATCTGTTTCCTCACATCCTGCCAAATTTTATAATATTTGGAAATCTTTGTAGGTTTTTAAAGTTGCATTCTTGGCATTTAATTTGCATTTTCCAGGTTAATTAGGAAGGTTTAGCATTTGCCCATATGGTTTTAAGCTACTTTAATCACCCTCATTTTTGTGAATTCAGCTGCCTATTTTTCCTTTCTGCATTTTATCTTTGAGCTGTTATTTTCTGTAATTTTTTCTCCATGTATTGAGCACAAAGGAAATGTTTTCCAGATATTTATTGATCTTTGAGATTTAGTATATATTTTGGTAGCAGGTTTTTTTGGACACATGCTGAATACAATTTTGTGACTTATTTGATACATTCAGAATGTCAGCCTTGGAAAATAAGTTTTGAAAGAGATGAGCTTTAACATGGTTCAGTCCTGACTCTGCTGCAGGTTTGCTTCCCAACACAGAGACACTGATTCACATGTCTTGGTTTCCTTCTTTTAAAAGGGAAATCACAGCCCTATGGAGCTTATTAAGAAGTCTATGAAAAAATATAGTATCTCATGTTTAAGTTACAAAAATATTAATCTATGAATGCTAGGTAGATTCAACATTTCAAAATGTTAAGAATTTTCTTCATGTTATTTAAAACTGTATCTTTTTAAAAAATTAAACCTTATACCATTCTATCCTCCTATTTCCTTTATTTATTTTATTCTATAACTTTTAAATTTATTTTTAAGGATAGAGAGAAAAGGAAAAGATGCATGGTCCATTTTGTGCATTTGGCTTTACATGGGTACTGGTGAATCAAACCCAGTGCCATCAGGTTTTGCAAGAAAGCACCTTTAACCACTGAACCATCTCTCCAGCCCACTATTTCTCTTTTAAATGGCCTCCTTTCTATTCTCCTTCTGTTTTGCATTGGTACATATTACTCCTGGTTAGCATTATTGTGGTGGAGAACTGGAGTGTACACCAATGCCCATAAGCCCACCCCCAACAATACACCACCTCCAATATGTATGCAAGACAATAGAGAAAATAAAATTTGAACAATCACCAGAGTCTCTGAACTCAATGTCTTTTAACACAGCCAATACTAAATAATTGTACATGCTGGTGGATGATAGAGATGAGCAGAAGAAATACGTGTTCATGGCCTTTCAATTGTCCAGATTAGTGATAAGAGAGGACTGTTACAACAGTCTGTTATCTGAGCACCAACTCATATTCTCTTTATTTTTTAATTTATATTTATTGAAAACTTCCATAATTACAGAGAATAACCCATGGTAATTCTCTTTCTCCCCCCACTTTTCCCTTTGCAACTCCACTCTCCATCATAATTTCCCCCTCTCAATCAGTCTCTCTTATTTTGATGTCATTATCTTTTCCTCCTATTTTGATGGTCTTCTGTAGGTAGTGTCTCTTTGTAAATGGCTTTGCAATAGAAACTTGTAACTTTTTTTTTACATAATAAAATTTCATCATTGATTTATTTAAACCTTCAAACAAATAGACTGATTGGCTAAGTGAAAGAAATAGTGGCTTTAAAAATGGGATTTGGAGGCTTTGAGTATAGCCCAGTCAATAGAGCACTTGCCTTATAAGCATGAGCACTTGAGTTTTATCCGAGAAAACACATACACCCTGAACACGAGTGTGTGTGCTGTAATCTCAGAGCCAGGGAGATGGAGACTATAGGATCCCAAAGCTTGCTGGCTCATCAGTATGGACTAATTGATGAGCTCCAGGTTACAGCCAGACCCCATTTGAAAGGAAGTGGAGAGTGAATTTGAGGGTGACACCTAAGGTTGTCCTATGGCTTTACATACATGAACAAACATGTACACCCACAACAAGAACATATATGAACATCTACATATAAAATAAAGAAAAATAAGGCTATGGAATGACAGACTCAGCACCAGTTTTACCATTCTTGTGAATAGATAAGCTGGCATCACTGAATTTTATGAAACCCTTAATGCCTCTTGACGAAACACACCATCCTCATAGTTCATTAGAATGATCTTTCCAGTCATTACAGAAGGTTGGGAAAGTTGTGAACAGCAGGTGTAGAAGCGGCAACAAGGTTCCTGGTATTCATTTTGAATAGTTTCTTACTATTTTACTGATTTTTCAGCACAGAATAAGTAAAATTTTAACAAAAAGATGCTAAGATATAATTGATTTCCCTATTATATTTCCTAATTTTACAAATCTTTTAGTGTCCATGATAATTAGGATTACATGGCTAAAAGAGTATGTGATTTTACACATAGCCATAGGTAGAATGCAACTACAGGGCTTTGAAACGCATACATTGATAGCTTCTGTGTAATTTTGACAATAAATGCAAGAGACAATTGCATGAATAAACAATGAAAATCTACATTCACTCATGCATTCTTTCATTCACTTTTTTACTTGAACTACCATGCTATGGAGGGTATAGGATATGAGAGGAAAGAGTGTATAGTCCATTCCCTAAAATAGTATTCAGCCTGAGAAATAAATGGATATATGTGTATTTTTTTTCTTTTGCATTTGAGGTGATCACTTTAATATCATTATTAATGCATTTTTATTGTTTTATCCTGTTTTGAGTATCCATTGTCTAACAGGAATGTAATCCTGTTAGGTGTTTTTGGTATGAGTAGTCAAGAAGGAACCTGCTCATATTTCTAAGGTAAATACGAAGATGAAGGAAAACATGGCAGATGTTGTAGGGAAATTTTAGAACAGGTAAAAGATAGGCAATAATGAAAAATAGCAACAGATACAAAGGACATGAAACCTGGCTCTAGTGACATTTTCTGCTGTTGGGTTTTCTACCTTCAAGACTAATAGTAAGTTCTGAGGGTGCTGAATGGCAGACTCTGTAAATGTAAAGATTTTCTGACTGATATATCTTTTGGCTGGTCTTATGTGTCACTGTGCGGCAGACATATGGACTCTAGAAGTAAGTAATGGTCATTCTACTATTCTTTATGGCCCAGTCTTCCCTAGACAACCTCCTATTTGCTGCCTACCTATCTCATCTTCTTGTCCTGGCTCATGAGGTGCCACTTTTCTAAGGACTCAGTTTAGATTCATCCTTTTGGCACCTTCAAATTAAGAATCACATACAAAATGTCCCTCAGAGCAAGGAGGGCCTATTTCATCTTCAGTAAAGTGCCTTTTGATTGTCAAGGGCACTGCAACTTTTTCATGATGAATAATATTCTGAAGGATTGAGAGAAGCTGATGAGATGCCATCATGATGCCCCTTGAAACTATTTGGAAACCTTAAAATGTCTGAAAAATTTCTTGAGTGTTGTCTGCTTTTATGAGCTTAGTGGAACATATCAGAAGCCATGAACATGAAAAAAAGTGTGTGCACTTATCTTGTCAGGCCCCCAGCTCTGTGGGCTGACAAAATTTCAAATGCATCTTAAATATCCTTTTTGTTGCCCCACCCATGTGTGATTCCCCAAGATGGCTGCAAATGTTGTTTTTCAAATGAGACAAAGTTTAAATAGCCTTTGTTTTTCTCTCTATATAAATACACTTTGATTAACATTGAACATGCATTTGGAATATATTGATGTGGGAATGTGCCTAAATCCAATTGTTCTTCCTTCAACTGGGAACTTGCTGTTAACTTAATGTACTTACATTCATTATAATACTGAATTGTAATTGCTTAATTTGAAGTGGTGATATTAAAATAGTTTAATAATTAGAAAATAGGTTAAGAAGCTAGACCTTATATTTATATTACTACCATGTTGCATTTATTTATTTAGGCAAATTTCCTATGTCAGAAGCGAGTCAAGTTCATTGATAAAATAGTCATTTTGGGGTTGGAGAGATGCTGTAGTGATTAACATGCTTGCCTACAAAGCCTTAGTGCCCAGGTTCCATTTCCTAGAACCCATGTAAGCCAGATGCACAACATAGCACATACATCTGGAATTCATTTTCAGTGGCTAGAGAACCTGGTATGCTCATTCTTTCTCTCTGTGTCTCATAAATAAAAATGAAAATATGCTTAAAAGTATTTAAAAATTAGTCACTTTGCACATTATTTTGTTGGATATTTTATTTTCAATTTCTTATTCATCAAGGTAAATAGACAGACATTTTCAAAAAGAGAAATAAATTATTAACTACATAACCATATATCTTTGGACATTGGGATAATACCTCAAATATTTTAATAAATTTCTTTGAATTTGTTTTCCTGTGCATAATTTAAAATTTTCAGTCATGGGCTGGAGAAATGGCATAGTGGTTAAGGCGCTTGCATGTGAAGCCTAAGGACTCAGGTTTGATTCCCAGTACTCATGTAAGCCAGATGCACAACATAGTACATGTGTCTGCAGTTTGTTTGCAGTGGCTAGAAGCCCTGGTGTGCCCTCTCTGTCTCTCTGCCTCTTTCTCTCTCAAATAAGTAAAAATGAAAAACTAAATTTAAAAAATTCAGTTATAAAAGGCATCTTTTTTTGTCTTTTGTCCTTCTTTCCACTTTTCTCCATTAATATATATCTCAAGCATTTGCTCATACTGTTATCAAGGACATTGTACATTGACTCTTCACTTCTCATTGGGAAAGAAGGTGTTTAAAAAGTTTGCCTCATGTCAGTGTGGGTTCTAATCTATACACCAAAATGTTAAGGCATGCTGTTATTTAACACT